>JAVRXN010000006.1:2336250-3587500 GCA_033556935.1 Timema podura | reverse complement strand
TAACCTAACCTACTAACCTAACCTAACCTAACCTAACCTAACCTAACCTAACCTAACCTACCTAACCTAAACCTAAACCTAACCTAACCTAACCTAAAACCTAACCTAAACCTAACCTAACCTAACCTAACCTAAACCTAACCTAACCAACCTATAACCTAACCCTAACCTAACCTAACCTAACCTAACCTAACCTAACCTAACCTAACCTAACCTAACCTAACCTAACTAACCTAACCTAACCACCTAACCTAACCTAACCTAACCTAACACCTAACCTAACCTACTAACCTAACCTAACCTAAACCTAACTACACTAACCTAACCTAACCTAACCTACTAAACCTAACCTAACCTAACCTAAAACCTAACCTAACCTAAACCTAACCTAACCCTAACCTAAACCTAACCTAAACCTAACTAACCTAACCTAACCTAACCTAACCTAACCTAACCTAACCTAACCTAACCTAACCTAACCTAACCTAACCTAACTAACCTAACCTAACCTAACCTAACCTAACCTAACCTAACCTAACTAAACCTGACGTAAAAGCACGCATAAAGTACTTAATTTAATTGATTATATATAAATCAAAATCATTTATTTGTAAACATAAATTAAAATTAGCACATTTAATTCTTAAATTCAATAATACGGTTGTTGAGATTTACGTAAATAGTTCTGTAAAGAGTTATTTCTGACAATAATAATAAATATTTTCACTTATGACTTATTCTAAAACCTATTTGAATAAACTATTTTGAGTATTTAACTAATTACGTCAAGACAATCTAAAATAATTATTTAAGGATCGTTCGTGTCCAGGATAGAAAACTTCCCACTCCTAGTGAGTGACAAAGGTATTAATAAAGCAATACATGTGCTATGAGAGCACTCTATCAGCCAGGTTGAAAACGAAATTTATTTCTCTGCATTAGCGGGGAAATATTGAACTTATACAAAAGTAGATCTGCTGCCCACATGGTAAGGATTTGATTATTTTAAATCCCACGAAAACCTGAACACAATTTTTTTTTTTTTTTTTTAGCACCGCGTCTTACTACCCGTTCGGGTTATACGCTTAAGTACTAATTACACTAATGGATTAGGAATTGGGACGGTTGAATTTAGAGGAAGTGAACCCGCATTTGCGTGGAGGGAGAGTGGAAAAACCATTTAGGAAAAACCACCCCCAGTTCACCCGACCGAGATTCGAACCTCGATCTCCCCGTCCTCGGTGGTCTGACTCAACACGACTAGCGCGTTAGCCAACTACGCCACCGAGGCGGGTCTGAACACAATTGAAAAGTTATCATAGTTAATTTAAAAGGGAAGACTTTCCACACTTTAACTTTTGTTTAGCCATGAAAAAAAAATAGTTTTATTTTCAAAAAGTGTTCATTAAATATTCTAGAGTATAAAATACAAATTTAACTTTTAATTTCTTGAGCATCGTCAAAAATGTAATCAATGTTCACATTTAATAGACACTGTCAGAATACCACGGCCATCGAAATAAATCATTGGGTAGGGTAAATACAGAAGACATGTTTTTTACTATCGGGCGAGCTAAATTTATTTTTAATATTATCTTTTTTTATTATTATTATTATTATTATTATTATTATTATTTAGCACAGCGTCTTACTACCCGTTCGGGTTATACGCTAATGGATTAGGAATTGGGAAGGTTGAATTTAGAAGAAGTGAGCCCGCATTTGCGTGGAGGGAGAGTGGAAAACCATTTAGGAACACACACACACACACCTCCCTGTTCACCCGACCGAGATTCGAACCTCGATCTCCCCATCCTCGGCAGTTGAGCCCAACACGACTAGCCCGTTAGCCAACTACGCCACCGAGGCGGGTTTTAAATATTAACATTATCATAGTTCCTTTATTTATATTTTTACTATAAGCCAACTAAAAAATAATTATTTCAAATTGTTGTATATTGAAACAGTAATTTTTATATCACTTTATAACCTTCAGATGCATAATTTTATATGTAATCTTAAATGTATTTTGAACACACATAGTTCAAATGCTAATCGAATGAACTAACAGCAGGAAGATGTCAATATGTAGGGTCCAAGTTTAGATATAATGTAACTCTTTTGCTTGCCACAAACTTTCATGGGTCGAGGAACCAGGGAGCAAGATTTATTTTGTTAAGATTATACGCTAATGAGTTAGAGATTAGGAAGTTTGAATTTAGAGGAAGTGGAAAACAGTACACCCAGCCGGGATTCGAATCCCGACCTCCCTATCATCGGCAGTATAACATGAGGGTGACGGGCTAGACCGTGCGACCACTGAAGCTAGTCAAGAAAAATGGATCCACCTAGAAGACATCGGGAGCGTTCTTTACTTAGATCATTTTTTAAATTCAGATGATTCTAGAAGGTTTTCGGATTATTTTTTTTTATTAATTCAATCAAGAAGCTATTTAAAGCAGTCTTAACCCGGATTTTTTTTGGAAAATGAATGCTCAACCACTCGGGGATAGAAGTAGGTTATTTTGTGTTAGTAAAAAAAAAATCTAGCTTCGACATTTTGTTAAATGTCGACGTTTCTTGACCACCTGAAAAAGGAAAAGTATTTTTTGTTATACCATCTGTTTGTCTGTCTGTCTGTCTGTCTGTCTGTCAGTGGGTCTGGGCTAAAAAAAAAACCTAGTTTCTAAAAATACGCTCCGATAAATTTGATTAAACTTTATGAATGGAAATGGTTTAGTATTTCAAACAAAATGGAAACTTTTGTTTTTCAAAGGCTCGTTGATTTCCAAACGTGGTCACATGTACGTAAAGATGTAGAAAGCTACTACTAGAATTTGTTTGATTGTCATGCTACTACTAGTAGGCTATTACACTCTCTCCTCCATTTATTGTTATATAAAAGCGATGATCTGTCCATGACCTGATGTCAAAGCGCTAGAGCCTAAGGTCTGATGATCTTGCCAACAGAACGAGGTCACGGGGCATTTTACAACATTTCAACATTTCTGAAGTTTTAATTGTCTACAAAGATAACACCAGGACCAAGTGGAGAGGTTTATATTCGAGTCAGCCATTATGCGAGCTCATGTGTCTCCGTTTAGTTGCAGGAGCCGCCGTGATGGCGCTAGGCGATGACTGGAACAACTGAAACATGGATCGCGCATTAGTTCGATTGGACGCGGGGGGAGGGGCCTGGCCCACTATGTCACCACCCACCCCCCTATGGTCGTTATAATCACCACAAATTAATCCGAGTGCACCGATGTCCGCCAGGAGCGCCAGTTGTGGCAAGAGCTCTCCGTGGAACGGGGAAAGAGAGGTTCCTCGTTTATAGTTCCTACAGTTCCAAGTAGTTCTGATGTATGTCAGAGACTGGGAGTAAAGTAGCCTTCTCGTATGAGTCAAAGAATGGAAACAAAAATATAGATAATTAAATATTGGCGTTAATAAAGAATTGATTGTATTCCGTTTCCCTAACTACAGGAGGTAGAGAGAGCTAGTGAGAATGTGAGAATTAATAAAATAAAGTATCCTAGCTAGTTTCGTATACGTTTAAACCAAGTGAACAGGTTGAGCAGCGTAAAGGATGTAATTTTATGAGATGACAGTAGGTAAACAATGATTATACAGGGTGCTGAGAGTGGTTTGGAAGGAGGACAAGGTAACGGAAAAAGGGGGTTATAATAATACCTATTTTCAAGAAAGGAAGAGGAGTACAATATGAGAAGATAATGGAAGAGATAGTAATAAATGTAATGAAATGAAGTTGTATTTAGAGAACAGAGGTGATCTTGTCCATACGACGGCTGATGGAAGGTATGATAGCAGGAGTTGTGTTAAGACAGAGAGTTGTAGAACGGATCTACAGATATCGTACATGTCAGAGAGACAAGGAGAGCATGCTGCAGTATGTTCACCATAGCTCTTTACCTGAATGACAGTTGGGCTGCCAAAACTTGTACAAGACCGCTGTTATGTGGAAAGACATTTCATGACCATGCATAAACACTACATAAGTAAGTAACCTGTTAAAAGTGAAATATGGAGAAATAAAAATGATGATCTGAAAAGTAATTTGCGATCCAGTCAAGCGATATTTTCTAAGCCTGCAATAGCGTGGATGGCATATGGGTACAGCGCTGTGATTAGCTGCTATTGTAACATTGCAACATGTTAAAACATACTAACCCCCCCCCCACATCTTAAGCGTCACGCGAAGGTTTCCCTCAAGATTCATACTACCCACTCCATATAAAACATCAATAGTAATAAACTTCCTGCAATAGTAAGCTTCTCTATTGTAGTCCTATGTAGACTGTCTTTAATTTGTACGAATTCAATCAAGAACGAAACTCCCACACAAAATCAAAATGTTCATGTACTTACCGCTTGTATTTCTTCTGGCTAGATCAACCTTCAAGACTGGAAAACCACCTCACGTCCTAAATCGAAGAGGAGGTTAGAAACCAGCCGCCGTGCGCCAACAAGCCGAGGTTCCAGTGGACAGGTCAAATCGGAACTGACTGAGACCATCAACTAAATGGAACTATCCTGGTGTCCGGCGCGGAAGACAAATCCAAGAACCAACTTATCGCGTGATGTCTGTTCATCGCCTCCACCAACCAACGTAGCTCTAAAACCAGGCGGCTCGTGTTGAAGCGACCTGGCCAATCCAAGAGTAGTCAATCATGACGTGATGTTTGAAAAGTGACCGTTGAAAACCATCGACCAATGTTGACATTCCCCCCTTTTAATTCATAAGCGACTAGAAACACTATTTAAACCTTGCGGTTCTTAAACTCAGTGACTATTATTTTTCTACACCTCCAAGAGAAACCATGTCTTAGACGAATATTACTCTACAAACTTCAAGAGAAGCCATGTCTTAAACTTTTTTTATTGCCGTCTGGAAAAGTCCTGTCCTGGACTTGGACAATTTACAGGATGATGACGTAATTATTTATATCGAAATTAGTGTAATAGTTTGGAATAAGCCAAACTAAGAGTAAATTATTTACTAAATATTTTATGAGACTGTTAATTTGTGTTGCCGCCACTTGGGCTCTAGTATCAAAGAAGTCAAGTATTTATTAGAATGCCTCATTTATTAGCTTGTGTTGTTAGAAGTGTTTAATTTAATTTGACAAGTTTCAATCACCGATAAAATGTAAATTCCTCCTTTTTTTGTGTATAACGTTTTCATACTTAATTGTTGTTTGAATGTATATGAAGGAATCTATAATATTTCCTTTAAATTTAATACTAT
The DNA here is from genome assembly GCA_033556935.1 of Timema podura. Taxonomy (NCBI): domain Eukaryota; kingdom Metazoa; phylum Arthropoda; class Insecta; order Phasmatodea; family Timematidae; genus Timema; species Timema podura. Next base: position 3,582,231 of record JAVRXN010000006.1, on the reverse strand, counting down.
GGCGTGGATTTGTTTAGCTTACCCTGAATATTTATTAAAACTTATAATGTCCGTTTACAATACACAGAGTTCTATATGTCTAATATTTATCACAAGAAAGAAATAAGGCTGAATAAATTTGATTTACTAAGGGAATATATCTCAATTATCCAGAGTTGGAAATTGAAAACAATTTTTGAACATTTGCCCAAAAATAACTTGATGTGGGATCAAACCCCTACCTTCCATAACTATTATCAAAACGTGTTTCTAAAATGTAAACTGAAACGTAATTACCTGGTGATCTGGCACACATATTATTTATAGATCACACGAACTCGACACATTTTAGCACCACGTCTTACTAACCGTTCAGGTTATACGTTTAAGTAATAATTACTCTAATGGACTAGTAATGGGGAAGTTTGAATTTAGAGGAAGTGAACCCGCATTTGCGTGGAGGGAGAGTGGAAAACCACCACAATTCGCCCAACCAATATTCGAACCTCGATTTCCCCGTCCTCGGCGGTCTAGCGCAACACGATTTTTTTTTTTTTTTGCCATTTTTGAATTGTTGTTTTGTACACTTTTATAATTCATTAACATTTTAATGGTAGCCTGCGTAACTTTCTTTAGTAAGTAAAAAGGTTTTCTCACACTGACATGTAGGCCTACACTTATGTATTGGTTAGGAAGAGTTATTAAAATTCACGTTACAACATTTTATATTTTAAGTTGCCTCGGATACACAAAATGTTGCCGAAGTTGCCAGTCAAGGTTGGACAGGCCTGGTCTAGTGTTAGTCTAATGTGAGTATAGTCTTAGTCTAGTGTTAGTCCAGGTTTCTAAAATTAATTACCAATATTCTCCTGTCTTTCATTCAGACCGAGAATAAAACAAACAAGTTTGTGTTTTATTTTTAAACTAGTAGCGTTTCAATTTAAATTGATGCAGAATTGCTGATTGAAAGTAATTCTTGTTCGCGGAGAGTCTGGTTGTTATTCGTCCCCCCTTCCACCTCTACAGACTCCGGGCTACACTGTTTGAATCTTCCCCTTGTTCTAAATCCTTTCTACCAAATTTAATGCTCAAAAAGTTGCTTCTCCTTCCAATTTCTTTTCATTTCCCTCCCCGGAATGTCTCAAACAACTTTACTCCGGGAATAGATTCCAAAATAAGTGCACCATTGAATACAGAGAGCCCTATTATCTGGGGAGCAGGACGAGATGAAGCCGAGAGACGGGAGAGGGAGCTTTATGTTAGGGGCATGTAGGTTGCTTTTCCCTTGCGCTAGAAGAGACCAGTAGTCATTGGGCGATGCTTGTTGTGCACTTCGGTGTCTACAGTCCATCAGATGAAAGATTGTGTTCTATAGTCCAATAGATGAAATATTGTGTTATATAGTCCAAGAGATGAAAGATTGTGTCCTATAGTCCATGAGATGAAAGATTGTGTTCTATAGTCCAAGAGATGAAAGATTGTGTTCTATAGTCCAGAGATGAAAGTTGTGTCCTATAGTCATAAGATGAAAGATTGTGTTCTATAGTCCAAGAGATGAAAGATTGTGTTCTATAGTCCAAGAGATGAAAGATTGTGTCCTATAGTCCATGAGATGAAAGATTGTGTTCTATAGTCCAAGAGATGAAAGATTGTGTCCTATGTCCATGAGATGAAATATTTTGACTATAGTCCATCAGATGAAACATTGTGACCTATAGTCCATAGATGAAAGATTGTGTCCTATAGTCCATGAGATGAAATATTTTGACCTATAGTCCATCAGATGAAACATTGTGACCTATAGTCCATGAGATGAAAGATTGTTACCCTATAGTCCATGAGATGAAATATTTTGACCTATAGTCCATCAGATGAAAGATTGTGACTATAGTCCAAGAGATGAAAGATTGTGTCCTATAGTCCATAAGATGAAAGATTGTGTCCTATAGTCCATAAGATGAAAGATTGTGTTATATAGTCCAAGAGATGAAATATTGTGTTATATAGTCCATGAGATGAAAGATTGTGTTCTATAGTCCAAGAGATGAAAGATTGTGTTCTATAGTCCAGAGATGAAAGATTGTGTCCTATAGTCCATAAGATGAAAGATTGTGTCCTATAGTCCATAAGATGAAAGATTGTGTTATATAGTCCAAGAGATGAAATATTGTGTTATATAGTCCATGAGATGAAAGATTGTGTTCTATAGTCCATGAGATGAAATATTGTGTTCTATAGTCCAAGAGTGAAAGATTGTGACCTATAGTCCATTGAGATGAAAGATTGTGCCCTATAGTCCATGAGATGAAATATTTTGACCTATAGTCCATCAGATGAAACATTGTGACCTATAGTCCATGAGATGAAAGATTGTACCCTATAGTCCATGAGATGAAATATTTTGACCTATAGTCCATCAGATTAAAGATTGTGACCTATAGTCCATGAGATGAAAGATTATAAACTACTTGGAACATTTTATGGAAACACTTTTTTACAGACGTTAACTATTAGCTACTCGTTTTAAAGATCCATATTGTTATTTGTGAGACGTGAGAAAGAGATGTAATTGTTCGATTGTTGAAACCCTATGGAACAAGAGAACATCGTTCTTGGAGACATCACCACATAGTGTCACCATCAAGGTGCGTAACGTCAGTCCAAACAGATACAAGAAGATACTTCCAGAGAGTTACAAGATGCTCTAATCTGTGCTCCAGCATGACCTTTAAGGGCCGTTATTAAGCTCGCGGGACATTTTTTATTCTTTTCAAAATCTAAATAAAGGAAGAGACCTGAAGAAATGTTTGCTCGCAGTTAGTGATTGTATGGGCTGTGTCCGGTATTTAGGGAACGGTCATCGTGCCTGACTATAATTATATTTAGGACTTTCTTCAATCTCTAGATAAATACTGGTACAGTTCCTTTGAACAACTGTAATATTTCCTTTGAATTTAAATCAATCCTTCAATAACTCTCGTTTAAAATAGCACGTCGCCATGTTGGTACTCTCCGTAGAGTAACTCATGTTTGGTCCCGACAATCGATATAAAGTTGCCTGCGTGTTGCTGGCATGCAAGGGGCAGTTAATCCCGGCAGAGCTGTTGCTGGGTATAAAGGGGGGGCACTAATGTGATTGGGGAGGGGGTAACTGGTTTATCCTGGCCGATGCGATGATTTGATTGCACCCCTCTCTTGAGTGGTGTAAGGGGAGAAGGGGGTAAGGACTACTCCCCTACCACCCCACCCCCCAGCCATCACCGTCCAGCACTTGGTCATAGCTCAGTCATCCTGCAACCAGTGGCGCAATTTGGAAAATAGCAAGGGTTGGTTCCCTTCCTTTCAGTGTCAATAATTAATCGGAACATAATTATGTACACAACTTTCATACCTACTTAACCTAGGACAGCGACACCCAATACTTGCATTGTATGTATAACAAGCTGTTTAAGTTGATGATTCCCTAACCACTAAGCCATAGCGAGGATGTTAGGATTGCCAACATAGGTAGTATAATACAAGGGGTTGTTTTTAGACAGGGTCCATCCCTGAACCCTGTCCCTTGAAGGAACTGAGAGGTAACCCAGCCCTTTCCTTGATATTAATGTGTTAGTTAATGTTTCCTCTAGAAAAACCAAGGTGATCACGTAGTGTGCTAGTGTGCTAGTGTGCCCCTGTACACACGATAGCTCGTCTGCAATCACAGGATGATCCTCCCAGCCAGTGAGTAGAACGGGCCGACATGGCTTGCTGCTGTATCGATCTGTCTCTCCGTGGGGGAACAGGGGGAGGAGGGTTAACTCCCGGTGCAGCTGGGACACTGGATCCCCCCCCCCCTCCCAACAGTACTTCTCTCCCGCTCGTAGTTCAAACAGATTGAAATAACCTCTAACATCATTACATCGCTTCTATTCACTGTCAGGAACGAGAGGGTTCCAGCCACCTGGGACATACTGTATTCGCGTGGAGAGAGGATGGAAACACACTTCTAGTAGGCCGTGGTAGGGATTCAAACAGCAGGGTATTAATGACCAAGTAGGGATTCAAACAGCAGGGTAGTGATGACCCAAGTAGGGATTCAAACAGCAGGTTAGTAATACAGTAGGCCAAGGAGTAGGGGACTCAAACAGCAGGGTAAGTGATGACCAAGTAGGAATTCAAACAGCAGGGTAGTGATGACCAAGTAGGGATTCAAACAGCAGGTAGTAATGAACCAAGTAGGATTCAAACAGCAGGGTAGTGATGACCAAGTAGGGACTCAAACAGCAGGGTAGTGATGACCAAGTAGGATTCAAACAGCAGGGTTAGTGATGACCAAGTAGGGATTCAAACAGCAGGTTAGTAATAAACAAGTAGGGATTCAAACAGCAGGGTAGTGATGACCAAGTAGGGACTCAAAAAGCAGGTAGTGATGACCAAGTAGGATTCAAACAGCAGGGTAGTGATGACCAAGTAGGGATTCAAACAGCAGCGTGTGAAGTGAATGTAACAACGAAAAATTAATGTATCAAAAAACATCCACAGGGTCAGGTTCCAAATGTACCAACGTAATGACATTCAAACGTAGCTCAAATAACAAGTCGCACAAGTGGCCACACGTCATGCGTGATTTCAATAGCAGCCCCCCTGGTGGTATAGTGATGTACAAGTAGGGATTCAAACAGCAGGTTAGTAATTAACAAGTAGGGATTCAAACAGCAGGGTAGTGATGACCAAGTAGGGACTCAAACAGCAGGGTAGTGATGACCCAGTAGGGATTCAAACAGCAGGGTAGTGATGACCAAGTAGGGATTCAAACAGCAGGTAGTGATGCAAGTGCAATGTAAACATAACAACTCAAACTATCTTATAATTGTATCAAATAAACATCCCTAATTCATAGGGTCAAGGTTCCAAATGTTACCCAAACTGCAAAATAAATTCAAAAGTAGCTCCAAATAACAAGTCGCACAAGTGGCCACACGGTCTATGTCAGTGTTTTTCAATAGCGGACCACCCCCCTGGCCCTTGTATTAGAGTCAGTAGTATTGTAGAGAGGTGAACAATTAGTTGACAAGTTGATGTTTCAAATTTAAAACAATTAAATTGTCATATGGTTAAAAGTAAAATAATATTTCAATGATTTGTTACTGGCGAGAAAACTGTAGATCACAATTAACTAGTAGCTCCTAGTAGTACATAGTGTGTGACGCTATTAGCTCCTAGTAGTACAGAGTGTGTGACGCTATTAGCTCCTAGTAGTACAGAGTGTGTGACGCTATTAGCTCCTAGTAGTACAGAGTGTGTGACGCTATTAGCTCCTAGTAGTACAGAGTGTGTGACGCTATTAGCTCCTAGTAGTACAGAGTGTGTGACGCTATTAGCTCCTAGTAGTACAGATTGTGTGACGCTAGTAGCTCCTAGTAGTACAGATGTGTGTGACCTAGTAGCTCCTAGTAGTACAGATTGTGTGACGCTAGTAGCTCCTAGTAGTACAGATTGTGTGACGCTAGTAGCTCCTAGTAGTACAGATTGTGTGACACTAGTAGCTCTTAGTAGTACAGAGTGTGTAGCGCTAGTAGCTCCTTGTAGTACAGATTGTGTAGCTGTCACAACTAAACAAAAGGATGTAGCCTGATTGTGAAATATGTCCTGTCTCGACCAAATTCCCATTTCTCCAGTCGACTGAAAGCTGGAATGTTCCAGGCCACTGGACTTGATCAAATAATATATTTGGTTTATTTGAGTGACCGGTACAGGGTGGTCCACAAGTCTCACTGACAGGGTTAGTGTGTCTGAACAGGACTACCTTCATAACATACTGACTGGGTTAGTGTGCCTGAACAGGACTACCTTCATAACACACTGACTGGGTTAGTGTGCCTGAACAGGACTACCTTCACAACACACTGACTGGGTAGTGTGCCTGAACAGGACTACCTTCATTACACATGACTGGGTTAGTGTGTCTGAACAGGACTACCTTCATTAACATTGACTGGGTTAGTGTGCCTGAACAGGACTACCTTCATACAACTGACAGGGCTAGTGTGCCCGAACAGGACTACCTTCACAACATACTGACAGGGCTAGTGTGCCTGAACAGGACTACCTTCATACACATTGACTGGGTTAGTGTGCCTGAACAGGACTACCTTCACAACATACTGACAGGGCTAGTGTGCCTGAACAGGACTACCTTCATTACACACTGACTGGGTTAGTGTGCCTGAACAGGACTACCTTCATAACAACTGACTGGGTTAGTGTGCCTGAACAGGACTACCTTCAAACATACTGACAGGGCTAGTGTGCCTGAACAGGACTACCTTCACAACACACTGACGGGTTAGTGTGCCTGAACAGGACTACCTTCACAACATACTGAGGGGTAGTGTGCCTGAACAGGACTACCTTCATTACACATTGACTGGGTTAGTGTGCCTGAACAGGACTACCTTCATTACACACTGACTGGGTTAGTGTGCCTGAACAGGACTACCTTCATAACACAACTGACTGGGTTAGTGTGCCTGAACAGGACTACCTTCACAACATACTGACTGGGTTAGTGTGCCTGAACAGGACTACCTTCATAACACATGACTGGGTTAGTGTGCCTGAACAGGACTACCTTCATACACATGACTGGGTTAGTGTGCCTGAACAGGACTACCTTCAAACAACTGACTGGGTTAGTGTGCCTGAACAGGACTACCTTCACTAACAACTGACTGGGTTAGTGTGCCTGAACAGGACTACCTTCACAACATACTGACTGGGTTAGTGTGCCTGAACAGGACTACCTTCATACACAACTGACTGGGTTAGTGTGCCTGAACAGGACTACCTTCATCAACATCTGACTGGGTTAGTGTGCCTGAACAGGACTACCTTCATAACACACTGACTGGGTAGTGTGCCTGAACAGGACTACCTTCATACAACTGAGGGTAGTGTGCTGAACGGACTACCTTCACAACTGACTGGGTTAGTGTGCCTGAACAGGACTACCTTCATTACCATACTGACTGGGTTAGTGTGCCTGAACAGGACTACCTTCATAACAACTGACTGGGCTTAGTGTGCCTGAACAGGACTACCTTCACAAACATACTGACTGGGTTAGTGTGCCTGAACAGGACTACCTTCACAACAACTGACTGGGTTAGTGTGCTGAACAGGACTACCTTCACAACATACTGACAGGGTAGTGTGCCTGAACAGGACTACCTTCATAACACACTGACTGGGTTAGTGTGTCTGAACAGGACTACCTTCACAACATCACTGACGGGTTAGTGTGCCTGAACAGGACTACCTTCACAACATACTGACTGGGTTAGTGTGCCTGAACAGGACTACCTTCATAACACACTGACTGGGTTAGTGTGCCTGAACAGGACTACCTTCACAACATACTGACTGGGTTAGTGTGCCTGAACAGGACTACCTTCATAACACACTGATGGGTTAGTGTGCCTGAACAGGACTACCTTCATACACATCTGACTGGGTTAGTGTGCCTGAACAGGACTACCTTCATAACACACTTGACTGGGTTAGTGTGCCTGAACAGGACTACCTTCATAACACACTGACTGGGTTAGTGTGCCTGAACAGGACTACCTTCACAACATACTGACTGGGTTAGTGTGCCTGAACAGGACTACCTTCATAACACACTGACTGGGTTAGTGTGCCTGAACAGGACTACCTTCATTACACATTGACTGGGTTAGTGTGCCTGAACAGGACTACCTTCATTACACATTGACTGGGTTAGTGTGCCTGAACAGGACTACCTTCATACACATTGACTGGGTTAGTGTGCCTGAACAGGACTACCTTCATTACACATTGACTGGGTTAGTGTGCCTGAACAGGACTACCTTCATAACATACTGACTGGGCTTAGTGTGCCTGAAACGGACTACCTTCATACACATGACTGGGTTAGTGTGCCTGAACAGGACTACCTTCATTACACACTGACTGGGTTAGTGTGCCTGAACAGGACTACCTTCATAACACACTGACTGGGTTAGTGTGCCTGAACAGGACTACCTTCACAACATACTGACGAGGTTAGTGTGCCTGAACAGGACTACCTTCAACAACATTACTGACTGGGCTAGTGTGCCTGAACAGGACTACCTTCATAACATACTGACTGGGTTAGTGTGTCTGAACAGGACTACCTTCATACACATGACTGGGTTAGTGTCTGAACAGGACTACCTACACATTGACTGGGTTAGTGTGCCTGAACAGGATTACCTTCATTACACATTGACTGGGTAGTGTGCCTGAACAGGACTACCTTCATTACACACTGACAGGGCTAGTGTGCCTGAACAGGACTACCTTCACAACACATTGACTGGGTTAGTGTGTCTGAACAGGACTACCTTCATAACATACTGACAGGGTTAGTGTGCCTGAACAGGACTACCTTCATAACACACTGACTGGGTTAGTGTGTCTGAACAGGACTACCTTCACAACATTCTGACTGGGTTAGTGTGCGTGAACAGGACTACCTTCACAACACACTGATTGGGTTAGTGTGCCTGAACAGGACTACCTTCACAACATACTGACAGGGCTAGTGTGCCTGAACAGGACTACCTTCATAACACACTGACTGGGTTAGTGTGTCTGAACAGGACTACCTTCACAACATACTGAGAGGGCTAGTGTGCCTGAACAGGACTACCTTCATTACACATTGACTGGGTAGTGTGCCTGAACAGGACTACCTTCATTACACATTGACTGGGTTAGTGTGCCTGAACAGGACTACCTTCATTACACATTGACTGGGTTAGTGTGCCTGAACAGGACTACCTTCATAACACACTGACTGGGTTAGTGTGCCTGAACAGGACTACCTTCACAACATACTGACTGGGGTTAGTGTGCCTGAACAGGACTACCTTCATTACACATTGACTGGGTTAGTGTGTCTGAACAGGACTACCTTCATAACATACTGACTGGGTTAGTGTGCCGTTCAGGACTACCTTCATAACACACTGACTGGGTTAGTGTGTCTGAACAGGACTACTTCACAACACATACTGACTGGGTTAGTGTGCCTGAACAGGACTACCTTCACAACATACTGACAGGGCTAGTGTGCCTGAACAGGACTACCTTCATAACACACTGACTGGGTTAGTGTGCCTGAACAGGACTACCTTCACAACATACTGACTGGGTTAGTGTGCCTGAACAGGACTACCTTCATTACACATTGACTGGGTTAGTGTGTCTGAACAGGACTACCTTCACAACATATGACTGGGTTAGTGTGCCTGAACAGGACTACCTTCATAACACACTGACTGGGTTAGTGTGCCTGAACAGGACTACCTTCACAACATACTGACTGGGTTAGTGTGCCTGAACAGGACTACCTTCATTACACATTGAATGGGTTAGTGTGCCTGAACAGGACTACCTTCATTACACATTGACTGGGTTAGTGTGCTGAACAGGACTACCTTCATTACACATTGACTGGGTTAGTGTGCCTGAACAGGACTACCTTCATAACACACTGACTGGGTTAGTGTGCCTGAACAGGACTACCTTCACAACATACTGACTGGGTTAGTGTGCCTGAACAGGACTACCTTCATTACACATTGACTGGGTTAGTGTGTCTGAACAGGACTACCTTCATAACATACTGACTGGGTTAGTGTGCCTGAACAGGACTACCTTCATAACACACTGACTGGGTTAGTGTGTCTGAACAGGACTACCTTCACAACATACTGACTGGGTTAGTGTGCCTGAACAGGACTACCTTCACAACATACTGACAGGGCTAGTGTGCCTGAACAGGACTACCTTCATAACACACTGACTGGGTTAGTGTGTCTGAACAGGACTACCTTCACAACATACTGACTGGGTTAGTGTGCCTGAACAGGACTACCTTCATAACACACTGACTGGGTTAGTGTGCCTGAACAGGACTACCTTCACAACATACTGACTGGGTTAGTGTGCCTGAACAGGACTACCTTCATTACACATTGAATGGGTTAGTGTGCCTGAACAGGACTACCTTCATTACACATTGACTGGGTTAGTGTGTCTGAACAGGACTACCTTCATAACACACTGACTGGGTTAGTGTGCCTGAACAGGACTACCTTCACACATATGACTGGGTTAGTGTGCCTGAACAGGACTACCTTCATTACACATGACTGGGTTAGTGTGCCTGAACAGGACTACCTTCATAACACACTGACTGGGTTAGTGTGCCTGAACAGGACTACCTTCACAACATACTGACTGGGTTAGTGTGCGTGAACAGGACTACCTTCACAACATATGACTGGGTTAGTGTGCCTGAACAGGACTACCTTCATTACACATTGACTGGGTTAGTGTGCCTGAACAGGACTACCTTCAAACACACTGACTGGGTTAGTGTGCCTGAACAGGACTACCTTCACAACATACTGACTGGGTTAGTGTGCGTGAACAGGACTACCTTCACAACATACTGACTGGGTTAGTGTGCTGAACAGGACTACCTTCATTACACATTGACTGGGTTAGTGTGCCTGAACAGGACTACCTTCACAACATACTGACTGGGTTAGTGTGCCTGAACAGGACTACCTTCATTACACATTGACAATTTCATTACAAGACACATGTGGTGACCAAAGCCCTACCTACCACTGCGCTTCTGATACTATACCAGTCGACTGTCGAGACAAGGTATAACCTCCATTATATTCAGGAGGTCCCTTGCTCCAGTAGACCACGGGACATGGTTGTACACCTCCAGTATATTCCACACATGAACACACATCACACGAGTGAATGATATCAAACAACTCATCTGGAAATATTCACCATTGCAGGTTGACTACAGTTGTTTGTGCAGGTAATGAAGTGGACACGGTCTCCGGGTACTTTCTAAACACTATGTCACTATAATTACCAAACTTGATACTGTGATACTATGCAGGTGTTAGTTTGTAAGTTGTGTTTCTGAACAGACCAAGGTTCATATTAAAAGTCACACCAAGACACTAAGAAAAGTTACTTTAATATATTCATTCGTCAAGTCGGGTGATTTACAAATGTCACTTTTGATATATAATACATATAAAATAACAATAGTAAAATAGTGAAATGTTAACAAATAATATTTTGGTATTTTATAACGGGCTCTCACAATGAAAATTGGGCTGTAATCTAAAAACCCAAATAGCACTCTGCAGCAGAAGTAATTAGTATCTGTCAGGTTGGTGTCACGTTTAACCGCCAAGGTTACATAACAACATGCCAGAGGGCGCAGGTTTTGGAGCAACTGTGCTCGCTGACGTCACAACCGATAATGTTGGCCAAACTGACCGTAGGGGTCCCGGCCAAACTCGACAAGTTAGAGAAACTTGTGTTCTGCCTACTTGACCGGTTTCTATCAAACTTTAGAAATATTCAGAGCTTTTTCAAGACATAGACTATTCGTCTCATCTTTCTATCGTGCGACCGTTTTAAAAACAAAGATTTCTTAAAATGTAACAATTCCGGGATCATGAAGAGTTAAATTGCACTGATAAATGACCTGGGACTATCTCCGCTCGGAGAATATGAACTAGAATTGTTTAAAATATTGGAAAGAGGGTCAAATAAACTACAAACTTATACCTTCTGTACCCCCGACCCTAAATAGCTCCAAAATGAGAACAATAGGGAGGTCGGTTCCAAATTAACATTTATTGATAAGACAAACATTATAATTAAATAATGTATGTACAACTGAACAAAAACAGAGAGGGTAGTGGAAAGGAATGGACCACAAAGTCCGGGTAGGAGGGTAACGTGCATGATTGAATTATTAAATAATGTATAGGCCTATACCTCAACTGACATAATCATTATAAAGGACTAGCTAATTTCCACGTCTTGTACGATGGTATTACAATTGCACAAGACCTCCCATAATGGCTGCATTTAAATAGAAATAACATATTTAGAAAAATATTAACACCATCTAGTGGCCTCAAGAACAAATAAGTTGTTACAAACATATTAAAGTGACCTCACAAATATGAGTTCAAATTTAGTATATGTTTTCAATAAATAATTACAATTTAATATTTAATCTGAAAGGTTAATTTTGAAAAGTTTATCAAATAATAAATAAGTTATAAGTAGAAAGATAATTTTGAATACAAGCGTGCTTAGCTTACCTAAGCAGTCAACGGTGGTGTAATGAGTGCCAGAACAGACGAAACTTGTCAATATATAGTCCTAGAACGTCATCACGTGATCCTAGAGAAGGATAGAGAAACATTCAACAAAGGAGGTCAGAGATTGGTAAAGGAAGCGTAACATGGCGCATGCGTGGAACAACTGCTGCTAGCCCAGATGGCCGTCTTTAGTTACAGGCCAGCGTGTTAAATGTGGCAACTCCGCTTGTAGTGACGTCATGAGGCCTAGCAATCTGCTGGTTCTTATGGAGAATTGTGGAAATATTTACAGTTTTCTTCATTTAATTACTAATGTGTCACTTTGAACAATACTGACTGTTAATATAAACATGTTTTAAGTATAAGCCTATCATTAAACAAAAATACTTCAAAGGTTGAAAAATACAACAGATGAACATGTAAATAATAATTTTAAAATAGATTTGCTAGGTAAGGATTATGTAGGCCTACCGTTCACAAACTTGATTTGAATATTATGATGAACATTATAAAAGGGCACTGGCTCGAGGTCTAGAAAGAGCATTCTTTCTTGCACTAATCCAAAGGTCCCGGTTTCACTTCTCATGTCTAGGTGTAGCTCTTTATCAAATAGTTAAATGAAATTAAGAGAGTAGGCCTATTATTTATTTTAATTTAAGAATAGGCCTATTATTTATGTAATTGCTTTGAACACTTACCAGCCTTTGGAATATAGAATTTTGAAACATTAGGTAGGCTACTGTTGTATAGTGTTTGAAAATTTTGTTTTTCTCGGAACAAGAATTTTCACTATAAGTTAACTTTATCATTCCTGACTTTATACAGTAGATAAGAAATAAGTTATATTTACAAGCGTTGAAGAAACCAAAGAAAATATTTCACGCAAGGAATTACTGCAGAAACAGTTGTTAGTAAAAATCTCAAATTTGGTTCCTTACTAATGTATTCATAGGCCAAACATCTGAAAAGATTTTATCACCGCATCTTACTACCCATTTGGGCTATATGTTTATGTACTAATTAGTCTTGTGATTTTAGGGATAAATGCTATATTTATAAGAAGTGTACCCGCATTTGCTTGAAGGGAGGGTGGAAAACAATTTTGGAAAAATAACACTCTGTACACCCACCTATATTTGAACCACGATCTCCCCGTCATTTGCAGTCTAGTCTACTGCAAGAGTAGCGCCTTAGACCACGTGGCCACCGAAATGGATGTGTCAGTAAATTTGCTTGTGATTTTTTGCTGAAGAAATTTATCTTCAAACTTTTCTTTTATCAAAATATTCCTATTGTATGTCCAATAACTCCATTGCTAGAGACAGCTGTTGATGGAGTGATTAGTCCTTGTCTGTTGAGATCATTTAAATAGTTATCATCTGTGTCATGCCCAACTAAAAACCAATGGATTAACTGAATTTCAAATGAACAGACAACATGTGGTAACCATAACTAGAAATGTACAAAACCGAGTCAGCTGTTAGTTGATCACATCCACAAAATGTTCATATATTACCTAAAACATAATGTAATATAAGCTTGAACCAGGCAAAATTTCAAATCAAGTAAATTACACTTGAAACAAACATCCCGAACAGTAAAACAAACTGAACTAACCAGCAATAGCCTACTAAAGTACACGTGACTGTGTCGTTGACCAGCCTCAACGCAGTGTTGCCAAACCTCAGTAACTAAAGACGGCCGTGGTTCTAGTCGTGGAACACATCCATAAGCCTAATGGTCTACTGAGGTCTCGAGGCATGTGTGGCGTGGAGATCTGGCATGACACGCCGCGCTGGCCCTGACTTTGAACGGAACGTTGAAGTGTAGGACGGGTGAAGTCTCTTTGGGATTGTGTGAGTACCATTATTTAATAAACATGTCTGTAATATATCCATATATGATGGATTGAATAACAAAGCTATTATGTTTGATAGTTACAGTTATAGCCGCCTGCATCTAAATATTATATTCTTTAAATTTAAAAATGACACCTGGATATGGGAACAGTGAAATAGTGCCAAAACAAAACTCTATAATAGCAGGAAGGATGATGCACACATTTCCCAACTGTTCAATTATTAACTAAGGCAATATCTGTTATTCTGTTGCCATATCATGGCCAGAACGAAGGAGACTCTGGCCACAATGCAATTGGAACTGTAGTCAAGCAAGCACCTACCGTCACAGCTTACCCCGGTTATTCAACTGGCAAGACCAAATAAAACCTATCGAGTTCAAGAAATGCGGGCAGGGGACTTTGTTGACTTTCAGACGCTATCCAAGGACCCAAGAATCCTTAGAGTAAGGTGATGTGACGATTCTGACGAAGAAATTAATTGGACAGAACTGACAGAAATCAAGATCATAAAATCAAAGCCTGGCCAAATATTCTTGAAAACAGATCCATTGCAGGCTACCTATAAAAGTATCACCCTGAATAGAGTTGGATTTAGAAGAGGAACCACTGAAAAGAGAACCTCCAACAATATCATATACAAAATATGTCGCTCTCCTATCGTTGTGCCGAGGTAACACACCAGAGGAACATGAGAACTTCTATGACCAACATGAATCCAAGGATCTGAACTAAAAGATTGTTTCAAAGGGAAGTTTGTTAACGCAAGGCTGTAGCCAGACCAACATTTCAGAGGGGGTTTGGGGAGCACAGCAAAAGAGAAATTATTAATATTAAATGCTTCTAGAAGCTATCTAGAATTAGTTTTTATGGTAATTGATGGCAGGGATTAAATGGGCTACATTAATTGTTTTAAATGTGTTTGATGTTTAGAAACTTCCATTGCGCCTCCTCACTCAAAGTTTGAAGATTTAAATTAAGCATTTATTAAAGATACAAAGTGGGGTGAAAGGTTTCAGAGATGGGAGTGGGATTGTAGGGGGTTTATCATTTTCGCCCCCTCTAAATTTATTTCACTCTCCTCTTAAATTTTCAAATATGAAAAGAAAAAATTCAAATAGTTTCTAAAGCTAAAGGCATTGATTGAATTTTAAAAAATCTTTTAAAGGCATAAAAAAATATTTTTTTTAATTAATAAAGTAAGACAACTCCAAATAGATTCTACAAAATTATTGTTTAAAAAAAACTCTTACCACGCCAATAGCTTGCCAGTTGCCGGAAGAGGACCCCCGGAATCTTTGGTCTGGGGAGGGGTGCAAGTCTCTCAAAATCCCTCTTTGGTTAATTTACCTCCTCCTTACACACTTAAGTTTCTGCCGCCACTGACCCAAAATGGATAATTTTAGAGATTATTTCGTTTTTCTCTAATAAAGTTATATGTTTAAAAATGTGTGCTTGTAGCATGCTGCATCATGGTCCAAAATTGTATAATTTTCAAAGAAAGGTATTTCAAAATTGACCAAATGTAATGAAAACTTTGATTGATATATATAACTACGAGCTGTTTGGGGGTTGAAGCTGGACAAAAAATAAGTTACTGTTTCCTTTGTCAATATTTGGTCTCGGTCTACACAGCTTTGCTCACTGAAGAATGAACACAATCACAAACTATTTTTAAAAATGTAGGCTACACTACTTAACATTAGAATACACATACTCGTATTTCTTGTTTTGTTTAAACCGTATTAATATTTTACTGACAACTTTTGGCGGGGGTGGAGGGGAGTGGAGGGGAGTGTTTAACCCCCAAACCACCCCCACCCCCACCCCCTTTAGGTTACGGCCTTGGCTACACGTTAGAATAAACAAATACAGCTCTTTTTTTTTTTCTAAGGGCTCTCCTGTAAACTTAGTAAACCTGAGATAAGCCCTTTAGTGATTTTAGCGACTATATAATGTCTGAATGGTGTGCCACGTTATAGATTTAGCTCAAATTTTAATAGAATTAGGAATATGTAGAGAGTTTGAGCCGTCTGTCTCGATCAGGAGTAACCTAAAAAAACTATGGCAGAGGCAATGAAATAATTAATATAAAATAGATATAGGCCTATTAAATAACTTTTGGTTGTCCAACAATATAGATTGGAACGTTCGACGGACCGCAATCAAATTTGGGAAGGAAAGGATTTTTAGTTTAGGACTGGTTATTTAAAATACTAGTTTAAGGGTTCTCCAGAGATTTAAAACAATCAATTATAGCCAATTTTGAGCTCAAAACTACCCTGTCTCCATTTTCCTTTGGTGATTGTGTTACTGTATGTTACAGGGCTGATAGTGTTAGTGTTACAGTGGTGATAGTGTTACTACTGTAGATATGTCACATCCTCAACCAATATTTCAAACATTTTGTAACAAAATAAAGGAACATTCTCCTGTCTAGATTTATAGTGACGTGTTCCCAAGTTCTCAGCGCTTGTTACGGTTACCCTGGGACTGGTTCCTGAAGTGGCCGCCAGGGGCACCCCATCCAATTACGGGAACACCACGTTATGACGACGGGGGGCTGTCAGTGCCACGTTCATCCCAGCATTCCGGGGGTCGCTTTAATTACAGACTTCCACCGGGAGACTGACTAAGGTCTAGAGGACCCTGGTTACATCTTGTATCAGTGGTCAGGGAGACTGACTGACAGGTCTAGAGGACCCTGGTTACATCTTGTATCAGTGGTCAGGAGACTGACTAAGGTCTAGAGGACCCTGGTTACATCTTGTATCAGTGGTCAGGGAGACTACTAAGGTCTAGAGGACCCTGGTTACATCTTGTATCAGTGGTCAGGGAGACTGACTACAGGTCTAGAGGACCCTGGTCACATCTTGTATCAGTGGTCAGGGAGACTGAGTGAAGGTCTTGAGGACCCTGGTTACATCTTGTATCAGTGTCGGGAGATAGGAGGGCTTGAGGACCTGGTTAATCTTACAGTTCAGGATAGAAGGCTAAGACCCTGGTTACATCTTGTATCAGTGGTCAGGGAGACTGACTACAGGTCTAGAGGACCCTGGTTACATCTTGTATCAGTGGTCAGGGAGACTGAGTGAAGGTCTAGAGGACCCTGGTTACATCTTGTATCAGTGGTCAGGGAGACTATAAGGTCTAGAGGACCCTGGTTACATCTTGTATCAGTGGTCAGGGAGACTGACTACAGTCTAGAGGACCCTGGTTACATCTTGTATCAGTGGTCAGGGAGACTGACTACAGGTCTAGAGGACCTGGTTACATCTTGTATCAGTGGTCAGGGAGACTGATAAGGTCTAGAGGACCCTGGTTACATCTTGTATCAGTGGTCAGGGAGACTGAGTGACAGGTCTAGAGGACCCTGGTTACATCTTGTATCAGTGGTCAGGGAGACTGAGTGAAGGTCTAGAGGACCCTGGTACATCTTGTATCAGTGGTCAGGGAGACTGCCAGCTATCACGCGCCCTATGTTAGTGCCAGATGACATAAGAGTTAGCTACTAGTGTATTGGTTCTAGCTGTGAATGTCACATTAACACTCACTGCTAAAACCAGCAACTTATGTTCAAACATAACAAAACAACGTACAAGCAAGCAGGTAACAAAACCTGGTCAGGTGTAGGACGTGGCAGGAATGCACAGGAACAGGATGTTAATGTAGCACAGAAACAGCAGTCAAGATGTGAGCACAGGAATAGCATTCAAGATAGCTACAACACAAATAAGAGTCTTCTCTGTCTGTCTGTTTGTTTGTTTGTTTGTCAGGAAGATGTTAATGCGTCCCTCGGTTATTTCTTTTGACGGCCTCGTGAAGAGAATTACATTAACTGCTATACATAGGGCGCTAATTGGGGAGGGGAAGACGCGACAACCCTTAATTTGATTTAGCGTCGTTCGGGAGTTGAGCGTCGCGGCGGCAAGAAGGGCGTTAGGGCACCGTGACGTAGTACGTTGAGGGTTATATTAGCTGGATCAAGGGAGGGGGGTTAGTAACTACACAGAGTAGGACTACTTTCTGTATTTTTTGTATGCATCAAACTGTGTCTGTAATATTTGTTGGATTTATCTAACTGTGTCCTTGTGATACCGGCTAGTTACATCAAACTATGTCCTTGTGATACCGGCTAGTTACATCAAACTATGTCCTTGGGATAGACTACTGGCTAGCTACATCAAGCTATGTCCCTGTGATACCGGCTAGTTACATCAAACTATGTCCCTGTGATACCGGCTAGTTACATCAAACTATTTCCCTGTGATATCGGCTAGTTACATCAAACTATGTCCTTGTGATACCGGCTAGTTACATCAAACTATGTCCTTGTGATACCGGCTAGTTACATCAAACTATTTCCCTGTGATATCGGCTAGTTACATCAAACTATGTCCTTGTGATACCGGCTAGTTACATCAAACTATGTCCTTGTGATACCGGCTAGTTACATCAAACTATGTCCTTGTGATACCGGCTAGTTACATCAAACTATGTCCTTGTGATACCGGCTAATTACATCAAACTATGTCCTTGTGATACCGGCTAGTTACATCAAACTATGTCCTTGTGATACCGGCTAGTTACATCAAACTATGTCCTTGTGATACCGGCTAGTTACATCAAACTATTTCCCTGTGATATCGGCTAGTTACATCAAACTATGTCCTTGTGATACCGGCTAGTTACATCAAACTATGTCCTTGTGATACCGGCTAGTTACATCAAACTATGTCCTTGTGATACCGGCTAGTTACATCAAACTATGTCCTTGGGATAGACTACTGGCTAGCTACATCAAACTATGTCCCTGTGATACCGGCTAGTTACATCAAACTATGTCCTTGTGATACCGGCTAGTTACATCAAACTATGTCCCTGTGATACCGGCTAGTTACATCAAACTATGTCCTTGTGATACCGGCTAGTTACATCAAACTATTTCCCTGTGATACCGGCTAGTTACATCAAACTATGTCCCTGTGATACCGGCTAGTTACATCAAACTATGTCCTTGTGATACCGGCTAGTTACATCAAACTATGTCCTTGGGATAGACTACTGGCTAGCTACATCAAACTATGTCCTTGTGATACCGGCTAGTTACATCAAACTATGTCCTTGTGATACCGGCTAGTTACATCAAACTATGTCCTTGTGATACCGGCTAGTTACATCAAACTATGGCCTTGGGATAGACTACTGGCTAGCTACATCAAACTATGTCCCTGTGATACCGGCTAGTTACATCAAACTATGTCCTTGTGATACCGGCTAGTTACATCAAACTATGTCCTTGTGATACCGGCCTATGTTTATGAAGGCAACAGCTGAGAAGAGCTCGGAGCTAACATCGGGACACTTGACTTATTATCACGCCTCGCCGGCCCTGGAAAGCGTCGCGACGCTCCTAGTGCCTTATTCATTTCTGCACTCTAACCCGTCACTCAATCACATACTGTTACAGACTCGTGCACGCACTCACGCACGCACACACACACTTTTACACACTAGAAATATTCAAGATGTCATCAACATTGGCTATGCTACGTAATGTTCTTATTTTATTAAAATTTTCATGAACATTTAGATATATTTCTAAACCAGCAACTATATTTCTAAACTAGAAGTTACATTCCTAAAACAGCAGCTACATTCTTAAACGAGCAGTTGCTTTCCTAAAACAGCAGCTACATTCCTAAACGAGTAGTACATTCCTAAAACAGCAGCTACATTCCTAAACAGCACATACATTCCTAAGCCAACAACTACATTCCTAAATAAATATCAATCTCCATCTCCATCTTTGTGAAAGCTCGGATAAATATTAGACCTACAAATTATAAATGTTCGATGTCAAGGAAACTATTTAAAGTCCTGTTTCCCTTTTCCAACCCTCGCCATTGTTTGGTGCGATCCATCACGAACAGTGACAGCGAGACCAGATTACTTCCCTCTCCTGCTACAATCACACTCTGTCATATCAATCAGCCTGTCACTATTCCAGACTGTCATTCAGAGGCTACAGGACATGTTGGACTCCAGCGTGACTGGGGAATTAAACATTGTTCGTGGCTACTTTTACAATATGGGGTCTGGTTGTCGTGTCCAGAGTAGCCACTAGTAGCTTGTATCTTGATAGTTGGGATCATCCTTTAGTTCATCTAGTTCACGAGAACTAGGACAAACTATTTGACACGTTTAGAGCTGATTCTAGCCAACTCAAATGGGCACTAGTCCACGAGCACAGGATGATGAAGCAACATTTATTCGGAGATATCAACATGACAGGGACTCGAACCACATCTCAACCCTAGTTATTGTTAGCCTCCATTTCAGGGGTTTGGGAAGTTATGATGATAACTGTCTAGTTCCAGGAGTTATGACCTGTCTAGTTCCAGGAGCTATGGCCTGTCTAGTTCCAGGAGACATGGCCTGTCTAGTTCCAGGAGTTATGGCCTGTCTAGTTCCAGGAGTTATGACCTGTCTAGTTCCAGGAGCTATGGCCTGTCTAGTTCCAGGAGTTATGACCTGTCTAGTTCCAGGAGCTATGGCCTGTCTAGTTCCAGGAGTTATGACCTGTCTAGTTCCAGGAGACATGGCCTGTCTAGTTCCAGGAGACATGGCCTGTCTAGTTCCAGGAGTTATGACCTGTCTAGTTCCAGGAGCTATGGCCTGTCTAGTTCCAGGAGTTATGACCTGTCTAGTTCCAGGAGACATGGCCTGTCTAGTTCCAGGAGACATGGCCTGTCTAGTTCCAGGAGTTATGACCTGTCTAGTTCCAGGGAATTATGACCTGTCTAGTTCCAGGAGCTATGGCCTGTCTAGTATCCAGGAGCTATGGCCTAACTGTCTAGTTCCAGGAGACATCACCGTCCCACCAATAAAAGGCTCCCCTGACCACTGAGCCCTGTCTTGATCAACTCGGCCCTGCGACCTATGAACCAGGGCTTACAGGCTTTGTATATCCATCAGTTGCGCGCGCACCCCGGTCGATGCTATCTTCATCTTAGCCGGGCAATGTTTGCTGAGCCCCCTCCATCCCTGCGAGGAGCCAATGAGATCAGCACGTCAAGCCCTGGGCCTCGACCAATAGGATTAGCGCTAGGGATGGGGAGGGGAGGCTGACCTATCAGAGCACGCCGCCTCACGCTGGAGGAGGGGGTACAGCTCTGTCACAACCCCTAGTGCGGGGGTGAATGAATGTAACCATTTTGGGGGGTGAGGGGGTGACGCGGCAAAGCACGCAATGTCGACCAAGAAACCACCACTTTCTAAACACCGCCTCAATGTTACCAAAAACTATCACACAGGGCAGAGCCGGTTCAATCGATATCGACCCACGACTTACAAGCTAACTAGAGCTGAGACGGAATGTTAGTGTAAGGATCAGCCGGGATGCCCTGACCACTGAGCTTTCGACGGGCCGGGGTTGTAATTATGGGGGGCAGGGGGAGTCAATGATTGGCGGCTGACGCCCTCCCCTCCCGCCACCCAACGTCGCTGCTTCAGTTTTGACGGACGCCGGGGAAAGGGGGGTGGGGGGCTAAGCCGCAGTCCTGCCTCCACTTGACGACGCACTTTTGACTGCTCGCCGCGACGCGCCGTGACGCCGAGCCCTCTAGTGCCGCGATGGAAGCGTCGGTGAGCGCCGCTGCAGCAGCCGAGGACGCCGAGCGTCGAGGTGAGTGTGTTGTGGGTGTGACAAGGATGGTAGCTTAGTGGTCCGGCCATGTCGTGTGTTGTCTGGGTGTTATATCATAGGGATGTGTCTTGTCCAGTGTCGTGTCTTGAAGTGTTTACAGGGTAGGCAGAGCTCGTACCTGGGAATGTTGATATCTGACCATTGAGTGCTGGGAACATATCACAGGCACACTGCTTGCCCTGGCAACACTCCACGACACGTCACTGGGCTGGGGGGGTTGAACAAGCCAATGGGAGATAAGTGTCAAAGTCTCTACTAAGCAGATTGTAGAACGAGCGAAATAATTGGCAACATTACATCGGTGGTCGTGACGTCTTACGCATCACTCTAGCGTTGGACTAGATTGGTGATGGTGCGCAGATCAGGGTTCGAATCCGGACGAGTGTATGCTACCGAGAATATTTTTTATTAAATCGCTTCTCAAAATCCCTACACGCAAATGCGGGTACATAGGGTCTATTGTTCTTTCTACCTTCCTTACCCCTACTCCAAGTGTGTAGTAAGACGCGGGGAAAATAATAATTGCTCACTTGATAATTAATTAATGATCTTAGTTAGCATGTTAGGGGCTAAGTTCATTAAAATATAGGCCTAATTAAGCCAGCGTGTAGTTATCAGTTTATTAAAATGTAATTAAGCTAGCTTGTAATTAGCAGTTTATTCGATCATATTTTAGTGAATGGTTTTTATTTTGTAATGTTACAAGATCATAAAAAATACCAACTTTAAAATCTGTTTCAAAGTTTAGGTACAACAGTTTGTCATGTTGGCAGTTCTTGTATCTCCACGTCTGTACAACAACAGTTTGTCATGTTGGCAGTTCTTGTATCTCCACGTCTGTACAACAGTTTGTCATGTTGGCAGTTCTTGTATCTCCACGTCTGTACAACAGTTTGTCATGTTGGCAGTTCTTGTATCTCCACGTATGTACAACAACAGTTTGTCATGTTGGCAGTTCTTGTATCTCCACGTCTGTACAACAACAGTTTGTCATGATGGCAGTTCTTGTATCTCCACGTCTGTACAACAGTTTGTCATGTTGGCAGTTCTTGTATCTCCACATCTGTACAACAGTTTGTCATGTTGGCAGTTCTTGTATCTCCACGTCTGTACAACAACAGTTTGTCATGTTGGCAGTTCTTGTATCTCCACGTCTGTACAACAGTTTGTCATGTTGGCAGTTCTTGTATCCCCACATCTGTACAACAGTTTGTCACTCTTGTTGTTAGGCTGTCAAATAACAACACATAACAACCGTAAACCTATCGTTCCCATATCATTGATACGCTTTAAGAACCAAATTACGAATTTACTTGAATTTATTCAGTAGAATTTTTTTATATAAAATGTTGGATGAAGTTTACGTGTTTTCTACCCGCGCAGATAATGTATCCAGTATCGTACACGTTGGGTGCGTAAAGTGCGTTAGAACATGGCACCCATAACATAAATACATGCGTAAAGCGAGGAAATATTTATATCGTACTGTGATTTGGTTACGTACGGGGTGGGGTTATTCGCTAATACGACAATATCGGGAAGCCGATAAAGTTTCCAACAACTGGGCTAAATGCGTACAAAATATCATATACACTATACACTATACACTATACACTAAGGCTTGGTTTATATTCATGCATAATTCATAACTAATAGCGAATAGTGTATAGTGTATAGTGCGCAAGAAGTTGAAATACATTATTTTAAATGATGGCGTCTATAATAGATTTATAGTGAATAGTGAAATAGTTCACAGTGCATAAAGTTGAATTAACTTTAACTTTTCTTATACGTTATGCACGAGTTGTGAAACGATTTTCTCGCGAGAAAAATCTAGCCAATAGGATTTATGGAAAACATAATTCGATATTTTTAAAATATTATTTTATAAGTTAGAAGTTGGGCTTTAATTATCGTTAAATAGTTTAATATTGTTATTTTAACTTGAAAATGAGTGAAAATGAAAGTGACAATGAATATACGGTTGAATTCACAGAAGATGGTTTTGTGTCTGTTGCTTGTGGGAGGAACCCCGCACCTCCTATTAATGTAGTTTTTGTACTTGCCTTGGTCACTTGGGAATTTTTATGGTTTAAAACACCAGGAGTTGGAAAATTCATTGTCTAAACCCACATAACCCCCCTCCAAAAAATACATTTCGTGCAAAACCCCTGTACTCTAGCCTCATTTCATTCAACCACTAAACCAGATTGTCCTCAAATGAAGATAAATAATTCAAACATACTATTAAATGTAGAAGGATGGGTTCTATAAAATTCATTTACCCGTGATGATAAAAAGCCAGAAATGCAATTCTAGATGGTCTGCCATTAAATGCTAAATATATAAATTCAGATTAATACTATTTAGTAAACAGTACCAATATTTATCTCTCAGATTATAATACAGCTAGTAAAATTGGCGTGTTAAAAGGAACAAGGATATTATATTTGTAAGTATGTAAATTATTTAGAAGACCAATGATTGACATATCCATAGAGGTAGTATCCTTAAAATACCACGCACGCAAGGAGATCACCTCTCAAACAAATGACAATCGTTATGAATGTCTTATTCACTACGTTGCATTATAAACCTTAGTAATTTTCTTATGAAATGTGCACTATTCACTATTAGTTATGAGTTATGCATGAATATAAACTAAGCCTAAGGGAAACACTATTTACTATTGCACCGCGTTAAACTAATGGTTTGGCCTAACCTTCCATTTGTTTGCGACCGACATGATTGTGGAACTATAAACTACGAGTAGTAGTCAAGTAGTCAAGTAGTCATTGTAGCTTAGTTAGAAACGTGTTAGGCTCGCGGTTCACAGGAATCCAGATCATTATTAGGTTTAGTAGGCCTATATTTTTAATTGCTTCTAAGTAAAAAACCCACTTGCCCGTTTGAATTTACTAATAATATAATCTTATTATTGATTTCACATCATTCAGAAATATTACTACATATAGGTTTATTTTAGTTTAAATAATTGTCTAAAAACATACATGGTATGCAGACTACCGCGATAATATTATTTAAAAATAACTAAGAAAGCTTTACATTAACTTTGAAATTTTGAAAGTAGGTAATTGGTTTAACTTAATTGATTAACTTAATGAGTTCTATAATATAAAATATACTTGTTAAAAAAAGACCAAACAAGATAACAATATTATTAGGGAGATATTTAAGACTTGATAGGCTTACCTTCTATATTTATGTTCAAAAAATGTTGTTGGATAAAAAAAATAGGACTACTGTAAGTTATATTAATCACAGCCTACTAAATTCGAATATAATTAACAACGTATCAATCGTGGTAGGCTACCTTTGAGTTTCTACGCTGACACGCTGTCACCAAAGATATAATTAGACCCCACTTGTGTGTCAAATGAATTGCTCTACCTTTTTAGTGCGCCATTTGTTATACAATCATACAATTATAATCTCAAACAAATAGATTTCTAGCTAAGTCAAACCATTAGTTTAACGCGGTGCAATAATAATAGTGTTTCCCTTAGTGTATAGTGTGTAAGATATTTTGTGCGCATTTAGCCCAGTTGTTGGTAACTTTATCGGCTTTCCGATATTGTCGTATTGAACCCCACATCCAAAAGAAACATTTCCGAATTAGCTATGTTTTGAAACACATTACAAGACCAAATATAATGTTAAATTAAATAAAAACTGATGATAGGAGGACTATGTAGGCCTGCTAAGACACTCTTAAAACAAGTTTAGCGTTTCCAACGTCGTATTATATTTTAATTATAACTTATTAATCAGAAATACAAATAGTTTGAAATAGAACGGAGTCTCCATCCTTCCAATATAAATAGATCTACCGTTTTGAAAGGGAAAGGGTAATAGTTCTACACATTCTGATATTGGTGCTTATAAGTGGAACTTCTTTCATACGCCGTTGTTATTTAAATTTATGAATATCTCAAAGAATATTTGTATTTTATCTAACATCCTAGGGCTAGGAAACTTGAAAGAGATATTTCACTGTAAAGTTCTAACTTTCCTATTCAATGTTAGTGGTCAGCGGTCCCAAAGATAAATATCAATGTTACACTTGTGCTATCTATTGGTATTTAAATGAAACAACTAATAGTAGGTCTATTGTTCTTGCCGAACACAAACAAAGGTTTAAAATGTATATTTTAGACCAACATTTAATTTTAAGGATAATGATTTGAGGTCTTCTGCTGCGTCAACAGTATGACTTGAGACCCTGGCATACACAGTGTAGTTTGTTTTATCATATTGTGTATTCGGGATAAGATGTATGTGGTGTGTATTATTGGTACACTTTAGTGTAGTTTTTAGTAAATCGTGGTGTGTGTTTGCGGTAGATTGTGGTGTATATTTGAGGGTAACTGTGGCCTATATATTTGCGATAGACTATTGTACTTATTTGCGGTAAATTGTGGAGTATATTTGCGCTAAACTATGGTTTATATTTGTGGTAAACTCTTGTATATATCTGCAGTAAACTGTTTTCTGTATTCGTTTTAAGCTAAGACGTAAGCTATATTTGTGGTAAATTGTTGGCTGTAACCCCATTTTAAGCCTAATAAAGTACAAGCCAAAGGTTTCCGAGTGTAGCTACTTTTTGTTTTAAAATAATGACAATATGACTACTGACAGTAGTTTAACTCTTTGTTTTGGATTGTATCGTGACAATATGACTACTGACAGTAGTTTAACTCTTTGTTCTGGATTGTATCGTGAGAATATGACTACTGACAGTAGTTTAACTCTTTGTTTTGGATTGTATCGTGAGAATATGACTACTGACAGTAGTTTAACTCTTTGTTTTGGATTGTATCGTGACAATATGACTACTGACAGTAGTTTAACTCTTTGTTCTGGATTGTATCGTGACAATATGACTACTGACAGTAGTTTAACTCTTTGTTTTGGATTGTATCGTGACAATATGACTACTGACAGTAGTTTAAACCTCTTTGTTCTGGATTGTATCGTGACAATATGACTACTGACAGTAGTTTAACTCTTTGTTTTGGATTGTATCGTGAGAATATGACTACTGACAGTAGTTTAACTCTTTGTTTTGGATTGTATCGTGAGAATATGACTACTGACAGTAGTTTAACTCTTTGTTTTGGATTGTATCGTGACAATATGACTACTGACAGTAGTTTAACTCTTTGTTTTGGATTGTATCGTGACAATATGACTACTGACAGTAGTTTAACCTCTTTGTTCTGGATTGTATCGTGACAATATGACTACTGACAGTAGTTTAACTCTTTGTTCTGGATTGTATCGTGACAATATGACTACTGACAGTAGTTTAACCTCTTTGTTCTGGATTGTATCGTGACAATATGACTACTGACAGTAGTTTAACTCTTTGTTTTGGATTGTATCGTGAGAATATGACTACTGACAGTAGTTTAACTCTTTGTTTTGGATTGTATCGTGAGAATATGACTACTGACAGTAGTTTAACTCTTTGTTTTGGATTGTATCGTGACAATATGACTACTGACAGTAGTTTAACTCTTTGTTTTGGATTGTATCGTGACAATATGACGATGTAATCCCATCTTTTTGTGTTATTTGTTGGTGTTGTTAGAAAGTGATGTTTTAATTGTATTTTATAGCAACGTATTCATGGATACTGCAATGAAATAGCCTGGGGATTGAGTTTACTACTGATAACAATAAATACTTCAACTCTCACTGAAACAGAGTCTCATGGTAGGCCTATTTATGAATACATGTTACGGTGGCAGTGAAAGGGCTGTGTGAAAAGGTTAATGTTTTTACAAATTTCACATCAACACATTTTTAGTCAAAATAGACCAATTTTATTATGTCTCCAGTAGAAACATCTCCAGTAGTTCAATCTCTCCACTTGGCGACGTCAACAGTTGTTGAATATCTGTCGAGGGTGTCCTAGAATTAAATGACAGCTTTTTCTCTACATTAAAAAACTAATCATCTGATACTGCTGTTGCTGTGTTCTTAACAGAGATTCAACAACTGTTGATATCATCATGTGAAGAAAAATAAACTCTATGTTTCTACCGGAGCAAAATTTTATTTATGTTGTCCAAAAGAAGTTTTGCTATAAAAACTGCAAAAACACTTAATTTCTCGCGTCTCGGATACTTCCACCTTAAGGGCCGTCATATCAATAGTCCCGGGAACCTGCCGCCCACCCCTGGGGTGTTGGGTGCCTGCAATAATGCTCTTCCTGCATTAAATAATGCTTTAGGTAAAAACAAATTGATGGGTGTGCACTTAAAATACAAAATAAAAATCGTGCCGACACTTGAAAGATGTAAAGGAAAAATCCCAGTTGCTAATTGACAAGCTACATGCTAACTCTCAATACATGGGCTTTCCTTTGGGCGGTTCCTCTCAAAGGGCTGACAGCGGTGCTTAGACTTACACAGCCCAAGATAGCGACGTTTCTTCATTCATTGGGTTGGTAGGAAGTGGACTCTTGCAAGAAAACAAAACGTAAAGAAACTGGGAAGGGGATATGTATTCTTCTAACAGAGTGGGTAGTAAGACACAGAGCCAGTCTTCTCCACTAGGACGGGTAGAAAGACACAGAGCCAGTCTACTCCACTAGGACGGGTAGTAAGACACAGAGCCAGTCTACTCCACTAGGACGGGTAGTAAGACACAGAGCCAGTCTACTCCACTAGGACGGGTAGTAAGACACAGATCCAGTCTACTCCACTAGGACGGGTAGTAAGACACGGAGCCAGTCTACTCCACTAGGACGGGTAGAAAGACACAGATCCAGTCTACTCCACTAGGACGGGTAGTAAGACACAGAGCCAGTCTTCTCCACTAGGACGGGTAGTAAGACACAGAGCAAGTCTACTCCACTAGGACGGGTAGTAAGACACAGAGCCAGTCTACTCCACTAGGACGGGTAGTAAGACACGGAGCCAGTCTACTCCTCTAGGACGGGTAGTAAGACACAGAGCCAGTCTACTCCACTAGGACGGGTAGTAAGACACAGAGCCAGTCTACTCCACTAGGACGGGTAGTAAGACACAGAGCCAGTCTACTCCACTAGGACGGGTAGTAAGACACAGAGCCAGTCTTCTCCACTAGGACGGGTAGAAAGACACAGATCCAGTCTACTCCACTAGGACGGGTAGTAAGGCACGGAGCCAGTCTACTCCACTAGGACGGGTAGTAAGACACAGAGCCAGTCTACTCCACTAGGATGGGTAGTAAGACACAGAGCCAGTCTTCTCCACTAGGACAGGTAGTAAGGCACGGAGCCAGTCTACTCCACTAGGACGGGTAGTAAGACACAGAGCCAGTCTTCTCCACTAGGACGGGTAGTAAGACACAGAGCCAGTCTACTCCACTAGGACGGGTAGTAAGACACAGAGCCAGTCTACTCCACTAGGACGGGTAGTAAGGCACGGAGCCAGTCTACTCCACTAGGACGGGTAGTAAGACACAGAGCCAGTCTACTCCACTAGGACGGGTAGTAAGACACAGAGCCAGTCTACTCCACTAGGACGGGTAGTAAGACACAGAGCCAGTCTAATCCACTAGGACGGGTAGTAAGACACAGAGCCAGTCTACTCCACTAGGACGGGTAGTAAGACACAGAGCCAGTCTACTCCACTAGGACGGGTAGTAAGACACAGAGCCAGTCTTCTCCACTAGGACGGGTAGTAAGACACAGAGCCAGTCTACTCCACTAGGACGGGTAGTAAGGCACAGAGCCAGTCTACTCCACTAGGACGGGTAGTAAGACACAGAGCCAGTCTACTCCACTAGGACGGGTAGTAAGACACAGAGCCAGTCTTCTCCACTAGGACGGGTAGTAAGACACAGAGCCAGTCTACTCCACTAGGACGGGTAGTAAGACACAGAGCCAGTTAAAGCCTCCAGCCAGTCTATTCCAAGAGCCGTAGCTTTACCAGCCTCCACTAAATAAACTCACATTACAACTGCTGTGATTATTTCACGCTCAACAGCCGCCCATGCAAATCCCTTCGTTCCTATTTCAATGATCACTAATCCCCGCCATGTTAGGTTGTGGGGAATAATTACACCCTGCTCGGGGGATGGGGATATCCCCAGTGATCCCGCGTGGAACAACTAATACGTCATTTATGAAGCCTCGTCAACAACCCCAAGCAAGAGAGGACAAAACAACCCCAACACGAACAAAACAACCCCTATAAATTACTCCCTGGGGTGCCAGGAACTAGCAAGTGTGTGGTTAGTAAGTTACTTGTACCGGGAGTTAGACATCCAACTGTGAACAGGTGTCGTTGGTACTTATGTAGTTAGACACCCAACTGTGAACGGTTGACATTGGTACTTAGTGAGCTAGACAACCAACTGTGAACCAGTAGGGCTAGTACTTGTACAGAGAGTTAGACAATCAACTGTGAACAAGTAGGGCTAGTACTTGTACAGAGAGTTAGACAATCAACTGTGAACAAGTAGGGCTAGTACTTGTACAGGGAGTTAGACAACTAACTGTGAACAAGTAGGGCTAGTACTTATACAAGGAGTTAGACAACCAACTGTGAACAAGTAGGGCTAGTACTTGTACAGGGAGTTAGACAACTAACTGTGAACAAGTAGGGCTAGTACTTATACAAGGAGTTAGACAACCAACTGTGAACGAGTAGGGCTAGTACTTGTACAGGGAGTTAGACAACTAACTGTGAACAAGTAGGGCTAGTACTTGTACAGGGAGTTAGACAACCAACTGTGAACGAGTAGGGCTAGTACTTATACAGGGAGTTAGACAACTAACTGTGAACAAGTAGGGCTAGTACTTGTAAAAGGATGGGAATGTAAGAGTAAGATAATAAGACAAGAAAGAAGAATAAGGATGTGGAGGCTAAAAGATGAAGAGAAAATATAGCTGTACCTAAGAAAGACAAGAAGGTTAATGCCCAAGGACTCAACTCAAAGTGTAAAGGTAGAATGGGGAAGATTTAAGAATGGTTTGGTAATAAGAAGAAGTGGAAGGAGACATCCTGGTGAAACGATAGGGAGAAGGAAGCAGTGGAGGAGAAGAATAAAACATTCAGAAGGAGTTTCAAGAACAGGAATGGTGAAACAGGAAGAGAGCGATGCTAGTAGTATGAGAAGCCAGGAAGGAATGGATGAAAAGATGGACAGAAACGTTAGAGGGAAGTAAGAAGGTGTTATAAAGCCAGGTAAGAAACAGGAGATAGAAAATAAGTAATCAGAGGAAGAAAGGGAACTATGGATGGTGAGGTATTTTGAGAAGATGTTTAACCCGAAAGAGGATGGGAGGGAAATAGAGAAGCGGGAAGAAACAGCAGAAGAGGAGAAAAGAGGTCCAACATGGAAAGAGGGAAAGAGGATGAATCAAGGGAAAGCATTGCGTGTGGAAATGATAAGATCAGCAGGTTGAAGTACTACAGGATGCAAAAAGTGGTTTGGAAGGAGGACAAGGTAACGGAAGACCGTAGGAAGGAAGTCATGATATCTATTTTTTAAGAAAGACTGGAAGAGGTACAAATTATAGGGGGATAGCGCTGATGTGACCCTTGTAATGAAACAGAATTTCATTGGTAATCATTCCAATTAAAATGTTCTATCCTTCATATAATTTAAAAGTAATGAATATTTTCAAAATATAAAACTCAAAGCATCCACATGTGATAGGAACTCTTCTCGCTATTGGGTGACTAAAGATATTTTTTTTATTGTTGACAACTAAATTTCATCGTTCGAAGTTCTCCACCCCTATTGCAAACACTTGTGAAACATGGCTGCAACACATGTTCTGTCTCTCTTTTTTTCACTCCATCTCCTTCTTTCGCTTATCGAAGGATAGACCATGGTGTAACTTAAAATAAAAACATGGATGGTTCTGGAACAATTTCTTTCGAAAGATTCGTAAAAAGAAGGGTTCTCTACACAGTCGTACCACGGCATTACAAGGGAACGGTCCGCGTCAAATTATATCTCTCTATTTTCAAAAATAAAACGGTTCGAGTATAAAGAAACAGTCATTGAGCTACCGTACCGGGTTAAGATTATAACTATAATAAATAGAGAATATTAAATTGATAAACAGCAAGTTCTCATAAAAGATAGTACTAACATTAACAAGCCGGAGCACACACAACAGGACTCCAACCTCCGAGAGTCCCCTACCTCCACCAGCCTCACAAAGACAACACTATGAAGTGGAACACAACAGGACTCCAACCTCCGAGAGTCCCCTACCTTCACCAGCCTCACAAAGACAACACTATGAAGTGGAACACAACAGGACTCCAACCTCCGAGAGTCCCCTACCTCCACCAGCCTCACAAAGACAACACTATGAAGTGGAACACAACAAGCAGAGGGTTCGACTCACCTCGCAAGTCGCTTCAACAACGAGGGGCTTCATTAGAGAAGCTTCATCCTGTACAAAAATATATGAGAAGATACTGTAAACGAGAATAAGAAATAAAAAGAATGTAAGATGGAGAGAGGAACAAAGGTGTACAATAGACTTGATATTTGCCAAAGGACAGAAACAGACATCAGCGAACACTCGCCAGCATGTCATGAAATGAAGTTTATTTTTTAATAGTTAGTTATAGTTGTGTAGTGGTTGTATAGTGGTTGCATTGTGTTGGTTGGATTAATAAAACATCGTATATTTAAATCAGGCAAGTATCCAGAAAAAAAATTCTGAGGGGGCCCAATTTCAGATGAAAACTGACTAAAATGGTGATTCTAGGTGACTTCCATATTTCTCACTTGATGGGTTCCCCCAAGAGCACCCGGGGAGGGGGGAGTTTAGAGAGTATTCCATGGGGCCCTCTCCCGGTAAAATATATTATATCGAAGCCTCAAAAGACGCTTTTCAAGGCAATCCTTGTCTCCTAAAAAGAAGGGACAACATAAGGAAAAAAAGTTTCAGATCCACCCGAATTTGTTGGCGTTTTTACAAAATTAATTAAATCTAATCTGACAGGTTTGATTAAGTTTTATAGGACTAGCTTTTACAGTATTTTGATTTGAGGAGCAGGTGACGCATTGTTAACCCTTCTTTGACATACTCCGCATGGAGATGAACACTGGTATTTTTGCGGTAAAATACCCTGTGGGCACCCTTGGCTACCCTCTCTCTGGGCTCCCCTCCTAGCTATGAATAATGTCATAGACCCAGACACACACCCCCACCCCAACATTCCAACACAAAAGTTAAGTTTTTATTGAGGGCCGCTTTTCGTAAAATCATATTTAATAACATATAAAGGATCTAGATTTCAGGGGGGGGGGGGGTTTAACTTATTATTTTTATATCGGTTGAATTCTAATATTTCACTCGATACACGTCACGAGTCGTGGTTAGTGTGAGAGTGGCCGTCGACAGATTTAAGATAATTTCACAATATTAATTGATGTAATCTAACTACTATTAGCTATCACGCCTGACTTTTTATTATAATAAATAGATCCACGGCAACTACCCGAATGGCTAACTCCTGGTGATGACAAGGAAGAGGATACAATTGGACGGAGCAGGGCTTTAGCTGAGAGAAGTACAGAGAGTACAAATCTTGGAAGTGTGATTGAGGAGAAAGATGGAAGTAGAGAGGACGTAATGAGAAGAGAACAGTGGAGAGCGTTGTTCTATAGGAGAAGAGACCTGCTATGGAGAAGAGAAGTGTAAGGAAGTGTTGTACAAGGCGTACTTTGTAGTCAATGTCCCGTATGAAGCAGAAACATGAACAGTGAATGTAAGAGAGACAAGGGAAGTGGAGGCCATGGGAATGAAGTTTGTGAGGAGCCTGTTAGCTGTCACGAGGAGAAACAGGATTAGTAATGAAGTTATCCGGGAAAGAGTAGGGGTATAGGGAGTACATGGGATAGTAGAAATGGGAGGAGCAGATAACAGAAAGTGTGCAATTGAAAATAAAATAAATGAAGCAATAAATGAGGAAGAACCTTGGAAGGATAAAGAAATATGGAGGCATTTTACTAAAGTGACCCGGTCTCAGGTGGGAAAAAGTAGATGATGATGATGATGATGATGATGATAATGATGATGATGATGATGATGATGATGAATGATTTAGTTGTGGTATTTAACGTGCACTTTCTATGAGTTAGAGTGAAAGAACCTACCAATTTTACCGCGAAAGTTATTTTCACATACCTTCCAGGGTTTTTTTTCATGCCAAAATCGACCTGGGACCGACGGCTTTACTTCCCCACCGAAGGAAGTCGTATAGTTCTTGAACTAATTGCTGTAGCTCGAACTAGCTTGGCCTCGAATATTTTAAAATTTAAGAAGTGGCAAAAGTAACATAATTATATCTCATTAAATTATATAAATATATCGGGCTTACGTCTCTTGATGAACATTCGATCTTTTGCTTCCAACAGACTAAGAATTGCTATACAAGGGACATTGACCCAACTACCTGATGACCGGACATAGTGACCCGCCAAAACAGAATGTCCAAGAGGAACGAACTGGAAATATCACAACCTGGAAACAGTGACTTTGTTTTGTTCGGAAAATGTCCATCAATCATTTTAAAATGTTCAATATCGGGTATCGAACAATGTTCTACCCAGAAAAATTGTCGATAGTGTATTAAAATAAAATATAGTTTTATAGCACATCATCATCCCGTGACGCAGCAACAGTAGACCTACCACGTGATATTGAACCAAGCTGACAGCCGGCCGTGACGAGAGAGACTTACTTGTCAGCAACTACAATCTAATAGGACTAGCACAATGGTCGAGTGGTTAGTGCCGGGTCATTGCTCATTGGAGTGTCTATCCTCCACCCCTCAGTTGGAAGTGTCTAACCCCCACCCCCTTTGTGTCTTCAACTACTTCCACTGCCAGCAGTGGGACATGGACATGAGTAGGGGAACAATTGATTGAACCGGTAGTTCTGTGGGTGCTATTATAACTGTTAGTGTAGTTAGAGTATTGCCAGCAGATTAGTGTAAGATACTATACTAGTGTAGTTAGAGTATTACCAGCAGATTAGTGTAAGATAGTATACTAGTGTAGTTAGAGTATTGCCAGCAGATTAATGTAAGATACTATACTAGTGTAGTTAGAGCATTGCCAGCAGATTAATGTAAGATACTATACTAGTGTAGTTAGAGTATTACCAGCAGATTAGTGTAAGATACTATACTAGTGTAGTTAGAGTATTACCAGCAGATTAGTGTAAGATAGTATACTAGTGTAGTTAGAGTATTGCCAGCAGATTAATGTAAGATACTATACTAGTGTAGTTAGAGCATTGCCAGCAGATTAGTGTAAGATACTATACTAGTGTAGTTAGAGTATTGCCAGCAGGTTAGTGTAAGATATTATACTAGTGTAGTTAGAGTATTACCAGCAGATTAGTGTAAGATACTATACTAGTGTAGTTAGAGTATTGCCAGCAGATTAGTGTAAGATACTATACAAGTGTAGTTAGAGTATTGCCAGCAGATTAGTGTAAGATACTATACTAGTGTAGTTAGAGTATTGCCAGCAGATTAGTGTAAGATACTATACTAGTGTAGTTAGAGTATTTCCAGCAGATTAGTGTAAGATACTATACTAGTGTAGTTAGAGTATTGCCAGCAGATTAGTGTAAGATACTATACTAGTGTAGTTAGAGCATTGCCAACAGATTAGTGTAAGATACTATACTAGTGTAGTTAGAGCATTGCCAGCAGATTAGTGTAAGATACTATACTAGTGTAGTTAGAGTATTGCCAGCAGATTAGTGTAAGATAATATACTAGTGTAGTTAGAGTATTACCAGCAGGTTAGTGTAATATATTATACTAGTGTAGTTAGAGTATTGCCAGCAGATTAATGTAAGATACTATACTAGTGTAGTTAGAGCATTGCCAGCAGATTAGTGTAAGATATTATACTAGTGTAGTTAGAGCATTGCCAGCAGATTAGTGTAAGATACTATACTAGTGTAGTTAGAGTATTGCCAGCAGATTAGTGTAAGATACTATACTAGCGTAGTTAGAGCATTGCCAGCAGATTAGTGTAAAGATACTATACTAGTGTAGTTAGAGTCAGTATTCAGCCATCCTCCCGACTGACGCACCTCTGTGACAGCAGCTACAGGGAGGGAATCAATATTCGGACCATGGAGGGTTATAGTGAAGGGATGAAAGAGGCTTTTGGGGGTAGTTCACCAAGACCTTCCTTCTACTTCCTGTTTGGCACAGGTTGGAGGGGAGATATGGGTAAATATGATAAACACACAAGTCTGAGAGCTACGATAGGAATATTGACAAGTTCTTCTCCAAGTTCTGGTAGCTGAGTGGTCAGAGAAACATGTCCTACTCTAGTACTGGTAGTTGAGTGGTCAGAGAAACATGTCCTACTCTAGTACTGGTAGCTGAGTGGTCAGAGAAACATGTCCTACTCTAGTACTGGTAGTTGAGTGGTCAGAGAAACATGTCCTACTCTAGTACTGGTAGTTGAGTGGTCAGAGAAACATGTCCTACTCTAGTACTGGTAGTTGAGTGGTCAGAGAAACATGTCCTACTCTAGTACTGGTAGTTGAGTGGTCAGAGAAACATGTCCTACTCTAGTACTGGTAGTTGAGTGGTCAGAGAAACATGTCCTACTCTAGTCCTGGTAGTTGAGTGGTCAGAGAAACATGTCCTACTCTAGTCCTGGTAGTTGAGTGGTCAGAGAAACATGTCCTACTCTAGTCCTGGTAGTTGAGTGGTCAGAGAAACCTGTCCTACTCTAGTCCTGGTAGTTGAGTGGTCAGAGAAACATGTCCTACTCTAGTACTGGTAGTTGAGTGGTCAGAGAAACATGTCCTACTCTAGTACTGGTAGTTGAGTGGTCAGAGAAACATGTCCTACTCTAGTACTGGTAGCTGAGTGGTCAGAGAAACATGTCCTACTCTAGTCCTGGTAGTTGAGTGGTCAGAGAAACATGTCCTACTCTAGTCCTGGTAGTTGAGTGGTCAGAGAAACATGTCCTACTCTAGTACTGGTAGCTGAGTGGTCAGAGAAACATGTCCTACTCTAGTCCTGGTAGTTGAGTGGTGTTGCTTTGAGTGAGATGATAACCACTCGCCCACTCCTCGGAAAGACATCAGTAGGTCCATGGCCCAAACACCCCAGTCAACGGTTCTCTCCTATGAAAGCTATAGATCAGTGGCTCTTCACCTTTTTTGCGCCATTCCTCACTTCGATACTTTCAAAAAATATATGCCCCACCCTCTTCCCCCATAAATATAAATACAAATACGGTGCTGTAAGGTTATAGTAGAGTTTACAATTCTACAAAAAAATTAATTTAACTAATAAATAATAATAGCACTTTAAATTCACAATATTAGTTATAAACACGGTAAATTTAAATTAGCCTTTGTAGGCGTAGCAACCCTAGCTCATCAGAAAGGAGGGAAAACCATCGATTATAAGTTAATGAGATCGTTGAGCTTGGCGTTCACTACAAATGGTTTGGATTACAATCAGTCTCAAGTCCCCTCGTTTTGTGAGATATATATATATATATATATATATATATATATATATATATATATATATATATATATATACCAGCTATGTAGATACAAGTTTGGCCCGTTTGATTTTGGCATTTTATTGCTAGACTGTCAACGTCCATCTATTTTTAAATAACCTTTCATTTAAGTTCACTGCTGAGCAGTCAAGAACACCATCTGTTGCGGAAATTGAAAACTACTTCAAAATAACTACATGCAATCCTCAAAAGTCAATTTTGAGTCATGTAACGTTTTTATATATTCGCAACTAAATGAAAAATATTTTCTATTTTCAAAATTCCCCCTATATATTCAAATTGCCCCACGTTAAGAATCACTGCTATGGTTCACATGTTTGTCTTGAGAGGTGGCAGCGTCGTATCACTCAGCGTCTGTAGGATTGAGCGACGCAAGGCATCGTCTCCGGGTGACAAATGTTCCAGGCGTTGTTAAACCCGGGTAGGTTCCATTGCCACGTTCCAACGTTCTTTGATCCTCCTCCGGGGTTATGATGGTCGGTCGTCCATATCCAGTTCCATCGAACACAGAACATTCCGCGTCTGTTACAGCATTCCCTGTGTCAACAGTGGGTATAACCTAGGAATGTAAACAATGGATATAACCTAGGAGCAGGAACAGGAATGTAACCAGTGGATATAACCTTGTAGCAGGAACAGGAATGTAAACAATAGATGTGATATAAAATAGGAACAGGAAGAAGAATGCAAACAATGCAATGGGAAATTAAATGTTAATATTTCTTAGTTTAGAGAGTTCAAAGGTTCACGTGGTGCTGAACATACTCTGAACACTTCTAGTATCAAGAGATACTGAACATACTCTGAACACTTCTAGTATCAAGAGATACTGAACATACTCTGAACACTTCTAGTATCAAGAGATACTGAACATACTCTGAACACTTCTAGTATCAAGAGATACTGAACATACTCTGAACACTTCTAGTATCAAGAGATACTGAACATACTCTGAACACTTCTAGTATCAAGAGATACTGAACATACTCTGAACACTTCTAGTATCAAGAGATACTGAACATACTCTGAACACTTCTAGTATCAAGAGATACTGAACATACTCTGAACACTTCTAGTATCAAGAGATACTGAACATACTCTGAACACTTCTAGTATCAAGAGATACTGAACATACTCTGAACACTTCTAGTATCAAGAGATACTGATCATACTCTGAACAATTCTAGTATCAAGAGGTACTGAACATACTCTGAACACCCGAACCACTCCTCTCTGTGATCCCACCCCTGTTGGGCCAGAAAGACGAGACACGCACAGAACTTTGTCCAGCCCTCACCGGAAGAAAAACTCTCGGGGAAAGGAAGAAGCAATTTGCCAAATTTCATTAGCATATCTATTACCGCCTAACGCCCCCAACAGAACCTCTCTTGTGGGGGGGCAGAACCCCTTCTAGCCTGATTAAATGGCTGGGCCGGGAGGAGGGGATCATTAATTTTCGATTGCCCCCAAAATGTTGGCACGCGCACCGCAAATAGAGTGCGTGCAGGGGAAGGAGGGGGTATAGTACCCTCCCCTCACCCCCACGACCCTTGCACCCCGATAACACGGTACAGGGTTGTGTTTGGAATAACATTACACTGTGGTGTGTACTGGCTAGTGTGAGAGTGATTGTAACATTATATTGTACTGGCTAGTGTGAGAGTGATTGTAACATTACACTGTGGTGTGTACTGGCTAGTGTGCGAGTGATTGTAACATTACACTGTACTGGCTAGTGTGCGAGTGACTGTAACATTACACTGTACTGGCTAGTGTGAGAGTGATTGTAACATTATACTGTGGTGTGTACTGGCTAGTGTGAGAGTGATTGTAACATTACACTGTGGTGTGTACTGGCTAGTGTGAGAGTGATTGTAACATCACACTGTGGTGTGTACTGGCTAGTGTGAGAGTGATAGCAACATTACACTGTACTGGCTAGTGTGAGAGTGATTGTAACATCACAGTGTGGTGTGTACTGGCTAGTGTGAGAGTGATTGTAACATTACACTGTGGTGTGTACTGGCTAGTGTGAGAGTGATTGTAACATTACACTGTGGTGTGTACTGGCTAGTGTGAGAGTGATTGTAACATCACACTGTGGTGTGTACTGGCTAGTGTGAGAGTGATAGCAACATTACACTGTACTGGCTAGTGTGAGAGTGATTGTAACATCACACTGTACTGGCTAGTGTGAGAGTGATTGTAACATCACACTGTGGTGTGTACTGGCTAGTGTGAGAGTGATTGTAACATCACACTGTGGTGTGTACTGGCTAGTGTGAGAGTGATAGCAACATTACACTGTGGTGTGTACTGGCTAGTGTGAGAGTGATTGTAACATCACACTGTGGTGTGTACTGGCTAGTGTGAGAGTGATAGCAACATTACACTGTGGTGTGTACTGGCTAGTGTGAGAGTGATAGCAACATTACACTGTACTGGCTAGTGTGAGAGTGATTGTAACATTACACTGTGGTGTGTACTGGCTAGTGTGAGAGTGATTGTAACATCACACTGTGGTGTGTACTGGCTAGTGTGAGAGTGATTGTAACATCACACTGTGGTGTGTACTGGCTAGTGTGAGAGTGATAGCAACATTACACTGTACTGGCTAGTGTGAGAGTGATTGTAACATCACAGTGTGGTGTGTACTGGCTAGTGTGAGAGTGATTGTAACATTACACTGTGGTGTGTACTGGCTAGTGTGAGAGTGATTGTAACATTACACTGTACTGGCTAGTGTGAGAGTGATTGTAACATTATACTGTGGTGTGTACTGGCTAGTGTGAGAGTGATTGTAACATTACACTGTGGTGTGTACTGGCTAGTGTGAGAGTGATTGTAACATCACACTGTGGTGTGTACTGGCTAGTGTGAGAGTGATAGCAACATTACACTGTACTGGCTAGTGTGAGAGTGATTGTAACATCACAGTGTGGTGTGTACTGGCTAGTGTGAGAGTGATTGTAACATCACAGTGTGGTGTGTACTGGCTAGTGTGAGAGTGATAGCAACATTACACTGTATTGGCTAGTGTGAGAGTGATTGTAACATTACACTGTACTGGCTAGTGTGAGAGTGATTGTAACATTACACTGTACTGGCTAGTGTGAGAGTGATTGTAACATCACACTGTACTGGCTAGTGTGAGAGTGATTGTAACATCACACTGTACTGGCTAGTGTGAGAGTGATTGTAACATTACACTGTACTGGCTAGTGTGAGAGTGATTGTAACATCACACTGTACTGGCTAGTGTGAGAGTGATTGTAACATCACACTGTACTGGCTAGTGTGAGAGTGATTGTAACATTTCACTGTACTGGCTAGTGTGAGAGTGATTGTAACATTATACTGTGGTGTGTACTGGCTAGTGTGAGAGTGATTGTAACATTACACTGTGGTGTGTACTGGCTAGTGTGAGAGTGATTGTAACATTATATTGTACTGGCTAGTGTGAGAGTGATAGCAACATTACACTGTGGTGTGTACTGGCTAGTGTGAGAGTGATTGTAACATTACACTGTACTGGCTAGTGTGAGAGTGATTGTAACATCACACTGTACTGGCTAGTGTGAGAGTGATTGTAACATCACACTGTACTGGCTAGTGTGAGAGTGATTGTAACATTACACTGTACTGGCTAGTGTGAGAGTGATTGTAACATTACACTGTACTGGCTAGTGTGAGAGTGATTGTAACATTATATTGTACTGGCTAGTGTGAGAGTGATAGCAACATTACACTGTACTGGCTAGTGTGAGAATGATTGTAACATCACAGTGTGGTGTGTACTGGCTAGTGTGAGAGTGATTGTAACATTACACTGTGGTGTGTACTGGCTAGTGTGAGAGTGATTGTAACATTATATTGTACTGGCTAGTGTGAGAGTGATTGTAACATTACACTGTGGTGTGTACTGGCTAGTGTGAGAGTGATTGTAACATCACACTGTACTGGCTAGTGTGAGAGTGATTGTAACATTACACTGTATTGGCTAGTGTGAGAGTGATTGTAACATCACACTGTACTGGCTAGTGTGTGAGTGATAGCAACATTACATTGTACTGGCTAGTGTGAGAGTGATTGTAACATTACACTGTACTGGCTAGTGTGAGAGTGATTGTAACATTACTCTGTACTGGCTAGTGTGAGAGTGATAGCAACATTACATTGTACTGGCTAGTGTGAGAGTGATTGTAACATCACACTGTACTGGCTAGTGTGAGAGTGACTGTGTAACGGGTCCAGAAGACCTGTAGGCCTAGTCAGTGTCCCTACCACTCAGCTACCAGCATGATCCTCAGAACGAGAGGAGAGTTGATTGTATCAGCCCTAGAGGGAGGAGGTTAACACACTTACAGTGGAGCATGCAGATGAAGCAATCAAACCATTGTTATATTAAAACGACACCAGGGACCAGCCAGATGGGGCCACGGGATTACCGGGGGGAACAAGGACTGCTTCTCTCTCTCCCTCCTGTTTAATCTGGATAGTCTCTTCTCTCTTGTGTTCAGTTCTTGTCCGCTCTTCTTTATCCCGTTACTTCATTTATTATCCGCACTAATCCTTCATCACACTTTCATTTATAACTGATTTACATCCTTTACTCTTCACTAGGCAACACGAGTAGTTTACTCTCTACTGGGCAACACGAGTAGTCTACTCTTCACTAGGCAACACGAGTAGTTTAACCTTCACTAGGCAACACGAGTAGTTTAACCTTCACTAGGCAACACGAGTAGTTATTTTGTAAAAGGTACCCAAAAGGTAGAGTTCCTGTTACAAGTGTCAGTATTTATTGTTCACAGATCTCACGTGCAGATCATCCCCCACAGAATGCTACTCCCCCACCTCTTCATCCCCCCACCCTCTGGCTCTGTGCCTGGGGCCCACCTGCCCCTCACAGACCGTGGTGCAAGTGGAGAGGTCCCCACAGTCCTTCCTGTTGGGAGGACACTGTTCGAGTCCCAACGGACTCACCAAGGGCAAGGCCTCCCTGGGACTGACCTGCGTGGTGTGTGGGGACACCAGCTCTGGCAAGCACTATGGCATCTTGGCGTGTAACGGGTGTAGCGGCTTCTTCAAGAGGAGTGTCCGGAGGAAGTTGATATACAGGTGAGTGCAGTTCCTCTGGAAGTTGTTCCATGGCTCCTACTACCACAAACAAGGCTGGAGATGGGTCATGTGTGTCCCTAGGGAGCCCCCACACTCTCCTGGGAGAACAGAGACCTCCCCAGCAACACATGTGGTCGTGGTGTCTGTGATGTGATCAATTAGTTTCTACCCTTCCGAAACAATCTCAGCTCTTTGTTGAGGGGGGCTTAATCGGCGGTAATCTGAACCCTCGCTTTGGAAACACCGCCGGGACCCTTAATCCAGGGTTGGGTGACGCTTGACATGAATCATCCCTTCCAGCCCTTAAACGCTCGTCCCCTGACTAAATCTGTCTCTAAGAACGCAAGCAATCAGACCTACACTCACAGGGTCGAGCTTTTTTTACAAAAGACATCCAATCCCAGGAGCTCAGACAACCAAAACCAATCGCCCTCCCCCCTTCGCTTCTTACAGATGAATTTCGTCGACTCGGGATTTGCGAGGGATGGGGGTTGTATGGTAGATATTTTTCTCTGGGAGTAAGGGTGGAAGGGGAGGGATTCCCCCCCCCCACTTCTCTACTCCCACAAAACCGTATCAAGCACCAAATAAAAGTTTGGGTCGTAGGGTTGGGGTGTCGGGGGGTCGGTAGGGGATGGCTAAAACGTAACCTCAATTTTTTATTTTCAACAAATGTTGTTCTTGTTCCCTTTCCAAATTGTTGTTTTGAGAAGGAGAAGTTGGACGGAGCCATTTTGTTCCTTCTCCCGCTGAACTGGTTAAAACTTGTAATGGGATTGTTTCTGTTATGAACCGACTTAACTCGGAGTTGAACAGAGACAGGAGTAGAGAGCGATCAACTGAATTCTCAAATAATATAGGCCTACTGAATACTGATAATGTTGCTATTTGTTGCTGTGTGCTGCTTACCTCTAGCCTCTGCTGATATATTCCTCTAGCATCTGCTGGTACATTCCTCTAGCTCTGCTGATATTTCCTATGTCGAATGTCA
Source organism: Timema podura (assembly GCA_033556935.1). NCBI lineage: Eukaryota > Metazoa > Arthropoda > Insecta > Phasmatodea > Timematidae > Timema > Timema podura. Next base: position 3,538,801 of record JAVRXN010000006.1, on the reverse strand, counting down.
GTTGTCATGTCAGTATGTCCAATGTCCACTATTTGTGTCCAGTGCAGTATGTCCAATGTCCACTATGTCCAATGTCCACTATCTTGTGTCCAGGTGCCAAGCTGGGACAGGCCGCTGTGTGGTGGACAAAGCTCACAGGAACCAGTGTCAAGCCTGCAGACTCAAGAAGTGCCTGCAGATGGGAATGAACAAGGACGGTGAGTAGTTTACAAAGTTAACACCTGGAGCGCAACATCTCCAGGATATATAGCGTAACCTCTCAAACACAATCAATTAATGTTGGCGCCATCTTATTTACGAACCTCATAAACTCCTCGTGGTAGCTGAAACACGAAACCTAATACAACTGAGTTTGATATTGAATGTCAATTTTAAAGACACGTTAAGGTAAATGGACCATTTCCCCTGGAACTTTCTTGGACAGTCATTTTAAATCAACTCGCTTCAGTGGTCCAACGGTCTTGGTGTCACTCTTGCAGTAGACTGGACTGCCAATTAAGGGAAGATCGAGGTTCGAATCCCAATAGGGTCTACTGAGGGGGGATTTTCCTCCTAAATGGTTTCCCACTCTCTTTCGACGCAAATTCTGGTAGATCACGTCAAAACACACACACCAGGAATGTCCTACATTCCTCGATCTAGACAGGCTCCCACACACCCAGGAAGTCCTACATTCCTCTATCTACAGACAGAGCTCCCACACACCCAGGAATGTCCTACATTCCTCGATCTAGACAGAGCTCCCACACACCCAGGAAAGTCCTACATTCCTCTATCTACAGACAGAGCTCCCACACACCCAGGAATGTCCTACATTCCTCGATCTAGACAGAGCTCCCACACACCCAGGAATGTCCTACATTCCTCGATCTAGACGAGCTCCCACACACTCAGGAATGTCCTACATTCCTCTATCTACAGACAGAGCTCCCACACACCCAGGAATGTCCTACATTCCTCTATCTACAGACAGAGCTCCCACACACCCAGGAATGTCCTACATTCCTCGATCTAGACAGAGCTCCCACACACAAATTGTTTACAAGTTTTGCATTGAAATCATTCAGAATGAACAAGAGGCCGTTACAGTGAAATAATTTGAGTAGTTAGTTAGTTGGAATTATGAAGAGTAATAAATAAAGTTGTGAACGAGTGAGTGTTAACTTATACATGAAGAGAGGTAAGTTATTGTGAGGTTTTGAAGTCAATAGTTCCTTTATGATGGTCATCGAGGGAAGATTTCATCGTAGCCAAACTAGTTCTAGAGTCAGGGGAAATATCAACATGACCAGAGGTCTAATATCAACCTAACACATGTGTTTTGGAGCCCTTGTAGTCTGGGGAAATATCAACATGACCAGAGGTCTAATATCAACCTAACACATGTGTTATGGAGCCCTTGTAGTCTGGGGAAATATCAACATGACCAGAGGTCTAATATCAACCTAACACATGTGTTATGGAGCTCTTGTAATCTGGGGAAATATCAACATGACCAGAGGTCTAATATCAACCTAACACATGTGTTATGGAGCCCTTGTAGTCTGGGGAAATATCAACATGACCAGAGGTCAAATATCAACCTAACACATGTGTTATGGAGCCCTTGTAGTCTGGCTGCCAGATCTGCAATAATTGAAATGAAGGAGGATAAAAGACTGGATAAGAGACTGGATAAAAGACTGGATAAGAGACGGGATAAGAGTGGATTTATTATTCATTGGTAGACTACTCATTTTTCCGCCGCTCAAGTGAATGTAGTAAAAAAACACTTTTAACAGATTTGTTTGACATGATTATCATTTATATATGTATGTAAATATATGAAATGTAACTAAAAGATAGTGTTCATGAAATTAGTAGGCCTAGCCTAGTTAGCCTATGTACAGTCATAAATAAAAGCTGTAGCACTCCATTTACCGCAAGGACCACGTCGCTATTATTTGGTCTATTTACTATGCGGCCGTCCCCTACTATCACGATAGTCCGGGTTACTTGACTCAAACTTAAATTGAAGATAATCGTATATCGAGTTATTACAATATTGATATGTTGTTATAACTTTAAGTCGAGACAAAACAAATAAGAGAGTTACGATATCACATACTATTGGAGTGTAGGGGAGCGACCGGAGCAGGCCTGAATAGACCTCTTGTCGCCCTTCTACAGCTTCGGATCAACACACTTTGGCATACAAACCACCCCGCGCTTAGACCACGCTGGTTTCCTTTATTATTGTGGTCTTGTCCAGCTAAACACAAAACCCTTTTGAAAATTCCCCTAGCAGGTAACAGATTGAAACTCCCATTTTGCGACGTCTTGATCTCGCTCAAAGTTCTCTGTCAGGACATCCTTTTATTTCAAATGAAATGCGTGAAGCTATCATACCTGCTGGCTAACGGTCGTGAGACCAATGGCAGGCCAGCGCTGAGAAGTGCACAGACTGCTATACAAGCTAATAGCTAAATAATGGTACGTACTGATGAATAGTTATTAAAAAATAGATACACATATACAACACACTTATTCGCCCACATACCCTTTGTATATAGACTGAATTACTATTTTATATCAATCATTATTTTATATCACCAGAAAAGATGCCATTGTATTGTCAAACTCAAACTTAAGAATATATTAGAAATACCCGTTGCTGGATATAAGCCTGTTAGATTTAAATACTCGTTGCTGGATATAAGCCTGCTAGATTTAAATACCCGTTGCTGGATATAAGCCTGTTTGATTTAAATACTCGTTGCTGGATATAAGCCTGCTAGATTTAAATACTCGTTGCTGGATATAAGCCTGCTAGATTTAAATATCCGTTGCTGGATATAAGCCTGCTAGATTTAAATACCCGTTGCTGGATATAAGCCTGCTAGATTTAAATACTCGTTGCTGGATATAAGCCTGCTAGATTTAAATACTCGTTGCTGGATATAAGCCTGCTTGATTTAAATACCATTGCTGGATATAAGCCTGCTAGATTTAAATACTCGTTGCTGGATATAAGCCTGCTAGATTTAAATACTCGTTGCTGGATATAAGCCTGCTAGATTTAAATATCCGTTGCTGGATATAAGCCTGCTTAGATTTAAATACCCGTTGCTGGATATAAGCCTGCTAGATTTAAATACCCGTTGCTGGATATAAGCCTGCTAGATTTAAATACCATTGCTGGATATAAGCCTGCTAGATTTAAATACTCGTTGCTGGATATAAGCCTGCTAAATTTAAATACCCTTTGCTGGATATAAGCCTGCTTGATTTAAAACCGTTGCTGGATATAAGCCTGCTAGATTTAAATACAGTTGCGGGATATAAGCCTTGCTAGATTTAAATACCCGTTGCTGGATATAAGCCTGCTTGATTTAAATACCTTGCTGGATATAAGCCTGCTAGATTTAATTATTTATCCAAGCCACTAAATAAAATAATGCAATTATTAAGTATAGCAAATGCTGCATTGGTATTATTCCGGGAAAAAAGATTTGCCTTACTTTAATATATAAACACATAAAACTATCAAACTACCTTAATATAAACATGAAACTATCACATTGTATTCAGATAAAACATGAAACTATCACATTGTATTCAGATAAAACATGAAACTATCACATTGTATTCAGAGAAAACATGAAACTATCACATTGTATTAAGAGAAAACTTGAAATTATCACATTGTATTCAGAGAAAACATGAAACTATCACATTGTATTCAGAGAAAACATGAAACTATCACATTGTATTAAGAGAAAACATGAAACTATCACATTGCCTTCAGAGAAAACATGAAATTAATCACATTGTATTCAGAGAAAACATGAAACTATCACATTGTATTCAGAGAAAACATGAAACTATCACATTGTATTCAGAGAAAACATGAAACTATCATATTGTATTCAGAGAAAACATGAAACTATCACATTGTATTCAGAGAAAACATGAAACTATCACATTGTATTCAGATAAAACATGAAACTATCACATTGCATTAAGAGAAAACATGAAACTATCACATTGTATTCAGAGAAAACATGAAACTATCACATTGTATTCAGATAAAACATGAAACTATCACATTGCATTAAGAGAAAACATGAAACTATCACATTGCCTTCAGAGAAAACATAAAACTATCACATTGCCTTCAACAAGGAAACTATTAGGGGAATATAATGTAAGCAAGAGTACTTATTATTTAGGTCCGATTGGGCATCTTACGAAATGTTAATATCATATTCCCTCTTATAGTAGCCTATTACTGATGACACGCCCATCATATTATTAACACTAGGTAATGTTTGTTTGCGATTTGGAAATGTTAAAAAAGATGCTCGTAAAAAGATTAAAAGTGGATATAATACATAACACAATCTCGAATAGCAACAAACAATAGAACATCTATCCGAGTGTTAAATGACACGGCCTCTGAAAAGACACAGCCTAAATATTAAATAGCTTTAGAAAGAAAAATAGAAAAAACAAGATCAATCTTTCATTGCTTGAAATTTGTTTATGATTATTTCAATCATTCTTCCCCCTGGTAGAGTTTTCGCGTGATTGTGAGTGATTCTTTATCTCAGGGGTACCACCTACTTTGAGTAAAATATCCTCACACTGCTATATTTCTTGTATTTATGCCGGTTTTGACTAATGCAGCCCAATAAAACAATCCTCAACTATCTCAGAATGTTCTGTTGCTATAACTTAACTTATTTGTCTGATGAAGGCTAGATCTAGGATTTATAACAGTTTACGTTTGATCCGGAACTGATAAACACTTTCTATAAGGACAAGTTAATTTATTTCACCTCCATTTTGGCGTGTGTCTTATTTTGGAATAATTATGGGCGTCTGCAACTCACCTCAACACTCCGGCAAGCGCCCCCTTAACATTGCAACAACTGATCTAATTGATGACCTTAAATAAGAAGTGTCTACCGAATGTACTTCCAGGTCTAATTACACTAAACTTTAATTTATTTGCTTTAGCTCTAATTACTTTTATATTGAACAAAACAGATTTGTTGCTAGATTGAATAGTTGCTATGATTAAGTTGTCACTTTAAAACCATTGTCACTTGGAAGACTTGCCAAGCGTTGTTTTTTATGTTGTTGAATCTTAATTCAGCAAGGTGACGCTTGTTGGGACGCCGTCAATTGTTTTATCAGTTTGCGCGGGAAGAAGCTTTCAACTCGGTCATTTTGTTATTCCACGCAGTGGCAGATGGTGAAATATTACCTTTGGATTAAAAAACTTTCAAAATTGACAAGACACGCCCTCGATGAATGTATAACAATATGAAAATGTCGATGAGTTTACAGCTTCTTTACGGCAAGCAATAACCCGAGGGCAGCCATTCAAAGAGAAACATTTTAACTCCCCAAAGGTACTGTTTCACTATCACAGCACTAGAAATGTTGGACTTGTGAGGAACCGTCTCGTCTGGTCACTTAGTATCGGAGACAATTCACACTAGAACTAATTCTCTATTCGCAGCTCTGAGCTGGTTGCCATGATCCGGTTGTTTCCATGTCCGGCCTTTGATCCGACCGGACAACTATTCACGTCTGGAAATGTTGGGTAAACAAAGAGAATGTTGGGTCCCCATTTGACGTTGTGACGAGCCCCAACAACCTGAGCAATGGCTGCCCTCGTCCGCGCGACTGTGTCGCTGTCTGTCGGGAGAGAGCATCAATCACACTACAGTCAGGATGAGGAGGGGGGACTTTAAAGAAAGGTGGCAGTGTTCTCCTACACTGGTAAATATAAACTCCTCTCACTTAGACAGGGATCGAACCCCGGCACAACTAAACAATAGAGTGGACCAGACTATGATTCAGAATTCACTAAAAGCACGGTTTGGAGCGCTAATAGTGACAGTAGTGAGGGATTGATGCTCCTGCTCCTGACCGCCTGCAACCCGCCACACAGAGGGTGGTCTAATTAGGTTGTGACTGTCTCAGATGTACGAGACTGCGACCACAGAGACGTCTTCTTCTCCGCGGCCTCGCTGCTGCGACCTCTCGGCTTCTCAGGTAACTAACCCCGGCTCTATATATCTCAGGTAACTAACCCCGGCTCTATATATCTCAGGTAGCTAACCCCGGCTCTATATATCTCAGGTAGCTAACCCCGGATCTATGTATCTCAGGTAACTAACCCCGGCTCTATATATCTCAGGTAGCTAACCCCGGCTCTATATATCTCAGGTAGCTAACCCCGGATCTATGTATCTCTGGTAACTAACCCCGGCTCTATATATCTCAGGTAACTAACCCCGGCTCTATATATCTCAGGTAACTAACCCGGCTCTATATATCTCAGGTAACTAACCCCGGCTCTATGTATCTCAAGTAACTAACCCCGGCTCTATATAGGCTATCTCAAGTAACTAACCCGGCTCTATATATCTCAGGTAACTAACCCCGGCTCTATATATCTCAGGTAGCTAACCCCAGCTCTATGTATCTCAAGTAACTAACCCCGGCTCTATATATCTCAGGTAACGTTCAAAAAGAGGGGGAGGGGTGAAGGTGCGAGGTAAGGTCAGTATTGTTACAGTTTTGATAACAAAACATTTTTTTGGCCAAAATAAATTCATTATTTCTTCAGTAGATAGACTTACGTCTACTTTAATTCCCTCCACTTGTTGATAACTACAGTTGTTGAATATAAGACATAAGCACGGTGGACTTAGAACAGTGCTACTCCACTTGTTGATAACTACAGTTGTTGAATATAAGACATAAGCACGGTGGACTGAGAACAGTGCTACTCTTGTTGATAACTACAGTTGTTGAATATAAGACATAAGCACGGTGGACTGAGAACAGTGCTACTCCACTTGTTGATAACTACAGTTGTTGAATATAAGACATAAGCACGGTGGACTGAGAACAGTGCTACTCTTGTTGATAACTACAGTTGTTGAATATAAGACATAAGCACGGTGGACTGAGAACAGTGCTACTCCACTTGTTGATAACTACAGTTGTTGAATATAAGACATAAGCACGGTGGACTGAGAACAGTGCTACTCTTGTTGATAACTACAGTTGTTGAATATAAGACATAAGCATGGTGGACTTAGAACAGGGCTACTCCTCTTGTTGATAACTACAGTTGTTGAATATAAGATACGAGCACAGTGGACTGAGAACAGTGCTACTCCTCTTGTTGATAACTACAGTTGTTGAATATAAGACATAAGCACGGTGGACTGAGAACAGTGCTACTCTTGTTGATAACTACAGTTGTTGAATATAAGATACGAGCACAGTGGACTGAGAACAGTGCTACTCCACTTGTTGATAACTACAGTTGTTGAATATAAGACATAAGCACGGTGGACTGAGAACAGTGCTACTCTTGTTGATAACTACAGTTGTTGAATATAAGACATAAGCATGGTGGACTTAGAACAGGGCTACTCCTCTTGTTGATAACTACAGTTGTTGAATATAAGATACGAGCACAGTGGACTGAGAACAGTGCTACTCCTCTTGTTGATAACTACAGTTGTTGAATATAAGACATAAGCACGGTGGACTGAGAACAGTGCTACTCTTGTTGATAACTACAGTTGTTGAATATAAGATACGAGCACAGTGGACTTAGAACAGGGCTACTCCTCTTGCTTTTAAATATTTCCAGGATGGGAAGAATTTCATTATTTTACCCAGCACCGCGTCTTACTAATAGTTAAGGTTATACTCAAATGTACTAATTACGCCAATGATTTAGGGATAAGGAAGGTTGAGTTTAGATGAAGTGTACCCCCATTTGCGCGGAGGGAGAGTGAGAAGTAATTTTAGGAAAACAACCATCAGTACACCCGACCTGAATTCAAAGCCCAATCCCCCCGTCATCGGCAGTCTAGTCTAACACTAGAGTGTATGAATACTGACCATCCTCAACAAGGCGTAGTCAGCCAGGGCACATCTTCCAATTGCCGGAGGCTAGGATAAATACTAAACAACTATAGAAGCTCTCTGAAGTGCTTTTTATGGTAACACAGTCCCCTAATTTGTACTTGTACCTTAATTTTGCTATTGTTTGAGCCATAAATAAAGCTATATATATTTTGTTCATTAATATTTCTGGGGCTGGTTTGAACCCCAAACCCCCCTCACCTTATAACTAATATCAACACTTAGGTTACCTGTCAAATGTGTGTGTATGAACCAGTCATAATTACCCAAACATGGCGCACAACATTGACACGGGAGAAGATGAACAGGTCCGGTCACTTGTAATTCCTCAGCGGGAGTTGTTTCACGGACCCGCCGAGGCGCAGCGCATCGATCTGAGGGGCTTATCACAGACCCCTCGCTGATTAATGCGCAAACCCCTCTTTGTGTCTGTTGTTTTTTTTCGTTCCGAGGAGGGGAAGTAAGGAAGTTAAGCCGAGAGTAATTTACGACGCCCCACTTGACTTTGCTCGTGAGAGAGAGACCAAATGAAACTTTTACAAGCCACCTTTTGTTTCAATCTCAAAGTTGATCCTCGGAGTTAGATTGAGGGAGATTGTTTCAATGGTCACATACTCTGGACATAATATTATATAATCTAGCCACCCGCCAAAACAAAATGACTCAAATCATGTAATAGCTTGCTACAACACTCGCCAGCCTGTATATGACCGTAATGGCTTCACAAATGAAGTGAGGTCGACACGGAATGAATGTTTATTTGTCCAATCTATAGTTTTGTAGTGATCGTATAGTGGCTGCGTTGTTGGTTAAAATAATAAAACTGCATTTATATAAATTCTTATTTATTATTCATTTGCACCAATTCTTTAGCTAGTGTGTTAAATTAATTAACGAAATCATATATTTAACTTATTATTTATTATATCGGTTGAATTCTAATATTTCACTCGATACACGTCACGAGTAGTGGTTAGTGTGAGAGTGGCCGTCGACAGATTTAAGATAATTTCACAATATTAATTGATGTAATCTAACTACTATTAGCTATCACGCCTGACTTTTTATTATAATAAATAGATCCACGGCAACTACCCGAACGGCTAACGCGAGGTGTCGATAAATGATTTACAAGAGTCGACCCGGGAGCATCCTTGGCCTAAGCCCGACGAGACGAAACGAATCAGGAAAACACTTCCAATGGTCCTCGTGACCCAACATGGACCGAGTAGCCTAACTGTCCCGTTAGCGGCGGTACCCTGTGTGGTCCAAGACAAGGGAAGAAAACCACCCCCCTTGAAAACTTTTGAGACGCTCTTGTTGTTTGGCGGCGACTCTTACGATATTCCTTAATACCTGGCTAGCAGGTTATTAACCTTGCAATAGCCCGCTACTGTCCACAAGGTTGATAAAAACATCTTATTTTCTAACGTGTTAAATAAATATTTGCAGCTAACTGGTGTTTCCACAAATGACAATTAAACAAGGACTTCCGGTGAAAACTACGCTATGATTCTCTGAATATCAATAAAACTGATAATTAGTTGGATGACATTTAAAATAATAGCTAGCACAACCGTCAGAAAACAGCGCATTTTAAAATAAAGTGTGTATGGAATAATCAAGGGTGGTTTTTTTAATATTAGACAATAAATATAGGAGGGTTGTAGCGGTCCCATTTGACCAGGGACACCAACAAAACAAAGGCCTCACATACTCATTCTAAATGTCAACAAATGAGTCGTGACCAGCCCAACAATCCAAGTCCCACTTTCTTCGTTGTAAAGGTTACAGGGTTTGTAGTTAAGTCCAACGCAAGTTGACACGTTTTGAGATTTATGAGCAAATCTACAGCTCAACATCGGGAACCTTGTCTTGATAGCGTCCACACACTCACTAACTGACTTAAGTCCTATCTACCCACGTGACTCGGGGCAAGCAGGCTGACTTCTACCCACGTGACTCGGGGCAAGCAGGGGGACTTCTACCCACGTGACTCGGGGCAAAAGGGTATTACGACTATCATTATATTACACCTTAATTTGTGTTAAATAAAATGAGTGGATCGAGTTGAATAAAAAATTGGATTTCAGAAAAATAAATCTTTATTTAAAATATTTATTTTTGTTTAAAAATGGTGCGAGATCCATGGTGCTACAGATAGACTAAAGAACAACTATTAAAATATTTCAATGAACTGAACTAAACTAAATGATTGTTTAATTTATAACTTATAAGTTATAACTTATCACAGTGACACGTGATAGCCCGTTGTTAGGAGCGACAACTAGCACGAGTATCGAAATCAATTTCATTTTGTTTTATTTCACGCATGTATTTTATAAAATTGCTACAATCAATTACTGTAAATACGTTTTGATAGACATTCAAATGTTATCACTTAAAGTTCCTAAAACACATCTCGCGAAATTCCGATGCTATTTTTTATGCTCTTCATATTTCATCTGAACAACTCATATTAATATTATGATACCACACATGAGGCATACATACAATACCGTACTGAACATTAATGTTTAAAACTTAGTTCTAACAGTTTACAACTGTTGTTATTATTTCCTATGTACTAATTATGTTCAATTACTTTAAATTGGGTGCCAATAAAACAATCCTTACACCTTTTCCTCAAAGTATAGGCCTACACCAATTTTAAATAATGGGCTTCTGACGGTAAAACAGTCTAAACTTACTTGAAAGGTTAATATTGTTCGGAGTGTTTGGTTCGATGCCTGTGTAGGCTAATTTTAGAAACTCTTTATTTCGTGCTTTGTGCATTAGGCTAGTTATTAATGGAAAATCTCTTAGTCGATATTGAGTAGCGATTTGGCAGACATTTTCATTTCATAGTTTTACAAATCGGTGAACTAAAACTCAAAAGACGTCGGTTTTCCATATTAAGCCACTTTGAGTTATTTAGGTGATTTACTGGTTAATGTGATCTTACTTTCTTAGGTTGTATTTACTGTTATCCGTGAACTGTTGAAGAAATAAGTTACATTCAAAACATTTAGGCCTCTAAGATACGTAGAGGATAGAGATAAGAGGAGATAGTATAGTGCCTTGTGTAACTCCTGCAGTTATTACCTTGTGTAACTCATCCAGTTACTGTTTAGAGCAGTCACTCATGTAAATAGTTGTTAAGCTACTTACAACACTATCAAATAACTTGTATGGTTGTCGATAATGTAACAGCTCGACATAGCTACGGTTTTAATAGTAACAGCTCGTTTTTACTTTGCGGTTTACTATTACAGAAAGTTGTTGTTGCAATAAACCTCCACCTCGCAACGTTTATTATTTTAACTGTCCCAAATTGGTCGAGAACTGTTGTTGTAGGCTACAAAGTAAAAACAGGCAGAAATACACATTGTAACAACATTTTATAAACAAAGTATTTATTATTATTATTATTAAGGGTGTGCGAATATTTTAAATGAGAACCAAAGTCGAGGTCGGAGATAATGTCTTGGTTGTCACATGACTCCATCAAGTGTGTCCAGGTGAAGATAATGTCTTGGTTGTCACATGACTCCATCAAGTGTGTCCAGGTGAAGATAATGTCTTGGTTGTCACATGACTCCATCAAGTGTGTCCAGGTGAAGATAATGTCTTGGTTGTCACATGACTCCATCAAGTGTGTCCAGGTGAAGATAATGTCTTGGTTGTCACATGACTCCATCAAGTGTGTCCAGGTGAATATAATGTTCAGAGTTACAAACAAAGCGTACAATATTATTACATGCTTACATGTCTGAGTTTATCTATTCTTACGTCACAACTGTCAATGAGTAACTGTTCGGTGTTAAAATACTGTTTATTGGCTGTTATAAACATGTTCATGTTGAAATATGTCAAATCCTGAGAGGTTAATGACTGTGAATGTATTCAGTCAAGTCATGAGAGGTTAATGATTGTGAATGTATTCATTCAAGTCATGAGAGGTTAATGATTGTGAATGTATTCAGTCAAGTCATGAGAGGTTAATGATTGTGAATGTATTCAGTCAAGTCATGAGAGGTTAATGATTGTGAATGTATTCAGTCAATTCATGAGAGGTTAATGATTGTGAATGTATTCAGTCAAGTCATGAGAGGTTAATGATTGTGAATTGTGAATATATTCAGTCAATTCATGAGAGGTTAATGACTGTGAATGTATTCAGTCAAGTCATGAGAGGTTAATGATTGTGAATGGAAAGTATTCCTATGGAAGTTGAGGCTTAGAAAGAACAGTTTAAAATGTCAGCCAGACCCTATTTTCCTTCTGAGGGAAAACTCCGCCCAGCCGGAAAATTGACGTGCTTATAAAATATAAAGCATGAGCTGGCATTGTTTAGAAGAGGGAAAGAGGGCGCTGCTGTCTTCTTTCCCCACCCTCTCAACAGAGAAAGAGAGAAGACATTTTGATCCTTTGAAATGTGTTTTTGGGAAGAAAAGACAGTTTTGATCGCGTTCAGATAAGAGAGTGGTTTTGTGTATCTGCTTGGGCTGGCATTGCCTCGGGATAAAACTGTCCTCATTAGGAAGTTATTGTCTGTAGGCCTACTAACAAGGAGCTGCACGAACCAGCGGATAACAAGCACACTTCGCTGGGGGCTGCGTTTGCTCAACAGTTTGTCGCGTCGCGTCATCAGCGCTAACATGGAGGAACTTGACGAGAATAATTAGCTTTTCAACCACACAACTGCGCTCGGATCTCTCTTTCATTTAAACGCAACTGTGCATCCAACATTTCTTTTAAGACAAGAACTCACCAAGTCCTATATCAATTAGAACCATAACCACCTTATTAACCATGGACTTGAGGTGTTTATAAGCTGAGGATATTTTGAGGAACGAGGAGAATTTACAATACTGTGGCTCCCGACTGAGTCACCCAGGCTCGTCTTGTCAATAGTTGTTGTGGTCACTGGTAAAAGTAGTGAAAGATGACACTGGCACTGGTTGAGCAGTGAAGCACCAAGACAAAGGTCCCAGGTTTATTACCGTATCCAGGTTGTTATATTCCAATTAAATGACTGCAGTTTACCCGATTCAACAAGTTCTAACATTGAACTCCACTCCCAGTAATGATCCTAACATTGAACTCCACTCCCAGTAATGGTCCTAACATGGAACTCCACTCCCAATAATGGTTCTAACATGGAACTCCACTCCAGTAATGGTCCTAACATGGAATTCCACTCCCAGTAATGTCTAACATGGAACTCCACTCCCAGTAATGGTCCTAACATGGAACTCCACTCCCAGTAATGGTCCTAACATGGAACTCCACTCCCAGTAATGATCCTAACATCGAACTCCACTCCCAGTAATGATCCTAACATGGAACTCCACTCCCAGTAATGGTCCTAACATGGAACTCCACTCCCAGTAATGGTTCTAACATTGAACTCCACTGCCAGTAATGGTCCTAACATCGAACTCCACTGCCAGTAATGGTCCTAACATTGAACTCCACTCCCAGTAATGGTCCTAACATTGAACTCCACTGCAGTAATGGTCCTAACATCGAACTCCACTGCCAGTAATGGTCCTAACATTGAACTCCACTCCCAGTAATGGTCCTAACATGGAACTCCACTCCCAGTAATGGTTCTAACATTGAACTCCACTGCCAGTAATGGTCCTAACATCGAACTCCACTGCCAGTAATGGTCCTAACATTGAACTCCACTCCCAGTAATGGTTCTAACATGGAACTCCATTCCCAGTAATGGTCCTAACATTGAACTCCACTCCCAGTAATGGTCCTAACATGGAACTCCACTCCCAGTAATGGTCCTAACATCGAACTCCAACCAACCAGCCAGGCAGGCAGCGCCGGGACGTGACCCTGGGACCACAGCTAAATGGTGTGAAAGAGCCGGCGTGACTCAGGAAAGGTTAAACTAATGATCTCCCGGCGAGTATTCAAATTAGATGCAAGCCAGCCAGCGACGCTTGAAATGACTGGGAAGGATCCAGACCTTGTTGCGTCCAGGGGTTGGTTTGCGGCTAGGAACGCCACGGGCGCCCACAAAGGAGGGTGGTCGTTAGTCATGCGCCTGGGAGGGGATGGCAAATGAGACGCGAGCGTCGGGCCAGTAACATTGGGTCCCAGAACTGTGTCCTGACAATTAGAGTGTATTCATCCTTTGTCGAGAGTCCGGAGAGGGGTCTCTTCATACACTGGCCGGTCTCTAGACAACTGTACCAGGAGTGTTATAGCCAATGTTCTGTCGTTAGTCTGGAGAGAGTGGGTCTCTTCATATACTGGCCGGTCTCTAGACAACTGTACAGGAGTGTTATAGCCAATGTTCTGTCTTAGTCTGGAGAGAGTGGGTCTCTCTCTACTGCGTCTCAGACAACTGTACAGGGTGTTTTAGCAAGTTCTGTCGTTAGCCTGGAGGAGTGGTTCCTCTACCTGGCCGGTCTAGACAACTGTACAGGAGTTGTTATAGCTAATGTCTTCTAGTCTGGAGAGAGTAGGTCTCTTCATAACTGGCGGTCTCTAGACAACTGTACTTAGGAGTGTGATAGCAATGTTCTGTCGTAGTGCGGAGAGAGTAGGTCTCTTCTCACTGCCGGTCTCTAGACAACTGTACTAGGAGGTGTTTATAGCTAATGTTCTGTCGTTAGTCTGGAGAGAGTAGGTCTCTTCCTTACTGCCGGTCTCTAGACAACTGTACCAGAGAGTTGTTATAGCTAATGTTCTGTCATTAGTCTGGAGAGAGTAGGTCTCTTCATACACTGGCCGGTCTCTAGACAACTGTACTAGGAGGTGTTATAGCCAATGTTCTGTCGTTAGTCTGGAGAGAGTAGGTCTCTCTCATAACTGGCCGGTCTCTAGACAACTGTACAGGAGGTGTTATAGCCAATGTTCTGTCGTTAGTCTGGAGAGAGTGGGTCTCTTCATATACTGGCCGGTCTCTAGACAACTGTACCAGAGTGTTATAGCTAATGTTCTGTCGTTAGTCTGGAGAGAGGGGTCTCTTCATACACTGGCCGGTCTCTAGACAACTGTACCAGGAGGTGTTATAGCCAATGTTCTGTCGTTAGTCTGGAGAGAGTGGTCTCTTCATACACTGGCCGGTCTCTAGACAACTGTACCAGAGGTGTTATAGCCAATGTTCTGTCGTTAGTCTGGAGAGAGTGGTCTCTCTTCATACACTGGCCGGTCTCTAGACAACTGTACCAGGAGGTGTTATAGCCAATGTTCTGTCGTTAGTCTGGAGAGAGTGGGTCTCTTCATACACTGGCCGGTCTCTAGACAACTGTACCATGAGGTGTTATAGCCAATGTTCTGTCGTTAGTCTGGAGAGAGTGGGTCTCTTCATACACTGGCCGGTCTCTAGACAACTGTACCAGGAGTTGTTATAGCTAATGTTCTGTCGTTAGTCTGGAGAGAGTAGGTCTCTTCATACACTGGCCGGTCTCTAGACAACTGTACTAGGAGGTGTTATAGCTAATGTTCTGTCGTTAGTCTGGAGAGAAGTAGGTCTCTTCCTCTACCTGCCGGTCTCTAGACAACTGTACTAGGAGGTGTTTATAGCTAATGTTCTGTCGTTAGTCTGGAGAGAGTAGGTCTCTTCCTCTACCTGCCGGTCTCTAGACAACTGTACCAGGAGTTGTTTATAGCTAATGTTCTGTCATTAGTCTGGAGAGAGTAGGTCTCTTCATATACTGGCCGGTCTCTAGACAACTGTACTAGGAGGTGTTATAGCTAATGTTCTGTCGTTAGTCTGGAGAGAGTAGGTCTCTTCCTCTACCTGCCGGTCTCTAGACAACTGTACTAGGAGGTGTTATAGCTAATGTTCTGTCGTTAGTCTGGAGAGAGTAGGTCTCTTCCTCTACCTGCTGGTCTCTAGACAACTGTACTAGGAGGTGTTATAGCTAATGTTCTGTCGTTAGTCTGGAGAGAGTAGGTCTCTTCATACACTGGCCGGTCTCTAGACAACTGTACTAGGAGGTGTTATAGCCAATGTTCTGTCGTTAGTCTGGAGAGAGTAGGTCTCTTCATATACTGGCCGGTCTCTAGACAACTGTACCAGGAGTTGTTATAGCCAATGTTCTGTCATTATTCTGGAGAGAGTGGGTCTCTTCATATACTGGCCGGTCTCTAGACAACTGTACCAGGGTTATAGCTAATGTTCTGTCATTAGTCTGGAGAGAGTGGGTCTCTTCTAACTGGCCGGTCTCTAGACAACTGTACCAGGAGGTGTTATAGCCAATGTTCTGTCGTTAGTCTGGAGAGAGTGGGTCTCTTCATACACTGGCCGGTCTCTAGACAACTGTACCATGAGGTGTTATAGCCAATGTTCTGTCGTTAGTCTGGAGAGAGTGGGTCTCTTCATACACTGGCCGGTCTCTAGACAACTGTACCAGGAGGTGTTATAGCCAATGTTCTGTCGTTAGTCTGGAGAGAGTGGGTCTCTTCATATACTGGCCGGTCTCTAGACAACTGTACTAGGAGGTGTTATAGCTAATGTTCTGTCATTAGTCTGGAGAGAGTAGGTCTCTTCCTCTACCTGCCGGTCTCTAGACAACTGTACCAGGAGTTGTTATAGCTAATGTTCTGTCGTTAGTCTGGAGAGAGTGGGTCTCTTCATATACTGGCCGGTCTCTAGACAACTGTACTAGGAGGTGTTATAGTCAATGTTCTGTCGTTAGTCTGGAGAGAGTGGGTCTCTTCTTCTACTGGCCGGTCTCTAGACAACTGTACCAGGAGGTGTTATAGCCAATGTTCTGTCATTAGTCTGGAGAGAGTGGGATCTCTTCATACACTGGCCGGTCTCTAGACAACTGTACTAGGAGGTGTTATAGCCAATGTTCTGTCGTTAGTCTGGAGAGAGTGGGTCTCTTCCTCTACTGGCCGGTCTCTAGACAACTGTACTAGGAGGTGTTATAGTCAATGTTCTGTCGTTAGTCTGGAGAGAGTGGGTCTCTTCTTCTACTGGCCGGTCTCTAGACAACTGTACCAGGAGGTGTTATAGCCAATGTTCTGTCATTAGTCTGGAGAGAGTGGGTCTCTTCATACACTGGCCGGTCTCTAGACAACTGTACCAGGAGGTGTTATAGCTAATGTTCTGTCGTTAGTCTGGAGAGAGTGGGTCTCTTCATACACTGGCCGGTCTCTAGACAACTGTACCAGTAGGTGTTATAGCCAATTAGTTGCGTGATCACTCACCAAGCGCTAATGGGCCGTTTAATCAACGCTTTCACAAAGCCCTGATGTTCACATGAATATACGAGAAATTAGTTGGAAGATGAAACGGGACTCGAACCTGGGACCTTTTATCTCAATACGCCACTACTCTACCACTGAGCTAACAAGGTTTCGTCCTGTGCAGAGTCTGTGATGGACGTGTGTATGTGTAATCTTAGCAGTCATCTACACCTCGAGTTGAATATTTGTCGTTAACCTTATTAGAATCCCTTCATCCCAACGTTCCCTAGCCACGACAGACAGACTGGCTTGTTTTAGTGGTGTGTGCTGTTATTTATAGCATATTGAACTTGTTATTACAAATTCTTGGGTCATTGGGATGAGTTGATGATATCTTATGGCTTGGCTGCCAAAATCCAGTATTTGAAACTATGTCCAGGCACATTTTACAAAATAGACCTGAGCGGGAAAAAGAAAGCGAACCAAAAACCGAAGCACGCTCATTTGAACACACGTTTTATTCCTTCTCCCCTAAATCATCAGGTTTCAAATTTCTCCATCATCATCGAAACTTCCGGTTCTAAACTCCCCTTACATGACTTCCATTGAGTCAATTTGAGGATAGATTACATTTCATTCCCCTAGAACCTATTCTCTTAAGTGTCCGGGAGAAGATAAGACCTAGAAACAAACGGAGTTTTGTATTAATAAAATAGTGGCATTATCCTTTCAGATAATTGTAGGCCTATGTTTCGAATTATTTACGATCCAAGGGTGCCAACATAATTGTATCACGTGTTACTTTAAAGTTTAAACTGGGAATATCTTAAAACGCAGCTATTTATAAAATAGTGAACATTAGACGATAAGTAAGAATTGATATTTGCCTCAGTCTGGAGACAATGCTTTATTAGGAGTTCACTAACACTAACCTCTCTAGGATGTTAACAGACAACAACAGGTCTGGAGGGAGGATGGGAAATCACTCCTAGCAGTCCTGTCAATGTTTACAGAGCCACGTGGTGATAGCATTCAACAGCTCGTGCGGAGCAATGTGGTCACCCCATGACGTCGGGACGCCTGTCAGACGCACGGCGCAGTTGTGTGGAGGACGTCCCACCGGGCAGAGCTGTAATTGCTCCTAGAGGAGTTGTGCGTGTTGCTGACAGCTCCTGTTAGACTGGACCTGTTGAGTGTACAAGATTGTTATGACAGGGAGGGGGAGAGGGGAGATAGTCTGATGATGCCACCTGGGGTGATACCATCTCATACACATTCAGGATGGCTTATAGAATCCAACCTTGACAAGTCTTGGTGGGGATTTCCCCTCCCAACTCCAAGCAATTTGGAGCAATTATCTTCCAGGGTTAACATGGGTATTTCAGAGTTAGCTGAAAGGTCAGCACTCCAGACTCAGAACACAGCAGGAAGCTATATAAGCATCATCTCGACTTTTCAACTGGCACCCAATATGTTTAGCATTGGAGAGGGAGAAACTCAACCTAGAACAGCACTAACTACAGTAGCCAGTTCAACTCTAGATCCAGGTGCAGGAACGTCTGAAGAGAACACGAGGTTGAATATTAACTCCGTAAAGTCAATAATTATTGTCTCAGGTGTGTCTCTTTGTGAGACACTCTTTCCTTTGAAACATCTGTTACTGTCTCAGGTGTGTCTCTTTGTGAGACACTCTTTCCTTTGAAACATCTGTTACTGTCTCAGGTGTGTCTCTTGTGAGACACTCTTTCCTTTGTAAACCATTTCTGTTGTACTGTTTCTCAGGTGTGTTCTTGTGAGACACTCTTTCCTTTGTAACATCTGTTACTGTCTCAGGTGTGTGTCTTCCTTGTGAGGGGGAAAACTCTTTCCTTTGAAACATCTATTACTGTCTCAGGTGTGTCTCTTGTGAGACACTCTTTCCTTTGTAACATCTGTTAAGAAGGGAAGGAAAAATCATTAACAAGGCACGACGGAACGAGCTCCTGTTTTAACTCGACCGTTTGACATTTCACCTATTTGTCTGTGCCGGGGGACGAATTTTAACGATATTTGGCCGGTAAATTCCTTGAGGCAGAACGAACATACGTTATTTAGCATTCAGCTATGTGTGTGTTCACAGTGACAATGTTCCCCTCACCACTCAGCTATTTGTGTGTTCACAGCCGTTCAGAACGAGAGACAGCCTCGCAACACGGCCACCATCAGACCCGAAGCGCTAGTGGAGATGGACCAGGACCGAGCTCTGAGGGAGGCAGCGGTGGCCGTGGGGGTGTTTGGGTGAGTAGGGGGGGTGGGGAACATCACACGCCACTGGAAAGCGAGGTATAAATAGAGCTTGTTTGGTATAGAGCACGTCTCACTGCTCTGACTCTTGAAGTTAACTCGACCGGGCAGAGCCACCTTTGACCGCTGGCCAGTCTGTCGTGTGTAGGGAGGGAGATATATCATAGGCTCACTGGAGGACAGCAACACGAGCAACACGAGCAACACGTCTCTGAGAAACAAGAGGAGGAGAACTCGCTTTGCTTTAGTTCAACTAGTTTCAGCTTGGTCGGCCCTGCTCGACAACTTCAATTTAGGAAATCCAATACAATTTCAGAACCACCCGACTCAAATGAGTGCGCATGCTCTGTAGAGATAGAGACTAGCAGACAGGAGGGGATTGCTAAAACAGCCAAAGATTGATGCTGTAAAGAGCTACTCCGTAGGACGACGGAATAACAGACTATTTGTCCGTTTAGAAGGAAACATGGCTGCAAACAATGGGACGGTAATCATTCTAATTGTGTTTTATATTTGTAGCTTGATAAAGATGAAAGTGTTAATATTTCAATACAATCAACTGAATACTTTCCAAACTAACTTATTAAATACTAACCACTAAGCCTACATATATAATAATTACATAACAGTTTGTTTTTAATTACTTACTTTTTATCTTACTGTGCTAAGTATTAGAATGCATTTCAAATTAATGGTGGATTGGTTATGAACCATTGGATGTTTGATTTTTGCCTCTAGAAGGTTGGGTTTTAAAATAGGCTGAAGCACATCTCATGGTGTTTATAGTTTTTAAACATCACCTCGCATAAGATATCTTTGCGTGGATACACCTTATCTGACATGCTCGACTAGGGGCGATTATAGCGGCTGTTATTTCAACTAACACACAAAGACCCCTCACCTGAATCTCCAGCACTCGGACTTTACCGCCAAAAAGTAGGTATAAATTACACAGGTCATGGATTGATAAGAAAACTCGCTAAGATTTATTCTCGCCGGGTTAGTCCAAGGACCGGCTACACGGAGCAGCACCGGCGCGGACCAATCGTCGAGAGAGCATTGATCCGCACTTTTGCGGCGGTGCGGTGCGGCTCGTGTAGCCATAGCTTAATTTCTTTCTGGTGAGGTCTCAAATACAAGCCGTACGTACCGAGTTTTTCTCCCTAAATGATTTTTTTATTGTTCCTCCACGTAAATGAGGGTACATTTAATCTTAAATTCTCCTCCCAACACCACTAGACAGGCTGGGTAGTACGACGTGACACAATAGACGATATTGATATTCAGTCCTGTGTCCATCGAACTTCCAGGTGCTACATATTACATACGTAATTGTTTTCAATGAGTTTATAGTTTGTTAAATACATGTACTGTTTATTGAGCTTAATATGCATCTTTTATTTAATAAGGACATAGTTAGTGTTTAATTTATATCATTTATTTTCAAGAACAGTCCAAAAACCAACATTGGTGTCTGGTGGTTTATACACCAAGCAACTGTAACATGTTCCTCTGGTTTGTATCAAGAGAGTTGTTCATAGGACATGTCTACGGTAATATGTTCCTCTGTTTGTCAAGAGTTGTTCTGATAGAAATTTAGGTAACATTTCCTCTGGGTTTTATCAAATAGTTGTTCTGATAGGAACATGTGTACTGTAACTGTTCCTCTGGTTTGTATCAAGAGAGTTGTTCTGATAGGAACATGTTGTACTGGTAACATGTTCCTCTGGTTTGTATCAAGATAGTTGTTCTGATAGGAACATGTTGTACTGGTAACATGTTCCTCTGGTTTGTATCAAGATAGTTGTTCTGATAGGAACATGTTGTACTGGTAATATTCATGAGAGATAGTCTTCCCCCCAACAATATATTAAAATCAATTGATCCATTTTCCCTTCTTGGGGCTAAGCCCGCAACAGATGGGTCCCTGATGGTGCTTCTCTCACAATAGCACACTGCCCCTAGAGAGTATGCAAGTCCTGGCTGCACATGGAAATCATGGAGAGCTTCAAAAACCACTTGTTATACATTTATTCAAAGGCTAAAAATAGATGACGTAGCAACATTAGATCCATGTGACAGTATAATGTGAGAGGTATCGTCTGGACCTAGCCGTGGTCTGCAGACCTAACTGAAGAGTAGCCCTGTGTGTTTCAGACCTTGTATCATGTGAGAGGTATCGTCTGGACCTGGCAGTGCTCTGCAGACCTAACTGAAGAGTAGCACTGTGTGTTTCAGACCTTGTATCATGTGAGAGGTATCGTCTGGACCTGGCCGTGGTCTGCAGACCTAACTGAAGAGTAGCCCTGTGTGTTTCAGACCTTGTATCATGTGAGAGGTATCGTCTGGACCTGGCAGTGCTCTGCAGACCTAACTGAAGAGTAGCCTTGTGTGTTTCAGACCTTGTATCATGTGAGAGGTATCGTCTGGACCTGGCGTGGTCTGCAACCTAACTGAAGAGTAGCCTTGTGTTTCAGACCTTGTATCATGTGAGAGGTATCGTCTGGACCTGGCAGTGCTCTGCAGACCTAACTGAAGAGTAGCCTTGTGTGTTTCAGACCTTGTATCATGTGAGAGGTATCGTCTGGACCTGGCCGTGGTCTGCAGACCTAACTGAAGAGTAGCCTTGTGTGTTTCAGACCTTGTATCATGTGAGAGGTATCGTCTGGACCTGCCGTGGTCTGCAGACCTAACTAAGTGAAGAGTAGCCTTGTGTGTTTCAGACCTTGTATCATGTGAGAGGTATCGTCTGGACCTGGCCGTGGTCTGCAGACCTAACTGAAGAGTAGCCTTTTGTGTTTCAGACCTTGTATCATGTGAGAGGTATCGTCTGGACCTGGCCGTGGTCTGCAGACCTAACTGAAGAGTAGCCTTGTGTGTTTCAGACCTTGTATCATGTGAGAGGTATCATCTGGACCTGTCCGTGGTCTGCAGACCTAACTGAAGTGAAGAGTAGCCTTGTGTGTTTCAGACCTTGTATCAATGTGAGAGGTATTGTCTGGACCTGGCAGTGGTCTGCAGACCTAGGTGAAGAGTAGCCCTGTGTGTTTCAGACCTTGTATCATGTGAGAGGTATTGTCTGGACCTGGCAGTGGTCTGCAGACCTAGGTGAAGAGTAGCCCTGTGTGTTTCAGACCTTGTATAATGTGAGAGGTATTGTCTGGACCTAGCCGTGTCTGCAGACCTAACTGAAGAGTAGCCCTGTGTGTTTCAGACCTGTAATAATGTGAGAGGTATCGTCTGGACCTAGCCGTGGTCTGCAGACCTAAACTGAAGAGTAGCCTTGTGTGTTTCAGACCTTGTATCATGTGAGAGGTATCGTCTGGAACTGGCAGTGGTCTGCAGACCTAACTGAAGAGTAGCCCTGTGTGTTTCAGACCTTGTATCATGTGAGAGGTATCGTCTGGACCTGGCAGTGCTCTGCAGACCTAACTGAAGTGAAGAGTAGCCTTGTGTGTTTCAGACCTTGTATAATGTGAGAGGTATAGTCTGGACCTAGCCGTGGTCTGCAGACCTAACTGAAGAGTAGCCCTGTGTGTTTCAGACCTTGTATAATGTGAGAGGTATTGTCTGGACCTAGCCGTGGTCTGCAGACCTAACTGAAGAGTAGCCCTGTGTGTTTCAGACCTTGTATAATGTGAGAGGTATCGTCTGGACCTAGCCGTGGTCTGCAGACCTAACTGAAGAGTAGCCCTGTGTGTTTCAGACCTTGTATAATGTGAGAGGTATTGTCTGGACCTAGCCGTGGTCTGCAGACCTAACTGAAGAGTAGCCCTGTGTGTTTCAGACCTTGTATAATGTGAGAGGTATCGTCTGGACCTAGCCGTGGTCTGCAGACCTAACTGAAGAGTAGCCCTGTGTGTTTCAGACCTTGTATAATGTGAGAGGTATTGTCTGGACCTAGCCGTGGTCTGCAGACCTAACTGAAGAGTAGCCCTGTGTGTTTCAGACCTCCTGTCTCACTGACTATGGGCCTGACTCCCAGGTACCACTCAGCCATGTTGACCTCTCCTATTGACCTGCCAACCAAACAGGAGATGGAGGATGGTAACTATTAGCCTTCACACGCTGTTGGCGCTAGATCATGTGACACTACCACTAGGTCATGTGACACTACCACTAGGTCATGTGACACTACCACTAGGTCATGCGACACTAACACTAGGTCATGCGACACTACCACTAGGGCATGCGACACTAACACTAGGTCATGTGACACTACCACTGGGTCATGCGACACTACCACTAGGTCATGCGGCACTAACACTAGGTCATGCGACACTACCACTAGGTCATGTGACACTACCACTATGTCATGTGACACTACCACTATGTCATGTGGCACTACCACTGGGTCATGCGACATTAGTACTAGGTCATGCGACACTACTACTAGGTCATGTGACACTACCACTAGGTCATGTGACACTACCACTAGGTCATTCGACACTAACACTAGGTCATGCGACACTACCACTAGGGCATGCGACACTACCACTAGGGCATGCGACACTAACACTAGGTCATGTGACACTACCACTGGGTCATGCGACACTACCACTAGGTCATGCGGCACTACCACTAGGTCATGTGACACTACCACTGTTTCATGTGACACTACAGAATACGTCACTAGGTGTTGTATAGATATTTTGACATGCCTTCACCCCTTACTCTTCCAGAACTGGTATCACAATCTTGACAGCGAGTGGTATCTTTATCTTGTATCTTGGTTTGTCAGGCTATCTTCAGTATAATTTCAAGATAAAATATCTGTCGTGAGTAAAAGTTTGTCAAGCCCGCATTAATCCTCCTGCAACTTCTTTACCCGCCGCACAAATTTCAAAAATAGATTACATTGACTAATTGATGTCAATCCCCTGCGCAACACAAACTAATTAAATAACAGTTTATAAGAACAGAGGGGATTATTCGGGGCCCGGAAGAAAAATGTCGGGTCTTTAGTGAACCCCGCCCACTGATATACCTCACTCGAATTACAGACGGAACATGTAGACTAGATTTCAGACTAAACCAACTTATAACTAAACGAGTCAACAGTTATTAATTTACTATCTATTTATATAAATGATTGTACATGGTGAATATCTGGTTGCCTATTCTTCGAGACTGGGGAACAATCATTAAATTAACATGTGAGAGAGGTCTGTTGATAAAATACTTGTAGAACTTTCTGGAATCGCACAGCTATTTTCTCAGTCTAGAATACCATGATCTTTTGGATCCCAGCATGCATCAAAATAACACGTTGAGCACACTTCAATGCTCTAACACTCTCAGGCGTCATTATTGCAATAAACTGGACAGCCAGTGATGGGGAGATCTGGGTTCGTATCATGGTCAGGTGTACTGAAGGGGCTTTACCTAAAAGTTTTTCAACTCTCTCTCCATGCAAGTGCAAGTACACTTCCTTTTAGTTCAACCTTCCTCGTCCCTAATAGAGTAGCGTTTAGAGCATGCATACACATATTCTGAAAGTAGGTGATATGACACAAGGAACAGTAACAAGAAGAAATACACAAGGAACAGTAACAAGAAGAAATACACCAGGAATAGTAACAAGAAGAAATACACCAGGAACAGTATTATTATTATTATTATTGGGTTTTATAGTTCCATCGAAACACAGAGGTCATTAGGGCCATAAGTAACATTAAAAACCTGGTCCATAGGGGACTGTAATCACAAGATGAAAACACTAAAATAAAATCACATATACAAATACTAAAATTGGTATAAAATATATAGGTTATCATTCAATAAGAGAAAAGGTTACTTTGAGTCACTCCATAGGAGAAAAACGCAACCCGACTATTAATATGACTTGTACTGTACTAACTGCTATAAAAAAACACAACGTTATAAAGACAAAACAAACATATTTAAATATAATACGCTAAAAAGATACAAAAATCCTATATATTATTTCTGTTGTAAACATCCCTTTTTCTCAACTAATACAAAGCCTACCGCGATGAATAAGGTATCAGTGGATAGGATTTTTTTACCGACTTCTGACATAGCATACTCAGTTTACGTTAAAACGGATTTTTTGTTTAAAATTTAAGTTAAAAGAAAAATCCAACAATATTTTTGTATCAATGACCGAAAATAAACTCTCTTTGCTATTTTGTGTATACGCCTCGCTGAGGGAAGGTTGAATGTGCGTAAGTTTCGCAAGGGCATACTGGTATTAAGGTATACCCTGATTTCCACTTTTGTGGTTTTACATGACAGCTAGCAGAAGCGAGCAGATGGTATCAGTAATGCCAACATTGTCTGAAAGTAACTTAAGTCAACATATTTGTAAATAATAATTATTTGGTAAGTGTCACTATTATTATCACTAAAAATATTATCAATCACTTTTAACAATGCTTCCCCAAGGATTAGAGTATAATTTTCTTGTAGATAATCTAATTTAAGAAAAAAAAGTCTAGTTAATTCTTTCTAGTTTTTCTTTTAATTCTTGTGGCCATTACAGTTTAAATAGAGCGTGAAATTTTACATTTAATAGTATTATATTCAGTTATTCATATTTTTATAACGGGCCTCGCATATCTTTAACATAAATAAATGGTTTGTGATAATAAAGAGTAAAAAAGATACAAAATGTTTTTGAAATAATATTAAGTTTAAATTTTGTAAACACCGTGTATGGATACGATTCGCCGTTAAAACTGAAATAAGTTCCCTACGTCATCACCGGCAGGATAGCTTTTCTATCCAGTGGCCATATTTGTTTTCAGCATTTAAGGCCACTTTTAACGTTCTCTTGCTTTTAATAATTAATTTGAATTAAACAGCAAAAGAAAACTTCAAAACTTAACAACCAACCAAACGGTTATTTTCATAACCAAAATCTAACAATTTTAAATAGACATTATAACAGTGAATTCTCGTATAAAATACAGTTAATAAAACCACGTGCGCGAGTAAAAATTTTGAAGCGAAAAAAATATTTAATACTTGTAAAATTGTAGTTGAGTATTTACAGGCGTATCTTTGCTACCTTTAATAATTTTATTACAACTTTGAATAATACAGTGACTTTTTTGAATATTAATTCGGCTACTTAGTCTGTGTGTTCTTTTGAGAATATTATTTCGGTGTGAACATATTATCCTTGGAAAATAAACGTTTTTTTAGTGATCTTAGAATAATTATTTATTAAATATAAAATAAAAGCGTGTGATAAAAAGAAAAGCGAGTGTTTCTGAGTGATCGATATACATTATTCGAAAATTTAAGTGTATCAAGACTATTAAATAAATATGTTAACCCCAAGATTGTGTTGTGTTGCCTTCTAGGCTAAACCTCGAGTTTTATGATGTTTATATTATTCCAAATACATCTGTGAAGTGTAATAAAAAATACTTGCGAGTGTTTCTCCAGTGTTGATAAATAAAATACCAGGCTAAGATTTCAAGTTATAAGTTATTGTATTTTTATTAGAGACTTTGTTATAACTGTTTAAAAGTAGTGAATTTAAAATAGATTTTTGTTGGTTAGGATAGCTTTTGATTTGTCATTGTCATTTATTTTATAGGCCTAAACATATTTTCTTGGATATTGATGTTTGTTTGTTAAATTATTTAAAGTTATCATAAATAGGCCTACATATTAAAACAAAATAATATAACAGATTGTAAAGGCGAGCATAATGAATATGTTTTCTTCGAGAATTTCTCTAGAGGTAAGAATATTATTTTTCATTTTATAAACAAAAGTTTGAATTGTTATATAGTACTCATACAATAGCACAAAATGTTTAATTTTTAATTATTACACTACTAATCGGCGTTGACATTTAGTTGCAAGAAGGTCCTACATAGCCACAAAGGTTTTAGTTTTTAAACAGTAGGCTACCACTAGGTTAAGGGACTTAATACAAATATGCTTAGACCTTTATGAAGTGCTCAAAAAAGGAATTAAATCTGTGAGTAAAAGTTGTTTTTCCACATAACTATACAATATTTAAATAATTAAAGCATTGTAAAGGCCCACTTTTCAATTGATATGACTGGCTTCCAAAATATCGGTTAGGCCTACTTATAATTCTTCAGCCAAACTATTCAATCATCAAAGAATCTTGCATTAATATTTGGTTTAGTACTAACGATCACCATAAGTCTATATATTTTTCTATAGGAATACTAGTACATTTAGATTTTTCACATTTATAATGTTATTAATAATACTATCTGTAAAAAAACTATTAAAAATTATGTATTTATAATTATAAAAACTAATATGGGATTAAATGCAAAATTTAAATTTTTTTCAAATAAAATATAATATTTTAAAATTTTATAAACAGTAATATATTATCACATTTATAATGTTATTAATAAAACTATCAACAAATAATTATTAGTAAAATAAATAAAATTTTAAAAATTATTTATTTATAATAATAAAAACCAATATGGGATTAAATACTAAATTTAAAAAAAATAATATAATGGAAAAAATAAATAATTAATACTAGCCCTAACATCAACATATCAAGGTCAACAATAAATAAAAAATTAATATATATAAATACAAATTAAATAAAACAGTCAGATATGTTTCTTGTATAGACCTCAATTTTGGCTGTCAGAAGTGACAGCTGATAAACACATGTTTTTGCAGATCATATGGTTCGGCGGAAGGATACATAGTAACTTTTCAAAGCTATCAGAAGTCAGCTGTGAGCTGTCAGTCAGCACCACAAAAGATAAAATTGAGGTATATATCTACTAAAAGTGTTAAAACTAATCTTAATATGAGATAATATCCAAATGAGTCACTTTATAAAAGTAAAGATTCGCTTGGAGTATAAAACGGAGTAAACATATGACTCCATTCGCACTGTCATGTAATAAAAAACGAAGGTCACTATTAAAATCAAGAGCCAGGTGAATTGGGGCATACTTGCGACACTCCACCAGAATGTGGTACACACTAAGGGGAGCATCGCGAAGCTCACATGCTGGAGGTGGATTCCCCTCTCAATTAAACCCATGGATCAATGAAGCACGCCCGACGCGGAGTCTCGTCACGATGACCTCCTCTCTTCTAGACTTTCGTATCGACACACAGTCCCTGACGGACCGCAGCTTGTTCTGATCCACTGCTCGTCCCAGGTGCCTAAGACCCCGTGCCGAATATAATCCTTTGGATCTATAAACATTACACCAATATATATATATATATATATATATTGATAACAGTTGCCTGTCTCCACAGTGAGGGGAACTGTCGAGATTCCCAAACATTGTTGTAAAGGTCCTAAAGAAACTTCTGTCCAGCAGGGGACAGCTGAAGCAACATTTCATAATGCACTTCGACAGTGCCGGGAGCTATGCTACCCACCTGAGACAGGATATAGGTCAGTTTATCTAAAGTAAATGAGGAGTTATAATCCTCCCCCCGACCCTGACCAAAGACAATAATATGGCGCTCGATGCTCCGCTTATGCACTGCGAACTCGTTAGATTAGTTTGCAGTGCTATAGATTGCGGTGAGCTTCGAGCCCAATGCAATGATGACATCCACAAGAGAGCAGACATGCGAACCGTTAGGCATGAGGGTGGGTGTATTATTTATATAATTATGACTGCTACGTAATTTACGAATATTATATCATATCTTAGTTGTGGGGATGGAAATTGTAAGGGACGAAATAAACTGTCTTCAAGACTCTCTCCTGCTTTCATGAACTACACGGTGAGCTCGAGCATATAGAATCCGGAATGACTCCAGATTTTTCAAAGTAGGACGTCGATGGAAGAGGCGTAGTGCATTTCGAAAGTCAGAAATTGGCAGACGACACTGCTCATTCCCCCAAGGAACAGGATGGTGGCGCGGATTTGGTGAGAATTTAGGGAGAGAAGCACTCACCACTGTGATGCCCGTAGAAATAAAGGGTTTAATCTTAACATCGACATCAGGAGACCAGAGCCCCCCCAAATACGGTGAGCTCGTGAAACTTATCCTAGTCAGAACGTTTAAGCACTCATTTCGGCGGCCGCGCTACACTGGGATAATGTTGAAATGGAGCAGAATGGGGAAATGATCGCTGCCACAGAGGTCCGAGTGAACCACCCAAATGAAGTGAGTATCAATCTCAGAGCTAAAAATGTTAATCCAATCGCAGATGAAACACCGTTAAAGGTGAAGACGTGTGTATGAGTCCCGGTGTTCAGTAACACCAGGTCACCCAAGACAAGTCCTCCTACGAGCATATGTAAAATTATATACCCCCACACCAGGTTATGGGCGTAAAGTCCCCCAAGATTATATAGGGGCAGGAAGTTTTAAAAAGAGGGTCTCTAAGCTTCTATTTGAAACACGTTCATCTGGTGGGAGGTGGATGCAGCACACTCTCACCTCCATAGATAGGGAGGGCTATTCGGACAGCGATAACTTGGAGAACAGACACGATATTAATATATTTATGGTATATATTGATTCGTGCGAGTATAGCCACACCTCCGCTAGTCCGACCAAAGAATGGCTTGTCGGTAAGATTTACATCATACCCACGAAACATCAGGTTATAATCAAGGCGGAAATGAGTCTCCAACAAACATAAAATGGAAGGATGCAGGGAATAAATAAGTAATTTAACATAGAAACCTCTACGATTCCACTCCAGTAGTGAGATTATTTATTCAAATAAAATATTTTAATCCGTAAACTCCATAACATCATATCTAATAAATAAGGACCTTGTTGGGTCCACGTGTCTGGACGAGACTCTCGTGGACCTCTCTCTTAATAAGGTTCCAGTTTTTCCAGGAGAAACTGGGGTGCCATGTCGTCCTTTCACGAAGGCTTGGACAACGACTCCAAAATATTTTTATTTATTTTTATTTTGGAGGTCCCTTACTGGGCTTTTTTCAGAGCACCAGTGGGATTTGCCTTCGCAGACCCACCTGTTCCACCCCAGACCTCTGCCTCTGGTGTCTCAGAGGAGATACTAGAAGGCTCGACAACGACCGTAGGTAGTTCCCCCCCTCCCCCAGGCTGTTCCCTGAGGTGGACTAGGGGGTGTTCCTCAAGGAGGACCTCTCATAGAAACGGGTGGTGGAGACGACCTCTGTGAAGGGGTTAGCTTCCAAACAAATGTTAGTAGTTGGTGTGGTATGACTATGCGTGTCTCGAGTATAGACCAATAGTACAGGACGCATAGACATCTTATACAAATTAACTGCTTAGTGGCAATTGGGACCATTAATGTTCTGACTAACAATCTGGCTATATTATGTCTGAAATACCGGAGCTTAAATGGATACGTATTCCTTGCTTACCTGGGCGTAAGGGATCTTCTTTTAAAATTGAATCTCCAGGACTTTTTCCTCTGCCTTACATTTTGGACAGGCCCAAGACCAGGGAGAATGTGGACCGTTGCAGTTAACGCAGAACTTGGGAGACTCACACAGAGTATCTTGAGCCTCCTGTCTACAATCTGTACAGGTTGGCTTAACACGGCATCTCAGCTTCATATGGGAACATACGGCTGGACCCTGAGCACGTGGAAGTCAGCTCGGACCTCCTTTGGAAGGGTAGGAGTTGCAAAAGTGAGGCTATATGTATCCGTCTTTTTCTATTATCTATTCCTTTTTTGTGATAATACGATACGCTTCGGTGACATGCTGAGGGGAAAGCTCCTCACAGATTTCCTCAATGCTCACGCAGTAGAGTTCATAGCAACTGACCACTCCCTTGAAAGCATTGAGAAATCTGCGTGGTTCCAAATTTACCTGTAAATGAGTCGAGTTTCTCAACGGTATTTCGGATGAAGCCATTATGTTGAATGACTGGATTTCAGTCGCAGTCTGAATCAATATCGTACCATTGTGCAATTTTCTTTTCGAGACGTCCGATTTTGCAGGACCATTTATCACTATTACAAGGCTAAATGGGCTGATACGCTTAAGATTCTCGCTGGTCCTCTAATTGAGACACTACCAGGAAGCCGGACAGGGGCCTCACCACTTCCTGGACTTTTCCTAATATAGGGCTGGACGGCCTTATCCGTTTACACCTTATATCTGTATTACGGTCCTGTACGAGGTCAAACAGTACTTTTCCAGTAGGTTTTGGCAGAACGGTGCCAGCGGAAAGTAAGGTGTCAGCTCTAACAATGGGTTTGGACACACCGTTTGCGGACAACCTGCATAATACTCGCTTAGTAGACCAAGAGTGATCCAAGTTGGTTCTACCAAACGTGGCCCTGTCAACTATCCAAACGGGGAGACCCACACGACACTAGACATGACAACCTTCACATGAAGCATTGCTAGGAGAGAGGTTACCTCAGCAAGTGGGTGCAGGAAAGTGGCAATTTTACACTCTGAACCCTCATGAACGTAACCTCTATTTTCTCGATGTAGGGTACCTGGTTATTGTCATACCTAAGGCCCTTCTGCAAAGATATTGCAACCGGTGCACTTTCATGACGGAGTCCAAGTGCAATGGTATCGAATAATTTTCCAAGTAAAGCCGTGTAAGTTGCCAAGATTGTCAAAGGAGGTGCCTAAAAGATTCTGCATAGGACTGAACGGCAGGGGAAGGAAAGAAAGAAGTAAGGAAAGAAAAAGGAAGGAAGGAGAGAGAAAGAGAAGAATAAATAAAAGGAGGGGAAAGAAAAAATATAGTATAGCTTTGTCCTGCATGAGGTACGTCCTGAGCAAAAGCTTCCCCTTTAAGTCACCTCTTACGACAAGCAAGAGATATTGCGGAACTGTTCTAACCCTTATCCCGCAGGGGGTAAGGAACAGTAACAAGAATAAACACACAAGGAACAGTAACAGGAAGAAAGACACAGGGAACAACAATTATTTGCCTCACCTGGTAGCTTCTTCAGTTTCGTGATCATCTGGGATAAATGCATACTTAACAAATAACGGGCATTTGCCTGAAGGGAAGGTAGGAAACGGTTTAGGAATAAACAATTTGGTAGATCTATACTCAAATAGGAACTGAACCCTGACCCCCCTGTCACTGGTAAACCAGAGCAGGCGAGACTGACACCTTAGCCATGTGCCACTCCAGTAATGACGCCGACGCCCTGTGTTTCCAGAAGACAGCATTGACGTCACAAACGAAGAGACGCTGCCACCCACACCCCGGTCCCTCACTTGCTCCGTACCAACGCCCGCGGTGTCCACTCAGCACCGCCCAGCAGAGCCCGCCGCCCTCTATCCGCCCATACAAGAGACGGTGTATGAGACGTCGGCCAGGCTGCTCTTCATGGCGGTCAAATGGGCAAAGAACCTTCCCTCCTTCGCCAGCCTTCCTTTCAGAGATCAGGTGAGAGTATCCTGCTCTTTATGGTGGTTAAAAAGGAGAGGAAACCTAAGTGGATCTGTGACTGTTGAACTTCTGTCCAGCATGGTTTGATTGCAACGTAGTGCTCCTCTCTTGCAGGTAGTACTCCTGGAGGAGGCATGGGTGGAGCTGTTCCTGTTGAACTCTTGTCTAGCATGGTTTTATTGCAACATAGTACTCCTCCCTTGCAGGTAATACTTCTGGAGGAGGCCTGGGCGGAGCTGTTCCTGTTGAACGCCGTGCAGTGGTGTATGCCCCTGGAGTCCAGCCCACTTTTCTCGGTGTCAGAACATGCATCCGTCGTCCCGAACGGCAAGGCCAGTCAGGTGGCGGCTGACGTCAGAGTCCTAAACGACACTCTGTTGCGGTTCAAAGCC
Organism: Timema podura; assembly: GCA_033556935.1. Lineage (NCBI taxonomy): Eukaryota > Metazoa > Arthropoda > Insecta > Phasmatodea > Timematidae > Timema > Timema podura. The sequence continues at coordinate 3,505,685 of JAVRXN010000006.1, read as the reverse complement.
GTGGGAGTGGACCCCGCGGAGTTCGCCTGTCTCAAGGCCATCGTGCTCTTCAGGTCGGGTGAGTGATCCCGAAGCATGTCGTGCTCTTCAGGTTGGGTGGATGATCTTGGAGCATGTCGTGCTCTTCAGGACGGGTGAGTGATCCCGGAGCATGTCGTGCTCTTCAGATCGGGTGGGTGATCTTGGAGCATGTCGTGCTCTTCAGGTCGGGTGGGTGATCTTGGAGCATGTCGTGCTCTTCAGGACGGGTGAGTGATCCCGGAGCATGTCGTGCTCTTCAGATCGGGTGGGTGATCTTGGAGCATATCGTGCTCTTCAGGACGGGTGGGTGATCCTGGAGCATGTCATGCTCTTAAGGTTGGGTGGGTGATCTTGGAGCATGTCGTGCTCTTCAGGTTGGGTGAGTGATCCCATCGACAATAACAACCAGATGGTTATTGTCTTGTTCCAGAGACCCGAGGTCTTAAGGATCCCGTGCAGGTGGAGAACCTACAGGATCAGGCGCAGGTCATGTTGGGTCAACACACGAGGAGTCAGCAACCAGGGCAGCCCGCCAGGTTTGGCCGTCTGCTACTCATGCTGCCCCTGCTGCGTTTGGTGGCTACCACCCGCATTGAGCAGATCTTCTTTCAGAGAACCATTGGAACACGCCCATGGAGAAGGTTCTGTGTGACATGTACAAGAACTAGATCATCGTGGACAAGAACTAGATCATCATGAACACGCCCATGGAGAAAGTTATATCTATGTGACATGTAGAAGAACTAGATCATCATGAACACGCCCATGGAGAAAGTTATATCTATGTGACATGTACAAGAACTAGATCATCATGAACACGCCCATGGAGAAGGTCCTATGTGACATGAAAAGAATAGATCATCATGAACACGCCCATGGAGAAAGTTATATCTATGTGACATGTACAAGAACTAGATCATCATGAACACGCCCATGGAGAAGGTCCTATGTGACATGAACAAGAACTAGATCATCATGAACACGCCCATGGAGAAAGTTATATCTATGTGACATGTACAAGAACTAGATCATCATGAACACGCCCATGGAAAGGTCATATGTGACATGAACAAGAACTAGATCATCATGAACACGCCCATAGAGAAGGTCCTATGTGACATGAACAAGAACTAGATCATCATGAACACAACCATGGAGAAGGTCCTATGTGACATGAACAAGAACTAGATCATCATGAACACGCCCATGGAGAAGGTCCTATGTGACATGAACAAGACTAGATCATCATGAACACGCCCATGGAAAAGGTCCTATGTGACATGAACAAGAACTAGATCATCATGAACACGCCCATGGAAAAGGTCCTATGTGACATGAACAAGAACTAGATCATCATGAACACGCCCATAGAGAAGGTCCTATGTGACATGAACAAGAGCTAGATCATAAATGAACACGCCCATGGAAAAGGTCCTATGTGACATGAACAAGACTAGATCATCATGAACACGCCCATGGAAAAGGTCCTATGTGACATGTAGGCCTACAAGAACTAGACCTGCCTACAAGTCTCTTGGAGGAACATGTTTGGCACTTACTGTCTATGGTAGTTCCTCCAGTTTATTACAGATGACAGTGCTATTACCGGAAATAGAATGAACCAGGAGCCTTGAGAACTATCAGGGAGTAAGTATACCCCAATTTCCTTACGAATGGACATATCTGATAAGCTTTCACGTGTTCATACGTCAAATCATGGGATATGCAGCTGTCATTTTTAATAGATATTATCAATACATACAAAATAATAATAATATAGTAATTTAAGATCTTGAGGTCTTTTGTTTGGACAAAAGTGCACAATTCTGACACAATCCAAATCCCTATCGTCAGTTTTTATTATTTATTTATTTAGTTATTTAGCACCGCGTCTTACTACCCGTTCAGGTTATACGCTTAAGTACTATTTACGCTAATGGGTTAGGAATTGGGAAGATTGAATATAGAGGAAGTGAACCCGCATTTGCGTGGAGGGAGAGTGGAAAAACATTTAGGAAAAACCACTCCCAGTTCACCCGACCGAGATTCGAACCTCGATCTCCTCGTCCTCAGCAGTCGAGCTCAACACGACTAGCGCGTTAGCTAACTACGCCACCGAGGCTGGTCAATTTTTATTGGTCAACACACCGGCGCTCACGTGATGATTACTATTGTCAGTAAGCAAGTATTTTACCGACTAGCAAAACAACTAGCTGTGTTAACGACCAAATCAGAGATGGAAAAGTTTAGTTTAGTACAATACAAACCACTAGATTCTAGTCTTTGGAGGATGGAAAGTGCGGACCATCTCATCTAGTGTCTTGTATACTGTCAACTGTCTGGTTCTGATCAGTCTGGTCCTGGCATCTTGACACGCGAGGAGACCGTTCTAATCTTGGTTTAGAATGTCCTTGAAATCCAACTGGAATTTCTCCTATGAAATGGAGTATCCTGAAGAATCTTACTTCCGATGAGATGCAGATTCCAGTGTTCTCGTGGTTTGTTGGTAATCCGTGGGTCGGGTGTTTGACGGGGTGTTCTCGTGGTTTGTTGGTAATCCATGGGTCGGGTGTTTGACGGGGTGTTCTCATGGGTTGTTGGTAATCCATGGGTCGGGTGTTTGACGGGGTGTTCTCGTGGGTTGTTGGTAATCCGTGGGTCGGGTGTTTGGCGGGGTGTTCTCTTGGGTTGTTGGTAATCCATGGGTCGGGTGTTTGACGGGGTGTTCTCATGGGTTGTTGGTAATCCATGGGTCGGGTGTTTGACGGGGTGTTCTCGTGGGTTGTTGGTAATCCGTGGGTCGGGTGTTTGATGGGGTGTTCTCGTGGGTTGTTGGTAATCCATGGGTCGGGTGTTTGACGGGGTGTTGTCGTGGGTTGTTGGTAATCCATGGGTCGGGTGTTTGACGGGGTGTTCTCGTGGGTTGTTGGTAATCCGTGGGTCGGGTGTTTGACGGGGTGTTCTCTTGGGTTGTTGGTAATCCATGGGTCGGGTGTTTGACGGGGTGTTCTCGTGGGTTGTTGGTAGTCCATGGGTCGGGTGCTTGACGGGGTGTTCTCGTGGGTTGTTGGTAATCCGTGGGTCGGGTGTTTGACGGGGTGTTCTCGTGGGTGGTTGGTAATCCATGGGTCGGGTGTTTGACGGGGTGTTCTCGTGGGTTGTTGGTAATCCATGGGTCGGGTGTTTGACGGGGTGTTCTCGTGGGTTGTTGGTAATCCATGGGTCGGGTGTTTGACGGGGTGTTGTCGTGGGTTGTTGGTAATCCATGGGTCGGGTGCTTGACGGGGTGTTCTCGTGGGTTGTTGGTAATTCGTGGGTCGGGTGTTTGACGGGGTGTTCTCGTGGGTTGTTGGTAATCCATGGGTCGGGTGCTTGATGGGGTGTTCTCGTGGGTTGTTGGTAATCCATGGGTCGGGTGCTTGACGGGGTATTCTTGTGGGTTGTTGGTAATCCGTGGGTCGGGTGTTTGACGGGGTGTTCTCGTGGGAGCGGGCGTATTCCAGCTAGGGGCAATGGGAGGTGATGGCTAGAGAAGGGAACAGGTAATATTTGTTGGAATGATAATTGACGGAGGAAGAGCGTGGGTGTAAGAGTTGTTGAGCTGGCAGTGACTCTGTAGAGGAGATAACTGCCGGGTTTTCTCAGAATGCTATAGAGAGCTGGTGAAGTGGAATGTTCAATGGCGTGGGTGGAAGAGGGAGTGGGGGAGAATGGTCCTGAGGAGCTAATGAGGGTGGAACGCAGAAAGAGGGGAAAGGTTCCTGAGAAGTTTCTGTGGGTGCTAACACATAAGGGCGGAAGGGAGAGGGGCGGTTCCTGAGAAGCTACTGAGGGCGCCAACTTGGGAAGGGTGGGAGAATGTTCCTGTGGGCTTTAGCTGAGGAAGAGAAGGGTTACCCTCATTTATTTAATATTTATAAATAGTCGAATGTAAATGAAATTTAGTAATACTCTTCTTTCACCTTCCCTTATTTTTATTTTAAAAAAAAACAAGTCATGTCTTCACAATTTATGTTACTTCATTGCCGTTGGTGAATTTATACACTAAAGCTTATTCTACTTAGGCTAATTCTAATGTTGGCTTACTTGGCCATTTGATTAACATCTGCGCGTATCCACTTCGTTAATTTACAATCTTATGCAAATTTACGTCGTCTTTCTTTTTACAAAAACAAACCTTTACTTCTGAACTTGCTACTTTTTGCAAGTTTGCTGTTGGTGCTCTCTCTCGGCCGCACTTGACACTAATTCACTAGAGTGGGGCCGACCTCGCCTCACTGGCTCGGTCGGTAAGAGTTTCGATACTGGCAAAAGTTAATTCCTTAGTATGTCTGAGGGACATCGCACAACACGTTCTAGCAAACAGTCCTTATGTACGTATACATTTGTGATCTAACTGGGACTCGAACTGGGGACAAGTCCTGCTACCATTATAGTCTCAACTCTTCCTACAATCAAAACTGTCTTTATTCCATGTTTTTGCTCGGTTCCATAACACTTTTGTGATATTATTGTGAACTGTTTGCGCGTAGCTGGCTGACTCATGTCACTGTCAAGTAACATTAATATTGCCTAAACGTTACTTGACACTGACAGTGCAATATTATTAATGATGACCGCAACAACTGAGTTTATAAAATGTGCTACAAATGTCCGTTCGTAAGAAAATCATGGCGTTGGGCAGTTGCAGTCAGAAGGAATATTGTAAGCAAAAAAAAAAAGCAACCAAAAATTCAGTTGACATAATTTTTTACACTCAAACATTTGGGATTTTTTATAAAAAAAATTTGTTGATTTTAGATAAGTATGTAGACTGTTATGCTATAAATCCAAAAAAGCGTAAGATACTCGTTTACCTGAGAGGAAGTAGTATTAATACTATTTCATTCATAAAAAATACACAAAGTTGACTTCAAATAAAGAGTTATTTTAATTAAGTGTCAAAAAAACCTTTCAAAACTAATATATTATAACGCTTCAATTGAAAAAATGAAATATAACGAATGTAAACAAAAGGAAATCTTAGGCATTTTCTCATTAGTCACAACCAAAAAGTAAAATTTACAAAATTCCTAGAGGCAAACTGGGAAAGAGATATCTTTTATAAATTTCAGAAATATTCAAGAAAAATTTTGTTTAATGACTCTTGTATAAATTATTTCCCAAGCACGGCAAGAATACGAGTGTTTTCTGTGTAATTTTCAGCCAAATACACCCTAAAACTATTACCCCCCAGAAATGAGCGGTATCCACTTTCCCCGGGTTATACCTTATATTTATTGACCAGAGTCTACAGACGTTCATTTGGAATTTTCACTTTATTATCAAAATGGTTCATTTATAAATCAACTTAGTTGAATGTTAACATTATAAATTTTATAATTTACTTTTCAAAAAGAGTGAAATGCAATTTTAAGCGCACTTTCTATCATGTGTGTCAAATTTAGTATATTTCGAGTTAAATAATCCAACAGTGAAGCAAACGTGTGTTTGGGCCTAAAAACGCTATTTAATATGTGATTAAATAACGATTAATTATAATGTGAATACAGAAATCATCGAAATGAACAAATGAATATCGTGCTTGAAACATTGCGAGTCTTGTTTATTAGGTTAAGCAGTCCAACAGGCTCTGTGAAGATTGAAACATTATTGATGTAATCGATGTGTGTATTGGTATGACTGACAATTAGGTTGGTAGTGACGCATGTGTAGATCTTTCAATACTCGATGGTACAAATTTAACTCTTCATTGATAAAATGGGTATTTCTGTAACAATTTTGTTTCCAAATAATTCATTTTATAATTATTTCCTGTATAATGTTTTGTTATATTGGTTTACAGTTAATATTTATTTATAAATTTGTTGTACATTTGTAAGTTAGCATTAATTTATTATGTTTGAATAAATTTCTTACTAAACATTTAAAATGATTGTATACTAAGTAACTTTAATAACCAACAACAAATGATAATAAGCATGATCTTATTTGGGCTTGATGAATTCAACAGATATTAATGATTATAAATATCTGATCATTAATAATAAATACGCTGAATGCTTTCTTTCACATTTAAAGAAGCTGTATTATCACTATTTAATGATCAATAATTAATGTAGAAGCAATATTATCCCTATTTTACTATCAATAATGAATGGAGAAGCTATATATCACTATTTAATGATCATATTATGTAAGATATTCCTATTTATACAATAATGAATGTAGAAGCTATATTATTACTATTTTATTATCAATAATGAATGGAGAAGCTATATATTACTATTGTATTATCAATAATGAATGTAGAAGCTATATTATCACTATTTTTATGATAATAATGAATGGAGAAGCAATATTATCCCTATTTTATTATCAATAATGAATGTAGAAGCTATATTATCCCTATTTTACTATCAATAATGAACAGAGAAGATGTAAGGTAAAGAGACCATGTTTCGTCCCCTCGTCATGTTCAGTCGATATGAGCAACATTTTATCAAATGTGTGCGAAACTAGTGCAGGTAGGTAGCGCTAGTAAGCTTTGAAAACTACAGGAGTTTCCGGTATCTATTTCGTCAACTATAAACAATTATATTTTTAGTGAACCGGAGAGTTCTGCGAGTAAAAACTTATACAAGGTAAGTGTATATTGTACATTGTATATTACAGAGTATAACGACTATTTACAAGCATTGTACGTGTCGGTAATTCCATATTCACATTGTGACGATGTCACAAACATGGGCGAATACAAACGATTCAACGTCAAGTAATATGGGCCTGTACTCACCAACTGCCTGTTGAACGGGCCCACTAGATGGCTCGTCACGGACACACACACTCTCAAGAAAATCCCGACATGCACTAAAGTGGGGCGAGAGTCTTCAGCCCAGCTGAGATTATGGCCCCACCCACAAAGAAGATAATCGCTGACTTGGTTCAAGCAGTTTCCGGTTCTCCTAAATTAAATGTTATTAGCGCTATCTATAAGTTCCCAGAGTTACCCCTTTTTCCCACCTCGAGCGCTGCTTGCCTCCTTTCGTTTGTTTTCCCCTCCCCTTGGATTCCCCCTCTCTGAGGAAGATATCGACGCTCAGAAATGGTATAAAATAGACTGTGTGTTTTATCTCTTCACTAACTATACCACTGGTTTTGCTAAGGTGAGGGCGCCGGCTTACGTCTCTTCTGAGATTATTTGTCATTATTCAAAATTCCTTTTGGGCGATATTATGGGGGGGAACTATTTTCCTAAATTACTGTTTGGGCTTAACTTCAAGAAATTTAATTTACTTTATTGATGATGGGTTTTTAAGTGGTATACCCACGGGTTGCTTGAAAGTAGCTTTTAGATTTTTGTCAGCGCACTCTAGGCGCTAGCTTTTCTCTTACCTTAACCAGTAAAACTTGGGGTAAATTTAACGAGGTTGTAAAACTATATTATTGAATGAAACATAAATTTATATAGTGCCTTTGGTGCTTTTATATTTTGTGTTTGGCATAAATGTTCTTCATTACGTTATGTTAGCGCATGTTGAGTTAAATTGCTATTGGCAACCTTTATTAGACTTTAAACGATGGCAACAGCCACCTACGGCGTGTTTGAACATTAGGTTTTCATATTGTTGTATCTCTGATCTTTAGACTGAGAACATGGCTCCATATTTAAAGTTAAATGATCATGGTCTGTTATGTATATGTTAAATATGTAGGTTTCTCGTCTCTCAGACGCCATGAACAGTAATATATTTTATAGAATTCGCCAAGCGGAAATATTGTTAGAATGAGCAATTAAAATGCTTAATAATCTTAATATTTGTGGAGAATTAAACAGATAGGTTGCTCAAACTTAGCTATAGCCGACATTTATGAAGAGTAGACAGAATGTTTATAGACTGTTGGTCTTGCCCATTGCCTGTTTCGTAATGCATGGAAGCGAGAATTTTGCTTGTTTAAAGTCAATTATTTTGTTACTTACGAAGCATAGAATGTATAGCTTATCTAATCTTAGCTTTGGTCCAAATGGAATATTTGCAAGCAAATATTAAACTAGTTAATACCATTAGCCTTTGTTTTGGGTGAAGTTGGATGTATAGGCTGTTTAAGCTTAGTTTTTGGGTAGTTGTGGAAAGTATACGAATTAATACTCTGATAGAGTTAAATTAACTGTTTGTGGTTTTTACAGACATGTCTCAGATATTTATCATATAGCTAGCTAGGACTTAGCTTTATATTGATAATATGCTGAGCATGAACATAGACGGTTAGAGTTTATGCAAGGACTCTACAAGTTAGTATCTCAAGATATTAGTATAATCAACGAACCATACATATGAACCTTGAAACTTGGTATCCGCGGGTCGGATCTTATTTAGTAACTCATGAACAAACGTTAACTTTAAATTTAAATTAGCGACCATTAGGTCATGTTCTTTACTGAGTAAATCTTGTTTAGAATAATTTTTGGCAGTTTTGATCACTACATTGTATAGTACTATGTACCATTTATTATTGTTACAATTAATAAATCTGTCCATGTTATTCTCTTGTGTCACTTGTACCCTCCAGCACTCTTCCAGGGTTTAATAAAGAAAGGGGTAAAGATGGTACAACATGATTCAGTAGAAAGGTCGCTATGTTAAAATGTTCTTAATTTCGTCTCCTAATTAGACTCTATAACTTTGATTTAATTGTTGCTTTTTCGTAGACATCATTTATTTTAGATTATAAATATCGAGATAAATATTACATTTACCAAATACAAAAAAAGGATAAAAGTGGGTTTGTTGTACAAAATGTTTTCGGTGGTTTCACGAAATTTTCTCTCCATGGATTTTTTATAGTAAATTTGTCTGTGATAGTTTTTTAAAGTGTTGATATTGTCATATTTTTACATATTTTTTAAAATTGGATACAAATAAAAAATAAATAAAATCTAATAGCCTATTTAACTCTACTTATTATTGCATTTTTTTGTTTTGTTTAAAAACTCACATTAGGGGACGAAATTTAGAACACTTTTTTCGTTATTTAAAATAAGAGAATTTTTATATTTACTCATATTGAGACATAAAACATTTAAGAATACTTCATTTGTTTGCACCTTTGTTGCGAGGGATTACTGTAGTATTTACAGTAAAATATTCAGCTCATTTACATAAGGCATAAGCAAAAAAACAGTGGAGGTCGATATTTGGTCACTTTAGCTTATTATCAATAATGAATAAGTTGTATCACGGCCTGTAAATCACGGGCCAATCTTTTGCTCCCAATCTACTACAAGTGTTGTTTAACAGTCACGTGAAAGTTTGGTAACAGTCACTAGCTTAGTTTGTTTAACATAAGCATGTTTGTAACAGTCACTAGCTAGTACAAGTGTTGTTTAACAGTCACTGTATTGCAACGCTTAATGTTGGTTGTAAACAGTCAATACTACAAGCATAAGTACACAAGTGTTGGTTGTAACAGTCACTAGCTATACAAGTGATGGTTGTAAACAGTCACTAGCTACTACAAGTGTTGGTTGTAACAGTCACTAGCTATACAAGTGTTGTAACAGTCACTAGCTACTACAAGTGTGGTTGTAACAGTCACTAGCTAGTACAAGTGTTGGTTGTAACAGTCACTAGCTATACAAGTGAGGTTGTAACAGTCACTAGCTATACAAGTGTTGGTTGTAACAGTCACTAGCTACTACAAGTGTTGGTTGTAACATCACTAGCTACTACAAGTGATGGTTGTAACAGTCACTAGCTACAAGTGTTGGTTGTAACAGTCACTAGCTAGTACAAGTTTGTAACTCACTAGCTAGTACAAGGTGTTTAACAGTCACTAGCTAGTACAAGTGTTGGTAACAGTCACTAGCTAGTACAAGTGTTGGTTTAACAGTCACTAGCTAGTACAAGTGTGTTGTAACAGTCACTAGTAGTACAAGTGTTGTTGTAACAGTCACTAGCTAGTACAAGTGATGGTTGTAACAGTCACTAGCTAGTACAAGTGTTGGTTGTAACAGTCACTAGCTATACAAGTTGGTTGTAACAGTCACTAGCTAGTACAAGTGTTGGTTGTAACAGTCACTAGCTAGTACAAGTGTTGTTAACAGTCACTAGCTAGTACAAGTGTTGTAACAGTCACTAGCTAGTACAAGTGTTAGACCGCACGATCATAGAAGCACGAGAGATGTAATTACCCCCTGACAGTTTTGGGGACATAGCCCCTCGGATCGTGCTGAGCGTGGTCGAGTGCCAGAGTGGGTCATCCAACACACTCGACTGCACATCTCAACAACTCTGGAAAATATCCAGCCGCGCGCAGTCGCTGGAAAACTCTTCCGGGAGGTGCATCATTACAGGTCAGACAATACAATATCCGGTGAGTACACCTGACCTAGTGTAGTGTGTATATTACACCTTCAAAACACCTGACCCTAGTGTAGTGTGTATATTCCACCTTCAAAACACCTGACCTAGTGAAGTGTGTATATTACACCTCAAAACACCTGACCCTAGTGTAGTGTGTATATTCACCTCTGAAACACCTGACCTAGTGTAGTGTGTATATTACACCTCGAAACACCTGACCCTAGTGTAGTGTGTATATTACACCTCTCGAAACACCTGACCTAGTGTAGTGTGTATATTACACCTTCAAAACACCTGACCCTAGTGTAGTGTGTATATTACACCTTCAAAACACCTGACCCTAGTGTAGTGTGTATATTACACCTTCAAAACACCTGACCCTAGTGTAGTGTGTATATTACACCTTCAAACACCTGACCCTAGTGTAGTGTGTATATTACACCTTCAAAACACCTGACCTAGTGTAGTGTGTATATTACACCTTCAAAACACCTGACCCTAGTGTAGTGTGTATATTCACACCTTCAAAACACCTGACCCTAGTGTTAGTGTGTATATTACACCTTCAAAACACCTGACCCTAGTGTAGTGTGTATATTACACCTTCAAAACACCTGACCCTAGTGTAGTGTGTATATTACACCTCTGAAACACCTGACCCTAGTGTAGTGTGTATATTACACCTTCAAAACACATGACCCTAGTGTAGTGTGTATATTACACCTTCGAAACACCTGACCCTAGTGTAGTGTGTATATTCACCTTCTAAAACACCTGACCCTAGTTTAGTGTGTATATTACACCTCAAACACCTGACCCTAGTGTAGTGTGTATATTACACCTCTGAAACACCTGACCCTAGTGTAGTGTCTATATTCCACCTTCAAAACACCTGACGCTAGTGTAGTGTGTATATTACACCTTCAAAACACCTGGCCCTAGTGTAGTGTGTATATTACACCTTCAAAACACCTGATCCTAGTGTAGTGTGTATATTACACCTTCAAAACACCTGATCCTAGTGTAGTGTGTATATTACACCTTCAAAACACCTGATCCTAGTGTAGTGTGTATATTACACCTTCAAAACACCTGACCCTAGTGTAGTGTGTATATTACACCTTCAAAACACCTGATCCTAAAGTAGGGTGGACTATTAGACGTATCACTAGATATGTAATTTACTTGTATTTTCTAGAAAAAGCCGACTCATTTTACTAACAGTTTGTTATGTTGCACAATTTAAGTTAAAATTTATTGTACTCACAAAATCGCATGATCCGCCTCAAACTGTCGCACATTTTAACTAAATTAGTGGACCGGCCAAAAAAGTTTAAATACAAATTGATGACGTCATGAGAATAATAAGACAACTCATTTTATGATACGTTCCAGACCTAGCTTAACCCAACCTTTCATTAACTAACTAATCGATTAAATTTGTAATCATTATAGATTAAATAAACCACCCGTATTAAAAGGTCGACCTATTTATTTAAATTCAGTTAATCGAGAGTGGGAGCCATCATCCATTGACGTCATGTCTGTTGTTGCGAGCAGGATCACGGGTAGGTCATCGTCAATATTTAGCTTCTCTAAGTGATTTGGAGATTCTGTTGTCGAATTTTGTTAAATCTATTACATTTTACTAAATTTTATAAATCTTGTTACCATTCGATTCTACGTACACCCGTGAGTGTAATTGAGTGAATAAAATATCGAAATATTATACCACAACAGAGTAAAAGAGTGTCATGTCCTTGAGTTCCCATTAGAATGGAACAAGGAGATTCTAAGATCGCGTCAAAATCCACAGCAGTTTGAGGTGGTTTATTGTGAGCATCAGAAGATGAAGCCCATTGAGGCCTATGCTACTAAATGTCCTTCTCCTGCAAGACCTGTAAGGAAGTTGGTCACTAGCCAGGATCACCCTTGGCTCGTCAGTTATTGTGTTATGGTACGTAACCTACAATGTTCCTAAACGTGTGCTTTAACTCCGGAAATAATACAACTTTGATACTTACAGATTAAATTGACTTAAAAATATCCACTAATTATCAAGTGTTTAATAACACAGGAAAACTTACATTATTGATAAAATGCTAGGAAAATTCTTATTTTTGAAACATTTGGGTACCGTGTCCGCCCAAAGGCAGATTGTCGAAACCATCACCAAATGTCCTGGACTCGATTCTTGTGTAGGTTTCTATTATTCAGAAATAATCTTTAGGAATACTACTCACCCTACACTCAACCCACTATTTATTGCTATTTGTTTGATAAAAATAGACCTTGTACTTAGACCCATCGTTCTAGAGTTTCTAGAGTCTAGTTTCAGTTTCTGGGCTATCTAGGATTTCACAATGCTACTAAATATGACTACAATGCCATGAGGTAAGATACCACACTAACACTACCGTACCATCATGTGGTATGATGGTCTGGTGGTCGGTTACATTGTCTTTGAGCTGGGATATTAATAGTTCTAGATTCATTTTGAGGCGTAAATTCAATCGCACCATTTTAACATCCATTGGAATGGTAGACAGAGTATTGTCGGCTCCTGCGAGTCACTTCCACAACACAAATACCAGCCTCGGGCTTAAGTTTACAAACCACGCTTTATTTATTCTAGATTATTTCACGTACAATGTATGAAACACGACATTTATAAAACCCTGACAAAGCTACAGCATTGTAGTTTGTACTTGAGAGTTTGTAGCTCATATTGAGAGTAGCATCATAGTTTGTACTTGAGAGTTTGTAACCCACATTGAGAGTAGGTCTACTAGAGCGCAGATCTAGGGAGTAGAGATTGCTTCTAGGGTCAAGTTCTAGGGCGTAGACTGTAAGCCTCCGCGATTGTCAGCATGTTGATAGAACCGTCTGGACAGAGCGTTTACCAGCCGCCCCCGTAACTGCCGGCCCCGGACGAGGCCTGACTGCTGGAGTGGCTGTTGGATGGACCATAGCCGCCCCCGTAACTGAAGCTGGATGACTGACTACTGGAGCTACTGAAGCTGCCACCCCCAGGGTGGTAGTTCCCATGTCCACCGCTAGGGTAGTAGTCCCCTCCACCGCCTCCATGGTAGTAGTCCCCTCCACCGCCACCTTGGTAGTAGTGCCCTCCCCCACCTCCATGGTAGTAGTCCCCTCCACCACCACCTTGGTAGTAGTCCCCTCCACCGCCTCCATGGTAGTAGTCTCCACCCCCACCCCCATAGAACCCGCCCCCGTGGCCACTACAACAGAGATATAAAAACAAATACAGTAGTGCTATAGTTAGTAGTCTAATGGTAGCTATGTTACTATGGCTGGTAATGGTAGTTGTGAGGCTATGATTAGTAATGGTAGTTGTGAGGCTATGGCTGGTAATGGTAGTTGTGAGGCTATGGTTAGTAATGGTAGTTGTGAGGCTATGGCTGGTAATGGTAGTTGTGAGGCTATGATTAGTAATGGTAGTTGTGAGGTTATAGTTAGTAATGGTAGTTGTGAGGCTATGGTTAGTAATGGTAGTTGTGAGGCTATGGTTAGTAATGGTAGTTGTGAGGTTATAGTTAGTAATGGTAGTTGTGAGGCTATGGTTAGTAATGGTAGTTGTGAGGTTATAGTTAGTAATGGTAGTTGTGAGGCTATGGTTAGTAATGGTAGTTGTGAGCTAGGCTATGTGTTAGTAATGGTAGTATGTGAGGCTATGGCTGGTAATGGTAGTTGTGAGGCTATGGTTAGTAATGGTAATTGTGAGGCTATGGTTAGTAATGGTAGTTGTGAGGCTATGGTTAGTAATGGTAGTTGTGAGGCTATGGTTAGTAATGGTAGTTGTGAGGCTATGGTTAGTAATGGTAGTTGTGAGGTATAGTTAGTAATGGTAGTTGTGAGGCTAATGGTAGTATATGGTAGTTGTGAGGCTATGGTTAGTAATGGTAGTTGTGAGGCTATGGCTGGTAATGGTAGTTGTGAGGCTATGGTTAGTAATGGTAGTTGTGAGGCTATGGTTAGTAATGGTAGTTGTGAGGCTATGGTTAGTAATGGTAGTTGTGAGGCTATGGGTTAGTAATGGTAGTTGTGAGGCTATGGCTGGTAATGGTAGTTGTGAGGCTATGGTTAGTAATGGTAGTTGTGAGGCTATGGCTTAGTAATGGTAGTTGTGAGGCTATGTATTAGTAATGGTAGTTGTGAGGTTATAGGTTAGTAATGGTAGTTGTGAGGCTATGGTTAGTAATGGTAGTTGTGAGGCTATGGTTAGTAATGGTAGTTGTGAGGTTATAGTTAGTAATGGTATAGTTGTGAGGCTATGGTTATAATGGTAGTTGTGAGGTTATGTTAGTAATGGTAGTTGTGAGGCTATGGTTAGTAATGGTAGTTGTGAGGCTATGGTTAGTAATGGTAGTTGTGAGGCTATGGCTTTGTAATGGTAGTTGTGAGGCTATGGTTAGTAATGGTATTGTGAGGCTATGGTTAGTAATGGTAGTTGTGAGGCTATGGTTGTAATGGTAGTTGTGAGGCTATGGTTAGTAATGGTAGTTGTGAGGCTATGGTTAGTAATGGTAGTTGTGAGGTATGTTAGTAATGGTAGTTGTGAGGCTATGGTTAGTAATGGTAGTTGTGAGGCTATGGTTAGTAATGGTAGTTGTGAGGCTATGGCTGGTAATGGTAGTTGTGAGGCTATGGTTAGTAATGGTATTGTGAGGCTATGGTTAGTAATGGTAGTTGTGAGGCTATGGTTAGTAATGGTAGTTGTGAGGCTATGTTAGTAATGGTAGTTGTGAGGTTATAGTTAGTAATGGTAGTTGTGAGGCTATGGTTAGTAATGGTAGTTGTGAGGCTATGGTTAGTAATGGTAGTTGTGAGGCTATGGCTGGTAATGGTAGTTGTGAGGCTATGGTTAGTAATGGTAGTTGTGAGGCTATGGTTAGTAATGGTAGTTGTGAGGCTATGATTAGTAATGGTAGTTGTGAGGTTATAGTTAGTAATGGTAGTTGTGAGGCTATGGTTAGTAATGGTAGTTGTGAGGCTATGGCTGGTAATGGTAGTTGTGAGGCTATGGTTAGTAATGGTAGTTATGGTAACTATGGGGCTATGGTTCAAGCTTGTCTTAGGCTAGAAAATAGAATCTCTTTCTGACTGAGTGAAAAAATAATTTTTAATAATAGCCAAGAGCCTGGTTGTTACCGTGTTACTTTGTAGTAACAACAGAGAGCCTGGTTGTTACCGTGTTACTTTGTAGTAACACCAGAGAGCCTGGTTGTTACCGTGTTACTTTGTAGTAACAACAGAGAGCCTGGTTGTTACCGTGTTACTTTGTAGTAACAACAGAGAACCTGGTTGTTACCGTGTTATTTTGTAGTAACAACAGAGAGCCTGGTTGTTACCGTGTTACTTTGTAGTAACAACAGAGAGCCTGGTTGTTACCGTGTTACTTTGTAGTAACAACAGAGAGCCTGGTTGTTACCGTGTTACTTTGTAGTAACAACAGAGAGCCTGGTTGTTACCGTGTTACTTTGTAGTAACAAAAGAGAGCCTGATTGTTACCGTGTTACTTTGTAGTAACAAAAGAGAACCTGGTTGTTACCGTGTTACTTTGTAGTAACAACAGAGAGCCTGGTTGTTACCGTGTTACTTTGTAGTAACAACAGAGAGCCTGGTTGTTACCGTGTTACTTTGTAGTAACAACAGAGAGCCTGGTTGTTACCGTGTTACTTTGTAGTAACAACAGAGAGCCTGGTTGTTACCGTGTTACTTTGTAGTAACAAAAGAGAACCTGGTTGCTACCGTGTTACTTTGTAGTAACACCAAAGAGCCTGGTTGTTACCGTGTTACTTTGTAGTAACAACAGAGAGCCTGGTTGTTACCGTGTTACTTTGTAGTAACAACAGAGAACCTGGTTGCTACCGTGTTACTTTGTAGTAACAACAGAGAGCCTGGTTGTTACCGTGTTATTTTGTAGTAACAAAAGAGAACCTGGTTGCTACCGTGTTACTTTGTAGTAACACCAGAGAGCCTGGTTGTTACCGTGTTACTTTGTAGTAACAACAGAGAACCTGGTTGTTACCGTGTTACTTTGTAGTAACAAAAGAGAACCTGGTTGCTACCGTGTTACTTTGTAGTAACAAAAGAGAACCGGGTTGCTACCGTGTTACTTTGTAGTAACACCAAAGAGCCTGGTTGTTACCGTGTTACTTTGTAGTAACAACAGAGAGCCTGGTTGTTACCGTGTTACTTTGTAGTAACAAAAGAGAACCTGGTTGTTACCGTGTTACTTTGTAGTAACAAAAGAGAACCTGGTTGCTACCGTGTTACTTTGTAGTAACAAAAGAGAACCTGGTTGCTACCGTGTTACTTTGTAGTAACACCAAAGAGCCTGGTTGTTACCGTGTTACTTTGTAGTAACAACAGAGAGCCTGGTTGTTACCGTGTTACTTTGTAGTAACAACAGAGAGCCTGGTTGTTACCGTGTTACTTTGTAGTAACAAAAGTGAACCTGGTTGCTACCGTGTTACTTTGTAGTAACACCAGAGAGCCTGGTTGTTACCGTGTTACTTTGTAGTAACAACAGAGAGCCTGGTTGTTACCGTGTTACTTTGTAGTAACAACAGAGAGATTGGTTGTTACCGTGTTACTTTGTAGTAACACCAGAGAGCCTGGTTGTTACCGTGTTACTTTGTAGTAACAAAAGAGAACCTGGTTGCTACCGTGTTACTTTGTAGTAACACCAAAGAGCCTGGTTGTTACCGTGTTACTTTGTAGTAACAACAGAGAGCCTGGTTGTTACCGTGTTACTTTGTAGTAACACCAAAGAGCCTGGTTGTTACCGTGTTACTTTGTAGTAACAACAGAGAACCTGGTTGCTACCGTGTTACTTTGTAGTAACACCAAAGAGCCTAATTGCTACCTCGTTACGTTTTGTCTGTTACAATGAATTGTTGGTCTAGATCAGGATACAAAATGTAGGTACAAATTGTTACCTCCTTATCAACATCCCGCAAGCCACCACTGATTCTAATTATTAGTAGGCCTACCTCAGAGTTTTCCCAATGAGCACGCCCTTTCCCAGCAGCAGAGCTTTACCGAGCAGTAGGGTTCTCTTGTTCCTGTTGATAGCAGCTTTCCCAGTTCCCTGGTCCCCTGCCCCTGAAACAACACCACCCGCATCATTGTGTCATATTATTTGTCCAACTGCTGGTAGCATATGTATTTACACCATTTTAGTTTACTGCAGGTTAATTTATTCAAAGTGTACTTTCTAATATAAAGATCTACAAATGAGCAACAAACTAGCAGATCCTTGAGTAAAGTCTACTTTAGATCAATACATTTAAAGTTCTAGCTTAACGATGTTGCCTGTTTGCTTATCTTGAAGATACAAGCGAAGCGAGCTGTATCTAACTTGACGCAATGCAGAGTGATAACACTTTCCCACTTCCTCTAACGAGTAAAAACACTTGCTATACTATTTGCTCCTCAACAGCCTTGATTTGCATTTCAAAACAAACTTCTTCTCGTTTCCTTTTCTAGATTGACAAGTGCTCTTTTTAAACCACCTCTGGCAGGAAGGTTCTCATTGGCCAATTCCTTGAATAAACCAAAGACCGAGTTGGACACGATTTATAACAAATAGTATGTTTACAAAAATATTTCAAGACAAAAAAAACAATTACCTTGCATTGGAGGAATATTTTCAGAACTATTTAAGAATTTACATTTTTTTATTCAATGTTGTATTTTTAAAACTTGCCGAATAAAGCTAAATACACATCAAGATGGGAAATCCTATCGTGACGTCATTGGTAGGCAAAGTTGCTATATCACAGGTAGGCAACATCATTAATAAACAGAGTATCCTATGATAATATGAAACAAATGTTTGTTTCTAACCAGGACGATGAAGGTGAACCCTCCACCCACGCGAGTATGGCCGTGGCAACCATTCGTACAAAGATTGTTGATTACATTAATTACATTTATTTAAATTGAATGTGGTCAGTATCATTTTAATATCTCCTGTTCTCTCACCGGGAGATATAGGACAATGTCGTCTACAATGTCGGCTGATCTACCTCCTGTTTCAATAACGTCCTTACCAGTGTCGGCTGATCTACCTCCTGTTTCAATAACGTCCTTACCAGTGTCGGCTGATCTACCTCCTGTTTCAATAACGTCCTTACCAGTGTCGGCTGATCTACCTCCTGTTTCAATAACGTCCTTATCAGTGTCGGCTGATCTACCTCCTGTTTCAATAACGTCCTTACCAGTGTCGGCTGATCTACCTCCTGTTTCAATAACGTCCTTACCAGTGTCGGCTGATCTACCTCCTGTTTCAATAACGTCCTTATCAGTGTCGGCTGATCTACCTCCTGTTTCAATAACGTCCTTATCAGTGTCGGCTGATCTACCTCCTGTTTCAATAACGTCCTTATCAGTGTCGGCTGATCTACCTCCTGTTTCAATAACGTCCTTACCAGTGTCGGCTGATCTACCTCCTGTTTCAATAACGTCCTTACCAGTGTCGGCTGATCTACCTCCTGTTTCAATAACGTCCTTACCAGTGTCGGCTGATCTACCTCCTGTTTCAATAACGTCCTTATCAGTGTCGGCTGATCTACCTCCTGTTTCAATAACGTCCTTACCAGTGTCGGCTGATCTACCTCCTGTTTCAATAACGTCCTTACCAGTGTCGGCTGATCTACCTCCTGTTTCAATAACGTCCTTACCAGTGTCGGCTGATCTACCTCCTGTTTCAATAACGTCCTTACCAGTGTCGGCTGATCTACCTCCTGTTTCAATAACGTCCTTACCAGTGTCGACTGATCTACCTCCTGTTTCAATAACGTCCTTACCAGTGTCGACTGATCTACCTCCTGTTTTCAATAACGTCCTTACCAGTGTCGGCTGATCTACCTCCTGTTTCAATAACGTCCTTACCAGTGTCGGCTGATCTACCTCCTGTTTCAATAACGTCCTTACCAGTGTCGGCTGATCTACCTCCTGTTTCAATAACGTCCTTACCAGTGTCGACTGATCTACCTCCTGTTTCAATAACGTCCTTACCAGTGTCGGCTGATCTACCTCCTGTTTCAATAATGTCCTTACCAGTGTCGGCTGATCTACCTCCTGTTTCAATAATGTCCTTATCAGTGTCGGCTGATCTACCTCCTGTTTCAATAACGTCCTTACCAGTTCGCTATCTATCTTTTCCATCAACAGCCTTATTGCATTGTCAGCAGATTCTTCTCGTCCTTTTCAATAAACGTCTCTTACCATGTCAGGAATTCTCCTTCCAATTTTCAATAACCTAACCAGTGTCGGCACGATTTATACAATAGTTTTCAAAAATTTTCATACAAAACATTCCGTGATTAGGACTACTGTTTCAATAAAGTTTACCTAGTTCGAGCTGATTTTAACCTCCTGATAAGTAAATACACTTAAGTGGATCCTATCTACCTCCTGTTACAAAGTTCCTATATCCAGGTCGGCACATCTAAAAACAATACCTATGTTTACAAAATGTTGCTTAACCAGGCAGAGGTGATCCCTCCTGGTTCCAATAACCATTCGTACAAAGATTGTGATTCATAATTACCTTGTTTCAATGAATGTGTCATTCATTGTCTGATATCTCCTGTTTCCAAATATAACTGTCCGTTACAATGTCGGCTGATCTACCTCCTGTTTCAATAACGTCCTTACCAGTGTCGGCTGATCTACCTCCTGTTTCAATAACGTCCTTACCAGTGTCGGCTGATCTACCTCCTGTTTCAATAACGTCCTTACCAGTGTCGGCTGATCTACCTCCTGTTTCAATAACGTCCTTACCAGTGTCGGCTGATCTACCTCCTGTTTCAATAACGTCCTTACAGTGTCGGCTGATCTACCTCCTGTTTCAATAATGTCCTTATCAGTGTCGGCTGATCTACCTCCTGTTTCAATAACGTCCTTATCAGTGTCGGCTGATCTACCTCCTGTTTCAATAATGTCCTTATCAGTGTCGGCTGGAGAGAGACCGCTAATATAGATTTTCAATTATTTATTTCTGTATTTAGATGAGTTCCAATAATCGCGACTCCAGTTCTTTTCTTAAATTCACTTGTAAACTACAGCGCTTGGTGGTCAGATCGTGTGTAGTCAGATCTGTTGAATACATCAATAATATTATTAATTTATTTACGAATACAATCTCTTCCCCTGGGATTTAGCGAGCTGGGAATCTACCGCTACATTTAATCTCTTATCGTGAATATTTTTTGGATTCTATTCGCAATTTATTCTCAATAAGATATCTATATAAAATGATTGAAGGCTGGCTTGGGTATTTGCTTGAACACCCCCCACCCAAATACTCCCCCTCAACCCAATGTTTGCTGTATATATGTACTGTATTAGGCTGTAGGTGCTTTATACCACGTTTCCTACTGTTTGTTGTGTAACATTTCAGACTCAGTTCAATAACACGATTATGTACCAACTCAGGTACTATTAGAACTGTCCCAGGAGATGGTTACTTTAGTCTTATCCCAGGTACTATTAGAACTATCCCAGGAGATGGTTACTCTAGTCTCGTCCCAGATACTATTAGAACTATCCCAGGAGATGGTTACTCTAGTCTCGTCCCAGATACTATTAGAACTGTCCCAGGAGATGGTTACTCTATTCCCGACTCACCTGTAGAAGGATCCAGTGAGCTGACCGAGACAAGAACACAGACCATCAAGAAAGCTAGCCCCCTCCAAGAGTTCATCTTCTCTGCAGCAGCTGATCTAGACGTGGGTGAAGATGAACTTGGACCACACACTCTCACACTGTGAGACTCACACGCACTGCACATTTTTATCGTCACATATGTTGATAGTCTCCGTAATACCAGCCTTCATGTGTAGAGGGTCAACAGGTCTACCTTGTGGAAATACCAGCCTTCATGTCAGTTAGGTTGAGAGGGTCAACAGGTCTACCTTGTGGAAATACCAGCCTTCATGTCAGCTAGGTTGAGAGGGCCAATAGGTCTACCTCGTGGAAATACCAGCCTTCATGTCAGCTAGGTTGAGAGGGTCAACAGGTCTACCTTGTGGAAATACCAGCCTTCATGTCAGTTAGGTTGAGAGGGCCAATAGGTCTACCTTGTGGAAATACCAGCCTGCATGTCAGTTAGGTTGAGAGGGTCAACAGGTCTACCTTGTGGAAATACCAGCCTTCATGTCAGTTAGGTTGAGAGGGCCAATAGGTTTACCTCGTGGAAATACCAGCCTTCATGTCAGTTAGGTTGAGAGGGCCAATAGGTCTACCTCTGGAAATACCAGCCTTCATGTCAGTTAGGTTGAGAGGGCCAATAGGTCTACCTCGTGGAAATACCAGCCTTCATGTCAGCTAGGTTGAGAGGGTCAATAGGTCTACCTCGTGGAAATACCAGCCTTCATGTCAGTTAGGTTGAGAGGGTCAACAGGTCTACCTCGTGGAAATACCAGCCTTCATGTCAGTTAGGTTGAGAGGGCCAATAGGTCTACCTCGTGGAAATACCAGCCTTCATGTCAGCTAGGTTGAGAGGGCCAATAGGTCTACCTCGTGGAAATACCAGCCTTCATGTCAGCTAGGTTGAGAGGGTCAACAGGTCTACCTTGTGGAAATACCAGCCTTCATGTCAGCTAGGTTGAGAGGGCCAATAGGTCTACCTCGTGGAAATACCAGCCTTCATGTCAGCTAGGTTGAGAGGGTCAACAGGTCTATCTCATGGAAATACCAGCCTTCATGTCAGCTAGGTTGAGAGGGTCAACAGGTCTATCTCATGGAAATACCAGCCTTCATGTCAGCTAGGTTGAGAGGGTCAATAGGTCTACCTCGTGGAAATACCAGCCTTCATGTCAGCTAGGTTGAGAGGGTCAACAGGTCTACCTCGTGGAAATACCAGCCTTCATGTCAGCTAGGTTGAGAGGGTCTACAGGTCTATCTCGTGGAAATACCATCCTTCATGTCAGGTAGGTTGAGAGGGTCTACAGGTCTATCTCGTGGAAATACCATCCTTCATGTCAGCTAGGTTGAGAGGGTCTATAGGTCTACCTCGTGGAAATACCAGCCTTCATGTCAGCTAGGTTGAGAGGGTCTACAGGTCTATCTCGTGGAAATACCATCCTTCATGTCAGGTAGGTTGAGAGGGTCTACAGGTCTATCTCGTGGAAATACCATCCTTCATGTCAGCTAGGTTGAGAGGGTCTATAGGTCTACCTCGTGGAAATACCATCCTTCATGTCAGGTAGGTTGAGAGGGTCTACAGGTCTATCTCGTGGAAATACCATCCTTCATGTCAGCTAGGTTGAGAGGGTCTATAGGTCTACCTTGTGGAAATACCAGCCTTCATGTCAGCTAGGTTGAGAGGGCCAATAGGTCTATCTCGTGGAAATACCAGCCTTCATGTCAGCTAGGTTGAGAGGGTCTACAGGTCTATCTCGTGGAAATACCATCCTTCATGTCAGCTAGGTTGAGAGGGTCTATATGCCATGTCAGCTAGGTCCACTAAACCTGTAGTCAGTATCCCTGACCACGGAACCACTCAGTCCCCTCTGTTGACTCCAGAAGGCCAAGATGAGAGAATCCTCCAAGGTGAACAACTCGCTCCAAGTTGACATTCTCACGTGTCTTGTATCCGTGGTAATACCCACATAACAGTGGTCATTCACAACCTAACAATACTTGTATTAAGTGCTCCTAGCCGGGACTTATCTCATCCACACGTGTGGTCAATGCTTACATTCGAGGTAGGTAAACAGACCCTTTAGAAGGATACTCTCGTTGTTCCTTTAGCAGAGGGTTTATCAAACTTTCCCTAATGGCGGACTGGAATTACTAATATTAACTATTATATTGTTTATAGACTAGTGATACAACAGCCAGGAGCTGGAGAGGAATGTTGATACACTAGTGATACAATAGCCAGAAGCTGGAGTGGAATGTTGATACACTAGTGATACAACCGCCAGGAGCTGGAGGGGAATGTTGATACACTAGTGATACAATAGCCAGGAGTTGGAGGGGAATGTTGATACACTAGTGATACAATAGCCAGGAGTTGGAGGGGGAATGTTGATACACTAGTGATACAATAGCCAGAAGCTGGAGTGGAATGTTGATACACTAGTGATAACAATAGCCAGAGAGTTGGAGGGGAATGTTGATACACTAGTGATACAATAGCCAGGAGTTGGAGGGGGAATGTTGATACACTAGTGATACAATAGCCAGGAGCTGGAGATGAATGTTGATACACTAGTGATACAATAGCCAGGAGCTGGAGATGAATGTTGATACACTAGTGATACAACGCCAGGAGCTGTAGGGGGAATGTTGATACACTAGTGATACAATAGCCAGGAGCTGTAGGGAATGTTGATACACTAGTGATACAATAGCCAGAAGCTGGAGTGGAATGTTGATACACTAGTGATACAATAGCCAGGAGTTGGAGGGGAATGTTGATACACTAGTGATACAATAGCCAGGAGTTGGAGGGGGAATGTTGATACACTAGTGATACAATAGCCAGGAGTTGGAGGATGGAATGTTGATACACTAGTGATACAATGGCCAGGAGCTGTAGGGGAATGTTGATACACTAGTGATACAATAGCCAGGAGCTGTAGGGGAATGTTGATACACTAGTGATACAATAGCCAGGAGTTGGAGGGGGAATGTTGAGACACTAGTGATACAATAGCCAGGAGTGTAGGGGAATGTTGATACACTAGTGATACAATAGCCAGGAGTTGGAGGGGGGAATGTTGATACACTAGTGATACAATAGCCAGGAGTTGGAGGGGGAATGTTGAGACACTAGTGATACAATAGCCAGGAGATGTAGGGGGAATGTTGATACACTAGTGATACAATAACCAGAAGCTGGTAGGGGAATGTTGATACACTAGTGATACAATAGCCAGGAGCTGTAGGGGAATGTTGATACACTAGTGATACAATAGCCAGGAGCTGTAGGGGAATGTTGATACACTAGTGATACAATACCAGGAGTTGGAGGGGAATGTTGATACACTAGTGATACAATAGCCAGGAGCTGGAGATGAATGTTGATACACTAGTGATACAAAGCCAGGAGCTGTAGGGGAATGTTGATACACTAGTGATACAATAGCCAGGAGTTGGAGGGGGAATGTTGAGACACTAGTGATACAATAGCCAGGAGCTAGGAGGAATGTTGATACACTAGTGATACAATAACCAGGAGCTGTAGGGGGAATGTTGATACACTAGTGATACAATAGCCAGGAGCTGTAGGGGGAATGTTGATACACTAGTGATACAATAGCCAGGAGCTGTAGGGGAATGTTGATACACTAGTGATACAATAGCCAGGAGTTGGAGGGGGAATGTTGAGACACTAGTGATACAATAGCCAGGAGCTGTAGGGGGAATGTTGATACACTAGTGATACAATAGCCAGGAGTTGGAGGGGGAATGTTGATACACTAGTGATACAATAGTCAGGAGCTGTAGGGGGAATGTTGATACACTAGTGATACAATAGCCAGGAGTTGGAGGGGGAATGTTGATACACTAGTGATACAATAGCCAGGAGCTGTAGGGGGAATGTTGATACACTAGTGATACAATAGCCAGGAGTTGGAGGGGGAATGTTGATACACTAGTGATACAATAGCCAGGAGCTGGAATGGAATGTTGATACACTAGTGATACAATAACCAGGAGCTGGAGTGGAATGTTGATACACTAGTGATACAATAGCCAGGAGTTGGAGGGGGAATGTTGATACACTAGTGATACAATAGCCAGGAGTTGGAGGGGGAATGTTGATACACTAGTGATACAATAGCCAGGAGCTGGAGGGGAATGTTGATACACTAGTGATACAATAGCCAGGAGTTGGAGGGGGAATGTTGATACACTAGTGATACAATAACCAGGAGTTGGAGGGGGAATGTTGATACACTAGTGATACAATAGCCAGGAGTTGGAGGGGGAATGTTGATACACTAGTGATACAATAGCCAGGAGTTGGAGGGGGAATGTTGATACACTAGTGATACAATAGCCAGGAGCTGTAGGGGGAATGTTGATACACTAGTGATACAATAGCCAGGAGTTGGAGGGGGAATGTTGATACACTAGTGATACAATAGCCAGGAGTTGGAGGGGGAATGTTGAGACACTAGTGATACAATAGCCAGGAGCTGTAGGGGGAATGTTGATACACTAGTGATACAATAGCCAGGAGTTGGAGGGGGAATGTTGATACACTAGTGATACAATAGCCAGGAGCTGGAGAGGAATGTTGAAAAACTAGTGATACAATAGCCAGGAGCTGGAGGGGAATGTTGATACACTAGTGATACAATAGCCAGGAGTTGGAGGGGGAATGTTGAGACACTAGTGATACAATAGCCAGGAGTTGGAGGGGGAATGTTGATACACTAGTGATACAATAGCCAGGAGCTGGAGGGGAATGTTGATACCACACACCGGCGAGCAGGCTGGGCCGCGCGGACTGATCGCAAATGTCGGGCTGTCCTCCCAGTTTATCAGCGGGCAGCAGCCATTTGGACGCAGTTTGAGGCCACATGTTGGGTTTCCGAGCTTTTCTTGTTTTTGTTTTAAATCTTTCTAATCGGTCTGGATTCAGAAACCACAGCGAGGCCATAGAAGCCGTTAAAGAGAATGAAATACATACTGTACAATATGAAATTGAATGGCTTTAAGAAGAGTACATTAACAAACAGGGAGTAGTAGTCTAGCCCGGCGTATGAGATCAATTTGACCTACTTTTCTCTGATAGGTCGCTATAAATAGATCTGGCCTCTGATTGGCTGCTATAATTAGACCACCCCCCTCCCTCCCCCTCCACCCCCACCCCTCCGCTCTGATTACAAAATCTCCACCAGTTGATTACGAAATTTCCTCCCCTACAACCCCTCCCCTACAACCGCTCCCCTACAACCCCCTCCCCTACACCCCCCATCCCCTACACCCCCACCACACATTGAACATGTTGGTACTTGTGTGGGTCTTTTTTTTTCTTAATTATTAATGATTGTTAATTAAATATTCATATAAGGGTTATGGGGAAGGACATTGGAGTATATTTTATTTGGATGGTGAGCATACGTCTCTGCACGAACCTCTCGCTACGACTGTCCTGCGTAGAATGGAGGGTATCATTTCTGGTCGGCCGCTTACCGGGTAGTGACCACTGCGCATAACGGTTGCGCACTTTCCCCCTCCCCCTCTCCTCTCGCCTCAATCACCCGGTGACGTCATCGAGACCCGTCGCTGGATCGACAAAACGTGTTGAGACAAGAATTGAGGTCATTGACCCGGGCAATGGGTTTTCCTGGTGTTGCAACATGACCTTGAATAATGTCCCCCACTCCCCTATTTGGTAATGGGTTTTCCCTGATGACTGGCGCCTGTTTGGCGGCTTGACAAGACAAGTTGAGACAAGAATAGATTGGGACCTCAAAACCTCGAGGTAATTGACCCTGTTCATGTTTGCTAGCCCCAACAAGCCGAGACTCGTATCTACGTGTAAGGAACAGATAGGTTTTGCTTGAATAAAACACGATATTACAAAACATACATTTATTATACATTAAAGGTTTTACATACATATTATACACTTTTACAGGAATGACGCATATATTCGTTCATACGTTTTTCTACAGTGTCTTTTAGATGCGTTAGTAAAATTGTTTTTAGTTCACAATCCAGCATGTAATAGTCCAAACCGACGACTTGGCGTGTATAGTAGGTAGCACTGATAAGATCCAGGTTTCTGATGTGCGTTTCCACCGTAGGCTGTTCGAGATCGATGACATCCACTGATTCTGTAAGCGTGTCGCATACATCTACGACGAGCGTGTCGATCAAATCGTTGCAATAGCGTGCGACGGGTGTCGACCACATATCCCTGCGGTCGACGGCGACGTCGATGAGGTCCCACACCTCGCAAAGACGTGCCCAGCTAGGTGCTAGATAGGCGACCCGTTTGAGTCCTGCGTCTTGTTTCTCGCTGATGACGACCATACGGTCACCGCACATGCGTCGCAAAGAGATTTCATGATTAGTCAGACTAATCTTCTGAGGAGGTTGCGTGTTGCTGAAAAACTTTGATATGACCGACTTGTAGCTGCCCAGTTCTTGCCACTCTGTACGGTTAAATACCGCACAATTCCCTCCACATTTTTCTAGCTGGACATAGGGCGTAAAGTTGTTCTTGACGCTCATGCCGACGATGACTCGCTTGGCGTCGACTTCGTCCAGCGGAAACAGAGTGTTGAAAATACTGGTGATGGCGAGCGGCTTCACCGGCTTTGCTTTGCGGGCGCAAACGTCTTGACCTTCCATCGCTTCGACGACTGTCACGGTTATGGACGGCACGCCGCCGTGACGCCCCTTTTATAGGCGCACGCTGATTGTACGCAGCCCCTTGAGGGGCGGCAGGAGCCTAGCTTCTTGAAAAATGTGTTGTAATATCTCACCACCTTAGCGTCGTTGCCTGTATGATTGGTGGGCGAGAATAGGGCTAGGAAAGTTTTCATCGGAATGTTCTGGGTACGATAGAGAAGGTACATGAGACAGTAATGGCCGCAAACGTCCGAGGCTATGCTTTGAAGTTGTAGCGTGCTATGAGACGTGCGGGAAGTGTTTTTTCGTATAAATGCCAGATGCGACTTTATACGCGGCGGAAATCCATAACTGTCAAAATATTCTCCCACGCCGTTCTTGTCGATAAAGATGGCGACCCAATGCGTCCCAGGCTTGGTATGTGGATCCGTGTTGATGATGAGAGCGGCAGGTCGCGCTATTCTTGAGGGTAGTTGATCAGCAGGGAAAACACCCGACCGTACAGAACGGAACCACGGGCTTGTTTTCAGCGCACGTCTTATGGTGTGCGTGTCCATCTTCAATCATCCAGTCTCGAAGTCCCCAAACGATGGAGGCCGAACAGAAATTCCAAACAGAACTATGTGCCATGCACATGGTGCGACCCAATTTAAGTGTTTTCAAAGACGAACAACCTCTGTCGTACAGATCTACGACGGGCGTAGGCGTGTATTTGACTAGAAACTTTTTCTTTTCTGCTCCCTTGACGTAGACGGTTTCTGCACGTGCTGTGGCGCGGGAGATGAGGGATTCGAGCAGGCTGTAATCCACATCACCGCTATCCCAGGGAATACCGTGCAGCTTGTTGACGATATAGTCGGCTTTCTTTTTGGCAGCCGGTGAAAGTTCCTCTATAGCGAAGGGGGGCTTTAACACCCAATGTTGAAGTAATGTTCCGCATACAGATAAAACACTCAATTCCTTGACGATAAACTGCTTGCTGTCGTCGATGAAGCTCTGGAAATCCACAATGACGTCCATGATTTAAATGACGTGTGTAAGGGGCGGGAAGCCGTTTATATTAACTCCCATAATCGGTCACGACGTTTCTGTCCTTGTCGATGGTGATGATGTTGGCAAACTCCCCGTACACGATACAGTTGACGGTTTCGGTGAGAGCTCTGGTGAAGCTCACTTCGATGCTCAGAGAGCCGTGCCTCGTCAAATTCCAATGTGATGTCATGTGGGCTGACAGATTAGGTGTGAGATCGAAAGCCATTAGATGATATCCCTTAGGGAAGGCTTCTCGTGTGATGTCGCTACCCTCGTTCATGAAATGGATACCCGTTCCAGAAAACAGTGTGTGGTAGGACATGACATAGTTGCCGTTTGAAAAATCGGGCTGTAACGGTTTCGACGGCACTTGTTCTCCGTCCACGTACAGCGAGAAATGGTTCATGCCGTAGGTTTGGAAGTTGAACGGGTTCTTGGTGGCGTCTCCGTTGAACGCTGCGTTTGATACAAAGCCCACGATGCATCGTTTGGGTAGTTGTCCGGTGAATACGTTGTCCAGCGATTTCCCTTGTACACCCGTAGGAATAGTGAGTGTTTTTACTTCCACGCGGGTGATGGGATACTTTGCGGGACTGACGTTTAATGCCTTGGCATGTGCCAACAGTATAGAAGGTGCTACTTTGACACGTCGCACTAGAAGGCCTGCTTCAGCGATGTGAACCTTATAGTGTGGGAGTTCAGGGACGGCCATAAGACTGAACCCGTCTCTGGAACGGACCAACTTGACTCTGAGTTCGGTGCCGTTCAAAAGGTATTTCTCTTGGTTAAATACATCACCGTGTAGATAACCCAAAAGATCCACCGTCTTACTTTTGGCTGTTAGACTGCGACGGGTCTCAAATCCTTTGTTGCCTGCGTTAGTCTCCTCAAAGGTTCCGGGGCTGTCTGCGAACCAGAGACCGCAAGTCAAATGTGTTCTTTTAGCTTCACCGTTGTAATTGAGCAGCGTTTCAATGTACGATCTATAAGCATACGTGTTGCTGGGCGGTGAGACTAGTTTTTGGTTTAAAAACACATCCACCTGTGTGAATAGCGAATGCAACCAGTTGTTGACGGGAGCGATTTGATCCACCTCTGTGAAAGAGCCACCGTCGGGTTTCACGATGGCCGCCCTGAGATAGAGCATAGTCTGCGAAAGATCGATATAGAACTCGCCTTGACCGGTAACGGTAAATTCTATGGGTGAATCATCGGTGAGTGAAGAGACAGGTTTGTACTGGATCCATTGTCCGCTTTCGAGACTGGTTTGCGTGGGTGGGACTGAAAATAGATCGAGTTCACTGCTGGCACACTCGCAGGACTGGGGGTGTAGAAACGACATTTCAACTGAAAATATCTACAGCTTCTTTCTTGACCTTTTTACGTCGGGTAACGGCTGAAGACTGACGCCGGTGCTTCTTACTACGCCCTTTATAGCCTGAGCCGGTCATCAGTGTGCCGATCTTCTGCTCCGCCTTGCGTTTCAGGTTTGTTCCAGCCTCGCCGACACGCTGCCGTAGAGCCTCTTTGAAAGGACGACGCTGATTGGCGACGTCGGAGAGCACGTCGATACCCGTATGAAGGGCTTGTTTTCCTATGGCTTTAGCGCCGCTTCTCAGCAAAGGTACGACGCTCTTGAATAGACCGCTGAAAAAACTTCCTATTCCATGTCCACGTTGATAGGGAACACCTTGGTAGATCGAAGATATTCCCGTTCCAGCCTGGTTGACGTAGTATCTTTGGTAAGGACAGTTCATGTTGAGCGGCGTCGAAAATGAAGTTTCACGCACACTTTTCCAAACTCGAATGGTACAGCTTCACCAGTGTCGGTCCTTATATTGATTTCCAGGCTTTCAATTTCTCTTCTAAGTACTGGCACGTAGTGCATCGGATCGTAGCTAACTGTCTTATGTATGCCGTAGAGATAGTTTGCGTTGTTGATACCGACGATACGTAAAAGCGGTGCCACAATGTCACCCACGGGCTGAGGATCGATGATATCCGTGTAGACGTACATTTGCGAGGGCAAGCCTAGTAGAATGTTGGCGGCGTACGGTGACTTTGGGACTTTGATCAGATTAGTATTAGGATCGAAACCGAGCTGTAGACTTAGTTGATTAGATAGCTCCAGCAGCTGTATATTTGGTGAAGAAGAAACAACGTCCACTTTTTTGTTGGTGCTTGTGTACTTGAATACAACTCCAGAATCCCGTTTAAACGCCTCTATTTCGTTTAGGGCTTTGACCATTTCTTGGATAGTGCTATAGTTTCCAGGCGGGATGTGATCCTTGAATATTTGTTCCACACCGTTAGCGTCAACCCAGTTGTACCATACAATGTTTCGGCCCTCGGGTACGGTGGTGAAAGAACACGGATATTGGAATTCGGCGAGAGCTACTTCCCACTGGCCGTCGAGTGTAAGACGGTAGGGTAGTTGCGTGGTGAAATTCGTGAGGGTATTTTTCGGGAAATATCCCATAGAGCTATCGCTCGGCAAGGTGAGGTAAAACTGGTCCTTCATGGTAGGGCGCTGACGTAACTGGCAGGAATCCAAGAATTAAACTTGGCGGGGTAACCTTTCCACTGCACGTACACTTTCTTTCTGGCACCTTTACCCTTGACACGTAGTATTTTATCAACTTTAAAAGTTTCGGGAAGACGTACGCGTTGCAATTCAGGTTCGTAAAACGTTCCCTCCACCTCCTCGCCGTCAAGATCGGTCACTCTGTAGACGACTGGTTGCCTCAACACGACGCTGCTGACTTTGAAAATTTCTTCGCTCCAATTGCTTTCGTAGCCCTTTTCAAACAGCATTTTGGATTTGCTAATACGCACCGTGTCACCGGCTTTGAGTTTTGGCTTACTATTCGATCTTGGGCCCCGTTTGCCGTACAGATTATCTCTGACTTGAAGCACGTTGGTTTCTGAAACGTCGGCAGGCGCCATCTTGATACTGGAATGTTTTGCGCCGTTGTAAGCGTCGACTAGATCTTGGAGGACGTCCACGTAGCGATACGTGTTATTTTTGGTAAAGTAGCGCCACATGCGTCCTTTCAGAGTTCTATTGAATCGTTCCACGATGCTTGCCTTCACGTCTGGATTATTAGTGGTGTAGTAATGCACGCCTTCTTGCTTGAGAAATTTCCGGACTAGACGTGCCGTGAACTCTGTCCCCTTGTCCGTCTGTAAACTTAGAGGTTTACGCCCGCTTTGCTTGAAAATGTCCCGAAAGGCGTCTCTCACGACGCTCCCCGTCTTGGATGGAAGCGTCCTCGCCCAGGCCATCTTGCTAAACACGTCGATGACGGTGAGCAAGTACACCGCACCGTCGTTGTATTTTCCAAGACTTCGCATATCGTTGAGATCGGCTTGCCAGAGATCGTCAATGTTTGACACCACGTACTTGTTGCGTGGAAACTTTTTTATCACCGGTTTGTGGAGGGTATAAGCGTCCTGCGCACGAAGCCATTTTCGTACTTTGTCGGGATCTTTCTTGGACGCCTTTATGAGCGACGCCGCCCCCGCAAACCCAGCAGGATGAGAAGGGTCGTAGTAGATGTCGGCTAAACGGGGCATTAAGCTCGGAACGGCAGCCACCTGTTTTCGTCCACCCTTTTCAGTTTCTTCTTCTTAGGGCGTTGCGACGGTGTAAGTGGTTGAGGTACGGGCGTCGGATCTCTAATGGGCGCCAAACGTTTCGGATTTACAATAAATTCTTTCGGGATGTTTATTTTTTGAAGTGCAGTGAGAAACTCTCGCCACCCCGTCGGCTCGCTGTGTCTTCTAGCTCTGACCAGATCGTTGACTAAATCCACAATGTTAGATCCACGGAGAGGTGTATCGTGAATACTCACTTCCCCGTCTTCGTCCCAAGAGATACCGCCCCTGGAATTAATATGTTCTAGTAAAAGCTCGGCTTTTTTACGTGCCTGTACTGGTACAGTATTGAGTACAGCCGCGATGGGAAGTACGGGGGCGGTCGCCGTGATATTTTCAGGCGGTGGAGGTTGTTGTTGACTAAAGTGTAGATAGCGCTGCAGCACTTGTTGGTATAAAGTCCATTTAGACTTGTCATCAAGTTTTGAAGCGAGGATTTTTTCCATTTCCTTGTCCAGCTCGGAGACCACTAGATTTGTGGCCGATGCCGCTTGTTGGTGGTGTTGCTCGTAACGGTGTAATGTTTCCGGGGACACCAATATCATTTTTTTCGTGTGTTCCATTATCTACTTGTTGAATAAGGAACCGAGGACACCGCTGATTAATGGGGCTAAAAGTAAGGGCAGGAACGCTCCTCCTTTCTGAACGAGCAGACGTCTCTTCTTCCAGCACTCTCCTCGTTTGACCAGCTTGCGCAACACCTGCTTGTGAGCACGTAACTTTGTCTTCTGCGCATTTTTCAATGGCACCCGCCCTTTTAAAGTGTTGTAGGCACACTCGCAAACAGAGTCAATCAGTTTCTTGTCGGCCGTCTTCAACAAGGCTACACGTTGCTGTGGGTTCATGCGATGCATCGCACGCAGCAGCGGGGCTTGCTTCAGCACTTTGGGGCTCATGGTTATGAAATGATATGTAATTGGGACGTGTCGGTGTTTTTATAGCTTTTGCGTGGTAGGTACACGCAGCACCCTACATTTGTGCGGGTTCTATATCTAAACCATTCGGGTGTACCTTGTTTAAAATCTAACAATAGATACCCGTGGGGAGTACTTGTAGCGTCAGCGTAAGCCTCCTGTAAAATACGGGGGTTTTCAGGACACACTTGACGTGCAAAGTGTTGAATCTGAGCTTTATCCCTGGGATTTTTAAAAAGCACAATATAATGCGCGTTTAAGGAAATGTCTCTTTGTCCCTTGCCCTGGTGGAATATATTTTGCGTAAGGTACATGACGCTAATATTTTGATGGTGGCATCCTTTGGTGAAAAGATCGACGACCACCTCGTTGGCTTCACGCATCAGATCGTCCAGGATAATCAGGTGCGGAGGAGAGTCATCACAGGTGTCATCAATTTCCGGTAAACCCTTACAGAATATGACTGACCCGTCTTGTTCGAATCCCGGTTGCCATAAAGCATAATACCAGGTGATTTTATCAAATTTAACGTCACACATTGTGTCCAAGTGACGGATAAAGTCGGCTACAAAATGGGACTTTCCACAGCCTGAAGGGCCGCTGATGATGGCCGAAAATGGATGTTTCAACTTGTCCATATTGTTTAAGACTGAGCTTATAAGCTAAATGAAGTTGTATTTATAGGATAGAAGGGTGGGGGGTGTAGACGTTAAAACACAAACATAACAGTAACACAAATCAATGTTTTTACAAATTTTATTTCACACAATTATTTACACAGATCAAAGTTTTTACAAATATATCTCACACCATGAAAAATATTTATTTACACAAATCATAGTTTTTACAAATATATCTCACACCATGAAAAGTATACTTTGAATATTTACACAAATCATAGTTTTTACAAATATATCTCACACCATGAAAAGTATACTTTGAAAAATATTTATTTACACAAATCATAGTTTTTACAAATATATCTCACACCATGAAAAGTATACGTTGAAAAATATTTAGTTACACAAATCATAGTTTTTTATAAATATATCTCACAAATCGAAAAGTATACTTGAAATATTTATCTACACAAATAAAAGGCTTTTTACAAATATATCTCACACCGTGAAAAGTATACGTGGAATATTTACACAAATCAAAGTTTTTACAAATATATCTCATACTACAAAAAAGTATACTTGGAATATTTAATTACAAATATATCTCATACCATGAAACGTATACTTGGGATATTTATTTACACAAATCAAAGTGTTTTTTTTACAAGTATATCTCATACGATGAAAAGTATGCGTGGAATATTTATTTACAAAAATTATATATATTATGGAAACAATAATCAATTTCTTGAGCTCGTAGCGGGAATAGTGGCCTCGGTACTAATTTTATAAAGTCTGGTTTAAAAAAGTATTTTAACATATGGTTTCAAATTTGATTAGAATTTAAAATATATATACAAACAAATTTGACTAGAATTAAAATATATACAAACAACTAATTTTATTTGACTAGATATAACCAGGTAGGTGGAGATTTATACTGGCGGATAAAAAAATATAAAAAAAAGTATCCCGGCTGCATAAAATAAATAAAAAAAAATATGCTTGTTTTCATGCAGAAAAAAATATGAAAAAAATTTTCAAATCTTTGAAAAATGGTATGTCAGTGGAACTGTCTAGAGTGAAAGACTAAAAAAGATGATTATTCAGCCCGTCTAAATGATCACCTTTTAGTTGTGGCGAAAGCGTTTACAAGGACTCTGATACCCAAACGGCAACGTATTATAATCATCGGTTATCCGCCGTTTGGTGTACACAGGCCGGTAGACTTTATTCTGCGAAACGGTACATACAGTCGCAAGACCTTTTCTTACAATTTTGTGCGGTATCTGTATGTATCTTTCCGCGGCCTGTTCGGTGACCATCGCTTTCAAAACGTCAAAATTAACGTCGTTCCGGTTGCCATAGTTTAGGGTGATACCGCGAACCTTGCATACCGTTTTTGTTTTGGCAGGGTCGCCACCAACGCAAACTCGGTACGCGTAATTCTTGGGACCGCCAGATACAAAGGCGCTAATGTAGCTTCCCGGACCGTAATCTTGAAGTTCGTCAGTGAGGTCACCTAAAAAGTCTCCGGTCGGTGGACTCCAATCGCCGGGGCGTTCCGTGAATAGAACGCTATCTGTATCATGATACAAAACGCGGTCCCCCAATTTTTCAAGGATGCTGTATAAGTGCAACCTAGCCATAGGAGTCGTGTAGCACGCCACCGCCACACTCGTGTTAGGGTTAGGGCGCAACGCGTCACGCGCATCCTTGTAATTGAGGAACATAACCTCATCATTTACATCAATGACGCTGTCCACGGTGATGTACGGATCCGTTAGGTACTTGTGAATGCCCTGATAGTCGTTGACAACGGCTACGTGTGGTAAATCGGGTCTTTGCCCAAACTTTCCCCATAGCGAATTTAAAAAGAGTTTAGCCAGAGTGCGGAGACCAGGGTTTTTACAAACTGAGCCGAAATCGAGTTTTACCCCCTCCCTTTCCTCATAATTTTGAATGTAAGCTAACTTCTCATCTTGTGAGGTACACCACTCTGGCCATCCGCTGGCTTCTTGTTTGATTTTCAAAAAAGTATCAATGTAGCCGTGAAACAATCCGCCAGAACGTGTCTGACGGTCGTAAACAGATACATTGTACTCCCACACTTCGTGTACGGCTTCAACGGTGTAGCCTTTCTCAACGGCTTTCCGGATCTCGTCAATCACCCAGACACCTGTCAACCAGCGATCTTTTTTGTCGTTGTGCTGACACGCGCCTTGGTTTTTCTCCTCCCCGCATTTCCTGCACAAGATGAACATTAACTTGTCGTGCATCCGTGTAGGTAATACGGGCATGAATAAATCCCGCGGAGGCGTCACTGTAACTTTGGCTATGCCTTCTACTTTATCTATAGCGGGACAATTTGGTTCCAAGTGAATTTTGGGGTGGCCGATGGGGTATTTTTTGTACTTGCAAACGTACGGATACAACGAACACACATCCAAGTACTTGATCTTCTCTCCACAAGAAAGGTCTGCTTCGTGGAAGAGTTTGATACAATTTGTACGCCCGCCAAAGAATGCGTCCCTGGGACTGAGGGGCTCCTTGCTGTACACCTCGTGCCGGAGTACAAATTGTTTCAAGTCCTTGTCTGTGCGTTTCATCGCATTAAACGTACACTCCCACATCTCTACGACCGTGTAGCCGGCATTCTTAAACTTTTCAACACAAGCCATGGTCGCTTCATAGCGCGTCTCCATGGTCTCGTGGGGACTGTTTTTGATAGGGGTGGTCCTGCCCGGATAACAGAGAGGGCACCCGTGCCAATAACAGCCCCAAAACTGAAAGACGGTGGTGGTATCTCCAGCTTTAACAACGCCGTCTACACGTCGCCCTAACACATATTCCTCACGGCCGTTACCCGCATGAAGAATAGAGACACCGCGTTGATGGGCCTCCCAGCAGAGCCATTGTACAGCTATGTGCGACTGTTGGTCTGCGCACCGGTAGCCGCCGTTAGGGATAATACCGATAGTATTCTCCTTAAGATGACTACGGCGGTAAACCAACATGGCCGCTCCAGCGATAGTACACGCCTCTCTGAAAGGATCCACCTTTGCTTTTTCAATAAGCATATCTCTAAACTTTAGGCAGGCCTTCCGTAGGATCTCTACGTCTTTCACGCAATACAGTTCCAACTCGCGGTTAAAATCAAAGACATAATTTTCTTTGACCAACGCATCATACCACTTCTCAAAGTGCTCCTTTCCCTCAACTGACATCTCCCCGACGCCGTAATCCTCCTTTGGCGGCAAGGGACCCCTATACCCCGCGTTTTCTTTTTTATTGAAAAAATGGGGGAAATGTCCCTTGGCCAAAGACTCGTCCAGGCCGAATGTCTTGGGCATCTTGGACAACGACATGGGGAGAAAGTTCAGCGAGTCAATAAAGTGGAGCGGGCCGTAACGCATGGACATGATTTTCCCACCGTTCATTATAAGGTCTGGAGTCCATTTTTTTACCTCCATCATATATTTTAAAATAAAATTCCCATCATACCCTTTTGAATTTTGAGCAAGGAGGGTGATATCCTTAAATTTTGAAGCTTTAATTTGTTCTATAAATCCGAAAAATTGGGCCATTGTGGTATCACCCCCGAATATGCGAGTCCTATCGCCCCCGCAATCGGTGCAATGATGGTCATTTGCATCTATATGAATGCAGGCCTTGCAACATGTCTGCACGACACATAGGTTAGGTTCGTGCAAGTACGTGTTGACCGCACCTTTAAGAAGAGTTTCTTGTCTGCATTCAAAATCATAGAATACAAACATGAAACTACTCTTTTCCAGTGACGGCTTGGACGGGGCTTGCTTCATATAACAGAAATGCCCAAAAGGACGATATGAATCACATACTCTACAAAAAGTCTCATAACACCTATGTGAATAATTTGATCTTTCCAAACTGAAAAATTGCCCACATACCTCGCAAACCTTTTTGACGTCACAGACCGACCTGTGACCTCTGCAAAAACCGGGACGTTTATGGTTATCAAAACATGTCTGGTTTGTGAACCAACGCCCGCAATCTTTACAGACCACAGATTGACCTCCACTACAAACCACTTTAGTGTAGCACTTTTTACACGAGGACTCGCACTTGTGCTCGTTCTTATGATCAAATGGCACACGGCACTCGCGGCAAAAGTACGAGCACTTAAATGCGGCTGTCAAGGATGTTATGACGTCAAAATGGTCTTGCTTATCGTCGTGAAAATACAAATCAAGGTTGCCCTTAAAGGAATGGTCGGCGGGAGCAGGCCCTTCATATAGGACTTGTCTCCCGCGACGTTCCCTGAACACCGTGATTTTGTATTCGGAGAGGTATGTTTGAAATTGTTTCAGCTCAGTCAATCCACCACCTTTCAAAAGATTCACACGGGCATTATGGCATAGTTCCTCTGCTTCATATTTTTGAATAAGACGACCCCATTTGATTTGTCTAAAGGTGTTCACATCCATGCATCCTGGTTTTCTTTTATTATCACATACAGCCTTGGCAACAACTAATGCACGGGCAAGACAAAGTGTGTCGCCATTTTGAATAGTAATTATTCCTTGGTTTTTACGGCTATATGTGCTAGCGGGAGAGAGTTTATCACAATAACGTGCACTCCCGCGAGGCTCCTTAAAATGGCAGAGTTTAACGTACAATGGTGCAGTACTCAAAAACAAACTATTACTCTGCAACACGCGACTTACGTTATCAAGCACGGCCCGAGCGTCTAACTGATCTGCTCGTCTAAAAGAGACGTACACAGGGTTCAACGTCGAGTCCGTGCTATTTAAACGTAAGCCTACATGGTCTTCGCTACTGACACCATGGTCCTGCAGCCGATTGAGCAAATTAGTAATTTGTTCTTCAAGCCAGCTTAATGCGTCACGATCGCTTGCTGGAGCACCAAGATGTACGGTAACTTCTCTACCGGTATAAAAGAAACGCCTCAATTGCTTAATTCTCTCTTCGACGATACGAAGAGGGAGGCCTTGGTTTAAAGCTCCACCTACCTGGTTTACCGGGCCACTAATTCCCGTCTGGGGTGCCGAAGATGGTCCTGCTACCACCGCCACTGGTTGCGGGGAACCTGTCTGCCTCGCCGCAGCTGGGGGTCGAACACCTTCTCCCGGGCTCGGAGGCTGTGCTCCCGCGGCTGGGTGAAGGGGTGTCATGGCCGGTGGCTGCGAGAGGACGGCACTGCCATTTTCGTTCTCAAGTTGAACTATAACACACAACGTACGCACTTTAACAATAATTGTTCTAAACATACGCGTCTTTAAAACGATGCCACAATTTCAGACTGCTTTTGGTATTTATAACACAGCAACATTCTTAAATGTGTGTGTGTGTGTGTGTGTGTGTGTGTGTGTGTGTGTGTGTGTAATAAATACACTTCCAACATGTACAAAATACATCACCCCTCAGACATGTGAAAAGTTGAACACACATTTTCAGCTATGCTAGAAAATCGAACCCTGGACCTCCCTAGCTCATCAGGGTTTTAATACACGGCTATAGCAACGCTATAATTTCCCTGGTTAACTATTATGGCTGTATATATATTTTGGTATCTGTATACAAGCACTACATGTACAAAATACAGTTTAGTTTCACTATGCCTGTGGGGGGAATCGAACCCCGGTAATATAGGGAAATACATGTATTCACACAAGACAATTAAGTTTACGTTTGGTGGAAATAATTTTGTTTTGATTTATAACCGTTACTTTATTGTCTAAAGTGTGCCACTGTATGATAATTTACGCTATAATTTCCCTGGTTAACTATTATGGCTGTATATATATATTTTGATATCTGTATACAAGCACTACATGTACAAAATACAGTTTAGTTTCACTATGCCTGTGGGGGGAATCGAACACCGGTAATATAGGGAAATACATGTATTCACACAAGACAATTAAGTTTACGTTTGGTGGAAATAATTTTGTTTTGATTTATAACCGTTACTTTATTGTCTAAAGTGTGCCACTGTATGATAATTTACGCTATAATTTCCCTGGTTAACTATTATGGCTGTATATATATATATTTTGATATCTGTATACAAGCACTACATGTACAAAATACAGTTTAGTTTCACTATGCCTGTGGGGGGAATCGAACACCGGTAATATAGGGAAATACATGTATTCACACAAGACAATTAAGTTTACGTTTGGTGGAAATAATTTTGTTTTGATCTATAACCGTTACTTTATTGTCTAAAGTGTGCCGCTGTATGATAATTTAACAACCAGACGTGTAGGTAAATGAACCCTGGACCAGTATCGCGCCCCCCTAAGTTGCTGGTTGAATATTTGATCTAGCAACTTGTAAACATGAATTTAATAAGTTTCTAAAGTGACAATTATAATTTCCAGTCTATGAATGTCTGTACGGGAAATGAACAGGGGACCATTTAAATCCCTTACTGGAACATGTACAAAATACCAACCACAGGTGTTATTTATCGCTATGAAAGGGTAAACAGTCATTTATCTGCTTGCAGCGTCAGAGTTGTTGGTGGGTCTTGTTACGGCACCCCCTCAACCCTTCTATCTATAGCTGTCACCGTAAGAAACCCCCCTTCGCTAATGACAGAGGGGTGGAGGGACTGCTGAGTTCTGTCTCTCTCTCGCTCTTTCAAAAAATATTTTTGCTCTGGCTTAAAGTGACTTCTAACGCTATCTACAAGAGAGCGAAAGCACTCATACATGAAATGCTGTGCTTAGGCCTGCGCGCGATATCTACCGGATAGATAATAAAACACCTCACTGCCCGAATTATTTTTTCTATCAGTAGAAATATTTTTAATAGACAATTATTTTTTTCAGCCTAAAGGTCAGGGCACTTTATACGCATTACTTAAAGACTAAGACATCCCGCCCGCTGCCTGTTAATTTATCAGACAGACATTCTTAGCCGTGTCGGGAATTAAACCAGGGACCGGTAGACATGCTATCGACTGCACTAAGTTGACGGTTGAATTGGATCCAGTACATTGCAAACACTACTAAAAAAAAGACAGTTATAATTTTCTCTTGAATGTTTGTAATGACAAGAGCTAATATTCTTTTTTGGTTAAAGTTGAAACGGACCAGCTGACAAAATGTACTAAATAACAGTGGTTTGGGAGGGGGGGAAGAGAGCGCGCAAATAACTGTCTATTTCTAACCTAGTGACTATATAGTATTGTTACTTGTAGACGGTACTTACATAGCAGCAGGTCTAGCGCATCCAAATCACCACAGGCGTCTGTGGGCGTCTGTCCATTGATATGGGGCGGTGTGATGACGGCTGGGGGCGGGCTACGGATGACGGGAGGCTGTGCGATGACGTCGTTCATCACCGTAGGCGCAATGCTGTTCCTCAGCCCCTCATCCAGCCCATAAGGGTCCCATAAGTCTGAAATTTAATAAACACATATTAATTACTATCGCGGCGGGGGAAAAAAACCACTATAGAATCTATAGCAAGAAGCTATTTACCCATAGACCACTCGCCATCCGCGATGCAAATACCGTCCTCCGTAAAAAGGTTTAAAGGATCCGGGCTACTCGGTTCTGCCAACACTGTGGGGATGTATTCTTCTTCTTCTTGATGCGCTGCCAAAGGAACAAGAAAAAAATGATCACCAAGATGTGATGAGAAAAAAAACTCTTTTAAATCTTACCCGAATTTATCCAATTTTCCAACGCGTCGAAACTCGAAAAAAAATGTTCACCAAGATGTGATGAGAAAAAAAACTCTTTTAAAACTTACCCGAATTTATCCAGTTTTCCAGCGCGTCGAAACTCATTTTTGATGTTTATCACACTCGATTATTAATCACAATGACCGAATGTAACGAGATCAAGGTCTATTTATAGTCGCTTCAATGGGGGTGTGTGCCACATGAAAGGTGGCGCCTTCTCATTGGTCGAAAATAACATTTCCGCATCGGAGCCTACCCTGTCCGTGTAAGTACCGTTATATTTCATTTGCGTTAAAGCTTTCACAGAGGACGGAGGTCTTTCTTCAGCGCTGTCTAGGGGTGGATCCTATGACAGTCGGGCGTGCAAATGCTGGTTCACATCTCGCCCCGTGACTGGAGGGGGTAAGGACGTTGACTCGACAAACGCCAAAAGTCCCTGGTTCGAATCCCGTCGATGATATCTGGGCAAAACCCTTTTTTTCACTCTCGCAAATGTGGGGTGCATTTTTTCAACTTGCCTGAAGCATTGGGACGGACACGCACCTACTTGATTAAATCTAGACAATAGCCTCAATAAGATATATATGTATGTTGTTATATTTTGAAGTTTAGCTATAGTAATAGAAATGCCGGCGTGTTTTTTGTTTTTCCGGCAGCACAATTGCTGGTACACATCACGCTCTGTGACTGTAGGGGTAAGGACTTCGACTCGACAATCGGCAAAGTCTCTGGTTTGAACCCCGTCGATGATATCTAACCGGAGTAAACATTTCAAACATTTATAAGAAAACACTAGGTGATAGAACTGAATGCATCCCAACTAGTAGGGGGTTCGAAACCTTGTACTAGTTCCGTTTTTTCGAGAGGTCGGTGCTTATCAGTCACTGGGTCTGGTTCGAATCCCTTGGCTTGAATAATCTTTTTAGACAGACAATTTTTTTCAAAGATTTTGAGCTATTTTTTTTCTACATGAAAACACTCATATTTTTAATGCACCCGTTATACTTTTTTATCCTCCTGGTTATTTCTAGTCGAGTATCATTAGTTGTTTGTATATATTTTAATTCTAGTCACCCCCCTGAGGCCTTCTTTTTCGAGTTTCTACCAAAAGATGGCTGTAGCTTCTAGAAACAGAGTAGCCAAAATTAGCTTTGAGTCCACGACCTCTGTGACAGGGGTGGGGACTTGGGGGTGGGTTGGCAGGAAAGACGAGTTCAAGAAACTTTAAACGTTTGCTTATTGCAACATAAAATTTTCCACGACCTCTGTGACAAGGGGTGGGACTTGGGGGGTGGGTTGGCGGGAAAGACGAGTTCAAGAAACTTTAAACGTTTGCTTATTGCAACATAAAATTTTCCACAGGGAGGCAACTGACCCCCTCCTACCCCCAACTCAACATTGCCACACAACGTCAGTGACGTAGGGATGGGGGGAGGGGGAAAAAGTGAAAGGAGAGGAGGTATGACGAGATGAGGGGGCTTGCTCGCATTCAACTGAGTGCTGCCAGAGGGCACGGTCATGCTGTCCTCGCGAGTAGGGTTGGTGAAAGGGGCCTTATGGTTGACTCGCACGCTGCCGTCAGGAGAGCTTCGTGCTCTGTGTTCCTCCCCATACGTGGTCACTACTCGGTAAGCGGCCGACCCCCTCCATTCTACGCAGGACAGTCGTAGCGAGAGGTTCGTGCAGAGACGTATGCTCACCATCCAAATAAAATATACTCCAATGTCCTTCCCCCTACCCATACATGAATAATTAATTAGCACACATCAATAATCAATTAGCAGACATGAATAATTAATTAGCACGCAACAATAATTAAGAAAAAAAAGGACCCACACAAGTACCAACATGTTCAATGTGTGGTGGGGTTGTAG
Source organism: Timema podura (assembly GCA_033556935.1). Taxonomy (NCBI): domain Eukaryota; kingdom Metazoa; phylum Arthropoda; class Insecta; order Phasmatodea; family Timematidae; genus Timema; species Timema podura. The sequence continues at coordinate 3,462,143 of JAVRXN010000006.1, read as the reverse complement.
GGGGATGGGGGGTGTAGGGGGAGGGGGTTGTAGGGGGGAGGGGGTTGTAGGGGAGGAAATTTCGTAATCAACTGGTGGAGATTTTGTAATCAGAGCGGAGGGGTGGGGGTGGAGGGGGAGGGAGGGGGTGGTCTAATTATAGCAGCCAATCAGAGGCCAGATCTATTTATAGCGACCTATCAGAGAAAAGTAGGTCAAATTGATCTCATACGCCGGGCTAGACTACTGGGAGTGGGACGAAATAGGCCCTATGGTTTGAAATGACAGGTAAGATACGTAGCATTTAATATATTCAATATATAAGAGTAATTGTGATGTTCCAAGCTAGATTAACACACATCCATTACTATGATGATCTCGACCAGAACCACGAAACTCGTCATTCGATCGCGGTAGCAGTTCTCGATGGACTGTGCTTATAAGTTCACCAACGGATCGCTGGTGTTGCAGTCCTTTATCCAACAGTTGGAGCAATTATATCCAACTGTTGAGCAATTACGTGCGTCACTTGTTATTGTCCGGGCACAATACATTTGGGACTTTGTTATAAGTCACATCTTTTGTAGTCCTCCAGAGAGGAGCGAGTCATATCAGTACCAGGCGTATGTAAGTTAGTTCCTCCCAGAGAGGAGCGAGTCATACAGTGGTATGTAGTTAGTTCGTTGAACAAAGGACCTCTGTTTTATTCCAGGCTAGTGTATCAATATAGTATTGTCTAGGTCAGGGCTGAAGGAGGATCCTCTTGTGTGCATGAGGGAACTTTGGGTACAAAACTGGAATCTTTCATTAATTTATATTAATAACTATTCGAATGTACTGAGATACGCTGAGGTCCGTCATTGTATTTATTCCTCCCCCTTCCATAATCGTTACTTTTATAAATATTTTGTTAATATTGTTATTGTAATAAATATATTTAAGGAGTGGTTGTTATTTCTCCGTGCTTGGGACTTACTACCCTGAGTTGCAACTTGCTCATTGAAATATGTAACATTACGAACCAGGATGAGGAGTGGTTACTGATTGTTCCAAGGAACGTGATGGGCCCTTCTTGGAGAGCTGTCATTGGTCGGTTCGTCCTCAGTTTCTTGACGCTGCAGTGCTGCTCGCTGTGGCTGTTCCCCGAACTACCGCACTATATTGGTTTGACTGTTCTTGCTTCATGGCTTGGATTCTTCCTCCTGCCCAGGGCATACAAGAAGTTGCAGCCCAGGAGGCTTCTTCCAGGGCTCGACAGCCGGGCTGTGCTTATAACAGGTCAGACAATAATCTATTTGATTGTCCCTCCACCAGGGACCTCCTGACGGAGCTGTGATTATATCAACTCTTGTATTTCTCCTGCAGGTTGTGACACAGGGTTCGGCAACCTGTGCGCCCGACGTCTGGACGCCATGGGGGTGTCTGTGTATGCTGGCTGCTTGTTCCCTGAAGGGCCCGAGGCCCAGGACCTAAAGAACACTTGCTCCCAGAACCTGCACCTGATTCCTCTCGACGTAACCAAGGATGAGGATATGCGTGAGGCCGTAAGACAGGTCCAGGACACATTGGGTCATAGAGGTGAGAGTTCCCTCCTTGACCTTCTACACTTGGACCTTATTGACAAGACTCAGGAGATACTGGGCTATAGAGGTGAGAGTTCCCTCCTTGATCCTCTACACTTGAACCTTATTGACAAGACTCAGGAAATACTGGGCCATAGAGGTGAGAGTTCCCTCTTTGACCCTCTACACTTGGACCTTATTGACAAGACTCAGGAGATACTGGGCCATAGAGGTGAGAGTTCCCTCCTTGACCCTCTACACTTGAACTTTATTGACAAGACTCAGGAGATACTGGGCCATAGAGGTGAGAGTTCCCTCTTTGACCTACTTGCTATCAACTTGGACCTTAACTTGGACATAAGACTCAGGAGATACTGGGCCATAGAGGTGAGAGTTCCCTCCTTGACCCTCTACACTTGAACTTTATTGACAAGACTCAGGAGATACTGGGCCATAGAGGTGAGAGTTCCCCCCTTGACCCTCTACACTTGAACCTTAATGACAAGACTCAGGAGATCTCAGGAGACATTGGTCTCACTGATGTCCCGCCATTGTTGCAGTGCTGTGGGCCGTGGTGAACAACGCAGGGATTGGCTCGTATGGTGAAGTGGAATGGTCCCCTCTGGACCTGTACCTGAGGATGTTCCAAGTGAATGCTCTAGGGACAGTCCGAATGACCAAGACCTTCTTGCCCTTGGTCCGGGAGTGCAGAGGGAGGGTGGTATGTGTGGCCAGTCTAGCAGGTAATACCACACCATGGAGTACAGGGAGGGTGCTCTAGTAGGTAATAACACACCATGGAGTGCAGGGAGGGTGGTCTAGCAGGTAATACCACACCATGGAGTACAGGGAGGGTGCTCTAGTAGGTAATAACACACCATGGAGTGCAGGGAGGGTGGTCTAGCAGGTAATACCACGCAATGGAGTGTAGGAAGGGTGCTCTAGTAGGTAATACCACACCATGGAGTGCAGGGAGGGTGGTCTAGCGGGTAATACCACGCAATGGAGTGTAGGAAGGGTGCTCTTGAGTAAGGTATAATACCACGCATGGAGTGAGGGAGGGTGCTCTAGTAGGTAATACCACACCATGGAGTGCAGGGAGGGTGCTCTAGCAGGTAATAACCACCAATGGAGTGTAGGGAGGGTGCTCTAGTAGGTAATACAATACCAAACCACTCATGGAGTAAAGATAATGGTTTTCAGTCAGTGTGAACTAGTAAGACTGTACTTTATCTACAGTCAGACTAAAGTCAGGCTGTATACCTCTCCTGTTCGCAGGCCGCTACGTTCACCCCAACATCTCGGCCTACTCTATGTCCAAGAGCGCTGTCCTAGCTTTTGTCGACGGTCTGAGGCGGGAGATGGACAAGTGGTCAGTGACTGTGGTCAGCATCGAACCTGCTCTCTACAGGTGAGACACTTAGCTCATCTTAACCTGAAGGTCATCACGGAGCTAGTTGTTATCCTTGTGTTAGAACAAGGAGTAGTTGTTACCCTTGTGTCAGAACAAGGAGCTAGTTGTTACCCTCGTGTCAGAACACGGAGCTAGTTGTTACCCTTGTGTCAGAACACGGAGCTAGTTGTTACCCTTGTGTCAAAACACGGAGCTAGTTGTTACCCTCGTGTCAGAACACGGAGCTAGTTGTTACCCTTGTGTCAGAACAAGGAGCTAGTTGTTACCCTCGTGTCAGAACAAGGAGCTAGTTGTTACCCTCGTGTCAGAACAAGGAGCTAGTTGTTACCCTTGTGTCAGAACAAGGAGCTAGTTGTTACCCTCGTGTCAGAACACGGAGATAGTTGTTACCCTTGTGTCAGAACACGGAGCTAGTTGTTACCCTTGTGTCAAAACACGGAGCTAGTTGTTACCCTCGTGTCAGAACACGGAGCTAGTTGTTACCCTTGTGTCAGAACACGGAGCTAGTTGTTACCCTTGTGTCAGAACACGGAGCTAGTTGTTACCCTCGTGTCAGAACAAGGAGCTAGTTGTTACCCTCGTGTCAGAATACGGAGCTAGTTGTTGCCCTTGTGTCAGAACACAGAGATAATTGCTCCCCTCGTTTCAGAACACGGTTATCTGATGAAGCTACCATGTTAAATGGTTTGGAGAAAGTGTGGGCCAGTTGCACCAGGGACGTCCAAGCAGTCTACGGGGATCAGTATTTTCAAAACTCTAAGGTAGTATAAGATAAGAGACATTATCACCTCACTTGTCTTGGGTAGTGGGGCACAATGTTAACTATAGTAAACACTCATCTTCCAGACAGAACTGCAGACACTTCTGACCACGGCCAGGCCAAGACTGCACGAGGTGGTGGATGACATGGTGGATGCCATCCTAGGGGCAGATCCCAAGGTGAGCACATCTAGCACTAATCATTTCCTTTTGAACGCTACGTGTTCATTCTGTGGAGAGAAGTGAACTTCCTCCAGAGACAATGTTCATTCTGTGGAAGAAAAAGTGTGAAAGTGAACTACCTCCGAGATAATGTTTGTTGCAGCTGCGCTATGTGCCCGGGTTCGATGTCCAGTGGCAAGACTGGCTCATCAGTTGTTTGACAACGGAACTGCAGGACAAGGCCATCACCAGACCCTACAAGCTGAACCCTCCAGCTCAAGGTAACGCCTGGTTCACAGGAACTGACCCACTATAAGGGTCAGGTTCAAGTTTATTGCTCAGGAAATATATTCACCCTTGAATAGAAATAACTCTGAGGGAAATAACACGTTTTATTCATTGGAACATGTTATTTCCAGTTTTGTCGAGGAATAAACAAGATTAGACCTTACCAATGTAAGAAGTGGAGGACTTGGTACGGCTGTTACTCTGGCGCTGCACCAGCATACACGAAGGGGAGGACTTGGTACGACTTACTCTGGTGCTGCACCAACATCCAAGATATTATACACACGATCCTCCAACTAGCGCTGTAGTACTGAGGACTCAGTCTGTCAGTTGTGTTTCATCCGTGATATATTTGTTAGTTTCAACTAATGGATGTAGGAGAGCTAGTATTACCCAGGATGTAGGAGAGCGAGTATACGATAGTACGAGTATTACCCAGGATGTAGGAGAGCTAGTATTACCCAGGATGTAGGAGAGCTAGTATTACCCAGGATGTAGGAGAGCTAGTATACCAGGATGTAGGAGAGCGAGTATTACCCAGGATGTAGGATAGCCCAGTATTCGCGTGTGCCGTTGGTGCTAGAATGGAGAGCTCCTGTCAGGAGTTCTAACCTCTACACCAACCACACCTATTCTGAAGACTATTGCGGTTGTTAAAACGTCATCAGAAGAGTTGTGCCAACAACCATTGAGTTATTTTTATAAACATTAGTTTTTATATCCATGTTTGGTATAAATATATCACAAATTAAAGTGTAATTTTTTTAATAAAATCTTCTTCTCTGGTGTAACTAACATTTCTATGTTTAAAACTAACCAACTGGGGCGAGTATTACAAGGGCCTTAGTAGGTCCCTGGTACGAACCAACTAGAAAAAGATGACTCCCATGTACAAATTAAAATGGCTTAAAAACTAGGGCTGTGCAAAGTCCTTTTTAAATTTGTTTTATACTTGAAACAATATTATGTGTTTATTTACACTTGGGGAATGTTTTGTTTGAAATGTTCCCTCCTAATATGACGTTAAACTTACAATTCAACTACACAGGAATAATAATTTGTAACGAGCGAAACAGCTTAGGATGGAAATAATTCAACACAAATCTAGGATGTACCTGTCAATATTTTTATTGGTAAAGTTTTGTAATAGTCGAAGCTGGAATTTGTTTTGAAGCTTTACGCACCATTACTAGGAGCAAGTTTAATCTCCTTTGTCAACTGTTCCAATTATTGTCTCCTAGTCTTCAACCAGCTGTACATGAAGCCACATCACAGCGGCTGCCCCTGGCTAATACCACACGCAGTGCACAATATCACCAGCAAGAACAATGGTCGTGTTGATAACAAGTCAGGTGAAGGCTACAAAGAACTGCAGTGGAGCTGTTGGGAGTGTGGCGCTGTTTGCCGAGGAAACTAGAGCTGTTTGCCGAGGATACTAGCGCTGTTTGCCGAGGATACTAACGCTGTTTGCCGAGGATACTAAGGCTGTTTGCCGAGGATACTAGCGCTGTTTGCCGAGGATACTAGCGCTGTTTGCCGAGGATACTAGCGCTGTTTGCCGATGATACTAGAGCTGTTTGCCGAGGATACTAGCCTGTTTGCCGAGGATACTAGCGCTGTTTGCCGAGGATACTAACGCTGTTTGCCGAGGATACTAACGCTGTTTGCTGAGGATACTAGAGCTGTTTGCTGAGGATACCAGAGCTGTTTGCCGAGGATACCAGAGCTGTTTGCCGAGGATACTAGCGCTGTTTGCCGAGGATACTACGCTGTTTGCCGAGGATACTAGAGCTGTTTGCCGAGGATATAGCGCTGTTTGCCGAGGATACCTAGCGCTGTTTGCCGAGGATACAGAGCTGTTTGCCGAGGATACACTTGGCGAGATAAGCTTTGGCCGAGGATACTAGCGCTGTTGCCCGAGGATACAGAGCTGTTTGCCGAGGATACTAGCACTGTTTGCCGAGGATACTAGAGCTGTTTGCCGAGGATACTAGAGCTGTTTGCCGAAGGAACAGAGCTGTTTGCCAAGGATACTAGCGCTGTTTAGTTTGAGGATACTGAACGCGTTGTTTGCCAGGATACTAGCGCTGTTGGTTGAGGATACAACATGAGGTTAGTACCAGAATACCACTGTGTAGAGTATCTACTGCCACACTTACACCAACACTATACATTCTCCAAGAGTGTACTTCAATCAGGAGGTTCCAGCCCCCGATAACCCAGCTCTTATTATGTCCAACCCCCAGATGCGTTCAACAGCTGTCCGTACTCCTGCCCTGTGTGATCTTCACCATCACCTTCTTTGGCTCCATCTTCCTCAAGGTCATCACAGTCTGGCTACTGATGATAGACGTGGCGCTCCTGGTGGTGGCGGGACTTACTACCGACTGGCTGGTCAACAGGTCGCGCAGGGAGACTGTCATGACAAGCCCTCACTGGGTCTAGGGTCGTCCTACAGCTTGTCTGTGACCGTGTACTTGTTTGGGAGGGACAACACGCATGTGTGACCAATGGGGAGGAAATGTACCCACATTTGTGTAAAGGGACGATAGAAACTATATAGGAATGTAGGATCATCACCAGTCTAAAGTGGACCATGTGATATGTGTCCAACGTACCAGACAACATGGCCACAGGTGGTACATCCAGTCTAGATCAGAACTAATGAGCATTAATAGGTTCCTGTTTAAATAATAAAAGTATTCCTTTATGACAAATTAACAAATTCTCATCATTATAATTTAATAACTGTTTTATTCAGATTGTAACGACAGCATATAATAGTTTACATAAACATTCCCACCCCAAACATAAATATTGACCTTACGGTAGCAGCACCAACCCACAACCACGATGAACACAAACTCTCTCTCGTGTCTACAACAGAAACAACACAACTCCACCAAGTGTTCAGATTTATAAAGAGGAAAGTTTTCAAAAATGTTCTTTTCTTTTTAAATACAAGATAACATATCTCTTTCTGCTATCTAGTGGTTCAGGTAGGAACTACATTTTATCTCGCCTTCGTCAGTCGACTGATTCTCTAGGTTGGACTCCAAGGTCGACTCTCTTGTCTTGACAGTGAAAGCTTGTCCCTGAAGATGTGTTTGTGTGTTTTATCTAAACAATGTCTGCTCCACCATTCCTCGGGTAATGTGCTGGCTGTCCCTCATCATTTTAACCATGATTTAAACCCGTGCTTTGTTACAAATAACCTTATGTAAAGTAATACTTTATAAATGTTTATAAGTGTAATACTCGGCTTGTTAATGTGTATCTTACTCTATTACAATTGTATGTTACTCTGAAGGTAGTTAGGTTAGGTAGTTAGTTAGGTTAGGTTAGTAGTTAGGAGATAGATGTTTGATTTGAGCTCCAAGGCTCCTAAATCATACCCTTGCTTGGTTCCATATTGTACCACTAGTATTGGGGCGTCTAGTTAACAAATTATTGTTCTTTCACAAGATGGTGAGACCAAATATAGGCTCTGGTGTGCAAACGAATACATGCAATAAGAAGTTACATGCAATAAGAAGTGAGGCTGTAATTCCCAAACCTACTCTCGAGCGCCATCTTGATGGAAAAGTAAGAATAGTGACAGAAGGTGGTACTGGAGAGAATCGTGGTGTTCCTACTCTCCACAGCTTTCCAAAGCAGAGGTTACCCCACGCCTTTAATAGACAATCAAATCTCCAGAGCACTCTCCAGGGATGACTATGACCCTCCAAAAAAAGTGGAGGACATCACAATACCATCCTGGTCTACAACGTATCAACACCATCCTTAAAAGTGGTTACAAATTCCTAACCAGTTTTACCCAGACCCGAAAACCTTCTTAGTTCACCTCCAAGAGTCACTTTCAAACGGCCACCCAATCTCCACAATATTCTAGTCCATCCGAAACTTCCTGATCCCAAGAGAATCCGAGAAGAAAGGTTCATACCCCTGCGGTAGCCCCCGTTGCAGCACGTGTGGAATCCACCAACCAGCTACATCCTTCAACAGCAACGTAACCAAATTGGAATACAAAATCCCTGGTTATTACAATTGCAAAACAAATAACTTGATATATCAACTACAGTGCAAATCATGTGATGCAGAGTATATCGGCCTTACTACAGGTTCTCTGACAGCGAATCAACAATCATACTAACCATAGCCAAGGAATTTATCTTTACTCCCCAAAACAGTTGGCACAATTTGTTTCTAACAGTTCTTCTTTAGATTCAAAATGGAGTAATCCAGTGTTTGTGTTATTTGTGCCGAAATATTATTCTATTTGTGTTAAAATGTGTGTGACTGACTACTATAGAAGACACAAGAAAGGAAGAAGATGTCAGTTTTGTGCAGTGGATTCTTCACACATTTTTCCTCTTTCCCTAGGGGCTTTCTTCATCAAATTTACTCTTAGCAGTTTATTTTTCCTTTTTATTTAGTTCTATCAATTTACTTTACTATAAAATTATTTAGCCATTGGGCCACCTCATTTTTATACATGTTTTAATTACTATTATTATTATTATTATTATATCTCACAATTAAAATTATAAATACAGTTAAGCACCAATTTGGAACCAAAGGTATGATTTATGAAACCGGTTGCGGAAATTGTACCGAATGTGAACATTTTGGAAACAATGTTTTAAAATAAAATTGTTCTGGTAAATCTTTAAATGAGTTTCAGGGATGTTTGTTGAAGGAAAGCCTTCGTTTATATTCGACAGATATTCTACGCAGTACAGGATGTAGGCAATGTATTCAAATAACACTTTCCAGCGAATAGCACAATATCGGTCTGTAAATAGGTCACAAACACAGCCTCCCGCTCAAACTCCAGTAATATTAACACAACACCACTTAACCTGAAACAGGGTGTTTCACAATTGACAGACTTTGACAATTATGTTTGTATGCGGAGATTAGAGATTCCTCAATAGACATTTTGTACTGTGGTTGAAAAAACCTAAAAGTGCACCCTACAAAACAGCCATGTTTGACCTGCACAAGGTCGTTAGGAGACGAAGGTTGTGTTGAGCACATTTACAATTTGCCGGCACTGAAGTGAAACATAAAAAAATACCTCATAATAGTCACAATGCTATATTACCAAATTCTGTCTATTGCTGTTTCGTTTGAACAATTTACTGAAATCAAGGAGTCAAATTTGACACTTAGTAGGGATACAGCTCACAGCAAAAATGGGCCAAAAGCTATTTTTTACGTTCAAACATATTTTATTGATAATTATTTTTAGAATCTTCAAACTCTTAGCCAGGGTTCGAAATGTAAGTTACAATACAAATTTTGAGAATTTCATTATGAACCGATTTATAAATTCCAAAAAAGAGGGCTGTGTATCTGTTTCTTCACGAAGTGATCTAATTCACTAAGAATAGGTTATTTTTACTTTCAAGATGATCGTATTTTTCAGAACATTTGATTATAAAATAGAGAGAATTGTAGCACTCCACAAGTGACTGTCGTGGGATCCTGTTGTCTAGTCTGGCGTGTGGGGGGGCTCTGTGCTGAAGTAAGGGGCAGTGTCTCTGACTAGCAAGGTGTGACAGACATCACACACCCTGGAGGGCCTCTGATGGGGCCCACTCAACACCGTGTGGGACAGACAGGAGACGCAGAAGATCCGACCGCAGTGCCGACAGTGTTGCTGTAACAAAGACTAGGATTCAGATTGTTTGTCAGACTTGGACCGACACCACAGACATCATACTCCTCTCTCACCTTCCTGCGCGCCACAGAGAAGGAGGTGTGACAGCCTTGGCACTCGTCTATGTCCTCGTCGTGCTGCCAGCGCACCTCCATGTCCGTGTCACGGATCCTCTCCAGCTGCACCTGCAGGGACTGGGACAAGCGGACAAAGTCCTTCTGGACGGCTTCAGAGTTGTCGAGTTCCTGTTGCAAGGACGCAACTCTGCTGCGCAGCTCGGCAACTGTGTCCTCCAGGTGCTTCTGCAACACGACAAGCATTCCTTCCAGCATGGCAAGCACTCCTCCAGACATGTCAAGCACTCCTTCCAACATGGCAAGCACTCTTTCCAACATGACAAGCACTCACCTTGGCCCTGAGCGCGGTGTCTAATCTAGACTTGAGGTCTGAAATGGTTTCCTGATGAGCTGTCACCGTCAGTTGCAGGTTCTCGACAGAGCCCTGATGAACCTTGCATTCCCTCTTAACCTGATGCAGCTCTGTCCTGAACATAGATAATAATAATTACATTGAATTTAGAGATTTGAAAGCTCAAGGTATTTCATTAAAGGCGACCAGGTTTCATACTAAGGTCCAAAGTATTGTGACTTCAATAAATATATTATAATAAACTTAAATGCGTGGATAAAAATTAGAAGAGTTTTTTATTTAAAATAATAGTGATTTGAGCTATAGTAAACAAGAGAACTAATTTATAAATCAACTTGTGAGTAAAAATGATGATCTGTTTGATGTTATTTCCCATGTGGAGTGTTTGCTGGAAGATGACACTTCTCTCAGAGATATCTCTCCTCCATTTAACAGCCCCGCCTAGACTACGTCTACAAACTTGAGGTTATCCAGCTCGGAGCCGAGATTGTCCTCCATTTAACAGCCCTGCCTAGACTACGTCTACAAACTTGAGGTTATCCAGCTCGGAGCTGAGATTATCCTCCATTTAACAGCCCCGCCTTGACTACGTCTACAAACTTGAGGTTATCCAGCTCGGAGCTGAGATTGTCCTCCATTTAACAGCCCCGCCTAGACTACGTCTACAAACTTGAGGTTATCCAGCTCGGAGCCGAGATTGTCCTCCATTTAACAGCCCTGCCTAGACTACGTCTACAAACTTGAGGTTATCCAGCTCGGAGCTGAGATTGTCCTCCATTTAACAGCCCCGCCTAGACTACGTCTACAAACTTGAGGTTATCCAGCTCGGAGCTGAGATTGTCCTCCATGCTAACACGCCCGGCCTGCTCTGCATCCATCTGCGCCCTCAGCAGTTGGTTCTCGCACTGTAGTGTTCGGACATCTTCCTCCAACCTCTCGCTGGCCAGTTTGCTGCGAATAAGATCGTCCCGGCACTTGAGGAGCAGCTCCTGAAGCTCCTGCAACCCGTCCGGCATTCACACGTACAATTCTTGTTGTCAGGTCAAATTACAGTAAAATATGGTAAATTAATGCTCGGGACTCTGGTCTTTGGGTATCTAATATATTTATGTTGGGCTCAACAGCTGGTGAGCAACATTTCACCTGTCAATTATAATTTTTTTTAAATTTTTTTAATAAAGCCAAATGAGATATTTTTATCTTGCCTCTGACTTATTTTTTAATCCCCTCCCTGGTATTAGTACTTGGCTACCCCGCTGTTAGGATGGCTTAGTGGGTTGGGGTTGAGTAGTGATGAATAATTGTTGGGTTCACTAACGGACATTTATTGGATATTGACTAATGTTGGTTGAAAAGTTCAGTCTCGTCGATGTCCTATCAGAACAGTGGTCCTTCATGCTATTGGCGAGACAAGCTCCTCACCTCCACGGTGTCCGGGAAGTCTATCCTCTCGTTCTGAAGAGTTTCCGCTGCGACGCTATGCTTGCCTACAAGTTGGTCGTTCTCCTCCTGCAGTCTGCAAAATGTCAACATGTCGGGTACAAGGAGTCATGTGCCAATGCTTGGTTTTCAACAACTAATATCTTCAAATCTAATAGTGAACATCTCTTTACAACTTGCTACTGCTTTCTGGTACACATATTTTAAATATGGTCGGTAGAATTTAGAATAAATTCACGTGAAAAATATTCCCACTTAAATTCAAAACTTCCATTGATGAAAAACATGTCAGCAAAGTTACGAGTAATTAACAATCAGTTTCTGTGTTGTTATGAAGTATAATCATGTTTATAGCTTGCAAGCTAAATTTTAAAAACATAATTAAATGTATACAACCGCAAGCTAAATGTAGTGTCCCCCCAAGACATAGCTCCTCCCAGTACCTTGTATACAGCTAGGCCCTCAGAGAAGGGTGGCCAGGAGCTACAGGGGGGGATCGTGTGACCTCCTGATCACTTCACAAGTCAGGATTTGACATCTCTACACTCCTTCCGGAATGAAGTAAAGAATGTTCTCAGGCGTGGGGCATGGGAGCAGACAGACGGGGTGATGGGGCAGTGGGTGAGTTTCATTAATACTTGTAGTTGTGGTTGATGGGAGTGAATGACTGACCTGACTAGTTGTTGTTGGACCTGCTCTCGCTGGTTAGACAAGGAGTTGAGTCTCTCCAGTACCTCACCATGTAACAGCTGGAAGGCATTCCTTAGGTCCCTCATCTCGTTCTCTGCCAATAACATCTGCTTCTTGAGCTCTGCCACCTGCAACAACACCTGACTACCTTTAGCCACCTGCGACAGCACCTAGCTATATCAATTTAGTCATTAACAGCATCGATGATCCATCTGTCATCCTTAGAGACATGCAGAAGGTGAGGTTATTTTTAGGGGAAAAGTGGTGTTATTTTCCTCAAAGAGTGAGAATATTAAAAGCTGAAAGCGATGTAATTATTTATGTAAATATGAGTCAAATTAGTATTCATTAAACAAAACTAGGATACAACTGTCTACATTTTTTGTTCATATTGTGTATTTAACTATTTAATAACATATTCTGAGAAAAATCAAATATTAATATGCATAAAACATTTCACACTTATGGCTTGTCTATATCGAGTCGTAACCGCTTGTCGGAGTCGTAATTTTGACTGTCTATATTGAATGTGGCAATCGCAATAGTAAGTCGGAATTGTCGGAAGGAGATGAACACTGTCCATTTCTTACCCTGCGACACCTTATGTTCAGCCAAACAAATATGGTTGCACTACAAAATCAGTTAAAGGGAATATTTATTTAATCTAGGACAGAAATCTACATAAATATATACTGCATTTTTTAATTAAGTTTAAACATATATATTTTAATTCTTTGAAAATATTAATATTATGACTTAAATTATGAATTCATAGTCCATGCTGGTGTATGCATGCTCTTTGTCTCGTTTTTTTTGACGTGGGTCACTAAGCACTTGTGTAAAATGGATTTAGACAATATAATTATTGAAACTGTCAATAATTATCCTCCTTTTTTACGACAGAAAACAATTCTCTACCTATATAGTTGTATAACCTGTAACAGTCTGGTATATTTATTATTGTTCGACTGCTTATGTTTCTTAATTGCTATTGGTTGAAATTACGTACTACGATATTTAATTGTTGACCGTAACTTTTGTAGTAAGGAACTACATACGACACGTTACTACTCCGACTTCCCACAAGCGGGTAGACTCTATGTAGACGAGTCATTAGTAATATCTCAATATCATTACCATCTAGTCTTACTAATAGTAATATTGAAATAATTGATATCAATTTAGGTTTAGACCAAACAATAACAACACCGAAACATGCCATCATAGAAGACTAAGCTACAGTCAATAAAGAGAAGGGAATAAAAATAAAGAAAATATAATTTTGCCAAACATGACTACCTGTAGCAAGGTCCATATATATTAATGTCCTTGCTTGGACTTAGCGTGAAATCTTTTAATGGCTGTAAACAAAAAATCAATCTATTGAAACTTAAGTATTGTAATGTGTAAAAGTATTATTATTATTATTATTATTAGCACCGCGTCTTACTACCCGTTCGGGTTATATGCACTTACGCTAATGTGCAATGGTAGGGTGATTGTGAGATGAAATGGAGGACCTACAGTTTAACGTGGAATCCGAACCACGGTGGAGGCCTGGCATTCCTCACATTCACAAGTTGTGATTAATACACATCTTGTCAGAGGTGAAGGAAGGGTTTGGCAATCAGATAAATCTTTGCCGGGACCGAGGGTGTAAAAGTAGAACTGGTGATTTTTAATGCTCAACTCAGAAAAAAGTCTGAATATCCTGCAAACACTCATTTTTCCTGTGATTCGTTTTATACATTTAAAATAAGAAAAACTGATACTATCCGTATAAACGGCAGCCCCTGGCCTGGCACTATCGCCAGTGTTACCGCAGTTAAAATTATATTTCATGATGTGGTATTGCCAAATTACAAAGAAATTGTGTTTATTTAAAAAAATTAGAAGCTAATTTGTTGCTATTCGCATAAAAAAAACAATAAAATTCGTTTTAAAATTTGTGTTATCACAAATGCGAATTTTGCATGTCCCTATTCATCCTGTAACAGTGGCTATAATCTGTCGCCCTATAACAGAGGCTATGATCTGTCACCCTATAACAGAGGCTATGATCTGTCAACTTATAACAGCAGCTATGATTTGTATCCCTATAATAAAGGCCTTTTTCCCCTGCCTTTGTCACATTAAAACTATATTATTTATTTAAATATTGTACTGTGATGCGGTTAAATAAAATTAAACCGTGTAGGTCGTAGAATTAAATTAAAAAAAAAATCCATTTTGAATTACTCAAGACCACTAGAACACAAAAGTTGTGTTTACAGGATTTATAATCTCGTGGTACTTGATTGGACTAAGTGATCAGAGTCACAATGAAGTTGTGAATCAATGTTTTGTTAGATATCCCCAGCCCCACCTGAGCCTTGTGCTCCTCTTTCTTCTGGCTCCACCGCTCCTCCATCTCCTTGCGGAAGGTGGACTCCTTGCCCAGATCCTCCCTGAGACGTTCGCATGTGCGCTCAGACACTCCGAGCTGTCTCTCCATGTCGCGGCTGCATTTGTTGCGCTCGCACCAGCTGGGCCTCATAGTTAGAGCACATGTCACAACCCTCAGCAGGCTCTGTGGGGCACAACACAGGAGTTAAGAGGGCCCCTCAACCCCCCCCCTCCTTCCATCAAGCAGAGGTCCCCACTACTACCAAGGTGGCCTCACCGGGGTGTTCGTTCCGGTTGTAAGAGTCAGTGTCCTGCTTGACGGTCTTGTCCGGAGACCCGTTCAGACTCGACAGAGAGTTTGCCGAGAGACTGCGGGTGTTTACTTCTGGAACAACGTTCAACCAATGGCAGACCAGGATAGCATGTCATTGTTTGTGTAAGTTTATTTAACAAGCTAACATGTAATATTCTAGAGAGACTCACTTGTGGAGACAGACAGACGCTGGGGACTTTGGTCTCTATGTTGACTGACCTCACTGCCTGTAGTCGGTTTAACAGGGGACGACACCTATGATGGTAACAAACCTCACAATAAAAAACAACCATTTTTAAATGAGAGAGAGAGAAAGGAAATCATTTGGGAAATGTCGAGACATGAGCTTACAAGAAGTGGCCAAACCTTCAACTCCCGGAGAGAATTTGAAACAATCTTACATTCAAAATGGGGACAGGACCTGTTAATTTGTGTTTGCTACTAGGCGGTCATAACTAGATTGTACATCAGATTTTATTGTAATTTTTAAAAAAATGCTTATGAAAAGACATTTTAGATCAGTGTTTCAGTATTGCAGTAGTTTGAATCTGTCGGCCGAGACAATATTTGGGTCAGTAGCTTTTACTGCGTTGTTCTTGCTTTACTCTGGAACCAAAACTAAGCATCGAAACAGACTCCAGACATGCGAATTATAACTGTCAACAATTAAACCAGATATAAGAAGAGTTTGTGACAATATTACACTCTGATCATTGAAATGTATGTTGACTTTTGTATTTGATACTAATAATAATAATAATAATAATAATAATAAACAAAGAATCTGATACCATAATCAACCTTACCATTTATTTCCCCTGAATAACAGGTTTACAGGGCGGCTCCATTTATTTATGGACATGGAAAAATGTTATCTTTCAAATTAAAGGTATTTGACCTTGAACCAAGACTTTTTTATGTGTTACGTTAAAATATTTAATGGGTTCTGTTGTGTAGTATGAAATATAAAAGGGTTTCATGACTAATTATAATCAGAAAACACTGATTTAAATAAATCTCTTGCCTAAGGGATGGGCATAATCTTGGATTTACAAAATTCGAGATTTGAAAAAAAATATTGTAATTTGTTTTATAGCTCTAATGTTATTTATTGATGGTTCAACCCTAACATAATTATAGGCCAAGCAAAACAACCAGACTCCAGACCATTACTGTATCACTTGACTCAGTGTCAACATTTAGTTATTTCATAACTCTCATGACCTCACTCAAACTCAAGGGTCAGTCCTGGGCCCCGAGTTTAGTGAGTAGCGAGTCACTTGTAATATCACAAACATCTGGTTTGGAAACGTCTGAGCTCCGAAACAAAACTTGTCTATCGAGTAAAACAAGATGGATGTGCCTTTGTTTACCTCTTCAGTTGCGGCTTTCTGAGCATCGTTTTGTTGGAAGAAACGTTCCATTGCACAAAATAAAACCGATAATTACTTCAAGCCTTCAGTGAAAACAATTCTAGTAAAACTTTGTGTGGAACAACTTATCAATTGGACCAATGGCTTCTTACTAGGATAGAGGTCATGGGTTCAATTCTCACTGTAAGCCCTATACTTATTTTTTTAATTTCATCTGATTGAGAGAAAAAAACTTTATAGGGTCTAGTCAGAAATTGTATTAAGAAAATATATATTTTGAAAGTGTATAAAAACAAACATGGCGAGTGAGCCTATGTAGACTTCCCCAGCCTCGCATTTAAAATGACTAAGAAAATAAATTAACTCTGTACTTTCAAATGTTTTATGTAGTTGAGTATTTAAACAAAATATTAATGGGTTTCAGAGAATAAATAAAAAGCTTTATTTAAAAAAGAACCAGTAAAGAACCCATTAAACCTCCATATTTACTTTTTTTAATGTTGTGAAATTATAATAAAACTATTATGAATCACAAGTAGTTCATTCACTGCAATCTTACCCTCATACAATCTTCCATCACTACAATCTTCCCTTCGCTACAATCTTACCCTCGCTACAATTTCCATCACTACAATCTTACCGAGAGGTTCTTCAAGGAGATGTTTCTCGTCACTGGTTCCAGGCTTCCTCCAATACTGCAATAACACAGTGTATACTACAGCAAGTAATACAGGCAATAACACGTGTGTACTACGCAAGTGATTACAGCAGTAACACAGTGTGTACTACCAGAATGATACAGCAATAAACAGGTGTGTATACCAGCAAGTAATACAGGCAATAACACAGGTGTATACTACCAGCAAGTAATACAGGCAATAACACAGGTGTGTACCAGCAGTGATACAGGCAGTAACACAGGTGTTACTACCAGAAGTAATACAGCAGTAACACAGTGTTACTATCAGCAAGTAATACAGCATAACACAGGTGTTACTACCAGCAAGTAATACAGGCAGTAACACAGGTGTTACTACCAGCAAGTAATACAGGCAATACACAGTGTGTACTACCAGAAAGTAATACAGGCAATACACAGGTGTGTACTACCAGCAAGTAATAAAGGCATAACACAGTGTGTACTACCAGAAAGTAATACAGGCAATAACACAGGTGTGTCGACCAGCAAGTAATACAGGCAATACACGGGTGTGTACTACCAGCAAGTAATACAGGCAATAGCACAGGTGTGTACTACCAGCAAGTGATACAGGCATAACACAGGTGTGTACTACCAGCAAGTGATACAGGCAATAACACAGGTGTGTACGACCAGAAGTAATACAGGCAATAACACAGGTGTGTACTACCAGCAAGTAATACAGGCATAACACAGGTGTGTACTACAGCAAGTATACAGGCAGTAACACAGGTGTGGGCTATTAGCAAATGGGACTCAGCCCCCCTGGTACTCACAGCGTCTCCTTGGTATCTCTGCAGCTCCTTGTCTGTCGAGCGCAGTTTCTCCTTGAGCACCTGAATCTCCTCTTCCAGGGGTATGACCAACGAGCGCAGCACCTCTGCATCCTCCTGGGCCTGCGTTCAGAACAGCACTCACACAAGCAGTCAATTGAGAGTGCAACATTGTAAACTGGTGGAGTCCTCCAGAGGGTCAAAACATTGCCATTCAATTCTTGGTTTAAATAAAACGAATAAAGTTTCAATCTCAATTCTAACAGCGAGTCAACAGTACCGGTGGTTTGCATGGTCTGATGTGTCCTCCTTGTGTTGGACCGGATCGTTGGTAACGGGGGGGACCAGAGTTCCAATCCTGGTCATGTGTACTGAGGGTGGTTTTTTATAAATGGTTTCTATCCTTACAGCCTTACTAATGCAGGTACATGTTCTCTAAGATTTTACCTTTCTCATCTCTTAGCCCAACAGTGCAATTAATGTATGTGTACATCCTGAACTAGTACTAAGACGCGCTAGAAATGTAATTAAATAAATCACACATGTGTCAAATACATGATAAGGATTTCCCTCTTGTATAAATAAACATAAACATAAACATAAACATGGCCCAAACACTTGAATAATACCAATTCCGACTGTTGGAACAACTGTGAACACACAGGTGACACAGCGCATGCGCCAACATCGACATAGTTCACAGACAAGAGCTGTTTGTGGCTCCTCCTTGTGATACCACCCTCAATACACTTGACAGAGTCGAATCTCAATTTCCCCACGATTGGTTTTCCAGTCTAACACAAGGTGACAACTTAGACTGTTTTACCATTGAAGCTGTTTACAGTTGCTGTTGAAAGGTAACCCAATCGGCTTGTGATGATTATCAAATCTCATATTTAGAATTACTTTCTTAACAAGTAAGCCTGGCAGTCCTGTTCTGTCTTTGTAACAAGGAATCATAACTTATTCGTAATTTTGTAACATAGTGTAACAAATATGTTATGTCCACAACATATTGCATACGGCAGCAAACTCCCCAAAATGACGGATTATCCAGATTAGATCTTGTCCGTCGAATGTTCCTTCCTTACATTTACAAGCAATGTCGGCCACAATACAGACAACTAAAACTAAAACTGACACAGGCCCATAAACACGATCTGCATTAAAAGGGACCGGGTTCAAATCCTTGTCTTCAATAACAAACGCTCAAGTATCTTGCTCAACAATTAATGATCTAAATGGTGTGATAGTCTTGGAACATACATGTCAACATGTTGATGTGATAGTCTGGAACATACATGTCAACATGTGATGGTATCTGGACATACATGCACTGTTGATGTGTAGTCTTGGAACATACATGTCAACATGTTGATGTGATAGTCTTGGAACATACATGTCAACATGTTGATGTGGTAGTCTGGAACATACATGTCAACATGTTGATGTGGTAGTCCTGGAACATACATGTCAACAGTTGATATGGTAGTCCTGGAACATACATGTCAACATGTTGATGTGATAGTGCTGGAACATACATGTCAACATGTTGATGTGATAGTCTTGGAACATACATGTCAACATGTTGATGTGGTAGTCCTGGAACATACATATCAACTGTTGATGTGATAGTGCTGGAACATACATGTCAACATGTTGATGTGGTAGTCTTGGAACATACATATCAACATGTTGATGTGATAGTCTTGGAACATACATGTCAACATGTTGATGTGGTAGTCTTGGAACATACGTGGTGACATGTTGTTTTGTGACAACTCTAGATGTGAGGGTTGCGTCGCGTGCACAATAAACCGATACACAACTTATTGAACTCACTTGTGAGTAAAACCAAACAAAATAAAAATAAAAAGCAGGTGTCAAGGTTACGTACATATTTGTTTACCTTCCTCATACTGTCTTCTAGGTTGTCTTGTGCCGTGGTGCTAGTGTCTGCACCAAGTTTCCTGGCTAGTGTCTTGGTGACAGCAGTGAGAGCCAGCATGGGGCCCCCTCCTTGTTCAGGGGGAGGCACTACAGGGGGCACAAAGGCAGGGGTATGCAGCGCTTGTAGTTCCACTACCAGGCGCTCATTCTCCTGCTGCAAGTGGCGCAGGTCTGACTCGAGTCTAGCGCGCGACATGCTCGACTCCTCAATGGTCTCTGAAATGGAACACAACACAGGCTTTCTGACTGGACATGGAACACAATACAAACATCTGACTGGACATGGAACACAATACAGGCCTTCTAACTGACATGGAACACAATACAGGCCTTCTGACTGACATGAACAAAATACATGACATCTGACTGGACATGGAACACAACACAGACATCTGACTGGACATGGAACACAATACAGGCCTTCTGACTGGACATGGAACACAACACAGGCCCATCTGACTGGACATGAACACAATTACATGTCATCTGACTGGACATGGAACACAATACAGGCCTTCTGACTGAACATGGAAACAATACAGGCCTTCTGACTGGACATGAACACAACACAGGCCTCTGACTGGACATGAACACAATACAGCTTCTGACTGGACATGAACACAACACAGGCCTTCTGACTGGACATGAACACAACACAGGCCTTCTGACTGGACATGAACACAATACATGACATCTGACTGGACATGGAACACAATACAGGACATCTGACTGGACATGGAATACAATACAGGCCTTCTGACTGAACATGGAACACAACACAGGCCTTCTGACTGGACATGAACACAACACAGGCTTCTGACTGGACATGAACACAACAGGACATCTGACTGGACATGAACACAATACAGGACCTCTGACTGGACATGGAATACAATACAGGCCTCTGACTGGACATGAAACAATACAACTGACATCTGAACATGGACATGGAACACAACACAGGCCTTCTGACTGGACATGAACACAACACAGGCCTCTGACTGGACATGAACACAATACATGACATCTGACTGGACATGAACACAATACAGGACTTTCTGACTGGACATGGAACACAACACAGGCCTTCTGACTGGACATGAACACAACACAGGCCTCTGACTGGACATGAACACAATACATACATCTGACTGGACATGAACACAATACAGGACATCTGACTGGACATGGAAACAATACAGGCCTTCTGACTGGACATGGAACACAACACAGGCCTTCTGACTGGACATGGAACACAGAGGTAGCTTTGTGGTTTAGAAAATGTCAAACTCAGGAGCACACTCACCTTGCACTAACTGCTGCAAGGAGGAAATCTCCTCCTGATACCTCCTCTTTTCCTCCTCATACATTCCTCCTTCCTGAACCCCTCCAAGAGGACCTGACTCCGAGACTCATCTAGATCAGCGCCCAGCTTAGTCACCTCTTCCACAAGCCGTTCCTTCTCGGACAAAGCCCTCTTGAGCTCCTCTGTGGGGCAGAGAGACGAGTTAGAACTATTACTCACGACTGTACCAGGATAACAGGTCTCTCCTCTGTGACAGACGTGTTAGAACTATTACACGACTGTACCAGGATAAACAAGTTGACTCTCCTGTGAAGACAGACATGTTAGAACTATTACTACGACTGTACCAGTCAGAACTGTGTACTGTCATGGATAGTTACCATCCTTCTGTAGATACAACTCCTTCATCTTGGCTCTCTGGTGACCAAACTCCTCCAGGATCTTATCTTTCTCCAGTAACATCTCTTCCACCTTCCTCGAGAGGTCCTCTGCACCTGGGACTGAAATCAGGGTTCAAATATTATACAGTTACCAAACTATTATTCTTTATTTTGTGGATATAATCGAGATTATGATTTATTAGCGAATGGAGCGATAGTAAGGTTAGATCAAGTCAGCGATATAACCTAATGAAGGTTAGGTTTGTTTGGAAAGGAACCTAATAACACATTATTTATCCCTAAGATCTACATTTTACTCGATATTAATATTTGATATTGTCTTCAGTTCAGTTCTAATGGAGCTTTTGTGATTTGGTGGTGTGTTTACTAAACCATTTCAATAAATGTGACTGTTGCGAAAGAGAGCCAAGTGTCATTGTTGCTGATTAATTGGCTCTTTGGTGTACGTAAAGCTTTGGTCATGCAATTTAACACAATTTTCAACTTTATTTGTTTCCTGCGTCACTTTAATGGAATTGGAATAGCAGACAAATATTTGGTATTTGTGGTCGTTTACTTTCTTAATACTGTAAATGTAACAGTTAAATTTAAACATTTGAAAGCAATCAACACATAGTTATAATAATAATAATAATAATAATAATAATAATAATAATAATAATAATAATAATAATAATAATAATCATCATGTAAGGCGAGTAAGGGCGAGTCCTAGGTCAGTTTGTTTACCTACCAAGTTGTAGCTCCATACTTGGAACTAACGGTTCCTCTAAGGTTGCTTGAGATTCATCGGTATTTTCCATCTTGAGAACAAAAACAGAATATTGACTTGTCAATTACAGGAGAGAATGATTCATTGTGGCGATGACAGCAAAATTTCTAATTAGTTACAATTGTACTCATCATTCCTATAAACAACACAGAATAGTTTGTAAAATATTTCGTCCGGTATGGATTGAATCATAATTTATCATTACTATTCCGTGTAACGGATACTAAATTAACTACACACAAATTATTACATGGCAAATAATAATCATTAAAATATGTTAGCTAGTGAATGGTGAAATAATACGGTATCAATCAGTCAATGGTACATTGTCAAAGTATTGATCGAGGAACTTTGATGCGTTAGGTTGGTCTCCCTGAAAATACTTTCGTCTTGTTACGTTGGTAAAATTGGTGTTCAATGAGGAAATTAAGTTTTAGAGATGGAATAGAATTTCTCTCTCCTGGAATGCTGATACTTAAGCAAAGTTTCAGACATGGAGCAGCACCTACAGCTATACTGGACACTTCCATCTAAGATTTTTTTTTTATTAAATCGATATGGACATTTTGACTAACTACAAGATAAACATTTTTATATTTAGATAAAATATACAAATGTATGATCACTGTTTACGTAAATAACTAGTAGTAGAAGGCTCTTTATATAATAGGTGTTATATAAAGGCTTATTTATCAAACGACATTTAAAGAATAAGTTCACTGAAAGGGGGAAGGGTGTAAAAAAGAATATTATATATTTAACATGGTATAAAACGCTATAGTAAACCATTTACTTTAATAATAGGTATATTGTCAATTTTATTGACTTGTTTTGTTAGTATTTGCACTTCACTACCCGTCCGAGGTATCTGTAACTTAACTTACACCAAATAATTCAAATAAAGGATGTGAGCCCGTGGCCTTGAGGTCTCATGCTGACTTCAGTGACCTTCAGGTCTCATGCTGACTTCAGTAAGAAAAGTAGAACGGAGGGAATATTAAAAAGACCCCCACCCACAATGTTTAGGCGATATAAATAAGAGTTTACTAACCTTACCCTGAACGGACATTTGATCAAGTGTGTTGATAATAGATAAAGATAATGATATATTCCTAATATAGGGTGGGACGGAAACAATCATACAATATATGCCGAGGAAAGTGATGGATAACGTGATGAGGTTTGCCTGACGTCCAATGGAGCTCACCTGAGTGACAAAAAGTGAAAAAGTGTAGTGTGTGGTTTGCTTCTATTTAGCTAGTGAATATTTACTTTTCAATTAAAGTGTTCATTTTCAAGTTACTAATCGTATAACTATTGTTTCGGCCTCATGCTGTATAGTTAAAAGTATAAAATTAAGTAATATGAGTATGTACAATGTAACAATAAATCCCCGTCACCGAACATTTCATGCACTTACCCCATTTCATCGTCGGATCCCACCCGTCCAGATCCCGTCAACTTGAGAAACATCACCCGTCTGGAACACAAAAATATTTGAACTGTGTGTTTGCAGTATCGTAACACCCCTGACAGAGCGTACTTTCCCCTGGTTCTGGACAGTGCGCAAGCATGTGAGTTAGGGGAAGAAAGTGATCATTTCTCCTGACTGTCCCCCCACCGCGGATCACCAGACGGACATAGTGGTGTGCATGCGTCTGTGTAAATTCGCTTTGTGAGTAGATATTGATGACTGCATTATGATTGGTATCATGTGTTCTCTCACCCCACCAATTTTCCTCGCTGAGATTGACTGTTTAAAAGCCAGTGTTCATATATGTAATTTACTCTTTGATGTCCATAATGTTGTAGGGTATTACTCGTGGTCAATGTAAGTTTAAACTCTTTTTCGGCCTATTTATTTAGTTTATGTTTTCTTTTATTGAAAATTCATTTTGGTCTAACTCTTCAAAATTATGTGGGGCAGTGTTCAAATTACGTTCGGCTCAATTTTTCATATTTGTTTTACTAAATTAAATTTTGGGAAATTTCTTTATACTAAATTTATTTTTGGGCTTAGTCAAATGTCGGACTTATGAGTTCTGGTTTATGTTTATATTTCAAACGAAGTTGCTCGTGTTTCATTCCTTCGTTCTATTTTCTAAACTCTTGTTTAAAATGCTAGCCTATTCTACACTTGCGGTTAAAACGCTAGCAAACGCGCCTTTGAATAAAACCCTTGTTATCCAAGGCCGTAGCCAGCCAATAATTTCAGAGGGGGTTCGGTGGGCACATCCCCCAATTGCTGGAAGCTAGAAAAAAATTCTAAATGATAAACAGTTCTAGAAGCTCTCTGAAGTGCTTTTTATGGTAACACAGCCCCCTAATTTGTATTCGTATCTTAATTTTAATATTGTTTGAACCACAAATAAAGCCATATATAATCTGTTCATAAAATTTCGTGTTTTTTAAAAATAGATCATGTAAAATTGATTTTACTACCTGCTATTGGATTCTATTACCTAAAACTAATTCAAATTAAGCTATTTTTTTAGCATCATGTCTGACTACTTGATTTGAATCCCCAATGGCAGTCCAGTCTACTGCAAGAGTGTTGCCTTTGCCCATTTGACTACTGAAGCGAGTCATATACTGTTAGTCCTTAGACCATTTTCTAAATTTTTAGTTTTGAAATGGGTTATATTTTCAAAGAGAAATATTTTTTATGATATGAAAAGATTAGTTCTGCTTTACATGATTTCAAGGGACAAAATTTCAAATTTGCCATTTCCAAAGAAGTTGAAATTTTCTCCTTCGATAGCATGCCGTTTCCTCCCTAGGTGTCTGCCACTGCTCCTACTGTCTTCCACCCAATTTATGCTCATTGGAAGCTATTAAACAAGTGTCTATTTTCAAACCTACTCCAAACAAATATGCCACAACTTAAAATTTCTAAGAAACTGGACTCTCTTGTTCATCAGAAAATCCACACCGTTTGAAAAAGAGAGAGGCCAATATCAAAATAGGCGCATTAAGGAACTTATCCATAAAATAGGCAAAAACCAACAGAAAAGTCAATTATAGGCACTATAAAACTAGCATATTGTAATCATAATAACATTAAATGCACACCTATTTGAAATGCCCATGTTCTGCGATCAAGGAAAAGAAAAGGCAAATAGGCAAAATCCGGTCCCTGGTTATCAAGTTAGAAAATAAGTTTTCGTCTAGACCAGTGTTTTGACCGCTACCTCTGTTTAATCGCTAATGTAGAATCGGCCTAAGTCTTTGTAACGTGTAATTTAATGACTAATTTAAATTAGATATGGCTTCTCTAAATAATGTCTGTGAACGATATTATTCCTCATAATTGTCTTGTTAGAAGTATTAAACTATCTATTATGCATTTAACTTTACCGCTTTTGGTTAGAATAGTAGAGTGTACAGTTAGGCACAGAATTCTCCCAGTTTTTATAATGTTGAGCAATTTTCGATGTTTTACTTTGTTACTGTAAAAGTTTATTCAATTTAGCATTAAACTTAGATTTTAGGATGGATAGTGCAGATTTAATCTTGGGTGAAAACTTATTGACCTTATTTAATAGTATTTTAGTGTGAGTTAACATATTATGTTTATAATAGGTATCTACCTGAAATAGGTTTGTGTATGCGTATTGACATCTTAGCTTTTGAATCTAGTGGACTGTCGAGACTATATATATTCTTACCCTCGCGATCGAGGCTAGAATTAATTAAGTTTCGTATATTTGTTTACTATCATTTGTCATTTATTAGCCAGGATGGCACATGTTAAATTTTAATACTTGTGACTCTTATGTCCTGGTACATGCTTAAGTTATCAAAAGAATATGATCTTTTTGAAGGGTTCGTGCATATATCCTTCGTTATTGTATTCACTCAAATTGTTTACCTTATTTAAATTTTTGTTACCTGAGAATAAACAAGCTTTTATATCATATTGCCAAATGTTTATATGACTTTACTGATCCTAGTATTTTATGAGCCATTACCCTCTATTTTCTTAAGATCATTTAACTATTCTCGCCCTTGTTTACAATATTTTATTAAGTTTTTGGGACTCGCAACATGGGCTGGACATAAAGTGTTTGTCAAATTATCATTCCCTGGAAATGGCATTTAGTTTTCCTGTTTGTATGACTTGGTTCACTGGCTAGTTGCTCGAGCTTTATATTGACATAGGGTCAACCAACCGAGTAGCGTGTACAAGTATTTATGATACAAACTCACTAAAAAAAACCTTTATTTTGAATCTAAACCCAATAGCAATGCAATTTAGTCAGGAAGTATTTTATTAATAATATTTGTTTTATTGTAAAACAGTCATATTCACTTTTAACTCATAACTTTAAAAAATTCAAGTAGATGTTTAAAAAAACTGTATTATGATAATAATCTGGTCTGTATAAATAATGTAAGTGAATCATATTGACATATGTTTAGAAAACACACTAGAAAAAAAAGGTTAAACAACTGAATGTGATTAATATTTTTTAAGTAAATCCATAACCCTCTTACCCACTTCGGTGGCCGCGTTTCTCTCGTGTTAAACTAGACTAATGAAGACGGGGAGATCGGGGTATGATCCGAGTCAGGTGCACTCAGGGTAGGTTTTCCTAAATAGTTTTCCACTTTCCCTCCCGGCAAATGCAAGTGCACTTCCTCTCAATAAATCCTTACTAATACCTAACCCATTAGTGTAATTAGTAGACAGGCGTATAACCCAAACGGGTAGTAAGACGTGGTCCTAAAATAAATAGATAAAAAACCTTCTTAAATGATTGAATGGAGGAAGGGAAAGCTTTGTATATTATAACTAAGTCAACCATTCAGCGTTGCCAAAACTTGCTATGTTTTTATTGAAGTTACTGAAGTCAGAATCCTTGTGCAAAAAACAAAACGTTTCTACCTTTAAATAAGTCTGCATTCCCTTATAGCTTAGAGATTGCGACAGTATAAAATCTACTTAACGTTAAAAAAAATTCACCTGTCATGGAAACTCAGTCAATAGAGTGTAAAGATTTGTACAGTCTTTCAAAACAAAACCTTAGGAAATGTTAGGAGAAGAATACCACTGACCCTCCCCCATTAATCTCTATAATATAACTGGATGGACATATGTGGCTGAAATTCTTGAGCTTTCGTTTGCATACCATTGTACAAGAGAGAAGGAAACTGTCGGGTATCTTTTTCTCTCTTACACACATACAAGGCAGTGTGGCATTTTGACATTATTCCTAATTTGATACATCAATGTATGATTAGTCAAATAAAATAAATGTGTTTGTCATGCTCTTCTAACTTTTTATAAAGTTTGAAACACGTGAGGTTTTTCTTTAGATAAGTTGATTTAGGCTAATATATACGATGATTTTTGAAGGAAGCTTGTTTGGAAGGCTTTATCTCGTACCAGAATTCTACCGTATGGACGGTATAGTAGTATTAAGGTAGCATACAAGACCATCCAAAAGGGAATTTCTACTTCCGTTCTAAATGGCCGTTTATTCTACCAAAATACTAATATATAATACGAAATAGAGCCTTACTGATCGAGATTTTTACCAAAATCTAGGTATAGTAGATACCATACTTCCTACAAGCCTATAACCTAAATGATTGTTTGAACGTAAGACTTCTACACTAAGTATGTCGTTCAAATAAATGTAATCAAGTTTTTATCTAACTTATTTTACTATAGCTATCGAACTTTCAACATAATACAGTTTCTGAAAGTAATATATAAGATAGGAGCCAACTAATTATTATTTTTGAGTGGTTTATATTATAATATATGTATAATGGTATATATAATATAATATAATACTTTTTACAAGCCTATAACTTAAATAATTGTTTGAACGTAAGACAACCTACACAAAGTGTATCATTCAAACAAATGTAATCAAATTTTAACATACCTTATTTCATTATATTTATCGGACCTTCAAGATAATATGGTTTCTGAAACCAATATACAAGCTAATAACCAACTTTAAATATATTGTAGTGTTGGTGGAATGTAACCAATATAAATAATAGCTACATATGTAAATATATTTAAGATTGTATTAGTGGTAAGTATATTAGCTAAACAAAAAATTTAAATATTGATGGTCATGTTTTGAATATGCATGGGGAATATTAAGATAGTTCCAGCCTCCTAAAATAAAAACCAGATGAGTTCAAGACTATCCCTATCTCACCCACCTTTCCCTTGGTCTACCGACTAAACGCGCTGACATTCCTATAGACTGAATTATTCAGGATCTCCTCCTTCCTATTTAAACAATCACTCAACCAGAATGTAAATCAAAAAATATGTTTATTTTACAAATCGGAAGGTTATATTTTAAAACTCAAAGTAAATTCAAAGACCCTATACGTCGCAATCATTTGCTTCTAGTGCTAGATCTGAGCTCTGGTGGTAAGTTTTTGAAACACAATCCTTGTTCTATCTATCTTATCTCTTTCACATTTTATTCACAAAAAGTCCACATTCTTTGACTTCTTTGGCACGCTCCCGGAGTGCCAATCAGTCAATTAAGAACGCGCTGTAGTTTCAATTGTGATGTGTTTTTTTTAATGTTTGCTAACTTTGGATTGTATTGACTATTGAATATCACGGTGTGAAAGAAAAATTAAACAAGTAAGTGATTATTTTAATTCAGTAAATACAAAATTTTATTATTAAAATATGATGTTTGAGATTCTTATTTTTGTGCTTACATTAAAAAAGTTTGCAATCTTTAGGTATAATTCTATATTTATATATTTGTATTTTCTATATTTTTGATTCTTCATTAATTTGTGGTTTGAAGAAAAGTAGTTGTAGAAAATGTATTTACAGGGGTAAAAAGTTTCCAACCTCTGATATAAGCACGCGTTATAGGAGGGTGAATTTCAATGTAATACACTAAGGTAGCGTTCAAACGGAAGAAAGTTTTAAAACTACCCTTGGATAAGGGGTTAGTGATATGAAGGGTAACTAACGAAACTGAACAATGGATTAATCTCAACATGTTTTGTTTTTTAGTAGCCATTCGTGCGCTTTGGATGAACACACTTTGTTTTAAAATAGACACTGTCGGGGAACTTAACAAACACTTTCATTGCAATATTACAAACATTTGCCATAGTTATTATTGAGGTTTTAATTATTTATTAATAACACTAATAAATACATCAACGTTGTTTTTATAACAATGAAAGTGTTTGGGAAGGTTCCCAACAATGTTTATTTTAGAGTTAATCCAGTATGAACATCCAGCCGGGATTCTAACCCCGGTCTCGCAGGTCAAGCTGGGCCTAACGTTAGAATATAGGCCTATCATACTAGGTAGGCCTATTTATTTCCAGTCCCTGATGTGAGACAATCACATGACGTCATGAGATGTTGTAAACAATAAAGTCCTTACATCAGATAAAAGTAGATCTGTATATTTTGTGTTGTTTATTGGTTCGACAGGAATCTGTGACATTATTCAAGCGCTAGTCATTTTGTAAAGTGGTCCTGTTCTCTGATCCAGACTCTAAACATTCTTTCTTATGTTTGTACAAAAACCGTTCTGTAATAACTTATGGCAACATTTATCTTTCTACCACGTCTTATATCAGTACAGATATATAAACTAATAAACCTAGAACAGACCCAACATCCAGCCCCCCGGCCGTTAATTCATCACTGGGAAAGGGTAAACCCACATTTTTCGGCCATGTCAGTAATTGAACCCGTGACTGTTAGTTGCTAAGGTGGCGGACTAGTTTAAAGTCAAGCTGGCAACAGTCCCATACGTTCACATTAACGTATAAATACAACATTCCTCAAGGGAGAGAGTGTACTTCGACCCCTGGTTGTGTTACATCACACACTCTGCAAGTGTTGATCCCCGGGAAGGGGGGGGGGTGGTTGGGATTATCCCTGAACACACCCCTCACGTAACAAACATCTCCCCCAGGGGTGTCCCTAGCTTGGCCGAACCACAACAATAACTACACTATTTAACAGTATTGATCACTCGAGAGCGTTATTTTAGTTGGGTTCATCAGAGCTAGGAATGAATGGAGAACAAGTTATAAAACCTCTGGTAGAAGACAAAGGTTTATATATAAGTACTATCGCATGTTAAAAAAACTGCCCCCCAACCCCCAGGGGTGCCGCCACTAGCCCCGAGAACAAGGTAATCTCGACACAGTTTTCAAATTGTTTGGTATTTAGATGCGGGATAAAATACTACTCGTAATATCATGCAAACAAACACTTGTATCGTAGACAATAATGTAACTGGCCTACTACCTGACTTGAAAACATCTACCTACAAAATACAACACAATTCATACTACTCGTAATATCATGCAAACAAACACTTGTATCGTAGACAATAATGTAACTGGCCTACTACCTGACTTGAAAACATCTACCTACAAAATACAACACAATTCATACTACTCGTAATATCATGCAAACAAACACTTGTATCGTAGACAATAATGTAACTGGCCTACTACCTGACTTGAAAACATCTACCTACAAAATACAACACAATTCATACTACTCGTAATATCATGCAAACAAACACTTGTATCGTAGACAATAATGTAACTGGCCTACTACCTGACTTGAAAACATCTACTACAAAATACAACACAATTCATTACAGGGGAATCTCCCGTTTGGCCACTTTGGACCTTTCCAAAAACTATTGGTTTTTACTTTTAACTTCGACTTTGGAGACATTGTTTTGTGTAATGTGTGTACTCAAATTATTTAAAAGATATTTAGTTTTGAAATGTAAGGAGAAGAGCTGATAAATATGTATCGTTTAGTGTGCCATTATAAACGTGACGTGTCGTTTGGACAAAATAATATTTCTAAGCCGTCAGCCAGAGATAATACAAGTTAAAATAGGCAACACAATTTTAACTGACATTATCCTCCCCTTCTTCATAATGTTAGCCACGCCACTGCTTCCTCAACACAGTAATATTAGTAATAGCGTCTTACTACCCGTCCGGGTCACACATTCATCACGATAATGGAATATTAATGAGGATAGGAAGTATTGTAAAAAAAAATTATTCGCGCCTTTGTGTTGATACGAGTTTCCAGTTTTCATGTAACGGACTGTACACCCGACCGGGATTAGAATCCCGATCTCCCAGTTCCCGGTAATCCAGTCCAACACGAACTTCACGCCTGAGACCGCACGACCAGAGGTTCATGAAAACCCGGCTGGGAGCTATCCTTACTTTACCCGGTCAAAACTTTCACAACAAACCATTATTTTTACATTATGTTTTTCTTTTAACCGCTTTTACATTTTTGAAACATGTAAGTTTGGATGTTTTTCTAAATTGGCGGACCAGCCTAAACAAGGGCGGTTGTTGACGTCATACAAACCATCTTCGGTTGTGTTAATGCGCATGTGCTTACAAAACCAACACGAATATTCTGCATCGCGCTTTTTAAAAACAAAACTTTTTATTTTATTTATTATTTCATGTACTTTAACACCTTTTGCGGCCACAACCGCGGGAAAAAAAGCCAATTATACAGTAATGTTCAGGAAAGTATTATTAGAAACGCGTGAAATGTTTACAACAATGGCTCGTCTACAACATGTTGTCAGAGTAAGAGTCGTAGTATACAACACAATGAATTTCAGTCACCAAAAACAGGTCATGCCCACGATTTACCTTTGGGTAACTTCATTGACAGTTTGAGCGATTTGGGTCCATTGTAGGGTCGTCTTAGATTCGTCTTTGTAAAGAGGACCTTTTTTGACATAAAAAGGTGGATATGGCCTGACCGACTCAATCAAAATGTCATCAAAATTCATTTTTGAAACAGTTTAAGAAGCTCCCACAAAACTATCACGAAAAAGAATCCAGGCAAATATCATACACACACCAGCACGGATTACCACTACAGCATCAGAGTCATATCTCTCCTAACGTAGACAGGGTATAGCTACAAGTAGATCTCTCCTAACGTAGACAGGGTATAGCTACAAGTAGATCTCTCCTAACGTAGACAGGGTATAGCTACAAGTAGATCTCTCCTAACGTAGACAGGGTATAGCTACAAGTAGGGAATTGTTTGATGGACTCCATGTACTATACATGTTGAACGGTCATACATCGGGGCGCTATTTTCATTTCTATTCATGCCTTCAAATTAAGGGCATTTTAACTGATATTTGAACCCGCCTCGGTGGCGTAGTTGGCTAACGCGCTAGTCGTGTTGAGCTCGACCGCCGAGGACGGGGAGATCGAGGTTCGAATCTCGGTCGGGTGAACTGGGGTGGTTTTTCCTAAATGGTTTTCCACTCTCCCTCCACGCAAATGCGGGTTCACTTCCTCTAAATTCAACCCTCCCATTTCCTAATCCATTAGCGTAATTAATACTTAAGCGTATAACCCGAACGGGTAGTAAGACGCGGTGCTAAATATTATTATATTATTATAACTGATATTTGAAAATGTTGTTTCTTGCAAAACATTGTGAACATTAAATTCAATTCTTTTTTGAGAAATGTAAAGAAGCTACAATATTTTTATTAAATAATACACTATGCTGTGAACATAAACACGGGGTGGGGAAGGTGGTAAAACCCCCCATACCCCTAGACCTCGTTCTGAACATGTCACGGAACATGGTACAGGGCGTACACAGCCGAGAGGAGGCGGAAATACCCGAGCACTGCACGAGCTCAGCTGTGAGCCTGCAATCAGTCAGTCTGATCTGAGTGCTTGTGTCGAGAGGTCGCTGTTAGTTGCACAGTCGCGTGGAACCCACAGTTCATCTCCCAGTGGAGTGGGTGCTCGCCACCATGGACTAATATTCTGCAACAACAGGTGAGCTAATTCTAGGTCTTACTATACTGGTGTGTCGCAGTCAAGAACATTCTCTGGACAGGCTTACTGTGTGGCAAGGTGGAGGTACCTCGCACCATGGACCTACGAGTTGAGGAACCTACTCTCACTGTCATCAGCAGGAGTAGGAGCTTTATAACTATCAGGAGGTCTAAGCCATCAGTGTTGTTTACTCTAGTTTGTGGAGAGGTCAGAGTTTGAGTCATGGCTGCTGTGTTTTTCCTGAATGATCTTACACCCCCCATCCTTGGAAATACGGGTATAATTACTATCGTTTTTCCCTCCTCATCTCTACCCTATTGGCGTATTTGCATGTGAAAAGTGCAAAAGGGCTGTAAAGAAGCGGTGTGAATAAAATAAATTTTAAACTCAATTAAAAAACCTTAAAAAAACTAGCCTCTTCAGATACTACTTTATCAAATGAATATTCTCTTGTTTTGGGCAGTTTATAGTGTTTACCCAGATAGCATACAATGTATAGAGTCAGGCACGCTAAACTAGCTCCCTGGTCAGTCAGACACACTAAACTAGCTCCTTGCTCATTCAGACACGCTAAATTAGTTCCCTGGTCAGTCAGACACACTAAACTAGCTCCCTGGTCAGTCAGACACACTAAACTAGCTCCCTGGTCAGTCTAACACACTAAACTAGCTCCCTGGCCAGTCAGGCACACTAAACTAGCTCATTGGTCAGTCATGCACACTAAGCTAGCTCCCGGTCAGTCAGACACACTAAAATAGCTCCCTGGTCAATCACACTAAAGTAGCTCCTTAGTCAGTCATGCACACTAAACTAGCTCCCCGGTCAGTCAGACACACCAAACTAGCTCCCTGGTCAGTCATACACACTAAACTAGCTCCCTGGTCTGCCAGGTACACTAAACTAGCTCCCTGGTCAGTCAGAAACACTAAACTAGCTCATTGGTAAGTCAGACGCACTAAACTAGCTCCCGGGTCAGTCAGACACACTAAACTAGCTCCCTGGTCAATCACACACTAAAGTAGCTCCTTAGTCAATCAGACACACTAAACTAGCTCCTAGGTCAGTCATGCATACTAAACTAGCTCCCCGGTCAGTCATGCACACTAAACTAGCTCCCCAGTCAGTCATACACACCAAACTAGTTCCCTGGTCAGTCAGACACACTAAACTAGCTCCCTGGTCAGTCAGACACACTAAACTATCTCCCTGATTAGTCAGACACACTAAACTAGCTCCCTGGTCAGTCAACCACGTTAAACTAGCTGCCTGGTCAGCCAGACACACTAAACTACCTCCCTGGTTCGTCAGGCACACTAAACTAGCTCCCTGGTCAGTCTAACACACTAAACTAGCTCCCAGGTCAGTCTAACACACTAAACTAGCTCCATGGTCAGTCAGGCACACTAAACTAGCTCCATGGTCAGTCAGGCACACTAAACTAGCTCATTGGTCAGTCATACACACTAAAATAGCTCCCTGGTCAATCACACACAAAAGTAGCTCCTTAGTCAGTCAGACACACTAAACTAGCTCCTAGGTCAGTCATGCATACTAAACTAGCTCCCCGGTCAGTCAGACACACCAAACTAGCTCCCTGGTCAGTCATACACACTAAACTAGCTCCCTGGTCAGTCAGAAACACTAAACTAGCTCCCTGGTCAGTCAGACACACTAAACTAGCTCCCTGGTCAGTCAGACACACTAAACTAGCTCCCTGGTCAGTCAGACACACTAAACTAGCTCCCTGGTCAGTCAGACACACTAAACTAGCTCCCTGGTCAGTCAGACACACTAAACTAGCTCCCTGGTCAGTCAGGTACACTAAACTAGCTCCCTGGTCAGTCACACACTAAACTAGCTCCCTAATCAGACACACTAAACTAGCTCCCTGGTCGTCACACACTAAACTAGCTCCCTAGTCAGACAGTAAACTAACTCCCTGGTCAGTCAGACACACTAAACTAGCTCCCTGGTCAGTCACACACTAAACTAACTCCCTAGTCAGTCAGACACACTAAACTAGCTCCCTAGTCAGTCATACAGTAAACTAGCTCCCTGCTCAGTCAGACACACTAAACTAACTCCCTGGCCAGTCAGACACACTAAACTAGCTCCCTGGTCAACCACCAGACAAACTAAACTAGCTCCCTGGTCAGTCAGACACATTAAACTAGCTCCCTGGCCAGTCAGACACACTAAACTAGCTCCCTGGTCAGTCAGACACACTAAACTAGCTCCATGGTCAGTCAGACACACTAAACCAGCTCCCTGGTCAGTCGTACACACTAAACCAGTTCCCTGGTCAGTCGTACACACTAAACTAGCTCCCTGGTCAGTCAGACACACTAAACTAGCTCCCTGGTCAGTCGGACACACTAAACTAGCTCCATGGTCAGTCGTACACACTAAACTAGCTCCCTGGTAGGTCAGACACACTAAACTAGCTCCCTGGTCAGTCGGACACACTAATCTAGCTCCATGATCAGTCGGACACACTAAACTAGCTACCTGGTCAATCGGGCACACTAAACTAGCTCCCTGGTCAGTCGGATACACTAAACTAGCTCCCTGGTCAGTCGGACACACTAATCTAGCTTCCTGGTCAGTCGGACACACTAAAATAGCTCCCTGGTCAGTCGGACACACTAATCTAGCTCCCTGGTCAGTCGGACACACTAATCTAGCTTCCTGGTCAGTCGGACACACTAAAATAGCTCCCTGGTCAGTCGGACACACTAAACTAGCTCCCTGGTCAGTCAGATACACTAGATACACAGGGAGATATATTATCTCCTCTACAAGGGAATGATAACAAGAACTCTCCATGTATTTATGATAATTCCCTACCCGGGCCATGACAACATTATCATTCACTGAGGCGATCAATTCAGACACGCTAACCACACATTGTCCTAGTTCTGGTGTGGTGTGATCATCATGGAAACACTAGTGAGTATGTTCCTAATGTAAGACACGTGAATGTTCTGTATGTTCCTTATGTAAGACACGTGAGTGTCCTGTGAGTATGTTCCTGATGTAAGACACGTGAGTGTCCTGTATGTTCCTGATGTAAGACACGTGAGTGTCCTGTGAGTATGTTCCTGATGTAAGACACGTGAATGTCCTGTGAGTGTGTTCCTGATGTAAGACACGTGAATGTCCTGTATGTTCCTGATGTAAGACACGTGAATGTCCTGTATGTTCCTGATGTAAGACACGTGAATGTCCTGTATGTTCCTGATGTAAGACACGTGAATGTCCTGTATGTTCCTGATGTAAGACACGTGAATGTCCTGTATGTTCCTGATGTAAGACACGTGAATGTCCTGTGAGTATGTTCCTGATGTAAGACACGTGAGTGTCCTGTGAGTATGTTCCTGATGTAAGACACGTGACTATCCTGTTAGTATGTTCCTGATGTAAGACACGTGAATGTCCTGTGAGTATGTTCCTGATGTAAGACACGTGAGTGTCCTGTGAGTATGTTCCTGATGTAAGACACGTGAGTGTCCTGTGAGTATGTTCCTGATGTAAGACACGTGACTATCCTGTTAGTATGTTCCTGATGTAAGACACGTGAGTGTCCTGTGAGTATGTTCCTGATGTAAGACACGTGACTATCCTGTTAGTATGTTCCTGATGTAAGACACGTGAGTGTCCTGTGAGTATGTTCCTGATGTAAGACACGTGAGTGTCCTGTGAGTATATTGTGACGTAATGAGAGTGTTCTGACTTGTTTGCTAATTTGATGCTCCAGGCGATTCTTTCACAGACCCAGTAAAACTCTCCTCACTGATATTAACTTCAACACTTGAACACAACTGTACGTAAATTAATAAGATATGCAGTAAGTATTATGTCATAAGTTAGTTTGGGTGGAATTGCAACAGCATTCACCTAAAGGATAAGTATGAAAAGTTAGCCTGATTTGCTAATATTGAACCTCGGCCGTGGTCCCGTGCAGGTGAAGAACACCAACTTGCCTGATCAGTGTTCTCGTATGAAAAAAGAGGGTAAGGTGCGAATGACCCGCTACCTCTGTCATACAGGTGATAACTGCCGGTAATGAGTACAATATCTAGTGACGTCACTATTCCATATTTCTCAAGTATAGTCCCTTCCAATGACTGCGGGGCTTGCGACAGTTTCTCCCTTTCCATGGACCACCACTTGGTGTCTGGAGGAGTACTAGGACCACCACTAGTGTCTGGAGGAGTACTAGGACCACCACTAGGTGTCTGGAGGAGTACTAGGACCACCACTTGGTGTCTGAGGAGTACTAGGACCACCACTATGTCTGGAGGAGTACTAGGACCACCACTTGGTGTCTGGAGGAGTACTAGGACCACCACTTGGTGTCTGGAGGAGTACTAGGACCACCACTAGTGTCTGGAGGAGTACTAGGACCACCACTGATGTCTGGAGGAGTACTAAGGACCACCACTTGTGTCCTGTGTGAGTACAGGACCACCACTATGTCTGGAGGAGTACTAGACCACACTTTGTGTCTGGAGGAGTACTAGGTACCACCACTATGTCTGGAGAGTACTAGGACCACCACTTGGTGTCTGGAGGAGTACTAGGACCACACATGATGTCCTGGAGAGTACAGACCACCACTTTGTGTCCATGTCCTGCTGGTAGCAACCTCCACCGCTCCTGTCTCGATGGTATATCATGTAAACTACTGGTAATGACGGCTCTGTTGACAAGGTCACTCGTTTATTGCTTCTATAAAACCTCGCACTTAATTCAAAACAAGGCAACATGCCTGGGCGTAGCTCTGTTTAACTGGCAGTGAACAAAACAGATCCTGTTTATGTTGGCAACAATTGAAACATGGCCTGGAGCATTGGAAAACCACTTCATTACACCCGAATGGTATTCGAACCCTGATATCCCTGTCACCTGCATTGCAGTCTAGTACGAGGAAGATAGAATGGAAGAGAACTGTTACCTTGTTTTCTGTCAGAAGATTGATTGGAAGAGAACTGTTACCTTGTTTCTGTCAGAAGATTGACTGGAAGAGAACTGTTACCTTGTTTCTGTCAGAAGATTGACTGGAAGAGAACTGTTACCTTGTTTCTGTCAGAAGATTGACTGGAAGAGAACTGTTACCTTGTTTCTGTCAGAAGATTGACTGGAAGAGAACTGTTACCTTATTTCTGTCAGAAGATTGACTGGAAGAGAACTGTTACCTTGTTTCTGTCAGAAGATTGACTGGAAGAGAACGTGTTACCTTGTTTCTGTCAGAAGATTGACTGGAAGAGAACTGTTACCTTGTTTCTGTCAGAAGATTGACTGGAAGAGAACTGTTACCTTGTTTCATCCGAAATGACTGAAGAACTGTATCCTGTATGTTTCTGTCAGAAGATTTGACTGGAAGAGAACTGTTACCTTGTTTCTGTCAGAAGATTGACTGGAAGAGAACTGTTACCTTGTTTCTGTCAGAAGATTGACTGGAAGAGAACTGTTACCTTGTTTCTGTCAGAAGATTGACTGGAAGAGAACTGTTACCTTGTTTCTGTCAGAAAATTGACTGGAAGAGAACTGTTCCTTGTTTCTGTCAGAACAGTGAATGGAAGAGAACTATCCCTCAAGATAATGTACAAAATATACATTCGCAAATAATAAACTAGAACTAACAAATTCCTGGACAAAGCCGTATGAAATGTTTGTTTGATAACGCTATCTATATTTCTATGTTGGCTACGTCCATTAATGAGACATTGTCGGGTTATCGCACAACTTGTACTCTATCATGTAAATAGAGTGTAACTTGTTATTAAAACATGATCAGCTTTAGTTCGTTCTCCTCCATTGGTCTAACTACTGTGGAGTGCTCGTCCTATTCTTGCTCCTTGTCCAGTCCTGCCCCTGTCGGAGGCCACCTGCTGCACCAGATGTTACTTGTACAAACCACAGCCATTACCTTGAGGAGAGGAACAAAGAGTTTGTAGCAGGGCCGTTTTAAGGAAATGTGAGGCCCGGGCAGTTGCCCCCAACCCCTAGAAGTGGCCTTGGACAGCACTAGCACTAGACGAGAGTCCTGATGTTGCCTACCTGGTTTAAAGGAGCCAATAACCCAGACATAGATTGTCTCGGTGACACATACCAGGCTTGTACATGTATATATAGAGTGCAGGCGGCGCTGGGCGTCTCGACGCGTGTTTGGGCGAGCCTCCAGGCAGGAAGTGCGTGTCGCGCATGTCCGGGCTTGATACACGTGGACCATGCTAGTCCATCACTGGGTTGCACTGGCATCACTACCCTATGATGATACATCACTACACAAGTTGTATCACATTTACTTTGGTTGTGTAAACTAAATTCGCAATTACAGTACTTTTAGATAACATATATATAGTCATTTCGTCATAGGAATGTAGGTAACTGACAGCTACAGTCTATCTAGTATAGGAGTGTAGGTAGCTGACAGCTACAATCTATACATCATAGGAGTGGTGGTAACTGACAGCTACAGTCTATCCATCATAGGAGTGGTGGTAATTGACAGCTACAGTCTATCCATCATAGGAGTGGTGGTAATTGACAGCTACAGTCTATCCATCATAGGAGTGGTGGTAGCTGACAGCTACAGTCTATCCATCATAGGAGTGGTGGTAATTGACAGCTACAGTCTATACATCATAGGAGTGGTGGTAACTGACAGCTACAGTCTATCTAGTGTAGGAGTGGTGGTAACTGACAGCTACAGTCTATCTAGTGTAGGAGTGGTGGTAACTGACAGATACAGTCTGTCTAGTATAAGGGTGGTGGTAACTGACAGCTACAGTCTATCCATCATAGGAGTGGGGGTAACTGACAGCTACAGTCTATCTAGTGTAGGAGTGGTGGTAACTGACAGCTACAGTCTATCTAGTGTAGGAGTGGTGGTAACTGACAGCTACAGTCTGTCTAGTATAGGGGTGGTGGTAACTGACAGCTACAGTCTATACATCATAGGAGTGGTGGTAACTGACAGCTACAGTCTATCTAGTATATAGTGGTGGTAACTGACAGCTACAGTCTATCCATCATAGGAGTGGTGGTAACTGACAACTACAGTCTATCTAGTATAGGAGTGTAGGTAGCTGACAGCTACAGTCTATCTAGTATAGGAGTGTAGGTAGCTGACAGCTACAGTCTATACATCATAGGAGTGGTGGTAACTGACAGCTACAGTCTATCTAGTATATAGTGGTGGTAACTGACAGCTACAGTCTATCCATCATAGGAGTGGTGGTAACTGACAACTAGCACAAGATGTAAAAACGGTTGAAACAGAAACATAGTATTTTGTAGTGAAAGTTGTGACTGCCAAAAGTGACAATTCAACACGTGGTCTTACAGATCGCAAGGATTGATGAATGGATACATGAGAGCACGTCTGGTAACTTTTACTAGCTGTCATTTAGCACCACTCCTTTGGTGAATGGACTATAGCAGTCACTACTCTATAGGAACCACCAGTCATCAGTGTTTGGAGGAACTATCAGCTATCAGTGTCTAGAGGAACTATCAGTCATCATTGTCTAGAGGAACTATCAGTCATCATTGTCTAGAGGAACTATCAGCTATCAGTGTCTAGAGGAACTAT
Source organism: Timema podura (assembly GCA_033556935.1). Lineage (NCBI taxonomy): Eukaryota > Metazoa > Arthropoda > Insecta > Phasmatodea > Timematidae > Timema > Timema podura. The sequence goes on along the minus strand of JAVRXN010000006.1, from coordinate 3,421,349 downwards.
CAGCTATCAGTGTCTAGAGGAACTATCAGCTATCAATATCTAGAGGAACTATCAGCTATCAGTGTCTAGAGGAACTATCAGTCATAATTGTCTAGAGGAACTATCAGCTATCATTGTCTAGAGAAACTATCAGCTATCAGTGTCTAGAGGAACTATCAGTCATCAGTGTCTAGAGAAACTATCAGCTATCAGTGTCTAGAGGAACTATCAGTTATCAGTGTCTAGAGGAACTATCAGCTATCAGTGTCTAGAGGAACTATCAGTCATCATTGTCTAGAGGAACTATCAGTCATCATTGTCTAGAGGAACTATCAGCTATCAGTGTCTAGAGGAACTATCAGCTATCAGTGTCTAGAGGAACTATCAGCTATCAATATCTAGAGGAACTATCAGCTATCAGTGTCGAGAGAAACTATCAGTCATCATTGTCTAGAGGAACTATCAGCTATCATTGTCTAGAGGAATTATCAGTCATCATTGTCTAGAGGAACTATCAGCTATCAGTGTCTAGAGGAACTATCAGCTATCAGTGTCTAGAGGAACTATCAGCTATCAATATCTAGAGGAACTATCAGATATCAGTGTCTAGAGGAACTATCAGTCATCATTGTCTAGAGGAACTATCAGCTATCATTGTCTAGAGGAACTATCAGCTATCAATGTCTAGAGGAACTATCAGCTATCAGTGTCTAGAGGAACTATCAGCTATCACTGTCTAGAAGAACTATCGGTGATCACTGTCTAGAGGAACTGTCTATCAGCCACGACTTCCTTATGTCTATATGTGCCAAGCTAAGGGAACATATGGTGGCGCGTAGAAAGCGTTACAAGACTAGAAACAGTACATGTCATGTAGAAGTTAGTACCGTGACCAGCCACTGCGCGTGTCAAACACTCATCACTGGGAGATACTGACAGTGATAGCAAGTGCTAGTGGTAGGAGTTTCACAATTGATATCAGGAGTGGTTGCTAATAGATGGTGCTAGGAAGACCACTCATTGAACATCTCGTAGTCCCAGATACCCACCAACTATTGGCCAATACCTCCCTCCATTCAGAGAAGCTGACAGGAACCTGTTTCAACCCGAGCATTCAGTTCTCTTTGTTGCTCAATACCTGACCGCTCACTTCTGTAGGGGGATCATGGGAACAGCTCGATTCAACATGGGACGATATACTCTTACTAGAGGATTAACAAGATGACCTTTGACCTAAGGAGGACAAGTACAACTACAATAACAGGTCACTTTGTGATGACTTCTGACCTTATGTCTAATATGTTCTATATCATCTCTCTATTGCTCCTCTCTTTGTCACTTGAGAGAGAATCTTGCTCTGAACAGCGCAGACGCAAAGTACTCTGGGAAAATACAGAGGCAAATAATGAGGGATAGCCAGTTTTGGCAGTGACTGAGAACGCCTGGTCCACTCTATAGCGATACATGATTCCCAGCATGCACCTGGTCGTGTGGGATGGTCCTCTGTGGCAGTAGCGAGTGTGGACGATGCCTCAAGGTCATTAACATCTGGTCAGGAACTCCTTGGAGAGTTTTGATATCTTGCACTGACAACACACCGTTTGATATCTTGCACTGACAACACACTTTTTTATATCTTGCACTGACAACACACCGTTTGATATCTTGCACTGACAACACACTTTTTTATATCTTGCACTGACAACACACTGTTTGATATCTTGTACTGACAACACACTGTTTGATATCTTGCACTGACAACACACTGTTTGATATCTTGTACTGACAACACATTGTTTGATATCTTGCACTGACAACACATTGTTTGATATCTTGCACTGACAACACATTGTTTGATATCTTGCACTGACAACACACTGATATCTTGCACTGACAACACACCGTTTGATATCTTGCACTGACAACACACTGTTTGATATCTTGCACTGACAACACACCGTTTGATATCTTGCACTGACAACACACTGTTTGATATCTTGCACTGACAACACACTGTTTGATATCTTGCACTGACAACACACTGTTTGATATCTTGCACTGACAACACATTGTTTGATATCTTGCACTGACAACACATTGTTTGATATCTTGCACTGACAACACATTGTTTGGGGAAATAATCTTCTTCTGAGTGTACATGAAGTGATGGTTGTATTATCTATACAGCAGGTAGGGCTGGTTGTACTATCTATACAGCAGGTAGAGCTGGTTGTACTATCTATACAGCAGGTAGAGCTGGTTGTATTATCTGTACAACAGGTAGGTCTGGTTGTACTATCTATACAGCAGGTAGAGCTGGTTGTACTATCTATACAGCAGGTAGAGCTGGTTGTATTATCTGTACAACAGGTAGAACTGGTTGTACTATCTATACAGCAGGTAGGGCTGGTTGTATTATCTATACAGCAGTTAGAGCTGGTTGTACTATTTATACAGCAGGTAGGGCTGGTTGTATTATCTATACAGCAGTTAGAGCTGGTTGTACTATCTATAGAGCTGGTTGTACTATCTATAGAGCTGGTTGTACTATCTATACAGCAGGTAGAGCTGGTTGTATTATCTGTACAACAGGTAGAGCTGGTTGTACTAACTATACAGCAGGTAGGGCTGGTTGTATTATCTATACAGCAGTTAGAGCTGGTTGTACTATCTATACAGCAGGTAGGGCTGGTTGTATTATCTATACAGCAGTTAGAGCTGGTTGTACTATCTATACAGCAGGTAGGGCTGGTTGTATTATCTATACAGCAGTTAGAGCTGGTTGTACTATCTATACAGCAGGTAGAGCTGGTTGTACTATTTGTACAGCAGGTAGAGCTGGTTGTACTATCTATACAGCCGGTAGAGCTGGTTGTACTATTTATACAGCAGGTAGGGCTGGTTGTATTATCTATACAGCAGTTAGAGCTGGTTGTACTATTTATACAGCAGGTAGGGCTGGTTGTATTATCTATACAGCAGTTAGAGCTGGTTGTACTATCTATAGAGCTGGTTGTACTATCTATAGAGCTGGTTGTACTATCTATACAGCAGGTAGAGCTGGTTGTACTATTTGTACAGCAGGTAGGGCTGGTTGTATTATCTATACAGCAGTTAGAGCTGGTTGTACTATCTATACAGCAGGTAGAGCTGGTTGTACTATTTGTACAGCAGGTAGAGCTGGTTGTACTATCTATACAGCAGGTAGAGCTGGTTGTACTATTTATACAGCAGGTAGGGCTGGTTGTATTATCTATACAGCAGTTAGAGCTGGTTGTACTATTTATACAGCAGGTAGGGCTGGTTGTATTATCTATACAGAAGTTAGAGCTGGTTGTACTATCTATAGAGCTGGTTGTACTATCTATACAGCAGGTAGAGCTGGTTGTATTATTTGTACAGCAGGTAGGGCTGGTTGTATTATCTATACAGCAGTTAGAGCTGGTTGTACTATCTATACAGCAGGTAGGGCTGGTTGTATTATCTATACAGCAGTTAGAGCTGGTTGTACTAACTATAGAGCTGGTTGTACTATCTATACAGCAGGTAGAGCTGGTTGTATTATCTGTACAGCAGGTAGAGCTGGTTGTACTATCTATACAGCAGGTAGGGCTGATTGTACTATCTATAGAGCTGGTTGTACTATCTATACAGCAGGTAGAGCTGGTTGTATTATCTGTACAGCAGGTAGAGCTGGTTGTACTATCTATACAGCAGGTAGAGCTGGTTGTACTATTTGTACAGCAGGTAGAGCTGGTTGTATTATCTGTACAGCAGGTAGAGCTGGTTGTACTATCTATACAGCAGGTAGAGCTGGTTGTACTATCTATACAGCAGGTAGGGCTGATTGTACTATCTATAGAGCTGGTTGTACTATCTATACAGCAGGTAGGGCTGGTTGTACTATCTATACAGCAGGTAGGGCTGGTTGTACTATCTATACAGCAGGTAGGGCTGGTTGTATTATCTATACAGCAGGTAGGGCTGGTTGTATTATCTGTGAGTGTTGGCTAACTTCGTGACCCGTCTCTCGGCACAGCTGACTATCTCTCTATCCAACCTGCCTCAGGCAGTCCACATTCCACCATGGTTGTGTCTGAATCTACAGGCTGTCCGCCCTGGTCCTGGCTTCGTTTCACACTCGGACACCTCCCAAAGAAACCTGCGAGGAAGTTGTAATACACCTTGTTCCACTGGGCTAGAAGCGCCAGGGACCTCCCAGGGTGCTGTAGAATACACCACTCCAACTGCTAGGAATATGTTGATCACTATCAAGTGAGACCTACCACGCATCTGACCTTGTAATGTCACAGTTCTTGTACATCCTCTACAACATGTGTTCAGCCAGAGCAAGGAAGAGAACCAGTGACCTACAGAAGGACAGTCAACTGACCCTGTCACTCTGTTTACAATAACAGAGGCTATGATGGATGTCAAGGGGAGTTGACGACTGTACTGATTCTCTAGTGCGCATGAGCAGTTCCAGGACATGAAGGTTCGAGGGATTTACACAACAATCACTCGGTCAACATGATGTGACCATGGTCCTCTAGATCTGTAGTCAGTCTCCCTGACCACTGACCACTGATACAAGATGTAACCAGGGTCCTCTAGACCTTCACTCAGTCTCCCTGACCACTGATACATGTGACCATGCTCCTCTAGATCTGTAGTCAGTCTCCCTGACCTCTGATACATGTGACCATGCTCCTCTAGATCTGTAGTCAGTCTCCCTGACCTCTGATACATGTGACCATGCTCCTCTAGATCTGTAGTCAGTCTCCCTGACCACTGATACATGTGACCATGCTCCTCTAGATCTGTAGTCAGTCTCCCTGACCTCTGATACATGTGACCATGCTCCTCTAGATCTGTAGTCAGTCTCCCTGACCACTGATACATGTGACCATGCTCCTCTAGAGCTGTAGTCAGTCTCCCTGACCTCTGATACATGTGACCATGCTCCTCTAGAGCTGTAGTCAGTCTCCCTGACCTCTGATACATGTGACCATGCTCCTCTAGAGCTGTAGTCAGTCTCCCTGACCACCGATACATGTGACCATGCTCCTCTAGATCTGTAGTCAGTCTCCCTGACCACTGATACATGTGACCATGCTCCTCTAGAGCTGTAGTCAGTCTCCCTGACCACTGATACATGTGACCATGCTCCTCTAGATCTGTAGTCAGTCTCCCTGACATCTGATACATGTGACCATGCTCCTCTAGATCTGTAGTCAGTCTCCCTGACCTCTGATACATGTGACCATGCTCCTCTAGAGCTGTAGTCAGTCTCCCTGACCACTGACCACTGATACATGATGTAACCAGGGTCCTCTAGACCTTCACTCAGTCTCCCTGACCACTGATACAAGATGTAACCAGGGTCCTCTAGACCTGTAGTCAGTCTCCCTGACCACTGATACAAGATGTAACCAGGGTCCTCTAGACCTGTAGTCAGTCTCCCTGACCACTGATACAAGATGTAAGCAGGGTCCTCTAGACCTGTAGTCAGTCTCGCTGACCACTGATACAAGATGTGACCAGGGTCCTCTAGACCTGTAGTCAGTCTCCCTGACCACTGATACATGATGTAACCAGGGTCCTCTAGACCTGTAGTCAGTCTCCCTGACCACTGATACATGATGTAACCAGGGTCCTCTAGACCTTCACTCAGTCTCCCTGACCACTGATACAAGATGTAACCAGGGTCCTCTAGACCTGTAGTCAGTCTCCCTGACCACTGATACAAGATGTAACCAGGGTCCTCTAGACCTGTAGTCAGTCTCCCTGACCACTGACCACTGATACAAGATGTAACCAGGGTCCTCTAGACCTGTAGTCAGTCTCCCTGACCACTGATACAAGATGTAACCAGGGTCCTCTAGACCTGTAGTCAGTCTCCCTGACCACTGATACAAGATGTAACCAGGGTCCTCTAGATCTGTAGTCAGTCTCCCTGACCACTGATACATGATGTAACCAGGGTCCTCTAGACCTTCACTCAGTCTCCCTGACCACTGATACAAGATGTAACCAGGGTCCTCTAGACCTGTAGTCAGTCTCCCTGACCACTGATACAAGATGTGACCAGGGTCCTCTAGACCTGTAGTCAGTCTCCCTGACCACTGATACAAGATGTAACCAGGGTCCTCTAGAGCTGTAGTCAGTCTCCCTGACCACTGATACAAGATGTAACCAGGGTCCTCTAGAGCTGTAGTCAGTCTCCCTGACCACTGATACAAGATGTAACCAGGGTCCTCTAGACCTTCACTCAGTCTCCCTGACCACTGATACAAGATGTAACCAGGGTCCTCTAGAGCTGTAGTCAGTCTCCCTGACCACTGATACAAGATGTAACCAGAGTCCTCTAGAGCTGTAGTCAGTCTCCCTGACCACTGATACAAGATGTAACCAGAGTCCTCTAGAGCTGTAGTCAGTCTCCCTGACCACTGATACAAGATGTAACCAGGGTCCTCTAGAGCTGTAGTCAGTCTCCCTGACCACTGATACAAGATGTAACCAGGGTCCTCTAGAGCTGTAGTCAGTCTCCCTGACCACTGATACAAGATGTAACCAGAGTCCTCTAGAGCTGTAGTCAGTCTCCCTGACCACTGATACAAGATGTAACCAGAGTCCTCTAGAGCTGTAGTCAGTCTCCCTGACCACTGATACAAGATGTAACCAGGGTCCTCTAGAGCTGTAGTCAGTCTCCCTGACCACTGATACAAGATGTAACCAGGGTCCTCTAGAGCTGTAGTCAGTCTCCCTGACCACTGATACAAGTTGTAACCAGGGTCCTCTAGACCTTCACTCAGTCTCCCTGACCACTGATACAAGATGTAACCAGGGTCCTCTAGAGCTGTAGTCAGTCTCCCTGACCTCTGATACAAGATGTAACCAGGGTCCTCTAGAGCTGTAGTCAGTCTCCCTGACCACTGATACAAGATGTAACCAGAGTCCTCTAGAGCTGTAGTCAGTCTCCCTGACCACTGATACATGATGTAACCAGGGTCCTCTAGAGCTGTAGTCAGTCTCCCTGACCACTGATACAAGATGTAACCAGGGTCCTCTAGAGCTGTAGTCAGTCTCCCTGACCACTGATACAAGATGTAACCAGGGTCCTCTAGAGCTGTAGTCAGTCTCCCTGACCACTGATACAAGATGTAACCAGGGTCCTCTAGAGCTGTAGTCAGTCTCCCTGACCACTGATACATGATGTGACCAGGGTCCTCTAGACCTGTAGTAAGTCTCCCTGACCACTGACCACTGATACATGATGTGACCAGGGTCCTCTAGATCTGTAGTCAGTCTCCCTGACCACTGACCACTGATACATGATGTGACCATGGTCCTCTAGATCTGTAGTCAGTCTCCCTGACCACTGATACATGATGTAACCAGGGTCCTCTAGACCTTCACTCAGTCTCCCTGACCACTGATACAAGATGTAACCAGGGTCCTCTAGACCTGTAGTCAGTCTCCCTGACCACTGATACAAGATGTAACCAGGGTCCTCTAGAGCTGTAGTCAGTCTCCCTGACCACTGATACAAGATGTAACCAGAGTCCTCTAGAGCTGTAGTCAGTCTCCCTGACCACTGATACAAGATGTAACCAGGGTCTTCTAGATCTGTAGTCAGTCTCCCTGACCACTGATACATGATGTAACCAGGGTCCTTTAGATCTGTAGTCAGTCTCCCTGACCACTGATACAAGATGTAACCAGGGTCCTCTAGAGCTGTAGTCAGTCTCCCTGACCTCTGATACAAGATGTAACCAGGGTCCTCTAGAGCTGTAGTCAGTCTCCCTGACCACTGATACAAGATGTAACCAGAGTCCTCTAGAGCTGTAGTCAGTCTCCCTGACCACTGATACAAGATGTAACCAGGGTCTTCTAGACTTGTTTTCAAGGTGGCTATGTAGCACAAGATGGTATTATCGGCCACTTATACAGGCCACTTATAGAGACTACTCAGTACATACCACACTAGGAGATCGGTATTAACATATTCCACGAGCCTTGACTGACCTTGTGCAGCGCTCCTTGCGGGACACTCTACAACCAATCCAACCTAGATTAGCTTGCTGTGTAAAACCGATACCGTAGTATTAGAAATACCATATGACGGGCAGGTCGGGGTTTTAATCCCAGCCTGGCTTACAAAGGGTGGGTTTAAAAAAAAGTTTCCCACCTTCTCTCCACGCAATCACGGGTACATTTCCTCTGATTTAATTTTTTATGGTCCAGGCGGGTAGTAAGACACGAAGAAAAATAAATAACTTTTTTTAATTAAGTTGATATTTTGGTCAATAAACCGATTTTTGTATATTTCCTGGGACTATCAGAAGTGACTCAAGGTCTGAGAGGGGCCACGGCACCACGGCACCTGGGGGCACCTTCTGGTGGGCGGTAGAACACACACCCTTTAGGGTTGTTTAGGTGCAGAAGATAAATCTAGAGATGTACAACCCTGGGGCCTCCCCTGCTCTTTCTCTCGGTATATCGTTCCTCGTGGCCCGAGAAGTAAATGTATTGTACACCCCTCACGATCCCAGTTGAGTTCAAGGTCGTTGATTGGAGGCTCCAGCACTTCCTGCGAGCAGTTAAACCACTATTATTAGCTGGGTCCGTCATTCATAGCAGGCTTGGAGACTTGGGTGCTTGTACAGAACACGAACTATCACGAGTGTTGCAGGTAGTATCACGTGTCAATACAGGGGTAACCTGGAGACTTGGGTGCTTGTACAAGACACGAACTATCACGAGTGTTGCAAGTAGTATCACACAGGAGTATCTCTGAATGCTGTTGTTACAGGCACAAGATGAGGCTCTTCAAGAGGCGATGCTCGGATCCAAGTCCACAGCTCGTGAGTCTGTCTCCACTCTCTCAAGACACTCTCCATGACGTCATACCCGACGCTCCTCAGACGCCCTCCAAGCACAAGTCACAGACGTCTAACGGATTGCCAAATGTCCGAAGGAGCATCTCAACTCCAACCGAGGTGTCGCCTAAAGCAGTCAAGAAAGGTACAACCTCTTCTCTGAAACCTTTGTAAATTCTATTGGTTATAGTAGAGTAAGGAGACTAGAGACATTGCCTGTCTCTTCTTGACACGTACCTGGGAAATATTCCTGTCCTAATCTTGAGTCCATCCTGAAACTTGATCCTGTTGTATTGTTTGAGGACCTCCATCAGCTTCCTCACTCCTTGCCTGCTGACACATTTCTTCTCATATGACCCTTCCAGTTGGTTTTATTTGTAGTCACCCAAAGAATCGCTCACTCTTTTTTCATTGGATATTCTTAGAACCTCTTCATAAGTCACACAATCTGCCCCTTTATCCTCTATATTCTCCCGCAGCACCACATATCCAAACTTTCCAAATATGTATTACCCCAGGACCCATGATTCATCTCCATACTAGTCTCGGCACCATACCACTGCTCCAAGCACCATACCACTGCTCCCAGCACCATACCACTGCTCCCAGCATCATGCCACTGCTCCCAGCACCATACCACTGCTCCCAGCATTCCCCAGCATACCACTGCTCCCAGCACCATAACCACTGCTCCCAGCATCATGCCACTGCTCCCAGCACCATGCCATGCTCCCAGCATTCCCCAGCATCATGCCACTGCTCCCAGCATTCCCCAGCATACCACTGCTCCCAGCATTCCCCAGCATACCACTGCTCCCAGCACCATACCACTGCTCCCAGCATCATGCCACTGCTCCCAGCACCATTTCCACTACTCCCAGCACCATGCCACTACTCCCAGCACCATGCCACTGCTCCCAGCATTCCCAGCATCAGCCACTACTCCCAGCACCATGCCACTGCTCCCAGCATCATGCCACTGCTCCCAGCACCATGCCACTGCTCCCAGAATTCCCCAGCATGCCACTGCTCCCAGCACCATACCACTGCTCCCAGCATTCCCCACATGCCACTGCTCCCAGCACCATACCACTGCTCCCAGCATCATGCCACTGCTCCCAGCACCATGCCACTACTCCCAGCACCATGCCACTGCTCCCAGCATCATGCCACTGCCAGCACCATACCACTGCTCCCAGCATTCCCCAGCATACCACTGCTCCCAGCACCATACCACTGCTCCCAGCACCATACCACTGCTCCCAGCATCATGCCACTGCTCCCAGCACCATACCACTGCTCCCAGCATTCCCCAGCATACCACTGCTCCCAGCATTCCCCAGCATACCACTGCTCCCAGCACCATACCACTGCTCCCAGCACCATACCACTGCTCCCAGAATTCCCCAGCATGCCACTGCTCCCAGCACCATACCACTGCTCCCAGCATCATGCCACTGCTCCCAGCACCATGCCACTACTCCCAGCACCATGTCACTGCTCCCAGCATTCCCCAGCATCATGCCACTGCTCCACAGCATCTCCCAGCATACCACTGCTCCCAGCACCATACCACTGCTCCCAGCACCATACCACTGCTCCCAGCACCATCCACTGCTCCCAGCATCATGCCACTGCTCCCAGCACCATACCACTGCTCCCAGCATTCCCCAGCATACCTGCTCCCAGCACCATACCACTGCTCCCAGCATTCCCCAGCATACCACTGCTCCCAGCACCATACCACTGCTCCCAGCATCATGCCATGCTCCCAGCACCATGCCACTGCTCCCAGCATTCCCCAGCATCATGCCACTGCTCCCAGCATACCCCAGCATCATGCCACTGCTCCCAGCATCATGCCACTCTCTGCTACAGGTCTAGCCACCTGGGGGAAGAAGGTTGGCCGCAAGTGGGAGCAACTCAGGCGCAGTGACTCCTCAGAGCTACTGACAGTCTCTCCAGGCAGGAGGCGACACTGGTCCCCCAACAACACCTCCGTCTCTCACTCTGCAGGCACCTCCAGGAACAGGAGGATATCCAGAGTGGAGTCCCTCAGGAACCTGTTCATCAGGACGGGAGATAGGAACTGCGTGGACAAGGAAACGAACACGGACCCTGAGCGCGTGACTACTCCCAGCGACGCTGAACGAGTGAAGGAGGAGTGCCAGAAGGGACTGGCTGACCTCTACCAGTTGAACGCCCTATTGGAGGAAAAGAACCCTCGGAGGAGCCTGGAGGAGCAACAGATGCTGGAGCACTTGGAGAGAGCACTCAGCTGTGAGGATCTGCTCTCCTCTCCCAACAGTGTCAAGAGCAAGCTCTCCATCCTGGACGAGGAGACAGGACGCAGATCTGGTCGGGAGAGGGCGGTGTCCATCGGTTGTGACGAGATCCGTGTCAGAAACGTGCAGTCTCCTTTGTCAGTGAACGAGCTCTGTCTCTTCCTGAACAATCTGCTCCTGAGAGCGGACGAGAGCGGCTACGAGAGCGACTCGACTCGGGCCGGGTCGGATTCTCCGCGTGGCTCCATTAAGTCATCGACTTCGGACTTCCAGACCGCACCTCGCCCCGGTCCAAAGGGGGCATCCTCGGCCGATGACCTTAATTCTTCTCTGTGCAGTCAAGTGGAGGAAGAAGAGAAGGGAGACGAGACTTTGACGTCGGAGGACATTGGCGTCATCTCGGAGGAGGATGTCGAGACGACGCCGGTCCCGAAGCTGTCGTTCTCTAGGAAGAGGAACTCCAAGATAAACACAGGGATACGAAGAGGGGACGTCCGACGCCCTCCTCACGTCTCCTTCTCCTCGAGCTCTGCGGAGTCCAGGCCGAGGTCGAGCACTTTCCTCGAGAGAGAGTTCAAGACTCTCCGACTGGCGAGGTCCGACGTGGGCGAACTAGGGGTGCATGTTGAGAAGAAGGACTCGACTGGCCGGTCTGCGTGCTACGTCATAACACGAGTGGAGCCCGGCGGTCCTGCTGACAGGTGAGTGAACACTGGACACTCGGCTTGTTTGTGAGACACTCGGCTTGTTTGTGAGACACTCGGTTGTTTGTGAGACACTCAACTTGCTTGTGATCTGTTCTAGAGATGGCCGGTTCAAAGAAGGTGATGAGATCATTAAGGTGAATGGTCGTCGTCTGCGCGGGATGACCTTACAGGAGGCTCACACGACCCTCAACATATGCCCCCGGGACGTGGTCGTAGCGCGGCCCGTCCAAAACAAGGACCACGCCCCAGCAAAGGAGAAACCCCTCTCTCAGCCGAGCGACGCCGCCCCCCTTGGAACGACGCCCCCGAGCGGAAAAGGGCTGACGGGGATGAAGAAGTTCTCATACCAGTTCGATCCCGTGACCCCACGACTCAGGAACACACCACGCCCCATTGCGGGGACTCTGCCCCGGAGACCTAAGTCCCTCACCATGTCCTTGTTGACGGTGACGTTCCAGAAGGGTCCTGGAAAGAAGTCCTTGGGTTTCAGTGTTGTGGGAGGTCAGGACTCTCCCAAGGGCAGTATGGGTATCTTCGTGAAGACCGTGTTTCAGTCGGGCCAGGCTGCAGAGGACGGGAGCTTGAAGGAGGGTGAGTATGCGGCTCACCTCACACAAACATGGCTCACCTCACACAAACATGGCTCACCTCACACAAGCATGGATCACCTCACACAAACATGGTCACCTCACACAATCATGGCTCACCTCACACAATCATGGCTCACCTCACACAAACATGGCTCACCTCGCACAAACATGGCTCACCTCGCACAAACATGGCTCACCTCACACAAACATGGCTCACCTCACACAAACATGGTCACCTCACACAATCATGGCTCATCTCGCACAAACATGGCTCACCTCACACAATCATGGCTCATCTCGCACAAACATGGCTCACCTCACACAAACATGGCTCACCTCGCACAAACATGGCTCACCTCACACAAACAGTGGCTCACCTACAACCAATCATGGGCTCACCTCACACAATCATGGCTCACCTCACACAACACGGCTCACCTCACACGAACACGGCTCACCTCACACGAACATGGCTCACCTCACACGAACATGGCTCACCTCACACAAACATGGCTCACCTCACACAATCATGGCTCACCTCACACAAATCATGGCTCACCTCACACGAACATCGGCTCACCTCACACGAACATGGCTCACCTCACACGAACATGGCTCACCTCACACGAACATGGCTCACCTCACACAAACATGGCTCACCTCGCACGAACATGGCTCACCTCACACAATCATGGCTCACCTCACACAAACATGGCTCACCTCACACAACATGGCTCACCTCACACGAACATGGCTCACCTCACACGAACACGGCTCACCTCACACGAACAGGCTCACCTCACACGAAACTGGCTCACCTCACACAAGCATGGCTCACCTCACACGAACATGGCTCACCTCACACAAACATGGCTCACCTCACACAAGCATGGCTCACCTCACACGAACATGGCTCACTCACACGAACATGGCTCACCCGCTTCACCACAAGCACGGCTCACCTCACACAAACATGGCTCACCAGGGCCGAGTTTAAGGGGGGAGGAGGGAAGGATTGCCCTGGGCACCCACAAATCTCCGAAAGAAAAAAACTCTTAATTTTCTATTGTTAATGCTTTCTTGTTTTTTGACTAACAATGTTACTCCTGTACGAAATAACGAGGTTTCAACAAATAACGTGTGTGCATTAATTAAAATTAAAAATCCTACCGACTCTTGGGAGATTTACTAGGAAAGTCCCCGTTGATTAATGTGATGTGATCCAGGAAAAGGTACCTTAAGAGTTCGGCCAGACCGACAAGTGAGCGAGCGCGCGAGAGACTGAGTGACTATCTGGCCAAACTGGTGAGCGAGCCAGCGAGTAGTTACCAAATTTACCCAAGTTTATTAGTGAAAATGTCTCTTTCAAAGACACTTTGTGTATCTCTGCTACTCTAAAATTCTTACAAAGCTATCATGTTTATAAAAAAGGAAATATTGTTGTGGTTTTCCCATCATCTCTCCACGCTAACGGTGATTTTTATTTGTAAAGGCCGCCTTATTATAATATTGAAGTATTAACATGCGCTTCTTGCTACTTTTTTTATTTCTTTTATTTTTAGTACTACATGTACAAGGCTTTCTTACTACTAACGGCCTAATCTAATTGGTAAGACCAGAATATATATACGCTTAGCGCACTTATATAAGTGCGCTAAGCTATCAATAGTAATAAAAGTCACTCATTGAAATTTTCCTGACAAGCACTGGACCAACACAACTGCCCAGCACTTGTAAACTAGACTGTTCCAGCTCGAGCGTTTTTTATCAAGTCTTTATGAAGCCTACTTCATTTTACTTTGCTATAATTAAATTTGTGTGAAATAAAAAAGTTGCTTAATTTTTACCTTTCCTCAGACATGCTTTGATGTAATTTACATGGGTTTATGGGGGGGGGGGGGGGGCCCCACATATGTAAATCCGGTCCTGTGGGTCACCTTACACAAACATTGCTCATTTTACACAAACACAACTCACCTTACACAAACACAACTCATCTTGCACACATGCTTTGTCCCAGGTGACGAGATATTGACTGTGAACGGGTCCTCGCTACAGGGACTTACACACGCAGAGGCTATCACAGCATTCAAGAACATCAAGGAAGGCCAAGTGGTGCTTCACGTTGGTCGGAGGGACCCCCAGAACAAGAGGTGAGGTCCTTGGTTCATCAGTGAGTGTTGATTGGAGTGGAACTATGGGGATACGTTTTTAGTAGGTATCATACAGTTATACATATAAGATGCAATCTTCATCATGAACTTCTTTCATTTTAAAATAAATACAAGGTAATATGTACATACATACCTATATATTTTAAAATGGCTGCCATGGATTCCTCCCCCCCCCCCTCCCCCTTATTGTCCGACTTGCATTCCCTTTTAAGAAACCAGCAGTAATCTCCCGACATGGAGGCATCCCATTGACCTTGGTAACATTTCCATCCTGGATATGTCCTGGAAAAAGTGTTCCTCTTGATCGGCACTAACAGCGCCCAAATTATCGGGAAAAATAAACTAATGTGAGTTTTTGGAATCTATCCAACCCTAAAATTAAGGGTAATCTACTTAAGAGTGAAAAGAGAAAAAAATCCCTTCTAATGATTTTAATTAAATTTCTTATCCAGGCACTTGTTTAACATCACAAACAAAATGGCAACTCTCATTTCCCTTTGAGGGCACACAAGGGAAAATCTTAAACTTTGATCTTTGGATACAAAATAACTTATCACCGCAAAATTGTAGTGGATAAAAAAACCTTTATTTGCAATATATTTGTATAAAACCAATAGTTTACCAGATATTGGCAATTTAAAAAAAAAATTGAGATTTGGGAACAGGCACGTTATTTATCCCTCAATATGTTTCTGTAACATTTTATATTATTTCATTTATCCTCTTTGTTGGAGTGTTTCTGTAACGATGTATATTGTTTCGTATTACACATATTACGAGTTTTGAGTCCATTGTCAGGCAAAGGAGCGAGAAAGTCCGGCTGGTTCACCGTTCCATTTATTTTCAAAGTCGAGTCAAAGTTTTACACACCTGTTTAATTTAATCCTAAAATACAATTTAGTTTTCAGGGGTGTGTAAAGTGATACCTTGACATGTTTTTCAAACCCCTGCTAGATACATTCTGCCCTGAGAGTGTTTCTTGTAGTTTTGACACAAGATATGTTTTGTTTCAGAACTAACAAGTCCAAGTCATGTGACGACCTTGACAAGTTCAACTGAGCGATATCTTCGTATCGGACGATTGGAAGTCTGTCTCGGACTTGATCGTGTTGGCGAGGGGCCACCTCCCAGGACAACTTAGCTACGTTATGATAATAAACCTCTGATAATCGCAGATGATTATGTTTGGAACAATATTTGTTCACTTAATTCCAGTTTGATTGGTCTTTTGCTGTATTTTTTTTACCCAAGAACATAATTTTTAATGTATAGACATATAGTTTTAAGTTATTTCTTTTATTAAATAATATTTTAATGTTCTCTATATAGCAATGAACTATTTCGACAAATTAGTTTTGTAAAAATAACAACTAAACCAGATACAAGGTCTCTTAAAACACGCCTAGAAGTGTTACCGATCAATCATCCCCGGTTCAGATCCAGGACTTGGTCTTCCTGCCGAGGGAACGAGTATTAAGAGTTCACTTAGAAGAACCATCCAAAATTGTCCAGTGATTAGCGCAAATTGTGATAAAAGATTTCCTAATCCATATTTTAGTTGTATAAGTTTGATAAAATCCTCGTTAGTAACTTGAGCAGTTCATTAATATTCACTAATCGACTCTAATAAAACCTGTTATTTAATAAGTTTCATTTGTTTGACTGCAGCTGTTTGTAAATAACCAAATAAAGATAGTCTACAAATTTATATCGAGTTTGATTGATTGAATGGATTCCCTTCATATTGTGTTGTGTATTGGTACACATAGGCCTTGAATAGCTGAGATGACAGAAGTCTGTCTCAACTCCCAAAGATGAGGGCCTCCGAGTAGCGGTGAAGCACAGATATCATCATCATCATCATCATGGGACTTACACGACAAGTTCTCCATTGAAATATATTTATTTATACCCTACAAGTTGACTATCGACCTGCTGGAGAGGAATGTTGGTGCGGCTCACAAGAAAGGGAAGGGGACTCATAAGCGGCACAACTTTGTTTAGGGCTTAGCTTAAGCCAGGAAATGTTTCACTCTTTGTGTTTGACAAAGATCAACTACTCCTCCAAACAGGGTGCACCGCCCCAAGCAGCTTTGATTAGTAAGTGGAGGTTGCACACTTCGAGAATGTTTCTTAGGGTTTATCAGGTTTGGAGCAGGGAAGCTCCCCCCAGTTCTTGTGTGTCGGTCGAGACGAATTCACCATAAATGTAATCAGAGTAACTTGTAATAAATAGTCTTTATCAAGTGAGTTATAACTCCAGTTTAGTTGATTAATTAACACTAAGAAGCGCTGCAAGTTAGTTTAATAAATTATTAATAAAAATCTACGACAGTTACGGTTTGACAGAAAAAAAAGTTTTAACGTAACAAAGTTACAGGACATGGCCAGTCTTACAATTTGAGAGTTGTGTTATCCTAAATATTACACGAGGTTTGAAACTTAATATAATATAAGAGCTTACATTAATTAGTGTTATAGTTTTGTTTAGGTGGAGAGAGGAACAGAGGTCTACGATAGACTTAATCTTTGTCATAAGACAGAGATGGAAAGAAGGTATGAGAGGTATGGGAAAGACTTGGTAATGGTATTTACTGATGTGGAGAAGGTATGTGATAGCGTGGATAGAAATAAGGTTTGGAAAGCGATGGAGGAGGCAGGAGTGGAAAGAGGAGCTGTAACCATAGTGAAAAGCATGTATGAGGATAACAGGAGTTGTGTTAAGATGGAGAATGGGAGGATGGAGTGAAGCAGGGGAGCACCCTCTCACCATCACTATTTGTAATGGTGATGACAAGGAAGAGGATACAATTGGACGGAGCAGGGCTTTAGCTGAGAGAGTACAAATCTTGGAAGTGTGATTGAGGAGAAAGATGGAAGTAGAGAGGACGTAATGAGAAGAGAACAGCAGGGAGAGACAATGCATCAATTATCTACCTGTTAAATCGTTTCTCTAGGTCAGTAAATTAATCAATTCACATTTTATTTTGCTGATTACAAGTAATAAAAACAACCTTAATTCTTATTTAGTCTCGATTTATAAAAAATAGTTGTCTAGGACCAAATTATAAATATCCAACATAACATTATTTAACACAGGTAGTTTTTGGACCAGCTCACCACAAGAGACACAAAACAGGAGAGGACAGGAACAGGATCAGAGTCCCCGACCACTAGCTTCCTGTTGCTTGATGAGGGTCCAGTAGAGGACAGGAACAGGATCAGAGTCCCCGACCACTAGCTTCCTGTTGCTTGATGAGGGTCCAGTAGAGTCCCTTCAGTTTCTGAGCGAGTCGTGCGTCCCTGTCTGCAACAAACAACAACATTACCCAGGGGTCCAGCAAGTAACTGCTATAATTCGGCCTTGTTTTAGGTTAAGTTACCTCGACAATGACTCCTGCATTGAGCACCACGATAATGTCAGCCCGTCTCACTGAGCTAAGTCTGTGCGCTATCACCAGCACAGTCCGTCCTTTCATCAGCGTATCTAGCGCACCTGGACTACATGCTCAGACTCTGCGTCCAGCGCACTGGAACAACACAGGGGTGTACTGAGTACCCAAACATTGTCCTAGGTTCAACAAGGGGGGACCAAACCTCTCTCACCTTGTGGCCTCGTCCAGGATGAGTATCGCTGGATCCTTGAGAATAGCTCGGGCTATAGCTATCCTCTGCCTCTGCCCTCCAGAGAGCGAGCCCCCCCTCTCTCCGACCAGAGTGGAGTACCCCGCAGGGAACCCCACGATGAAGTCATGGGCGTGGGCCCTCATGGCTGCTCTGATAACCTCCTCGTCCGTTGCGTCCGGACGACCGTACCGAATGTTCTCCATCACTGTGGTGGCAAAGAGAGCGGGCTCCTGGTCCATGTAGCCGATGACCCGGCCACGTAGCCAAGAGGGATCAAGTTGTCTGATGTCCACACCATCCAGCGTTATACAGCCCTCGTTGACGTCATAGAACCTGAACCGGCACCGTCAGAGAACCTGATATAGTGATGAATGTCACTTATCAAACACCTATTAATGCACCATCTTCGGGATATCCCCGACCACTAAGCTATGTGGCTCACCTTTCAAGGAGAGCAGCAATTGTGGACTTCCCATTCCCAGACGTTCCCACGACTGCAACAGTCTTTCCTGGGGGCAGCCTTAAGTTGAATTTGTCCAGTACAACCTGAAAACAAGGGTCAGACATCAGCGGGGACTCCAACCCAGCATTCATTACTTGACGAGTTTTAACAAAAAGCAATGAGAACCAGGAAGTATCGGGGATGTTTCAGGGTCAATCACCACAACCAGACCCCAGAGCAATCACATACCTGATCAGACCTTGTAGGGTATGAGAAGGTGACGTCGGTGAACTCCACACCTGCCAACAGTGTGTGTTGGGGTATCGTAAGTCCGCCACTCAGGGGAATTGAAGGCTCCAGGTTCGTGAACTAGACAGGGCAGTAACATACAGCTTTATTAATAACCACGGCTCATATATTATTATTATTATTATTATTATTATTATTATTATTATTAATTATTAGCACCGCGTCTTACTACCCGTTCGGGTTATACGCACTTACGCTAATGTGTAATGGTAGGGTGATTGTGAGATGAAATGGAGGACCTACAGTTTAACGTGGAATCCGAACCATGGTGGAGGCCTGGCAATCCTCACATTCACAAGTTGTGATTAATACACATCTTGTCAGAGGTGAAGGAAGGGTTTAGCAATCAGATAAATCTGTGCCAGGACCGAGGATTGAACCCTGGACCCTCAGCACAGAAGTCTGACACCTTACCCCTAGACCACCAGGTCACCAAATTGACCTAAAAAACACCTCAAAATATGAACCGAGTCGTAATAAAGGCACACAACAAAATCAAACACATGCCCTAAGAAAGTAAACTAAAATATATTTTGACAATGAAAAGCCTTTAACAACTAAACTCTTGCATTCTGCTGATTATAATATTGATTGACAAATATCATCTTCAGAAGTAATAGCTACCCCTCCCAACGCAACCCTCTCCAGTCTCACCAGGAATGTGTACTTTAAAACTAAACAAGGAAAGAGGATATAAAGTTCACATTATCTTCTCATTCAGACAACTGAGCGTGTTTATAAAATATTGATAGTGTTTAGAAATATACTTGTACAACATGAATACCTTAAAATGAGTAAAAAATTGCTAAAAAAGACTCTAAAACAACGCAAAGCCGAGAAAATATAAGATTTCAAAATGTCAAAAAGTGACCAAAGAATTACTTTAAAAATATACATGTTTATTAAGACCAGGGGATTATGGACAGAGTTTATGTTCTCAGGAGCGCTGTCCGTGACGACCAACAAAAAGATGACATGTCATCACACTCCGGGACTTGTTAGTATGTGAGCACCAGAGCAGTCTCTACACAAGTCACGCTACACACCAGAAGAGACAATCTGTACTCTACACAAGTCACGCTACACACCTGGAGGACACAGTCTGTACGCTACATAGTCACGCTACACACCTGGAAGACACAGTCTGTACGCTACATAGTCACGCTACACACCTGGAAGACACAGTCTGTGAGCTACATAGTCACGCTACACACCTGAAAGACACAGTCTGTGAGCTACATAGTCACGCTACACACCTGGAAGACACAGTCTGTGAGCTACATAGTCACGCTACACACCTGGAAGACACAGTCTGTACGCTACATAGTCACGCTACACACCTGGAAGACACAGTCTGTACGCTACATAGTCACGCTACACACCTGGAAGACACAGTCTGTGAGCTACATAGTCATGCTACACACCTGGAAGACACAGTCTGTGAGCTACATAGTCATGCTACACACCTGGAAGACACAGTCTGTGAGCTACATAGTCACGCTACACACCTGGAAGACACAGTCTGTGAGCTACATAGTCACGCTACACACCTGGAAGACACAGTCTGTGAGCTACATAGTCACGCTACACACCTGGAAGACACAGTCTGTGAGCTACATAGTCATGCTACACACCTGAAAGACACAGTCTGTGAGCTACATAGTCACGCTACACACCTGGAAGACACAGTCTGTGAGCTACATAGTCACGCTACACACCTGGAAGACACAGTCTGTACGCTACATAGTCACGCTACACACCTGGAAGACACAGTCTGTACGCTACATAGTCACGCTACACACCTGGAAGACACAGTCTGTGAGCTACATAGTCATGCTACACACCTGGAAGACACAGTCTGTGAGCTACATAGTCACGCTACACACCTGGAAGACACAGTCTGTGAGCTACATAGTCACGCTACACACCTGGAAGACACAGTCTGTGAGCTACATAGTCATGCTACACACCTGGAAGACACAGTCTGTGAGCTACATAGTCACGCTACACACCTGGAAGACACAGTCTGTGAGCTACATAGTCACGCTACACACCTGGAAGACACAGTCTGTGAGCTACATAGTCACGCTACACACCTGGAAGACACAGTCTGTACACTACATAGTCACGCTACACACCTGGAAGACACAGTCTGTACGCTACATAGTCACGCTACACACCTGGAAGACACGAGCCCCAGCTCCCAGTCCCCTCACAGTTTGTCCCAGGAGCAGAGAAAGCTGTCCCAGGGAGCGCTGAATGACCTGTATTGCGGCGAGGAATGACATGAGGTCCCCTGGAGAGACCCGACTGCTGGACATGAGTTGTCCCCCCATATAGAGGGTTCCTAGCACCAGGGAGTTGAGGAACAAGTTCGTACCAGCCTACAACATGTATAGATCATTACATCACTGCCCGCTCATGTTATACATACATGTACTAGTGTCGATAGTGGGGCCCTAGCCTCACCTGGAAGAGTCCGATGCCAAGTCCTAGGCGCTGATTGAGTCTCGAGGCCTTGTCAGTCTCAGCTGCAAACAGTTGGCGCTCGTGTTTCTCCATGGCACAGGCCCTCACAGTGCGAATATTGCTGATGGCCTCTTCCCCCAAAGCTGCAGCGCGAGCAGACTGGGGACAAGCACAGGGCCCACCGTGTGACACCGCAAGTTGACAAACATGGCAAACAGTTTCATTTGTAAATATTTGCCCCCTCCCTCTTTACCAGCCAGACGAGAGTAATCAACATATTGTTGATGAATCACCGGCGTTGCGCACAACAAGCTGGGCTCATTATTTACAAAGACTTGGACTTGTCCGAACATTTGACTGTCTCCAATGGAGGAGTAATATCATGACCTGCGATGACCTCATAAAACATGTCCTCTCGGGACACTTGTTCTCAGCAACTCTTGACCGCTGTATCCTTAGCGCAAACACTAGAGTTGCCCAATTTGACTTTCATCAAATTCGGATTGCTATTCAAGGAACTCCCTTATTATTAAAATACTTTGTTTCATGTTTCGCCTTATTTTGGTTTTAGTAAATTTCATTGAAATAGTGATGATATTGAGAGAGATATTGTTTTTTTTAACACCGATTTATTTGTTCAAATAATTATTTAGCCAAACCCTGATTTATTAAAAATAATATAAATTTTTACTTTTAGGCTAAAAATGGTAAAAAAATCAACTCAAACTTAAATGGTGTGTAGAGAACAATTATGGCTAAATTTCTCTTTAAGGTAAACCTATTTTTGAGGAAATTTGTTGCATGTATTTTAAGGTATTTCCATATACCTTTCAGGGATCTTTTACACGCCACAATCGGCACGGGACCGACGGCTTTACTTCCCCTCCAAAGGGAGTTGTGTTACGGTTTTTTAATGCTAAAGAAAGAACTGTCGACCCCGGTTGGGTCTGAACCCACGAACATCAGGTCTATTGTTCGCACATAAAAGGTCAGGTGACCATTTCCACGTCTCGCAATAACTCAATGTTTTCATGTTCTCGAGTGTTATATGTATGTGTCAGTGCTGGCCTGTTATTGGTCAGAAAGAGAATAGAGGAAATTAACCTAATCACTCGAGCTAACAAACTGAACACTTTCTTACGTCAGTGGCAAGAATCAACGCACCTGGTCCTGGGCCTCCCTCGACAATCTTCTGAGCAACGAGCCAATGAGAGTCCCCGATAGGACGACAGTGGGTACCAACATGAGCATGGCCGCCGCCATCTCGGGCGAGATGAAGAACAAAGACACTGTGCACCCGCACACCTGGAACACAACTCAGTGTTGGAGAGAGAAACAAACAAGCTGGGTGTCGTTAGCATTTGGGACCACACTTTACAGCCCAGCTGTTTTACCTCCAGGACCTGAAGAGGGGTGTGGGGGCTTCATCCCTAGAACAAGAGTCCAGAGTAGTTCCTGGCAACAGGTTGGGAGACGTTCAACAGTTGATTCAAAGTTAGAATGTTTTGTGAAATGTTGCATTCTGGGCGAGTAATGGTAACAATAGTTGGGTCGAATACACACCACATTCAGTTGAGTGATACAGTAATGGTCTGGGGTCTGGCTGGTTGTCCTGTAATTATTGTTGAAGATGAACCATCAATAAGCTATATTAGAGCTCTAAAACAAATTACAATTCAGAATTTGGAAATAAAACTTCAACTCAATGTCGAGAAAACTATCGGAGTCTTAAAATCAATCAACACCTTAAGTTACCTCAATATGAGTCTTAAGGTTAATAATATTATAAAAAGTACAGGGAGAAAAGGAGAAAAATCACATTTCTCATAACTTTTATATCTCAGACCCCAGCAGACCTCTTTTAACCATATTATAAAGTGCTTTAGGAAGGTCTCATGATTGTCTAACAGATGGCAGCACTAGTTCAATTGGACTTTCCCTCTTTTTCCCTTGTATCCTTTCATTCTTATCATTTCTCGCCGAGACACTTCGCCCCCTGGAAGCTCTATTTGATGTCCTCTTGTGGTGTGTGCCGAGTATAGAATATGTTCAATTGTTTACTTTATTATTACTATTACTTTACTAATCAACGGATCAACCACTCCGTGTATCAACGTAGTGAAAGTGTTTTGTTACATCCGTACATATCGTGTACTAACGCTCGTTCCTGGATAATTTCATTCCACAACTTCGAATAACGGCTCTTTATATTTTTGACAACTTCCCGCGTGACTACCAGTTTTACTAATCAGTGAGCCCCCTTGAAACAAGCAGCGTTGCTGCTGGCTAGTACTTGCCTGAGTGACGCTCCTCAAGCCCTGGGATATCACCGACTTGAAGGAGCTCTTGAAGTCCTGGATGTCCGCAGTCAGCCTGAGGAGAGCAACAGAGCTGTTGATATATTGCGGACTAGCAGGGGAAGGAGCTCTTTGTAGCTTAGTGCAAGACTGTGTCAAGTACATCTTGTTGATTTAACTTTTCTATCTGGTAGAAGATGTTTGTAAGATGCACAGCTACAGCTGGGGTTGTTACAAGTGTAACAGACTCACTTAAGAAAATAATGGCATCAATATCTATCGTACTTGTATGACAAGACATGAATATTAATCTATATATTAGCACAAGCTCCATTTTCTCAGGAGGTTCCCAGTCTCGGGTGTGAATCCTGGTTAGAACAGGACTGGGCAAGCAGTCGGCAGAAATCACGATGATATCTCACCTATTGACGAGCTCTCCTGTCTTCTCACCTGTTGACGAGCTCTCCTGTCCGCTGCTGGTCGAAGAAGGACACATCCTGTCTCAAGATGGACGAGAACAGGTCCTGTTTCATGCGTGTTGCAACACGCTCACCCACGTTCGACAGGAGGTATATGTACACAAACGTGAACCCCGCCTGGAATCACACACGCCCCAGAAACTCTCAACAAGCTGTCATTTCGTCTGCACACCCATTCCAGGGCGTTTTGACAGAGTTTGGTTTATTTTATTTTTTATTATTGCATCCCACTAGCCTTCCATGAATTAATTATACTTATGGGAGGAAGGTAGAATTTTAAAGAAAGTGTACCTGCATTTTCATGGAGAGTGAGTGGGAAAATATTTATGAAAAAAAAACTCAGTACATTAGACCAGGATTCTAGCCCCAATCTCCTCGTCAATGACAGTCTAGTCTACTGTGAGAATGACACCTTGAACCATTCAACCACTGGTGGGGGTAAAAGTTCAGTTATGTATTCACTCAACTTGAGGCCATGAACTTCTCATTAAATATATTACAATCTCTCAGTAGGCGCCCGCCAGGTGGTGGGTGTTTCTAGCTCACCTGGGCCACATACAGGAACAAGAGGCGCACCGCTGGCCCCCTGATCTTCTCCAGGAAGTGCGGGGCCCCCTCATCGCGGATGCACTGAGCCACAACGTTCACCACAGAGCCCAGAATACGCGGGATCTCGACGTTCAATAGCGCTACGATGAATGCTCCCTGGAAGACAAACAGTAATAGATGGTGAACTATAGTGCAGACATGGAGTTGTGCGCTCTCAGATAGTCTCGACCATTCCAGTGTTTACTGCAAGCAAGTCAAGCTCTGTCACGAGATCAGGAAACAAGCGCTAGGAACTTAGTACTAGTATTAGTACTGCTCTCACAAACATACTATACAGGGGTGGATGGAATGATAGCAGCTCATCACAAGCTCAATGTACCGCCGTCAACTGACCACAACGGCCGCCAACAGCCACCAGATGTGTGGTCGCAACAACTCCAGGAACTTGCTCCAGTCAAAACTGGGGTCCTTCTGTTCTTCCTTGGGGCTGAGTCCCACGACTCTGGAGGGTTGACACGCTGCAAAGTTGCTAGACAGTCCCAAGCCCGCGGCACCCAAAGCAACCACGAGCCATCTTTGGGGAGTGGGCCCCCTTAAGGACACTCGACACTTGCCCTGGAGTAGCCGGCGAGGAGCAGCTGTGGAGCCAAACCTGGGACAACATGTAGAGATACTGTCCTAGTAGGTCAAGACAAGACTATGATAGAGGTCATACTGTCCTAGTAGGTCATGACAAGACTATGATAGAGGTCATACTGTCCTAGTAGGTCAAGACAAGACTATGATAGAGGTCATACTGTCCTAGTAGGTCATGACAAGACTATGATAGAGGTCCTAATGTCCTAGTAGGTCATGACAAGACTATGATAGAGGTCATACTGTCCTAGTAGGTCATGACAAGACTATGATAGAGGTCACACTGTCCTAGTAGGTCATGACAAGACTATGATAGAGATGGTATTGTCCACTTAATATGTTCAACTGTGTGTTTGTGATAAGGTTGTTTGTAAGAAAGCTATTTAGTTGAATACAGTTGGTAGCACTGTGGTTCACTCACCTCCACTGAGAACCAAGATAACCTCGACATAACCTCGGTACTGTCCACAGCATCTTACTCCTGAAACAGATGAGTACAGTTGGTAGCAGTGTGGTTGCTATGGTGACATAACCACCGAGTCTAGATCTGGTCGGGAGTACCAAAATGAGGGCTAAGGACCAGCCTGTGAAATTACTGACACTGCTCAATATAAGAACTCTGTGGATTGTCTGTGATGAGCGCTGCGTGATATCTGACCCAGACAAGAACTGACGTTAAAAAACTACTCGACTCCATGAACAAACATGTGCACCTCAAAGAAGGAATTTTAAAAATTGGGATTTGATCTATTAGATTTATTAAAAACTGAGTTGGAAGAAATAAAATGGATAGTTTAATTTCTTGTCTGTTTGAAGTACATACAAGTGTTGCCCAGGGTAACCAAGCAATTCATTGTGTAGTTACTCCGGGTACTTCTACTAGTACCATATTACTAAAATTATATTGAATCGTTAAAATTTGCTTTATTAATTCATTAGACCTCTTCCTCTCCTTTGCTCGTTGGTCATTCCGAAAAAACAATATTTTTTTTCTGAAACTCATCATAAATTTGTATTTACACTTTGTCACTATTCATAAAACTGTCAGATTTACCTAAAGATGATAAAGCAATTTTTAAATTAACCAAATAAGATACCAGTTTAATCTTGTATTTTATGTAATCACTGATGTTTATTGTAGCATTTCTAGTAAAAAAAAATCCGGACTATTTCGCCTTTAAAAAATCCTCCTGGACAAAAGAAAGAGGACATGTCCAGGTAAAGGACGTGATAGGACATAGCAGACGGTCCATCCTTTCTCAAAGGAATCCAGTATTTTGCTTGTATAGTTTTTGATTGTTCAATACCATAACCTGGATCAAGACATTTGACAATCTAGGAAGAAAATCAGAAATAAGGCTACAAATAAATTAGCAAGAAAATGTCATTAATTACGTTCAATTCAATAAGTTATAACATCTTATACAATCATTAACCTAATAGTAATGTAGTTTGTTATTTGTCGGATGCAACATTCATCGGTTTACAATAAAATCCAGGGGGTGTTGACAAACATAAACACTTCCGTCCCGTTAAAGTTTTATAAAAAATAAAGTAATAGTACTACTGCCACTCGCTAGATCGTGCCACATAAAATATAACTAAAAAACATGTAGCCAACAACTACATACTGTCCCAACAACTAAACAAGTGCTAAAATAATTTTAAAAGTATTTTAAATAACTAAACAATTTTTATATTTGAACAATTAAATATATTACATTTTATTTGGTATTTTTTTTAAAATTAACATTAGTATTTCATGTTTAAACATTTTTAATATAGTGTGTTTTAAATTTTTGCTTTTGGTCAAACTAGTCTTCGGACTAAAGCTGTCTATTTTGTGCAAGTGTTTAAGTGATCCCAATTAAATTTAAATATCATTTATTGAAATAAACTAGAGAATCTTCAAAACTGTCGTAAGTGTATTGATTAATTATTATTATTTAAAGAAATAAGTCTTTAAGACCTTTAACTAAAAAACCGCGTCGGTATTTAACATTCGAGATGCCATCACGAACACGTGCTAGAAGGCGTGCTCATTAATTTTAAAAAAATTGAAATTTAAGTTTAAGAATGAGTGATTTTTACTTATATTAAATATATGTACATTAGGTACTTTAGTTGCGTTTTCTTCTTTGGCCTATTAAATTAATTTTCATCTCATTCAAAACTAATTAAATTTTACTTTTCTTTTATTCTGAAGACCTAATTTACAGAATATAACTAGTTAAATATACAATATTCAATACATTTTGATAAAGCAATAGGCAGTTAGCCCCCAAGTTTCCAATTGAGGCAGCGAAAAACATATTGTGGTCGTCTAAACTTGTTTTACTAACTTTGAATGAGCTAAGAGTTCTATAATGCCTAGGCCTACAGTGCCTAATCTAAAAACAACCAAAAATCATTTGATTATTTAGGCTTTCATAACTTATGCCTATTAAGATCTGGATTGGCTTCAATAAAAATAAAGTCTACTTTTTGTGGTAAAATATAATTATGTAGATATTAACTTACGGGAATATTAGAAGCAATTTATAGGCCCATAGATTGTGTACATTGATATTAGTTTTAATAATTAGTTAAGTATCATTTTAAATATGTTCAAAAAGTAGCAATTTATTATAATAACAATAGTAGGCCTAAATTCTTGCAGTAGTTTGTAACCATTCAGGAACTTAGGTATGGTACCGGTAACAAATTAACGATGGTAGGCTAGGTGTGTTATTTATTTTAATTAATGCATCTGAGATTATATTAACATTAAAAAGAATGGGGATACTATTATATTAGACTGTACAACCACCGAGGGCGAGTATTATTATGAGCACCGCGTATGACTACCCGTTTGGGTTATACGCACTTACGCTAATGTGTAATGGTAGGGTGTTTGTGAGATGAAATGGAGGACCTCCAGTTTAACGTGGAATCCGAACCACGGTAGAGGCCTGGCATTTCTCACATCCACAAGTTGTGATTAATACACGTCTTGTCAGAGGTGAAGGAAGGGTTTGGCAATCAGATAAATCTGTGCCGGGATCGAGGATTGAACCCCGGACACTCAGCACAGAAGTCTGAAACCTTACCTCTAGACCACCAGGTCATCTGAGGGCGAGTAATTATTGGATACTATTACTCAATGTGCATGTACAAAAAATTTATTTTAAAAATAGAGTAAGACTAGTCTTTCTTACAAATGACAAAGCCATGACTTTTATTGAAGTTTTACATGTACACATTCATTCAAAAATATCATCATTACTTATACATTTAAGATGTTTCACTTGTATTTTCAGAAGATGGTGAACAAATGTCTATGCCAGGTTCCAGGATGTCCTAGCAGAGCTTGGAAAAATCATAAGCTTTCTTTTTTTAGATTTCCAAAACAGGAAAACAGGTAAGAATATAGTAATAACTTTACAGGTTATCTTTGAGCCTCTCTTCATACAAATCCTAGTACATTTCCTGCTATGTAGCCTACGGACACTTTTAATCATAGAATTTTTTTAATACTAATTAGGTCCTGATAATGTGGATAGAAAGCCTACTTAAGGTGGGCGTGAAATAAATCAAGGGCTCATAGTGAAAGATGGTTTGGGCTATCACCCCAGATATATTTATGACATTAAATAGTAAAATAATAAATACTATTAAAATGAAGCTAAGATAAGGTTGTTATTTTTAATCATAGGCCTATTTAAATTATAATATGTTGAAAAAAAACAGTCAATAAACAAATTAAGGATCTTTGACTTGAAACATTCTAGGATCTCAAATGTGATTTGAGTTCTGGTTTTGCATATAATATATTTTATGCTTATTATTTACATGTACTGTATGTCTTGATAATATTCGAAGTCACGTGGAATATGTTTATTGAAATGTAGTGGCGATGCTTATTATTTACATGTACTGTATGTCTTGATAATATTCGAAGTCACGTGGAATATGTTTATTGAAATGTAGTGGCGATGCTTATTATTTAGATGTACTGTATGTCTTGATAATATTCGAAGTCACGTGGAATATGTTTATTGAAATGTAGTGGCGATGCTTATTATTTAGATGTACTGTATGTCTTGATAATATTCGAAGTCACATGGAATGTGTTTATTGAAATGTAATGGCGATGCTTATTATTTACATGTACTGTATGTCTTGATAATACTCGAAGTCACATGGAATGTGTTTATTGAAATGTAGTGAGAATGCTATATTTACTGACATGCAGTGTTTATATTCCTTTTAAATTTAATGGTAGTCAATGTTTAATTATATAGTTTCTGTTTCAGTTCGAGTGCCGGGTACGTTTTATTTTTATTTTTCAACTCCTTTGTACCCACGTCGGTATGCTTACAGTCCAAATTTCTGGCTCGTTTAGTTTGCTAGTGACACATCGGTCAGGATTCAAATCTTCCTCATCCCCACCCCATAATCAAATAATATCTGTCTCTTTTCAATGCAGTTTTACAATCTTCCCAGGCAGATGCAATTACATGCCCTCACCCATCTCTGTGGCCGCACGGTCTAACGCGCTAAACTCATGTTAGACTAGACTTCTGAGAACGTGGCGATCAGGGTTCAATCCCGGTCAGGTGAACTGAGAGTGGTTTTTCCTAAAGGTTTTCACACTCTTCATGCAAATGTGGGTGCACTTCCTATTAATTACACCTACCTCATCCATAACCCATTTGCTATAGCTCTAACAGGTAGTATGACCCTGTGCTGTGCCAAGTTGCATATATTGCATAACCTGAACAGGTAGTAAGACAGTGTACTAAAAAAATTTATATTGATTCTATTTGTGAATTTAATGAGTTAATTAGTTCTTTGAGGACTTTTTGGTATTGACTAGGTGTGCGCATATAACTTTTTAATATCTAATTATCCGTTTACAAAGATCTTAGAAAAACCAATATGGAAACACTGTGCAATAATGTAATTTAATTGGTTGGGAAGGGGCCTTGATAGAAACAAATGTCTATAAAATAAATAACATTTGTTTCTATCAAGACTTAGCATAACTTTATTTCGGCTTGGCTTCCTTCCTTATAAATTAAATTACATTATTTTTAAATTAGTGTCAACTCCACTATTTTTCCAATCTGAATCTTGGGTAAAATTATAAACCTCAGTGAAAATAAAAATATAATAGAAATTGGAAATTTTAGAAAATAGTAACTGTAAATAAATGTAAACATATTTTCTTATCCATTCCTTATAACATTCATACAAAAATTAATGTGTTAAATTACTGATCTGATCCCTGGTTTAGTTTTTCTAGAATTATGTTGGTTCTGGACCACCAATAGGCAGTATTTGAGGTTCAAACAAATTTCAAATGAATAATTGAATATATATAGGGTTTGTGTTTCAAATCTAATATTTTCTAAAATCCTAGAATCTCCTTAAGGATTATAGGGTCCTATTCCTAATTATAATAGTGTTTCCACACATATATTTCCAAGCCATTAATCAATTACTAAATTATATATAATAATAATATTAATACAAATTATGAAATATTTTTGTTAAGTACAAGTTTGTATATATTTTTTAACAAAAATATTGCTGGTTACACAATTCGTAACATTTTCATATCATTTAATGATCTCAGTCAAATAAATACCTCTTGCACACATCTACTAATAACGTTTTGTTATCAAAACCTTAAGGTCCACATAGAACACATGTAATGTGGCCATAAGACAGTCCCAAGCCTGTTCAAACACAGAGGGAATTATTCTTATACCTGTAGCCTTGTAGGGCCAGTTTAATAGACTTAGTACACCATAAGTGTAACCAGATAATAAATACAAGGCAACACCTACCTTAACTCTAATGGAATGGGCCAGTGCTGCATATGAAACTGGCCCATTCCATTCAGGTCTAAGTAGTTGTCCATTATTTAGTAACTAGTACGCACTAGAACATGCGGAAAAACTGGGCATTCGAAAGAGTAATATGGTGGGCCACCTTGAGTTCTAGCGAGTCCACCACATATTCAAAGGAAATGTCAGAAAATTTTATCAAATTTCTAAAAAAAAAATTACTTATTCACTAAAAATATACACAACTTTTATTTAAAATAATCAAACTAACATTTTTTTACCTTGTGAATCTTGACACAGTTGAACATTTTAATGTTAATTAGATAAAGACTTTGAGAATCTTCATATTGTCTTTTCACCACTCTACTGCGCATTTTATACAAAGTTGAACCATGGTCGTGCGCTTATGTAGGAACTTAATTATGTTATAGAAAGAAGAAAAAAAATGTCTCATAGGGGTGTGCACAGTCCACTTTTCCAATTTGAAGTGAACTCGAACCAAATACATGAAAAATTATCAAAGTTCAAATATTTTCTTTTAGTTGTTTTATGCTTGGAAAAATATTATATTGTAGTTATATAAAACCTAATGCACTAAAATTACTTGGATGTTATTTTGCACCACTGTAATATTTTGTGTTAATCTGACAAATCAAGATACTATCACAGCTTATAATTCAATTACTTCAGTTTTTTCCATATGAATATTTGTAATATATAAACAGCTCAGAATTATCATAGTTGAAAATAAATGAAGTAATATAGTCATAAATATTTTTATTGACGAAGCGAAGTTGAAGCTGATGTTTGTTTCGATGCCAAGTCAAAGCTTCGCATACTCCTAGTTTCTCACAACAATTTGAACTCAAGGTTTTTTTTTTCATATAGAGTCTTAGCATATGGGTATATTCATGTTAGGGCACAAATTGAGCCCAAACAGTGAACAAAAAAAATATATTTAAATCTTTGTCAATGTGGCAAGTCATCTTAAGTTAAGCTTATAGCACAACATTAACTATTTTGGTTTGTGTGTAAATATTTTTAGTAACTTGGCTCCAAATTTGTAGAGTTTGTTTTAGTATTGGTTTGTATAAAAATAACAATTTTCTCTTTCTCTTAAAGGTTTCATAAACGTTTGAGTCGGATGCCATCCTGTAATCAGTTCCGTGTAACCTGCATTCTTCATGTTGGTTTACTAATGTTGCTGGACTCTTGACTTTTTTACTATTAAAGCTGGTTTGAAGTTGCATTAGTTTACTCAATATATCAAGTGTTTTAACATATAGGTTCACTTTAATGTAATTGTTCGCAATCAATTGGACAAAATCTCATGCTTTGTATTTTTTATTTCCATTTTCTTTTCTTATATGTTTAAAAAAATGTATCATCAGTTTAATTCATAAAACAGTATTGTAAATAAATATTTCTTTCTACACCAGATTATAGGTCAAGATTTATATGTATGACTATATTTTATTTGATATTAAAAAATATTTTTTTATTCATAAGTGTTTGTTTTTCATTTTTGATCACTTGTACTTTGGTCATTCATTGAAATTGTAATGCCTATTTAACTAAGCTATTTATGGAGAATCATGAATTGTTACATCAGAGAAGTTTGAACCCTATTTGAAAAGTTATTATAACTTTTGAAATAAAAGATAAGGTTTATAAAAAATTTTTATTCTTGGACATGTATATATTTTTAGTTCAAGAATGGAAAGTTTTCACTTTTCATTCCTGGAGTTATAATACATTTTCAATCGTGTTTTTTAAAGATTCCTGGTGATAAGACAATCATTAAACTTTACCAAAGTGAGTATATCCTGTTTCTGAGAGGAATGAAAATCTGAGAGGCCTTTTTCCCTACCAAAATACTACCTATAGTAGAATTTTGGCAGGGAAAAAACATTTCAGACACTCATTCCTCCCAGAAAACAAAAAAAAAAAAAATTCAGTGTAGCAGTAGTTAAATATTGCTCCGCTAGTACGCTAGTAACAAATCTAGTTTATAGTCTAGCTAATAGAGGGCTCTTACATATGTAGTTTAAAGGTCAGCCGCTAGATTTCTCGCTCAATTAGTACTACTGCCACTCGCTAGGAGCGGGCTGTTTCACGGAAGACCTTTAACCTGGTCGTCAACAATCTCAATAATCTCTGATAAAATCGACTATTATGTATCATATAACAAGTGAAGGCGAGCAGGGATGCCAGCTCCATAGATAAATAGTATGCAGAGACCATTGATCACTATAATATAACTGGATGGACATCTGTGGCTGAAATTTTCGAGCTGTCGTCTGCATACCATTGTCTAAGAGAGAAGGAAATTTTCGGGTATCGGGTATATTTGAGGTAAATATGTTAGTAAAAGCTTTAAAGAACATAATAAAGTTTGAAGCTGGTTAGTTTTTTCTTTAAATAAGTTAATGTAGCCTAATATATACGATGATTTTTGAATGAAGCTCGCTTATAAGGCTTTATCTCGTACCAGAATCCAACCCTATAATTGTGTTTAGGTATGATGAAAGATCTTCCAAAAGGAAATTTCTACTTCCGATTTAAATGGCCGTTCATCCCACTAAAATATTATATATAGGATAGTATTCTGGTAAGAAATAAAGCCTTACAGATTGAGATTATTATTAAAATCAGGGTTTAGTAAATACCGTACTTCCTACAAGCCTATAACCTAAATTATCAATTGATTATAGAGATCAATGCTCTCAAGGGATATCACACACGGACTTGAATTGTATTTTGCCTACCTGGATACTTTTGTTTCTTGGATTAGTGCTTTATTTTTAAAGACATATTAAATAAATAGAACAACACAATAATTGAAAATATTTTCACATTATCTTTCATGGTTATGACAACATTTAAGTAAATCAGTTATCAGTAAACTATTCCTTAATAAGTATTCTAAGGTAGTAAACCACTATTCAAATATAACTCTAAACAAAAGTGTTTAGTCGCTCTTTTTAAAAATTACTACTTACCAAAAATCAGCTATCTTTAAACTAAACCCAAAATATTTTTTTTAAACAAGCTTACATTCTTATTTATCATATAGGACTTTCCTATACCTTTTCAACAAAAACGTTAAGAAACTAATACGAAATATTTCAAATTTTAAAAATCAATCATCAATAAATTATGTTTAGTTTGAAAATGCATCTAAATATTTCTTTATGCTACTTTAGTTACTGGTACAGACAAAATGTTAACACCCACTTTTGAGGGAAGATAGTAACAATTATTATTATTAATAGGGTAGAAAATGTTCATAATTCTAAGCCTACTTTTCCAAGATGAGTAACTAAAAAGTTGTTTAGTTAACAAGCAGCACTTAGATCCGAAAATATATTATGTTCAAAACTATACGCGATACATAATTAATTTTAATCCCACATTTAATAAAATTAGAATCTCCTTTTTGGGGGTTTGATTTAGATTTCAAAGCAATAAGCTTCTACATAATATATTTTGTAAATTAATTACTAAAGTTGCAGGATATTACAAAGTCATATCGCACAGTTGGCACCACAACGTGAAAAATCTGGGTTAAAATTGTGGTATGTTCTTTTTCTCAAAGGTGCTGCTTTTTATATTTTTTCAGTACTAGCATAACTCAAATAAACCGTCTCGAAGGCTCTGTTGGTATTTTATTTGGAGCAATGACTTTTTTTTAACTCAAGCTAATTTTATTAAGGAGCACATCCACTCCGCCTGTACGATTTTCAAAAAAATAATATTTTGCCAACAAAATTGAGTAAGACATATATATTTTAAACAAAGAATAAAATTCTAGAAGCACAACATACTTTTTAATTTACTATCAACAATTTTCTTGTACAAATTGTGTAACAAAATGTTTAGACACTTCTTGTAATAGTTAAAAACCACCATATTAAATTTCTTATTCACATTTGGTCTGGAAAGTGTAGTTTTAAACTGTGTTCAGGTGATTATAATACATACAAAGGATATTTTTCGAAACTATATATTTAGACACAATATATTTAATGTGTAAACTTTAAAAAATATAAATAAATCAATAGAACAATATCAACACTCCTAAGGCTAATTTTTATAAAAGAATGAATCCACACACAAATAGTGGTACCGAGTCATTACTCTTAATAACACTTAACAACTCTAGTTTTCCTAATATTAGCGGTGTGCTACTCCGCCATTGTTAGTCAATCAGACCTACTTTGTTGAGATATTGGAAGTGCAACATTAGTTATAAATATACAAGACTAGTCCAGCCATTGTGCGAATGTAAAGTTAAAAAGCTGGTAGCATTCCTCCTAAGATACCTTTAATGAAACTCTACTTACGTACTCAGGGAATGTTTTAAAGTGTACACTTTGGGTACAGCTAAAAAACAAAATGTACATCCATTGCAAGCGTGACGTATTAGACAATGCAGCCACTGATTTGGCTAACAAAGAAACATACAAGGCGGAAACTTGCCACAAGTCTGCATAGCTTGGGTAGCCTTTTCCTAGTTTTTACACATATTGCGAGCCTGACATCTTAAGCTGTGTAATCACTGGTGTGAACTACCCCAAAATGAAGGAACATAAATAATAATACTAATAATAATACTTAGCACCGCGTCTTACTACCCGTTCGGGTTATATGCTTGAGTACTATTTACTATAATGGGTTAGGAATAGGGAAGGTTGAATTTAGAGGAAGTGAACACACATTTGCGTGAAGGGAGAGTGGAAAACCATTTACCAAACCCCCCTTTCCCCAGTTCACCCGAGCAAGATTCGAACCTCGATCTTCCCATCCTTGGTAGTCTAGCTCAACACCAAACTTGCGCGTTAGCTAGCTACACCACAGAGGCAGGTAAAGAACATAAAAATCTAAGATTTGGTAAAAGTATTTTTTTTCTATTTACTTGAGGTATTTAACGTGCACTTTCTGAACCGACTGATTATATCAGCACACAAGAATTTCTATGAGCAAGAGCGAAAGGGCCTACCAATTTTGCCGGCAAAGGTATTTCCACGTACCTTCCAGGGTTATTTACTTGCCACAATCAACATTAGACCAACGGCTTTACTTCTCCTCAGAAGGAAGTTGTGCTACGAAATTTTATCACTCAAGAAAAATCCGTTGACCACGGCTGGGTTTGAACCCACGAACATTGAGTCCTGAGGCGAGAACTTTACCCCAAGACCACCGAGTTCGACTGTTATAAATACTTTAGGAAAGTAGCAGATTTGCAACTTGGGAATTTAGCTATAGATACTGTGAGCCTGGCACCTTAGAATGCTTGTCCACTGACAAGAGAAGCTTGAAAATCAGTAAATATTAACTTTCAGAGTATAACAAGCCTGAAGACTTAAAACGTGTGATAATCAAGGATATATTTCCCAGGACCATCAACTCTTGACCCCTCGCAACTAACTCCATAAACAATTCCCCAAGTCATCTTTCTCACCTCAACAAGTTACAAGGTCTATGGCCAGCGGAAGTTCACACGTTTTGAGATTTTTGTGCAGATTTACAGCTAAACACCTTTTTTACAGATCCAAACAAGTTTTTTATGCCATGGGTAACCCTGTCCTAATATCGTCCACACATTCACTGACTAACATCAATCATACAGAGGTTGCGGATTCGATAGTGAACATTTTGTAAACACTGATACAATCATTTTATAAGTGAAGAATTTTTAAAAAATTAATAAAAAATTCGGATTCGTTTAGTAAAACTGGAGAAATTGTAATTTTCTGAAATTACAGCTTCCCCTTGAAATATTTTAAAAATAATTTGGTTCCATCCTCAGTGTTTTATTTAACAAAAAATTATGAGAATCTTGTTTGTAAAAGTTGCAAGAGTTGAATGGCTTCCAAGATTTAAACATATGGATGGATAATTTCCACCGACATTTACTTTTATATCTATAAAGAAAATCTCTTTTCGCTACCATCACCTCTCTGTCCAGTGTCAGCAGTGTAAAGTGTTAACTGTGTTTGTTCCTTTTTTATATGTTTCAATCCACCTTTCCTGTACCTTCTTCCAAATATAACACACCAATATTTACTTGAAATGCACAAGTTAATATTCCTAGCAGATTCTGTCTTCCTCCGACACAAATCACAAGTTCATATAAATAATCACACTAGTAAATGTAGCAATAAGATCAGCTCCTTGGAGGGAATGTGTATAGGCAACATCAGCACAAACTCTGCTCTGCTGCTGCTGGAACACACAAGAAATACAGTCTGGTGTTTAGATTGAAGTGAATTAAATACAAGCGTCTAAGTTTCTATCAAAGCTGACGAAACTGTCAAAATGTCATTCTTATAGTTTTGTAAAATATCAATTTCATCCTCTACGACAATGGACACTTGAGACAACTAGAACCACGTTAGGTTTTGGGCACACAAATGGTGTCATGGCTGGTTGGCTAATTAATGATCTATCTCATGTCTTGTGTGCAATGGATGGAGGTTTCTTTAGGATGTTAATTGCTGGCTCAGAAGATTATTAATTACTAATACAAAAATTATTCATACTAAGGTTTTTGACAAAAAGAAAAATATTGTCTTTGTAATTTTAATTCTTATGTTTCATAGAATGACCAAGTTTCTTCTACTTGTCCTAAATACTAATGCCATTCAAAATTTAAAAACTATCAAGGGCTCTGATGACATGTTGTTCATTCACCTGCCGACCTGTAAGAAATAATTGTGCAATAAGGTCGGTCATCAGCCGACAGGAGCATATTCTAGACCCTCAGGTGTACTTTATAGGGACCATACAGGGAAATAAGATTACAATCCACTCAGAGATTAAAATAAAAATATATACAGTTTAAATTATAACTTCAACTAATGAGAAGGAAAAACAAGGGAAAAAGTTATTGTTGGAAATGTGACCTGTCATGAGGCCTGTAAATTCCATATCCACACATTCAAACTCATGATGAAATAATATATAGTAATTATGTACCCGCATTTGTGGGAATGTAGACAACCTTTTATAAAAACCCTGGCTGAGATTCAAACCCTAAGCAAAGCAGCGTGGGCCTCAAGATGAGGGTATTATCAGAACTAACTCAGTACATCAATAGCTCACTCTTTTGACGAAAGTTGTGAATATACAAAAGTTGAGGCAAAGCCTTTATTTAACTTACAAATGCATTAGGGCTGCCAAAAAAGTGTTTAAAACTTGCACAACATATAAATAAACAGAACTATACATAATAAGTACATAAAAACAGTAATAAACAAGACGATGCGTGGTGTTGATATGCAACAAAAGAGCAAAGTGACGAAATTTGAAAGTGTGGTTATAATTTAAATCCAACAAGACTCGAGATATTGCTGTAAAATATTACAATTAAATAAGAATTTGAGTGACTCACCGTCTTCTCCTGACAGCATTTCTTCTGTCTTGTGTATAAATGCTACAACATCCACAGTTAAGAAATATGCGCCCAACGTCACAACCATCAGGGTCAGATTAAACATCATTCTGGCAAACACTGATTATTCTGAACCTGCAACCTACAATTTAATGTGCACTGACTCTCATTGGTCAACTAGAGACACTGATAATGTGTCAGCTGTGGTTTCTAGCCCTCTCTCCAAGCGACTCTTGACGTGATTATACGCTAGCTCCCATAGTTGACATTGACAGGACTGTTTGAAACAATAACACAGCTTGTTCCCAATGTGTTCAAGTGCTCTGGAACAAAAATAGTGCAAATGTGCTAGCTGAGCAGTACTGGCTGAACAGTGTTAGCTGAGCAGTCCTAGCTGAGCAGTACTGGCTGAACAGTGTTAGCTGAGCAGTCCTAGCTGAGCGTGTTTGAAGAAGTTGTCCACCTGACTCTGAGCCACGGCCGGGCTGTTGCTGACAAACACGAGGCCTGTAAGGTCTGTTACCACCACCTTCGCAGCCACCTGCCAACAATCACACAATCTCACACAATCAATCACACACTAACAGACATATTCTCACAGCTACAATATTGTGGGTCAGTATTTACCCTCTGACAGGAGAGGATGCAGTTGGGTCCATCGTAGTACAGCCCCACAACGGGGCCCCGACTGACCACGTGGTTATAAGAGCTCGACAGGAACACCCTCTCAGCATCCGCTGGGCTCATGCGCCCCTCCTTGGTCTGCAGCAGGAGACAGGCGGGCTGAGGGACAGAGACCAGGGGGTGGTTAGTTTACACTACTCTTTCCAGGCGAACGCCCTCAAAATTCACTTGACTCATCCTCGGTGCTGGTACTAACGTGAACATACGCCAGTGTTTGATATCTAGCCTAGGGAGAAGGATGAAGAGAGTCAGAATATAAAGAGAAGGTTCTGTCTCACTCTGCACCAGGGATGTCAGACTCTTACGTTGTCCTGTTTGAGACAGTTGATGAAGGCCCGAACTCGCTGGGATTGCTGACCGTCGCAGAACAAAGTCACGAGGCAGGACTCCCCACTGGGGTTCTTGTGAGGGCCCCACGTGTAGGGGACCACACTGGTGTCCCCAGCCAGACTCAGGTCGATACTGCAACATGCAAAGATGACTGGGTCGACTCCAAGACAACAGGATATAATGGGACAGTACCTGTGTGATGGACAGTACCTGTGTGATGACAGGACAGTACCTGTGTGATGATGGGACAGTAGCTGTGTGATGACGGGACAGTAGCTGTGTGATGATGGGACAGTACCTGTGTGATGATGGGACAGTACCTGTGTGATGGACAGTACCTGTGTGATGATGGGACAGTACCTGTGTGATGATGGGACAGTAGCTGTGTGATGACGGGACAGTAGCTGTGTGATGACAGGACAGTACCTGTGTGATGATGGGACAGTACCTGTGTGATGATGGGACAGTAGCTGTGTGATGACAGGACAGTACCTGTGTGATGATGGGACAGTACCTGTGTGATGATGGGACAGTACCTGTGTGATGGGACAGTACCTGTGTGATGACGGGACAGTAGCTGTGTGATGATGAGACAGTACCTGTGTGATGACGGGACAGTAGCTGTGTGATGATGGGACAGTACCTGTGTGATGGGACAGTCGTGTAGTCCTCCACGGTGACGGAGAATGGTAGAAGGCACCAGTTGGTCTCCCCATCCACAGGTGTGAAGTCATGTACGTCGCTCCAGTTGTTGTTGAAGCAGCTGAGACCAGCTTCCTGGAGGTGGCCTGGAACAAAGAGAGCACTCACCCTCCAGCCCTGTGCTAGTGACTCACCCTCCAGCCCTGTATAGACGACTCACCCTCCAGTCCTGCGTAGGTGAGCTGATAGCAGCCCATGTGGATGCTGGTGGAGGACTCTATAATGGGTTGAGTTGCACACAAAAGGAACACGTTCATCTTCCAACAGTCCCTGGTGCGGAACTGACCACATGCAGTCAGACACACACACTCTTTGCACTCCCTCAAGAACACACTGTAAAACACAGTTAACCTGAATTACCAAGGACAGGGAGAGAGCTAGAGAGTTTAGATAACTAGGTGTGAGTTGTTGCTCACCTGCCCCTGACGGCAGACAACACCACGGTACAGTTGGTGCAATTGTCCATGTTAACAGAGTTGATGTGGTCCAGTACATAGATCCTAGCATTGCAACAATTCTGTATGAGCAGCTGTTCCCCGTGGACACTTCCTGGCATCTTCCACACTTCCCCGTCTTTTATATCCTCCACTGTGTAGTCGTGTAGGTTAACTGCCCTGCGCTTGTCCCTGTAACACACATTACCCTCCACTGTGTAGTCCTGCGCTTGTCCCTGTAACACACATTACCCTCCACTGTGTAGTCCTGCGCTTGTCCCTGTAACACACATTACCCTCCACTGTGTAGTCGTGTAGGTTAACTGCCCTGCGCTTGTCCCTGTAACACACATTACCCTCCACTGTGTAGTCCTGCGCTTGTCCCTGTAACATACATTACCCTCCACTGTGTAGTCCTGCGCTTGTCCCTGTAACACACATTACCCTCCACTGTGTAGTCCTGCGCTTGTCCCTGTAACACACATTACCCTCCACTGTGTAGTCCTGCGCTTGTCCCTGTAACACACATTACCCTCCACTGTGTAGTCCTGTGCTTGTCCCTGTAACACATATTACCCTCCACTGTGTAGTCGTGTAGGTTAACTGCCCTGCGCTTGTCCCTGTAACACACATTACCCTCCACTGTGTAGTCCTGTGCTTGTCCCTGTAACACATATTACCCTCCACTGTGTAGTCGTGTAGGTTAACTGCCCTGCGCTTGTCCCTGTAACACACATTACCCTCCACTGTGTAGTCCTGTGCTTGTCCCTGTAACACATATTACCCTCCACTGTGTAGTCGTGTAGGTTAACTGCCCTGCGCTTGTCCCTGTAACACACATTACCCTCCACTGTGTAGTCCTGTGCTTGTCCCTGTAACACACATTACCCTCCACTGTGTAGTCGTGTAGGTTAACTGCCCTGCGCTTGTCCCTGTAACACACATTACCCTCCACTGTGTAGTCGTGTAGGTTAACTGCCCTGCGCTTGTCCCTGTAACACACATTACCCTCCACTGTGTAGTCGTGTAGGTTAACTGCCCTGCGCTTGTCCCTGTAACACACATTACCCTCCACTGTGTAGTCCTGCGCTTTTCCCTGTAACACATATTACCCTCCACTGTGTAGTCCTGTGCTTGTCCCTGTAACACACGCTAAACAATCTAAATGTTGGTAATATTCAAATTTATTTATTATTCTATTCTGAAAATTGAAAAATTACCCTGGACACAGGAATCAAACCCACGACCTTTGGCTTAATACGCCAATGCTCTAACCACTGAGCTATCCAGGCCCAGGGTCATTCTTCACTCATATTTTAAGGCAGAGTCTATGATGGACGTGAGGAATCCGTCGGCTACAAATGTGTGATTTTATTAAGATTATGAGATTTCTGAGTAAAGAATGACCCTGGGCCTGGATAGCTCAGTGGTTAGAGCATTGGCGTATTAAGCCAAAGGTCGTGGGTTTGATTCCTGTGTCCAGATGTCATTTTTCAATTTTCAGAATATGATTTCTAGATGGAGAATTCCTCACTAAAAAGCAAAAATAAGAGATTCAGCTATTTGATTCTTATTTATTATAGTTTGTCAATTAATGATGAGTTTTACATAGGCCAGGTTATAAAACCCAGGAAACGTCTCAACATTCTGATAAACCATAAAATCCCCGAACCACAAATAAAAGGTTCTGTAGGTAGTTAAATTGAGATCTAGAATGTGTGTGTGTGTGGGGGGGGGGGGGGGGGATTGACGAACCAAATGCATCATAGTTATGTTTCTGTCCACTAACTATTTAAAGATGCGAGTGACCTGGCGGTCTAGGGGTAAGGTGTCAGACTTCTGTGCTGAGAGCCCGGGGTTCAATCCTCGGTCACGGCACAGATTTATCTGATTGCCAAACCCTTCCGTCACCTCTAACAAGACGTGTATTAATCACAACTTGTGAATGTGAGGAATGTGAGGAATGCCAGGCCTCCACCGTGGTTCGGATCCCACGTTAAACTGTAGGTCCTCCATTTAATCTCACAATCACTACCATTGCACATTAGCGTAAGTAAATATAACACGAACGGGTAGTAAGACGCAGTGATGATGATAATAATAATAATAATAATAATAATCTATTTAGACTTACCAAGAGTATTCTTTGGGGGCCGTGTCTTTTTTCATTACTCTGGGCTGTTGACGTCCTGTTTTATTCAACAAACATCCCATTTTATTGAAATAAACTTTGGGCTTGTGTTATATAATTTACAAATTATACCCACACAGAAAAATAAATTTAAAACATTTTACTATGTAGGCCTAACGTATGTCAGGATTTATAAATTTGTATTTTTCATATAGTAAGAAAATATTCACAGCTGATAATAATCAACAGAAAATATTGTTTACACATTACCAAAGGTGTTCATTGAAATTTGTTTATATTTAGCCAACATAAACTAATGAAATATTTTTAATACAGTTTAGCCAACATTCTGTACTCAGCAGTGATCTTTATATTATACTGGATAGTGGATGGACATAAACATACGCATTGCAAAGGACCAAAACGTGACCCTCAAGTTTATCATCTGCTTCATTGTGGGGGGAGAGATTTAAGGGTTTATTTCAACGTTTTTATGCGAAGACATGTCTCTGAAGAATAAAGTGATGTCGTTTGAAAATAGTGAAGTATTATACCAACACTTGCCTGAAGCATCGTTTACATTAAAGGATATAGAATTCAGTTTTGGGGTGAATGACAATGATTGTCTATACGATTGAAAATAAAGGAGCAATATTACATTTTTTTGACAATTAAATCTTATTTAATTAGTTATTACCGAAGAGAAAAATAATATTTTCAATAATAAAAAATAATTAAACTAGTTAAAACAAAGTTTTGTAAATTCACAAAGAAGGAATTATTTATTATGTATAAGTTTAGTGTATTTCTTTACAACAAACTAGTGAGTGTGTGTGTGTGTGTGTGATTCACTTTTCATGTTATCATTTTCTCATGGAACTATTACTAGTTCAAATTTAGAAGGAAACTATTTGATTTAGATAAATTCTGATGTTTTGTTAACACGCGTTGGCAACACTGTATTTAGTGCTGCTATCTTTTTTTTTTCTTTGTATTTATGGCCGTTCATTAGTTGCAGACGACAGTGTTGTACATTTATTTTTCACCGAAAGAAGTAAATACGTGTAACGATGGATTATAACTATTACGACACTCCCGAGGGAGACGATTGTTTTTTAAAACTGTGGTACACGTCCAAAGTGACGGGTGTGACTGGTTTAGGAATCTCCGCCGTGGATGTCTTGTTCTACTCTCATCCCAAAGGTCGGTCATAGCTCTATTTTGTGTTGAAGGAACGAAGTATAGTTTGTTTTAGTTATATAGATCCACAGGACTTTCCATGGAGTATTAGAGCATGTGCGTCACAGACTGCCTGGAGTAGTCACATAGCTACTACACTGGTGGGGTAAACCATTGAAGATAAACCTCAGTGGGGCTACACCTGGTATCCCCAGGGCTGACTATACAAACCTGGCACCATTGGTGGTTCATAGGTGATCGGGGCTAGGAACACTTTACTGAGATTCTCAGAAATTTGAGGTGGAAACCATTGATGGTATGAAGCTGTATTATTCAATATGTAGAGCGCAACAATGAACGAAACATTGTTTGGTCATTTAGGTTAGTCTGTAAGTCGCTGATAATCATCACTGGCATACAAACCAACCTAACACTACTTGTTCTAATTGGTCCAGGTTACTTCGAGACGCTCTCCAGGTTTGGATACTTAACGTTACCGCTAGTAGGGATGGCCGCCGCCTTCACGGCCACGACATGTGCTGCCACCAACTTGCGCGGAAAGGACGACAAGTTGAAACTATGCGCTCGGGGGCGTGGCGGCGGGCTGTATCTTCGGGACCTGGCGGAAAACCATCAAAAGCGGCTTCGTGGCCTCGGTGCTCTTGGGTGCGTTCGCCATGCTCAAGAAGGCGTCCAAGGAGGACGGATGGGAGTTTATGCCCGAGATCAAGTACAGGGAGAGGTTCC
Organism: Timema podura; assembly: GCA_033556935.1. Taxonomy (NCBI): domain Eukaryota; kingdom Metazoa; phylum Arthropoda; class Insecta; order Phasmatodea; family Timematidae; genus Timema; species Timema podura. The sequence continues at coordinate 3,376,487 of JAVRXN010000006.1, read as the reverse complement.
AGCAAGACTGGAGCCTGAGGAAGCATCGTCCGGGGAACTGGGTATCCTCCGAGTCTGAGATATCGGAGGAGTGAACAAGTGTTTACAGTAGACTTGTATGCACGACTGCCCTAGACATTCTTAGTAATAAAGTTGTTAAAATAATCTTGGACAGTCCTAGAGTCATTGCCCTCCCTCGGTCGCAATGTAGGGGGATCTGGGTTGTAACCACACCCCAAGGCTGACGATTACACCACCAACAAATATTTTGATTACAAAAGTAGCTTACAATAAGGGCAGAACTTTTCAACCAATAGCAAACATATTTTTGAACTTTTAAAGTATTTTTTAAATTGTTTCAGTAACCCTCGGACATTTGAGAATTGTTTTATTTTATGCCTAAAGTTTGGTAAATATGAAAACACACAAGGTATTATCAGAAATAACTGGTTGTTAGGTTAAAAGTATTGTTTTTTAAAAATCGTAGTAAATATAAAACACTCATGACTTTCAATAAACTTACCCTAAAATGAGTACTTGTTTCTAAGATAAACTAAAAAAATAAACCAGACTTGAAAAGCAAGGCCATTATTCTGTCACTAATATGACCTTGAGTGTTGGAGTCAGTCTTACCAACTTACAACTCTCCTGTTCTTTCATTGGTTACAAATCACACAGCTTGATCTTCCCCTGTACAGTTTTTATCCAGACCAATACCAAGTCTAATTGTTATGGCAAGGACATTCAAATCTCACGAGTACCTATTTAAGATCATATTACATTTTTTTTAGTAAATGATACTTATAATGAATCAATTAAAACTTCATTTTGACTAAGTAGGTAGTTTTTATATTGTTAATTACATATTTCTTATTGCTATGGGTATTGGACAGGATTCAAGTAATGTTGATATATCCAGGGTCTTTCAGTTGAATAGGGCAGTGGCAGTGGGTCCTTCAGTTGAATAGGGCAGTGTCAGTGGGTCCTTCAGTTGAATAGGGCAGTGTCAATGGGTCCTTCAGTTGAATAGGGCAGTGTAAGTGGGTCCTTCAGTTGATTAGGGCAGTGGCAGTGGGTCCTTCAGTTGAATATGGCAGTGTAAGTGGGTCCTTCAGTTGAATAGGGCAGTGGCAGTGGGTCCTTCAGTTGAATAGGGCAGTGTCAGTGGGTCCTTCAGTTGAATAGGGCAGTGTCAATGGGTCCTTCAGTTGAATAGGGCAGTGTAAGTGGGTCCTTCAGTTGATTAGGGCAGTGGCAGTGGGTCCTTCAGTTGAATAGGACAGTGTCAGTGGGTCCTTCAGTTGAATAGGACAGTGTCAGTGGGTCCTTCAGTTGAATAGGGCAGTGGCAGTGGGTCCTTCAGTTGAATAGGGCAGTGTCAGTGGGTCCTTCAGTTGAATAGGACAGTGTCAGTGGGTCCTTCAGTTGATTAGGGCAGTGGCAGTGGGTCCTTCAGTTGAATAGGACAGTGTCAGTGAGTCCTTCAGTTGAATAGGACAGTGTCAGTGGGTCCTTCAGTTGAATAGGGCAGTGGCAGTGGGTCCTTCAGTTGAATAGGACAGTGTCAGTGGGTCCTTCAGTTGAATAGGGCAGTGTCAGTGGGTCCTTCAGTTGAATAGGGCAGTGGCAGTGGGTCCTTCAGTTGAATAGGGCAGTGTCAATGGGTCCTTCAGTTGAATAGGGCAGTGTCAATGGGTCCTTCAGTTGAATAGGGCAGTGGCCCTGAAGGAGGCAACTCAGCAGTTGGGTGTGATAATGTACCACTTAGATTATCATCAAACTTTATGAGGTGGGGAAACAACTCCTGGTGTCAGCAGAGATTCAAACCTCAACCTTCTTAGAACCGGCCATCCATTTGAGATTTGACACCTCAGACAGCGTGACCACTCTTGTAGTTTATATCTACAACCAGTTATTAATGTTATAATAGTTATATTGTCCCTTGAAACACCCTCTTAAGGGTGCTGTCAGGGTTAAGAACCAGTTTCACGTTATTTCAACTTTTGGAGGAACTTTGTAGCTTCCGTCATTCTGGAGTCGAATGTTTGCTGCAAAAAATCACTTGGAATAAAACATCTACAAGGTAATAAGCACCAACTACTGTGGCAGCCAAAGGTAATAAGCACCAACTTTGTGGAGCCAAAGGTAATAAGCACCAACTACTTGTGGTAGCCAAAGGTAATAAGCACCAACTATTTGGTAGCAAAGGTAATAAGCACAACTCTTGTGGCAGCCAAAGGTAATAAGCACCAACTATTGTGGTAGCCAAAGGTAATAAGCACCAACTACTTGGTAGCCAAAGGTAATAAGCACCAACTATTGTGGTAGCCAAAGGTATAAGCATCAACTATGTGGTAGCCAAGGTGAAGCACACTTGTGGGCAGTTGCACTATGTGGTAAAGGTGATCCTAGAAACTTCTGTGTCTGATGGTCCGGGGTTCAAATGATTCAGGTCCTGAAAGTTTTAAATTCTGATTTTCCCAAACCCCTTTCACTAATTCATCTGACAAAGACTGGGTTTCACAACTTTGTTGGGATGTGAGGAATTGTCCCTCCACCATTTCGGATCCCACGAAAATAGGTCTTGCCATTTAATCTCCATCACCCTACCATTCACATTATTAGCGTGAGTGGGACCAACGGGTAGTAAGGGACACCGTGAAAACAATAATTATTTTGATACCAAAGGTAATAATGTCTCAACTACATCTATCCCCACTAAAGAATAAATAGAAAAAACTTAGAAATAATATGACATAACTAATTGTAAATTTCCCAAGATCCAAAATCCTGATGTCAACGGGATAAGTTTGGGTTTTATCGAGATCCTTTCCAAATAAATTTAAATTTAGCCACGGATAGTAAGGGATGCAAAGTTATTACCTGATTAGCGAGATTGCATTGACGAAGACGGGTTAGGAACCCCCTTTTGAGGTTTATTTCTTGCATATGGATTTGCAATTAGTCCTTCTGAAAAATAGGTACATTTTGTTAGGATTTTCTCACACTGTCGTCAATGTAATTAAGCACGTATGTTGGAAACCAATAAGTTATTGTTCTGGCTTTTACCTGAATAACAAATAAAAATTTTTTTTAATAAAATATAACCCGTTACATAAATATTCACTTACAACACACGCCGTGTCCATGACAAGCCACACCACAGCAAATTTTTTTCATAAAATGAAATGTTCATTTGAATTAAAAAAATTTGTATTGTGAATACCTGCAGGGCTATTATGACCACACCAAAACGAATTTGGACCATTAGCATAGAAACGCTAAACTTTGCGTCAAAAGTTATTATGGCGACCACTTTGCGAGCGTGCAAATATTTTCCTAGTAGAGTGACGCTAAGTTGCGCAAACATTTTACTTGTCTTTTGGTTTGCTTTACGAGGTTATGTTTGCTACGTTTCGTAATTTATTAGGTGTTTTGTTACCCAATTCAAACTTGCCATCTCATTAGCCCAACATAGAAATCTCAAAATGTTTTTGTGTATCAGATAATCTAACTTTAAATAGGCCTATATCATAACTAGGCCAGGGGGGGGGGGGTTAGTACGCTTACACTCAAAGTTAAAGGAATATTTTCTTTGAAACATAACACTATCAAAATGCATCACTATTCACCATTAACATACTGATAATCGAGACATTCCAATATTAAGATTGTTTGTAAGTTTTATAAAGGGTTTGTTAGGCTTCAACATATTTGGGATTTAGTAGTCTGTTGACCCACCTGATGGTCTAATTTTCCTATGGTGGGGAGGTTGGGATTTGAATCCTAGCTGGTTATTTTTATTTTTCTAAACGTTTTTCCCTCTCCCTCTACACAAATCCTGATACTTTTATTCTATAAATCAACCTTCTATCATCTCGTACCCTATCAGCGTAAAACACGACGTAGGACTAATCTGTTTAAGAAGCCTCAGCAAAACTTTAATAATGTATCCTATTTAATGAACTGTACACATAGTAATACCATATTATGTGGGTAGCAGGCCTATGAAATATTGCGGCCAAGACGAAATAACCAAAATAGGCCCTAGCTTAATGTTTACATGCGGTTTGGTTTATGCCTAGGTTTTTTAATCATAAAAGGTTTTCCAAAATTATCTGAAATGGATAATCGGTAGTTAGACCTAGTTATCCTGAAGTGAATAAATTGCAAACAACTCATTATAAAAAATATAATATCCCTATATTTTTAATCACTTAACAAAAGTCTCAAGAATTCCCTTTAAATAAAATAGGCATTTTTTAAAATTTTTAACCATCCAAACCACCCTCTCGTTCACTTTATTGTTAATTTGTTTTGACATAAGTTGTTGAAAATATTCAGTGTAAACTCTATTTTTGGGAGTTTTTGAACGCTTCCATCATCTATAAGTAACTAGTTTTATTTTCTAAGATCTTCACAAACATATTATCATTGTTCCACTATCAACACAAATATATGAAATATAAACCATTGGCTCGTAAACACAATATCACAAAACATTGTTTCTTTATTGGCCAACTTCTCATATTAATTCATTTCCCCGTGACATTACTATTTGAATGCATATTTCACATGAGTTTTTCACTCAAATATGTTGTGTGTTGAATAATGTAGGCTTAGTATTTTTTCATTTCCAACCGTATGCAAACAAATCATGCAAGAGATTTATTAAATTAAGCTAAGTTAAATCTTTCTTGTAATTAATGTGACTGGTGATCAGTTGTATATGAATTATGTTCAGTCATGAATACCAGCCTTCTTGAAGTAATTTACCTAATTTCTAGCCTCTAACTTCTGAAAAAGGTAATATTCTTTGGAAAAAGTGTTGCCAACTGTTGACGCAAACTTATTTTATTCTGTGTGTGACGCTAGAAGCAAAGTCGAAGCTAAAACTAGCGGACGATACATAGTGTGGGGGTGTCCAATGTTATCTTTTGCTCAAAGTGAAGCTAACTGCGGTAGCAACTAACTTTGCGTCGATTGGTCATAATAGCCCTGCAGGACATTCGTGACGCAAAAAACTAAAATCTTACCTTAGCTGAGAAGGTCTGTAAGCTGTTCGCTAATAAAGGAAAAAAAAAGGAAAAAAATATTCTACAAAAATGAAATATTTTATATTTATTGATTCTTGAACTTGTATTTATTCTGCAAATTATTTCTTACAGTAATTAAATTAAATGTTAGTATAGTTATTTTTTTAGTCCTGGTGCAGCTTTATTATTATTTAGTGCAAATCTGAAAATTTTGAACTACTTAGACGTCTCAAAATGATGGCACAAGTTTGTGTCATTTTCACATTCAATTGTTATAAAACACTTTCATTAAAATAGCAGACATTTCATTTATCAGACATTTCTCAGCAAGGAAGGACAGGATCACTGTCTACAGGAAGGACAAGGATCACTGTCTACAGGAAGGACAAGGATCACTGTCTACAGGAAGGACAAGGATCACTGTCTACAGGAAGGACAGGGATCACTGTCTACAGGAAGGACAAGGATCACTGTCTACAGGAAGGACAAGGATCACTGTCTACAGGAAGGACAAGGATCACTGTATACGGAAGGACAGGGATCACTGTCTACAGGAAGGACAGGATCACTGTCTACAGGAAGTGATCAGTCAGTGGATTTCCCTTGTTAAAAAGAAAGGTTTGTTTCCTCAAGAGAACAGAAACAAATGATGTGGACTCGATGTTGTGGCGTGTAGCGATGAGCATCCTGGCACCCACTGGCTCTTTTGCTCATCCTCGCTCTCCTGGACTCTCAGAGTCTATGTCACGTTCCACACCTCTCATGGGACCTGGTCATCTTCGTTTCCTAAACGAAACAGATATGTACTAACCAAATCGACCAATTACACTTCCACGACTCTTAGAGCTGGACTCAATCACACTCCAACAAGTAGAGTGGACCAATCACACTCCAGACGACCGTTAGAGTGGACCAATCCACTGGACACACCATTGAGCTGGACCATCACACTCCACCGACTGTTAGACTGGGACCAATCACACTCACATGAGTTAGAGCTTGACCAATCACTACTTCGGACCGGACTGTTTGAGCTGGACCATCACACTTTACAAGCCGTTAGAGCTGGACCAATCACACTCCACACGACGTTAGAGCTGGACCAATTACACTTCACACGACTGTTAGGCTGGACCAATCACACTCCACACGACCGTTAGAGCTGGACCAATCACACTCCACACGACTGTTAGAGCTGGACCAATCACACTCCACACGACTGTTAGAGCTGGACCAATCACACTCCACACGACTGTTAGGCTGACCAATCACACTCCACAGACTGTTAGACATAAGTTCCTCACCTGATCATTGTCAGGATCAATGGACTCGAGGGCAGAGAGGTCTGCCGCAGTCTCCTCTGGTCCTGTAGCGCTGGTTGCCTCTGCAGCTGGGCTCGCTGTAACACAATACTCACTGCCAAGTGTCTGAGATGGAAGTCAGAGGTTTGAATCTCATGCAATGCGTTATCTGCTGCTTGTTGCAAGACAGTGTTAAGTAACAAGATTGTTAGGGTGGCAACATGTGCACTTTCTTCTCGAGTAGCATTTAAATTAATTTTCAAATTATTAAGTATATTTTATTTCAAGAAGCTGATTTTTTTATTCTCTCTTTTTTTTTAAGTTCTGATTATTTTTTAAAAGCTATCATTAGAAGCATAGTCTAATTAATTTGAGGTCAAACCCAACAACCAAACCCCATACAATTTGTTTGACCCATCAATTGAATGTAAATTCATGTTATATCAAAACTTGGTAACATTTTCTATTGCAAGTGGAGAATTGACGAGAATCAGAATTGTAATTGGGGAGACAAAGCATTCAGATGTGGGAAAGTTAATCTCTCTTAGAGACCGAACCAACTTGATCAACACAGCGGCGCAGTTCCTGTTCCTACCTGTGGTGTAGTTGGTCGTGGTGGGGCCATCCTCGCCGTGGCTGGTTGCGTTTGTCAGACCGCAGGGCCTGTCGTCTTCTAGCAACAAAAACAAACTGTAAATATGCATAAGATCCACGGGCAGGGACGAGAAAGGTAGAGGTTAACCCTTTGAGTGCCAACGTCCTCAGAGCGATGCACGAAATATCTGCTAAACTTGCCAGCGTCGCTCACAGCGATCCCTCGTTTTCGAGCTCTTAGTTCAGTATTAAGTCAACAGATAGAGTAGATTTTATTTCCATTGCATTCTCGTATGTTCAAGCTACTTTTATTTGTCTTTGCGATATATCGAACCTGAAAATTATTTTATAACTTTTACTTTATGAGTTTTATCTTTGGCCTTGTTTGTAAACATGGCTACTAAGAGGAAAGCTGTGATTCAAGACACAGAAATACTTTCAATATTTATTGACAGCTCAACCCAGAGTGATCAATTTGTTTGTGATTCTGAAAGCACTGATTCTGAATTTGTAAATAATGAAACTGAACAGGAATTTTATTCTAGTGAAATTGAAAGATCGAATCAAGTAGGAGTGGCAGCTGACATTGATGACACGAGTGTGAATACTAGTTATTCCTAAAGGGATGAAATACATTTTGAAGATCAGGATAATCCACCCCAACCTCTTCATATTTATGCAAAAGTACCAGGTTTGAAGTCCTCTCACCGTCCCCTTCTGATTCCAACCCAATTATTTATTATAGACTTTATTTTACTATAACCCTGCTAAAGTTGATGGTCACCGAAACAGCTGCTAAGCATAACCCAATTTTTGCGTAAAATCTAAAGTTAGTTTTTTTTTGTAAACTTTGTTATTTACTCAGTTTTTTATGTTCTTTTCAGTGATTTATTCTATTTCAAGCTATTTAAATTTTCAATGCTTAAAAATTAATGTTAAATAAAACAGTAAAAAATTTTTTTTTAAATATCTTGGCTAGTGATTTTTTTATTATATTAAAAATTAAAAAAGTATATGTATAATTATATCATCGGATTGGCAAGCATGTTAGCTAGTTTATGTAAAAATTTGAGTGCAAGAAGTTCAAAGACTAATGAGTTATTAAAATTTAAACAAACTCCTGCATTTTTCAGGAAAATAGCTTGGCACTTTTAGCACATTTTTTTTGTCATTTCTCTTGGCACTCAAAGGGTTAAAGAAAGTGTACCCACATTTGTGGGAAGGGAGAAGGGAAACTCTTTTCTGAGCTCCAAGCTTAATACACCTGACCGGGACTTGAGAGCCCAAACATGTGACTGCCAAAATGGGTCATAAAATGGATTGGTTGTGTATCGGTCACTACACGATCTCACCTTCATCTTCCTCCTCTTCTTCATCCTCCTCCTCCTCTCCTTCATCCTCCTCTTCTTCCTCATCCACCTCTTCTTCCTCCTGTCCTGGTGCCTGCAAAGTAGGAGAAGAAAGATAACCAGTTTCTCCAAAGGGTCAAAGGTTGTTTGTTAGCGATAAGAGAGTCTGGTTTGACCTGTGTAGGTTTCTGAGTATATTGCTACGTATATTGCTACGTATAATGCTACGTATATTGCTACGTATATTGCTACGTATATTGCCGTCTTGTTTAAATATCTGAACTTTAATTTCCTCTGATTTGATAGATGAAGAGTCGTCTATCTAGTTTTACATTCACACTTTGTTGCATTATTTGTTTTTACAAAATTCAATTAGTGAATCTTAATAGACTACAATTAGTTTGAGAATCAATCATTTGATTGTATATTATTAATATTCCAAACTAATGTGCTAAATGAACGGGTAAATACTACAGTTTTCAGAGGAACGCAAATATTTATCTGGGGATAAAACTTAAAAGAACAGTAAATATTAATACAGGTAGCAGTTAAATATTAGTAGGTATTAACTACAGCACTCCATTAGTGTGTGATAAACAGTCAGTCAAACATCACACAACATTCCACTAGTGTGTGACAGTCAAACATCACACGATGACAGGATTCTATACCTATATTTTATTACGAATGGACAAAGAGCACCACAAACATAACATTGATACCAACATAATAATTATATTATTAGTGTCGTCTTTTATTTATATTGATAATATCTACCAACAGTGACATTACATCACTTGAAGTATGAACACGTGAAAGTAGATCTAACAACTTGTTTAGTTGTCAGAAAATAGGGCTTTATTTTTGGTTGGATGTAACAAATATTAATGGATTTAGTTGGTAAATAACACCATACTACACTGTCAGCTTGTGGTTATAATTCCTCTTATATGTAGTTAGTGTTGTCAATAGATGCTGTTAGTGTTGTCAATAGATGCAGTTAATGTTGTCAATAGATGCAGTTAGTGTTGTCAATAGATGATGTTACTGTTGTCAATAGATGCTGTTACTGTTGGCAATAGATGCTGTTAATGTTGGCAATATATGCTGTTAATGTTGGCAATATATGCTGTTAATGTTGGCAATAGATGTTGTTACTGTTGTCAATAGATGCTGTTACTGTTGTCAATAGATGCAGTTAGTGTTGTCAATAGATGCTGTTACTGTTGGCAATATATGTTGTTACTTTTGTCAATAGATGCTGTTACTGTTGTCAATAGATGCTGTTACTGTTGTCAATAGATGCAGTTAGTGTTGTCAATAGATGCTGTTACTGTTGTCAATAGATGCTGTTACTGTTGTCAATAGATGCAGTTACTGTTGTCAATAGATGCTGTTACTGTTGGCAATAGATGCTGTTAATGTTGGCAATATATGCTGTTAATGTTGGCAATATATGCTGTTAATGTTGGCAATAGATGTTGTTACTGCTGTCAATAGATGCTGTTACTGTTGTCAATAGATGCTGTTACTGTTGTCAATAGATGCAGTTAGTGTTGTCAATAGATGCTGTTACTGTTGGCAATATATGTTGTTACTTTTGTCAATAGATGCTGTTACTGTTGTCAATAGATGCTGTTACTGTTGTCAATAGATGCAGTTAGTGTTGTCAATAGATGCTGTTACTGTTGTCAATAGATGCTGTTAGTGTTGTCAATAGATGCTGTTAGTGTTGTCAATAGATGCTGTTAGTGTTGTCAATAGATGATGTTAATGTTGTCAATAGATGCTGTTAGTGTTGTCAATAGACGATGTTAATGTTGTCAATAGACGCTGTTACTGTTGTCAATAGACGCTGTTACTGTTGTCAATAGATGCTGTTACTGTTGTCAATAGATGCTGTTAATGTTGTCAATAGACGATGTTAGTGTATTTGTTGGTCTCACGGGGTCCAGATAGTCCTTTTCTGTCCTGGCTGGGGCCCTGTGCTGAGCACTCTCTGGTACAGGAGGCTGGTAGTCCCTGGTGTTTATATCATCTTCAAACTCATCACCTCCTAATAATGTGTCTTCAACTTTGATTAGCTCTTCATCTGCTGCAGCTTCATCTTCATACAGCTGCCTGTCTGCTGTTTCATCAGCTTTACCTAGCTGTTCGTCTGAATCATCTCCAGCTGTGGCCAGCTGTTCGTCTGAATCATCTCCAGCTGTGGCCAGCTGTTCGTCCGAATCATCTCCAGTTGTGGCCAGAAGTTCGTCTGCATAATCTCCAGCTGTGGCCAGCTGTTCATCTGAATCATCTTCAGCTCTACCTAGCTGTTCATCTGAATCATCTTCAGCTCTACCCAGCTGTTCATCTGAATCATCTCCAGCTGTGGCCAGAAGTTCGTATGCATTATCTCCAGCTGTGGCCAGCTGTTCATCTGAGCCATCTCCAGCTGTGTGTGTGCAGATGTCCTCGCAAAGCCCTGCAGTATCCAGACTGATGAGGGAGAGGGTCATCTTCCCGCTGAGTACAACGGGGTCATCCCCTCCTAGCCCAGGTTCTTGTTGGGTCCGGGAGTCTGCCACCAGCAGCTGGGACTGACTAGGGAGTGCCCCCTCCAAGAAGATGGCTGTAGGGGGCAGCGGGGTGGTACTACGAGAAACCGGGGTGGAAGGTCGGCTCCATCGCTGGCCACTGGCTGTAGTCTCCATGTTTACAACTTGAACCTTGGGGCCCTCAATATCTTCTGAGGGAATACTAGAGGTGCTTTCAGTTACTCCTTGTAACTCATTCTCACTAGCTATAACTGGCTCAGTTACCTCTTGCAATGCTTTCTCATTAGCTATAGCTGGCTCAGTTACCCCTCGTAGTTCATCCACATTCGTTACTCCTCTTAGTTCATCCGCATCAGTTACCCCTTGTAGTCCATCCTCTTCAGTTACCCCTTGTAGTTCAACCTCTTCAGTTACCCCTTGTGGTACATCCTCATCAGTTATGACTGCATCAGTTACTCCTCGAAAATCGAATATGTTCTCTCTGATTGGTCCCTGCAATGACATACTACAATGGAGTCTGGACATGAAAGGACGTAAAAACCAAGAACATTGTGTCCGACAGTTGATGGCAGGGCTGTGACGTCACACCCAGGGTGCGCTAGTCTTATAGCGGTGTGTCAGTAATTTGAGTCTTGTTTGCAATTACTTAATCCTCATTGCAGGTACATGTCTCCTTGAGTTGTTTATCCACTGTCACACGCCCAGTTCACGACACACTGCTCCTAGACTAGCACACCCTGGGTGTGACGTCACGTCTGTCTCACACTGACACACAACCTGAAACCTGTGAATCACCACGGTGTTCCTAAAGTTGTCTGGTTTTCAGTCAGAATTAAAATTATATTGGCTCCTCCTCGTGCCCACTATTAAACTAGCAACTATATTGGCTCCTCCTCGTGCCCACTATTAAACTAGCAATTATATTGGCTCCTCCTTGTGCCCAATATTAAACTAGCAACTATATTGGCTCCTCCTCGTGCCCACTATTAAACTAGCAATTATATTGGCTCCTCCTCATGCCCACTATTAAACTAGCAATTATATTGGCTCCTCCTCGTGCCCACTATTAAACTAGCAATTATATTGGCTCCTCCTTGTGCCCACTATTAAACTAGCAACTATATTGGCTCCTCCTTCTGCTCACTATTAAACTAGCAATTATATTGGCTCCTCCTTCTGCCCACTACTAAACTAGCAATTATATTGGCTCCTCCTTGTGCCCACTATTAAACTAGCAATTATATTGGCTCCTCCTCGTGCCCACTATTAAACTAGCAATTATATTGGCTCCTCCTTCTGCCCACTACTAAACTAGCAATTATATTGGTTCCTCCTTGTGCCCACTATTAAACTAGCAATTATATTGGCTCCTCCTTGTGCCCACTATTAAACTAGCAACTATATTGGCTCCTCCTTCTGCTCACTATTAAACTAGCAATTATATTGGTTCCTCCTTGTGCCCACTATTAAACTAGCAATTATATTGGCTCCTCCTTGTGCCCACTATTAAACCAATTATATTGGCTCCTCCTTGTGCCCACTATTAAACTAGCAATTATATTGGCTCCTCCTTGTGCCCACTATTAAACTAGCAATTGTATTGGCTACTCCTTCTGCTCACTATTAAACTAGCAATTATATTGGCTCCTCCTTGTGCCCACTATTAAACTAGCAATGATATTGGCTCCTCCTTCTGCCTACTATTAAACTAGCAACTATACCTTACACTCAGCCAGATGATATCTGTACCTGTTGTTCAGTAGCTCCTCCTGCCTCAGTAGGAAGCTCCTCCACAGCAGCAGAATACACCAACTTCTCCTCCTCTTTCTGAGACATACAAAAGGTCTGGTATCACTCCTGGGTTACTCGCACCAGGGACCTCTAGCTCTACAACTATCTCAGCCAAAGTTATAACAACAAATTGTTAAAAATAAAACTCAAGCTCAAACGTTTATTAACTAAACAAAGCATGCGAGGTGCGATCCAAAGGTTCCAGGACTGACCACGTGCAGCGCCAACTGCATGCAGTACGGACTTGGGCTGTTAGGAAGCCTCATTTTGAATAAGTGGCCAGTTTCACATTAATACCCTCACAAGTTTAATTTTTCATTATGTTTGTGTGTCAATGTTGGAGTTGTTTTGCTGATTTTAAAAAAACTGAAAGACTTCAAACGCAGCAAGACAGCGCCGGGGACCCAATAAATGGATTCGGTGTCGACGCTGTGTGCCAAACTCAGAACTTCCGAGTGGTTATAACGGGTCAAACGTGATATAATTCAGGACAATGTTGGTTGTATCAACCGCAAGTACTGTCGATCAACGACATCTGTGCATCTTTCAGTTAATTCTCAGTGAGGAGTTCAACATGAGGTGGATCAATTCTTCCTTCACAAGGTCACGTTGGAGATTGTTCACAGAAACCAAACAATCATCATCATCAACATCAACTGTTGCCCCTGACGCCAGGTCACTTTAGCAAAATACCTCCATCTTCTTCTGTCCTTCAACCATCCTTCTTCTCTCACTCGCACACTTTCTGTTATCTGCTCCTCCCATCTCTACTATCCCATGTACTCCCTGTAGCTCCTACTCTTTCCCGGATAACTTCATTCCTAATCCTGTTTCTCCTGGTAACATGCTCTCCTTGTCTCTCTTACATTCACTGTCCTGTTTCTCCTGGTGACAGCTAACATGCTCTCCTTGTCTCTCTACTTCATCCACTCAGTTGTCCCATGTTTCTTCTCTTGCATGTTGTTGTGACAATGGGTACAAAGTACGCCCTGTACAACACTTCCTTTCACTTAGAGGGCACCTCTCTCCTCCAAGGCACACACGTATATAACAAGCCTTCATCTCCCTCATGACAATACATCACTGGTGGAATATCAGGCGATGATGAAGAACATTCATCAAGAGAGTTACAGAAGTGGGGACCTACATTCTTTTATTGGCACAGTCCAGAAACTTTGGATCGCATCTTGTAGGTACACTAGAACACAAACATAGCATCACACTAGAACACAAACATAATATAACAACGTTAATAAAGGTCCAAATGAGCGAAGCTAGAAGTGTAATCAGTCCATGCAACAACGAACAACAGCCACTTCTTGGGAGGAAAACTTTGTCCCCCAAATAGCTCTCAACCATCTTTGGACACAACTGAGGCCTCACAGCGAAAAAAGGAGGCAGCTTCAAGTTTTATCGGCAACGAGGTATTCTAGCGTTTGTTTAGTCTCCTTCCTCCACCAGAACCACTCCCACACCTGCAGCAAGTCAGTCACATTCTGACAAGAAAACAAGATAATGACTGAATGTATTTATTTTTTGACATAACAAGATGGCCTGACTCCTTTTCGACGTCTCTGGACCAGGATACTACAGGGTCTACTGTCGGGGTGTCCGACACACTACTAGTCTCTCTCCTAGCGGCTACAGTTCCACCCAGTCCTGCGGCAACTTGTGCGACTAGTACATTCTGTACGTGATGTGTTCTGTTAGAGAGACTGAGTCATCTTGACAAGGTTTGCCACCCCTGGTTGCTATATACCAACTATCAATTAAACCAAGGTTTACAAGACAAGATTTAGGTTATTTTGTTTACTGCAACAAACATTAGTTCCGATTGTGATGGCTCGATATGAACAGTGTTTAGAAAGTATGCGTGTGAGTGACATCCCCCCTCCCCCTGACAAGGAGCGAGCAAAGAGGAGGAACAATCTCTGATTGGCTCATGAGTCATCAGTTGAGCTACCCGGGTTATCGTCTGTACATGAGGACATATATTATGGCTTCTGTTAATTCTTCAAGCTGATTGGTTACAAAACATTTTCCATGTTTCCCAGACAACATTTTTTAGGTATTATTTGTGGCAGTGAATAAAAACAAATTGTGTACAACCATCTTGTGTTAGAATGAAAACATCCACGCAATGCATTGTGTTAACACGAGAGAAAATTAATATATCGGTTTAGTTTTAGTGTTTAGGTGCGAAATTAGTGTTTTATTTTAATCCAAGTGTTTAAATTCCCTGCCTTGCTCGAGAATGTTTGTCATGCAGTGAGTACGTCACCTGGGACTCTCGCCGGGCCAACTTCTCTCGCTCGAGGTCCACCTCCGCTAACAAGCCTGAGATGGCTGTCACGACTAGGAGAGAGCGTCAACAAACAAACAAACAAACAAACAAAGTCTAACTGATAGCAGTGAGACGAACGCACCAGACTACATCAACCAACTGGGGTCTGGCGGGTTGTGTTTTTAGGTTAAGTTGTGCAGACATAATGGAGGAGTTGGAGTTTGATGAAAGGGTGAGGCTGAAATTACATGTTCAAGAGAATTGACTCTTGTGAAGTCCTGACATTGGGGGGAGGGGGGGGGCTGACCTGGTGAGGGACTAGCCCCATCTGGGCCACGATCCTCTCCATGGCCGCCTCTGTCTCCTCCAGCCGCCGTCTCAACTGGTCCATCTCTACGTCTCCTGGAAGGGAACATTGTGCCTACACCATGAGGTAGCAAGGCCACACCGACTTACAAGAGCTTGTGGCTGTTTCCAGAGCCCGCAACTCACAACTCACCCTCCATTGTGGCGCAACTCACAATATCACACAGAAATATTAACAAGAGATTCACTCATCTCTATTCTTTGGTTCATTTTCATTAAATTCAGTAAGTGTTACTAAATGTACAAGTTAGTGTCTCCCACCTAACGCAAGTGTCACTATCAGCACTAAGAGGGAAAGAGACTTACTTGTGTCCCGTTCCTTCCAGCCTGTCCCCGCAGCATTAACAATAACAAGATATCACCATTTTGACCATTTCTACAGGAACTAGAGGCATTGTGGGTTGTTTGTTCCTTACCGAGCTTGCTAACATCCTGACTACTCTTGTGAACTGGGGGTTCCTTGTAACAGGGACTTCCACTCTCCTGCTCAAACACCATCTTGCGGAACTGCGGGTCTGCGCCATAGTTACCAGCGTCACTGGGCTTCTTGAACATCATCTGGAACACCACACGGGTGTGATAGTAGTGATGTAGACAGTGATAGCAACTAGCCTTCATGAGGGTCTACACAAACACACCGGTGTGATAGTAGTGATGTAGACAGTGATAGCAACTAACCTTCATGATGGTCTACACAAACACACCGCTGTGATAGTAGTGATGTAGACAGTGATAGCAACTAGCCTTCATGAGGGTCTACACAAACACACCGGTGTGATAGTAGTGATGTAGACAGTGATAGCAACTAACCTTCATGATGGTGTACATGAACACATCGCTGTGATAGTAGTGATGTAGACAGTGATAGCAACTAACCTTCATGAGGGTGTACATGAACACATCGCTGTGATAGTAGTGATGTAGACAGTGATAGCAACTAACCTTCATGATGGTCTACACAAACACACCGGTGTGATAGTAGTGATGTAGACAGTGATAGCAACTAACCTTCATGAGGGTCTACACAAACACACCGCTGTGATAGTAGTGATGTAGTGATGTAGACAGTGATAGCAACTAGCCTTCATGAGGGTCTACACAAACACACCGGTGTGATAGTAGTGATGTAGACAGTGATAGCAACTAGCCTTCATGAGGGTCTACACAAACACACCGGTGTGATAGTAGTGATGTAGACAGTGATAGCAACTAACCTTCATGATGGTGTACATGAACACATCGCTGTGATAGTAGTGATGTAGACAGTGATAGCAACTAACCTTGATGAGGGTGTACATGAACACATCGCTGTGATAGTAGTGATGTAGACAGTGATAGCAACTAACCTTCATGATGGTGTACATGAACACATCGCTGTGATAGTAGTGATGTAGACAGTGATAGCAACTAACCTTGATGAGGGTGTACATGAACACATCGCTGTGATAGTAGTGATGTAGACAGTGATAGCAACTAACCTTCATGATGGTCTACACAAACACACCGGTGTGATAGTAGTGATGTAGACAGTGATAGCAACTAACCTTCATGATGGTCTACACAAACACATCGCTGTGATAGTAGTGATGTAGTGATGTAGACAGTGATAGCAACTAGCCTTCATGAGGGTCTACACAAACACACCCGTGTGATAGTAGTGATGTAGACAGTGATAGCAACTAGCCTTCATGAGGGTCTACACAAACACACCGGTGTGATAGTAGTGATGTAGACAGTGATAGCAACTAACCTTCATGATGGTGTACATGAACACATCGCTGTGATAGTAGTGATGTAGACAGTGATAGCAACTAACCTTGATGAGGGTGTACATGAACACATCGCTGTGATAGTAGTGATGTAGACAGTGATAGCAACTAACCTTCATGAGGGTGTACATGAACACATCGCTGTGATAGTAGTGATGTAGACAGTGATAGCAACTAACCTTCATGATGGTCTACACAAACACACCGGTGTGATAGTAGTGATGTAGACAGTGATAGCAACTAACCTTCATGATGGTCTACACAAACACATCACTGTGATAGTAGTGATGTAGTGATGTAGACAGTGATAGCAACTAACCTTCATGAGGTTCTACACAAACACACCGGTGTGATAGTAGTGGTGTAGACAGTTATAGCAACTAACCTTCATGATGGTGTACATGAAGAACACCACGATCCCGATGGTGTATATGGGCATGATGATACCCATGGTTCCTCCAGTCTTGGGCGCGGGTACCACATGCCCTGCACCCCCCATAGGGGGCCGCATGCCAGGAA
Source organism: Timema podura (assembly GCA_033556935.1). Lineage (NCBI taxonomy): Eukaryota > Metazoa > Arthropoda > Insecta > Phasmatodea > Timematidae > Timema > Timema podura. The sequence goes on along the minus strand of JAVRXN010000006.1, from coordinate 3,358,959 downwards.
TGGGCGGGGGCTGGAACAACATTATTACATATATTAGGAGCAGCAAACTCTGGTGTGGAGAATACTGGCAAATTGTCTGACTGCGACTAGGTTGGAGAGGGTTGCGTGGCTTCTGAAGCAGGGGTTTGTAAATCAATGTCCATGTTAAGCGAAACAAAACAGTTTGTTTACAGATACCTCCCTCTTAGGCCTAATCTTACAATGCCACGTTATTCTATTCGTTAGGGCTTAACATAGGGTTAAATGATAACCAATACTTTTGATTTTACAATGTTTGGTTAGCGCTAATGTCCACGTAAAGTTAACGTCCAGTTAGCAAACATAGCGTCCACATTAACAACGTTAAACCCTCCGCCATATTGTTTTCAAGGCTATTGTTATTAGTAAAGTGAGGTTACATCTTGTGAAGTGCATGATTTATTGTTTGCTGATGATGATTTTTAAGATGAGTTACACATTCTAAGGAATCCAAGACTTCCAAGACTGAAGAGATACTTGGAATGGAAGAATTTCCTGGAATTTGATAATGAGGAAGAATTTATTTTACGTATTCATTTGGACAAAATTACAGAGTTAAAACTTCTTAAAGTGAATGTACACCAATTAAAAACAAGTTACACTATTCGTTTGTTTATTTTCAATTGTATGTTTGTATTTATCTATTAATTCAATCAGCAACATTTCCTCTTCTTTGAAAAATCCACACTTGGTTCGTGTTTGTTATTTTCAACAGGAAAATAAATGTAATAAGAGATAGCAGATAACCTTATTAAGACGTGATAAATTGGACTTGTCAAAACAAATTAATTTGTTTACATAGCGGTTCCATAGGCGCTGTAATGACATCAAATTACGCCAATCAAAAGCTTTGAAACAGATCTAGCGCTCAGAGAAAGTTGACGGTCACAACTAATGGAAGGCACCAGTTTGTAATTTGACGAGCATTATAAGACACAATGACAAGTTTAACCAATGGTTAGACTTCACAAACAGGGATTTTGACGAGACATTGTAAGATTGGCCCTTAATTTCAGTCTGTCAAGATCTTGTCTTGCCGGTTCATGTCTCTTCTCTACAAGTTGTATTTCACATTTTAGGGGCAATTTAAACAAAATTCTAAGTAGTTTTTGATTGGTAGTTTTTTACTATTTTTAGTTCATTCATGTGTCCCTGATGATGTAATGATGGTATGTGTTGGAGCGAGACAGACGTATGTAGGCTGTCAGACAGTGTTGGAGAGAGACAGACAGTGTGTGTTGGAGCGAGACAGACGTATGTAGGCTGTCAGACAGTGTTGGAGAGAGACAGACAGTGTGTGTTGGAGAGAGACAGACGTATGTAGGCTGTCAGACAGTGTTGGAAAGAGACAGACGTATGTAAGCTGGCTCACAGCCACAAACATCCCACAAATAGATCAACAAGACTGCTCTGTTTCTCTCGTCTGGTCTGAGGTCGGAAAGAGCTTGGTACCGGGTTACTAGCACCTGGGACTTACTTGTGCTGTTGTAATGTTAATGATCTCACCCTGGCCTCCTTGTCCATCACCCGGGGCACCACGTGAGACTGGGGGATTGCTCTGCCCCTCTCTCGTAAGGCTGGGTGCAACATCTCAGGACGCAAGTGGGGCGGTCTCTCTTGACGGAAGTGGTCTGGGAATAACAGATTCATAACAATAACACTGTCATTGTGATAACAGTCATCGTGGCATGGGAATAACAGTCATCGTGGCATGGAAATAACACTTGGCAGCTGGGTTAAGATGGCACTCGCTAGGAACTAAATGAAGTGTTAGTATAGACACTGTAGCTGGGTTAAGATGGCACTCACTAGGAACTATATGAAGTGTTAGTTTAGACACTGTAGCTGGGTTAAGATGGCACTCACTAGGAACTATATGAAGTGTTAGTATAGACACTGTAGCTGGGTTAAGATGGCACTCACTAGGAACTATATGAAGTGTTGGTATAGACACTGTAGCTGGGTTAAGATGGCACTCACTAGGAACTATATGAAGTGTTAGTATTGACACTGTAGCTGGGTTAAGATGGCACTCACTAGGAACTATATGAAGTGTTAGTATAGACACTGTAGCTGGATTAAGATGGCACTCACTGGAACTATATGAAGTGTTAGTATAGACACTGTAGCTGGGTTAAGATGGCACTCACTAGGAACTATATGAAGTGTTAGTATAGACACTGTGGCTGGGTTAAGATGGTACTCACTGGAACTATATGAAGTGTTAGTATAGACACTGTGGCTGGGTTAAGATGGCACTCACTAGGAACTATATGAAGTGTTAGTATAAACACTGTAGCTGGGTTAAGATGGCACTCACTGGAACTATATGAAGTGTTAGTATTGACACTGTAGCTGGGTTAAGATGGCACTCACTGGAACTATATGAAGTGTTAGTATAGACACTGTAGCTGGATTAAGATGGTACTCACTGGAACTATATGAAGTGTTAGTATAGACACTGTGGCTGGGTTAAGATGGCACTCACTAGGAACTATATGAAGTGTTAGTATAAACACTGTAGCTGGGTTAAGATGGCACTCACTGGAACTATATGAAGTGTTAGTATTGACACTGTAGCTGGGTTAAGATGGCACTCACTGGAACTATATGAAGTGTTAGTATAGACACTGTAGCTGGATTAAGATGGTACTCACTGGAACTATATGAAGTGTTAGTATAGACACTGTAGCTGGGTTAAAATGGTACTCACTGGAACTATATGAAGTGTTAGTATAGACACTGTAGCTGGATTAAGATGGTACTCACTGGAACTATATGAAGTGTTAGTATAGACACTGTAGCTGGGTTAAAATGGTACTCACTGGAACTATATGAAGTGTTAGTATTGACACTGTAGCTGGGTTAAGATGGCACTCACTGGAACTATATGAAGTGTTAGTATAGACACTGTAGCTGAGGTAAGATGGCACATGATATCTCACTCGGTAATTTGAAGATCCTCAGTCGCTCGTGTCTCGGGGCCCCCAAGTGTACCCCAAAGTTGCTCATTAGGCAACGCGAACTGTTGAAGGACCGGATCTCATCCAGAAGTTGTCTGGACGACTTGCCCAGTCGAACATTCTCCTGCAGGAACATGGCTATATCCACCCCGCACCTCAACACCTGGGACCTACACTCGTCTAGTAGTGCAGGAGAAAGTCTACCCTCCAGGGGCAGGTTGCGCTGTAGAACTGTCTCGCACAGCCCAGCCACCAGCTTGATAGCATTCACATCCGTCTCGAAGATCACATCACAGCATGCGGCTGTGCGGACAAAGGACCGTTAACACCACAGATAACTTAACCTAATGGTATCACTAGGCATTAGAAGAAAATATAACAGGTTAAGCCTATAATATATTATGTAAACTGGTGGAATATTAATAAGGTAGAATTTTATAAGAAATGTACCCGCAGTGCAAGAAAGAAGAGTGGGAAACCATATAGAAAGAATTAACCTCGGTTAACCTGAGTTTTGAACCCTGAATTTTCCATCATTTTGTGCCAATTTTGCACCCCTTTATTTTCTTCATAGGGGGCTTATAGTTTTGGTCCAAACATTTTGATTACTTTGAAAGGAAATTATTATAAAACAGAAAATCATGACTAAGTTTTTTGTGTTTTATTTATTACTAACAAATTTGTATAAAAGTTGTTTATAATATTCTGTGGTAGGGCCTAGATAACGAACATTGACCAGAAGTGGTACAGTCAGATATGGATGGTTCGAACCTACCATGAATCTCCTATTGGATGATTAGAAGACTATTCATTGTTAATTTATTCAACTTTGTACCCATTTCAAACATAACTTAACAATATTTATAAAATCATCCCAAATGCCAAGAGTTATTGAAGAGTAGGAAAAATTGTTGAAGTCTTCTTCACCAGTGACGAGCTGGTTTCCTGAAACAGGGTATGTGTTGGCTCATCTTTCATCACTGCTGTGACGACGTAATCATGTGACGCCCAGCGTAGAAGGTGAGGACTTACAGGTTGGACACCCTCAATAATTAAAGACTGCGTGTTTTCATAAATCTTAATATTTCCATATTTTGTGTTTTAATTTTTCATGTTTTTTCCCCCTATGTGTGTGTTTTATACAACCAAGACCTATAAAATGTGTGTGTTTATATGTTGCATATTCTGAGGTTATTAAATTTTATTGTATTCCACTGCATAAGTCTAATTCATGGAAAAAAATAATTAAATTGAGTTTTGGATTATTATTTTTTAGCTATTCCTTGAACTTCGAATTAAAAAGTTCTACCGTACTATAGTGTCCGTAACAATTCCAGTAGAAACATTATTAAATAAAATTTGTACCCTTGACCCACTAAATACAATTTTTATAGATTTAGTTAGGCCTACAAAATATTATTTTAGACAAGAACAAGAGTTTGTTTTATTTAATTTTAAGAAGATTACAAATTTCAAAATTCACAGTTTGAACATAGCATTACAAGGACGCTGCAGTTTGGTGCCTGAAGTTGGGAAGCAGGTGTACCAACATGACATAAGTCATACCGATACATTAAAGTTAGTAGGCCTAGAATATGTATGGACAATTTTTGCACACATTTTTCTTAAACTACTATCATCTTTAAGTTTTTGAAATGCCACCAGTTAAAGGGCACCTCTTCGAGTCTGTCACCTTTGTCGGCAAACCAGTGAAACAGATAACACACCTTAAGAGACGTGCTATTTGTAGAACATGTATTCAGGTAGGAAAGTGACATTTTTAACCTCGTAAGCCGACAAAATAATATAATCTGGGTAGGTATCACTTTAAACCTTATATACATCCTATACATTATTTCCGCATCTGTTTTCTACCCCGCCGGATCTTTCGAATTTCTGTCAAACCTAATGAACGGGCCGTAGTCCCAGGAGAAGGAAAGTTACCTTGAGAGACCTCAACTGGAGCTTTGGTTGTCACGGAGGCCTGGAGCATGGGGTAGAACAGTTTCGGCCATAGCACGGCGAAACAGCCCACCACAATAGCGAGGATGAACACAGTTTTACCAGTCCCGAATTCGACAGCCATTTTCGAACAAGTTCGTCATACAAAATATTTTGTAATGTCGTCTGCTGTGAAAACAAATGAAGTGCACTTTATGTTTAAAAATAAAACTTCGTGCGTTCAGAAAGCCATAATTAATTTCCTTGCTTTTGAAGAAAAATATTTCCGTGTATCTTAATTTGATATAAAATCGCAAATGTATTTTATAAGGATAGTGGTAGAAAAATATTACTTTACAATACTATAATTAATTGCAAACAATGTGGTAATAATCCACAGTGGACAAATAAATATCTGATGAATGAAAAAAAAGGAGAATTTGCGCCACTGTCATGTAAAATATTGACAGAAAGAAAAATTACATAGAGTTCATTCGGCATACACTCATTGTTCTAACGAAATTTCCCTTTCCCAAGACCTCTGGACCTTACCTAAAGTTTTGACTTAACTTGGACACTTACAACATTTGAATACATACCTGTAGCTTAGCAGGTTTCTTGGCTAAACTCTAATAAATAAAGGATGACAAAATGAAATTTCGAGGGTTATTATTATTATTTATTATTTTCAAATGACACATTCAATAAAACCCCACCTAAAAGCCAAGATTTGAAAAAATGAAACTGCATTTGAATTGTGATTTTAAAAAATATCAAGGAAATATTTATTTAATAAATAATACCAAGTTTTTTAAATTTTACAAGTCAAAATTAGATTTTTTTTCAGACCATTAATTCAAACATATAGAAGTCTGATAGTATATTTTTACAAATAATTAAAACTATATTGATGAGAGATTCACACATAGTAATTTTCAAACCGGTACAAAAATGACGATTGTAGTATTTTTTTTAAATACGTATTATTTAAAGATGTTCTAAAATATTCTATCTTCCACAAATTTTTCCTTTCATTAACATGAAAGTAAAAAGGTTCAAGGATGATGGAAAACGTTAATAGATGTTAATGTATCAGATCTCACCAAATGTTAAAACTTAGAGCTTTTAGTAAAATATAAGGCTCAATATATATTTATCTAAAAATAAACCTACCGTGGTATTTCATTCAAAGATGACAGAACCAAACATAGCCTAAATAAATAAAACTATAAGAATTTATATAAATTAAGTAATTAAAACGACTTTACAATTTAATATATTTAAAAATTAAAATAGCGCTAACAGAAATAAAACACTGTTTTAAAGGTGATATACTTGACGGTACATTTTATCAAGCTAAAATAACTTTGTCTAGCTGTTTCAGTTGTTTGTATCCCTGTTAAAATAATATATACGAAAAAAAAGACTTGAAATGTTATGGCTTGACATTAAATTATTTGGGGTGCGATTGAAGTGTGCTATTATTATTAAGTATTGTTTGTGAATCTGGGATGAACTGTGACCTGCCATTATGTCACTCGCAGTGAAAGAACTTTCATCAATGTTGAGGTAATTTGTTATAAACACCATTTTATGTTATTAGGTTACCGGTGCACGCCGGCTCCACCATTTCTAGAAAAAATATGGCATTCATTTGCTTTAGTCTCCTTTTCAATGACTCGATTAAATACTTTGAACGTGAAAACCAACAAACATGAAGTAGTACTTCTAAATGACAAACATTGGAATATCTAACACTTGAACTCTTATAAATTTTGTATTCAATAGTTAGGCCTACCTAAGAGATTCTGTACATGTGACGTCACAATCTTTAACAATTCCAGATTGTATTAGATTATTGTCATAGCTTCCGCAGATTCCACATTTAAACACACCACCAACAATGCTACCCGTCTAACATAACTGATTGTTGCGTTTGGGACTATGCTAAGTTTTGCAATTACAACTACGACTTATCTTTTTTTAGTATCGAATCTTACTACCCTTTTAGTTTACCTACTACACGCTTATGTACTCATTACACTAATAATTTTAGGGATTATATAGTTTATAGGAAGTGCACCCACATTTGTGTGGAGGAAAAATGGAAAACCATTTTGTAAAAACCACCCTAGGTACACCGACAAATTCGAACCTCGATCTCCCTGTCATCTACTGCGAGAGTAACGTCTTAGACCATGTGGCCACCAAGCGAGTCTAAAGTTAAAATAAGTGGAAAAATATCCCATCTGAAAGTTAAAAAAGTATCCTAGTAACCCGATTATAAATATTAACAGTCAGATTTAGAAAATAATAAGTGAAGTAAGAAGTTGCAAAAAACAAAAAAAAGCAGTGAACCTGAATGAAGATCGTTATTTGTTAAATGACAACACTTCTTGACGTTTGTAATGATTTTAATAATTACTTAACAAATAAATTGTCGGCGAAATACCTAGGCGGAGAGGAATATCACAAATATAGATCTAGCCACAGTTAGTATTATAATATTAATTTGTTATGATTCCGGTGAACTTTACAAATAACAGTCTGGGGTTAGAGGAAATGCGTCAGTCGACATAATTACAAATAATAAGAAAAACTGGACGGGGAAACATTCGTGATTCGTGATAAATCCGGGCATGTTTCACAGCTACCCAAACAGTAGAAAACAGTTTGTGATGTTAAAGTGATAGAAATGTAATAGAGTCTGGTGTACCCCAGGGCTCAGTCCTAGGTCTATTCATGTTTATAAACCATATTGGACATTTGAATCTAAATGTAAACTCAAACGTAAGTCCAGACTCGAGACTATTCCCACCAATGATATAAAGTTAGACGATACTAACATAATAACCAGACATAGTTTCTCTAGTTAACCCTAAGATGACACGGAATGAACAATTTGTAGTGTCAGACAGAGAACAGTTCACCAATCTGTCTAGTGGTGCAGTGCCCCTGGGTTCGACTCCCGACTGTACCATAGGTAATACTGTTCCTCCAGTTAACTAGGCTACAGTATAGGTTTATTATTCCCACTGGCTCCACCTTCATCACATCATGTCAGTACGACGTGTCGGTAACATTCTGTTCCCACAGAGCGGCCAACAAGGACCCGACTGTCCGGTCAAATACGCCATACGCTAAAAAACACCAATCATTGAGATGCACTCAAGTTCAAGGCAGAGGAAACTACTCACAAATTAGTACATACTCGCAATACAATGTAACAGGCAAACTTTAAATGAGCTAGAAGTTATTATTATTCAACTTCCATTATAATACAATTTATAGCTATAGCAACATTTGCCTTACAAGTTGCCCGGGAATGAGTACACGTTAATGTACAGTTTTGACACACAGCTACAACACGAGCAGCCGAGAACCTTCACATGAATTGCAATAACCTCATCAAATATGGTGCAATATCAAAGCTTGGAACAATCTCCCTGGAAAATAATCTTGCTCCAATATAAATGCCTGGAGTTTGTATGAACAGTCAAGAAGCGGACAGAACGGAAATGAGAGCGATGAAAGACTCGCCTGAAGAATGTTTTTATTAAATGACAAGTCAGGTCCTTGTAAGACAACTCTCTTGAGGCTTCTCTTTTCCCCATCGTTAATATTTACACTTGTGCTGGTCTTTTATAAACAACTAACCCGGCGTTGACCGTGGTAATTACGCAATGTATTGCATGGTTACGCCTGGAAACACTTTTCTTTGCTTTAGACAGACAGAAAAAAAATCTCATCATTTTATTTATTTCGACCCAGTTTTTAATTAATTTAAAAAAAATCAAATCCAAATGTTAAAATTTCGGCTTTGAGGCAACTCCTAATTTGGTCCTTTGCGTGTGTTATGTATAGTGCAACGTTCGTGACAGGCAAACTCTTCATTTTAATTAATATATAAAAGAAGTAACAGAAGCCTCTTGGAAGGTACAAACTAGTGTACCTTTGAGCCAATGACAATACAAACTCTTATCTTGGTTTATAAACAGAAACACTAACCTGTTGGACATCTTAGTTGCGCGTTGTGTGCCGTGATGCGCTGGGTTGTGCTTACTTACCTAACTTATTTTGTGAACTCTCAAACCATCTCATTTCTCTGACACAGCCCAACCTCGTTTTGGTGAAGACTTAACAGCTGTAGTTTTTACCAACCAACTTTGCTGCCATCTTGTTTTCTGTGGGTTGAGAATCCTTGAAAAACAAGACATTTTGCAAAATTCAAAAATATTTAATAAACACCATATTTTGTTTAGTTATTGTCGATGTTAATGATGACAGGATGTGTAGCGTCAAGGTAGAGGTGTCAGGTATTGACGAGTGACATGTTAACCCACTCAGGTAATAATTAAAAACCTGACCTTGCACCTTAAAATTGGTTTGGCTCCAACAAACATTTTCAATTGAAAATCACCACAATAAAATCAGTCAAACTGTAGATATGTGTAGGTTGCGTCACTCAGGGGCAGACTAGTAATGTCATCAATGGTGTCTATGTTGGCAGCCTGATGAATGAAGACAACATCGAGTCCAAGAGTTTGGAGTACCTTGCCACTCAGCTACATCAATGCTTTCAGAAACAGGAGAACTACAAGGGTAAGAAACGGACCTTCGACCCATTTTAATATTCAAAATAAATTTAAATAGTTTGTGACTGGTTTTATAGCCCTAATATTTATTTGTGGTTCAGAACCAATTATAATTACAGTGACAAACTCAACAACAAGACCTCAGACCAGTAATTTAACACTCAACTGAATGTATGAATGTTAACATCTAGTTTTTCGTTCTGAAGGTTCATATTCAACATGAGTTATAGTTGGACTAGTGCTGACCAGGATATGAACTAGTGGTTCTGATTATAAAGCACTAGAACTATTGTTGATGTTATCTCATTTCTTCTCGTGTCACAGTGGCCTGTGCGCTCATCCTATTACTACAGCAGGCAGACCTGCTTCCCAAACCGTTCCAGCGGCTGTCCATCATCACACTGCTGTACGAGTTGTACCGGGGGGAACCCATGACCATGAACCCCTTTGCTACGGTGTTCCTACACCTGCTCCACCCTCCAGATGAGACCAACAAGAGCTCCTCCCGCAAACTGGAGCACGTGGGGCAACTCCCCAGGCTGTCTTCTGCCGAGAAGAACTATCTGGCTCACCTCATCACCAACAACAAGGAGGTGAGTATAGCCTTGTTACCGGTGACAGGAGATTCGCTGACATTCGACACAAGCCTGGTGTACTCACATGAAGTAACAATGACAGGAGATTCACTGACATTCAACACAAGCCTGGTGTACTCACATGAAGTAACAATGACAGGAGATTCGCTGACATTCGACACAAGCCTGGTGTACTCGCATGAAGTAACAGTGACAGGAGATTCGCTGACATTCGACACAAGCCTGGTGTACTCACATGAAGTAACAGTGACAGGAGATTCGCTGACATTCGACACAAGCCTGGTGTACTCACATGAAGTAACAATGACAGGAGATTCGCTGACATTCGACACAAGCCTGGTGTACTCACATGAAGTAACAGTGACAGGAGATTCACTGACATTCGACACAAGCCTGGTGTACTCACATGAAGTAACAGTGACAGGAGATTCGCTGACATTCAACACAACCTGGTGTACTCACATGAAGTAACGGTGACAGGAGATTCACTGACATTCAACACAAGCCTGGTGTACTCACATGAAGTAACGGTGACAGGAGATTCACTGACATTCGACACAAGCCTGGTGTACTCACATGAAGTAACGGTGACAGGAGATTCACTGACATTCGACACAAGCCTGGTGTACTCACATGAAGTAACAGTGACAGGAGATTCGCTGACATTCAACACAAGCCTGGTGTACTCACATGAAGTAACAGTGACAGGAGATTCGCTGACATTCAACACAAGCCTGGTGTACTCGCATGAAGTAACAGTGACAGGAGATTCGCTGACATTCGACACAAGCCTGGTGTACTCACATGAAGTAACGGTGACAGGAGATTCACTGACATTCGACACAAGCCTGGTGTACTCACATGAAGTAACAGTGACAGGAGATTCGCTGACATTCGACACAAGCCTGGTGTACTCGCATGAAGTAACAGTGACAGGAGATTCGCTGACATTCGACACAAGCCTGGTGTACTCGCATGAAGTAACAGTGACAGGAGATTCGCTGACATTCGACACAAGCCTGGTGTACTCACATGAAGTAACAATGACAGGAGATTCACTGACATTCGACACAAGCCTGGTGTACTCACATGAAGTAACAGTGACAGGAGATTCACTGACATTCGACACAAGCCTGGTGTACTCACATGAAGTAACAGTGACAGGAGATTCACTGACATTCGACACAAGCCTGGTGTACTCACATGAAGTAACAGTGACAGGAGATTCGCTGACATTCAACACAACCTGGTGTACTCACATGAAGTAACGGTGACAGGAGATTCACTGACATTCAACACAAGCCTGGTGTACTCACATGAAGTAACGGTGACAGGAGATTCACTGACATTCGACACAAGCCTGGTGTACTCACATGAAGTAACGGTGACAGGAGATTCACTGACATTCGACACAAGCCTGGTGTACTCACATGAAGTAACAGTGACAGGAGATTCGCTGACATTCAACACAACCTGGTGTACTCACATGAAGTAACAGTGACAGGAGATTCACTGACATTCGACACAAGCCTGGTGTACTCACATGAAGTAACGGTGACAGGAGATTCACTGACATTCAACACAAGCCTGGTGTACTCACATGAAGTAACGGTGACAGGAGATTCACTGACATTCAACACAAGCCTGGTGTACTCACATGAAGTAACGGTGACAGGAGATTCACTGACATTCAACACAAGCCTGGTGTACTCACATGAAGTAACGGTGACAGGAGATTCACTGACATTCGACACAAGCCTGGTGTACTCACATGAAGTAACAGTGACAGGAGATTCGCTGACATTCGACACAAGCCTGGTGTACTCACATGAAGTAACGGTGACAGGAGATTCACTGACATTCGACACAAGCCTGGTGTACTCACATGAAGTAACGGTGACAGGAGATTCACTGACATTCAACACAAGCCTGGTGTACTCACATGAAGTAACAGTGACAGGAGATTCACTGACATTCAAACACAAGCCTGGTGTACTCACATGAAGTAACGGTGACAGGAGATTCACTGCACATTCGACACAAGCCTGGTGTACTCACATAAAGTAACGTGACAGGAGATTCGCTGACATCAACACAAGCCTCTGTGGTATTGGTGCAACTTGTAATAGATGTGAAGTGTGATAACTCGTCAACAACCGCCACATTATGAACTACTTAGTTCCATTCACTCTGTAACCCACACAACAGTTGTATCGTAGACCTGGTCCATCTCAAATATCTCAGGTTTGATCCGAACCCAAACAACATTTTCTCTTATTCACGAGACTAAACATATTTCATTCTCATTTGTTGAACCCCGACACTTACACAGACAAGCTCATTACAAGCTTTAAAAGGTCACTTAAACACAACAAGGTAATGGACCAAAATTAACATATCATATTATTAAACCATAACTCCAAGCAATTCTGAAATGTAACTTTAGATATTAAAGAATTCACTCAAATGGAATGTGATGGCGAAGCGGAGCCATGAGTGCAAGAAACACACTGAGCAGGTCAGGGCTACCAACCCCTGCTAGTCGCTTTGGACAGGAATCAAACTCATGACCTTTAAAGGATAGTTGTCCATCACATTGTATGAACTGTCGGCCAATGTTGCAGGTGACCAAGAAGACGGCCGGCCAAGTGTTATCCAGTGAACTCGGTAGTTACCACAATGTGGACATCACAGGGATACAGTTGGCACTGGCCGAGCGCCAGTCGGAACTACCGCACACCAGCAGAGCTGCTATTCCTGTCATCCTGTCTGATCCAGACAACAGACCAGGCTCAAACAGGTCAACATCAACTATCCTGGATACAAACATACTCAAGTTGTCATACTTCCTGTTCAGGATGTACAAACTATGTTAATGTGCTAGGCATGAGGAATGTTGGAATAAGATAAAGTGTAACCACATTTGCATGGACAATCATCATGTAAAAACCACTCTCAGTACACTTGACCGAGATTCGAACCCTGATCTTCCTGTCATCAGCAGTCCAATATTTTGCGAGAACTTGTGAACTGATGATGGGGTCTAGTGACTTGGAGCTCCTGTGGGAAAATGTTGGGTTAGAGAGAGTAAGATGGATAAACGTTTCAATCTCTGAGTATCTGATGGTATTAATCTATAAATGAACGTTTTAGCTCACAGATGCTCATGTTAGTTCACATATTTTACTAAAACAACAATTAATTGGTTGCGCTAAGTAGTTATTATCATTGGTGTTTGACACCAAAGTGCAAGAAGCCCATAATGTAGCGCCACATAGTTCTACATCGCACTAACATTATAAATACAAGATAAGGTATTTATATCTCCCCGGGGTAGTCATGTTCTGATTCTGTTACGCAGCATGTTCCCAGACCAGAACGTGGCCAAGAAGACAGCGGAAGCGCTGCTGGTGGGGAAAATACCTCTCGCGGAACAATGTGTGAAGCCCGAGTTCCTGCGCCTGGCGCCACCACTACATAGCAGCGAGGACGAGGTTAGTAGTAGCTACGAGCCAACACTAATTGAATGTCACTGTGTTGATAAACCACCGTGTAGTGAGATCACGACAACTGTTGTAGCTGGTCTGGTTGAACCTGTGTCAGCCTCGGGACCACAAGGGGGCCTATGATGTCACCATGTGTGTGTCGAGTAGCGAGGGGCTGGAGGCCAAGAGACTGATGGCACGAGCGTTCAAGGGGGCGCTCACACTACAACAGCAGCAACATCTGCTGGCGGAACTCGAGAGCGACCCCAAGTTGGTGTACCACATAGGACTGACCCCGGGCAAGGTATGAACTGTTGACCTCTCTCTAATGTTCCAGACTTAGGGAAGAGTAACCTCACGCCCATGTTCCAATGTTCCAGACCTAGGGAAGAGTAACCTCACGTTCATGTTCCAATGTTCCAGCTCCCAGACCTAGTGGAAAGTAACCCGCTCATAGCAATAGAAGTCCTCCTGAAGCTGATGCAGTCCAGTCAGATCACAGAGTACTTCAGCGTCCTTGTCAACATGGAGATGTCCTTGCACTCGATGGAGGTCGTCAACAGGTTTGTCAATTGACACCACACACACTTGACAATAGTCATCTCCTTGTGATACCAACCACTATTACGTATCACTATTAGTGATAACATGTCATATTACACATGAGGAAGGTTATCACCCTCGACAGCAACACAAGAATACGAGTTTTTTACTAAAATTGGTTGTTTAAATTCATCTTGCAATGAGATTTGCTTCCCACTTTCAAAGAAACTGTTTCGACACAATTTTAAAATATAACTTATGAACAACATTAGAGTATCCAACACCTTGGCTAAGTTAGTAGCGTGTTTCTCTACTGAGCTAAGAGTCCCGGGTTCGATTCCCGGCATGGCCAACAAATTTATCTTTGATGAAATATGGGTTTACCCTTTCACATTGATAAATAAAACAGCTGGGACTTGATGTTGTGTCTGTCCTAGTCTTTAAGTTATATTGTAAGACATATGAAGCTATGATAGGCCTAGCAGGCCGGTAGTGGAAAATATATGGTTTGAATAAAAAACTGACACAGGCTGGAAACAATCATGGATGTAAAAAACCACAAGATTGGTGAAGATTGAACAACAGATAGTTTCTGAGTGACAATTTACTGTCTGGAAAGTAATAGTTTACTAGTCTTTGATCTTGAGTTTATCAGCCAGGTTATGTCCGCAGGCTAACGACGACAGTCGACCTGCCGACAGAGTTTGTCCACCTGTACATCTCCAACTGCATCTCGACCTGTGAGACCATCAAGGATCGTTACATGCAGAACAGACTTGTAAGGCTGGTTTGCGTGTTCCTGCAATCTCTGATACGCAACAAGATCATCAACGTGCAGGTTTGAATATATTAAAACATGAGAAATATCTTTTCTCTGTATGTTTCCATCTCTCTGACCTCGACCAACAACATCCAAACAAGTAGACAAGAGCAAACAATCAGTCGCAATTAATATTCACACTAATCAGTTTTTAATTATTTTTTTCAAAGATCACAAAAATCTAAATAAAATCACTTAAAGAATTTCACAATCAAATTATTACATATCGTTAATAAAACTATAGAATTGTAGAAGATGAAGCTCAAATAAAAGTTAAGCCACAAACACTTCTTTGGGAGGCAGACAGACAGACAGACAGACAGACAGAGTTGAGTAAGTCGGCTTCTTTTGACATTCCACTGTCACCCATCATCACCTGTCACTCTCGCAATGACAGGGAGATCGGGGTTCAAACCTCAGTTAATTGTATGGGGGGAGGTTTTCCACTATCTCAACACACAAATGTTGGTACAGTTTCTCTTATTCAAACCTTCATCATTACTTCACCATCCTTACCTCACTTGTGTACATATGATCTAATGCTGGTGCATATTGTCATATCTTTGCAGGAGTTGTTCATAGAAGTGCAAGCGTTCTGCATCGAGTTCAGCCGTATCCGAGAGGCAGCCGCGCTCTTTCGTCTTCTCAAGCAGCTGGAATCCGGCGAGGCCAACGTGTTGACGCCAGGGCCCACCAAGGGCAAGAACGAGACTTAACCTAACTGCAACGCTGGACACTTTGGGACAGACAACTGTTGTTTTTTATTGTTCTGTACAAACTTATTAATGATTGTTTTATTAACGAAGATTCCCAACTGCAGTGAACATCCTAATGACAGACATACGACAGTGACCAAGTAACAGTCACCAGATGACAGTGAACAACCTGTTATTGGTTTTCTATTTAACTGATATTATCTGAATCACAATAGTTTTGTTTGAAATCATGTATCTTGTTGGCAGTAACTTTATATCAATGTCTGACTGGAAGTAACTTTACATCAATGTCTGACTGGAAGTGACTACATCAATGTCTAGCGGGAAGTGACTACATCAATGTCTGGTGGAAGTAACTTTACATCAATGTCTGACTGGAAGTGACTACATCAATGTCTGGCGAGAAGTAACTTTACATCAATGTCTGGTGGGAAGTAACTTTACATCAATGTCTGACTGGAAGTGACTACATCAATGTCTGGCTGGAAGTAACTTTACATCAATGTCTGGCTGGAAGTACTTTACATCAATGTCTGGCGGGAAGTAACTTTACATCAATGTCTGACTGGAAGTGACTACATCAATGTCTGGCGGGAAGTAACTTTACATCAATGTCTGACTGGAAGTTACATCATTTGTCTGGCGGGATGTAACTTTACATTAATGTCTGGCGGGAAGTAACTTTACATCAATGTTTGACTGGAAGTTACTACATCAATGTCTGGTGGGAAGTAACTTTACATCAATGTCTGACTGGAAGTAACTACATCAATGTCTGACTGGAAGTAACTTTACATCATTGTATGACTGGAAGTAACTACATCAATGTCTGACTGGAAGTAACTTTACATCAATGTCTGGCAAGAAGTAACTCCTTGTCCTCATTTTGACATTATTCACAGGACTTATGTTCCAATAGCTGATCCTTGTAGCTGTTCCAACAGCCGATAGTAACCCTTGTAGCTGTTCCGACAGCCACATTAAGAACACATTTAGAAGAAAGTCACTGAAAATACAGTTTTATGTTATTTATTTCCAGTCTTGTTGATCATGCCAGACATTAGCAGGGAAAATATTGTAAAATTATTTGTAATGTTTGAATAACTAAACCAAATTTTTAAAATTAATTTGTGTTTTAGCATGTATCTCTGAGGAAAATCTATTTCCTATTTTTGAGGTACATCTTGTTGTGTCTGAGAGGAAGAACAGGAACAAAAGCATTATTTGTTTCTCTTAGGTCTTGGCCAATCATTGTAGTTTCAACACCATTCATTCTTTAACTAATCAAAATAATTATTTTATTCATTAGAAATTGTAATAATCAGTCTTCTTTTTTACGTAACAAAATGTTGCTTTTATAGTTGAGATATTTCTGTAATTCTTTGCAAACATACTTGAATATAAATGTTTTTTTTTGCAAACAAATAGTGTCATTGTTGTCTGGGAATGGACGTGGAGTAGCGAGACATTCGTTGATCCTAGAGTTCGAAGCGAACTTGAGAAACGTTCGACTCTCAAACATGGATTGAACATTCGAGTGACAAGAATTACTTTCATGTGTGGAAATCTTATAAAAACTTTGAATCAATCTTATTTTAGTTTGTTAATTCTCTAAACCTAAGTTATTGTGTGTTTTGTTTCTGTGACTAGAAAGTTGGTAAACATTATTTGTGAAATATACATTATTTCAATATTACTGGAGTTAACGCATTCATCCAAAAACACCCCTTGAAATATTAGCTGACAAATGTTGCACTTTACGATGACGGGTCCACCGAGGGTGGTTTTTCCAAAATGGTTCCCTGCAAGTGAGGGTACATTACCTCTAAAATGCTTCCTTACCCCACTAGGGTAATTATCATATGCATGTGTAACCTGAAAAGGCATTAAGACTCGGTGATAATATATTTGTTTAGTTTATTGCAGAAATAAACGTCGGCCATGATCACGCGAACACAATAATTCACTAAGATGACTAATGGCTTCCTTTGGTTGAACTGGATTTATAAGATCTTCCCTCTTGTAAAATGTTTATTTTTAATTTAATATAAAATTGCTCAAAAACTGCCCAAGAGTGTGAGATAATCTCAACTATCACTGTCTGGGACTATTATAAACTATGTCTTATGAAATGAGGTCAGGAACAAAATACAGTTTAAGAACCTGTTAGTGTTTTAAACCGCATCTTACTACCTGACAAGATGTGTATTAATCACAATTTGTGAATGTGTGGGATGCCAGGCCTCCGCCGTGGTTCGGATCCCACGTTAAACTGTAGGTCCTCCATTTTATCTCACAATCACCCTACCATTACACATTAGCGTAAGTGCGTATAACCCGAACGGATAGTAAGACGCGGTGCTAATAATAATAATAATAATAATCTTACTACCCATTCGGGTTATACACTAATGTACTAATTACACTAATAGGTTAGGGATGAGGTAGGTTGAATTTAGAGCAAATGTGTAGCCAAATTAGAGTATTGGAGCCATCTCTTATCACATTCCTGAACTAGCGACTTCCCACTTGTAAATGCAACTAATTTAAGTGATGGAAACAAACTTTCGTGTTCTCATCACTTTTACAGGATTTTAAATGTCTGGATATTATGAGAAAAACCTGTGTAAGTGATAAAGATTATTTCTTTCCTTCTGTCATCACGTACATCGCGCTATCGTGTTTCTGAGCAATTGTTTTAAATGTATGTTGTAGAGCCGACTATTAATGGCGGGCAGTGAAATATGTATGGGTCCTCATTTGTTTTAGATAGAAATGTGATGCCCAAATAATTATCACGTATCTCAAACATAGTTATGAAGAGCTCGACTTCAAATAGTTTTAAGCAATTGTCACAAGGAATGATCTAGACTTGTGTAGTTGGGAGATAAAAAAAAGATTGTACCAATATATTTTTTTTTTACTCAAAGTATTTTATTTGTTGTTTATGCAGTGATAAACTTAACACACAAAATATTATTTGTTAGCAGCGCCAAAGCCTTTTACAATCTTTTTAAAGGTCAATTTTAAATATTTTCACCCAGTAAAATTGTAACTTTTAAAGATTTGAGGTGTATAGGATTTGATTCTCTTTAGTTTTTTGTTTAAATTGCAAGTGATTGAATTTATAACCTCAATTGGTAAAAATAATATTTTTTATGGTAAATTAAATGTCCAAATATAAATTTTAATTGAAAAATAAAATATTGGTTCCAGGCAGTCTTTTAGAATCCATAGCGACGAACACACACAACATGGCCGCCAAAATGAAATGGTCAAATCCTTTATAGTAACTTTTATTTTTCATAAGGGTCGGACAGGCGTTACCTGTCTGTGATGTCACCAAGGTTAGACCGGCATTACCTGTCTGTGACGTCACAAAGGTTAGACCGGCATTACCTGTCTGTGACGTCACAAAGGTTAGACCGGCGTTACCTGTCTGTGACGTCACAAAGGTTAGACCGGCATTACCTGTCTGTGACGTCACAAAGGTTAGACCGGCATTACCTGCCTGTGACGTCACAAAGGTTAGACCGGCATTACCTGTCTGTGACGTCACCAACGTTAGAGCGGCGTGACCTGTCTGCGACATCACACCAAGTCATATTTGGTATTTACGTTTTATTTGGCAAGTTTTAAACAATGAAACAAACACCATTAGTTATTTACTCTAAGAATGTTTTATATCTTTGAGTAGGCCTAAAGTTTTAGTAAACAAATTTATCAATTGTCTCCAACTCAGGTTATTTGGTTAATTCAAGGATTTGGCCAATGAGAATCTTCCTGCCATGAGGATGATTAAAAAGAGCACTTGTCAATCTAGAAGATAGTTGAGTGTTTATACTAGTCAGGAGAAGAGGGAAGGTGTTATCGGCATACAAAGGGGATGAACTTTATATTTTGTACATTTACGTCTAAATGTGTCAAGTTCAGATACAAAATGGCTTAATAATTCACCAAGTAGGTGATGTCGTTAGATACGCTTGCTAACGTGTTTTCTATTTTTAGGCCTGATAACCAAGTTAAACAAGGCTGACTGTTCGATCACCACTAGGTTAAGTTGGTTTGAATGTCCGGTGTAGCTGGAGGTCGCATTTACCTTGCGCTGAGCTCTCTTCTTGGTTCAAACTTAGGTTAAGTTTGATAGGGAAAACAAAAGATATACACAAAGCGCTGGGCATTTCCACAGATTTTACTGGTTTTTTTAGGGTATTATAAAAGGAGGGAATGGGGTGGGAGAAATGTGCCACATTTTCAAGAACATTGGAGGTTACAATTTGGGTTTAGGAGCAACAGCTCTACTTGTCTGGATGTTGTTTGTGAAATGTACTTGGGGAAATAACCAAACTGGCACATTTTGAATTGGCCAGCAGATGTTAGCAGCGTCAGAAGTGTTTACATCTGCAGCTGAGCGTTATCTTCTTGTTTAGGTTTATATCACGGATGTATTTCGGTCCTGCATTTTGTTTTCCGGAGCAGGAGTTGGCGCTTGTGCCAATTAGCGTCAGCATACATAACTATGCTTGAAAGGAGGAATCACTCAACAACCAGACCCCAGACCATGAAGTGAACAAAAGGTTGAATGTATGAATATAAAGAACGCAATAGTTAACATTCAGCAACTTCTATATTAGTTTATATTTGATTTGGGTCCAAATGTGATATTTTTGTCACAAAGTGCTCCAAGCGTGAAATAACGAGCCAGGTCCTTGGAGAAGGACTCGAGATGGAGCACTAAACATTCACCAGACGCTGTTTCCCTCTTCATGTCAAAGTTTCACCTTTCGTCACCTGGAACACACAACACACACTTTACCCGGTCAAATGGATTGGGGTTCGAATCTTGGTCGAGTGAATACCCTCTAAATTCAACCTGATTCCTCCCTCAGTTTGCTACTCACCCTGGCCTCAAGATACTCCACCCTCCTCTCGAGAGTCGTCAGCTTCTCGTTGAGCACGGCGAGTCTGGAGCGGCAAGACATGTCTGCAACATTATGAGGACATTTACTGGGACTCGTTTCACTTTGGCTCTTATAGAACTTGCTCCGCCATTACAACGTACTACGTGTGTTACAACGTATGTCCGTTACAAAGTACTACATATGTTACAACGTATGTCTGTTACAAGGTATTACATACACACGGAGAGTCCTACGTGCTCATGTTCACACTCGTCTATATATTTATATATATATATATATTTTATATATTATATATTTATATGTTGGTTGAACTGGTACAGGTTTAAAAAAAATTAAGTGTTAATTATTACCATTGCAATTTGTATAGTTATTTCGCTCCCACCCCATTTTAAACATTCTCTAGATTGGCCAAGTCTCTCCCACCCCATTTTAAACATTCTCTATATTGGCCAAGTCACTCCCACCCCATTTTAAACATTCTCTAGTTTGGCCAAGTCTCTCCCACCCCATTTTAAACATTCTCTATATTGGCCAAGTCACTCCCACCCCATTTTAAACATTCTCTAGATTGGCCAAGTCACTCCCACCCCATTTCAAATATTCTCTAGATTGGCCAAGTCTCTCCCACCCCATTTTAAACATTCTCTAGATTGGCCAAGTCACTCCCACCCCATTTTAAATATTCTCTAGATTGGCCAAGTCTCTCCCACCCCATTTTAAACATTCTCTAGTTTGGCCAAGTCACTCCCACTCCATTTTAAACATTCTCTAGTTTAGCCAAGTCTCTCCCCCCCCCCCATTTTAAACATTCTCTATATTGGCCAAGTCACTCCCACCCCATTTTAAATATTCTCTAGATTGGCCAAGTCACTCCCACCCATTTTAAATATTCTCTAGATTGGCCAAGTCTCTCCCACCCCATTTTAAACATTCTCTAGTTTGGCCAAGTCACTCCCACTCCATTTTAAACATTCTCTAGATTGGCCAAGTCACTCCCACCCCATTTTAAACATTCTCTAGTTTGGCCAAGTCTCTCCCACCCCATTTTAAACATTCTCTATATTGGCCAAGTCACTCCACCCCATTTTAAACATTCTCTAGATTGGCCAAGTCACTCCCACCCCATTTCAAATATTCTCTAGATTAGCCAAGTCTCTCCCACCCCATTTTAAACATTCTCTAGATTGGCCAAGTCACTCCCACCCCATTTTAAATATTCTCTAGATTGGCCAAGTCTCTCCCACCCCATTTTAAACATTCTCTAGTTTGGCCAAGTCACTCCCACTCCATTTTAAACATTCTCTAGTTTGGCCAAGTCTCTCCCCCCCCATTTTAAACATTCTCTATATTGGCCAAGTCACTCCCACCCCATTTTAAATATTCTCTAGATTGGCCAAGTCACTCCCACCCCATTTTAAATATTCTCTAGATTGGCCAAGTCTCTCCCACCCCATTTTAAACATTCTCTAGTTTGGCCAAGTCACTCCCACTCCATTTTAAACATTCTCTAGATTGGCCAAGTCACTCCCACCCCATTTTAAACATTCTCTAGTTTGGCCAAGTCTCTCCCCCCCCCCCCCCCATTTTAAACATTCTCTAGTTTGGCCAAGTCGCTCCCACCCCATTTTAAACATTCTCTACTTTGGCCAAGTCGTGATGAAACGTTGTATAACAATGTTTCATATAATTAACTATGAGTTATTTTTCATAAAATTAAGAAGAAAAGCTCTATTTGGTGTTTAAATATTCACAAAATAAAACTCTCTTTTGTAAGTGCCTCCTGTACCTATTTGTTTGAAACAAAGTTGGTCTGATTGAAGGTGTGACAGTAATACAAGAGAATCAGATAATAGATTATCATTTAAATGCAAAGTCTTACCGAAAGAATTGAGAAAATCCGTTATTTTCTTGATACTTCCTGTAATAACTTCAATATATTCTCGGTTAGCCCAATCTTGCTGTATTTGTTTTTGAATGGTTTCCCTGTGAATGGAGGCCATTTTAAAACACAAGCTAACAGATCACAAGTACTCTAGAATTATATGAATACTCCAGCCTTACAGCCAATGTTGTAGGTTATTTTCTTTGTCACTAGCGCTTGTGTGGCATTAAACAGCGTTAAAATGACTGATATGCGAACCCTGATGCTCAGCCAGCGAGTTTTTATAAACATTGCGTATTGATCCGAAAAAAACTCTTTTGAATATTATTATAATATTTGTTACCATCTCAAGGGGCCCCAAGTTCAAGGGGGCATCGGTCTGCTGAAGCCAAGTTGTTATTATACGTTCGGTATTTCTACAGGTACGTTGCTTTGTCCAAATTGAGTCCTCCAACAACTTTTTTATATCATGAAGTTTGAAATTTATTCCAGTTTAAGTTTACATAGTATTTTTTAGGAATTTATAATGTTCATATAAATGTCACAGTGCAGTTTATAAAAACGCAATTGGGAGGATAAGATTATAATGCATCTGAAAGATTTAGGGTGTAATGAGGTGGACTGGATATAACTAGCCCAAGATAGGAATAGGATATAATGAGGTGAACTGATAAAACGAGCTCAATATAAATATAGGTGGCATACTTTTGTAAGTGTGGCAATATACTTTATAGTTCCTAGTGCCATAGAGTAAGTACATTTTCATCAAAATATCTCATCTCTTTGAGCGGAGATTGAGGTGATCTTACAAATTAAATTTAACAATTTTATTTAATGGTGGACGGTTATAGTATAATGTAAAAGTAACTACAATTCTGTTATGTATTTTAGGATATTTCATAGTAGGAGAGGCTAATAAAGAAACAGTGAATGTGCATCAATTATTATATATATAATTTAATAAGGTCAAACTGGTGTACAATCCGAACGGGTAATAAGACGCAGTGCTAGAAAAAACACGTCATAATGACTAATTTTCTTGGAATTTGTAGCATAAAATTAAGTTAAATTATTATTTATACATAATATAGTTTATAAGACTATGTATGTATTTCGATAAAGCTCCGATCAACATTAATCAATCAATTTGATTAAGTGTTACAAAAATCAAACATTTCGTCACTCTTAAGCAGAATAAACAAAGCCTTGGTCCAGTTTACCTTCCCAAAGGGCAGGATTTGCAAATATCTATCCGAAGTATAAAAGTGAAGCGCTCACTGAGGCCACAGCTACCACTCTATTTCACTACTCCCTACTTCCACAAATGTCATAGAAAAAAATCACCGTAGAAAGACGATTAGATCATCTGAAACAAAGAGGCAGAATGGTTCAGCATCTATCAGAGCAACAGAAACCAACTAACAAAACTCACATTCAGAAACAAAAAAAATCACACAAAGTGAAATCACAGCCCTTGCCAATAAAGAAAGGATTACCACAGGGATCAGTACGTGGGTTTGACATTTGTATATTCATAACATATGGAATCACTATAGAATTTTTGCGATGTATGATGACAACACAGCACTTCTTCTCACTAGCAAAAATAAATCGCATTGACGATCTAAGTTCACTGACAAAAGGAATGAATTTGTCGTGTGACAGAACACATAATAATAATAAATATAATAATAGTTTTGATAGATGAAATAAGTTCTTTATAGCTTTGTTTTAGGAAAATTGGATTGAGTGGAGAATACTGGCTGCCGCAGTGATACTTTTTAGTTAATATTTTGAAAAGTCGTTTTCTCATAATCTTACCCATTTATTTGACCTCGCTTTGTGGAATATTTCTTTTTTTTTATTTATGGTACAGTACTTCTTTTAATGATTGCGGATTACATTTTGTTTGTAAAATAATATTTAATTTAAAGAGATAAATTGAGGTGTCTGTACACAAAATATTAGCTAGACTTGTTATATAATATAATTGGTTATAAAATAATTCTTATCATATACGATGAAGAAAAAGTATTTATTAAACCATTGTATTGAATACTTTGAATATTAGTACCTGAATAGGTTCTAGAGAGCAGGACATATATGAGCGACCGTGCTACTATTTTAACTAAGAGCAAAAATAACGTTATTTTGTGTTAAGTTGATCTGTGCTTCATTAAATCAACGATGACTTTACCGGTATATTTACGCTTTCCAACAAACTCAATTTTGGGTTGGTTTTATGTGTTATTGTGTTTTGTCCCCGATATTAATTTTGCATCGGAGATTCTTCGGCCACGTGGTGTGTCAATATCAAGTAAGATTGCCAATGTTTAATTAATGTTGTCCTATTTCTAAGTTAGTTGGCTGCAGTGGCGCCACCACTCAAAATAATCAAACACTACACGTCAACTGATCTCGAAACTACAATAACAGAGTCTATACAAAATATCTACTGGTTAAATAATATGTGCTGCTAACTGAAGAGTTTTTTAATCGTGAAATAATCTTGGAGACTATTTCGACTGTCTTATTGATTTTTATAGTTTGATTTTTCAAATTATTTTGTTAATAGACCTAGGCCTTACTCCGAAGGCCAAAACGTTATAAAATGGAAAACTAAATCCTGTGTGAGAAAAAGGCCTAGCTAGGTTAACTGAAAATATGAAGAGTTAAATAGGTAAAACCAGGTAAAGTCTGTAAGACTAAAGTCCTGTATACAAACTCCGTGTCCGTAAGGTACATAGTACTCCGTAAGAACTACTCCACTCTCACAAATTATCAATATGTTATTGTTATTATTATTATCATCACCGCGTCTTACTACCCGTTCGCACTTATGCTAATGTGTAATGGTAGGTTGGTTGTGAGATGAAATGGAGGACCTACAGTTTAACGTGGGATCCGAACCACGGTGGAGGGCCTGGCATTCCTCACATTCACAAGTTGTGATTAATACACGTCTTGTCAGAGGTGAAGGAAGGGTTTGGCAATCAGATAAATCTCTGCCGGGACCGAGGATCGAACCCCGAACCCTCATCACAGAAGTCTAGACCACCAGGTCACCTAGTCAATATGGACAGCAAAGTAAAGTAAATAATATGATTGCGCGCGTCGAAATGAAAGCACCAATGGCAGTGAAAGGATATGTTGCTATGGAAACAAATATAAAACAAAATTATAGTTTAACGCACAAAGCTATTTCAGAAATATTTTTCTGAAAATTAAATAAACCCTGGGAAGCAGTTTAGTGAGAAATACCAAGTTTCCAGGAAGAGGCGTCGCATTAGTATTCTTTACAACCTCTACTTCACAGATTACATCTGTTAGCACCTTGCTCCGGTCTATTTGCTTTCACCGAGTTTAGTCGGACATTGTCTCTGACTTTCTCATTGGTTGGCACAGTCATGTGACCAAGTATACAGACTGTGTAGATGAGAGTTTGCATTCAAATTAAATTCTAGCCCAAATACCTTCACTTGAAATCCAGTCTACTGTCAAAATGACACCTTAGACCACACAACCACTTACGCAGGCGATAATATGAGTTAGGTGTTTGTTTGCGGAGGTCCCAGACACCAATGACCCATGTTACAGTGTTTGTTTGCGGAGGTCCCACACACCAATGACCCATGTTACAGTGTTTGTTTGCAGAGGTCCCAGACACCAATGACCCATGTTACAGTGTTTGTTTGCGGAGGTCCCAGACACCAATGACCCATGTTACAGTGTTTGTTTGTGGAGGTCCCACACACCAATATCCCATGTTACAGTGTTTGTTTGCGGAGGTCCCACACACCAATGACCCATGTTACAGTGTTTGTTTGTGGAGGTCCCACACACCAATATCCATGTTACAGTGTTTGTTTGCGGAGGTCCCACACACCAATGACCATGTTACAGTGTTTGTTTGTGGAGGTCCCACACACCAATATCCATGTTACAGTGTTTGTTTGCGGAGGTCCCAGACACCAATGACCCATGTTACAGTGTTTGTTTGTGGAGGTCCCACACACCAATATCCCATGTTACAGTGTTTGTTTGCGGAGGTCCCACACACCAATGACCCATGTTACAGGGTCCTCGCTCTACACGCCCCAGAAGGACTTCACGTGTCTTGACGGGAGTGCAACTCTTCCCTTCATCTACGTCAACGATGACTACTGTGACTGTGACGACGGAAGTGACGAACCCGGTACCCCGGCTTGTCCCAACGAAACCTTCCACTGCACCAACGCTGGCCATCGCCCTCTCAACATCCCTTCATCTCGAGTCAATGACGGGATCTGCGGTGAGACAAGTGGTTATATCACTGCTGCGGGGTTTGGCTGGTGACCAACTCTTGTGGTATCTATTAGATACGATATAAATACATATCTCGGGAACAAGCTAGTTTTAAAACTTGGGACTAGGTTGGCCCTACTGGACGTAATCACTACTCAATGACACTGCTTTAGTGCAATGCAAGTCCATCTCTCAAACGTTGGTGCATTTTGTTATGATTCACTTTCCTCCTGATATACCTAGTATTTAGTGTATGTTTGGAGATACCCTGAGAGTGGACATCAAGATGCTGTTACTGTTGTTACAGACTGCTGCGATGCATCGGACGAGTACAACAGCCGGGCCACCTGTCTCAATAACTGCCCGGAGCTGGGCCGAGCGGCGCGCGCCGAGGCAATCAAGTTGTTGGAGCTGACAAAGTTGGGCAACACGCTAAGATTGGAGCTGAGCAAGAAAGGTCGGACGATAAAGCAAGAAACTCAGGTTGGTACTAAACTCTCATGTTGGTAACTCTGGGTGTTGTTCCAGAGGTTGGTACTAAAGTCTTATGTTGGTATCCCTGGGTGTTGTTCCAGTAACTCAGGTTGGTACTAAACTCTCATGTTGGTATCCCTGGGTGTTGTTCCAGAGGTTGGTACTAAACTCTCATGTTGGTATCCCTGGGTGTTGTTCCAGAGGTTGGTACTAAACTCTCATGTTGGTATCCCTGGGTGTTGTTCCAGTAACTCAGGTTGGTACTAAACTCTCATGTTGGTATCCCTGGGTGTTGTTCCAGAGGTTGGTACTAAACTCTCATGTTGGTATCTCTGGGTGTTGTTCCAGTAACTCAGGTTGGTACTAAACTCCCATGTTGGTATCTCTGGGTGTTGTTCCAGTAACTCAGGTTGGTACTAAACTCTCATGTTGGTATCCCTGGGTGTTGTTCCAGAGGTTGGTACTAAACTCTCATGTTGGTATCCCTGGGTGTTGTTCCAGTAACTCAGGTTGGTACTAAACTCTCATGTTGGTAACTCTGGGTGTTGTTCCAGAGGTTGGTACTAAAGTCTTATGTTGGTATCCCTGGGTGTTGTTCCAGTAACTCAGGTTGGTACTAAACTCTCATGTTGGTATCTCTGGGTGTTGTTCCAGTAACTCAGGTTGGTACTAAACTCACATGTTGGTATCCCTTGGTGTTGTTCCAGTAACTCAGGTTGGTACTAAACTCTCATGTTGGTATCTCTGGGTGTTGTTCCAGTCTATCAGGTTGGCACTAAACTCATGTTGGTATTGTTCCAGGAGCGAGTGAGGCAGTTGGAGGCAGATCAGCAGGAGGCAGACAGTGTGCGGGAAGAGAAGGAAGCGCTGAAGAGGGCAGCGGAGGAGGTGGAGTCCCAGGTGTTGGAACAGTACCGCCGGGTGGAGGAAGAGGAGAGACAGAGAGAGACAGAGAAGCTGGCGTTTGAGCAGTTCCATCGCCTGGATTCGAACCAGGACGGGAGGTAATACAACGTCTGTACTGGAGTCTGGTCCTCCCACCACCTTATCAATAACAACATTCACTTGTTGCATGTTGCTTGGTTCCAGACTGGAGGCAGCCGAGATCACAACCCAGACAATGTTTGACCAGAACAAGGATGGAGCAGTGAGCGATGAGGAGGTCAAGGTAACCTCCATGAGGAGTGTTGAGTAGTCAGTTGTGTTTGTGAGGATAGACTGTCGTTGTGAGGATACAAGTCACACCCGCCTGTTCCAGCTGATCCTGGCCGGACACGACTCTGTGTCCTGGGAGCAGTTCCTAGAGTCCTCATGGCCTGTCATCCGACCTCTGCTCCAACTAGAGAAGGGTCTGTTCCAACCTCCGAGCACAGAGGACGAGCCAGTCGACCAGGAAGAGGAGCAAGGGGACGAGGTAAATACCTTCCTCTCATTTGTCTGTCTTTGGGAGGTTGGGATTGAACCAGGGACATAATGTTGAGTGTTTGCAGGAGGAGGAAGAAGAGGAGGATCAAGAGGAGGAGGTGGAGGATGACGGCAAGGCTACCTCCCAGGAGGACACCACCACCACCACCGAGCAGCCCCCCAAGTATGACGACGAGACCCAGGCCATCATTGACGGTGAGTCCCGAGTTGAAACTAACAGACTCGACTCGTACCTATATTCTCCAGGATCACAACCACAACATGTTTGTTACAGAGGCCAACAAGGCGCGTGAGGCGTACGAGGAGGCAGACAGGGTATCCAGGGACGTTGCCCGCGAGATCAAGCAACTCCAAGAGGCCCTGGAGAAGGACGTGGGAGAAGATGACGAGTTTGCGCCCCTCGCTGGCGAGTGCTTTGAGTTGACGGACACAGAGTACACTTATAAGCTGTGCCCCTTTGACCAGGTGACCCAGCGCTCCAAGTCAGGGGGAGTAGAGACCAGACTGGGCACATGGGGCAGTTGGGTGGGCCCTGGTGACAACAAGTACCACATGATGCTGTATGACCGAGGACAGTCTTGTTGGAATGGGCCCCAGCGGTCCACACATGTTAGTAAATTGTCATCTTTCATCAGCAGCGTTAATTAGTTCAATAATAACTTGTACTAACCAATAAACAGTATCACAGTTCCAACTTTGGTACAGGCGGTTTAGCAGGAAAGTACCGGAGACTAACCTTTTTACTTTTCTCGCTTTGTGGAAAGTTAAGTTAGAATGTAAGTTTAGTCAAACTATTTGCTTTGAAATATCTCCATGTTGCAAAGGGATGTTGTGTCAAGTTGACACTATCTTCACGGTGTGCTTTTGTAAAACTCATGGCGTGCGGGATAAACACTACATGGTCTCACTCTGCGCCAAGCGTTGACTTGGAGCATGTCTCGGTACTGAGTGCTGACATGTTAGCAAGTCCGCCCTCACAAGCTCAAAACAGACTTGAGCTTCGGCTGACTACGGAAAATAATAGTAAATTGTATTCTACCAACGGTGGCCGTACAAACTACTGATTTGAAACTGAGAGAGTTATAATTTGGTGTATGCGGTGATTACAGCTTGGGACACTTAAAATTACCATTCAAGCCAGGCTTACCAACAATCCAGACATCGACTAAACCTCGCCATACTTGGAACTATCGTATTATTTCTGAGCTTGTTAGATCCTTGATAAACTTTATTAGAATGGAATAATGTAGATATTTAGACGATAAAAACTCTTGAGGACTAATTTTAGCAAAACATCATCATCATTATCAGTTTCCTGGTCTGTCTCGAACATAAGCCTCTCAATTTACTCCTCTCCTCTCTACACTCCTGTCCTGCAGAGGTTCCTCCTTCACTCTCACTCTCTCAGTCCATCCTTGTCACTCCAAGTTCTTTTCTGTCCTGCTCTTATCCCTTTCCTTCATCAATTTAACAAATGATCTAGGAACATAAATGTTTGTGATTAACTATGTGGTAGCCGTTGACATGAGATTAGAGAGCTTGGGTTGAAAAATCTACATCTTCCTCATACATACGTGTGTGTGTATATATATATATATATATTTAAAAAATCACGCTGTTTCCCTCCAGGGGAATCAAGACACTGTGCATATATAGCTCAAAAAACAACACACTTACTTAATCCATCCTCACTAACTTTCTCCACACTTCTCTATCCTTACATACTTCCTTCAACATTCCATACATCCAGTCATACACCTCTTTTATTATTAAAACTCTCAATGTTTCTCTTTCTCAACATTCATTTACAACATTTAGCCACGTCTTACATGGCCTACCTCTTCCTTTTGATCCACACACTCTCCCTTCATATATTTGGTTCATCATCCAAACCAACATATATGGGATTCCCTTTCAAACAGCACCCATTCATTACTGACTGCATCTTCCTGATAAATAGGGCCTAACTTGGCTGTGTTAGAACAATGCACATAGCTACTTCAATGACTGGATGGTCTAACGCGCTACTCTAGACTACCGATAACGGGGAGATCGAAGTCCAAATCTTGGTCAGGTGTACTGAGGTTTTTCCCCCCACTCTACCTCTATGCAAATGCGGGTACTTTCATATAAATATAACCTTCCTAATCCCTAAAACCATTAGTGTAGTTAGTGTATAAGGTATAACTCGAATGTTGTTGTTGTTGTATAAGGTAAGGTTGTATCATCAGTTGTGTTGTATCAGTAGGTTGTATCATCTAGTTGTGTTGTATAAGGTAAGGTTGTATCATCTAGCTTGTGCTATGTCAGGTAAGGTTGTATCATCTAGCTTGTGTTGTTGGTATCAGGTTGTATAGGTGTTGAACTGTGGTACGGAGAGCGCCGTTACGTCTGTGAGCGAACCTAACCGCTGTGAATACTTCATGGAGTTCTCCACTCCTGGTGCATGCAGACTACCAGAGGGGACAGTGGAGCACGACGAGCTGTAGCAGGGTCACTGGCACCAGGGACCAACGTTCGCTGGATCACGTGTGAAAGTGCAACATAACAGTCTAAGATGGACAATATTTCAATAAAATTAGCACTAAACTTTGTAAATAACTAAAACCACAATAAAGACTAGCGCTGCTAGATAGTACCTGGGTCGTTTTAGTTCCCTTTGGTCCTACAAGTAAACTGACAGGTTATACAGTCCACATTACTAGGGTTGTACAGTCCACGTTACTAGGTGTCAGTCACTTACTAGGGTTGTACCAGAGAGAATACACAGGAGAGGACCAACTATCCCGTCTCAAAGGTAGTTAAATCCGAGGGAAATAAATGTTTGTTTTGTAATTTAGTTTTGTGTTGCGACATGCGAGGAGAGCTCGATTGGTAATTTTACAACTTGAGTAATGTTACGCGTCTGATGTATATGTCTGCATAATTAGTGTGTGTTCTATCATATTATGATGGTTTTACTGAATTCTATTTTATTTCTTGTGTTATTCTGTTAGTCTGTCGTATCCACTTGGAATTAACAAAACACTAGAATACTCTTGAACTGTACTAAAAGGTTGCGTCTTATGTTAAGGGGAGGGTTGAAAGTTCGGGAAAAAGTTGTCAGGTCAATCCTTGCCCTTGTACTAGAACTCGGCAAGCACTCTTGTTGGAGGAGCTTCATCTGACTGCATGTGGACAACCCAGGTGAGCGGCAAGACACAAAGCTTGACTAAGATGTAAAGAAATGGAATACATCAACTGCTGCCAATCCTTGTTGAGGGAAATGTTTGTGTTCATTCATAATTATTGATAGTTTGATTTGATAGATTATTTGCTAGCAAATCCGTCTGTCATATATCTAGCGGCAGAAAACAGGATCATTTACTTCTTAGCGTCCATGGCCTTTTTGTAAGTAAATTATTATAAACATTTGAAAAAGACAAGTTGGCCTTAGATATTTGTTTTGTGGGCTGTAAATTGCCCTGACTGAAGATTTTACACCAGGTCCTTGATTTGTAACACAATATTCTGAAACAATTTATGCTCTCCTTGAAACTGAATACAGGTTGATTGAGCGTTGGGTTAACAGATTATTGTAGTTTGCTCTTTGGCTTATTACACTATGGCCATATCATAAAACAACATTGTAGTGGAACTGAAGAATAACACCATAGTGGAACTAGTTAAGGTAGCAGTTTTATCAACTACACTATAGTGGAATTGTCAAGGTAGCAGTTTTATCAACTACACCTAGTGTAACCAATTAAAGTAGGTAGCAATTTTACCTTGACTCGCACACTCTAAGCCTTTATTATAAACTACATAGTGGAACAAACTAGAGTAGCAATCTTTCCCTGACTGATGACACTATGACCTTAAACTATAATAATTATGCTACAACATAGGGGACCAATTGAAGTTCTCTGTTGGGCGTAAAAACCGAGTGAACATAAAAATATATACCTAATTTGGGTTTTATTTGAGATTGAATTCATGGTCTCTTGTTTTTTCAAAGATATCGAATTTACTTGAACCGTTAATTGATAAAAGAGGAATCATAACTTGGACAAAGTTAACTGATGTTCTTAAAATGAGGAGTTATTGTTGTGAATTATTACCTGGGCTATAAGTTCTCTGTCCAGTTGGTTAGAACATCTCAACCAATATTAACCTATGAGAGGAAGATTGGTTAGTGAAGCAATGGATACGATGATTTGTTGTAAATAAAACAATTGTATCAACGTAAAAATTTTGTCGGTATATTATTTGATTGAAGGAAAAAAGCTTCCTGGTTATTTAAAAGCTAAGAAATAATCCAAGAAAGCATTCGATCCTGTGATCTTGGGATGTATATTTTAATAAATATTTAGATTGTCTTTGAAGAAATTTTCTTCTTTTTAAATTCCAATTATAATAAAATAATACAGAAATCCGAAAACTTTTGAAAAGGGTAATTTCAACAGCAGTATAAGATTATTTAGTATTTTATTTAAAAGAAAACAATTTTTCTTTTGTGTGTGTTATATATATATATTTTTATAATATATATATATTATTTTTACATATATATATATTTTTATATATATAAACAATATTTGTAATGTTCTAAAAGTTAGGTTTAATATGACAAACGTTTTTCTATGAGATTTTTAAAAACAATAACATACTGTAGGTAGCTTGTGCAATAAATAATCTATCTCCAGAAATACTATTGAAGGTTATATTTACTGAGCCACCGAGATAAGCGCTAAAAGTTTTCTGGATCAATAGTAGCGGCTTCTACAAGAGGAACAAAAATATTACTGCAATAAAAAACACATAGCATAAATTTATTTTGCAAAGGTTTGATAAACTGATCAATGTAATTTATGTCGTATTTTATTTCGTGAGTATTAATGGAGATTTGGAGAAACAAATAGCAAAATGAAAGTTTGCATTATGCAGCACAAATAAAGTATGTGTGTTTTATAACGGACTTGGTGTTGTTATTACAGCCAATAGTCTTCAATCGGAGGTGGTTGTTAATTAACATTTGCAATTTTAGCAAAATTAATATCCAGGTATACCCTAATGAAGATACGTCCGCCTTCCTGAAGTTTTAAGTTTCTCCTTTTGGAGAATATTTTCACCAAAATGACAGAATACAAGCTTGTAGTGGTTGGAGGTAAGCTGTTTCCATCGTATTACAATGACTAATGTCACGACTGATAATTAATAACATGTTTAAAGTGAAAAACACAAGCCCATTGTACTACTAACATTGAATAGATAACCTTAACGCTTTCTTAGAAAAACTATTAAAAAAATAAAACGATAAAATCATTACATTGCGGAGTCATTAATTACGTAATACACACCAAAAAAGTAAGCCATTCACATATTTTTATCGATTTCCAAATCAATTAAAATGTTTAGAACAGGCCTACTCACATTACAACTTTGCATGGAGATAACTTTTGCAATCTTGAAACGCTTTAATCCATCAAAAATTAGTTTTATTGAATTTTAATAGGCAAGGAAGGTTAGGTTAAGCTTGGTTGATTATATTTTTAACACACAAAATTTTATTTTTTTTTTATTACCCGCCTCAGTGGCGTAGTTAGCTAACGCGCCAGTCGTGTTGAGCTAGACTGTCGAGGACGGAGATCGAGGTTCAAATCTCGGTCAGGTAAACTGAGGGTGGTTTTTCCTAAATGGTTTTCCACTCTCCCTCCACGCAAATGCGGGTTCACTTCCTCTAAATTCAACCTTCCCAATTCCTAACTCATTAGTGTAATTAGTACTTAAGCGTATAACCCGAATGGGTAGTAAGACGCGGTGCTAAGTATTATTTTTATTAACTATAAATAATAGATGTTTTAGTGTATTAGTGTTCTTTAAGTTGGCAATTCTCTAGTTTTTGTTTCATAACATATTTATTTTAATAATTTGACCAGTATAATATGTAAGAGGGTTGAGTAAAAGCATGTGTGATAGTTTGATTAATGTTCGTTTGTTCACTAAGAGATCTAGGATACATTTTGAGTAAAAGGAAATAAAGAACTAATAATGTTTGCAAGATGTTCAAGGCGGGGCTGTGTCTCGCGATACCGAGTGGAACTGTGAGTCGAGCAAATAGTTTCTAGTTTGTTAAGTGAACACGGGAGTCACGGTAAACGGACGACTGACATGTTTTGTGTCCAATATTTATTATTGAAGTCATTAGCCCAAAACATCAGATTTTAGCATTCTACTCTGTTTGAATGACTTTTGAAAAACTCCAACGGAACTTGTTGGTAATAATAGATGACTGTATGTCCTAAATATTCTCTTCCCTTTTTTAAAAGAAAGTGTGAATGCTGTTGACCCCAGACTATAAGTTGCGTGGTCCGTGAGAGATAGGCCTTGCAGTGGTAATTTGCTCTGTTCTCAAGAGTCCTTGGTTCATACCTCCTTGTACAAGTTGGATCAATTTTAACTTTCTAAACACAAGTCTATGGATATATACCAACAACCAATCACTGTCAAGTAAATATGTGCACACACATCGAAATTAAAGGGGGACAAAACCTAAGATTGGTCCACACCTTTTAATAATATTCATACTTATTTGGTAAGCAGTAATAAATGATAAGGTTATAACTTCTTTGTTACTATTTTTTATTCCCTTCTCCTTATTTTATATCAGCTTTAGTCTTTTATTACGACGACATGTTTCGGTGATGTTACACTATCTTCAGGTCTTATTTGTAATAAAGATGATTGATTTTAATCCATACTATCGAGAAGTTTGAGAGTATTTTAGGTGTTATGTGGGATAGTTTGCAAGGGTCAGCTGAACTGAACATTAGTCCAGTGTTAATGTCACAAGGATCAGCTGAACTGAACATTAGTCCAGTGTTATGTCACAAGGATCAGCTGAACTGAACATTAGTCCAGTGTTAATGTCACAAGGATCAGCTGAACTGAACATTAGTCCAGTGTTAATGTCACAAGGATCAGCTGAACTGAACATTAGTCCAGTGTTAATGTCACAAGGATCAGCTGAACTGAACATTAGTCCAGTGTTAATGTCGCAAGGACCAGCTGAACTGAACATTAGTCCAGTGTTAATGTCACAAGGGTCAGCTTGAACTGAACATTAGTCCAGTGTTAATGTCACAAGGATCAGCTTGAACTGAACATTAGTCCAGTGTTATGTCGCAAGGATCAGCTGAACTGAACATTAGTCCAGTGTTAATGTCACAAGGGTCAGCTTGAACTGAACATTAGTCCAGTGTTAATGTCGCAAGGATCAGCTGAACTGAACATTAGCCCAGTGTTAATGTCACAAGGATCAGCTGAACTGAACATTAGTCCAGTGTTAATGTCACAAGGGTCAGCTTGAACTGAACATTAGTCCAGTGTTAATGTCGCAAGGATCAGCTGAACTGAACATTAGTCCAGTGTTAATGTCACAAGGATCAGCTGAACTGAACATTAGTCCAGTGTTAATGTCGCAAGGGTCAGCTTGAACTGAACATTAGTCCAGTGTTAATGTCGCAAGGGTCAGCTTGAACTGAACATTAGTCCAGTGTTAATGTCACAAGGGTCAGCTTGAACTGAACATTAGTCCAGTGTTAATGTCGCAAGGGTCAGCTTGAACTGAACATTAGTCCAGTGTTAATGTCACAAGGGTCAGCTTGAACTGAACATTAGTCAGTGTTAATGTCGCAAGGATCAGCTGAACTGAACATTAGCCCAGTGTTAATGTCGCAAGGATCAGCTGAACTGAACATTAGTCCAGTGTTAATGTCACAAGGATCAGCTTGAACTGAACATTAGTCCAGTGTTAATGTCGCAAGGATCAGCTGAACTGAACATTAGTCCAGTGTTAATGTCACAAGGATCAGCTGAACTGAACATTAGTCCAGTGTTAATGTCACAAGGGTCAGCTTGAACTGAACATTAGTCCAGTGTTAATGTCACAAGGATCAGCTTGAACTGAACATTAGTCCAGTGTTAATGTCGCAAGGGTCAGCTTGAACTGAACATTAGTCCAGTGTTAATGTCGCAAGGATCAGCTGAACTGAACATTAGCCCAGTGTTAATGTCGCAAGGATCAGCTGAACTGAACATTAGTCCAGTGTTAATGTCACAAGGATCAGCTTGAACTGAACATTAGTCCAGTGTTAATGTCGCAAGGATCAGCTGAACTGAACATTAGCCCAGTGTTAATGTCGCACGGACAACGGTCTTGTCGTGTTAGCTTGTGTTACTGGATGTGGTGTTCATGATGGGCACTTGACCCCAATTGACCCTGCTCAAGACCAGCTCTGGAGGCATGTCTCCTATATTTACATTGTAATTAATGTCGGAACTAGCGCACTTCTCTGTTTTTAATCATTGCAAGGCGGGCTTGTATCTGGTTTTAACACCGGTAACAGTTGGAAACAGTCGATTCCTACAATGGGGAGTGCTCTGCCCCGCCCCCCTCAAACACCCCTTGTTGCAGCTCAGCTACAGTTTGGGGTGCATGCTTGCATTAGTTATGATGAAGGAATAGGAATGAGGAAATGTACCCACATTTGTGTGGAGAGAGCATGGGAAAAACCCTCCTAAGTTCACTCGACCAGGTTTTGGACCGAGTAGTTGATGTTTATGTACTGCTTCCCTCGTGTCACTTGTTGTGTTTGTTGTGTTTCAGCTGGAGGTGTAGGAAAGAGCGCCCTCACCATACAACTGATCCAGAACCAGTGAGTACTTTCCAATACACAACTGTATCATAACCCACGATATAGGCTACTACGTCTATTGACCTGACAGAATATGTTACCAGCTCACCTGGGTCTACTCACTGTGGTTTCCCATTCTCCTTCCAGGCAACTGCGGGTAGATTACCTCTAAAACGCCTCCTTCCTCATTCCTAGCCAATCAGAGTAATTATCATACATGTGTATAACCTCAACAGGTAGAAACAAGTGGCGATAAAGAATATATTAGGTCATTTAGGATCAAAACCTAAATTAGTGATTATATTACAGCTCTTATGTCGGGATCACGATCATTTAATGTTCACGCAACATAACATAACGGTTCTCTTTGTGTTTTTAAATGGAAGCCATCATGTTGATGAAACATAAAACTTGTCCAGAGAGAACGTTAACATCACAGAATGTCGAGAGAAGGTACCACATGCTCTCATGTTGCGAGCGATGTCATCACGTCTATTTAGTACTTCATTTGTTTGTTTGTGGGATGCAGATGACTTGTTCGATACAGTTTGTCTAAATCTCCCAAACTGTAAAATGTCGTGGCCACTTGATACATTTTATTTTGTAGAAACATAACGTATAGAAGATAGTGAACGCTAATCCTAATCACACACAACACCAGTTTCTCTAGTGTACGTCAAGTGAACGCCACAATACTATATGTCCATAGGCAATGTTCTGAGTTTAGAATGTTTTAACGAGATGATATGATGTCTGTTTCAGCTTTGTGGACGAGTACGACCCAACAATAGGTCAGTTTGAACAAATATAAGATAACTCTCTAGTGCCAGTGAACAGTTCATATTCATCATCCTGGTTCCATGGCCTAACACGACACTCTTGTGTCATGGGAAGGTCTGGGTTCAAATACCGGTTGGGTCTTCCGTGTTGGCTTCAAGAGGAAAAATATATTTTTTTCTTCTGATCTTGAAATGGAATTTGATTTTTAGTTTGACACTGCTGATGATTATTATAAAACAAACCTTACAACCAGACCCCAGAGCAGTAATTTAACACTCGACTGAATGTATGCACGTTATAATTAACGTTAACATTTAGCTACTATTAATATTTTTCTAAGATTCTAATTTGAGGTTGAGGATTGAAGGTTTGTATTTATAAAACGGTAGATCCGACCTCAGTGGTACCAACTTAGGTTGTGTGACTTGTGTCTCCAGAGGATTCCTACAGGAAGCAGGTCGTGATCGACGGAGAGACCTGTCTTCTGGATATTCTGGACACGGCAGGACAGGAGGAATACAGGTGAGTGTACCCCAAGGCCTCCATTGAGGACTCGTTTCATCATGACAGGTCACTATTTTGTATCAGCATTATTAACACCGTAAAAAACCAAACCAGACCTGATCCAGTTCAACGCTAAGCATCCCAGATCTTGCAGGTGTTAACCTAGAACACCGCTTGTAAGCCCAAAGTAGTAGTTTAGGAGGGAACTGATATTCTCCAACTATACGACCACCATTTTGACAGTTACAACCAATTCTTCAACTTTGCTTCAACGACCGTGATTTGTTTGCCAGGTAAACTCACAACAACAATTGCTGTACCAAGAGATAAAAGTAAACATTACGCTTACATTACCCCTGTTATACCAAACACCTCGGAGAGAGACAAGATAGGGATAGGGTGTAATGAGGTGGACTGGATTGAACTATCTCAAGATAGGGATATATGGCATACATTTTTGAGTGTGACAATGAACTTTCAAGTTCTTTATGCAATCGATAGAGTAAGTAATATAACTTATTGTTTCTTGGACAAGTACAAGGGAGGGAGCAGGAATTCACAAGTACTACCAAGTTGTATTTCCCTCGTTTGATTGACCTCGCTAAAAGAAGTTGGATGTTTCAGTGCCATGCGGGATCAGTACATGCGAACAGGAGAAGGATTTCTCCTGGTGTTTGCCGTTAACAACGCCAAGTCCTTTGAGGACATCAACATGTACCGAGAACAGATCAAGAGAGTGAAGGACGCGGAGGAGGTACCCATGGTCTGTAAGTACCTCGTGTAGTCCTTGGAGCCAATCTATAGACACTGAAGCTGTAGGACATCATTGGAAATGTTGGTATTTATTTGTAAACTTCTAAAACAGTTTCCAATCTTTTAACAAACTGACAAAAAACACAGATGTGAAATGTGATCCATGGATAAAGAATGAAAGGACACACTCGTGCACACATTCCTCGTTTAGGAAGTTGTGTTGCGTGTTTCACACACACTTCTGATGAAACCTAGGTCAGGGCATTGGGGCGGTACTAATCTTCAAGAGGCAGCCATTACCTCTGTCCAGTGTCAGCAGTGTAAAGTGTGAACTGTGTTCTTCTTTTCATTGTAAAAGTATGTCGCGTTTCCCTTTTATATATTTCC
This sequence comes from Timema podura, assembly GCA_033556935.1. Classification (NCBI taxonomy): domain Eukaryota; kingdom Metazoa; phylum Arthropoda; class Insecta; order Phasmatodea; family Timematidae; genus Timema; species Timema podura. The sequence continues at coordinate 3,319,196 of JAVRXN010000006.1, read as the reverse complement.
ATTCACTTTTGGTGTGTCTTCTTCCTAAAACAAGGTTTTCCTCAATTGGTGACTGTCTGTTCTAGTGGTGGGCAACAAGTGTGACCTCCCGACACGGTCCGTGAACCCGTCCCAGGCTCAGGACATATCTCGCCAATACAACATTCCATTCGTGGAGACATCGGCCAAGACTCGACTCGGAGTGGACGATGCTTTCTACACACTTGTCCGGGAGATCAAGAAGGACGTGAGTTTCACACATGACCAGGAGCTAGTCCTGTCACTAGTGATATAGTTGTAACAAGACAAGGAGCTAGTCCTGTCACTAGTGATATAGTCATAACATGACAAGGAGCTAGTCCTGTCACTCGTGATATAGTTGTAACAAGACAAGGAGCTAGTCCTGTCAATCATGATATAGTCATAACATGACAAGGAGCTAGTCCTGTCACTCGTGATATAGTTGTAACAAGACAAGGAGCTAGTCTTGTAACTCGTGATATAGTTGTAACATGACAAGGAGCTAGTACTGTCACTCGTGATATAGTTGTAACATGACAAGGAGCTAGTCCTGTCACTAGTGATATAGTTGTAATATGACAAGGAGCTAGTCATGTCACTAGAGATGTAGTTGTAACAAGACAAGGAGCTAGTCCTGTCACTAGTGATATAGTTGTAACATGACAAGGAGCTAGTACTGTCACTCGTGATATAGTTGTAACATGACAAGGAGCTAGTCCTGTCACTCGTGATATAGTCGTAACATGACAAGGAGCTAGTCTTGTAACTCGTGATATAGTTGTAACATGACAAGGAGCTAGTCCTGTCACTAGTGATATAGTTGTAACATGACAAGGAGCTAGTCCTGTCACTAGTGATATAGTTGTAACATGACAAGGAGCTAGTACTGTCACTCATGATATAGTTGTAACATGACAAGGAGCTAGTCCTGTCACTAGTGATATAGTTGTAACATGACAAGGAGCTAGTCCTGTCACTAGTGATATAGTTGTAACATGACAAGGAGCTAGTACTGTCACTAGTGATATAGTCGTAACATGACAAGGAGCTAGTCTTGTAACTCGTGATATAGTCGTAACATGACAAGGAGCTAGTCCTGTCACTCGTGATATAGTCGTAACATGACAAGGAGCTAGTCTTGTAACTCGTGATATAGTCGTAACATGACAAGGAGCTAGTCCTGTCACTCGTGATATAGTTGTAACATGACAAGGAGCTAGTCCTGTCACTAGTGATATAGTTGTAACATGACAAGGAGCTAGTCCTGTCACTAGTGATATAGTTGTAACATGACAAGGAGCTAGTCCTGTCACTCGTGATATAGTTGTAACATGACCAGTTAGTAGTCACTGAACTTTCAAACACAATCTTAATACTCGTTATTTTAAAAATCTGGCGGTGTGTTGTGCAATCTCATTGGCTGACATCTCAAGTCCAACTCTCTGTTCAAGTTGATGCATTAAAAGGGAAAGTCTCGCACTATGTTACAACTATGAACACACATTGAACGTAATGTATTTAAACTTCTCACGCACAATTCACTACTATGCAATATAAACCTAACTTCAAACATAAGTTTAAAAATCACCTCTAATTGAATGGAATGTGTTTTGTTTCAGAAGGACCACAGAAACAGAAGTAAGAAAAAAGGGGTGAGGATGAATTATGTCAAGAAGACGTGTTGTCTCTTATAGTCCGAGGACTCGATAGTGTGGTCACAAGTGCTAATGACCCAACTTGTTTCAAACCACAAGAAGGTGCTAAAGAAAATCACAACCAACATTTTGTATGTCATGTTTGTCTCATATGCCGGTGACGAGGAATAGCAATAACGAGGTTCGATGATTGCCGTATTTACTCGAATACAGGGTTGGGTTCCCCTCAATGCTCACAAATCAAGTTACAGCTAACATTCTGCCCCTGGAGTGTATATTCCCTCATCGCAGCCTTTGTTGTTCAACCTTCATCCATCACAGCAATGTTGGTATTTGAGATGGAACCTTCATATCCTAAAGGATATTTGAGATTCAAAACAAAAAATAAAGTTATGTTATTTTCAAAATTTTGAATTGTAATTTGTCTTATTGCTCCAATATTTCTTATTGATGGTTCAGAGCCAAACTTTAAACAACCAGACCCCAGACCATTAATTTAACACTTAACTAAAGTAATAATTTAGTTACTATTAAAAAAAATTTCTTATTTTGAAATATTCCTCTTTTTGTTTTCATAATTTTTTTCCATGACTCGAGGTTCGAAGGTAAAATGAAGATTCAGATTTGTAAAATAATGGATTCAGCCCTTCTCTAGATTGATGATGATAGTAAAATGTCTGCAATTGTTTTATTTGTAGTAAACATGCCAAATTAACCAAATTTTGAAATTTTTTTGTAAGAAATAAATAAAAATATACCTCTCACATTGTAATACATTCATTTAAATTAAATTTTCCCTCCAAAATTATTTTTTAAAACTTTGGTGTAATCTTTTACTCGGGTAAATACAGCAATAAACCAAGAGTTATGTAACTAACATTAAATAATAAGTGTTTGCAAAGTTGTTTTTTTTTTTTTTTCATTTTGAGAATATATTGAGAAAATTATAAAAAATATAAATTTGTATTCTTCAAAAATAATTATTTTTTAACATTCCTTCCTCTTCCACAAGAACTCCAACTACACCAGCCACCATTTTATATTCATTGAATCAATTTTAAACTGTATTTTATCACAACCTATTAATTATCTCTTTTTCTTACCTCCACTACAGTTTATAACTTATGTCACTTTTTATTCAAGCCATATATTTCCCACTACTGGCTTGCTAGGCCTGTCGTAGCCTCATAATATAAGCTAATACTAGGACAAGCACAACAACCAGTCCCCAGGCTGTTAATTTATTACTGTAGAAGGGTAGACCCACATTTCACCAAATGATAATACACACATCCCTGGCTACATTTTGAAAATTACATCCTATTACGATCAAATAATGTGAATCGGCCTTGGGACTAGGGGTGTACATTCTCAAATTAATTATCAATTCACCCTCTTGGGTGGCCGCATGACTAGACTAGACGACCGGGTGGTCGAGACTCGTTTGGATGTACTGGTGGGGATTTTCCACCCTCCTTCCTACACTTCCTATAAATTCAACCTTACTATACCCTAACACAAGATATATATATCCATATATCTTAAACCAAATCTGGATCAGTGTATCAAATATAGATTAAATGTATATTTTAAGCACAGTGTTTACTCAAAGTTTGAAATTTTGGCATCTGATGCAACTATTTTTAGAAAAACCAAATGATGGAAAGATTTCATATTTGGAATGCTAGAAGTATTTGAGGAGGTTTATTAATTGAAATAAATATTATTTCAATGAACCTTCAATTAATAGCTTAAAAAATTGCCAAATAAATGCAATATTCAATTAATTATTTTATATACTTAAACGTGTGTAATAAATGGGGGAAGTAAATCAATTAGTGTCGACTTCTTTTAACTTTATAATGGTACTTCATTCACATTAATATTCAATCTGAAACTCATGAAAAGTGATACAAGCTGAGGTGTTTCATATTTTGCCCCTGGATTTTGAAAATATATCTGATACAACCCCGCAATACCCGAAACAGACCGATCTGGTTAGAGTAGAGCAGACAACTCATCTCTTCTCACTCCAAGTCACTAGCTGTCTGTCCTTGAAACCATAAATATGTCGCCAGTGGTTTTGGCATGTTTGTAAAGCTTATCGCCCTGACCAATCACCATCTCTCTTTAGGGATTGTCACCTGGCTCTCCACCGTTTTCAAGTAAGTATAGCAAGTTAGACATTGTTGAAAGCACTTTTTTTAAGTGTGGCTGAGTGTGATCGCATTTAATGTCTTTAGGGATGTGTGAAGTGTATTAATTGTGGAAAAACAAATTTTATTATTTAAAAAATGGTCCCACAAAAGTTTAAAGATGGCAGAAGATATGTAAAAGGCAAAAGGAATAAGCATTCCAAGGCAATGAAACGCTTTTACGAAGAAATTCGGAGAGCCCGAACCGATAAGTAGGTGAAATTACTTCAAACATATATTATGTTATTGAAGTTAAATACTTAGCTTTTTTTGACAATTCTTTTGAAATCTGGAACCAAATTGGGAAGCTCCAACTTAGCACGTCAATATCTTACCACTGAGCTATCTAGGGCTAATCCTGTGTTAGGGTCATTTATCGCTCATATTTTAAGGCTTAGTCGGTAATAGATATGTAAAATCGTCGGTCATTTAATAACAATCCGGAACACACACTATCGTTGATCCAGGGTAGCCTTATGCTGACGTTTGGACAATTTTCATTAATTTTAAATGGTTTCTTGGGTATAATTTATAGTAAATAATTATGATCTATAATATAATATTATAGCTATTAACGAGCCATGTCTGCCACACATTTTTCACCAAATCTGCTTTAAAGTATGACTAATATGTACTTCTTAGCGTTGTACAAATACTGAGTAGGTAGCTCAATGTGGTGCGCCAAGCACAAGGGTCCGGGTTTGATTACCATGTACACTACAATAATCATTTTTCTACTACATTGAGAAAAAATAAAGTGCCCCATTGTGAACGTCTTTATCTGTTTCAAAATATGAATCTTTTGAACTGTTATAAAACTATTTAGGCCTTTATAACTAAAACTCCATCAATGCAGAATTATTTCATCTCTTAATGGCTCTCATTCTCCATAATATATTTTATGCTCCCAGATTTAAATTTTAAAGGTAACATCATATTTAACTTAGAATTAACATAATATATTTTAAATGAATGAATAGTCTTAATATTCTACTTATTATCTTCTATTTATTTATTTAGTGATAATGGCAAACTGGATTGTAGTTAATCTTGTACCACGTTCACAAACAATGAAGACTTGACTTTCAAACCAATGGAATCTGAGTAAGTGGATGATTACTATATTTTAGTGGTAAATATGTTTTAAGTTCCTTTAAAATGACGTGTAGGTGTGTAAAAATCGACACTATTAATGAATTCAGTACAAAATTATATGACAATGTCACGGCCTTGATTTGATAGGTTTGATCTAAACTTGAGGGTTAAAAAAAACTAAGCAGGTAGGGTGTTTAAAAAATTATATTTACATTTTAACTCCACTTTCATAAATAGGTACTTAACTTAAGGTGTGAAAGTAATGATCCTAATAGAAACTTTGGGTGTGAAAGTAATTATAACAATAGCTACCTTATTTACATGTAAAATAACTGATCAATAGCTAGGACCTATTCGGTGTCATATTTGTTTTAAAAAGATAGAATTTTAAGTTGTTTTTTTATAATTATTAAAATGAATTAGAAACATTAAACCACTTTAGTTGTAAATGTCATAATTTTTTAAATAATATAACTAGCTTTAATGTTTGAAAAGGTTTGTGTCACATTTGTAAATTCTTGAAAAATTAACTGTTTATGTTTTTACCGTTGGTAAACATATTTAAGATACTCCAAAAAGCATGCTGTTTGGAATGTAAGTTAGTCACTTTCTTTTTATTTCCAAATATGTTGAACGCGCGGTTGGCGGTGCTGTTTGCCCGTGACTATGAAAACTGAAGCACATTTGATTTGATACGACATATTTTCATGCGCATGACAGCGACGTGCGATATTAAATTATTTTACTGTGGTAATTAACTTACTAGCTCATTTGTGAAGAGTGCACTGTAGCATCTATAGTAAATTTTTTTAGTGTAGGTAGAAAGAAAATTCACCACCTATACACTCATGCACTAACAATAATTTCAAAGTACCTTAAGAACTAAGAGCAAAAATAAGGACACACCAAATGAACATTAATTGTGATTATCATTCAATATTATCATTCCAACAAAAAAACTACCTAAAGAGCCCTTGGTAAATAATAATGGGTTAATACTTACAGTAAATCTTCATCGCAGCTTTTAAAATACAATAAAGATGGAGAAAAATGGTGTAACTTATTTAAAGATCCACAGAAAGATTGGAATGGAAAAAAAATAGTCATAAGTCGGCAATTTTATATCATTGTTGGAAACAATACTATCAAATTAATTTAAACTTCGGAAGTCTCTTTATGTAAAAATAGGCCTCAACAATCGAAATAGTTTATACTTATATTGTTATGTAACAAAGCTTGAGAAGCTCGTATTTCAATATATTGCTTTAGGTAGATCACAAGATTTGCTTTTATTTAGTGTAATCAGATGTTTGAAATGAGGCAAGAAGCTCCAGATGATAATAGATAATTTGGGCTAAATTAAACAAAATTCTTCTTCATAGAAAACAAGTCCCGTAAAACTTACCTCTGGTAGTTAACTAAACACAATTATCTTGAATTTTAACAACAAATATAATAATAATAATAATAAAATAATAATAATAATATAATAATAAAAATAATATGTTTATTATTGGAGAACTAGGCCTACTTTTAAAATCACTTTAAAGAAATAATTCTCAACGTCACCGTATATTATGGTATTTAAAACGGATATGGTATAGGATTACATCCTAGCCATCTTGAAAAACTTAACAGAAGACAGTATTTTATTTTTAAATGTTCTTTTTATTCCAGAACATATTCAAAATTGTTCTACTTAGAAGCATAGACATAACAAAAAACCTTCATGGAACTCTCGTTTAAAAAAAAAGGGTTGCTGTACAACCGGTTAGATAAATCAATACTAAGTAAAGTAAAATTAAAACTAGGAAATATTAATTTTATAATATTAATACAGTTGTTAAGTTGTTAATTTAATATAATTACTCAAGATCAGATATACTATCACATTTTAAACTAGCCGCTAGTAATCAACCGTTACAAAAGAAAGAATCTAAATTAATACAAAACTTCTTCCATTAATTCATAGCCAGCTACCCAAAATGTAGGTGATGCAACTTACGCTAACTTTAAATAATATATATTTTCTCCTGCCAAAACTAAATATGATTATCAAAAAAATAAAAGAATTTAATTATATAATCCTTGATCAATAAACTGTTTTACTTTATAATAACTCAAATATTGGGATGAGGGAGAAACTGTCACAGCAATGACAGTATATCGTATGGACCGAGCCGGTAACAAGATGCGGTGCTAAATAAAACGTAATATATTCATACGAAAAGACCAGCTTGAGGCCTAGAGAAATGGTGTTTCACATTTAAAATATTTGAATATTCCATTTAGTGGCCTCAAGATAAAGTATTATACAAATTAGTATTTGAACATGCCATTTAGTGGCCTAGGGGTTAGTTAAATTACAAATGAGTAAAAGATTAGCGGCCTGGAGACAAAGTTACTAAACAAGATATTTAAACAACGCCATCTAGTGACAACTGAACAAATTAAATTTTAAGTTATCAAATTGACTTCAACACCAACGTATATGATAATTTTGGGAAAAATATAGATAAAGATTTAAGCCGAAAGATAATTTTGAAAAATATATATTTTTTTTCAAAATTCTCTTTTGGCTTAAATCTTTATATATATGCCATAGATAGCGGTGCCTACCTACGCTGTACCTGGTGTTATATTGAGTAACAATACAGGCGAAACATTACAATATATAGTCTAAGACTATCACCACGTTATCCCTGGATCGAGGGGAACTCAAAGTAGGTTAGGGAGGGATAAGGTACGGAAAACATGGTGCATGCGTTGACGTGATGGATGGAATACTTGGCACAGGCCTAGATGGTTCTAGTAGTGGAGAACACTGAAAGGATTTCTCCTTTTCCACATGGAACTAGGGGCTTTGTTGCGCAGAATTGGTGACGTCATCAAGAACGAGACGCAACGCTGACCCCTTGGCACTCACACCGTTAAACGAGAACGTATTCGCAGGCAGCACGGAGGGAGTCTCTTCTGGAGGTGATTGTGTGAGTATCATATATAATGTTTTTAATTTGTAACATGTCACACATGTTGCAAAACCATTCACTCAACTCTCCATCCACCCTAACATAAGCTTTACTTCCATCATACACCATCTTAATTGCATTTACTAATCATACATCCATACCATACTCAGAACATTCCGTTAAACACATTCACACGATTGTACGCTTTCTCCAAGTAAACAAATGCGCAATATACTTTCTTTCTTTCTTACTACCATACCAATCATTTGTTGCAATGCAAATATCAGGTCCATGCAACACCTATTTGTCATGAAACCATATTGCACAACACAAATCCTGTCCGCAGTTTTTTACGCATCCTTTCAACTATGACTCTTCCAAAAATTTAGCCTATAATACTTAACAAACAAATTTGCTATATTATACACTTACTTTTTTTGGCCTTGTAGAAAGGAACAGTGACAGCATTCTTCCATTCATTAGGAATATTCAAAATCCCAGCACATTTATTGAACAACTCACACATTCTGGCAAGAAGGACCATGCCACCACATTTAAGCATTTCACTTGTGACCCCATCTAAACTCACAGCTTTGTCATTTGTAACACTTTCATAGTTTTCAACACCTCAGACTGTTTACATCCCAGATCATCTCACCACGTTCATTCTGAATGCCATAGGCCTTTCCTTGCACTCCTTGTTTCGTTCTCCTTACCTACTTCCAGAACAGCTTCTTATTTCCTTCTAAATAACTCGGCATTCTTTCTCCTTTTAATCTCATCAGATCCTTAATCTCCTTAACTATTTTCTTTGCGTTCATATTTTTCTCTTTTTATACATCTCACAACCTCTTACGTTTTGTTTCACTCTTCCCAACAAGTACTCGTTTGGATGGTTCTTTCTTTTCTATCTTTCACTTGCTCATTCCACCATGCATGTCTTTTTTTAATTTTCTCACCATCGATGGTCAAAACACGTCTTTCACGCACTTAACTACGGCCTCTTTTTCCTATTCCAAGTACACTTTCTATTTCATTTCAACATTCCATTCATGTTCTTGTAAAGTTAATTTTTCACCCATCAATCTTCCATATTGATTTCTTACAATTTTATCCTGCAATTATTCCACTGTCACTCTTATTTGCTTAATACTTTTGCACTGCTTCCTCACAAAATTTCTACCTAGTTCAACTACTGAAATCATTAGGAAGTGAACCGTTCCATATTAAGCTTCACACACAGCCCTAGTATTCTTTATTAAACATTTAAGTTTCTCATCATACACCACAAAACCAATCATCGGCTTCAAATCGCCCCTGACCGTATATAATAGTAAATACCACTGTGTGTCTGTCACAAATAACACATTTTTCAAACACATAATCACTAACGCTTTCCCATTCTCGTTTACCCTGTCATATTACCTTTTTGACACTCTCTCTGAATTCTTTATTTGGGTACCCCCCTCCCCACATCCATTCATATTTCCTAACAAAATAATTCTTTCATCTAGTTCACATGAATCAAGACTTCAGTGATCTCATTCCAAAGCTAAACGCTCACATTGGTCTTTACCCTGCACCGGGGCATAATTAGCAACCAACATAATTCTAAGAATGTCTTTTTTCATACGTACCCACAAAAGAGCTTAGCTGTAAGGCTTAGGATTAATTAAACCTACTCCCTGACTTCCCCTTACCCATTCATTCACACCCAACCACAGTGCAAGGCTACCACCACTCATCATCAAAACACATTTTCCTGATATTACTTTTAGTTACTGTAATTTCCATTTAGTTCTAGGTAGAGATAGGCCCAATACATGTTCTTTTTCACGATCCCGATTAAAGATAGAGGTCAAGCGCTATTGATCCGCTGTGTTCAATATACTGAGCGAGTCTAGGCATTGAAGGTGTCTATAAAAAATAGTGTATTGCTTTATTTCAAGGCTTATATATGAGATTTGAATATACAAACATCTGTGAATCATTAAAAAAAATAAAAATTGTTTTATTCATTTTAGTTTAACTTTCGTACGTTTAAATTAGTGGTCTTACACAATTATTTCAAAAGTGACATCTGCAGCTAATATAGTATGACTTTTCAATACGTAAAAGTATGTCTATATATCTTTCTAGTTATCAGATGTCTTCCCATGAAAATTGAACTGTAGTTCTTGTTTTGGGTTGAACAGGTATCACTAATAATTTTAAGCAGTATGTTCTCCAAATATTCTTCTTGGCCGTAAGGACGTAATTATCTTAACCATTTCAAGATTTACATAGCCTCCCTTAAATAAATATTGGCTTCTTAGCTCATTATTTTATATAAAAATATTATCTTTATTTTTCTTTATTTCGTATATTTTCGAGAACACCTTAAACTTATTTAACAGAGTAGAAAATACTTTTATTATTGTTAAAATAATGTGTGCATTTAATTACCACTGACGATTAATTTATGTAATAGTCTATAATTTTTGTTGACTTGTCTATATCTGGGATATTTTTTAAGACGTTGATAGGATCTTAATTATGCTAATACTATCTATTTATTTCAGATAGTTAAATTGAGGTTTTCCCCCTGATAATACTATATAATATATTAATTAGCCTGTACCAAAATTAAGGCGACAACTTGAGCTTGACTTATCTTTGTCCTGTGCACGATCAACCGTCGCCATTTTTGGCATCTGTTGTCCAGGCACAGATGACGGTGCCATATATATTTGGTATCTTAAAGTGTGTTTGGTATTCAAAAGAGTGCACTCAGTTTTAGTGTTTGCGAGCTTTAATCCAGTCTCTCCTGGTTATTTTTCTTGGTGGAACCAGCCTCTCAACTGTTGCTCTCTTTTAAGGTGACTACTCCATTACTGCATAATTATATTTTGACAGGCTCATATACGAACAGTCACACCCGCTTCTAAGACGCGTCTTATTTGTTTTTTGCCTTTTAAGGGACTTCAATGTAATGTCAGAGGATGTAATTTCCACCTATAGGATTTAATAAAAATAAATGAAAAGGAAGAATATAATATAGTGCGGCAATTTATCGAATCTCTGATAGATAATGTTGCCGTCACGAGCCCGGCAATCTAGTAGATACGATAGATAGTTGACACGCCGTGAAGGGGGTTGGGTTATTACGATACTACCCGGGGTCAAGGCTCTTTGCAACTAGGCTATTTATAGAAACGTTACTTGTTCTTGGTCAACGTGTGCTCGTGTTTTAAAACCTGTCAATAGCTATTGGTAGTTTCTGTGGCCATGAGAAGCACTCTCTTAGTGTTGCTTGTCTAATTCAATTAGTAATTGATTTAATTGCTCTGTTTGGCAGGTTAACTTTGGTAGACATAGAAACCTCTCAAAGAACACACAACCTTTAGTTACTGGCTGGTTTACAAAAAACAACAATACTAGGCTATGCTTTGACAGACTGGATAATTTACTATCAATTATATAAAATAGTTTTTTTTTATTTAAGTCCTTGCTATTCTGAGTTATCTTCGTGGACTTTTATAACACTGGCAGGTACAGGTTCACTCACTGAACATTAACAATTTGAAACTTAATTATTATTTACGGCTACATTTAAAATCAAACAAAAACATTTATTTGATACAATATTATATTATAAGTAACTCAATGTGATTTATTAATTTAAATATTTATAAAAGAAATCACAGTTTTTTGGGGGGGGGGATGATAAACTCATATAAAGGCTAGGAGTGGTTTGTAACACAGGTACAATATCAGGGGTGGCCAATACGTGTTGTGTGTTGGTGTCATTGTTTTGTTTAGCCAATATCTATGAACGCCCTGGGAAAAATAAACATGGGCTACTATTTCAATACAATAATTTAAAATGTATTTCTGTAATTTCTCTTGTACTAAAACTTTTAATAGATGGGACAACAAGCCAATGACACCACTGAGCGCTCGTTGGTGTTATTAGAACTTAATACAAGCCAATGACACCACTGAGCGCTCGTTGGTGTTATTAGAACATAATACAAGCCAATGACACCACTGAGCGCTTGTTGGTGTTATTAGAACTTAATACAAGCTAATGACAGCACTAGAATGTAATACAAGCTAATGACACCACTGAGCGCTCGTGCGACATCACCAAACTCAACTTTCAATTATCTTGAAGCTCCTTCATTTAAATATCTGTCCCTACTAATGAACCAGATGACAAGATGGCCACCACTAGTTTAGCTCTAGTATCACAGCCATTGGTGTATGTTTCAAGTATGAACTAACACCCAGTCAAAATGGCCGCCGCCACGTTGCTGCTGGTCTTCATTACGTTCATTTCACTCTCTACTGGACTTGCCCTGAAAGAAGAGGAAGATTTTGGGTTTGTGGCTGCCAATGAGAATGTTCCTCCGAGCAAGTCACCCGTCCAGAGACTGTGGGGGATCCCCGACAGCCTGGCTCCTGTGGGACGTCTTTTCCAGCTGAATATCCCTAGGGATGCCTTCAAGGGCGATATAGACCATTACCAGGTAATATAGAGCACTAGCAGGTAACATAGAGCCTAGCAGGTAACATAGAGCCTAGCAGGTAACATAGAGCACTAGCAGGTAACCTAGAGCACTAGCAGGTAATATAGAGCACTAGCAGGTAACCTAGAGCACTAGCAGGTAACATAGAGCACTAGCAGGTAACATAGAGCACTAGCAGGTAACATAGAGCCTAGCAGGTAATATAGAGCACTAGCAGGTAATATAGAGCACTAGCAGGTAATATAGAGCACTAGCAGGTAATATAGAGCACTAGCAGGTAATATAGAGCACTAGCAGGTAATATAGAGCACTAGCAGGTAATATAGAGCACTAGCAGGTAATATAGAGCACTAGCAGGTAATATAGAGCACTAGCAGGTAACATAGAGCACTAGCAGGTAATATAGAGCACTAGCAGGTAATATAGAGCACTAGCAGGTAACATAGAGCCTAGCAGGTAATATAGAGCACTAGCAGGTAATATAGAGCACTAGCAGGTAACATAGAGCACTAGCAGGTAATATAGAGCACTAGCAGGTAATATAGAGCACTAGCAGGTAACATAGAGCACTAGCAGGTAACATAGAGCACTAGCAGGCAATCTAGAGCACTAGCAGGTAATCTAGAGCACTAGCAGGTAATCTAGAGCACTAGCAGGCAATCTAGAGCACTAGCAGGCAATCTAGAGCACTAGCAGGTAATCTAGAGCACTAGCAGGTAATCTAGAGCACTAGCAGGTAATCTAGAGCACTAGCAGGTAATCTAGAGTACTAGCAGGTAACCTAGAGCACTAGCAGGTAACATAGAGCACTAGCAGGTAACATAGAGCACTAGCAGGTAATATAGAGCACTAGCAGGTAACATAGAGCCTAGCAGGTAATATAGAGCACTAGCAGGTAATATAGAGCACTAGCAGGTAACATAGAGCACTAGCAGGTAATATAGAGCACTAGCAGGTAATATAGAGCACTAGCAGGTAACATAGAGCACTAGCAGGTAACATAGAGCACTAGCAGGCAATCTAGAGCACTAGCAGGTAATCTAGAGCACTAGCAGGTAATCTAGAGCACTAGCAGGCAATCTAGAGCACTAGCAGGCAATCTAGAGCACTAGCAGGTAATCTAGAGCACTAGCAGGTAATCTAGAGCACTAGCAGGTAATCTAGAGCACTAGCAGGTAATCTAGAGCACTAGCAGGTAATCTAGAGCACTAGCAGGTAATATAGAGCACTAGCAGGTAATATAGAGCACTAGCAGGTAACATAGAGCACTAGCAGGTAACATAGAGCACTAGCAGGCAATCTAGAGCACTAGCAGGTAATCTAGAGCACTAGCAGGTAATCTAGAGCACTAGCAGGTAATCTAGAGCACTAGCAGGTAATCTAGAGCACTAGCAGGCAAAGTTCAAGGCAACACATACATATCTCCAGTCTTGTTTATTATCGACAACACCAGGGAGTATCTCTACTTGTAACTCTGGTTGTTGCAGGCCCAGGGCCCCAAAGGGTCTCCACTCCCTTCTTGGCTAGTGTTGGACCCTGTAAGTGGTGTACTGGAGGGTGTCCCAGGTCCCAGGGACATAGGAGAGACCTATATTACTGTGCGCGCTGTGGGACATGACTCTGCCAAGGATGTGTTCAGTCTTGAAGTGACGAGAACTGATCCTTCACTCCTCTCTACACTGGTAAGTTACACGACAGACTATAACAGCTTGGCTAAACATAACTTGAAGTGACGAGAACTGATCCTTCACTCCTCTCCACACTGGTAAGTCACACGACAGACGATAACAACTTGAAGTTCACACGGACTAGATAGCAGGAGGGTAAGTACATCATTGTTTAGGAACCACTGTGTCCAAGCACCACTGTGACTGTATCTCTTGTTGTTTCAGCCAAGTTGTGCACCAGGAGTGGAAGCGACTCTCGCCACACTCGTCATGGACTCTGAACTGGAGAAGATGACTCCTCAACAGCGACTCACCGCAATGAAGAACCTGGCTGGTTTCTTGGGTCTCTCGAGGGATGAGCTGAGACTATCTGAAGAGGGTGCTCTGCCCTATGAGAGCTCGATCATGGCTGGCCCAGGCAACGTTCACAGGAGGTCCAGTGTCCACCCTGTGTCTATCCGCTGGCAGGTACATCATCATCATCATCATCATCATCATCTGTGGTTGGGACAGTTCTTCTCACTTGCACACTTGCTGTTATCTGCTCTTCTCCTTGTCTCTCTTACATTCCTTATCCTCTTCCTTGTCATTACCATCACTTCACACTTTGCCATGCTAAATTTCACTTCCTCATTCTATTCCTGTACTTCCTCTTCCTTCTCCCTCCATACCATCAAACACCCTGGCAGATAATACTCCTCCCTCCATACCATCAAACACCCTGGCAGCTAATACTCCTCCCTGCATACCCTCAAACACCCTGGCAGATAATACTCCTCCCTCCATACCATCAAACACCCTGGCAGATAATACTCCTCCCTCCATACCATCAAACACCCTGGCAGATAATACTCCTCCCTCCATACCATCAAACACCCTGGCAGATAATACTCCTCCCTCCATACCATCAAACACCCTGGCAGATAATACTCCTCCCTCCATACCATCAAACACCCTGGCAGATAATACTCCTCCCTCCATACCATCAAACACCCTGGCAGATAATACTCCTCCCTCCATACCATCAAACACTCTGGCAGATAATACTCCTCCCTCCATACCATCAAACACTCTGGCAGATAATACTCCTCCCTCCATACCCTCAAACACCCTGGCAGATAATACTCCTCCCTCCATACCATCAAACACCCTGGCAGATAATACTCCTCCCTCCATACCATCAAACACCCTGGCAGATAATACTCCTCCCTCCATACCATCAAACACCCTGGCAGATAATACTACTCCCTCCATACCATCAAACACTCTGGCAGATAATACAGCTAATATAAGCCGAGAGGATGAATCGCAACAATTAATACATCTTGTATTCCACTGTCCTGTCCAAGGTGGGGTGTCACGGACAAGTAGGGGACAGCCAAGCGGCCATCTTGGATCTGTTGAAGAGCCAGGCCCGCGATGGTACTCTGGCGGAGGTGTTACAACAGCCTGTGGTAGGGTGGTATGTTGCCACTGAGCCAACTCTCCCTCGCAGGGACAGAAGAGATCTGGGGGTGAGTGTATGTTTGATGGTGAGTGTGTCTGTATGCGTGTGTAAAGTCCCCGGTGCCAACAGCCCTCTTGTTGTAGCAGTCGGGCTCTGGCGACGGCGAGGACTATGAGTATGACGACGAGGACTATGGCGAGGAGGAAGTCGTAGAGAGTGAGACGGAGGCAGTCCCAGAGTCGAGAGTGATCCCCACGATGTCATCCCCAGCATTCCCCGCACCGACCATCACCGACCATCCTCACAGACACCATCACGGGGAGCTGCCCCTCACCCTGCTGGGGTCATCGGAGAGTGAGGGCAGAGCACCCAGTTCGCCAGGTGTCTATGGAACCATCCTGCCCACTCCTGTTCTGGTGGGTAGACTTCACTGCACGGCAATGTCACTGGGCTAGAAGTAGTGATAGTTTGTGATGTCTGGTCAGACTGGTTACCAACACTAACGTCGTCTTGTAGGTCCCGATACGACCGACCCATTTGTCAGGCTCCAGTGAAGTGCTAATCGAGGCCACCAGAGTGTACGAGGACTATGCAGAGACTGTCCCCTCCGCCACCCCCGTGTTCCTGTCTGAAGTACAGCCCACACTCACCACGGAGGACGTATCGACCCAGGTGGGTGGATAGAGCTACTCGCTCTAGTAGTAACAGACTGTGACCATGTTATGTTACAGGAGACAGCCACTCTAGTAGTAACAGAGACTGTGAGCATGTTATGTTACAGGAGACAGAGCCACTCTAGTAGTAACAGAGACTGTGAACATGTTATGTTACGGGAGACAGCCACTCTAGTAGTAACAGAGACTGTGAACATATTATGTTACAGGAGACGGAGCCACTCTAGTAGTAACAGAGACTGTGAGCATGTTATGTTACAGGAGACAGCCACTCTAGTAGTAACAGAGACTGTGAACATGTTATGTTACAGGAGACGGAGCCACTCTAGTAGTAACAGAGACTGTGAGCATGTTATGTTACAGGAGACGGAGCCACTCCCCACTCACTCTATTAGTAACAGCGACTGTGAGCATGTTATGTTACAGGAGACGGAACCACTCTAGTAGTAACAGACTGTGACCATGTTATGTTACAGGAGACAGCCACTCTAGTAGTAACAGAGACTGTGAGCGTGTTATGTTACAGGAGACAGCCACTCTAGTAGTAACAGAGACTGTGAGCATGTTATGTTACAGGAGACAGCCACTCTAGTAGTAACAGAGACTGTGAGCATGTTATGTTACAGGAGACAGCCACTCTAGTAGTAACAGAGACTGTGAGCATGTTATGTTACAGGAGACGGAGCCACTCTAGTAGTAACAGAGACTGTGAGCATGTTATGTTACAGAAGACAGAGCCACTCTAGTAGTAACATACTGTGAGCATGTTATGTTACAGGAGACAGCCACTCTAGTAGTAACAGAGACTGTGAGCATGTTATGTTACAGGAGACAGCCACTCTAGTAGTAACATACTGTGAGCATGTTGTGTTACAGGAGACGGAGCCACTCTAGTAGTAACAGAGACTGTGAGCATGTTGTGTTACAGGAGACAGCCACTTTAGTAGTAACAAAGACTGTAAACATATTATGTTACAGGAGACGGAGCCACTCCCTACTCACTCTAGTAGTAACAGCGACTCTATGAGCAGTACAGAGGAAAGTGCCACCACAGGGACAGAGGAAGACACAGCAACTCCAGCGGGGCCCTCTACCTCTTCTAGACCCCCCGACGGGGAGGTTGTGGAGTTTGATACCAAGAATATCCCCCCTAGTGTGGGCAGACAGCTGCCCAGACTTCCTATCACGGCGGGCAAGTTCATCAGGTACCAAAACCATTAGCAACTGTCTACAGCCTTTGGCCAGGTCACTTGGTAAAATCCCTCCATCTTCCTCTTTCAATCCAGCCTTATTGCGCCTTAGATTGCTTCCATTCCTCTTTCTATTACCTCTTTTACATGGCTCAGCTTTAATCATAGTATTTATTACAAATGTATCAACGTTCATTTCTTGATAATTATTTAGGATGTGAATGTAGCTAGGAACATTTTACAGGACACTGAAAAAATCAATTGTAATTGAAAGTTGAAACATATTGATTTTAAGTTTTCAGCGCACTCTGTTTGAAGAACTCCATTGAAACCTGCTACTGCCTCTAAATGCACATTTCCTAGTTGTGGTATGAATTGCGCTTTTGAGTCTGTATTTTGGTCCACTACTAAATGTTCTTACATGCTGTCAAACTTTACAAGCCTAAGATTTGGATCAATAGATTATATCTCCATGTTGCACTTTTTATTGTACAGTCCACCGTGCCATCCTGGTCATGTGTCTGAGATATTCCAGTATATTCCACCTTGATATCCTGGTCATGTGTCCAAGATATTCCAGTATATTCCACCGTGCTATCCTGGTCATGTGTCAGAAATATTCCAGTAAATTCTACTGTGCTATCCTGGTCATGTGTCCAAGATATTCCAGTATATTCCACTGTGCTATCCTGGTCATGTGTCAGAAATATTCCAGTAAATTCTACTGTGCTATCCTGGTCATGTGTCTGAGATATTCCAGTATATTCCACCGTGCACTCCTGGTCATGTGTCTGATATATTCCAGTATATTCCACCGTGCTCTCCTGGTCATGTGTCTGAGATATTCCAGTATATTCCACCTTGATATCCTGGTCATGTGTCCAAGATATTCCAGTATATTCCACCGTGCACTCCTGGTCATGTGTCTGATATATTCCAGTATATTCCACCGTGCTCTCCTGGTCATGTGTCTGAGATATTCCAGTATATTCCACCTTGATATCCTGGTCATGTGTCTGAGATATTCCACCTTGATATCCTGGTCATGTGTCCAAGATATTCCAGTATATTCCACCGTGCTATCCTGGTCATGTGTCTGAGATATTCCACCTTGATATCCTGGTCATGTGTCTGAGATATTCCAGTATATTCCACCATGCCATCCTGGTCATGTGTCAGAAATATTCCAGTAAATTCTACTGTGCTATCCTGGTCATGTGTCTGAGATATTCCAGTATATTCCACCTTGATATCCTGGTCATGTGTCTGAGATATTCCAGTATATTCCACCATGCTATCCTGGTCATGTGTCTGAGATATTCCAGTACATTCCACCGTGCTATCCTGGTCATGTGTCTTGAGATATTCCAGTATATTCCACCATGCTATCCTGGTCATGTGTCTGAGATATTCCAGTATATTCCACCGTGCTGTCTTGGTCATGTGTCTGAGATATTCCACCATGCTATCCTGGTCATGTGTCTGAGATATTCCAGTACATTCCACCGTGCTATCCTGGTCATGTGTCTGAGATATTCCACCATGCTATCCTGGTCATGTGTCTGAGATATTCCAGTACATTCCACCGTGCTATCCTGGTCATGTGTCTGATATATTCCAGTATATTCCACCATGCTATCCTGGTCATGTTTCTTGAGATATTCCAGTATATTTCCACCATGCTATCCTGGTCATGTGTCTGAGATATTCCAGTATATTCCACCGTGCTCTCCTGGTCATGTGTCTGAGATATTCCAGTATATTCCACCTTGATATCCTGGTCATGTGTCTTGAGATATTCCAGTATATTCCACCATGCTATCCTGGTCATGTGTCTGAGATATTCCAGTATATTCCACCGTGCTGTCTTGGTCATGTGTCTGAGATATTCCACCATGCTATCCTGGTCATGTGTCTGAGATATTCCAGTATATTCCACCGTGCTGTCTTGGTCATGTGTCTGAGATATTCCACCATGCTATCCTGGTCATGTGTCTGAGATATTCCAGTACATTCCACCGTGCTATCCTGGTCATGTGTCTTGAGATATTCCAGTATATTCCACCATGCTATCCTGGTCATGTGTCTGAGATATTCCAGTATATTCCACCGTGCTGTCTTGGTCATGTGTCTGAGATATTCCACCATGCTATCCTGGTCATGTGTCTGAGATATTCCAGTACATTCCACCGTGCTATCCTGGTCATGTGTCTGAGATATTCCACCATGCTATCCTGGTCATGTGTCTGAGATATTCCAGTACATTCCACCGTGCTATCCTGGTCATGTGTCTGATATATTCCAGTATATTCCACCATGCTATCCTGGTCATGTTTCTTGAGATATTCCAGTATATTCCACCATGCTATCCTGGTCATGTGTCTGAGATATTCCAGTATATTCCACCGTGCTGTCTTGGTCATGTGTCTGAGATATTCCACCATGCTATCCTGGTCATGTGTCTGAGATATTCCAGTACATTCCACCGTGCTATCCTGGTCATGTGTCTGAGATATTCCACCATGCTATCCTGGTCATGTGTCTGAGATATTCCAGTACATTCCACCATGCTATCCTGGTCATGTGTCTTGAGATATTCCAGTATATTCCACCGTGCTATCCTGGTCATGTGTCTTGAGATATTCCAGTATATTCCACCTTGCTATCCTGGTCATGTGTCTTGAGATATTCCAGTATATTCCACCTTGCTATCCTGGTTTTGAACGCTTGTCCCAGGTACAAGATCCCGGAGAGCGCCTTCTCGGACCTGGAGGACGGCAACACCCGCAACCTGCGTCTCATCTTCAAGGCCCCGAATGGTACGTCTGTGTCCATGGACAACTGGGTCCAGTTCAACCCGGAGTCCCAGGAGGTTTACGCTCTGTGAGTGAGACTGTTGTTATATATCAATGGTGGCTACACTCCAATCTTTCAAAGACCAACATTGATAACATTCTACTATATCTATCAAAAGGTTCAGGAATGTGAGGAGGTGGTTATTTGGTTACCATGTGCTAATGTTGGCTCTGAAACATTTGTTCTGATCAATGTTCTGACCGACAAAAGAACAAGCCTTCAGGACAATGTTCTAACCGACAAAAGAACAAACCTTAAGGACAATATTCTGACCGACAAAAGAACAAGCCTTCAGGACAATGTTCTAACCGACAAAAGAACAAACCTTAAGGACAATGTTCTGACCGACAAAAGAACAAGCCTTCAGGACAATGTTCTAACCGACAAAAGAACAAACCTTAAGGACAATATTCTGACATCAATAGCATTGTTCTTATTTGAGAGCTAATTTAGCTTACAATAAAGGAATACTTTATTTTACATTTACTTGACATGAAGAAATAAATAATAAATTCAGTGAGATATCTTAGTAGGGACATCTTCGGGGTAGCAAAAATGTCTGTTATTGAGATGTGTCCGTTATTTCAAAAAAAAATTTATATATATATATAATATATATATATATATATATATATATATATTTTTTTGTTAATCCTAGTGCTTGAACACAGTTTAATCTTTATGAACCTCTATACTCTTAAAATTGGGGACAGTCAAGTTGGCGTAAAAATTAAATTCACAAAAGCCTTTTGGCTTAAAGTCATTTGGCCTACACTCTAGTCCAAATGAAGAGTACCCTTAATAATAACAACAACAATGATTTGTGCAGTGTTGTAAGGATAGTTGTGACTAGTTCATAAATACTGTACAGATTGCATTATGTGCTCATGAGCCCAGCCAACTGCTAGAACAAGCCCTGCTGATGGCTGTAGAGATGGAAGCTACTGTAGTTAATATACTGTAGACTATTTTAGAAACTTTCACTAGAGGGGGAAAGTTCATACTTCACACCAAACAGTGGCATTCCTACAGACATGTACTGTACAGGGACTGGTGTTTCAATCTGTGTTCCCTGTTTAGAGATTGTTATTGATAAATGTCTGTCTCTAAGGTTCTGTTACTGGAAGGTTGTTTTTTTGTAAGAGCCCATGTTATTTTACCGGAAAATCTAAACTGTCCATTATAAAGGAGAATCCACAATCCAGAATTATCCTCATTTTTGGAACAAGTCCAGAGTATGGTAACATCGGTTCGAGTCATAATGGAGTCATTTATTTACTGTATGGATATAAAACTAAACATCACCACTGTTAGTTGGTGTGTCCAGAAATGATGCTATCCTATTTAGGATCTAGCCTTTATTTTTATAATATATTTACTAATTTGACTTATTGACGTAAATAATATCACCTTCATTATAAAGTAGCCTATCATCATGACATCGCTGTTACCCTGGAAATAACCTCACCTCTTGATAACATGTCTTTGTGTACTGGTTCCAGACCCTTGGATGAGAATGTGTCTCGCTGGCCGTACCTGCTGGAGGCCTTGGACAGCGAGGGGGCCAGTGTATCTCAGACTCTAGAGATAGTCGTTCAACATCACAAGATTCACCGCACGGTCAATCACGAGTTCTCCCTTCATCTGCACATTGAGAAGAAGTTTGACTTCCCCTCTGCGGTGGACTGGGAGCTGCATGTCCTGGAGGGTCTGGCGCGTCTCTATGGGGACCCCGATACCAATCAGATAACTGTCCGAAACATCACGCTGCATAGCGACCCCATTGTTTTTACTTGGACAAACGATTCGATTCCCCGGAGACATTGTCCAAGACAAGATATTGACAACTTGTTCAAGGTGGGTGTTGTACAGGTGTTGACAACTTGTGCAAGGTGGGGGTTATACAGGTGTTGACAACTTGTGCAAGGTAGGGGTTATTGTCACACAGGTGTTGACAATGTTTACAAGCTGTATATTGTTGTCACATAGGTGTTGACGGTGAATGAGGCCGGGGACCCCTCCTTCTTACTGAAAGAAACGATGCTGTCAGCTGTGAGAGTGAAGAAAGTGTTGTACCGGGGTCTAGGGCAATGCGAGGCCCCACGGGGCCCTCTACTGACTCCTCAACAAAACTTCCCTCCCATGCCCCGCAACCAGGTAGACCACATCAACGCTACCGTGGGACAGCTGCTGGTGTACCCTGTGCCAGAGGTACTAGATGACAGGTCTGTTAGATGACAGTGTTTCATGCTAATGACAGAGCTCTGTTATACAGCTACTGTTGTTATTGTTACAGGACTCGTTCTATGATCCAGAGGATGGTAATTCTCGCAACCTGAAACTTTCTCTTCTGACCATGGACCGCCAGACCATTCCCACCGACAACTGGCTCCAGTTTGACACCAAGAACCAAGAATTTTATGGAGTGCCCTCTGAGGGGGACCAAGGACGCAGAGAATATCAACTGGTAACAAACATTGGCTGAGTTCTCTAATATTACCAGTGCCCCATTTGTTATTGTACCCTGTGCCCTTCCCTCGCTAGTGATGCCCGCTATAAGTGATTATTAAACTAGACATTTCATCCCTTAACCAAGCAAATATTAAAATAGGGGTGTGTGATGTTCTGTGTTGGCAGGTGTGCGAGGACAGCGCAGGTCAGACCGCCAATGACGGGTTGGTTGTGGTGGTCCATCCCGCTCCTAGAGTGCAGTACAGTGTTGAGTTTGTCATGAAGCTCAACATCGACTACACCACTTACAAGTACAGCTCCTCTCTAAAGCGCAAGTTTGTAGAGAAGCTGTGCGAGTTGTTCAACGAGCGCAACTTGAGTGCCATCGCTCTGGGCCCTGTTACCGCAGGCAGTACCCTTGTTACCTGGTACAACCGCTCATTGTCCACAGACACTTGTCCAGAAGCAGAGATACGCTCACTCAGGCACGTGCTCATGAGCGACAATGGGGGTTTGTCCGAGCGTGTGGGTGCAGTGATGGGCAGTTTGTTCCCCGTGATGTCTGCTGAAGTGGCCCCACTAGGGCGCTGCCAAGGAGAGCTGACTATACATCATGCCCCAGAGGGGCCTCCGCCGCCATCTGACGATTCCCGTCCCGTCATATCCTCTGACGATTATCTGGTGACGTTCATCGTGCCGGCAGTGATCATTGCCGTCATGCTGGCGTTGGCCGGCGCCGTGGCGTGTGTGCTGTACCGCCGGCGTCGCACGGGTAAGATGGCGGTGGGCGACGAAGACGAGCGCCAAAGTTTCCGGAACAAGGGAATCCCGGTGATCTTCCAGGATGAGCTCGAGGATCGTCCGGATCCCGGGGACAAGAGTCCGGTGATAATGAAGGAGGAGAAACCGCCCTTGCCCCCTCCGGAGTACCAGCGAGGATCAGACGAGCTATCTCCACCCCCAGGTGCAGGCCACCCCTTGCTGGGGGAGGAAGACGCCCCCTACCAGCCTCCCCCACCCTTCACCTCCAGCAGAGAGTCAGGGCGTAACACACGCCCTAAACCCACTCCCACTTACCGTAAGCCACCCCCTTATGTGCCACCTTAACACTGCCCCTGGTTTGTGGTGCTGCGACAATACTGCCCCCGGTCCATGGTGCAAGGAGCCCACCCGCACAGGGCCTTAGTTTTCATTAGTTGTCAATTATTTTGTAACAAGTTTTATAATTGAAGTAATTTATACATTTTGAAAGATTTGAAGAAGGTTTTGTAAATGTTTATTTGTCCAGGTAAAGTTTTACTTAGGTTTTTATCATTTATTTAAAATATCATCGAATTTAACTTTAGTGTAAGTTTTTTAAGTTACCATGAACGTGCTGTACTGCCGAGATCACTTTGTGTATGTGTGTATGTGTATGTATGTGTGTGTATGTGAGCTCACTTGGTCCCAAAATGAATGAGCTATTAAAACTGTCCGTGGGACAGAAAACCCAGAATTTAAACATTTGAGGAGTCTGCAAAGCTCTGGGCTATTTTCATTCTAGTTTCTCACAAAGCTTCCAACAGAAAGTTGTGTCCACTGCTAGTATAGTAAATAAACTTGACAATATCAAAACAAGGTTATTTGTAACAGAGCACGGGTTTAAATCATGGTTAAAATGATGAGGGACAGCCCGGCACTTACCTGTCAGTCACCAGTCGACTCTCTTGACCTGAAGAAGTCATCTGTGACAGTGAAAGCTTGTCCCTGAAGATGTGTTTGTGTGTTTTATCTAAGCAATGTCTGCTCCACCATCCCTCGGGTAAGTGCTGGCTGTCCCTCATCATTTTAACCACAGTAAAAATAGTTATTTATTCCTTACAGTCTATAAATAAACTGTTTTTAAATTACCACAGCACTAACATTTGTACTATGAAAAACACGTGCTTTGCAAACTAAAATAACTTGCGGTTCCTTGAAAGTGAATTATGTTTCTTTTTTATATTACAAAAAGTATCCATGAGAACAAGGTTGGTTGTGAAGATCGAGCAATTTTTGTTTCCTCGCCCGCGATGTCGACCTTGACACGGACATTAAAACTGTTGAGAATTTTTAAATGTACAGATCGCAGCAAGGACCGGCTGATCTTTGCCGTATAAAACCGATCACAGGATATTCTCCTATTTTTGGAAGATTAACATAATTTGTCACGATTCATACTTTTAACTATCGCAATTTCAATAGATTGATTGATCATGTTTGGTCCATCAAGGTAACTAGAACACTCGTCGAACTCTTGGAGCTAAGAATTGAAGTGAAGTTTGTCGACTCTTGATGTCATATCAGTCGAGTTTGACATTCCTAGGCTCAAAACTGCTTTGAACACGTTCCATTTCCATTCTTATTGTAAAAATGCTCTATCGAACTAAATATAGTATTGCATCATTCAGGAAATCAGCAGCCTTGCACCGAGCGAGGCGCACTTGGTTTGGTCCAGTGTTGCACCAACCTAACAAATATATTCTTCTCCTTACCTTCTTCATCTTTGTCCACTGCGCCATTCAACAACAGCTTTTTATTCACTCTAGTCAAGTTAGGGGTGTGGAAATCTTTGATCTTGCTTTGACAATAAATGAGAGTTAAAACACTCAATTTATGTTAAATCGCTGCCCATTTTAAGCTGTTCTGTGTATTACAAATTAATATTCCTATAAAAGAATCTGAAGTGATTGAATTGCATGCTGGGATAGTAACTGGTGCTATCGGAATAAAACAGAATTACAAGTGTGGCGTAAAACTTTGGATTTTAGTGCATGAAGCTATAAAAATATTCAAAATAATATATATTTTACCACATAAAATAATATTTCAAGAATATTAATGTAAATTTGGTTTGAATTGCGCTCCCTACAGTTACATCTTTATTCCATAATTATATTTGCTCTCTCACGATTGGCCTTTTGATGGCGACCAGTTTATCTCGGAGACTATATTTTGGAGCAAAGTGAGTCTAGTTCTGAAGCTTTGTTAACCCAGGAACTGCACCGGGTCACAAATGATCCTTAGAAGACTCACTTTTAGGGCTGCATTTCTTGTGTTTTGTAAATGTGTAAGTTACTAACGTAGCGGACATTTCACCGACTAACAGTTTTTTAACACACATTTAAATGTTAGAATGAAATCTAAACAATGTTTGTATGTTCTTGTAACAGTAGTTTGAGAATAAATAATATATTTACAAAAATATTGTGTTTTGGTCTCCCATTATGAAGATTGCACCACCTTGTTGTCACTTTCAGGAACTGTTGTCACTCATAGGAGCAACACCACCGAGTTGTCACTCATAGAAACACCATGTTGTCACTTTCAGGAACTGTTGTCACTCATAGGAGCAACACCACCGAGTTGTCACTTTCAGGAACCGTTGTCACTCATAGGAACACCACCATGTTGTCACTTTCAGGAACTGTTGTCATCCATAGGAGCAACACCACGTTGTCACTCAGGAACATACCTGCCTTCTTAACTTGTCTCCACTTTGGCCATCAAAGGACTTGATATATTTAATGTGTTGATTAGTAAGTTTTATTTAATAAAATAATATAAAGGATTTATTTTATATCATAATGGGCCATTTTTTTTAAATGAACAAAAACTCGAGCCATTTAAAAAAATAAAGGTTTTTTAATACTTTTTATGTCCAAGCTATACTAAATAAAATCTAATTTTTTTAATTGAGTACCCGACCCTAACACCCATTCGTGTTATATGCTTGTGTACTAATTACTCTAATGGGTTAGAAATTGGGAAGGTTGAATTTAGAGGAAGTGAACCCACATTTGTGTGGAGTGAGAGTGGAAAACCAGACAGATTCGAACCTCTGTTTCCTTGGCGGCCTAGCTCAACACGATACTAGCATGTCGGCTAACTACGCCTCCGAGGCGGGAGAGTATATTTAGTGCAATGAGACGTAACATCGGAAGATGAAGTCAAATTAATTAACCTAATTCTAGTAGATACAATCAATGAAAGAATGGCAATCTGGAAACTTGAGTTTAGTCACAGGTCCAGGCTGTCATTTCATTTAACTTATTATCAGTAGAAGCGTCGAAATGTTGTGAAATAACTCTTCACTTAGAGCATTAAATGGCTATCAAAATGTATTTAAAGTTAATTGTAGTGTTTTTTAATTAATATTCACAAGATGGAACTAAATCAAATCTTCTCGTGAAATTGACCTTTTAACTGCAAATTATAGTCAATTCTTATTGATTTTAATGTGAATTGACGGTAACCAGATTCTAATAACTAGAAAAAATACACTTAAACTGGTTATTCGAGCATAATGTGATCAAAGACAAATATTTAAAGAACTAAATGACATATTTTCAACCTTCTATATTTTGTTTCACAAGTTTTAGATGTAATTTAGCATCTTTTGCACCAATTAAATAGTAGATTTACCATTTTTAAACAAAAAATAAATATTTATATACAGACTTTCATACGGAGATATAACTTTACAACTATCAAGATGCAATCATTTAATTTACAACAAGTTAGGCTCTGATAATCTGGTGTGGTCCTGTAAACAATATTCACGTGTCAGTTTATGGCGCTTGTCAATGAAAATAATTCTAGTAGGGTTTGAAATATCTCCTTGCCAGTGGAAATGATCCCAGCACTTATCTGCAACTGAAGGCCAAAAGTCGCCCTAGCATCAAAGCACGATATTACAGAACTGAAGATTGTAACTGAACTGTTCTGTGGATTGTTCTACACCGGGCGGGGGATCTATGCGTTTCTTACTAATAATATACCGAGTTGGAATTATTTTTATTTAAGAGGATACAGATTGCTGGAATACATAGGCCACGTCTGAACATTCCATCCAAGGCTCCTTAAAAGTTGGAATAGCGTCGGCTTAAAGGACTTTTAATGGTGTCCAAATTTTCTTTCGAGTGTACAATTGAACCCCTTATGGTGCATTTTATTAATAGGTACATAATGAAACTTTACTCATATAAGTACATTAATTAGGTAGAGTAGCAATTTATATTTGATAAATTGCTCAAATAGTTTACATAATTATTTGCTATTCTTACATTTTAGCAGACCTTTCAGTTCATAATTTTTTTTTAGTGCAATGTTCTACCACCTGTTTGGGTTGTACATATATGTACTAATTACGCTGATGGGTTAGGGATGAGGAAGGTTGAATTTAGTGGAAATGTACCTGCATTTGTGTGTAGAGATTGGGGAACCATTTAGGAAAAACCACTCTTCAGTACACCAGACCGAGATTGAACCCCATCTCCCCATCATCAGGAGTCAAGTCTATCATGAGAGTAGCACCTCAAACAATGTGGCCACCGAAGCAGGTCTTTGTAATACGTATGTATGTCAGTGACTAGTGAATTATTTAGCAAAATGTCTTCTATCCAGAGCTCTAAATGAGAGTTAATTTAGTTTTGAATCCACATTGGCCAATTTGTTTATCTGAATATACTAACTTTAAAACAAAATTGATAGTTCAATTTTACCATTATAGAGTACACTTATGGATGACACAGTGGACTATCAGAGTTCAATCTGTTTGTCGTTGTAACACGAGTTTAAGAAGTAGCCACCAGGAAGCTCTAGTTGTACTGTGCTGTCCTGTAAAGTTCATGCACTTTAGGGCGCAGAGATGTATTTGATTCAAGTCACGAGACCATAGAGGAAACAGTGGTATGGAGGAGAGGAGGTCAAAGAAAGATATGGGAGGAGCAGAAACTGTGCAGGTGATAGGAGAAGAATGGTGGAAGGATAGAGGAATATGACCCGACCACAGGCTGGTGACAGTTGATTGTGGTGGTGATAATTAAAGTGCAGACCACTCAGACACAGCCATAAAGACGTTAAAACACTATTTTTCAAACGTGTTATTGTGTTGATGTTGCTGCGAGCGAGAATTTTATGAGTTATCATGTGGGCTAAGGTGTTTGGCTCACTATTTCTAGTGATCAAGGTTCAAATCCCGTTTAGGTCCACTGTGGGGCAATTTAGTCTTAAATGTTTGTCTTTCTTAAATCATACAGATGCTGGTGCATTTTACAGTCACACCAAGATAGTGAACTAGAACATACCAAGCCGGTACTGGAAGTGACACTGGGGTTTGATCTCAGTCTAGTGCATTGGAGGGTTGTTTGTGTTGGTCGCCGATAGTCCATATCTGCACTGGACTAACCCAGGTGAGACGTTCTAACCACCCAGGGAAATGGGAAGTAAATGAGAGGTCAAATAGTTTTATGAATTTATTTACAACAGATTAAATGTCTGATACAAAACCAGCCATCACAATTTGAAGAAAGGTTTGGTATCTTAACAAATTAATAGATAATACATTATAATAAACAATAGTAAAGATCCCAAATTCCCAAACAAAACGCAGAGCGATCATTCGTTACATACCACGCGTCAGGACAACATGTTCACATGTTTAGCCGAGATAATGACACATTTATAAAGTTTGGTAGGTACATAATCAATGATCGCTCTTTAGCCGATACATTCAAAATGTTGAAAAGGGAATTCGAACCACACATAATCAGACTTTGTTCCTACTCCTTTACGACTTCTCTGTCAACTAGAAACATATCAAATACATCTAGATGCAGTTTATTACTCAGGGAGCCACAATTTTAATTACTCAAACTTTAAAATTAATAAAACACATTAATATTGTCTGAAAAGAGGAGTTCTGCCCGCTAGTTTTTAGTACATCAACTGGAAATATAAAAGCTAATAATGGTATCACACGACTTACAAACCTGACACCTTAAGGTGATATATAGGGCTGTGTGGTTTTTAGTCATATTATACCCAAGTAGCTCCAGTCTTTTTAAAAATAGTTTTGACTGGTAAACATTTGAATCTTCGCTTCAATTCCCGCAATTTCCTCCAAATCTTTGAAAACATTTCAAAAGCATTAATACTTTGAAAAAATGTCTAACGCTATAAAAAACCAATGTATATTTCTAGTTTTGGATCATTGCTTGATTTTATGAGTGTCAGATGCGTTGTAATTAGGCCAGTGTCGTCGCGCAGAACAACCGTCGTTCATTTTGTAAAGAGTCTTAACCAGTTGTCCAATATTCCCTTCTCGAGTTTAACAAGTTGTCCAATATTCCCTTCTCGAGTTTAACAAGTTGTCCAATATTCCTTCTCAAGCTTAACAAAGCCTAATGTTGTCTGAGAGTTGACCTTTGACCTTGTCCAGGCAAACACCATTTCTGTTTTGTTACCTAGATGACTAAGCGAGGAGAGTCTAGATATTTTACATCAGTGAAAGGTCTCCCATTAGCCTTTGGAGACAAATCAGTCCAATATTTTATTTTCAAAAGGGATGAATTTCTTTGCAGTTGACAAAATATCAGCTCATTTCTGGGCCTAAAATTGTCAACCCAAAACACGAAAGAAAAATATTAAAATGTCTAAATAAATAACCAACTGAAATAGTTGTCCTCCCCGCCTTAAAGTCGATTCGAGGAATAGGTCGACAGCTAATTCAACATTCAAGGCAGACAATGAACTTTATAAACTGCTGGAAGTGATGGTGCTGCCTCTGTTGGAAATAACATGAACTACTTTAGTGGCTCTCTTGGGACGGAGCGAAAAAGTTAATTTGCTGGGTTAGAAAATGAAAGTTATATTAATTTCTAGCAAATCAATTGCGACAAAATGTTTAGCAAACGTTTGTTCTGGTTATTAACGATATATTCCATACAACTGCGCCAGTGGTACGACATTATAGCCATGATTACAAGAATGGTACCTACGTTTATTAAATTTGATCTAATCAGATCTAGATATTTACTGTTAGATCTTTTACAAAATATTAAATTCACTTCACCTCGATGCATTTGATAAATTCAACACACTAGCTCTGGATTTATCAAACTTTATATTTAGTGGATATTTACATTGGATAAATAAACATATATTTACAAAAAAAGCATATGGTAATTTTGCGTGCGTTACCACAACTTTATGTAACAAATACAAATTGTCAGTGTGACTAAGAGATATACGAGCTAACATGCGAGAGCTTGAATTATTTATAACGAACAATTAGACAGCTGATATCGTATACGAAGATAAACTAAATTAATGGATGTAAGTAAAATATAATAAACAGGAGATCTTAGTTAAATGGGGCTATAATGCATCATTTCTAAATATACATGGAAACCACCCAACACAACACTTAACCTAAATGTGCATCATAATGTGATTAGGAACTCAGTGGACCAACCAGCCCTAGAATATTACTATCACGAGTGACACGCTACAGTGTCAGGAGGTCCCAGATTCATCCCTTCCTTTAAACCGATGGATCGGAGCAATAGCGACACTTCTTTCACACTTCACTTGAAGCAACAGGCCTGTGTACTAGTGTTGTGCTTCATTCACACTTCACTTGAACAACACTGTGACTAGTGTGTGCTCATTCACACTTCACTCGAAGCAACAGGCCTGTGTCCTAGTGTTGTGCTTCATTCACACTTCACTTGAAGCATCAAGGCCTGTGTCTAGTGTTGTGCTTCATTCACACTTCACTTGAAGCAACAAGCTGTGTACTAGTGTTGTGCTTCATTCACACTTCACTTGAAGCAACAAGTTGTGTACTAGTGTTGTGCTTTATTCACACTTCACTCGAAGCAACAAGTTGTGTACTAGTGTTGTGCTTCATTCACACTTCACTCGAAGCAACAGGCCTGTGTCCTAGTGTTGTGCTTCATTCACACTTCACTTGAAGCAACAGGCCTGTGTACTAGTGTTGTGCTTCATTCACACTTTACTCGAAGCAACAGGCCTGTTACTGTGTTGTGCTTCATTCACACTTCACTTGAAGCAACAGGCCTGTGTACTAGTGTTGTGCTTCATTCACACTTCACTCGAAGCAACAGGCCTGTGTACTAGTGTTGTGCTTAATTCACACTTCACTCGAAGCAACAGGCCTGTGTACTAGTGTTGTGCTTCATTCACACTTCACTTGAAGCAACAAGCTTGTGTTCTAGTGTTGTGCTTCATTCACACTTCACTTGAAGCAACAAGCTTGTGTACTAGTGTTGTGCTTCATTCACACTTCACTCGAAGCAACAAGCCTGTGTACTACTAGTGTTGTGCTTCATTCACACTTCACTTGAAGCAACAGGCCTGTGTACTAGTGTTGTGCTTCATTCACACTTCACTCGAAGCAACAAGCCTGTGTACTAGTGTTGTGCTTCATTCACACTTCACTTGAAGCAACAAGCTTGTGTAACTAATGTTGTGTTTTCATTCACACTTCACTTGAAGCAACAAGCTTGTGTACTAGTGTTGTGCTTCATTCACACTTCACTCGAACAACAAGCTTGTGTATACTAGTGTTGTGCTTCATTCACACTTAACTTGAAGCAAAAAGCCTGTATACTAGTGTTGTGCTTCATTCACACTTCACTTGAAGCAACAATCCTGTGTACTACTAGTGTTGTGCTTCATTCACACATCACTCGAAGCAACAGGCCTGTGTACTAGTGTTGTGCTTCATTCACACTTCATTCGAAGCAAACAGGCCTGTGTACTAGTGTTGTGCTTCATTCACACTTCACTTGAAGCAACAAGCCTGTGTACTAGTGTTGTGCTTCATTCACACTTCACTCGAAGAATGTACGCTAAGAAGACGGACACAAAGCTCAGGGGGAGTGAAGTACGAGCAGGGGGGCTCACTTCTTCTTGGGGGCCAGGCCGGGGCTATCTGGGAACGTTGTCGGGGTATTGAGCTCCTCCAGACTCATTAGCTCCTCCGGACTGTGGGGCAGGATCCACTCTCCCAGATCCTGGTTACCGTACATGTCCGTCAGATCCAGGAAATTAGGGTTGTAGGTCATCAGTTCATTGCTGGGCAGGTCTACCAAAATAACAAGTGAAATTAGACAACATTTCCCTAAACCAGTTTGAATGGGAGAATTTGAAAATAGTCATCTCGAGACGACCAAAATAACTTTATCAGGGCTGGAGAGGACCGGAACCTTGCTTCGATAGTCCACCTTGCAAACACCAATTATCTCTTAAACCTGAAGATCTGTCGGAGTGAGAGCTTGTCTTTTAAATTTTATTGTTTTATCTAAATAATTTGAACTTCAGTTTACTGAGCTAAGTGCTGGCTGTCCCTCCTAATCTAATCAGAACTAACCTAGCACTCTTTTACAAATAACTTCTAAAGTAATATAATGATGTCTAACTCAAGACAGACAGGATTAACTCATTAGATAACTTATCAAGAACCAGCAGGAATTATTTGTGAACATAAGTCTTGAACGACTTTCAACCAGATCCAAGGTGCTATAGGTGTTGGTATACCAGCGGTTGGACCTACCTGTGTTGTCTTCTGTTTGTTCAGCTCATCCCCGTCGTTTTCCGTCAGGGGGATGTCGTCAGTAGTTGAGGGAGTCTTCGTTGAAGAGCTGGTCAACAAACACAAGATGAGTAAACCCAAGCATTGCTACCCCTGATTTCCCCAACCACACTTTGTTGGGTGGATATGAGCCTAGTTTGTAGGTCAAACAATCCCTCCACAACTATTACATGCAGGGTTGGCTCCGAGTGATATGCACAAGAAGATCTAGATTCAATTTGTATCCCACATTAAGAACCCGGTTTGATTCCTGCTTAGCACCTTCTAGGAACGAGGAGTTCAACGTTAGGGACTGTTTGTAACCGAGAAAAACAGGAATGTTGACATCTGTACTAACCATGGACAGTATCAGCTGGTCGTCACCACCAGAACCACATTTACCACCAAACAACCACGACACAGGAGAAAGTGGGATGAAAGTGGGCAGGGCGGTATTTTTACAGTTTTTATAGCAAACATTTTTGCCCCAAAACAAATTAAATGTTGCTCCAATATAAACACTCAGTTAAATTCCCTCCAGCTGATAATATCAACAGTTGTTGAATATCTGTCAACTTTATCTCCTCATCCAACAACTGTTGATATCACCAAGTGGAGGGAATCTTCCTCGGGTTTTCTGGACCAACATTTTATTCGTAACAAGTTGTTTTGTTTATGGCCCTGCGACATCTCATGTTACCACAATTACATTTTAAAACTATACATCTAGTTGTTTTTATCACTGTGTCATACTACCCACTACGATAATGGGTTAAGGATGAGGAAGGCTCAACTTAGAGGAATGTGCCTGCATTTGTGTAGAGTGGGGAAACTATTTAGGACCCTCAGTACACCCAGCCGGCATCGAACCTCAATCTCCCCATATTCGGCAGTCTAGTTTTTTACTAGACCATGCGGCCCCCAAAACAAACAAAGAAACACAGAATCTCTCACTTTTGTGCAATTGTTTTTATAGACAGGTATTTATATCCCCCCCCCCCCCCATACAGACTCAGACAGGAGTTTAAGGAACAGGTGATGAAAAGATGGACCACACATTCCCAACGCCAAGTCCCACGCTAGAAGAAAGAAACAGGAGGAGGAAGTTTAAGACTGGAGAGAGAAGGGGAAACCAATACACTAACATGCCAGGCCATCACCAATACTTGCTTCTGCTCACCACAAACTCTCGAGGGCGAGAACGCGCGCTACAGGGCTCTTGGTTCCAATCCAGGCTATTCCTTCTCTGGTTCACCTTGATGTGAACTGGCGCTGCTCTAGGTTAAGTTAGTCTGAGAGTTGACGATGGGAATATATGTTTTAAAAAATCGTCAATGGATCGTTTTCTTTACAATTTTGTAAATATATTAATTAGTTTAAGAAGTGTACAAGGGGCAGGACTCGAGACTCGGAACCCTATCACGGGCCTCTGGGGTAGCCAATGTCGCTCTAGGGATGGATTCTAAATGTACTCACAGGGGGGGCACCTCTTCAGTTGCGTGTGAAAACAATCCGACAGGATGGTAAACTTGAAAAAAAACTAAGACACTTATGTGCTGGTAAATCTTACATAAAATACTAATTTATTTGTTTGAGTAAATTAATCAAGGAAATTGTCGCTGCTAAGTTTTACCTCAGTGATGTCGACGGTCATACAAGTGTGCCGATATCATATAGAGAATGTATTGTAGCTGTGAACATTTTCACGGATCCTGACACTTACCTAAAGAAAGTGCGTTGTGTTCTTGAGCTTGAGTTTTACGGTTATTTCGTCAAGTCAACAACAACATGTTCATACAATGTGATTAAGTTGTACTTTTCACTCAATTAAAATATACTTTGTGTAAAAGTATTATTTTAAAATTGAGCTTTACTTCAAAACTGTGCAAAGAAAATAAAAAACTAGGCTTTTATTTTTATATTTGAAATTTTTTTGAAGCTGACCAAAGTTATTGTTAAAGACACTGAAATTCCCCCGAGACGTATTTTCATAAACTTTTTACTAGCGCAATAAATTGAGAATCAAAATAATTTTTTCTGTGAAATTAACTATTTGGCCTTTTAAACACTATTAGGATAATTTTAATGATAGCTAACATTATTAAAAACTATACTTATTTTAACTAAGAAATAGACATCATGGTTGATTGCAATTGTTTGACCGAGTTTGCCAGATTAAGGAGTACCAACTGCACTAATGCAATATTTCCTTGTTCCTATAACCAACAAAAGTTCTGATTCTAGAACATTATTTCTCTCAACCAAAGAACATCGGTAAAGAAGTAAAATATGTGTTTGTGCTCTTTTATTTTAACAGTTCTGTTGTGACCCAGGGCAAATGTTCTAGATTTAAGAACGTGAAACCTGCTTGGTGGTCGCATGGTCTAAGGTGTCACTCTCAATGACAGGGAGATCGAGGTTTGAATCTCGGTCGGGTGAAATGAGGGTGGTTTTTTCCTCTGCCTCCACGCAAATGAAGGTACACTTCCCCTAAATATCGTGATTGGCACGTAAGCGTACAACCCGAATGGGTGGCGAGACTCGGAGTTAAACAATTTTAAAATAATAAACTTTTCTATCCATTGCATCCAAGTTAGAGTTGATTAAACTTCCCGGGATGTGAAGCAAGTATTGTTGAGAGTACCTGGTGAAGCTCGAGCTGATGGCGAAGCCCCAGGGAGGATGGACATACCCCCAGGAGTGTGTTAGCGTCCAAACTGTAGTTCTCGCCCTTGAGTAGTTCCTTCAGGGTGTCCAGGTCGGTCTGCATGCAGTCCACCTGACTGTCCAGGGAGTCCCTGGGCAAACAACACAACAATCCAGCTCTGTATTCATAATGCCGGTCCCCCATTCAACTGCTTGTTGTGGACTATAGATACAGCAGTTCCCCAAACCACTGATGTACTGGCTAAGTTGGTCTCACCTGTCCAAGTTGCTCTGGTCTGTCCCTGCGCAAGCCACCGTCAGATCTGGCAACTGGCAAGATTCCTCCGGTCCTGGGACCTCCTCCGGGACCGTTTCTGGTTGGTCAGCCTCGGCCACCATGTTGCTGAAGACCGAGAGGGCCTCCTTGGTGGCGTCATCCAGGGAGTCAGACTCCTCTGGGACGATGTTGATCTGTACCCCGAGGGAGTCGTCTGCGTCCTCTTGTTTGTTGGGGGGTAGCACCTTGATGATACAGCTGGAACAGGACTTGTCCTTGTTATTCCTGAACAGTCATAACAAGTCTCGTTACTCTGAACAGTTCATAGTGAACCCAATCACAGTTTTAAAGTAAATCTACAAACTCACCCGTCAAAGAGCGGCTTCTTATCGACGGGCGCAACAGCAATCTTCTCTTTGTTGGTATTCCTGAGGGGCTTCTTCTTGGTCCTCCTGTTGGCCTTGCGGGGCCCCAGCACGGTCCGGTTCACTGCGGTGCTCTGGGGAATGTCCCGCACAAGCTTCAGGAGTTCTCGAGGGCCGGGCTTCCCGCCCTTCTCCGAACTTGAGCAATAGGACAAAGGGCTGTGGGCATCTTCGTTAACCACCGCCTCGCACAGACTAGACGTGGCGAGGGAGAGAAGATACGGTGAGCTGTATGTTACTCACCAACTCCTCAGTACAGTTTATTAGCCACCTCGCACAGACTAAACGTGGCGAGGGAGAGAAGATATGGTGAGCTGTATGTTACTCACCAACTCCTCAGTACAGTTATAGCCACCTCGCACAGACTAAACGTGGCGAGGGAGAGAAGATATGTGAGCTGTATGTTACTCACCAACTCCTCAGTACAGTTTATTAGCCACCTCGCACAGACTAGACGTGGCGAGGGAGAGAAGATATGGTGAGCTGTATGTTACTCACCAACTCCTCAGTACAGTTTATTAACCACCTCGCACAGACTAGAAGTGGCGAGGCAGATGTGAATGTTACTCACCAACTCGCAGCCCCTGGGTTAAGGAGAGGAGAGAGGGGTTCCATGCTATCCAAATGTGATTGTTAATGTTGCATCAACAGAAATGCAGGAAAACTAGCAAAGGTCGATTATTTACCGGGGCTTCGACCCAAATACTGGATAGCCGACAAACTACAGTCCAATTTTTATAAGAAGGGTATCATCTGCTGGGCAACCAAGATTTTAAAAATTGACAATCAAATGTTATATAAAACAATAACAAGAATTATTGCGAGCTCTTATAAATAAGTTTTAGCCTAACATCTAAGTTTCAATAGTATTACTACCCAACCTCTGTAGTATCTAGAATAACATTTGCCTCAAATAGTAAGAATGGCCATGACCTTAAATCTGTAAAACAGTGTTTCCCAAATGGGGTTCAGCGAGGTAAAATTAAGGGTTTGGTGAAAAAAAGAAAATACTACATTCTGATCAATGAAATATGTGGTAACATTTTTTGTATTTTTATACTAATAATAATAATAAACAAAGAATCTGATACCATAATCAACCTTACCATTTATTTCCCCTGAGTTAACAGGTTCACAGGGCGGCTCCATTTATTTATGGACATGAAAGAGGACAAACTGTGAAGTTGCCCTCCCCCTGGACAAATGTTTACTTTCAACTTGAAGGTATTTGACCTTGAACCAAGAAATGTGCGGCCCTTGTTTATTATGCACTAAGCTAAAAATATTTAAGAGGTTCCCTGACTAAATTTAATTGTTGTACAGTATAAATAAATAAATAAATAAATCTAGCAAAAGTTACAAGTACAGATCACGTGACTTGCCGTTTGACTACACGAAAACAGATCTAATACTATTCTATCCATCAGATAAGGCCCTTCTTATAAAAGTTGAACTGAACCAGTGTACTCCGAACCAAGGAAATGGAGGAGGAAGACATTTCAAGGGAACTGCACCATCCTGGAAAGACAATCTGGTCAGCATCGAACCGAGAGCTACCCAGGGCAGAGCACACTTTTGTAACTTACTCTTGGGGCATCAGGTTGGGATCATCGATCGTAGAGTCGCTGTCGTCCAAAAGATCCGCCGGATCCAACTCGTGGATCACTGGCCCGGCCGGGGACAGTGTTTCCTGGAGGGTATACAAAGGTCATTAACACCTGTGACCTACCTGAGGATGGAAAACATCTAGCCAAGATTCGAACCCTGGTTCATTAGCAAGAGAGTGTCAGACTCTAGCTAACAATTCTTACAAGTATATTAGAGCTCTGCAAGTACAAGCCAAGCTTCAAATAGATACTCAAGGACTTTCAATTTTGAGCTCATTGCATTATGACTGGTGAAGGACTAATTTCTTACTAAGGGTTTTGGAGGATGGAGGTGGGCTAGAAACCCATCCAAAAGGGTACTGTGCAACAGATGACCATTAAATGTCAAGGTCACGTTTTGTTGATGAAAGGAAGTGTATGAGGATCAGATAAAAGAAGACATAGAAAGGTTTCTATTTTATAAATCAAATAGCTCAATGCAAGACGGTAGCAAGTACACCTTAATGCAAAAGTGTACTATGTAAATCTTTAAAATTCATTAAAAGCTCTAATTTCTCTTTATACCAATCGAACAGCTGCACTCCAGATGGCAAGGAAGTGTTTTTTTTTAAATATTGCTAATTATTCACATTCAAAAATATTTTCATTTATGTTTATTTTTTAACTTTCCTTAGGAACATTAAATTTAATCCTATAATTATTTATCTTAAGTTATGACTTTTTTTTAATAATTTGAAAATAACGCTTTTTTTTAGATCTTAGCACTTTAAAAAAAATATATATAATGAGTCTTATGTCACTAAAAAAAATTAAATTGATGTTAGCACTTATTTGTTTTTTAGTTACATAATTAAGTTTTGAAATTATTCAGCTCAATACTCGGACCACGTCATGGGAAACTCGCTCGAGATCGACTCGAATCAAAAAACTTGAGCTAATAGACCCCTAATTCATTATCATGATTTTTGATTTTGTATTCTTCGCTCTTTAATTCCAGAAAGTGAAAATTAAGTTTTAATACTAAATGAAAGTGCAAAATTTAGAAATTTGGTAGTTTTTCATAAGTGCAGTTTCATTTGAAGGCTGGCATTTAACGTAGTCATCACAACCTTCGTGTTTTAGTGATTTTACACAAATCAAATATCAAATTTTGTCTAAAAACTTTTTTTACCATCGACAATTTTTACATAAATTATACCACATTACGGTATATTTTATATACAAATAACAGTTTAATGTGAGGTTGGATGGATGGAAGAATATTGAAATTGTAAATAAAGTTGAAATCAGGATTAAATTTGAAGAATCATTAAGGAGGGAATCAGGATATCGCTGGTTATTTTAGCAGGAAGAACAAGTTAAATTTGTATTTATTACACTTAATAAACAACAGTTTAGCTGTGTAAAAGTAAACAACCAGAGAGACTTGTTTGAATCCAAGTTAGGTCAGCTCTCTTTTAATTTACATCCACTACTGTTTATAGCTTATGTCAGTTTTTTATTCAAGCCATATATTCCCCACTACCGGCTTACTAGGCCTGTCGTAGCTTCATGTGCCTTATAAAATCTAGCTTAATACTAGGACAGACACAACATCCAGTCCCCCGCCCATTAATTCATCACGGTTAAAGGGTAAACTCGCATTTCACCAGTGATAAATGTCTCAGTCATGCTGGGAATCGAACCCGGACCCTTGGCTCAGTAGAGAGACATGCTACCGTCTTAGCTCGGGTGTCGGATGAGGTCAGACCTCTCGTGTTTAGAAAGCAGGCAATGAAAACCCGACTCACAGGTTCGGTGCTGTTGTCTGCTAGCGTCTCCTCCAGTTTGGCCAACTTGCGAGTGCGGTGTGGGCTGTTGTCAAGCATCAGTGAGTAATGTCTCTTGAGTCCCAGCCCCTGTCCCCTGGAGGTGTGTACCATGGTCACCAAGAACTGGATCAGCTACGAGAAACAATCAGCGAGGGTTTACTCTGTGGCCAGCGGAGGTATGCGTTGTGACAGCTGCCCTGTTGGTGAGCTGTGACGGTTACCTTGTTGACGATCTGTTGCTGCTTGTGGTGTTTCTGTCTGAGGAGCGCCACTTCACGCCAGAGCACCTGGTTCTCGCGCTTGATGGCGAGGAGCTGTGAATTAAGCGTGTCTTGACGGTCCTTCATCCGCTTCACGTCAGTGAGCACCTTGGTGACCAGATTGGGCCTCGCTCCATCCAGGTCTCCGCCACCGCCTGCCCCCTTGCTTGTGGGGATCTGGGGACACAACAGGGTCACCTGCTGAGGTTTGTGTCCCAACAAGGGTTCAGTGGTTATCCGACGGACAAGGGTATTTTTTTAGAACCATTCCGGTTTTTTCAATCTTGATTCTTAATTTCTAAAGTAAGTTTTTTGTTTTGAATGCATCAATAACTATAATTTATATTGCTCCCCAGTAGTCACGTAATGTGGTTGAAAAACCTAAAGCGTGCAGTATTAAAAATTATAGGTAAACAAAGCGGCCATATTTTATCTAGTGAGGTCACCAGGATGAGTTCTACTTGATTGAAACATCAAAATAACTGATAATAAGAGAGGACGAAACATATTGAGATTTGTAAATGTACTAATTAATAATTAACATAAAGTTATCACTATGCTAGTTACCTTCCTCTTGATGTTTTCCAGAAGGTAAGGGCGTCCCATGAGGAAGAACTGGTGGCAAACTCCATCTCGTCCTTGTCCACCTTCAGTCCACCACCCTCTATGGAGACCACCTTGTGGAAGCCATCTGAAGCAGACATCACACAGTACAACCATGACCGTCACACGGTACGACCATGACCGTCACACAGTACGACCATGACCGTCACACAGTACGACCATGACCGTCACACAGTATGACAATGACCGTCACACAGTACGACCATGACCGTCATACAGTACGACCATGACCGTCACACAGTACGACCATGACCATCACACAGTACGACCATGACCATCACACAGTACGACCATGACCGTCACACAGTACGACCATGACCGTCACACAGTACGATCATGACCGTCACACAGTATGACCATGACCGTCACACAGTACGATCATGACTGTCACACAGTACGACCATGACCGTCACACGTACGACCATGACCGTCACACAGTACGACCATGACCGTCACACAGTACGACCATGACCGTCACACAGTACGACCATGACCGTCACACAGTACGACCATGACCGTCACACAGTACGACCATGACCGTCACACAGTACAGACCATACGACCTTCACACAGTACGACCATGACCGTCACACAGTACGACCATGACCGTCACACAGTATGACCATGACCGTCACACAGTATGACCATGACGTCACACAGTATGACCATGACCGTCACACAGTACGACCATGACCGTCACACAGTACGACCATGACCGTCACACAGTATGACCATGACCGTCACACAGTACGACCATGACCGTCACACAGTGGACACTAACACTACTCACACATGTTCAGTTGTCTGATGAAGCTGGCCATGTTGTTGTGTTTATAATACAGGGGCAGCAGTTGTCGGGAGAAGTTGGCCTGGTTGCGGATCACGAAGCTCGACCCACTCTGCGCACAAAACACAACAAAACATGTATTAACACAGGGTGAAATAGTCACCAATTTTGCAAACAAAAGGGAAATAACATTATTTGCAAATATTCAACCAAAAGCCTCAACTCAACATTTCTCTTACATGCTGTAAATCAAAAATTGTTTGCATTTAAATAAAACTAAAGCAGTGTTTCGTAATTAAATTGGGTCATGGAACTTTTTTATATTTCGTACATCTTAACAGAACCCCTTGAATATCTTTGGCTTAGCGCATAATAAACAAGGGCCGCACATATCTTGGTTCAAGGTCAAATACCTTCAAATTGAAAGTTAACATTTCTCCATGTCCATAAATAAATGGAGCCGCCCTGTAAACCTGTTATTCAGGGGAAATAAATAATAAGGTTTTACTCTTAATTTAAATTATTATGGTATCAGACTCTTTGTTTATTAGCATTGGTCTCTCAGAGTCCAGTTTCTCGTCCACGTCGCGGGAGACGGACAGTGGCTAAAGTAGGGGAATGCTTGTCAGCGTGAAGTATGATGGGGACTTTGTACCACCACGGTAGTCACGAAGGTCTGACAACCAACGGCCAACGGGGCGAGGGTGAAGCTATGGCAGGCTCGGCAAGCCGATCGTGGATGTCGGAACGCTTTCAAAAACAGGAACAGCCTCGGAAAGGACAGATCTACCAAGCAACAACCTTATCTACAAGTTGGAACCATTAACATAGTATCACTAAAAGGAAAAGAACAAGAAATTGCAGCAGTAGCAAGGGGGAGGAAAATAAACATACTGGGACTATGTGAAACAAAATGGAGAGGAAATAAGGATATATGTCAAGGATACAGGTTATGTTGGTGTGAAGAGCCGGACAGGGGTGTAATGGAGGGCAGGGGTGTTAGAGAGCCAGACAGGGGTGTAATGGAGGGGCAGGGTGTTAGAGAGCCGGACAGGGGGTGTAATGGAGTGGTGGGGGTGTTAGAGAGCCGGACAGGGGGTGTAATGGAGGGGCAGGGTGTTAGAGAGCCGGACAGGGGGTGTAATGGAGGGGCAGGGGTGTTAGAGAGCCAGACAGGGGGTGTAATGGAGGGGTTGCCAGGAAAGGTCGATAAATCAAGGGCAAAAGAACCATTCTAAGTGGGGACCTAAACGCTCAGATTGGAAAAGATAGGAAAGGGTACAAAGAGATCATGAGAAGTCATGGAGTAGGACAAAGGAATAAGGAAGGAGAAGACATGTTGGACCTGTGCTTGAGGGACAATCTGGTCATAGGAAAAGAGATAAGTCACATGTTCACCCGCTATGACTGGGATGGTCAGCATAGAAGTCTTATAGACCATAGACCGGTTGTAGCAGAGTTCAAGAAACTCACCCTAGGCAAAGGGGAGAGCAGTAGTTACTATAAACTGGCAGAGAGAGGGATGAGAGAAGCTTTCCAGGACACAGTGAGAACAGTGGAAGAAGAATAAAGAAGATTCAGAACAGGAACAGTAGAAGCAGCAGAAAGGATGAAAGAGGGAGGAGAAGGAAACACCATGTTGGAATGAGCGTATTAGTAGGAGCTGTAAAAAGAAAAACATGGAGAAAGTGGTTTCAAGACAGAACAGCAGAGGAAGAGGAAAAATGGAAACTTCAAGCCAAAACAGCAGGAAAAATGAATAAATGTGCAAAGAAGAAATCTTGGGGAGAGTTCGTTGAGAAACTAAAGGACAACC
Source organism: Timema podura (assembly GCA_033556935.1). Classification (NCBI taxonomy): domain Eukaryota; kingdom Metazoa; phylum Arthropoda; class Insecta; order Phasmatodea; family Timematidae; genus Timema; species Timema podura. The sequence continues at coordinate 3,275,834 of JAVRXN010000006.1, read as the reverse complement.
ACAAAGGAAACAAGAAAGTATTTTATGGGACAGTTAACAATAAGACAAAGCCTAGAGAGATGCTGACTAGAGAACTGGATACAGCTGGAGAAGTCCAGTGGAGGGATGAGAGATACAGTAGTTACAGAAGAGGAGGTGAGATGAGAGATACAGTAGATATAGAAGAGGAGGTATAGATGAATTTCATACGCAAGGCCTAGAGATAGCAGTGAAAGAGTTACCTGATGGAAAATCACCAGGAATTGAAGTAACAGTGGAAATGAAGCAGCAGAGGATTGCAGTGGTTATACCGAGTGATGCTAGCAGTATGGAAGGAAAGAAAAATACCACAAGATTGCAGGAAAGGGGCTATTGTGCCCATATATGAAAAAAAAAAAAAGGGAACAAGTCAAAATGTGAAAATTACAAGGGGATTACATTGCTGTGCCACTGTCTGAAAATTAGGCTAAGTGAAGAATAGAGGAAAGAGCAAGGGAAGAACAGTTGATTCGATCTTTGTACAGAGACAGATCATTGAAAATATATGGGAATACGGTGAAGATACCCCGATAGCCTTCCTTGACATAAAAAAAAAGGCTCATGACAAAGTACTAGGAGAAGGTATATGGTTGGGTTTAAGAAAAGGGGGAGTTGGTGGAGGGATCGTGGAACAAATAAGGAACATATGTTAAGTGTGAAAATTGTGTAAGAATAGAATACAAACACTCTATTGGTTCCAAACATGACGGAGAATGAGACAGGGAAGCGTTTTATCACCAATCCTATTTAATATTGTAATGGATGAAGTTATAGCTCGAGTCTAGGGTCACAGAAACCAAGGGGAACTGAAGGTAACAGGATACGTGGACGATGTCATGACCTGGGAGGAGTTAGAAGAGGACTTGGAGAAAGAACTAGATGAATGGGCAGGAGCGATGGAATGATGGATAGGACATGAATGTGGAAAAGAGCAAGATGATGAAGGTGGAAGATTTGTGCTATCTGGGAAGTAAGATTATCGTGAATGGTAAGATCTGGGAGGAAATAGGACAAAGGATATGGAAGATTGGACAGTTCTACCGTGTAAAGGGTATAATCATGCGATGGAATATAAGACAAAAGGCCAGAACTTTGTTATACAAGGCCTATTATCCTCCAATATTGACATACGGCTCTGAAACCTGGACATGGAGGAAGAGAGATTTCAGGCAGCAGAGATGAGATTCCTGAGAAGCATTGAAAGTGTTACAAGGAGAGAGAGGATAAGAAACTAAATAATTAAGGATGGTTTAAAAGTATTTACTCACCATGGGTAGTAAGACGCGGTGATGATGATGATGATGATGATAATGGTAATAATGATGATAATAATGATGATAATAATAATAATAATAATAATAATAATAATATCACTGCTACTTACTACCCGTTCGCACTTACGCTAATGTGTAATGGTAGGGTGATTGTGAGATGAAATGGAGGACCTACAGTTTAACGTGGGATCCGAACCACGGTGGAGGCCTGGCATTCCTCACATTCACAAGTTGTGATTAATACACGTCTTGTCAGAGGTGAAGGAAGGGTTTGACAATCGGATAAATCTGTGCTGGGACCAAAGATTGAACCCCAGACCCCCAGCACAGAAGTCCGACACCTTACCCCTAGACCAACAGGTCACCCTTGTTTGTTTGTGAACAAATAGTTTTATTATTTTGATTAAAACACTTTGTACATCTTCTAATGAAACAACCTGACTTGGACTGTCACACATTTCAATCAAAACTGGAAAAGTTATCTCAACTGCCTCGGAAATATTTGGCTCCATGATGTTTTGTGGCGCATAATATTTATCAAGTTTATAACTAAAACTAAAACTGGTTCAACCATTCATGTGCAAACAAAATTAAAATTGTTGATGTAGTAATATTGGTTCTAACGTAAGGAATTGAAGGATCAAGACAGCCCAATAGAATTGAAATCCAGAGGACCGTTTCGAAATATCGTCTTGTGAATGCAACGTTCCTCTGTGATGCCGGGATCACGATCAACTTAATGTAACGTTCACTTAAAGTTAACATAACGTTTACTTAAAGTTAACATAACGTTTACTTAAAGTTAACATAAACGTTAACTTAAAGTTAACTTAACGTATGTGTGATCATGAATCACGTAACAAAGTAACAACTCGAGCCAAACATCTTCATTCTCGAGTATGATCTGTGATTTGTACTAGTTTTACACTGATGATCTGCGAATGTTTACAGTTTTTTCTCGATATAATAAATATCTATTACTAAAATTTTGATAAATTTAGCTTTTATATTTTAGTTTAATCATTTTATTTCAATGTCTGATCACTAGAACTTATGCTAAAGAGTAAACATTGATCATAAAACCAACAAATGAATTACTAAATAGCCCTGTAGACGTCACTCGCGTAATGATTGGCTGGCTAGATCATGTGATACCCTTCAAGTAACGTTCACTTAAAGTAAAAGACCTCCCAGGACATCTCTTACGTTAAGTTAACTTCAAGTCAACGTATAAGTTTATAACTGCAAGTCAACGTTAAGTTAACTGCAATCAGTGAATCACTTCCATTTAAACACACGAGGAGGTCCTTTACGTTAAGTTAACTTTAAGTTGATCGTGATCCCGGCATGAATTTGTCAAGTTTAATAAGATATTTTTTTAACGATTTGGAATTTTTAACCAATATTTGTTTTGTTATAATCGGAAGTTGATGTCTGTATAGGTGGTAGAAACATTAAATTTATATTTGACCCTCACAAAAAATGAATTCCACCCTTTATGTGCAACAGTCACAAATATTTCTATATGAATGTGATGTAAGGAAGGCCTACTGTTCCGTAAATCCTTTTGGCTATTTCATTTGACGTCTCGCTAAATCCGACATTAAACTATATTTTTCCCTCTAGTAGTTTTAAAGGTAGTTTCGCTGGTGTAAAATTTTTTTTTATTAAATAACTATTTTTTTTTAGGTTAGTGTTAGGAAATAAAGATGTAAAGGTGGATACCAAAGGCATAATTATATTGTGTAACAGTTCGATAACACGACATATAATTAGGTAACACACAAACCCAACATGACACATTAAAATTATTGTTACAACAAAAGGTGGTCGAAAGATTAATTCATATTAAGGTCGAGATTATGTAAAAGGCTCGGGTCAAATTAAATATCCTCTGTCACATACCGGACTCCAACATATCAGTTCATTCGTCTCTGGATCATCCACTATCTTCCATAATTTAGCCAGAAAGGCTGGAACATTTGTTCCTATTTCCTCTGTTGAATGCATGTTACAATATTCACAGTTCACCACATTAAATGTTAAAAGGTTCAACTAAACTTAAATTTGCATAACAAATGTAGCACATCTTTCAGTTCTGAAATGGCGAAATTTATTAACTGCGCATGCGCTAACATTGTTTTTCTGACTCAACGCTAGTGAAAGCAAGGACGTAAATAACATCGATAGCCATTGGTTGTTTTCCATTGATGAACACTTAAGAAATCATTATTCGGACCCGTCTGTTTTTAAATTTCCATTGAATTTTACAGTTTGTAATAAAATAACCTATATTAAATCAATATTAGTCAGTATATAATCTATATGAAATCATATTAAAACTATTTTACTTTAAATCAAAATTTACCGTAAGCCAATAACACGTATTCTTATTTAAGATGATGTTAACCAATCAGATTTTTTTTTCAAGATAGTCACGTTGCAGACCATGTTGCATTTATAAACAACAGCAGCTGATTCCATAAATTTTAATGAATAGTAGTGTGGTATATTAATTTAACGACCAAAATGAAAACTAATCATATGTTTGTCTCAGTAAAAATAAATCCAATTTTATCCAAAGTGGTTTTAGAATGCAAGATATTAGAAATTAATTATTTCATATAAGCCTATGTTGTGAAATAATTGCGCGAGCCTGTACATCAGCGCATGTCTATACACGTGAGACTACAAAAATGTGTTTTACAACCATCTCCTTCAATTAAGCCGCTATTGTTACTATTTGGTATAATTTTCCAAATTTCAACTAACTTTTGAATGCCCCTTCTACGTGGCTAACTAGAGTAGTCGGTCATAAGTATGAAAATCCTTGTTTGAATCCGAGTAATGTTAAGCTCTTTACTATTTACATTACATTGTATTTACATTTGATTAGGTACATTTGTTGCATATTCCGGTTGAAACGAAATAAATCTGATTTGATTCAGCTATCGAATTGATCCAGTGGCTAACCATAACTTATAAGTTTTCATAAATTAATAAATAAATCTGGTTAAAATTCAACCATAATTTGCAACACGGTATAATCAATTTATACCATACCTTAATGTAAGCTACCCTACCTACCTACGTCTACTACGAGAGTATCCAAATATTTTAAGCAACATTTTTATATGGTGGTAAAATTATTTAAACTCTTGCAGATTCAAATATTTTTCACTAAAATGTAGTCACCATTTCGGAACTGGTAAATGATATCAATGTGACGTCATTAAAGTATAAATATTTGGGTATGTAAGTATAGATTGGACGTTAGTAACAGCGTTTCCCAATTAAATGTAGTCACGGAACCCTTTCTTTTGTACAACATAATGGAACCCCTTAAATATTTTGAGCTTAGACCATAAAAAAAAAGAGCCTCAAGTGAAAATTGTTCTTGGTTCAAGGTCAAATATATTTAAATTGAAAATTAATTTTTTTTTTCGGGAGGAAGGCAACTATGCGTTCTGTATTCTTTCGTGTCCCATAAATAAATAGAGCCGCCTTGTATACGTGCCCGTCAAAAAAAAAAAAGTTTTACTCTTAATGAAATGATTATGGTATCAGATTCTTTGTTTATTATTATTAGTAATAACGTTGAAACACATTTAAATGACCAGAGTGGGTTTTTTTTGCAAATTTTTCTAATATGTGGTTTAATAATAAGTTGACGATATTGTATTCGCATATCTGGAGCTGCATCAAGTCGGTTTCGATACTTGATTTTGGTACCATAGTATAGCAAGAATCCAGAATGCAATAAAAGTGAGCGTACCTACAGTATTTTTAACTTTTAATATATATATATATATATATATATAAATTCTTTCACGAAACTCTTTATTTTATCTTACGGAACCCCATTTCGGAAATGCTAGTCTAGAAGTTATAAGTCTATTGGTCAATTAAAATGAATATTGTTACAGCGGGAAGAATTTGATGACGTCACCCAATACAAGTTTGTAGCCTGATGCGCCAAGGTTTTTCCTGGTCTTTTCAACTATTGGTACTTTATTAAGTGTCTTGCTTTCTCCATATTTGTTTGCTATTAAAACAGCCTAATAGTGTTTTTTTTACGTGTGTAGTTTAAATAAATATTATAACTTTCCAACAGTTGCTTCTAACAGTATAAAGTACAACAATGGTTTTCTTGTAGAGTGTGTATGTTGTCTTTCTATCATAGTTTTTCTCGTAATTATTGTTCATATCACGTGCTTGATTATCGTATAACCTACTTGTATTTATTATAATTTTTACCTAGTATTTTCAATAATTAAGGTAGTGTGACAAGTTTTATTAACGAGCAAACTTTTGTTATTTGATCTCTCACTTCTTACTACCCGTCCGGCCCTATATATTTTAACTATGTCAATAGGATAGGGATGAGGAAGGTAAACTCGAGAAAACACGTACCTACATTTGCATGGATGGAAAGAGAGAACGAACCGATTTAGGAAAATTCCACCAGGCCTAGTGACAACTTCTGTGATAGAGGGTGTCATGTGGTCGGCACAATGAATAGTTGATCTCAGTTTTCTAGACCGAAGCCACAGTGTTTCCATTCGCTGCTTATTAGTCCTCTCGAGACCCGAGTTGACCCCGTTCCAGGAATATCTGGAAGAAACGAGGATCAAACCGGGGACCTCTGGATCTGTAGCCAGGAACTCTGACCAGAAGACCACAGAGGCGGTCAATATTTAAACGGCGTCGTAAATATTTTGACACGGAATAATATTATATATTTTAGCGGCATTAATTAGATAATTATATATCATCTCAACCGAGCAAAACATAACCTTCTATGCGTCGATAAATAACATTTTTATTGTTAGAAATGTGACATTGTTAAAATAAACTAGGCCTATTTTACGTTCGATGATATAAATGGTATTATATGACAATATATTCGAGGACAAACATTTTGTTGTACGGTTAGGTTCTGGAACATTTCCATTCTGATGAATATTTATGTTCTTCTGTGATTTAGGTAAGTGCGTGTTTAATTTACAAACAATTTTAATATGTTTATTATTCGACTCAAAGTATTCTTGTAGTACGCTAAAAAATATAAAAATAATAGTTTTATAATACATAATATGATAAAATATTTTTTTATAGACACTTGTAAATTGTGTATAATATCCAAATGCGCTGCAAAACTTTGAAAATTCTTATAGTAAATCTATGTTTTGATTCGACTTCAAGAAGTATGTGTGAAATAACTGATCAAGATCATGACAATTTGTTGATCAAACTTTATTTTAATTGTTGCGTTGCTTTCACCAAACTCACTGTAGAGTTGAACAACTTGACGCCGCCATTGTTGGTACAGGACAAGACTGCGCTGAGAATTCTAGGCTCGCGGTGCGCAAAAAGACAACACCGCATCCAAGTTCAATAGTTCTATATATTTAGTGGTGTGTGGTAATGAGGGTGGGGGAGGAAGTATCTTGCCTCTGTTTACCTTGTAAATTGACGTGACAAACAGGACTGTACCATGCGACAATTATAGATGAAATATGGTATTTATATCGACATGAATGGACATGTCCCAAAAACCCTGCATTGGTTCAGACAAACCTACAATCGTTTGTAAAATAAAGTCATTGGTCGATTATTGAATGCAGGATCCTTTGTTCGATAAGACCGTCAACATTGTTCCACAAATACAGTAAAATCCCTTTACACCGAAATTTTGAATAATCCAAACACACTTTTCGGAAAATGAGGAAAAAAATTAAGTCAAACAAAATATATTTAATTGTTTAACAAGCTCAAAGTTAAAAGAGAATTGTAAGAAACAGTTGATATCTGATAATAAATAATTAATATTTACATGTTGTAGTTAACATAATGTGTTTCCTGTAACTACAAATAATTACAGTAAATGTAAAACTACAGTACATATTACTTGTTATACATCAGTTAACTAAATGAACATTTGATTAAACTCATTCAACTGTAATTTAAAATACTGTAGTCCTCTATTTTCACGCTTAATCCGAACAAGCTCGGGGTCCTAATTAGTTTGGAGTAACACGGTTCTAGTGTCTGTAGTTAAATGTTACAATATAGTATATCGCATTGTTTAGGCCACTTAACCTAATCTCTCATGAAACACAAATAGTCCTACACTCAATAAGTTCCTAAAACAAATGATGACACTCCCTCTCATTTGCATCAAATCCAACTGATGATGGACACTTTTTTTTTTTTTAACAAAACCTAGTCTGATACCTTAGCTTAGTTGGTAGCGTGTCTGACTAGTGGACTAAGGGTCTCCGGTTTGATTCCTGGCATGGCCAAAAAATTTATCTTTGTTGAAATCAGGGCTTCCCTTTCACAGTTGTGAAATAACGGCTGGGGGCTGGATGTTGTGTCTCTTCTTGATTTAAGTTAGTTTATAAGTCATGTGCTGATATAATTAGTTGTTTCAAAAAGTGCACGTTAAATACCTCAAATAAATGCAATTTTTACAAAACCATGATAATTTGATTTTCAGACAAGCTTGTTTAAGGTAGTGGTGAGCTATGTTTTGGTAAAATTTGCAACAAAAACCAGATTTTAGTGTCCCTTTTTGAAAAAATAGAAAATATCGTTGATGAGAATTCTTACAAGATTAGTTTGCTCATAAGGAAAGGTGAGAATTTAAGATCTGTTCGTAAAGACAATACAGAGAGAGCATCTGTTCCATTTGACTTTGAAGTAGGCAGTAATTAGGTAGAATGAGTTTTAAAAATTTAAAAAAGGAGTATAAATAGTTAGTTTTATATTGTTCTTTGTTATGAAACAATATTATACAATTATTGTAACTTTTAAACACTATTGTTGTAACTGAACAATTCCTGAATGCCATCGTTCATTTAAATTAAATATCGTTGTAAAATTACACCAACGCTCCACCACTGAGATACCCAGGTTGATCCTGTGGTTCAATGATAGCTCACACATCCATCACAGACTCTGTCTTATACGAGAAGGTAAGAGCGACCCAGAACACAACCTGGATGGCCGAGTGGTAGAGCCAAGCTAAAAAGCCTCAAATTCTATTTCCATGTCCAGGTGTAATTTTTTTTATAACTATATTGAATTTAATTGAAAGTTGTGTCAATGGCAGTCACTGGTCGTCTGGTACAGCCTCTCCCGATCCAAGCTTCTCCAGTCCACTCCTTTATCCTCCATCCATCTCATCCGTGGTCTTCCAATAGGTCCTCTACTCTTGTCCTCCTCCACTCTCGTCACAAGCCCTAACCACTACAACCTTTTTGTTCCTCATCCTCTCTCTCCTCAACAATCAGAAACCTAATCTCTGCAGACTGTAATCTATTTAGATCTATCTTCACCTGTTTCCAGGTTTCAATATTGGTTCATAGTACACTTTATATAACAAAGTGTTGGCCTCTTTTCCCTGAAGCTACAACAGGGCTAGCAAGCCGGTAGTGGATTCAGGATTGCTTTCGAAATACTAATAAACCAACTATAATAAATATTACCAATATTGACCGCAATAAAGTTAGTATTTTCTAGACCTTCCTACACTAGTTTGTGCTGGAGATACAATCTAAGTAAATCAACTCCAATTGTTTAATGGCTTGTGTTAGGTAAGGTCAAGTTAAGTGTAAAATAAAGAAAAAACAATTTTCTTTAGGTTAAATTTGTATGTTATCTCAACTAGTACATGATTCGACAGCTTAAAAGGATGTTTGAGGTCTTCTCAAATTCGGCTTGGCCCTGTGTAACGATCAGTCCTCCTCCACCAGAGATATACGGAAGAACGACCGTTCCTGTGTCTTATCGCCGAGTTTCCTGGAGTTCCCAATAGAATCACTACTTCCTGTTGATTACTGTGTGTTGGAGATTCCCCTGTGGTGGTTTAAGAGCTCATTTTAGTGACTAACTATTAGAACAGTTTATTTCCCAATAACGCTCCAGACCTTCCTTAGATAACAATGTAAGTATCCCAACAACTTGCTTGTGATAGGAACATTTCTCTTGTTTCAATCTTACCTTTAGAGATTACTTTACAACAGGGATGGGTAACCTGCAGCCTTTTCATATATTTTGTCAATTAGTCTAGTCATGTATATTGAGGATGGGTTTTCACTCTACCTCCAGGAAAATGTAGGAACACTTCCCCTAAATTCAACCTTACCTATCCCTAACACATCATTGTAATTATTATTAGTAAGACTTGATGGCAAATAAAAGCTTCATTTGTCCAAAATCGTAGCTTAGTCGACAACGCGTACGTCTACTGAATTAATAATATGGTGAGTAATAAATGCCCTGACGATCTTGACCATGATCCATGGGTGAGGCAACAAACAATGTTGGTCATTGGTCAACTATAATCTAATTGGTATTGATGAAGACAAGACATGAGTTTCCTGAAATGAACATAGATTCAGATTATCTTAGAGAGTTTATTAGCCGTGTTTTATATTTCTGACTCAGCTTCTCTCTTTACAGAAACTCTCCAGTTACCATGAGGACTCTTAGGAGTGTTATAGATACTCTCCAGTTACCACGAGGACTCTTAGGAGTGTTATAGATACTCTCCAGTTACCACGAGGACTCTAGGAGTGTTATAGATACTCTCCAGTTACCACGAGGACTCTTAGGAGTGTTATAGATACTCTCCAGTTACCACGAGGACTCTTAGGAGTGTTATAGATACTCTCCAGTTACCACGAGGACTCTAGGAGTGTTATAGATACTCTCCAGTTACCACGAGGACTCTTAGGAGTGTTATAGATACTCTCCAGTTACCATGAGGACTCTAGGAGTGTTATAGATAATCTCCAGTTACCACGAGGACTCTAGGAGTGTTATAGATACTCTCCAGTTACCACGAGGACTCTTAGGAGTGTTATAGATACTCTCCAGTTACCACGAGGACTCTAGGAGTGTTATAGATACTCTCCAGTTACCACGAGGACTCTTAGGAGTGTTATAGATACTCTCCAGTTACCATGAGGACTCTAGGAGTGTTATAGATAATCTCCAGTTACCACGAGGACTCTAGGAGTGTTATAAATACTCTCCAGTTACACGAGGACTCTTAGGAGTGTTATAGATACTCTCCAGTTACCACGAGACTCTTAGGAGTGTTATAGATACTCTCCAGTTACCACGAGGACTCTAGGAGTGTTATAGATACTCTCCAGTTACCACGAGATCTTAGGAGTGAATTATAGATACTCCCAGTTACCACGAGGACTTAGGAGTGTTATAGATACTCTCCAGTTACCACGAGGACTCTTAGGAGTGTTATAGATACTCTCCAGTTACCACGAGGACTCTAGGAGTGTTATAGATACTCTCCAGTTACCACGAGGACTCTTAGGAGTGTTATAGATACTCTCCAGTTACCACGAGGACTCTAGGAGTGTTATAGATACTCTCCAGTTACCACGAGGACTCTTAGGAGTGTTATAGATACTCTCCAGTTACCATGAGGACTCTTAGGAGTGTTATAGATACTCTCCAGTTACCATGAGGACTCTTAGGAGTGTTATAGGTACTCTCCAGTTACCATGAGGACTCTTAGGAGTGTTATAGATAATCTCCAGTTACCATGAGGACTCTAGGAGTGTTATAGATACTCTCCAGTTACCATGAGGACTCTAGGAGTGTTATAGATACTCTCCAGTTACCATGAGGACTCTAGGAGTGTTATAGATACTCTCCAGTTACCACGAGGACTCTAGGAGTGTTATAGGTACTCTCCAGTTACCACGAGGACTCTTAGGAGTGTTATAGGTACTCTCCAGTTACCATGAGGACTCTAGGAGTGTTATAGATAATCTCCAGTTACCATGAGGACTCTAGGAGTGTTATAGATACTCTCCAGTTACCATGAGGACTCTAGGAGTGTTATAGATACTCTCCAGTTACCATGAGGACTCTAGGAGTGTTATAGATAATCTCCAGTTACCATGAGGACTCTAGGTAGGAAAGTTTATTATAGATATTATCTAATTGTAGATATAATTATTTTATGCATTACACCTTAATATGTGAAGTTCTGCGTATTTTAAAGCAATACTAGACGAGTTATACTAATTAATTCCTTCCTTCACTCTGTTAGTGCAAGAGCCAAGTCTAGCCTTTGATTGTAACTATAGAATTAGCTGAAGACTCATCATTTTCATTGACAGTTTCCAGCCTGTGAACTGCCTCCATCTTCCTCTATCCTTCCACCATTCTTCTCCTCTCACTGCACACGCTTTGTTATCTGCTTATTTCATCCTTTTCTTGGTCTCCTTACTTCATCTCCATCATTCTCTTAAGTATTTTTTCATTTTCCATCCTCATTACATGAATACATCTCAGTCTTGCTTTTACTACTATATGATGTACTCCACTTTATTACTATCCTTCCTCATTGTTTACAGCTAACAGCTCATCTGCTCTCTTACATTCACTGTCCTTGTTCTCCTGAAACATGCATCCTTGTCTCTTACATTCACTCATGTTTCTCCTGTGAAGCAACTGCTCTCCTTGTCTCTCTTACCTTCCACGTCCTTGTTTCTCCTGATGACAGCTAACAGCTCTCTTTCTCTTACATTCACTGTCCTTTTTCTTGGTGCATGCCTCCTTTCTCTCTTACATTCATGTCCTTGTATTCTGTGACATCTTCCTTGTTCTCTACATCACTGTCGTTTACTGTGACAGATAACATGCTCCTGTCTCTCTTACATTCACGTCCTTGTATTCTACTGGTGACATGCTCTCCTTGTCTTCTTACATTCACTGTCCTTGTTCTATTGGTGACAGATAACATGCTCTCCTTGTCTCTCTTACATTCACTGTCCTTGTTTCTCCTGGTGACAGCTAACATGCTCTCCTTGTCTCTCTTACATTCACTGTCCTTGTTTCTGCTGCATGTGTGATAAGAGCCGTGCCGATTCAATAAAACCGATTGTTTAAAATAATTGTTCATGCTACGATTATTTACAATGATTAATCCCGATTATCGATTATTTATTAATAACTATTGGGAAATTACTTAGGAGAATGATAACAGTTAATGTAATTAATACAAAAATATATTGTATGCATAATGGGCGAAAGTTGGAACTAGATTGATAGTTTTATCAACGGGATGCACTTGTATTTCTTTATCCAGTTATGTAATCTTTGCATCTTTGCATAGCCCGCAAACCAGATGCAGCGTGTATATAAGGTTGTTTTTTTTTTGCAATTTTGATCACTAAACTCTACCTAGAAAATTTTGAATTTAAATTTTACTTTTAAAAAACACGATTAATCGACATAATAATCGCCGATTACGACTAATTGCAGATGCACTGATAATCGCCCGATAACATTCATCGATATTCGCATCGGTACACTCCTAATATGTGACCAATGAGTACAAAGTAGCCCTGTACTTCATTTCCTTGGACTTCTAGGGCATGTCTTCTCCTAGCAGGTCTCTTAACACCTATAGAACAACTTCTTCTCCTCATTAGATCCTCTCTACGTCCATCTTTCTTCTCAATCACACTTCCAAGATGTACTTTTCTCAGCTCTCTCTACTCCATACAACCTTATAGCTTTACTATCTTACCTCTTCCTTGTCTTGCCATCACTTTTGCTGTGCCAAATTTCACTCCACCTCTTTCACTTCCTCATTTTATTCTTGTAGTTTTTCCTGTATTTCCTCTTCCTTCTCCCTCCATACCATCTAGTCATCAGCAAACATCACAGCTTTTATTCTTCCCCCCCCCCCCCCCCGAGTTTTTCTGATGACTGAATTAATGTTTAAAAAATATAAATATCTTACAATGTTGTCATACAAAAAAAAATAAATCACTCCACTTTTTGAATATGAATCTATTGAAACCGCCACTCTATCATCAAACGACCAACTTGACATAAATATACAAAGTTATTTAGAAATTTTAATTCCCAATTTGTATGTTTTCTAATTTTTGTTTATGTTGATTGTGTCTACTGTGATGTCTATGTTCCTAATTTTTTATCAATAATAATGTTCAGGAAAGACCTTAAATAATTGTCGTCATATTGTCAAAAAAAAGTTCCACTTCCTCCCTATTAATATTTATATAGAGAATAGACAGACTATTTCAGCCAAAAAGCTGCTTGTTATTAATAGACGGTATATTTCCCTACACAGGTATTGCTGCGCTGGTGCTCCTGGTGGTTGAAGCCAGAAGCCACAACAATCCAAGTGACTGTATATTTCATCCTTTCAGCATTCTGTGTACATCATCATTCAGTCAACAACTACCAGACAATGTGAGTCCCACTGCTCTCATATTGGAGTTTAATAACTACAACGTTGGTACAATACCAAGGGGCTATTTCCAGCAGTTCACCGACAACCCTCTGATGATATCTCTGTACAACTGTGGTATCAAGTCTCTACCGGACGACATGCTTCGACTGTCGACGAACATAATCGAGCTGCATCTTATAGAAAACAAGCTGACAACTATTCCTGAACGCTTCTTTGATAACAACTCTAAACTGAAATCAATTTATCTAAAATACAACCTCATAGAAGACTTGCCTCAGGAAATATTCTACAATCTATTAGAGTTGAAGAAACTCGACTTGAGCCATAATAAGTTGACGTATGTTCATGGAGACTGGTTCCAAGACTTGGTCAAGCTAAATCAGCTGATTCTAAGCAATAATAAAATACATTTGGTCAAACCTAACTCATTCCATAACTTAAAAGAGCTCAAAATAATGGATTTATCACATAATTATTTATCATCAGTGGACTGTGATGAAACTGCTACTAAAATACGTCTAGATCATAATAACTTAAACTTACCAAACTGTAGTTTATTTAACAATCTTACCAAACTACAGTATCTAGACCTGTCTGTCAATGGTATTACCGCTTTGAACCACAGAACCTTCCATGAGCTTCCGAGTATAATTGAAATAAACTTGTCAGACAATAATATATCTGTACTGGATCACAGGACATTTGAGAATGTGTTTAATCTGAGGGATCTGTTATTATCAAATAATAGTCTAACTACCCTGGATACTGGACTATTCCACACTTTGAATAATTTAAAATCATTAGTACTATCATATAATTATATAAGTCTTCTGCCTCTTTTGTTGTTCAGGGCCAACATTAACCTAGAAGAGCTTCGTTTGGACAACAATCAGTTACAAGACCTAAACTCTGACATCTTCAACAATATTTCTAAACTCATCAACCTTCATCTACACAATAATAAACTTAGCCATCTGCCAGCTGATCTGTTCAAGGACACACACCAGTTGGCCGACATATCGCTCCATGGTAACAAATTAGTTACTCTGGAGTATTGCGTGTTTCGTAACTTGCGACAGTTACGTAACCTCACACTATCAAATAATAATATCTCTGTGGTAGACTATGAAATAATACACCTGTACTCTCTTGAAACAATAGACTTATCTAACAACCCTATTAAATTCATACGTGGACACTTTCGGAACACTTCAACAAAGAGTTCAATTTTAAAATTCAAACACATTCACCAAACGGTTCAAATAAATGATATTACGAACCCCAATGAATCTACACAACAGTTTGCTAACAATACAATCAGCTTTCCTGCAGCTCTTCCGTCCAACGCCCCTGGTAACGACATGGGGCTAAACACCCCTGGTAACATGGGGCTAACCACCCCTGGTAACGACATGGGGCTAAACACCCCTGGTAATGACATGGGGCTAACAACCCCTGGTAATGACAAGGGGCTAAACACCCCTGGTAACGACATGGGGCTAACCACCTCTGGTAATGACATGGGGCTAAACACCCCTGGTAATGACATGGGGCTAACCACCCATGGTAACGACATCAAACTAGCTCTGACATATCTCAACTTATCTCAAGTCTCTCTTGATAATCTTAACAACATCTGGTTCACTTCGTTTGTCTTCCTAGAAACTCTTGATTTAAGTCGCAACAAACTGACAGCTCTTGGAGCGAACGACTTTGTCTCATGCCGCAAACTGTATTCCCTGAACGTTAGCCATAACCTGCTTCGTACAATACACGATGACTCTTTCGACAGTTTGATAGGACTGAGAGTTCTGGATCTCAGTTATAACCCTTCAGTCGACTATTCTGCCAGGATATTCAAACACACCAAGGGGCTCAATGAGGTGAACTTGGTGAGTACGGGGCTAACCGCGAGGAAACTGACGATAATGAACGAGATCTTTGATTTGCCTGAAGTACCGTTCAAAAGACTTGACAACAACCCTGTTTGTAATCGGAGATATGTTGAAACGTTCCTTGTGTTGTTCTTCAAAGTCTACAATGGGGAATATTATAGATACGCAATGAAAGGTTATCATTCGTGCGAAGGTACTGGTACAAACACACAACGCGAAACAAGTTTGAATGAGACGAACAATGAAGCCAGCTATGATGCTGTTTACACTTACCATGGTACTCAAATGCAACCAGTGTTCAATTGTTTTTATCCTTGCGTTTGTTTGGACAGAGAGAAGAAAGAAGTACCTGTCCGTGTTGGTACATACCACAATGTTAAATGTAAATCAATACAAGAACTCCCGTCTAGACTTGACCCAGGCACCTCCGTCCTTCACATTGAGCACACAAATATCTCCAATATCCCAGGAGAATATTTCAAGGACCTGGGCCAGTTACATTACTTATCCTCAAGGACAACAATATAACATATATTCTACCAAACACGTTCAACTATTTAATACAGCTTCGGTTTCTGGGTTTGTCTGATAATAAAATCAACTCACTTGATACACAAATCTTTGATCACTTGACCAATCTGCAAACATTAGAATTACAAAATAATCACATAATGTCCTTGGAAGTAGGTATTTTCGATTGGTTACATCAACTTAAATTAATTACCTTGAACAATAATGAATTGGATAAGCTAGAGACCTGTCTGTTTATGAATTCAACTGAACTAACCAATATTTCCCTCCAATGCAACCATATCAGTTCAATAGAATGTGAAACATTTTCTAATCAAAAGGATCTGTCTACGTTTGATCTTTCTGATAATGTCTTACGAAGCTTGGATGGTTGTGTTTTGGGGAATCACTCAGCAATGACTCAACTCAACTTATCCAACAATGTGATTGAAGAACTAGACTGTCAATTGTTTGCTAATGCGACCGAGCTCAAGTCCCTAGATTTATCCGGGAACCAGTTGAGAAAACTCCCTCAATGTCTTACCGAGTCTGTGCCACTTCTAGAAACGCTAGACTTATCCAGCAATACATTACAGGATATACCACCCAATGTATTTCACAACTTGACAAACATCCAGCGCTTAAACCTGTCCAACAACTCAATTAACTATTTACATGGATCAACCTTTATCTCTCTGCCAAATTTGACGCATATTGACATTTCCAGTAACTATCTATCTGAGCTGGACCCGTCATTATTCAGCAACAATCTTTACCTTGAAACTGTCAACCTGCGTGACAATATTTTACAATCTTGGCAGCAGGAATTGTTTCAAATCTTTCCATTTGTAACTCTGATTGATATTTCATACAATCGTGTGTCATCCTTGTACACACACATGGGCTTCGGATTTAACGAGGGAGTGATCATCGCGAGTCATAACGACATTGAGCAGCTAGACGTGCTGAGGTTATCCTATTTTTCCCAACTCCGAGTCTTGGACGTGTCCTTCAATCGAATCTCTGAGTTGCCCTGTGGCCTGATTGATACTTTGTTCCACCTAAAGGAGCTGTACCTCAACAACAACGAGATAACAACGGTCTGCAACGAGAGTTTCATAAACAACTATGGAAAACTTGAAATGCTAGATCTAAGTTACAACAAACTGGTGACCTTGCCCCCGGGAGTGTTTGCGTCCAATGCAGGCCTCATAACTCTCAACCTCAGTCACAACAAACTCCTGAGGCTTCCAATTCGTGGCTCAGTGCCGTCAGACATTTATTTATTTTCAATTAGATTCTTATATTTGTCATCAAACCCTGATCTTGACATAGAAATTCACAGCCTGGCTGAGCCTCGTAACCTCACAGAACTAAGTTTAGAGAACATTCGTCTGTCCAGCCGACATCTGACATTATTTGATAAACTGTTTGAAATGCATGTTAAGCTTTTGAAAAACCCCGAAGAAAAAGACCCGCAGATGAGACTGATGGTTGTGAGCATGAAGGGGACCCCCGCCTGCAATATCCGTGTCTACACGTGCATACGTAGGTTGTTCGACTACGAGTACGACCACCAACAACTTCAACTCAATTGTTAAATAGACCGCCTTAGATTGAAAGATTAATTCTCAACACACAAATCAAACGCAGGAGTTAAACAAGTACTGGTAGTTCTTCTGTCTTGCCATGTTTGTCTTAAAAACAAGGATCTAAGTTTCGATCCTTTGTCCTTTGTTTGAAACAAGATAATTGTCATAGCCCAAAACTTGTACCCAGCACTCAGGGTTTTATGTTACAAACTAGGAGTGTGTGAAGCTTGGACTTAGCTCAGGAAAAAATATTTACTTTGAGTTCACTTTGAAAATAAATTCAGTCTTGGACGATTACAAAGCTTCGCAATAAAAATATTAACATCTAAAATATTAATTAGATTTTCACTTATTTCCATTCTGAGCTTATATAATATAAATTACAAATTAATATTCCCACAAAATAATTTGAAGTGATAGAATTGCATGCCGGGATAATAACTGGATTTTACAGATCAGAAGGAAATATTACAAATAATTGTGAAATAAAAACAATTTCAATTGATTTTAGTGCATAAAGTTATATAAATAAGTAGAATGAAATATTTTCTCACAGCATAAAACAACCAACCAAGAATATATTTGAACTATGATAATAGTTTTTGTGTTTGCTTCAGGTTTGGTTTGAATTGAAAGAGTGAATTCTGCACACCACTAGAAAAAACAATATTTTTTACTGTTGTAATACTGTACAGATCATCATCATCATCATCAACTTTCCAGCCTGTGGCCGGATCAGTTTAGTAAAATGCCTCCATCTGAGTTTCCTTTCCAATTTTTTACCACCATTTCAATTTCAAATAGTAGTGGTTATAGAACACTCCCCTGCTTCACTTAATTTTTTATTTGGAACCACTCCGTTTACTCCTTTTCCGTCTAAACACAAATCTTGCTATCCTCATACATAATCTTCACTCTCATTACAACTCCCTTTCCACTCCAGACTCCTGGAGAATGTATTTATATTCACACTATCATATACCTTCTCCACGTCTATAAATACCATTACCAAGTATTTCCCAAATCATACCTTCTTTCCATCAGCCGTCATAGGGAAAATATCTAGACTATTGTAGACCTCTGTTTCTTAAGTCCATGCTGTTCCTCTCTCCACCTTCCTTTCAGTTTCTTTCTTATTCTTTTCCACTATTTTCTCATGTATTTTTGCTGAGTTGCACGTCAGAGTCATTCCTTTATAATTAGTTACACCTCCTCCTCTGCTCTCTCTTAAAAATTGGGACTATAATTCCCTTCTTTCAGTGTTCTCTTTACATATCATTCTCAGCATCCTGAATAACTATTGTTTCTCTGATTCGATCTTTATCATTTCTAAAGTTAGTTTGTCCACATTCGTTGCTTTACCTTGTTTTATCCTCATTAATGCATCCTCCACCACTTACCATGTGGAGCTCACTTCCTCCTGTTCTGCTACTTCTTTATGCTCCTATGCTTCATTCACATCTCTTTCCTCTTCCGTGTTGAACATCTTCTCAAAATATCTCATCCATAGTTCCTTTTCTTCTTCTCTTGTCTTCATCGTTCTTCCTCCCCTTGCCTTTTCTTTTTCCTCCTGTTTATTAGCCGACAATATAACACTAACTTACTTCTTTCCACATCCCTTTACAGCATCTCTGTCCATTTTTGCATCTAATCTTTCTGGCTTCCTGTGCTACACACTTTGCTCTTCTCTTCTCTTGTTTCTTCATTCCTATTCTTAAACCTTTTTAATTCCCCCTCTACATTCTCTATATAAATAAACATATTGTAATATTTTTTCGAAAGCATAAAACAATCAATCAACCACAAATATTCAAAATTTGGGGATATTTAATATATTTGAGTTTGCAGACCTCTTCTACAAACTTTGTTTTAATATTATACATCTCGATTCGGTGGTTGAATGGTCTAAGGCGTTACTCTCGCAGTAGATCAGACTGTCAATAACAGGGGATATCGAGGTTTGAATCTTGGTCGGGTGTATTGAGGTTTATTCCCCTTAAATGGTTTTCCATTCTTCCCCAATGCGAATGAAGTTACGTTAGTTTATGAAATATGTTATAGACTATTGTTTACCTTAAATAGAAATAATCTAAAACCTACCTCACAAATGATTCATGTAAATGTATTGCATTGTCAATAAATGTTTATTTCTTTCATAAAATAAAAGTTTATATGATAAATAAATAATTTAGTGGTGTTTGTATGTACATCATGTTGTGGCTTATTTTAGAAAATAATATGTTGATAAAATTACATCTGCACAAGGGAATTGCACTCAAGACTTTTGGCTCAGTCCCGCACTAAAGTTTGGCTTGTGCTCAAGGTAAATTCTCCATAGATCTGTCACAGTTACATATATTGTGAATTCTATTTTTTTCTACGTGTCACTTGTGTCCACCCATCGTCCATGGGGTCTTGCCTCGGGGACACCGCAGAGGGAGTAGATGCGTGGCTGACCTCCTCAGAGGTTTCCATTGCACACGACTCAGCTGTCGCATCGTCTGCCTGAAACATATTTGTATGGTAGTTGTTTTAATGTTTGTGAGTGCTACATGCTTTCAGGCTGACTGCAACTCGCAACTACAGGATTGATACGTACCCGGGCAATATGTGTGGCATGGAGATGAAGGGGAGTTTGGCGTGACAGGGAGATGAAGGGGAGTTTGGCGTGACAGGGAGAAATAGGGGAGTTTGGCGTGACAGGGAGAAATAGGGGAGTTTGGCGTGACAGGGAGAAATAGGGGAGTTTGGCGTGACAGGGAGAAATAGAGGAGTTGGCGTGACAGGGAGAAATAGGGGAGTTTGACGTGACAGGGAGAAATAGGGGAGTTTGACGTGACAGGGAGAAATAGGGGAGTTTGGTGTGACAGGGAGAAGTAGGGGAGTTTGGCGTGACAGGGAGAAATAGGGGAGTTGGCGTGACAGGGAGAAATAGGGGAGTTGGCGTGACAGGGAGAAGTAGGGGAGTTTGGCGTGACAGGGAGAAGTAGGGGAGTTTGGCGTGACAGGGAGAAATAGGGGAGTTTGGCGTGACAGGGAGAAATAGGGGAGTTTGGCGTGACAGGGAGAAATAGAGGAGTTGGCGTGACAGGGAGAAATAGGGGAGTTTGACGTGACAGGGAGAAATAGGGGAGTTTGACGTGACAGGGAGAAATAGGGGAGTTTGGCGTGACAGGGAGAAATAGGGGAGTTGGCGTGACAGGGAGAAGTAGGGGAGTTTGGTGTGACAGGGAGAAATAGGGGAGTTGGCGTGACAGGGAGAAATAGGGGAGTTTGACGTGACAGGGAGAAATAGGGGAGTTTGACGTGACAGGGAGAAATAGGGGAGTTTGGCGTGACAGGGAGAAATAGGGGAGTTGGCGTGACAGGGAGAAATAGGGGAGTTGGCGTGACAGGGAGAAATAGGGGAGTTTGGCGTGATAGGGAGAAATAGGGGAGTTTGGCGTGACAGGGAGAAATAGGGGAGTTGGCGTGACAGGGAGAAATAGGGGAGTTTGACGTGACAGGGAGAAATAGGGGAGTTTGACGTGACAGGGAGAAATAGGGGAGTTTGACGTGACAGGGAGAAATAGGGGAGTTTGGTGTGACAGGGAGAAATAGGGGAGTTTGGCGTGACAGGGAGAAATAGGGGAGTTTGGCGTGACAGGGAGAAGTAGGGGAGTTTGGCGTGACAGGGAGAAATAGGGGAGTTTGGCGTGACAGGGAGAAGTAGGGGAGGTTGGCGTGACAGGGAGAAATAGGGGAGTTTGGCGTGACAGGGAGAAATAGGGGAGTTTGACGTGACAGGGAGAAATAGGGGAGTTTGGTGTGACAGGGAGAAATAGGGGAGTTTGGCGTGACAGGGAGAAATAGGGGAGGTTGGTGTGACAGGGAGAAATAGGGGAGTTTGGCGTGACAGGGAGAAATAGGGGAGTTTGGCGTGACAGGGAGAAGTAGGGGAGTTTGGCGTGACAGGGAGAAATAGGGGAGTTTGGTGTGACAGGGAGAAGTAGGGGAGTTGGCGTGACAGGGAGATGAAGGGGAGTTTGGTGTGACAGGGAGAAATAGGGGAGTTTGGCGTGACAGGGAGAAATAGGGGAGTTTGGCGTGACAGGGAGAAATAGGGGAGTTTGGCGTGACAGGGAGAAATAGGGGAGTTTACCGTGACAGGGAGAAATAGGGGAGTTTGGCGTGACAGGGAGAAGTAGGGGAGTTTGGCGTGACAGGGAGAAGTAGGGGAGTTTGGCGTGACAGGGAGAAATAGGGGAGTTTGGCATGACAGGGAAAATAAGGCGAATTTTTAAACTTAGTGTATAAAACATAGAATTGATGTTTTATGATTTTATTTGTGCTTCATTTTCTCCAATTATGTCACATTTATCTGATAATGTATTAAAACCTCTAAAATGACTGAGGAACTAGACAAATGTTGGATTGGAGGGATTTTTAAGGAAGTGTAGACTACCCAAAGTCATATGGAAAAAGGATGAATGATAAGTTATATTGTCAGCTTCCTCCCAATATTTAGGAGCTACTTATATTTTTGAAAGTTATATTTCAGTAGTTCTACATCAAAGTGATATATTCTACCCATAGATGGTGCTGCAACCTACTAGACGATACGAGCAACTACCAGACAGTGTCTAGTGCCACTATACACTCGTAACGTAAGCAAACAAGATGGGGACATACAGAACACTCGTTCACTATTGTGGATTATAGTGATTGACTGAGACCTACACTAGGACAGAGTGACCTACACTACCTTGCAGCTCGTATGTTCTGACCGAGCGAGCAGCCACTGCTCACTGTTAGGTTGAAAGTTAATATCCTGGAGAAGCTGCTCAGTGTTGCCAGACTTGAAGCTGTCATGGAAACTCTTGAGCAATGTTGCCACTTCCTCCAATGAGCCGTCCTCAATGTAAGTGTCAAAATGTTCGTCCATTGTGTCTTCCAAGAGGTCCAGCAAATCATAGTAGTCACAATCTGTATCATCGCAAACAAACACAGCTGTTACAAACCTTTCCCTCGGATAATTACCGACACAGCTCCAAAGAAAAAACAGACACTTTTCAGGAGAGAAAATATCAGATTATATCTAATTTTTTAAACAAGTCTTTTTATAGGTAACAAGAAAATTAGAACCATCAAAATCATTATTTTTTTCTTTATTTAATAAAAATGTTTAGGAGATATTAGCACCATGCAGGAATGTTGTGAATACGCAAGGGCACCAGTCGTGATGTCATAAGTCTGGCACATTTCTGCCATATGTTTACGTTGCATAGTTTATCACATTGCTTTAGTTTTCTGTAGTTGTTATTCATGTGTGGTCGCTATTATACATAAAAACACGAATTGAAGGAAGAAACTCAGGCAAGAAAAAATTCTTAAAGCTGTGTTTTTGTAACAGTTTTAACATTATTGTAATTTTATTTTTTTTTAAATAAAATTTATAAAAATACATTATCATTCAAATATGTATTTAAATATAATATGTATTAAAAGTATTTTTGATTATTATTTAGAATACTGTAGGATGTTGCAAAAATTCAACACTGCCAGTCCTTATGTTATTTTTTAATGCCAGTCCCTGAAGGTTAGTAAATTAAACACCTTTTACTTTTTTTACTTTTATTTAATTTTATACAAAAATAATTTTAGACAACAAATAACATTAACCAATTTCACAATATTTTTCAAAATTTGTACCATTTTACATAAAACACAAACTTAGGTTAGTTATAAGAAAATAACTCTAACAACAATTAAATTTTGTTAACGCAAAAGAACAAATCGTCACAAGGGCACAAGTTGATGTCTGCTATTTTGTACATTGAACTTCAAAAACCGCAATTTGGTCGAGTTACCACAACTACAGTTAAAGGAAAATAAGTTTCTTGTCTTGATTAGTTCAGAGCCCCATTCTATTGCCCCATAAGAGATATTTAAAAAAATTGTTTCTAAATTGTAGCCTAAGTGACATAAACCCCTTTTAGCCGGGCAGAGATTACAACTCTGTACTTATCTCACTCATTGTAACATTTTCATGATGAGTTCGTTTTCCACAAGCACACGAAGAATAAGTGCATACCTTTGTTGTTGATTAAAGCTACAACAGCTTCTACAAAGTTGGTAGCTCTAGACAAAGACTCGACACCGCTGAACCGAAGGTTGGCAGCCATCTGGAACAAAACACGGTTTAGTGGTATGCCTAAACCACTCGTCTATGTATGTCTGCAATACAAGCACCAGACAGAGTGTTTGGGTAACAATACAGTTTGGAATCGACCTACTCCACAAGGTCAATATATCACTCAGGAGGTGGATAAGTAGGACAAGGTCAATATATCTGTCAGGAGGAACCAAACTAAGGTTTGCCTAAGTGATGGTCGAGGTAAAGAAAAGGACGTGGATGTACGGTATTGGTTTAAAAGATCTATTCATCATTAATCATTTTACCAATCATGACACACTAATATTACAACATTTACCATATTTTACTGATTTTATCAATGGTACATTTTATTATCATTTACTTCATGTGAACATCTGAAACTGGTTTTCTTTGTTACTTTACATTAATAAAAATAATTTTTACAAGAATCGACACACATAAACAAACAAATATTAAGCTTATTGTATTTTTACAGTAATTAATTAGCGACGCTGTGTACTAAAATACCAAGATTAGCCACAGGGTTCATACAGTCCTTGAAAGACATGGAATTTAGTGTGTCTTTGTTCAAGGCCTGGAAAAGTCCTTAAATTGCTATGGGCCTTGAAAAGTCCTGGAATTTCCAGGTTTCAATATTTATTTTTGAAATGGTTGTGAAGAGTGGCTGTAAAGACCGTGATTTAAGAAGCACTGGGGCGGTAAATATCTAGCGCATCCTCTTTGATCAAGCATTAGCTGTTGTCTCTTGTTTACTTTGATTTCTGCTGCTTTTGTTTTATTTGTTATCGCGTCATCAGCTCAGAGATAGTTGCACCCATGGGATTGGATCTCTATAAGGGTAAGGGGGAACATTGTTAGCCTCTCTGACAAATGCATTGCATACTGTCGATGAAATACAATGTTGTTTTCTTTAATTTCCTATATTTAAAAATCTCAATTCATATCCATTATTTTTATTTTTCATTTTTTATAAGCTGCTTTTAAACTGTCATTTTAATAATTCTTTTAGGATATTTGACTACCTATTAACACTTTAAGTACTTAAAGTTACTGTTTTGCACTTAAATGCCCGCCGATAACTATTAGTTCATCTATCATCCACCTTAGTGCTCAAATTTCTGTTCTAGCAATACTACAATATATTATACTGAATCTAGAATGACTGCTCTAACCAATAAACCAAGGCGAGTGAAGTGACAACATAGTTAAACTACTATTTTTATAGTCCTCTGTGTCAATTAAATTTAGTGAAAAGTTGTTGTTTTCCATCTATTTAAGATTTGATATGGTTTATAATTTTTTTTATTGACATGTTTAGCTTTAGGCAGTACGAGAAATAAGTTTTAGTCCTTAAAAAAGTCCTTGAAAAGTCCTTAAATTTATGTTTCATATGTCTGTAAGAACCCTGTAGCCATTACACCATCTTGATTCTTGGTCCTATGTCATTCAGGATAATTAAAATTATTCGCAAAAAAACTACAGGTAAAGTTGACAAAAACAATAAAATTCCAAATATTTTGGGCTCCTTGTTGTTAAGTTATTGACTTTCAAAAAAGCAAAAAATTGGACAAATTTGACATTTTGAAATCTTTAAACAGCCTTTAAATTAAAAACTATTTGACCTAGAAAGCTCAAATTGGTGTCATTTTCTTCGGTTTTTAATGAGCCCCAATTCGATATATTAACTTAACCATGGTACCATATGAATTTTCTATGTTTAAGACAATCTTAAAATTTTTACCTACCATTTTTTATATTTTTGATAAAAATGTGTGTTCTAGACATTGATTGACTATTTGCCTGCCAAATTTTATGATGGGACGCCAATGGGTTCCTATGGAAATTAATTTTTTTTTTGTATTATAATGTGTGAAATTTGCTAAATTTGTTCACTTCCATGTTAAAACCCTAACCATAAGCTGAGTGGTTGATGTTTGAAAGTTACTACTAATCTATAAATATAATATTTGTTCTACATATATGCAAATACCTAATATCTATTAAATTAAAAATCATGTATCATAATAGCCAATTAAAAAAGACATGTTTGTTTTTGAATTGATTGACTATACAGTAGGTATACAAATAACAACGTACAAACTTTTAATGTTTGTGGGCGGCGTCAACTCTCTTATTAGACTGGTCTGCTAAAGACAGGGATATCGGGGTTTGAATCCTGGTTGGATCTAATGAGGGTGCTTTTACCTAAATGGTTTCCCTATCTCCTTCCAAACAAATGCGGGTAAATTACCTCTAAAATGTTGCCTTCCTCATTCCTACCCCATTAGAGTAAGTATCCAGGGTGTCCAGCCAAACTATTTTAACATTTCCTGACCTTTTAAGGTTTTCCAGAGGCAATTTCGAACTTTTTCAGTCACTATATTATAAACTTTATTTTATTAAGATGGCTACTTAATATAATAATAGTTTTAGACACACACACATTGTGAAACAGTGTCACTACATGCAGGTGCTAAATTAAAACAATGGGCCAATGGGGAGTGTGATATAAGTTAGATTTCGGATAGATCATATCGAGACATTAAAGGATCACTCTACCGAGCACAATTTAACATCTTCATATATAATATTATTGTTCCTATAATGTAGTCAAATTCACGTGCATGTGCATAGCCACGACTCAACTTTGGCTAAAGACGCGCGATGGAGGGTGTAAAGATGACACGAGACTCTCGTGTTGACCTTGAGAGTTGAGGATAGTAAGCTCAACAATGGACAAGAGTGTTGAAACAGACTAACATGTATATTAACTGGGAGAAAGATGTTATTTTCACTAGTGTCAATAAAAAGTGGGTATTATATTAGTGGGTACGTGAACATTCCAGAAATTTAATGAAATTCCCTGACTTTTCCCTGACCAAGCAAATTTTCAGGTCACTGGAGACCTGTCAATATATATATATATATATATATATGTACAACCTGAACAGGTAGTAAGACGAGGTGGTAAAGAAATACTGTTATGTTCGTAGTCTTGGTATGTTGATGGGAAATAATAATACATTTTGAGGGAATGGCGTACAAATTCATCCTAGTATTAAGGTTGTTTGAACATGATACTTATCAACATTTACTCGCCTTAATGACGCCATGCCGTTTGGCAATATTGAGTAGCAATGCCAAAACGGTGTTAATGTAAGAACTTGCATGAATGTCAACCAACCAAATGTTCGGAATGAAAACTCAACCTAGCTTAACCTGACCTTCTGTGCATCATTTTGATTACGTTTGAATGGGTGGTATTGTTAATAAGAATGAATGGAATATGGCATGTTTATGAGTTTATAAATAGTATTTTAGTTTAAAACATTTTGTTGCTGTATGGAAGGTTAGGTTTTGTCAGTTTGTGATAATTTTGGGTAATATAGTATCGCATACTAAAATATTTTTGGTGCCATTTTGTGACTACTTATTCCATTACTTTAAATAATTATGTTCTTCTGTTACTTAGCTGAGTAAATATTTATTTTATAAATAACTTATATAACATTTTCAAATCGGCTTGATACTGGTTTGAAGCTTCGTCTATATTGTATCTATCTGTTTACTGGTCCTTGGGAATTGTAAAGTTCAATAACTTGTCAAAACGAGCGTCTGGATTCAGGAACCCAAGTGTAGCACACAAGTCAAGTTTAGCAAGGAACAAGCACATGCGTGTATTTCTTGCGCATGCGCATATTGTATAATATCCGACATGATTCACATGCAGATCTAACCTACTTTCAGTGCTTCCCAGTTGTTGAATACAGACTTAACAGCGCGCTCCAAAATATCTTCACTCATTTTGACCTTGGCCACACAAGCGTCGTTTCAATATATTTTTATTTTATAAGATAGTATTTTTTTTTACATGTGTGTGTAATCTTCATAATTAATTTTAAATTTTACTTGAACCATATCGATCTGAACTATCAGTGTGACAAGTACAAGTGAACTATTCCTAATCGGCTCATTCACATTGACTTAGCCGTTTGTAGCCAACTACAGAAATCAAAATAACACTAACAACATTTTTAGTTCATATAATATTGATAGCAAAAATCACTATATTCTCTTTAGATTACTTGAAACAGAATTTAAGCATGATAGTGCATGGGCCTTGATACCGCAGATCTGATAATGATCAAATTTAATTAATTACACGCTCAATATTATTGCACAATAACATTGACCTTGTAAGGGTGGTATTGAAGGTTTGCGCAATAAAGTTTTTAATATTTATTGAAGCTTTGTCGATATTATTGCACCGTGTATAGCGGTTATTGCGCAATATAGCCCAGTCTGTTTGGACATGCGGCAGTGGACCTAAAATTATAAGACCTAAAGTCATAACTCCTAAACTAAATTTCTTAACTTCATAACACCTAACTTTATAAGACCTAATTTTATAAGACCTAACTTCATAGCACCTAATTTTATAACTCCTAATTTTACTAGACCTAAAAGCACTGGACCTAAAATTAATTTTTCATCGATTACTTTAAAATATCTTTAACTGTTCAAACAGGCAGTGGACCTAAAGGCACAAGACCTAATTTTATAAGACCTAATTTCACAAGACCTAACTTCCCTGGACCTAATTTTATAAGACCTAACCCCACAATACCTAATCTCACAAGCCAACAAGCACAAGACCTAACCTCACAAGACCTAAATTCATAAGACCTAAATTTATATGGCATGCCGGCATAAGTCCTAAAACTACATTCTTTTTAACACAATGATAGGAACACAGACAAAGGCGTCAGTTTTGTCTTGTCTAATTTTCTGAGGAATGGGAGGTCGTAGTTTAAATCCTGCTGGGTGTATTTCTCTCGTCATATAAAACATACCATTATCGATAAAGTGGTTTTAATAAACACGGCCAAAACGCTTGGAATGTGGAATAATGTCAAGCTCATCTAATCTAGTTTTCCACTGACAAGGAAGTTGGGATTAGAATCTTGGCCGAGCGTACCGAGGTATTTTTTTAGATGATTCCTCACTCTCTTTTCAAGCAAATGTGGGAACATTTCCCCTAAATTATTCCTTCCTCGGTCACTTTAAAATAGTGAAATTAAATGCGGATATTTCGAACGAGAAGTAAGATGAAAATCTCTGGCAGGCAGGATTGCCTCAATGTTAATAATCTCGACTGACGTGGACAGCTTTTATTTAGGAAGTATTTGTCTATCCTTTACAGGTATGCTAGAAATGTTTTTCCACTTATTTGTTTACTCATTCTCTCTTTACGTATTTCACCGTATTTAAAATAAAAAGATATTAAAAATGTATTGTGGAGACATAATTATTATTAACTAAAATAAAATTTAACTGTGCAATAATCGTGGACCAAATTTTTGTCACCCGTATCATGTATTTACTAGCACGCTCAGGCTATCCACATTTTTTCACAATGGTGTAAGAAAGAGAAATGTACAATTTAGAGGATATGTACTCTCATTTGCGTGGAGGAAAACTCAGAAACCATTTATTAAAACTCACCCTCACTTGACTGGAATTTGAACCGGGTCTCGCCATCATCAAAAATTCAGTCTATTCTCTGAATCATTCGATCACCGATGTGGACTAAAGTGCAGTTATTGAGGGAACAAACCAAATATCATTATTGGATGCTTGTATTTTATCAGCTTAATCTAATGGCATATGTCATTAGAAAACTTCACTTATTTGTTGAGTCAATTAATGAGTAATTCTTATTAAAACACATATTATATGCTATTATATTTTAACCGATGAAATTCGAAATTCTTTAGAGACGCAACAATCACAAAAATAGGTAGCCTATATAAATACTATTTATAAAATATGAGTTTATTTTATTGAAAGCCAAAGTATGTTAACATTAGGGCCTAATATATTAATTACCCTAATTAATCACTTAGGAAAATTCAAAATGGCCTCCAAAATACCTTACAACGTTATATGGAAATCAGAGCTGGCCGCCACCAAAATCAAAGATGGCCACTCCTATACCTTATAAGCATAGCTGGAGCCCATTGATCTCTATATTATAACTGGATGGACATCTGCGGCTACAATTTTTGAGCTGTAATTTGTACAACATTGTGTAAGAGAGAAGGAAACATTCGGGTATCTCTTTCTCTCTTATACACATACAAGGCAATGTGGCATTTAAACATAATTCGCTAATTTTATTGAATTTAGGAGATATATCAATGTATGATTAGTTAAACGAAATAAATGGGTTAGTAAAAGGTTTGAAGGGCATAACTAATTTAAATACTCATGACTTGTTTCTTTAAATAAGTTGATTTAGGCTAAAATAGTAATATTTCTTACACGCCTATACGCTAAATGATCGTTTGAACGTAAGACTTCTACACAAAATTTTGTCGTTCGAACAAAATTAGCCTGGTTTTTAGCAAATATTTCATTATAGTTATCTAACATTAAATATAATATGGCTTCTGAAAGCAAAAGGCAATACACGCTAAGAGCCAACTTAATAATATTATAATATAGTAATACTTCGTATAAACCTCTAGCCTAAATGATAATTTGAATACAAAACTACTACACAAAGTTTGTCATTTAAACGAACGTAAGTAAGTTTGAAGCTACCTTTTTTCATTTTAGATATCGAACTCTAAACATAATATTGTTTCTGAAACCAATATATTAGCTAATAACCAATTTTAAACATACTGTAATCTTGGCAGAATGTAAACCACATTGGCTTTAGCTACTTATTTTAATATATCAAAGATTTTATTCTTATTTGTACAATGTCACATTTAAAATTGAATAATTGTATATCCTCTAATGTAAATGTGTCTTCAGTCAAGTAGGCTATAAACAAACTTTTATTCACGAGAGACACGTTTTGCTCAAGAACATTAAAAGAAACCGTTAAATTTGTCCTCTAGCTAGCAAGCAGACGACAAACTTGGTGTCACGATTTGGTGCGTTGCAAGGGGTGTGTTAGAGAGAAATACGCCATGGATTATTATTATGATTACTATTATTAGCCATCTTAATTTTGTTTTACATGTCTTTCTTTACAATTTTATAAAGGAGCTACAACTTAGCTTTGTTCGAGAATATTCAGTTAATCTTGACGAATATGAAGCATACAGTTTTTCAAAGCACCGCAGGATTGTTTACGATAACTGCATTATTGATAAGGTCGTAATATATCAATGACAATGTGGGTAATAAACCTATTTATATAAAAAAATAATGCTGCATTATATTACCCAGCCAAAATATTGACACTTTTGAATCACTAAGGTAAAATGAAGAAGGTATAATGTAGAGTAATTATCACTGTATTTGCATGGAGGTGGAGTGGGAAACCATAAAGGAAAATACACCTCAGTACACATAGGTCATATGCCAGAACGAGCTGGGTTTTAAAAAGTAAACACTCAACTCCAAGAAATGACTTGTGGACTAGGGATAGAGTGAAAACCTCACTTCCGAGAAATGAATAGTGTGAAGCCACGCTTACACGAGGCCAGTTGATGGCAGGTTAGACGCGTCAATTTTCGAATTTGCCTGACAAATGGCCTCGTGTATTCGCGGCTAAAGTAAAGAATGAGTAAGGAAAATTTTGCTCGGGACTGCACTTCTGTTTAATTTTTCCTATCTAAGCCTTTTCTAGGTAATGAGTATTCACCCACACTTCTCACTTACTCATTTTCGTTCTTGTATACCGCCTATAGCCAGGAATATCTCCTCAACCTCTGACACTGTAAAACCAGATTGAGACTGAAACTTTTTCGGAGGGATGGGGAAGGAGGTGGAGGAAAACTTGATAAGGAGTCAGTATCATCTGGCTTACCGGTGAAGAAGATTTGGATTCGAGTCCCGGCTGGAATCACCCACTTTACTGGAAAGGATTTTTTATCCTTTTTCTAGCAATATGCTGGTATACTTCCGCTTGAATTACTTCCTGATACTTAAATAGGGAGATTCAGATACTTCTGGGGGGAATTTTTTAATTAAAATGGTGGACATCGACGCCGCCCCATCCCCTGGCGTTGCGACGTCCCCACCCCACCTCTTCGTCCCTTATTAATTGCATTGATTAATTAACTACTTTAATTAATCGCTTTGAACAATTCAAAATAGCCACCAAAATACCTTAAAACGTTATGTGGAAATCCAAGATGGTCGCTAAAAATCCTTACAACTTTATATGAAAATCCAGAAGGACCGCCCTATACCTTATAACGTGATGTGGAAATTCTAGATGGCCGCCACCAAAATTAAAGCTCGCCACCCCTATAACTTATAAGTAGAGGGGGATACAGAACTCTAAAGCCCATCAACGCGACCTCATGATGACAAATTCCGTACGCCCAACAACGAATTTACATTCTTTCTCCAGGTGAATGCTGATGCACTTGACATATTCTGAATACCTCCTCTACACCA
Organism: Timema podura; assembly: GCA_033556935.1. Lineage (NCBI taxonomy): Eukaryota > Metazoa > Arthropoda > Insecta > Phasmatodea > Timematidae > Timema > Timema podura. The sequence goes on along the minus strand of JAVRXN010000006.1, from coordinate 3,243,696 downwards.
CATCCTCAACAACCTAGCTCCACAGCGGTAAATTACCCACGTTTCCTCGTAAGGTTATAACATTTCTTCCCTTTGACTTAGCTTTCTCTCCCTGACACACCCATTTTTGCTGCAAAATTCCCTTTTTGATACTATTAACATTATTTTTGACAGGTATTGCCCCCTGAGCCCAAGAGCCCACAATGGTAGTTACCCTTGACGCTCTGAAACCTCCTCCAAAATGACGTCCCGACGCCCCCAACACCCGGACCTCATAACGGTAATTTACCCTCAACGTCTGGACGCCCCACGAACATGACACCCGCGGCACTCCCAATAACTCGAACCCATAGCTGTAAATACCTGGCGCCCTGTTGCTCCTAGAAACTCGAGCCCATATCAATAACTTCTCATCCTGACCCCCTCTCTCCCAACCAGAGCCGGTATCGACAGGCTTTCCACCCTCTTTCCTCTAACCCCTGGCTCCATAACCTCTATTCTCTAACCCACACGACAATTTAGAGATGGCGGCACGGGATTAAAAATAGAAATAAAATCTTATTAAAATATAATTAAAGTTATATTTAACCTTATAGTGTGATGTGGAAAATCACAATAGATCCCTACCCCACCCCCTTTTTGTACTCAGCCTATGCAGGTCCCGATATGCACCCTCAACCCAAGGTTATATAGCCCTCAAGGCAAGGTAGTTGGTTCTAAAATCTAGGTGATGAATTATTTTAATGTTTTTTAATGTTGTTTATTTGTTGGTCACGATGGGCCTGAATATTTTTGATGATATGGAATAATTTATTACACCTAGCCTTATAAGACCTAACGGCACAAGACCTAACGGCACAAGACCTAACGGCACAAGACCTAACGGCACAAGACCTAAATGATACAAGAACTAAACCCCATAAGACCTAAATTTATAAGACCTAATTTTATAAGACCTAACTTCATAGCACCTAATTTTATAACTCCTAACTTTACTAGACCTAAAAGCACTGGACCTAAAATTCATTTTTCATCGATTACTTTAAAATATCTTTAACTGTTCAAACAGGCAGTGGACCTAAAGGCACAAGACCTAATTTTATAAGACCTAATTTCATAAGACCTAACTTCACTGGACCTAATTTTATAAGACCTAAAGTCATAGCTCCTAAACTTTAGGTCTTGTGAAATTAGGTCCACTGCATGTCATCCGTCTGTTTACGATCGTCTTCTAGTGGTTCTGTTTTCTCTAACCTAAAGTACCGGCAATGTCTGTTTCGGATTTTTAAAAAAGAACACATAAAGAAGAGATGTAATAAATTAGTTTATATATGTGGTGTAGGCCTATATGTAATAATAAATGATGCCAGATATATGTGTAGGTATGTATTGTGATCATTGCATTTTTCAGACTTATAAGTCATTGTCGGCTATGTGGAAATTAAAATCAAAGGAATATATGAATCGTGATAAGAAAAATGGCTAATTCGTGACATAAGTACTTCTTGAACAAGTTACCGATACACACTGAATAATTGCACAATAATATTGACCGTTTAAGGTCGAATCATTTTCATCCAATATATATCCAATATGTTGAGCGTGTTCAAGCACCTGTAAATCAATAAGTATTTCCTACAAGTCTTAACCAGGACATTACATACTATACAAATGCAATTTTCATGGGTTATTTGTATTGTTATGGTTCAGAATACTACATAACATTTTAAGTAATATGTATATTATGTTTATAGACGTATAATGAATATGTAAACTGGTTATTATTGAGGTCAGGAGATCGACAGTCACGGATGAACAGTCTCAAATTAGTTAATTGAAGCTTGAGAAACTATTCCTGGATATAAGTCATTATTACAAAATAAATTGGCAACTTCCTTGGATCAGGAACAATTAAATTACTCAGTGCCTTATAGTAATGTTGAGCCTCAAGAACTAAGAAAATTAATATAATGTACTTCATTCTATAATTTTAATTTAAAATATCTGGTGCTTTAATATTTAACTAAACCTGTCACAAAATCATTTTAAAACAGTTTGTGGTACTTTTTGTTGCTGTAACAACCCATGTGGTAAAATGCCAGATCTGGAATTGACCAGTTCTGGGCAAATCTGGTTATATCTGGCCCAGTTCTGGCTAGATATGATTTTTCCACATGGGTGTGGTCATGTAACACCATGTAGACATTAGAACTCCATCCCCCCTCTTAACAAAGTTACGTGGGTTATGGATTACCTCTATTATTAAAATGTACCCCATTTTCCCCATATTTTGTAATAAAAGTGCCCACCACCAAAGTTAAACAGAATTCGCATCTAATTATACGATTAAGTTCCTACCTCTTTTCCTAAGCCTAAAATACGAATCTTGTTCTATAATAAATAAAATATTAAAAATTATGAAATTTAGCAATAGAATATTATATTTTAATAGAGAAATTCTTGAACTTAGAAATAAAAAGCTAAATTATTTTTACCTCTCACCTTAAATACCATTAGATATGGATTCAAATCCGGTTTATATACCCTCGGGAATTAAAAGTTATTACTAACTACGTGAAATTCAGAAAACGATTAATCCAACACTTCTTAATTAGTACATAATTTTTTAAAGCTTGTTGTTTATACGATTATTTTACAAATGTTATTTGCATTTATTTTATTTTACTTGAGCTATACTAATCTAGTAAATAATCATTGTGATATTGATTCTTGAATATTTGTTCAATAGTTGGCACACTGTTTTACTTGCGATAAGTATTCAGCAGGTCCTGGTCTGTAAACCTCCTAGTTCACTGGCCAATGTTTGTTAGGGTGGGGACAGGGGGAGTGTTGCAACCCCATATACATTGGTCAAGGTCATTAGAACTTCTCGAGCTGTTTTCAATTATCTCGACACTAAGGAAGCCGGGGGGGGGATTTACATCAAACTGGGAGGAATCAGTGAGGCTACTGATAGATACCCTACTTCCAGACGAAGACGGAGAAGACGATGAAGGACAATTGATAGCTAGACAGGATATGACGAGTGAGTACGACAATTATGAGATGACAGATCCAGTAACCCAGGATGAGGTAATAAGACTTGTGGCTGAAATTAAAAGGAAGAAGGCACCTGGACCAGATGGGATCAGGGTGGAGGTCGTTCAACAGATCAGCGAGCAGGTAGCTCACTTAGTTAGCTTGATGAATGAATGCGTGGATCAGGGCCGCATACCAAATATATGGAAGCAAAGTGAGGTAGTTATCCTGAGTAAGGGAGAGGATAAGGATCCTCAACTCCCGAAATTGTACAGACCTATATGTCTCTTAAATGTATGCAGAAAATTGCAAGAAAAGATCCTGTGCAATAGATTGCAAAAACATAGAGAGGCTTTGGGGCTGCATAAACAACAGTACGGTTTCAGGAGGGGTAGATCTACGGAGGACGCTATCTGTGAGGCAATGAGTCTTGTAAATAGGGCTAGAGATAACTACGTAATGGGGATATTCGTGGACATTTCGGGAGCGTTTGACAACTTGTGGTGGCCGGCGCTATTCGGGAGGCTGAGAGAAGTTAGATGTCCGGGTAACCTCTATAGGAGTCTTATGGACTACTGTAGGGGAATATACGCGAACCTGAGATGTCCAGGAATGACAGTAAGCAAAAACCTTACGAAAGGATGTCCCCAGGGGCCGATCTTTTGGGACGTAGCAATCGAACCTGGTTTAGTGGAGATTGAGTCACTCCCTGAAACGGTGGAGGTGGTTGCCTTTGTGGACGATATACTCATGAAGCAACATCTAGAAGAGAATTAGAAGCAAAGAGTGACGCAGTTCTCACTGGGCTGAACTCTTGGTGTAAAAAGGTAAAACTGAGTTTAGCTCCTGCAAAGACAACTTACGTGCTATTCAGGGGGGTACTCAAGAGAAACCCGAGGTTTAAGATTGACGGACAGACGATAAGACGAAGCAAGGATACCAGATACCTGGGCGTGATGCTGGGTGAGAGGCGCGACTTCATGACGCAGATGGAGAACGCATGTGGAAAAGCTTTGAGAGCCATGAATAAGATCATAGGGCAGGGCAGATTTAAACTGTCTATGAGGTTGATCAGATTGTATCACCAGGCTATGTTGGTCTCCATTGTGGGTTATGGAGCTGGCGCGTGGGCTCATCGGCTCAGATAGGTAAGAATCAGAAGGAAAATCAGAAGCCTTAAGAGAAGTGTACTTTTGAGGCTATCTGGAGCGTACAAGACTGTTGCCACAGACGCTTTATGTGTAGCCTTGGGTATCTGGCCCTTGGACTTAGAGGTGAGGGGGAGAGCGGCACTGTATTGGCTAAGGAAGGGGGATATGGAGAAAGTGGCTAATCTTACGAGAGCAGGGATAACGACGGGACTTCAGGTCAGGAAATACCTGGAAGAGGAGTGGCAAGACGAGTGGGAGCGGAGAAAAACAGGTAGAAGAACATATAAGATATTTCCAAGCGTTGCTGAATGGTTGAGAATGGAGTACCTGCATCCCTCTCCAGGTTTAGTACATTTTATTACTGGGCATGGTCCATATAAGGCCGCTCTCTTCGATAGACGACTGACGGATACAGGAATGTACGATCGTGGTAGGGAGGTGACGCTGGAACACGTCGTGCTGGAGTGTATTGAAACTTTGGAAGATAGAATTAACCTACAGATACCGTTGCAAGCGAGCACGGTTTATCACATACTGCGTGACGTGGACCAATGGAGTCTCCTGGATGCAATTGCGGATAATGTGTTAAAATACGAAAGAGATAAGTACTTAACTACAATGAAAAATAGAGGACAAAATAGACTGGTCAACTTTAGACAAGGGTGCAGGACGGAGAGCGACAATGACATGACAGTAGACGCTACAACAGATATGGATGACACATAACGGTACAACTGGAATAAGTCAATAGGTGAAACAAAGATAAAGTGGATTATCGGCTGGCTGGGTAGAATGTGGTGGGAATCTCCAGGCAAACCGGAGCCTAGCTGAGGGACAAGCTTGGCGACAAGTGTGTGATGCTGGGCTGGAGCTGTCGGGTATCTGGTCCGTCCACAGATCCATCGGATGGCTGCTCTCAGTTCAGAAAATGGATCGGCGATAACAACCGAAAGACCCTGCAGCCAACTATAAGAAGGACTTGTATTTAGATTAAGTTAGTATTAAGTAATTTTATAAATCTTTAGGTTAAGTTAGTTATAAGTCCATAGGTGGTGATATTGTTGATAGTAAGTGGAGCGAAATCTCCGGTAGGGCGCCTCCCCAGGTGGTGGGGAGGGGGATGCTCGCCCCCGCTGGGGCTCTCGCCGACCTGGGGACTATTAGATCCAGAGTGCGGTGGGACACCCAACGGGGCAGGGTACCGGGGGCGTAATATACCCGAGGTGGACCGACTAGTAGGATAGGTATAGGAAAGAAGGGCAAACAGGACTTTTAGATTTTAGTGTTTATTCTAAATTTATTATTGTATATATATAGCTCAAGTAAAATAAAATAAAATAAAATAAATGCAAATAATATATGTGAAATAATCGTATAAATAACAAGCTTCAAGCTATGAAATAGTTAATACATATTTGATTATGTTTATGCATTCTAGGCACATGTATCATCATGTATATGGCAAGCATATTTACCACCATTTTAGAGTATACACGGTTGAAGTAGGGTATGGAGGGTGGGGAATGAGGGGTTAGTAGCTAGACAGTGTCTTTATTTTTTAGTATGAAGTATTTATGGAGTTTTAACCTTGTTCTTTTGGTTGTTGTGTATATATTTATATATTTTTGCAGCATACATTATCTAATTATAAGTCATTGTGATTTTATATAATCATACATCAGGGAATTCCAAAAGTTAGGAGATTAATCTTACAGTTTCCAAATGATTGAGCAGGAAAAGGTAAAATAACATTTATTTTCAGATGTATGTCTTAGCAATAATCCAACGACGTAGCGATAGAGAAATAAGCCCACTAGAAAAAAAATCTCCCCTTTGTTACTGTTATCACAGTTTATGGATCTAAATAGCTTCTGGAGCATAATTAGGATTTAATAGATAGTTTTAGGCTCATAATTATTATTGCAACGTGAGTTGGACAATCCACCAAGTTCTGATGGACGCTTGATCCATGTAGTACTTCATTTTACTCTTTTTATATATATTTTCTTTTTACTTTGCGTATTGCCACCTGTGAGTCCGACACCTTAGCTCAGTGGGCAGGCAAACTGGGTGCCGGGTTTGATTTCCAGTATGGCCTAAAAAATATTATTGGTAAAATTTGGATTTCCTCTCTCACAGTGATGAATTAACGGCTGGGGGGTTGGGTGTTGTGTTTGTTCTATATTTAAGTTAAGTCGTGTGTTGATATAATCACTTGGCCCAGAAAGTGCACGCTCAAATAAATGAAAAATGAAAATGCTACCTGTATGTACTTTTAATTACACTCAACCAATTGAATAGTGTATGTCACTCTTATACAGTCAGAAGTGTGTTAATATCTCTTAGTCTTGACATTTTTACTTAAACCTTAGATTATTTAGGTCTTGCGATGGACTGCAGTGTGCTGCGTTTTGATATTCCTTTACAATTTGAGTGGATGATAATCATCAGTAGTTTCACATTTTGTTGTGTTTTGAGCATAGTTCTGGTGTACTTTTATGAAGTCAGAATATGTAATAGGCTGTAAAGGTGGATATTGAAATCGGTCAAAAAAGAGAGACAAGGTGAGTTGGGAGGTGCGAAGTTTCCCAAGATAGAATGCGAGTACGAAAAAAACATAAATGTTTGAGATCCATTGTTCTAAGCTAGAGGTACTCATGTTTACATATTTCCAGGGGAAGCATCTCTTGACCTTCTTGACCAACGGTGGTTAAGAGTCTTTGACCCCCGAATCCTCCCTTAAGCTTTTAGAGTACAGCATACCTATTAATTTTCTCAGAATACGCCACTGGTGTAATAACACCAAACTCCCTGTCGCAGGCTAAAAGAAAAAAAACTGTGCCCTCTAACCGGGAGAAAGTGTTTTTTTTAATATGCCTGAATTTGTCAATGAAAGCAGATACCGGGTTGAAGCCTGATTTTTTGTTTTGAGTCCCACAATTGTTTCGTAAGATTCTTAAAATCTTCTTCCATTGAAATATTTCTCGCCTGGAATCGTTTTATGGTTAGCATATACTTTGCCATGAATTCTAGCTTCTTTAATTTGTTTCTCGCATATTTACTTGGATGGTATCCTCCTCGATACCATTTTCAGCACTCTCACTCCCACTCATATTAGCTGTTAACTGATTTTACACATCCTTTTTACTGAGATATTTTACAAAGTGAATTCACCAAGATGTATCCACAATCTTCAAGTAAATAACAACTGGCGGGAAACAGATGAACCCTACACTTGCGCTACCATTAGTGTTTTGTTTGAACGGCATGAGTCAGTGACTGATGCCCCTATAACAAAATCCATAAAATGTACTCTTCTTACACAAACATACGAATGCAGTGACTGAAGTTTTTTTAGTACTAAATGGCAACTCTACTAATGTGGTTTTCAAAATGTAGAAAACATAAAAATAGCTAAAATAGTGACTGATGCCGTTTTAACAAATCACGATTAATTTAAGCTTTCGTACTTACAGGCGTGAAATGGTATGCACATCCGCATGCAAGCACAGCCATTACGCTTGTGTTCTTGTGAGTTAGTCTTTTGTTACGTCTTGTTTTCTGTTCATGTACAAAACTAGAGTTCATACAAACCAATTTCTGTACGTATAATAGCGTGGAACAATTAACGGGTTATCCCAGACAAATACAATTATATTTATCTCACGTTCCAAAAGGTTATGGGCCCAAATACGTTGCGTGGTTAAAATAAAAAGTGATTTGATCTGGAAAAACGGTTTTTGGAAGGGACGCGTCGGTAAAGTTCTGGCGGCCATTTTTTTTGTATCGTCGAAAACGTGTGCCGTGTGCGAAATAAAAAAGGCAGACTAAATATCTACAAGGCACATGACAAAATTCTATGGAAATGACTTTTTAGCCTTGAAGTTTCAATTCACACAAATATTAGTTTCGTCCGAGTTAATTGATTTGGTGGAAGGTAGATAGATGTAACTTCCCGGAAAATGCTGTGGACAATTTATCATGTGCTTCATTGTGTAGAGAAAGATTTAACGGTTTCTTTCAATGTTCTTTTTCGAAAACATGTCTATGATGACTAAAAGTGTTATTGTTTGAAAATAGTGAAGTATTATACCACACTTGCCTGACGAATAATTTACATTAAAGGATATATAATTCAGTTTAACGTTTAATACTGAATAAATATGAATAAAATATTTAATATATTTAAATATGTAGTTATTATCAATGTTGTTTACAGTCTACCAAAACTACACTTATATTTAAAGTTGGCTATTAGCTTGTTTATTGTTTTCAGATATTCAGATATATTGAAAGTTCGATAAATATCATGAATAAGGTATCTTTAAACATGATTACATTTGTTTGAATGGCAAACTTTGGTTGCCATACGTTATAGCTTTGTAGAAAGTATTATTATATTACTTTAAACAAAATAAAATTGGTCCATATCTTGTATATTGCTTTCAAAAACCATATTATGTTGAAATTTAGATAATTATAACTAAACAAATTAGTTAAAAATTATATTACTTTAGTTTGAATGGCATACTTTGTGTATAATTCTTACGTTTAAACAATAATTTAGGTTATATACTTGTAGGAAGTACGGTATCTACTAAACCCTGATTTTAGTAATAATCCCAATATGTAAGGCTTTATTTCGTATCAGAATACTATCATATATTAGTATTTTGGTAGGATAAATGAGCATTTACAATGGAAGTAGAAATTCCCCTCTGAAAGGTCTTTTATCCTATCTAAACACTACTATAGGGTAGGATTCTAATACGAGATAAAGCTTTCAAAACGAATTTCCTTCAAAAATCATCGTATATATTAGCCTACATCAACTTATTTAAAGAAAAAACTCCCCAGTTTCGAGATTTGTTATTCTATTCAAAGCTTTTACAAACATATTTATTTTATTTAACAAATCACACATTGATGTATCTCATATATTCAAATAATAAACGATTCATTCCAACGCGTATAAAGTAGACTTCTCAAAACATCTTGAAAAAAAGTTATATGGATTATCATTTAAATCCTCATTTTTGAAAAATATTTCAATCAATTTTTCATAAATATCTACTTTAACAATTTCGCGATTGGTAGAATTACTAGAATCTCTCGATAGCTTGTTTTACATAATGTGCTCTTGTCAAAGGATACTCTGATCAAAACATAGTTTTCATTTTATTTTCTTCGATATCTTCCACAATATTGTCTTATCAAAGCCTACATATTACAACTTTAAAAAAAATATTATTGTGGTCTAAAATCGACTTCAGCATATGAATAGTTTAAGGTATTATATACAAATAAATTGCACTTTAATTTACAAAACGAACAGGGATTTGAATCTCGGTCTGGTGTACAAAGGATTGTTTTTCCTTAAAGGTTAAATTTACTCTCACCCTCTATCAAAACTAGGGTTCACTTGTTCTAAATTCAATCTTACGCATCCCTAACACATATTAGCGTATAGTAAAACGGTAGTAATACACGGTGATAAAAAAATGCAGACAATTGTATTTGCCAAATGTGTTGTACAATAATGGAATGGAATATTAAGACCAATATTATTGTTTATCTATAGCTCCAGTTCTTAGTGCACTACTATATCCTATTTTATTAAGAAGCTTAATACAAGATTATAATTGCACTAGTGGTCCAGTGGCGCAGGCCACCATATTTTTGATGGAAAGATTGAGGTTCGGATTCAAGTTGTGTGTAGAAAGGGTGGATGTTACTAATTTGTTTCCCCCTACCCTTTATATAAACATTGAACTTAAATTTCTTCTAGATTATAACTTCTTCGGTCTGATTCTTTTATTAAAAATATGTTTAAAACAAAAATAATTAACTAGGATAGTACCGAAAAAACTAGTTTCCACATTTGGATCATCCTCAAAAAATTTTAATTTCCTTTTTGAGAGAACAAGCTTCATAATGATTATTCAGATGTATTATTTTACCTATTTATGAAATTGGTAACATTCTCCTTTTTATCTTTGTTAAGTGTAAATTTTTTGTTTTTACATTTCCTTCCTCCCTCAAGTTCAAAACAATGTCCTTTTTCATAGGAAAAATTATACAATTTTCATTTTTACAGCTCCATCCCCCTCCATGTGGAAAACAATGTCCTCCAAATGAGCCTTCTTAATACAATTTTGAGTTTTACATCTCATTCCCCCTCCATGTGCTTTACAATGTCCTCCTGCCTAAGCCTTTCTGGTACAATTTTCAGTTTTAAATATCTTTACTCCTCCATGTGTTACACATTGTCCTCCTGATTATGCTGATTTAGTACAATTTTCAGTTTAACATCTCAATCCCCCTCCATGTGCTTTACAATGTTCTCCTTTTTCAGTTAACTTAATAGAATTTTCAGTTTAAATTTACTTCCGCCTCCATGTGTTACACAATGTCCTCCTGCCTGAGACTTCTTAGTACAATTTTCAGTTTTACATTGGATTCCTCCTCCATGTGCAAAACAATGACCTCCTGATTGAACTGACTTGGTACAATTTTTAGTTTTACATCTCAATCCCCCTCCATGTGCTCTACAATGTCCTCCTGCCTGAGCCTTCTTAGTACAATTTTCAGTTTTACATTGGATTCCTCCTCCATGTGCAAAACAATGACCTCCTGATTGAGCTGACTTAGTACAATTTTCAGTTTTACATCTCATTCCCCCTCCATGTGCTTTACAATGTCCTCCTGCCTGAGCCTTCTTAGTACAATTTTCAGTTTTACATTGGATTCCTCCTCCATGTGCAAAACAATGACCTCTTGACTGAGCCTTCTTAGTACAATTTTCAGTTTTACATCGGATTTCTCCTCCATGTGCAAAACAATGTCCTCCTTTCTCAGCTAACTTAGTACAATTTTCAGTTCTACATTTTCTTCCTCCTCCATGTGCAACACAGTGTTCTCCTGATTGAACTGACTTAGTACAATTAATAGTTTTACATTTCCTTCTTGCTCCATGTTCAAAACAATGTCCTCCTGTGTAAACCTTTTAGTACAATTTTCAGTTTTACATTTCCTTCTTCCTCTATGTGCAACACTATTACCTCCTGCCTTAGCCATCATAGTACAATTTTCAATTCTACATTTCCTTCCTCTTCCATGTATAATACTATATCCTCCTTTCTTAGTATACTTTTCTAAATTACATTTTGCTTCAGTTGATACACGAAATCCTCCTAGTTTAGGATGTTTACTTGATATCATACTGAGTTTTTCATCTACATGTGTTTTATATACATTTTCACTTAAAGCACCTTGATGTTCTTTATCATATTTTGTTTGATCAGAATTTAAAAAAGATGTTTTATATTCTCTTGTAATATTTTCATTTAATTTACAACATAATTTTTTTTGTAAAATGTTCCTGCACTCTGCTTTCTTGTGTAGAGCAATAGAAGATAAATCTTTACTCTCATTAACACATTCACTATTCAAATTAAAATCAGGGCTTGTTTGTGCAAGTGTGTTTGACTGTGATATTTCACTTGACGAAGTAAATTGATCTTGTTCCAGTTTAATCTGCAAGCACAAATAGAACAAATAATTTAATTATGATAAAGATATTAAAAAATGTATATTAAATTAAATTATAGCATCACGTCTTAATATCCGTTTGGGCTTTACGCTTAAGTCCTAATTATGCTAATGCTCTAGGAATTAAGAATGTTGAATTTAGAGGAAGTGAACCCACATTTGTGTCGAGGGAGAGTAGAAAACAATTTAGGAAAAACCACCTCATGTTCACCCGACCGAAATTATAACATCGAATTCCCCGTCCTCGTAAGTTAAGCTGAGCATGAAACCAGCTAACTACGCCCCCGAGGTGGGTCTACAAATATCTTAAACTAGTTTATAGATGAAACCAAGGCACAACCTAGAACTGTTTGACCTTTGGTTTATCTCACCAATGCTCCAGAGTGATACCACAGCAAATGTCTAAACGGACACTTAAGTACGGTAATTAATTTACACTTTGTATATTAGTGATAATTTATCTTGTATTTAAAGGTACAATTACCAACTTATTTCCTTAAAAATGAAAAGAAATGTCATTACCTTATAAAATAATTTTCTTAAAATATTAATTTTAAGGATTAAGGAAATAATAAGGATTTTTTTATAAACTTATTTGCAATTTCAATAATTTACTAAAACTAACCAATAAAATTAATAGTTGTGATACCAGAAGTAGTTTTACTATTATATGTTTTAATTAATAAAAAAACACCTCGAAGTAGACTAAGACTATCGATGACGAGGAGATCAAGGTTCGAATCTCAGTCGGGTGACTGAAGGTGGTTTTACCAAAATAGTATTCCACGCCAATGCAGGTTTGCTTCCTTTATATATAGCCTTCCTAATCCTAAAAGCGATGAACGTAATTAGTATATAAGTGTATAACCCGAATGAGTACTAAGGCGCAGTAATAAAAAATAAAGTTAAATTTAATTATAGCTGAATACCTCAGATTTGTCCACCGGGGTGAAGAAGTCTTTGTTCAAGTCCATAATTCCGAGAGAGGAATCATATAACTTAATTTCAGTCTTCACAATTTCATGAACAAAATTTGAAGTGTCGGACTCTTCCTACAAATACAGTACAAATAAACATTTCTCTTTGAAGACAAACAGAATGGGCCACATATATTTTATGTTAAGTAAATATTACATTTAGGATGTGTGTGTGTATCACAGGTTTATGAAATGTAAACCTATTGTACAGGGTTAAGTATTTAGTAGCTTGGTATTTGGGGCTCCTAAATAATCAGACAACTCTCTTGAGGAAAACATTGCAGCATAATCATAACTCTAATAAAACGTTGTACCTGCAATAATGAATGAAGACTACAAGTTATCCAAGGTTTATTCTATGAAATGTTACCACCCTATGGTGAGCCAGGGTATATTATCGGTCGACATGATTCTGTTGAATGTACGTACACCCCAAGCCCAAGATTTGACTTCCCCTTGGTTTTTTACCTTTAGGAATATCTTAAAGGATTTGCAATGAAAATCCAGAAAAAAATTCAACTTAGATAATTATTAAACCCTGAAAAGATTATATCTAGAAGTTTGTTACGAACAGGGTAGGTATGTACCTGAAGAACCAGGAAGATAAAAGGAATTGTTAGTGCCTGAAAAAAAAAGAAGGGGAAAACAGGGGAAATAGGGAATTTCACCCCAAAAGATACTCTAAAAATAATGATATATTTGTGATTTTGGGCATTGCCAGTTTAAAAAGTGTACCTTTGAATAGGATAAAAAAAGAAATGAGGAAATAAGCAAGCAGAAAACCAAATTTCTAATACTAACCTTCGTACACATATGTCTCTCCAATTTTATAAAAAGTAAAATTTTTGTTCTCTACACTACTCGCCAAAGCATTGTTTACCAAACCTTTACAAAAAGAAGATCATTTGATATGTGGTTGATGCTTGAATGGTTAACTTAATGAACATTTGAAACATGTGAAAAACTTGATAAACGTTAGATAAACATTCGAACCATTAACCTTAATATACTAGCCAATTGTTCCCTAGCAAAAGGTGAAAATTATTATTATTAATGTACCTATTTATAAGGGAATAAAAGATTTTGTCTATAGGTGACATTTCTTATACACATTTAACATGCCATACTACTAGTTGTACAAAGTATTGTTGACTTGACACACTTAGCTTTTAACTCTTGTACTTGTACTCCCTATTAACTCTTTCCCTACATTCCTATCTGAAAACAACATGACTCAACATTGCATCCCACCAGTCCATATAGACCAGCAATTAGTCAGTAGGAAAATTTCTACCATCATGTAGTTTAAAAGACTATGTAGAAATGTATTTTATCTAAAATAAAAAACAGGAACATTTTATTTTGAAACACTTTCAACTGTTGCCTCGAAGAAAATAGTAGAAGTGGTGTTTATTAGCGTCAGTGGAAGAGGGAAAGTGTTATCATAAGATAAACAAAAGACCTCCACATGGATAACAATCATTTTCTTTTCTCTTTTTCTAGGGCCAATCTTACAATGTCTTGTCAAAGTCCTCGTAACTTAACTGTTCGTAAAATATAACCGTTGGTTAAACTTGGCGTTGTGTATTACAATACTATTTTTATGTGCTTTTCAAATTACGAACAGGTGCCTTCCATTAATTCTTAACGTTAACTTTCTCGGAGCGCTAGATTTGTTTCAAAGCTTTTGATTGGCTTAATTTTACCATACAGAATATAAGCAAGTCATTACAACGTCTATGGAACTGTTATGAAAACAAATCGATCAAAACAAATTCAATTTAGACAAATTAGCAATTTTGTTAAAATACATACCGTATTTTAATTTTTAACTAATAGAATAATATTTATTTTTACAGTTTTAAGTCAAATGTTTTATATATTTTTGAGAAATATATAAATATTTCATTAATTTGGTGAACTTACTTAAATAATCCCTAATTTTTCTTTGAAAAAGCCAACACACTGACATTTCTTGGTTTTCAATTTTTAAGGATTGAATATTAATGCTGGTATGTTAAAAATGAACTATAATGCATTTTGAAATTTTCATTAAAAAAATTCCTTAAAAATATAGTATTTCACTATCCTTTAAGTTTTTTTTGTGAAGAATTTAATAAATAAACTATAAGTTTAACAATACAATTCTATATATTTCCAGTATAAATCATTAAATTACATATGTATTTAAATATTTTCAAAAGTTTTCCAACTATTATTAATTTTTATTTAACTCCATAGACCACTTTTAAGGTGCTATTTTTATAGAGATAATTTAAATATTTAAAATTCAATATATAAAGAGTAGCTACCTTAATTTGTTCTTTGATTGGAAGAAAGCCATCCCAAAGAGATTTCATTTCCACGTCTGAGGTGTAAAAACTTTGTGCTTCATAACTTATGGTATCTTTAAAATTTCCCACCAAATTGGAATCCTTAGAGAATTAAAAAAACATACATGTATTAATATAAATTAACAAGTCAATAATGCAAAGAAGATATCAATACACAAATATGTTACGAATGGTGTTTATAGTTAATATGTTCTTCAAACACTAAAAAAGTTTAATAAATCAGAGTACAAATGCTAGAGTTTATGTTAGAGTCAAATTAATATTTAAACTATAATATCAAGTGATTCTTTGGGGAGCTGCTTGCTATTAAAACACCGTTTTTATGCCTAATATTTGTGACCTAGCTTTATTTAATATAATGACAAATATGTACTTTCTATATATACATTTAGATTTGTGGTCATTGAAATAGTAAATTACAGTCAAAACTTCATAGCTAAACCTTTAATATACTTAAACATTCTCAAAATAGATAGCATTTTTATATTTTTAATGAGTGTAGTTTAATAATTATCAACTGTATCTCTTAAATTGACAGCGACAGATCACATGAATTAACATATGAGTTTGTGAAAGTAGAGATAGTAACTTTTATAGCTGTCATATAAGTTTCTGCCTATGAAAATATGACTGCAACTTAATACTTCATTTACAGAGCCGTTGGTTTTTGAAAAATATAAATCATGAAAATGCAACAATCAGCAGAACATCAAACACTCTACAGAGGTAACAAGAAACCCCGGCTCTATGAGAAACCTGTTGTAGCATTGTAACATGTTACATCATACTACTCCCCATATTAAACGTCACGCTAAAGTTATCCTTAAAAGTCATACTACCAACTCCGTATGAAACTTCTTTATTAATAAACTTACTGCAATGGTAAACTTCTCTAATGTAACCCTATGTAGACTCAGTCTATATTAAGAACGATATCAAACAAGAATAAACTCCCTACAATCACAAACTGTTCATGTACTTTCCAATTGTATCTTCTGGCTAGAATAACCTTCAAGACTGGAGTACACACCTCGCTTCCTAAATCGATGAGCGGGTAGATCAAGCCACTGTGCGCAAACAGCTGAGGTTCCAAGTGGGCAAGTTAAATCGATCCTTTCGGAACTAGCCGAGAACAACAAATGAAACTATCCTGCAGTCCGGCGTGCAAGACGAAACCAACCACGATCACATCGCGTGATGTCTGTACGTCACCAACATCAGTCAAACAGATCTCTAACACCAATGCAATGCGTGTTGGAGATAGCCAGCTAACCCTAGCCTGATCCAGGACTACGTTCTTGTCTCCATACTTTAAAAAATGACCATTGGAAGCCACCGACAAATGTGAGCATTCCCCCCTTCCAGCCCTAAGCGACTAGAAACACTATTTAAACCTAGCGGTTCTTAAACTTAGTGACCATTAATTTGTAACACACTTCAGGAGAAGTCATGTCTTAAACTTTTATAGTCATCGCTGTCTGGAGAAGTCCTGTCCTGGACTTGGACAATTTACAGGATGATGACGTATTGTGTTATTTTTCTTTATCAAAGTTAATTTAATAGACTTGAATTATGGCTATTTCAATTTTGAATTAATGTAATATAATTTTTTGGAATAAGCCAAAATAAGTGTAAATTATTCACTAAATGCTTTTTTTATAAAACTAAATTTAACTATGAGACAGATAATCTGTTTTGCTGCCACTTGGGCGCTAGTTTCAGTGAAGTCACGTAAAATATTAGATTGCCACATTTATTAACTTGTTTTGTTAGAAGAATTTAATTTAAACTGGCAGAGTTTTGTATACTAAATAAATGTAAATTCCTCCCTTTTTAAAATTATTTTTTCATATTTGATGGTTGTTTGAATTAACGTAAAGTTTAGCTGATTGTTTGATTTAGACTAAATTATTTTCCAAATTATTTAATTGGACTAACTTGCGGTTTAACTAGTATTTTTGTTTGTCATATTTTTTTGTTAATAAGTAGAATTCTTGTTAACGACCTTCGTAGTGTCGAAATTTAATAGTCCCGAGATAGTTTGACTTAAAGCGGGAAAGCCAAACTCTCGTCTTCATATAAATATCTGTGTGATATTTAATTTAACTTTATCTTTAACTCTGTCTGTATTCAACATAGTGAAGTAAAGGCTTTGGCAACCATTTCAAGATGCCCATCAGGCTCTTTTTTGTTTTCAAATAAATATCTGTCTAGATATTTTAAAAGTAATGATTTGTTTAAAGAATCAAACATTTAAGGTTGTTTTGTCAATATTCACTGTTGTGAAACTGACAATATAGTTTGGTCGAGTTGTTGTCTCTTCCAGAGAGACCGATTTGACTTAAAATTACGTTTCGAGTGGAAACATTGGCTTGATGGAACTGTGCTTTAACATGGATATGATTTTCAACATACTTCCGATGCATATTTAAGCCATGTAGTTTATTGTTATCTAATTGTTGCTAATGTCTTGCTTTCTCTGTCACATATCTCATGTAGCTTGCCCCCACCTTAATTTTAGTCTAGTGTGGCCGTAGCTAAGAGGTAGTGGAGTGGGTGGTAACACTGTAATTCACTGCAACTATAAATTCAGCTCACATGATAGCTTGGTGAAACTTTTCACTCCACAAACTCGTCCTTACTGAAAGAGTTGGAGGAGTAAGCTCTCGTTACACGGAGCAAACAATGCTCAAGAGGAAGTACAGTATAAACCTTATGTGAAGATAGAAATTAGATAGAATTAACCCTTCATAATTTTTATTTATTATTAAGATACTTACCTAACTTGACATACCTTTTTATGCATTGATAAATTAAAATTTTAATAATATTTATCAATAAACAATGAAATGTTTATAAGAAAAAATAACTCTATACAACACAAACGATCATAATTTAATCCAAAAGTTGGTCAATATTTATGTTTGTATGTTTCCTTTATTTTCATTGTTTATTAGTTAGTAAAAATTATAAATATTGGTATTGTTCAATTTGTGGACTTCTTAAGTATGTAATAGTAGTAAAAATAATAGTAAATATATATATATATATATAGCAATGAAACAAAGCAAACGCTTTTATACGTTATATTTTACGTTTTTTTAGGGAATGATGTGTACATGATCATGCATTTGACTCAAAATTTCAAATAATTTTTTTGAAATACCCACAAGGAAATTGCAAATCCAAACAAAGGTACAATACAGCTGTTATCCCCCCCCCCCCTTAATATCTAATGGGCGAGGAAGACTGGAAATCAGGCAAGAGTGTCGCCTGGTTGAACATAATATATTTTATTATGAAATTAACAATAATAGTACAAAAATTAGAGAACAAACAAACAGTGCGTGAAGCGCCTCTTTCACAATCATCAAAACATGTTAGGCATCATAAACAAATAACCCTAGAATCCCTCGTGGATCGGTTACACAAGATTACACCCAGCGTGTTGAGAACAACAATAATTATTATTTTATAGTCAGGGATCTTTAGTGTTGAACAATCTGGAACTTGGCCCCTTGGCCCCGTAATCTACGAGTATAAGCTCTAGGATAATTCCTAACTGTAACTCCCCCCCGGAGACGAACTAACAACCAGCGCGCAAAGGTAAACACCTGACGTGCGCATAACTAACATTACGTTACTCAAATGTAACGACCCTAAATATGTAAGAGTGGACCAAGTCTCACTATAACATACCAAAACCTGTTTTCCTAAACTAATGTACTAGGCTGCCCTTAAATGAAACTAAATTTATTCATATTTACAAGACGGGCAGTAATCCCGAGATACGCAAGTCGACTCAGCGAGCTGACATAAAAAATGTGTTTAAAAGTTACTAGACAATTGAATTGGGCTAGTATCCCAAAACCTAAGCGGAGATCGAAGGGCGACGACATCTATAACTGCCGCGGTAAGTGCATGGCATAACATAACATAAATAAACATACTTCATGAGTTTAAGTGCCGAAACAGTAATTTTGACTAGTGTCCCCCCCCCCCATGACGCCGAAACAGAAATTTTGGTATAATAAATAATAATGATCCCCAAGTTCTACGTCGCCTTTCTCACCTCCTTTCAACGAGGCCAATAGTGTAATAAGTTATTTTTGATCACCAACAATCCCATATATATATCATTATCAATTCACTGAGAAGGGGAAGGGAGGAAGGAAAGGAAGGTGGGAGAAACAATAATGGAAAGATCCACATGGTCCGAGTAGGAAGTAGAACCATCCAGACGTCGCGAGCCGGTCAGTCAGACGGGACTAATGTCGGAGAGCGGAGGTCAAAGTTTGTGTTCTTGTTGTGCGTTGGTAATCCGTGAGCTGGCCCCAGGTTTGGTGAGTGTTGTGTCAATAATAGTAACTTGTTACACAGCTATTATAGTCATTTGAAATTATTCTGTCACCACTTTTAGAAAACTCAATAAAAACTAAGTCGAAACGTAAACATACTAACAACACATGGTTGTTCCATGATCCCGTACGATATGACGTTATCTTATACCATGCAAGTGAAATTGTTTATTTTCTTAGTACTAATTGAGATACTAATCTATTAGGAATGTTGGAAGGTTAAGTTATGCTAGGTTGGAAAGTAGCCTTAATTTTATATTTAATCATTATTTAGCGTTAAAATTAATATTCTTTTATTTTAATATTTGACTTTAAGTTGATTGAGTTACAGGGGTGTGTCTGTTCTCGTTATAATTTTTGTCATGTTTTAATCCAGTTCTAATTTATCATTTTGTAAGTTTGTTGGATATAAGGTCGTTAGTGAATTTGCAAGAGCGTTTAAGGTCGAATCAGAAAAAATAAACCATTTTCAAGATTTCTTCTGTTGTGAAAAGTAGATTGTGGTCGATGCAGAAGATTATCGCGCAATAATTGGGTCTGTAATATTCAAGTAACGCTTCGGTCGTGACATTTGATAGATTATTTAATAATATTAATTGTTCCTTTGTCATTAGGGTGAGTTTGGTTTTTAATTGTTCACTAAGCAAAGTTTCATTATATTCTTGAATTTTGTTTCATTGGATTCCCCGCATTTCTTAGGTATATTGATAGTATACATTTTTGTGATTTTTTTTTTTTTAAATTTTAGAGAGAGAAGAACACCTAAAAGGTACTGTTCTTGGGTTGCGTCCCCACAAAATAATACAATGATTTGTTTTTGGCTTTGACAAATGTTCAAGAGCAATTTAAATTGTGTGTAGAAAACTAAACCATAATTGAAGTACTATTTTATATATTTTAGCCAAAAAAGTTTTCTTTCTCAATAAAATTAACAAAAATACGAAAGCTATCTCTTATTTACTTCCACTCCCCCACAGGCAAAATATTTTATATCTCACCTCAATTTTCATTCCCGATTCTCCACACATATCAAATTCATCTTCATTCTGAGGCTCTGTCTTGATAAGTTCAACAATTTCCTCCTTCACGAGAGAAATATCACACGTCTCCATATTGTCACAGATCACAGATAGAACATAAAATAAATATAAAAATGGAACATTAGTTCAATCAATCTGTTGGCAGAGCATTTTCCTCTTAGGTGCTGCGACCTACAATTAATGTCAGTACTAGTAGCTCTATAACACCGTGTGCCATAATGGTGGACCCATTATATTTAATTTTCCATTTAATATTAAATAATTTTAATCTCTTAAATTTTGTTCTAGGTAAAGCAATCTGTTCAGTGAGGATATTTTAATGGGCTAATTTTCACTAGTAATTTTAATCTACAAAGAAAATGGCAATTATATATTTTTTTATGTATTGTATTATGACCTAGGTCACAGACAAGGAAACAACAGATACGTAGCCTTACGGGAGATTTGTTGCGCTCCTCGAGTCAGATAGAACTTAAAACACCAGTAATAATATCGCTTCCAAGTGACAATTCTTTGAAACAACTCACTTGCAAAATGTTCCTCGTGATAAAGACAAGTTGAGAGCTAAGAGCTGTCGTCTCTCAGATTACAATATTCCAGAGTTCAGGTAGGGGTAATCCCTTACCCCACCTCAACCCCCTTCTCAAACAATTGAGAGTGTTGGACCAAAATATACATTGTCAGTACTTCTACAGTTTAAACGTAAGTAACATGAGTCTTGGAAATGCACTTGTAAATGAATTATTAGATATTTTGTGACCAGCTTCTGCGGTCACAATTCTTTAGGATTAATTTTTTCGTTAGACTGGACTGCATATAACTGGGATATCAGTTTTAGAATCCCGATCGGGTGTAATGAGTATTTTTTCCTAATGTGCTTATAATTTCTCCTTCAACGCAAATACGGCACATTTATCAAATATTTTACCTTCCCCATTCTTTATCCATTGGAATAAATACGTGGATAGCTGTAATGGGAAGTAAGACACGGCGCACAAAATATATCAGTAATTAAAATTAAATACTCATGTTTTAAAGGTTGCATTTATTTTTACATTTTGTTGTCAAATTAATACAAACAAAATATACAAGGGATATGCTATATAATAAACTAAAAAAAAAGTTAAATGGATAGACAATGTAATGAAATTAATTTACTAAGTATATATTTGGTATCGGCAATACCCCTTATTTTGAACACTGGAATGATTTTATTCAACATTATTTTGTACTAATACCCGCCTCGGTGGCATAGTTAGCTAACACTCGAGTTAAGTGTTGAGCTAGACTGCCGAGGACGGGGAGACCGAGGTTCGAATCTAGCTTGGTTGAACTAGGTTCCCTAAATGGTTTTCCACTCTACCTTCATGGAAATGCGGGTTCACGCCATCTATATCCAACCTTCTCAAATCCTAGCCCATTAGTGTAATTAGTACTTAAGCGTATAGTCCAAACGGATAGTAAGACGCGGTACTAAGTATTATTATTATTTCATACTAATGTGCAATGAAAGTTAACAAATCAGTTTATAATAAAATAAAATCTGAAAATGAGGCTTATATACCTAAACGCGCTTTAGGATTACACAACAAAAAGCTCAAAAACGTTTTTTTCAATTACAGTTGTCCAACACCTTTTCTTGTATGTATGTAAAATTAAATATCTCTTAATTTTAGTAAAGGAGAATAGAAATAAATATTTAAAAAAAATTACACTGAAAACTCATTCAGCATAAGATTATTTTATTATAATAGAACAATATTTTCATACAATTAATAATGGCAGATTTTCTAAAAAATAAATATTTATATCACAATAAAATAGAGTTTAGTAAAGTGAATAAAATTGTTGACTGTACAAAGTATTTAAAAAAATACTCTTAACTATACCCAAATATTGTTTTAACCCAGATATAGTTATTAAGTGTTTGATATAAAAATGATCTACTAAAGTAAACAGTAAGAGGTTCTGATTATATTGTTTGGATAGGTTTGAAACTAAAATTATGATCACTATCATCAAAAATCAATACAATAATAATCAAGAAAAAAGTTTTAACAGAAATTTGATTAAAATATGTGTCAAATAAATTTGGACATTGATATATTTCATAATATTTTGGCTCACTTTGATTTCGTAATGTACTAGATCGAGTTTGACATATTTAGCTATAGAATTCTTGCTTTGTTGGTGAAGATCCGGCTGTCATAATTTTGAAAGTTCCTTGTTGTACAATCCTAAGCTATTCATAGCAAGCACAAACCAGTCATGGCAATTAACAAATAAAAATTCTTAGAAATAAATATTACCTAGTCTACATTCTGAGTGCACAAACGAGCGCAATCACAGGGCGGTCATCGCACTCTATTGACAATGCAAACTTTACCTAAGCACAATCATACACACATGTTTGAAAAAAGAGCATCACATTTCACTAACAATCATAAATAAAATAATATACTCTTTTACAGAAACATATTAAAATGAAGCATCATTATTATCCAAGTTATGTCGCCTGAATTGGTTTATTTTAATTGTAATGTCGCTACTAGATATTTGATAATAGATATGTATTTGTAAATCTAATGTATCCACTTTAAGATAGGCTTTAGTTTGTGTGTTGATTTACTTTTAGTTCTTTAAACTTTTTTCCTCTGCCTTTATAAATTTAGTGTTCCAAATGTCTTACTACAGTCCAATTTTTATAAAAAGAGCATTTTATAAAGTAGATTTTTTTTTGCAAGTCAACATCATTAGAATTTTCTATTATTTTTTTTTAGCACCATGCCTTAATATTCGTTCGAGCTATACATCCGACATGTTTCACGAACATTCAGCAGTGATACACTGTTCAGTGGCGTATTTGCGAGGGTGCTAGTCGGACATGTCTTCCCACGAGGAAACGTTAGCGATGATTATGGCCAGTGGCGCCATATTAATTATAGCAAATTTAGTTAAAAACAAACAAAAAAAGACGATGGTGGCGCATTGAGTTATATAAAAAACGAAACTATTTGGAGCTGTTAGATCTGAGTGGCGGTTTCAAATAAATTCAAATTCAAATCGGAGTGATTTATGTTTTCGTATGACAAATTGTAGATATTTATATTTTTTTTAACTTTAATTTAGTCATCAGAAAAACTAGGGGGGGGGGGGGGGGGGAAAGAATAAAAACTGTGATGTTTGCTGATGACTAGATGGTATGGAGGGAGAAGGAAGAGGAAATTCAGGAAAAACTACAAGAATGAAATTGTAATGGGCTAAACTGGATTAGCCTCTGTTCGACTATAAAATATGAAAATGAGTTGAAGCAAGCAAGTCATTAAGTTATTACTGGTATACTATTGTTTCATACTAGACTCGTAACACATATTTGCTTTCTTTACATACCCACTTCACGACTCCTCCTCTAAGCCATGCCCCATCGGAAGGAGCGGCGCTTAGAAAATGACTGGCCGCGTCCACGTGCTAAAGACTCTGCACTCACCAAAGTCAACAAGTCAACTGATAGCAGCTCTGGTGCTGTTTGCTCAAACGAGTCAACCTTCCAGATGCCGATGGAAACTTCCCCCACCTCTCATTGCTGGTCGCTCAGTCACGCGCAGCATCTATACTATATATTTCCCGGCTTGCTTGGAAAAAGCACCACTACTAACGCAGCTGATATACATTGCGCACACCACACGTCGAGCCAAGTTTACGTTTCAACAATGGACTTACGGTTTGAGGCGATGGATCCACTCAATAGAAGGAAGTGACACGGAAGGTTATACAGTACGGGAGAGATTAGGAATAGCCTACCACGTGGATAGATTTATGACGTATCATTTCTGTTAGTTGTTAGAAATTAGGAGTAACAAATGTCTTCGCTAGGCCTAGGCATTATTGTTTACCATTATTGATTGATTATGTAGAGTTAGGTTAGAACCTATGCCTGTTGTTGTTATGTAAAGATAGTGATAAACTTGCTCATTATTTCTCGCGCTTCACGCGTTTCTTCGGCCCAGCCATTGGGGTCACTGCTCAAAAGGGCTGTGTCCCTCATCACACACTGTGTGGCCATTATTCCATTTTCAAGGTAGCTTGCAGGGAAGCAATGGTTCAGGTTATCTGAGGGCCTGGGAACAATGCCTAGTTAGGTACACTTGTTTATCAGAAACTCAGGTTGGGGTGTTTCGGGCCGTCTCTGTCCTTCAGGCTTGGCCCTTGTTTTATTTTTCTTGTAGTTTTTGTATTCCCTTTTGGGATGTCTGGCTTATGTGCCGCTCCTGCCCCTCGGGCTCGGGCCAAGCTAACTGTATTAAATTTGCTGAACCCCGATTGGAGGCTCAAGTTGTGGGGCGCCTTTTGCCGACCCGGCATGGCCCGTAGAGTCTAATATTTTGTCTTGTAGTCTCTTCTTGCCCACTTTGTAAAGGGTTCCTTGCCCAACATCCGTGGTGCTCATAATAACAACTTGACCTTGCCCAAAGCTAGGACTGCCTGTGTGTGCATGGGTATTGGATGTTTTTAAAACTTAACTAATTTTTGATTTGTACATCCATTAGGCGCTTCGCGCCCCTTGTCGACCGTTATATATGCAATGCTACCTGATATCTTATCAATCTTTTATAGATAGTATTTACCGAGATTATGTGCTAAAAATTTACTATGTACTTAGCCTTATTAAATCATACTGCTCTTAATTTCCTCTTGTTCTCATTGATTGTTTATTTATGTGTATGTGTACCTTTGTTTCTATCTTATTTAAGGTTAAAATATTCCCCCCATTTATTAACATTAAGGTAGAGACGCAGGTACAAAATAAGGAAGTGAAAGAGAGTGGAGTGAAATTTAGCACAGCAGCAAAGTGAAGGTAATGACAAGGAAGAGTAAAGCTATAAGGTTGTATGGAGTAGAGAGAGCTGAGAAAAGTACATCTTGGAAGTGTGAGAGAGGAAAAAGATGGAAGTAGAGAGGATCTAATGAGGAGAAGTTGTTCTAGAGGTGTATAAGAGACCTGCTAGGGAGAAGACATGCCCTAGAAGTGCAAGGAAATGATGTACAGGGCGTACTTTGTACTCATGGTCACATATTAGGAGTGTACCGATGCGGATACCGATGAATCGTTATCGGGCGATTATCAGTGCATCTGCAATTAGTCGTAATCGGCGATTATTATGTCGATTAATCGTGTTTTTTAAAAGTAAAATTTAAATTAAAAATTTTCTAGGTAGGAGTTTAGTGATCAAAATCGCAAAAAACAACCTTATATACACGCTGCATCTGGTTTGAGGGCTATGCAAAGATGCAAAGATTACATAACTGGATAAAGAAATACAAGTGCATCCCATTGATAAAACTATCAATCTAGTTCCAACTTTCGCCCATTATGCATACAATATATTTTTGTATTAATTTCATTAACTGTTATCATTCTCCTAAGTAATTTCCCAATAGTTATTAATAAATAATTGATAATCGGGATTAATCATTGTAAATAATCGTAGCATGAACAATTATTTTAAACAATCGGTTTTATTGAATCGGCACGGCTCTTATCACACATGCAGCAGAAATATGGACAGTGAATGTAAGAGAGACAAGGAGAGCATGTTAGCTGTCACCAGGAGAAACATGGACAGTGAATGTAAGAGAGACAAGGAGAGCATGTTAGCTGTCACCAGGAGAAACATGGACAGTGAATGTAAGAGAGACAAGGAGAGCATGTTAGCTGTCATCAGGAGAAACAAGGACATTGAATGTAAGAGAGACAAGGAGAGCATGTTAGCTGTCACCAGGAGAAACATGGACAGTGAATGTAAGAGAGAAAAGGAGAGCATGTTAGCTGTCACCAGGAGAAATATGGACAGTGAATGTAAGAGAGACAAGGAGAGCATGTTAGCTGTCACCAGGAGAAACAAGGACAGTGAATGTAAGAGAGACAAGGAGAGCATGTTACCAGGAGAAACAAGGACAGTGAATGTAAGAGAGACAAGGAGAGCATGTCACCAGGAGAAACAGGGACATTAAATGTAAGAGAGACAAGGAGAGCATGTAACCAGGAGAAACAGGGACATTAAATGTAAGAGAGACAAGGAGAACATGTTAGCTGTCACCAGGAGAAACATGGACAGTGAATGTAAGAGAGACAAGGAGAGCATGTTACCAGGAGAAACAAGGACAGTGAATGTAAGAGAGACAAGGAGAGCATGTTAGCTGTCACCTGGAGAAATATGGACAGTGAATGTAAGAGAGACAAGGAGAGCATGTTAGCTGTCACCTGGAGAAACATGGACAGTGAATGTAAGAGAGACAAGGAGAGCATGTCACCAGGAGAAATAGGGACATTAAATGTAAGAGAGACAAGGAGAGCATGTTAGCTGTCACCAGGAGAAACATGGACAGTGAATGTAAGAGAGACAAGGAGAGCATGTTAGCTGTCACCTGGAGAAACATGGACAGTGAATGTAAGAGAGACAAGGAGAGCATGTTAGCTGTCACCTGGAGAAACATGGACAGTGAATGTAAGAGAGACAAGGAGAGCATGTTAGCTGTCACCAGGAGAAACAAGGACATTGAATGTAAGAGAGACAAGGAGAGCATGTCACCAGGAGAAACAGGGACAGTGAATGTAAGAAAGACAAGGAGAGCATGTTAGCTGTCACCTGGAGAAACAAGGACATTGAATGTAAGAGAGACAAGGAGAGCATGTCACCAGGAGAAACAGGGACAGTGAAAGTAATAGAGACCAGGAGAGCACGTTAGCTGTCACCAGGAGAAACAAGGACAGTGAATGTAAGAGAGACAAGGAGAGCATGTTAGCTGTCACCTGGAGAAATATGGACATTAAATGTAAGAGAGACCAGGAGAGCATGTTAGCTGTCATCAGGAGAAACAAGGACAGTGAATGTAAGATAGACAAGGAGAGCATGTTACCAAGAGAAACAAGGACAGTGAAAGTAAGAGAGACAAGGAGAGCATGTCACCAGGAGAAACAGGGACATTAAATGTAAGAGAGACAAGGAGAGCATGTTAGCTGTCACCAGGAGAAACATGACAGTGAATGTAAGAGAGACAAGGAGAGCATGTTAGCTGTCACCAGGAGAAACAAGGACAGTGAATGTAAGAGAGACAAGGAGAGCATGTTAGCTGTCACCAGGAGAAACATGGACATTGAATGTAAGAGAGACAAGGAGAGCTGTCACCAGGAGAAACAGGGACAGTGAATGTAAGAGAGACAAGGAGAGCTGTCACCAGGAGAAACAGGGACAGTGAATGTAAGAGAGACAAGGAGAGCATGTTAGCTGTCACCTGGAGAAATATGGACAGTGAATGTAAGAGAGACAAGGAGAGCATGTTAGCTGTCACCAGGAGAAACAAGGACAGTGAATGTAAGAGAGACAAGGAGAGCATGTTAGCTGTCACCTGGAGAAATATGGACAGTGAATGTAAGAGAGACAAGGAGAGCATGTTAGCTGTCACCAGGAGAAACAGGGACAGTGAATGTAAGAGAGACAAGGAGAGCATGTTAGCTGTCACCAGGAGAAACATGGACAGTGAATGTAAGAGAGACAAGGAGAGCATGTTAGCTGTCACCTGGAGAAATATGGACAGTGAATGTAAGAGAGACAAGGAGAGCATGTTAGCTGTCACCAGGAGAAACAAGGACAGTGAATGTAAGAGAGACAAGGAGAGCATGTTACCAGGAGAAACAAGGACAGTGAATGTAAGAGAGACAAGGAGAGCATGTCACCAGGAGAAACAGGGACAGTGAATGTAAGAGAGACAAGGAGAGCATGTTAGCTGTCACCAGGAGAAACAAGGACATTGAATGTAAGAGAGACAAGGAGAGCATGTCACCAGGAGAAACAGGGACAGTGAATGTAAGAAAGACAAGGAGAGCATGTCACCAGGAGAAACAGGGACAGTGAATGTAAGAGAGACAAGGAGAGCATGTTAGCTGTCACCAGGAGAAACAAGGACATTGAATGTAAGAGAGACAAGGAGAGCATGTCACCAGGAGAAACAGGGACAGTGAATGTAAGAGAGACAAGGAGAGCATGTTAGCTGTCACCTGGAAAAACATGGACAGTGAATGTAAGAGAGACAAGGAGAGCATGTCACCAGGAGAAACATGGACAGTGAATGGAAGAGAGACAAGGAGAGCATGTTAGCTGTCACCTGGAGAAACATGGACAGTGAATGTAAGAGAGACAAGGAGAGCATGTTAGCTGTCACAATGAGGAACAAGGACAGTGAATGTAAGAGAGACAAGGAGAGCATGTCACCAGGAGAAACAGGGACAGTGAATGTAAGAGAGACAAGGAGAGCATGTCACCAGGAGAAACAGGGACAGTGAATGTAAGAGAGACAAGGAGAGCATGTTAGCTGTCACCAGGAGAAACAAGGACATTGAATGTAAGAGAGACAAGGAGAGCATGTCACCAGGAGAAACAGGGACAGTGAATGTAAGAAAGACAAGGAGAGCATGTCACCAGGAGAAACAGGGACAGTGAATGTAAGAGAGACAAGGAGAGCATGTTACCAGGAGAAACAAGGACAGTGAATGTAAGAGAGACAAGGAGAGCATGTCACCAGGAGAAACAGGGACAGTGAATGTAAGAGAGACAAGGAGAGCATGTTAGCTGTCACCAGGAGAAACAAGGACATTGAATGTAAGAGAGACAAGGAGAGCATGTCACCAGGAGAAACAGGGACAGTGAATGTAAGAAAGACAAGGAGAGCATGTCACCAGGAGAAACAGGGACAGTGAATGTAAGAGAGACAAGGAGAGCATGTTAGCTGTCACCAGGAGAAACAAGGACATTGAATGTAAGAGAGACAAGGAGAGCATGTTAGCTGTCACCAGGAGAAACAAGGACAGTGAATGTAAGAGAGACAAGGAGAGCATGTTAGCTGTTACCAGGAGAAACAGGGACAGTGAATGTAAGAGAGACAAGGAGAGCATGTTAGCTGTCACCAGGAGAAACATGGACAGTGAATGTAAGAGAGACAAGGAGAGCATGTTAGCTGTCACCAGGAGAAACAAGGACAGTGAATGTAAGAGAGACAAGGAGAGCATGTTAGCTGTCACCAGGAGAAACAAGGACAGTGAATGTAAGAGAGACAAGGAGAGCATGTTAGCTGTCACCAGGAGAAACAGGGACAGTGAATGTAAGAGAGACAAGGAGAGCATGTTAGCTGTCACGATGAGGAACAGGATTAGTAATAAAGTGAGAGTACATGAGATAGTAGAGAAAGCAAGACTGAGATGGTATGGTCATGTAATGAGGATGGAAAATGAAAAAATACTTAAGAGAATGATGGAGATGAAGTATGGAGACCAAGAAAAGGATGAAATAAGCAGATAACAAAGTGTGTGCAGTGAGAGGAGAAGAATGGTGGAAGGATAGAGGAAGATGGAGGCAGTTCACAGGTTGGAAACTGTCAATGAAAATGATGAGTCTTCAGTTAATTCTATAGTTACAATCAAAGGCTAGACTTGGCTCTCGCACTAACAGAGTGAAGGAAGGAATTAATTAGTATAACTCGTCTAGTATTGCTTTAAATACGCAGAACTTCACATATTAAGGTGTAATGCATAAAATAATTATATCTACAATTAGATTATATCTATAATAAACTTTCCTACCTAGAGTCCTCATGGTAACTGGAGAGTATCTATAACACTCCTAGAGTCCTCATGGTAACTGGAGAGTATCTATAACACTCCTATAGTCCTCGTGGTAACTGGAGAGTATCTATAACACTCCTTGAGTCCTCATGGTAACTGGAGAGTATCTATAACACTCCTAGAGTCCTCATGGTAACTGGAGAGTATCTATAACACTCCTAGAGTCCTCATGGTAACTGGAGAGTATCTATAACACTCCTAGAGTCCTCATGGTAGCTGGAGAGTATCTATAACACTCCTAGAGTCCTCATGGTAACTGTATAGTATCTATAACACTCCTAGAGTCCTCATGGTAACTGGAGA
Source organism: Timema podura (assembly GCA_033556935.1). Classification (NCBI taxonomy): domain Eukaryota; kingdom Metazoa; phylum Arthropoda; class Insecta; order Phasmatodea; family Timematidae; genus Timema; species Timema podura. The sequence continues at coordinate 3,213,268 of JAVRXN010000006.1, read as the reverse complement.
GTATCTATAACACTCCTAGAGTCCTCATGGTAACTGTATTGTATCTATAACACTCCTAAGAGTCCTCATGGTAACTGGAGAGTATCTATAACACTCCTAGAGTCCTCATGGTAACTGGAGATTATCTATAACACTCCTAGAGTCCTCATGGTAACTGGAGAGTATCTATAACACTCCTAGAGTCCACATTGTAACTGGAAAGTATCTATAACACTCCTAGAGTCCTCATGGTAACTGGAGATTATCTATAACACTCCTAAGAGTCCTCATGGTAACTGGAGAGTATCTATAACACTCCTAGAGTCCTCATGGTAACTGGAGAGTATCTATAACACTCCTATAGTCCTCGTGGTAACTGGAGAGTATCTATAACACTCCTTGAGTCCTCATGGTAACTGGAGAGTATCTATAACACTCCTAGAGTCCTCATGGTAACTGGAGAGTATCTATAACACTCCTAGAGTCCTCATGGTAACTGGAGAGTATCTATAACACTCCTAGAGTCCTCATGGTAGCTGGAGAGTATCTATAACACTCCTAGAGTCCTCATGGTAACTGTATAGTATCTATAACACTCCTAGAGTCCTCATGGTAACTGGAGAGTATCTATAACACTCCTAGAGTCCTCATGGTAACTGTATTGTATCTATAACACTCCTAAGAGTCCTCATGGTAACTGGAGAGTATCTATAACACTCCTAGAGTCCTCATGGTAACTGGAGATTATCTATAACACTCCTAGAGTCCTCATGGTAACTGGAGAGTATCTATAACACTCCTAGAGTCCACATTGTAACTGGAAAGTATCTATAACACTCCTAGAGTCCTCATGGTAACTGGAGATTATCTATAACACTCCTAAGAGTCCTCATGGTAACTGGAGAGTATCTATAACACTCCTAGAGTCCTCATGGTAACTGGAGAGTATCTATAACACTCCTATAGTCCTCGTGGTAACTGGAGAGTATCTATAACACTCCTTGAGTCCTCATGGTAACTGGAGAGTATCTATAACACTCCTAGAGTCCTCATGGTAACTGGAGAGTATCTATAACACTCCTAGAGTCCTCATGGTAACTGGAGAGTATCTATAACACTCCTAGAGTCCTCATGGTAGCTGGAGAGTATCTATAACACTCCTAGAGTCCTCATGGTAACTGTATAGTATCTATAACACTCCTAGAGTCCTCATGGTAACTGGAGAGTATCTATAACACTCCTAGAGTCCTCATGGTAACTGTATTGTATCTATAACACTCCTAAGAGTCCTCATGGTAACTGGAGAGTATCTATAACACTCCTAGAGTCCTCATGGTAACTGGAGATTATCTATAACACTCCTAGAGTCCTCATGGTAACTGGAGAGTATCTATAACACTCCTAGAGTCCACATTGTAACTGGATAGTATCTATAACACTCCTAGAGTCCTCATGGTAACTGGAGATTATCTATAACACTCCTAAGAGTCCTCATGGTAACTGGAGAGTATCTATAACACTCCTAGAGTCCACATGGTAACTGGAGAGTATCTATAACACTCCTAGAGTCCTCATGGTAACTGGAGAGTATCTATAACACTCCTAGAGTCCTCATGGTAACTGGAGAGTATCTATAACACTCACTAAAGTCCCCCCATGGTAACTGGAGAGTATCTATAACACTCCTAGAGTCCTCATGGTAACTGGAGAGTATCTATAACACTCCTAGAGTCCTCATGGTAACTGTATTGTATCTATAACACTCCTAAGAGTCCTCATGGTAACTGGAGAGTATCTATAACACTCCTAGAGTCCTCATGGTAACTGTATTGTATCTATAACACTACTAAGAGTCCTCATGGTAACTGGAGAGTATCTATAACACTCCTAGAGTCCACATTGTAACTGGAGAGTATCTATAACACTCCTAGAGTCCTCATGGTAACTGGAGAGTATCTATAACACTCCTAGAGTCCTCATGGTAACTGGAGAGTATCTATAACACTCCTAGAGTCCACATTGTAACTGGAGAGTATCTATAACACTCCTAGAGTCCTCATGGTAACTGGAGAGTATCTATAACACTCTTAGAGTCCTCATGGTAACTGGAGAGTATCTATAACACTCTTAGAGTCCTCATGGTAACTGGAGAGTATCTATAACACTCTTAGAGTCCTCATGGTAACTGGAGAGTATCTATAACACTCCTAGAGTCCACATTGTAACTGGAGAGTATCTATAACACTCCTAGAGTCCTCATGGTAACTGGAGAGTATCTATAACACTCCTAGAGTCCTCATGGTAACTGGAGAGTATCTATAACACTCCTAGAGTCCTCATGGTAACTGGAGAGTATCTATAACACTCCTAGAGTCCTCATGGTAACTGTATTGTATCTATAACACTCCTAAGAGTCCTCATGGTAACTGGAGAGTATCTATAACACTCCTAGAGTCCTCATGGTAACTGTATTGTATCTATAACACTCCTAAGAGTCCTCATGGTAACTGGAGAGTATCTATAACACTCCTAGAGTCCTCATGGTAACTGGAGAGTATCTATAACACTCCTAGAGTCCTCATGGTAACTGTATTGTATCTATAACACTCCTAAGAGTCCTCATGGTAACTGGAGAGTGTCTATAACACTCCTAGAGTCCTCATGGTAACTGGAGAGTATCTATAACACTCCTAGAGTCCACATTGTAACTGGAGAGTAACTATAACACTCCTAGAGTCCTCATGGTAACTGGAGAGTATCTATAACACTCCTAATGTCCTCATGGTAACTGGAGAGTATCTATAACACTCCTAGAGTCCACATTGTAACTGGAGAGTATCTATAACACTCCTAGAGTCCACATTGTAACTGGAGAGTATCTATAACACTCCTAGAGTCCTAATGGTAACTGGAGAGTATCTATAACACTCCTAGAGTCCTCATGGTAACTGGAGAGTATCTATAACACTCCTAGAGTCCACATTGTAACTGGAGAGTATCTATAACACTCCTAGAGTCCTCATGGTAACTGGAGAGTATCTATAACACTCCTAGAGTCCTCATGGTAACTGGAGAGTATCTATAACACTCCTAGTGTCCTCATGGTAACTGGAGAGTATCTATAACACTCCTAGAGTCCTCATGGTAACTGGAGAGTATCTATAACACTCCTAGAGTCCACATTGTAACTGGAGAGTATCTATAACACTCCTAGAGTCCTCATGGTAACTGGAGAGTATCTATAACACTCCTAGAGTCCTCATGGTAACTGTATAGTATCTATAACACTCCTAAGAGTCCTCATGGTAACTGGAGAGTGTCTATAACACTCCTAGAGTCCTCATGGTAACTGGAGAGTGTCTATAACACTCCTAGAGTCCACATGGTAACTGGAGCGTATCTATAACACTCCTAGAGTCCTCATGGTAACTGGAGAGTATCTATAACACTCCTAGAGTCCTCATGGTAACTGGAGAGTATCTATAACACTCCTAGAGTCCACATTGTAACTGGAGAGTATCTATAACACTCCTAGAGTCCACATTGTAACTGGAAAGTATCTATAACACTCCTAGAGTCCTCATGGTAACTGGAGATTATCTATAACACTCCTAAGAGTCCTCATGGTAACTGGAGAGTATCTATAACACTCCTAGAGTCCACATGGTAACTGGAGAGTATCTATAACACTCCTAGACTCCTCATGGTAACTGGAGAGTATCTATAACACTCCTAGAGTCCTCATGGTAACTGGAGAGTATCTATAACACTCCTAGAGTCCTCATGGTAACTGGAGAGTATCTATAACACTCCTAGAGTCCTCATGGTAACTGGAGAGTATCTATAACACTCCTAGAGTCCTCATGGTAACTGTATTGTATCTATAACACTCCTAAGAGTCCTCATGGTAACTGGAGAGTATCTATAACACTCCTAGAGTCCTCATGGTAACTGTATTGTATCTATAACACTCCTAAGAGTCCTCATGGTAACTGGAGAGTATCTATAACACTCCTAGAGTCCACATTGTAACTGGAGAGTATCTATAACACTCCTAGAGTCCTCATGGTAACTGGAGAGTATCTATAACACTCCTAGAGTCCTCATGGTAACTGGAGAGTATCTATAACACTCCTAGAGTCCACATTGTAACTGGAGAGTATCTATAACACTCCTAGAGTCCTCATGGTAACTGGAGAGTATCTATAACACTCTTAGAGTCCTCATGGTAACTGGAGAGTATCTATAACACTCTTAGAGTCCTCATGGTAACTGGAGAGTATCTATAACACTCTTAGAGTCCTCATGGTAACTGGAGAGTATCTATAACACTCCTAGAGTCCACATTGTAACTGGAGAGTATCTATAACACTCCTAGTGTCCTCATGGTAACTGGAGAGTATCTATAACACTCCTAGAGTCCTCATGGTAACTGGAGAGTATCTATAACACTCCTAGAGTCCTCATGGTAACTGGAGAGTATCTATAACACTCCTAGAGTCCTCATGGTAATTGTATTGTATCTATAACACTCCTAAGAGTCCTCATGGTAACTGGAGAGTATCTATAACACTCCTAGAGTCCTCATGGTAACTGGAGATTATCTATAACACTCCTAAGAGTCCTCATGGTAACTGGAGAGTATCTATAACACTCCTAGAGTCCTCATGGTAACTGGAGAGTATCTATAACACTCCTAGAGTCCTCATGGTAACTGTATTGTATCTATAACACTCCTAAGAGTCCTCATGGTAACTGGAGACTATCTATAACACTCCTAGAGTCCTCGTGGTAACTGGAGAGTATCTATAACACTCCTAGAGTCCACATTGTAACTGGAGAGTATCTATAACACTCCTAGAGTCCTCATGGTAACTGGAGAGTATCTATAACACTCCTAATGTCCTCATGGTAACTGGAGAGTATCTATAACACTCCTAGAGTCCACATTGTAACTGGAGAGTATCTATAACACTCCTAGAGTCCACATTGTAACTGGAGAGTATCTATAACACTCCTAGAGTCCTCATGGTAACTGGAGAGTATCTATAACACTCCTAGAGTCCTCATGGTAACTGGAGAGTATCTATAACACTCCTAGAGTCCACATTGTAACTGGAGAGTATCTATAACACTCCTAGAGTCCTCATGGTAACTGGAGAGTATCTATAACACTCCTAGAGTCCTCATGGTAACTGGAGAGTATCTATAACACTCCTAGTGTCCTCATGGTAACTGGAGAGTATCTATAACACTCCTAGAGTCCTCATGGTAACTGGAGAGTATCTATAACACTCCTAGAGTCCTCATGGTAACTGGAGAGTATCTATAACACTCTTAGAGTCCTCATGGTAACTGGAGAGTATCTATAACACTCTTAGAGTCCTCATGGTAACTGGAGAGTATCTATAACACTCTTAGAGTCCTCATGGTAACTGGAGAGTATCTATAACACTCCTAGAGTCCACATTGTAACTGGAGAGTATCTATAACACTCCTAGTGTCCTCATGGTAACTGGAGAGTATCTATAACACTCCTAGAGTCCTCATGGTAACTGGAGAGTATCTATAACACTCCTAGAGTCCTCATGGTAACTGGAGAGTATCTATAACACTCCTAGAGTCCTCATGGTAATTGTATTGTATCTATAACACTCCTAAGAGTCCTCATGGTAACTGGAGAGTATCTATAACACTCCTAGAGTCCTCATGGTAACTGGAGATTATCTATAACACTCCTAAGAGTCCTCATGGTAACTGTATAGTATCTATAACAATCCTAGAGTCCTCATGGTAACTGGAGAGTATCTATAACACTCCTAGATTCCACATGGTAACTGGAGAGTGTCTATAACACTCCTAGAGTCCTTATGGTAACTGGAGAGTATCTATAACACTCCTAGAGTCCTCATGGTAACTGGAGAGTATCTATAACACTCCTAGAGTCCACATTGTAACTGGAGAGTATCTATAACACTCCTAGAGTCCTCATGGTAACTGGAGAGTATCTATAACACTCCTAATGTCCTCATGGTAACTGGAGAGTATCTATAACACTCCTAGAGTCCACATTGTAACTGGAGAGTATCTATAACACTCCTAGAGTCCCACATTGTAACTGGAGAGTATCTATAACACTCCTAGAGTCCTCATGGTAACTGGAGAGTATCTATAACACTCCTAGAGTCCTCATGGTAACTGGAGAGTATCTATAACACTCCTAGAGTCCACATTGTAACTGGAGAGTATCTATAACACTCCTAGAGTCCTCATGGTAACTGGAGAGTATCTATAACACTCCTAGAGTCCTCATGGTAACTGGAGAGTATCTATAACACTCCTAGTGTCCTCATGGTAACTGGAGAGTATCTATAACACTCCTAGAGTCCTCATGGTAACTGGAGAGTATCTATAACACTCCTAGAGTCCACATTGTAACTGGAGAGTATCTATAACACTCCTAGAGTCCTCATGGTAACTGGAGAGTATCTATAACACTCCTAGAGTCCTCATGGTAACTGTATAGTATCTATAACACTCCTAAGAGTCCTCATGGTAACTGGAGAGTGTCTATAACACTCCTAGAGTCCTCATGGTAACTGGAGAGTGTCTATAACACTCCTAGAGTCCACATGGTAACTGGAGAGTATCTATAACACTCCTAGAGTCCTCATGGTAACTGGAGAGTATCTATAACACTCCTAGAGTCCTCATGGTAACTGGAGAGTATCTATAACACTCCTAGAGTCCTCATGGTAACTGGAGATTATCTATAACACTCCTAGAGTCCTCATGGTAACTGTATAGTATCTATAACACTCCTAAGAGTCCTCATGGTAACTGGAGAGTGTCTATAACACTCCTAGAGTCTTCATGGTAACTGTATAGTATCTATAACGCTCCTAGAGTCCTCATGGTAACTGGAGAGTACCTATGACACTCCTAAGAGTCCTCATGGTAATTGGAGAGTATCTATAACACTCCTAGAGTCCTCATGGTAACTGGAGAGTATCTATAACACTCCTAGAGTCCTCATGGTAACTGGAGAGTATCTATAACGCTCCTGGAGTCCTCATGGTAACTGTATAGTATCTATAACACTCCTAAAAGTCCTCATGGTAACTGGAGAGTGTCTATAACACTCCTAGAGTCCTCATGGTAACTGGAGAGTATCTATAATACTCCTTGAGTCCTCATGGTAACTGTATAGTATCTATAACAATCCTAGAGTCCTCATGGTAACTGGAGAGTATCTATAACACTCCTAGATTCCACATGGTAACTGGAGAGTGTCTATAACACTCCTAGAGTCCTTATGGTAACTGGAGAGTATCTATAACACTCCTAGAGTCCTCATGGTAACTGGAGAGTATCTATAACACTCCTAGAGTCCACATGGTAACTGGAGAGTATCTATAACCCTCCTAGAGTCCTCATGGTAACTGGAGAGTGTCTATAACACTCCTAGAGTCCTTGTGGTAACTGGAGAGTATCTATAACACTCCTAGAGTCCTCATGGTAACTGGAGAGTATCTATAACACTCCTAGAGTCCTCATGGTAACTGGAGAGTATCTATAACACTCCTAGAGTCCTCGTGGTAACTGGAGAGTTTCTGTAAAGAGAGAACCAGAGTCAGAAATATAAAACAAGGCTCATAAACTCTCTAAGATAATCTGAATCTATGTTCATTTCAGGAAACTCTCATGTCTTATCCAAACAAACAACAAATGAATATTTAATGTTCTGAGTTTAAGCTGTAAACATTAATATTATAATTATCTGTCTCGACTCTACTTAGTTCATGTAAGATGTGGCTAAATGTTTAAGATGAATTTGTGAAAAAGAGAACTAAAGTTTGGGAGTATAGTGGAAATGTAAGATTGCTACTTTTCAAGGTAAACAGAGTACAAACGTTAGCTCACAGTTTGGACAAAGAATAAGATTGGCTCAGCAGTTCTACTAGAATGTTCTAGAGTCACAAACAATTTTGGATAAACTCGGAGTTGGATTAGTAATGTACAGACTCTGACTCTATCTTTAAAATAAAAACATATATTATTATAACAATATAAATATAAATATAATTTTAATTTTTTATTCTTTGGGACCAATATTTGTTATTTGTATTGAGAGATTTATTTAAATATCAATTCACACTGTCAAAGAAGCTTCGCATGAAGTCACCTGTAGTGGAACATTTTACTGTGGTAAATTCGTTAATACTAATTAATATATCCAGACATTTATGAAGGAGTCGAAGGCGTGGCCTATCGTCTCCATAGCCCTGGATCCTGGACCAAATGTGAGAGAGCCACTCACTTTATATGAATCAACCTATCATAGACAAGTCCTGATATAACTTTTGTAAAACAAGAGGAAGGTTCTAGAACCCTCAGTCATCAAACTATTGTTGACCATTACAGACAATAAGATAAAACAAAGCTGTACTTACATTGTCAGCGAAGGAAGGCCTGGAGCGTTGTTGGGGGAAAAAAAACTGACATTCTTGTTAGTAGTTGTTCAAACACATGTTAGGCTACCAGGAAGTGGTGATGCATTGTGGGAACTGCAGGAAACTGGTGGTAAGCCAGGGGGAAAGTCATTAGTTGATATCTCAGGGGGGGGTGAGGGGGGGTAGGAAATTCGTTGGACTGATCGTTACACAGGTCTGGGGCCAAATTGATTTGACATCGCTGGGGTCTAACAAGTACAAACATTTGTCGAACAAAATGAGCCCTAGACAAGGGAATGGAACCCTGGACACTTAGCTTGGTACTCCAAAGCTTTACCACTGAGCTATCCGTGCTAATGATTGTTCTTCACTCATAGTCTTCTCTCTACATGTCTGGACGATGGTTGTAAAATGTGCAGGTTCCGTCATATGTTAAATTCTTTGTAAAAAATAGTAATTCCGTTGTAATTTCGAAAGTACAGTAGTGTTTTTATTTTAATTTTAAAACATTTTTAAAGGTAAATTAGTCAATTGTTTTTATTTGTAGATAGTTAAATTATACATTTATATATTTACATAATTCAAGGTTATTTCACTTTGATTCCCAAAGAAGTTTGCTTGAGCTCGACTAGAAATGGTAAAACTTGATATTGCATATCCCTCAATTTATTACATTAGTATCTTTTTATAATTAGTTGTAAGTATATTTAACAAAATACTGATAAAATAAGAGCTCTTATATACAATCACAGAAAATATAATATGTTAAAAGACATGAGTGGTAACGTATGTGTGAAATTAGAGCTGCTCTTAGTTGCCTAGTTCTCTCAAATGGAGGGAAGTGAAGAACAAATAAATAGATTTTCAGTTTTTTATATTTAGACTCATTATTTTTAAAAAAAAGTTGTGGTTATTTAATGTTCCCACTTCTGTTCATTGCATTTAAAATAACAAACAGTCTTCACCTAAAACAACACCAATGTCTTGTCGACATTCAAGTGTTGTTCCATACAAAGCCCTTTGTCCACTCACGCTGTGCTCATTATCGGCGCAGCAGAAACCTTATATCAGGCGGCGCAGGCACGACCACCTTGCTGCGGTCGAAGCCCCTGTCACGAGACCAGATACTGCGGCGGTGCAGGGTTTGGAGGGAAGGCAGAATGGCCTCCATCTTGTCTGCGTTCTCCAAGGTCATGCCGTAGCAGTTGCTGATGTCGAGGTACTTGATGGCGCAGCAGTAGTTCCCCAACGCCGCCAAACTGGCGTCGGTCAGCTGGTTGCAACCCTTCACAAAACAGGCCATACTCATGTTTATAATATTCACCTCCTTGACACGAGATGATACCTGTAATGTTACTAAATTAGTTTATTTTTATTGGTTCTTTTAGCATAGCTGCTATAAACATGCACATGCACATGCACATGACATCAATACATTATTAGATTTAAACTTCACAACTTTCCAGTTCACTGCTCACAAACACACTGATAATCCAACATCTGTTTTACCATGTCATGGATTACAGATATCAAGGTACTAAAAGTTAAGGTCCAATCACTGAACATTCCACTATCCCCCTTCCTGTCTTCCTTTAGAATGGTGAGTATGTGAGCCTCCTGGGTGGTCGAATGGGCCGTCGTGGTTTATCTTCTGCAGCCTCCTGTTGTCTTGCTCCTGTATTCCCCCTGTCTTCTGGATTTGACTGCTGTGCATCTCCTAATGTCCATGAAGAGTCCCCCTGCATGTCTTGACTCGACCCATCACCAATGAGGGGGCTGGGTGTGAGCAATAACGAGTCATCCTCAGCACCGATGTCCTGTTCCCCCCTATGAATAGGAGAATCAGGCGGGTATGGCGTGGCCCAATGGGACTCTTTGGGTGATGATATATTCTGACTGCTACAAGGTAATGCCGCAATCATTTGGCTCAAATGACGTTTCACTACAGCTCCTGAGCCCAACTTCACTAAGTATAGTCTTTCACCCAACCTCTTGTGAATTATAGCATTTTCCCAAATAACTTTGTTTTGTTTAAAAACTTTGACCAAAACACTTTCATTTACATTAAAAATTGTTTTCCTTCTTCCAGAGTATCTTCGCTGTATTCCTTGCTTATAGGATACATGGTCCCTTATTTCCTCCATGCTTGGGTTGTTTTGTCCATCCGTTCTATTGTTTATGACATCCAATGGTGTTCGCAACGCTCTACCCATCATTAACATCGCTGGGGCAACACCAGTGGTTAGCTGAGGGGTGTTCCTATAATACATTAGAAACTCTGTTAAGGCCATATGAACATCTTTTCCAGCAAGAATGGCCCTCTTGATGGCTCGTTTAAGCTGGCCAACACCATTTTCTGCTTGGCCATTGGTTTGTGGGAAATGTGGTGCACCTGCGCGATATCTTATACCATGTAAGTCACAAAAATTAGTATATTCTTTTGAACGAACGAGTTGACTGCCATTATCTGATACCATAAGTTCTGGTAATCCAAATCGAGCAAATAAGACCATGAGGGCTCGAATTGTGGCTGTTGTAGTTACTGACAACATTTGGCAAATTTCTAGCCACTTAGAGTGAGCGTCGATTATCATCAAATAGGTTTTCCCATTTATAGGCCCCAAAAAATCTAAGTGTATACGGCTCCAAGGCTTTTCTGGCCATGGCCATGGAATAAGCTCACACCTGTCAGGGGAACCTTGTACTTTCTGGCATGGACCACAGCCTAAAACCAAATTATCAATTTCTTTGCAAAGTCCTGGCCACCAAAAGTAATTTTTGGCCATAAGTTTGGTTTTAACTATTCCAAAATGTGGCTTATGCATTTCTTCCAAAACCTTATTTCGTAGAGCTAAAGGAATCACCATTCTGTGTCCTCGGAAAAGGCATTCTTGATCTATATGTAATTCACTAGATACTGACTGAAATGACTTAAGCTCCCTATCTACCAATTTAGGCCACCCTATTTGAATAAACTTTATTACTTTACTCAAGATTTTATCTTTTACACTCTCTGAAGCAACCAATTTTTTATTCAAACATTCGCTGTCTTCTGCATAGTTAACGAAGTTCAATATAAGATCTTGTGGTGGGTCATCCTTACTGATGCTTCGAGATAAATAATCAGCACAATTTTTCCTTGAAGGAACATATCTGATCTCATAGTTGAAACTTGACAAAATTGCTGCAAAGTTTTGCAATCGATTTGCTGACAAGACTGGAATTCCACGCTTGGGGCCAAAAATTGTAGTGAGTGGTTTATGGTCGGTCTCCAAAATAAACTTTCTCATATAAAGATACTGTGAAAACTTAAGTACTCCATAAACCAGAGCCAAGGCCTCCTTGTGGATCTGGGGGTAGTTCTTCTCTGTTTGTGTCAAGACTCTAGATGCAAATGCGACAGGGCGTATAACCCCTTCCTTGGTCTTTTGGCTAAGTACTGCTGAGATGCCTCTAGGACTTGCATCAGTAGACAGTGTTAGTTCTAGATCCGGATTATAGTGGTCCAAAACAGGGGCTGAGGTTTGTGCACTTTTAATTTGATTAAACGCATGATTACATTCCCAGGTCCACTTCCATGGAACCCCCTTTTTAAGCAGTTCATACAAAGGATTTAAGATGACAGAGGCCCCCTTCAAGAATCTCCTGTAATATTCTACCATACCTAGAAATGACTTTAATTCACTAACTGATTTTGGTGTTTCAGCCTCTAGTACTGGTTTAACCAGATTTTGGTCTAGTTTCAATCCATCTTTTCCCACTATGTAGCCTAAAAATGTTATTTCTGGTTGTTGAAACATACACTTGGTTATGTTACCAGTCAATCCACATTCCCTGAGCCTGGACAGTACCATATTCAACCTTTCATTATGTTCCTCTATTGTATGGCCCCTACCACAATGTCATCTTGCCAAACCACTACTCCTTCAATGCCTGCTACAGCAGTTTCCATGTTATGCTGAAACTCTTGAGGGGCTGGAGAAATACCAAAAGGACATCTATTATAGACCTTCATGGGTACTAATAGTAACTAGTTCTTTGGAGTCCTCAGTTAATTCCATCTGTTGAAAGGCATTTTTGAGGTCAATTTTGGTAAAAGTAGTAGAACCTTGCATTGAGTAAAATATATCATTTACATGAGGTAGGGGATGCCTGTCTACTTCTAAATATGGGTTAAGTGTTACTTTATAGTCACCACATAATCTGACGGAGCCATCAGGCTTAACTAGAGGTACTATTGGTGTTCCCCATTTACTATATTTGATTGGAGATATAACACCTGCATCTTGAAGCCTTTTTAGTTCTAGCTCTACTTTAGGTTTTAAAGCAAATGGAATGTTTCTTGGTTTGAAAAACTTTGGTTCTGCCCCTGGCTTCAACTTAAGGGACATTTTTGCCCTATTAAAGGTGCCCAATTTGTCAGTAAACACCTCTGGGTACATCTGAATCATTTTATTTTTGAGGTCCACACTTGGCATCATTAATTGGTTCACTTGACTAAACTTGAAACCAAAAACATTTATGAAGTCTCTCCCTAAGATAAGAGGGCCCCCATTAGGTATTACATGGAAATCTATCTGTTTCACCTGCCCTTTGAAAACAACTGGAAGTGAACATCTGCCTAACGGAATTATTTGCAGGTCTTCAGTGTAGAATTTAACTATCTCATTTTTCTTTATAATTCGTTCACCCTGAAAATGTTTCTTGTATAACCTTTCTGACATAGCACTGCAGGTAGCCCCTGTGTCTAGCTGTCCAATCATTTTAACACCATTTAGTGTAACCTCAATACTGAATGGTAACCTCTCAGCATCAGAATGATTGAGGTTAAAAAAACTAAATGTTTCCTGTCCTCCCTCTCCTTCCTCTGTTTCCATACGGTTAGAGGTGACCCGCTTGAATTTTGAAGGACACATTCTTTTTAAGTGCCCCCTACATTTACAAATGGCACAAATATAATTGCCAAACCTGCACTGCGCTGTTGAGTGATTATTGTAGCCGCAAACAGCACAAGGGGAACGGGAATCAAAATTCTGTTTGAGAGGACGATTATTCCTACCCTGTTGACCAGCGGCCATTTTGAAAATTTCAGGTTCCCTTTTAACATCTATATCTTCGAAAAATGTGTTTGCAGCAATCACCTGCTGAGCTATCTCCCTAGCTTTGCTAATGGTTAACTTGATCGGGTCCTCGGTAAATAAACGTTCTTTGACTTTCTTGTCTTGTATACCCATCACAAATTTGTCAAGCAGAGCAAATTCTAGGTGTGTTCCAAACATGCAACTGGAAGCCAGATGCTGAACTCTAGCAGCCCAGTCTGCTACTGATTCATTAAGTCCACAACATGCATTATAAAATTCAGATCTTTCCTTGAAAACCGAAACCACAGGTGAATAATGTGCATTTAGCAAAGCTATCAAATCCACATACCTTTTAGTTTCAGGAGTATCGGGCACACATAAATCTATTAACAACTTAAAAGCAACCTGATTTAGATGACTCAGTAGTGTTTCACACTCTTTAGCTTCCAATCCATTTAGCTTAATAAAATTCGCCAACTTCCTCTTGAAAATATTCCAGTCGTCCTCAGTGGGGTTAAATTCCTTAAGATGTCCAATATAACCAGCCATGGCCGACATTGATATTGCCGAACTAAGTTATTTGAATCCCATCCTCGTCGCCATTGTAATGTTACTAAATTAGTTTATTTTTATTGGTTCTTTTAGCATAGCTGCTATAAACATGCACATGCACATGCACATGACATCAATACATTATTAGATTTAAACTTCACAACTTTCCAGTTCACTGCTCACAAACACACTGATAATCCAACATCTGTTTTACCATGTCATGGATTACAGATATCAAGGTACTAAAAGTTAAGGTCCAATCACTGAACATTCCAATACCAGAGCAGATATTTGTATAAACAGAGGGTTTTAATGTCATCAACTGCCTGTGTGGTCACAGCTCCTGGCTACAGTACAGAGCTACCGGCTACCATCCCTGGCGTTTACAATATGTGGTTCAAGAACAGGGTCAGCTCAGCCTCATGACGACTAGTGAGGAACTACTTGAAGGAAATGATAGCGCCTCCGGTCTAGACAACTGAGATTAACGGCCGGAAGGTTCGTTTAGCTGATCACATTATTCCCTATATCTACACAAGTTGGCACGTCCTTGGTTGGAGCTAGAACTAACAGGAGAGGAGGAAAATACAAATGACAATACCATGTGTGTTCTCAATTCAGTTACATTCTATTGACAGAGATTGATCCTACGCTCCTATACCAGTTGACTTTCGTTTCCTGAAAGTTTGTAAAGTGGAAACGATTGGTTGGTCGACCCCCTTCAGACTTGTTAAATGTACAAATATCGTTACACTAGATTAAACTGGCCTTTTATCTGCTTCAGTGGTCGAATGGTCTAAGGTGTCACTCTCGCAATAGACTAGACTGCCAATCACAGGGAGATTGGGGTGCGAATACCGGTCGGGTGTACCGAGTGTTTTATTTCCCAAGTGGTTTTCCCAAACTCACTCCCCACAAATGTGGGTACACTTCATTTAAATTCAACGTACCTCATACCTAGAACATAGGCGTAATCTGTAAATAGGCATATAACCTAAATGGGCAGTAAGACGTTCAGATTAAAAAAAAAAGTCTTTTAAAGAAATTAAGTGAAAAATAAAAATGGCCTACATTTTTATTGATTGTAAATTAAATAATTTTAATGATCTATTAATTGTAATTATCTTTGTGAGAATCATCAATGTATAGAGTAGAACCTCCTAAATCCAAACTAATTAGTTTTACCAATGTTTATAACAAATATGTACTGTAGTTTTACATTTACTGTAATTATTTGTAGTTACAGAAAACACATTGTGTCAACTACAACATGTAAATATTAAGTATTTATTATCAGATATCAACTGTTTCTTACAATTCTCTTTTAACTTTAAGCTTGTTAAACAATTAAATATATTTTATTTTCTCGCCATCTTCCAAAAATTGTGTTTGTATTATCCGGAATGTGAATGCCGGAGTTTGGTCTAATGGGGTATCCTATTTGCCCGATCCTAGATTTCCTACTTCTATTTACATTTAAAAGTAAAGTTAGTCGAGTGGATCTTTACATGACTCTTTGAATACATTCTGGGGAAATCGATTCGATGCACTCAATTTGGTTGTTTGTTGTTGTCTAAATCGATACAAGATCAATCCTGCGAAATGATGTGAAGTCTGGACTGTATCCTTGGTCCAGTTGGCGGGCGCAAACAAGGACAGGTTCTTTAGGAAGAAGGGCGCAACTAATGTAAGATGTATAAATGTTTAGATTTCCTGTTGTAGATAGCAATAACGGGACTTGCGATGAAACTCCCCACTCATCTCGCTCAGAATAGCAGCCGACACGAGCGTTGATGTTAGTGATAAGGTAGGTCTTACGAGAGCTTGCTGATAAGACAGTGACACGCTCTAGAGCACGCTTGGGGCAGTGTGAGTGTACCCCAGTTTTCTGACTGGCAATGACCACCTTCACTCGCTGAGATACAGAGCTTATAAAAGCTAGAGGGCGACTGATTACGTCCAAACAGATTGCCGATTATTGAAATAAACTGATCATATTTTGAATGTTTACAGCAATTTATCCCGATTACCTATTAATAAAGCTCTATGGGTCCAGCCCTAAACCAAGCCATACCGAACCGAGTGGCCACCATCTGTTGGCCAAGATGTGTGGTTAGAGGGTGTTTTGTGGCCACTCTAACCCGTTAATCTCAGTTTTCTAGACCGGAGCCGTTAACTTTTCCATTCCAATAGCTCCTCTCTTGTCCTCACGAGGCTGAGTTGCCCTCAATCCAGACCCATTGCTTGGGATTGAACCCAGGACCACTAGACTACGGAGGTGGTAGAATATCTATTAAGAGCCATCACAAATTGGGAACAATATGTTTAAGGTTATGATAACAATGACTAACTCAGACAAGGATCTTTATTCCAAACTAAAACTCAATCTAGGACCAGACGCAGCCGGTAAGTGAATATTTATTGATATTCTATTCTATAAACATTTATTTTTAAATGTATTTAAAAAAACAAATGTTGATTGTGTTTAAAAAGATGATTAGTTTTAGAGAAAACATTGTATAGCTCTACATGACTTGAGTTGGGACAGTAATGTGCGGTCCAGGTATAGAATATGTAATGCAATCAATCATTATCAATTGGCACAATTCATCAATTCAACTCTGTCTGTCGTCTGTGATCAATGTTATCATTTGATAATGTTGATTATCAACTGCGAGCAACAGTAAATATAGTTTTGATGCAAACAAGACTATGCCACACATTTATAAATGTAAATTTTATCAACCAAACATTTTAAACAAACCATAAACATTTTGAGGGATTGTTAACGCTGGATAATTCTAAACCAACAACAACACCTCACCAGGATTTGAACTAACGTCCCATAAAGAGGGTTGTTTTAAACCCAATGAACTGTTCTAAGGTATAGTATGAGGAGAGTTAACTCACCTGCACTTCCAAGTGTTTGAGTCGAGAGAGGAACTTTGAGACGCTGATGATCCCATTGTCCGTGATGTTGTAGCACTGGCTCATAATGAGCGTCTCTATACTGGGGTTCCTTGCGGCTAGGAACGACAGGCCGATGAAAGATATCTAGTGACAGAATAATACAGCAGGTTATAACAGGAGTCTCTTGCGGCTAGAAACGACAGGCGAATGAAAGATAATCAGCCTCTAAATGGCGTGTCTGAGTAGTCTGCGCACTACACACTTGCATACGTTTAATGCACACTTTAACAAAACATGTTTCTGGCAAACTAAAGTGCACAATACTTTTCGGACAACACGGTGCAGCTAGAGCTTCCTGGTGGATGCTTCTTAAACAAGAATTTCCATGGCAACAAGATTGAAATTTGAAAGTGTTTGTCCACAGTGTTGTGGTGGTGATTTTGAACCACGGAACAAAAGGAAAGCTGACCAATTAATGTAGCACAACATGTTTGTTTAATTTTGACAGTTTGTGTGTGTTTTATTCTATTTAAACATACATTAATATAACAACTGCGTTTCATCACCCCGCAAGCGAGATGTACCGACCGAGCGGCCGCTGTCTGTTGGTGAAGATAGATCCGACTTCTGTGGAGAGGGTGTCGAGTCCTTCGGCCATTCATCTTAGTTTTCTAGACCAGTGCAGCTACTTTTTCATTCAAGTATCTCCTCAGTTGACCTTGTTCCAGAACCACTGCTCTGCAGAAGACTCTGTAAGCACCGGGGATCGAGCCCAGGACCCTCTGGATCTGTGGCCAGGAGCTCTGACCATTGAGGGGGGTCTAGTGTAATACTGTCATTTAATAAAGCATGTTATTTTAACTAAAGGGCTTGTCGTATCTGTCCTTCAGTGACGTGCGCTTAAAAAGGGAACTAAGACACGGCCTTAAGAGTCAGTTTCCTATAGCTTCAACCTTGAAACTGAGTCTTAGAGTAACCCGACCCTAAGTCTTCTTTCTGTTCCTTCAGTCCAACTCGCAACCATGCAACATTCGGGAGAAGTGTTAGGGACAGATTACAAACCTCGTCGGCTAGGATGAGGAGGGGAGTGTTTGATTACAAGGGTGTGTGAAGATTTGAAATTTCAAATCTACTTCGCTTCGACTTGGACACCCACGATAACCTCCGTATCTTTCCAAGGAACTATCAAACTTGGAGGTCTATATTAACAAAATGAAGAGTTTGTCTGTCGTGAGTGTAGCGTGATATCTGCCGCTTGTGGAGGACCGATATTTAAACATTAGTAGACCCTGGGTATAAATATGTGCAGCTCAAAGTCAGAATTTTAATAATTTGGATTTTTTTAAACATATTAAAAACTGGGTCGAAAGAAATAAAATGAAGATTTTTTTTCCTGCCTACTTGAAGGTAGTATAATGAATGTATTTGCGATATCTCAGTAAATGTGACGTATTTCAACATACAATACAAAGCTATTGACCAGTTAGTAAATGACAGGTGTGGTGTAAGAATAGATAAACTCAGACATGTAAGCATGTAATAATATTGTGTTCTTTGTTTGTAACTCTGAACATTATCTTCACCTGGACACACTTGATGGAGCCATGTGACAACAACAAACCCAACCTCATCTTCGGCTTCACACCGCGTTTACAAAGATACATTCGCAAGTCCACCTCCCTCCAGAATACAAACTGCTCAGAAAATGTTAAACCTACAAATAGTTGCTGTTTTGTTTGTTTATGCAGGTGTGGGTTATTAGTGAATGGGACCTACACCCACCTGTTGGCACTGACTCAAGTTGAGGTACTGCAGTTCCCTGAAGAAGAAGGCGTGTTTCATGCTGACGTCCGTAATACGGTTACATCCGCAGAGATCCAGGTACTGCAGACCTGCAGACACAAACAACACCACAATGTCTCAACAAACACCACACTGTCTCAAGCTGGACAAAACAAGAGCTCCCTTATAACAACTGACTGTCACACTGACCCCCTATGGTATCAGAGCTAGGGAGTACATTCTCACCAGGGAGTCGAACCAGAACCGATAACCGAAATTAACATTTTTTTAAAGAACCGGAACTCTAAAAACACTATTCTGAAGAACCGGAACTGGGATTGGAACCGTTAAATAATTTTAGGTTCTAAAAGGTTCTTAGTTTTACAGAAATGTATATAATCTTGACATGTTGCACACATATTTATTTTTTTCCTAAGCTTAGTTAAGTTTTGAAATGTGTTTCCCCCCCTGTCTCAGTAAGTTCTGAAAGTTCTTGATATATTTTAGTTTACTACTTTGTTTGAAACCTCTCTTCTAAGGTGATTATAAAAGAGCTAATGAGCCCTTAGCAATACACACTAATGTTAGATTCCAGAGGAATGTCGTGACTGTCACATTGTTAGCTGTTTTATCACTTTAATGTTTAAGCTAGGTGTCCAGGAAGATGGAAGTCTATTGTACTTAGTACTTCCTGGAAGTTAAAACTGATAATCTGGTGGTTGGTTGAACAACTTATAACAGCGGGTAGGGGGAGATGGAGGCTGGCAAAATGAAAACTTTAAATTCTTTCACTCAAGTTTAAATCAGGAAGTAGCTCAGTGAATGTGTTCCTCGTGTACAGTGTGGAGGTGATTACTTTGGTTTGTTAGTAAGTGGTTTAAATAATATTATTATTGATGGGGTACTTTGAAGAAAACTCAGTTTGGAAGTTTTTTGACCATGAGATTGACGGTGAAAGATCAAGATGAAAATTAGAAGGATGCACTATTGTTATTGAAGTACGTTATAATATATTTTTAATGTATCAATACTTTTGATCCAGAGTGTTATTTCCGAAATGGCTCTCTGCTCTCCTTCAACGCAAATGCAGATACACTTCCTCTATGTATATTAAAATATGACCTTCCTCATTCATTAAAAACCCATTATTGAAATTAGTACATGACGTAACCCGAATTTATAGAAAGTCTCTGTGATAAAAAAATTTAAAGAACCAGAACACTATCAGGAACCGAAAAGAACCTTATTGTGCTATGACTGGAACCAGAACCGAACCTTTAAAGTATTTGTATAGGAAACAGTAACCAGAACCAATACAAATTTCTGTTCCGACTCCCCAATTCTCACCCCTCAAGTTGGCGAGCGAGTCCTCGCTCCTGTCAGCGCCAAGGTACTGATCCTCGCACATCTGAGAGACGACCCTCTTGAGTTTGGCGTCGTTGACGATCTCCCGCTCGGCACGGCTCCTCAGAGAGATCTTGTGCATGGGGTCAGCGAGCGCCTTCCCGTTCCTGATGTCCAGCAGCTGCTCCTTCATGAGGTCCTCGGGCAGGGCCTCGTCGTACAGGGGGGGCAGAGGGTTCTCACCATGGGGGGGAGGCTCTGACCCCATACCCATCCCTGTCAGTCCTGCGTCCGTCACCTGGGGTCACAGTTACAACAGTTGTAAAGTTGTAATGCTGTAAAGTGATATTAGAGGCAAATGATAACAATAGCTATATTAATATAATTTCAGTCCATCCCCTTGGTTCAGTAGTCAGCACGTCAGTATGCATCGCCCCATTTGACTACAGCTCGTCTAGCATTGTTTCAACGAGATGTATACATGTCTTGAGATAGTTGTGAGCACTTTTAGCGCAAAAGTTAACAATATAGTTCAGTTACTGGTCTGGACAGCCCTTATGTTTATTTTGTGAAAGACTAACTCACCACGACGCTCATTCTATCCTAGACGAGAGGTTGAGTGCGTGCTGTTAGGTGAGGCTAGTAATACTCGCCTTGTCGCAGCTGGTGAGAATCAGTTTACGCAGCAACACCTGATGTCGACATATCGCCTGTATCGATCTGTCCGTGACTGCGTTGAAGCAGAACCCAAGGTCAAACAAGGTGAGGTTAGGGAGACACTCGGCCAGTCGACACACGGTACGCTCGTCCAGGTTGAGCGCTGTCAGTCGCAGATGCTCGAGCGTGGTGTTGGTGCGAGAGCACAGTCCATCCTCCAGCCCCTCCCCGTAACAAGCTCGCACTGCGACAGATCCAGTTCCGTCAACGAGGTCAGTCGATGAAGCTGGGACACTCCGATGTTGCTGATCCCCCGACAGCTCCGCAACTTGAGGACGGACAGACTCTTGAGGTTGTTGCAGACCTCAAGAAGGGAGAGATCCGTTATCCGGGTACACATGCTCAGATCCAACTCCCGTAGACCTTTCTGTCTCTGTGCGAGGGCCAGGACCCCGGTGTTGTTCAACTGGTCGCAGTTCTGGAGGTGCACCACGGTCAAGTGGAGTCCCGGGACCTCCGAGATCCTGGTGAGGGCCAAGTTGTCCATGAGCGTTTGACCGAACTTGAGTTTCTTGAGCTTCCTGGCTTGGTGGACGATGAGCTGCAGGATGTTGTTGAACGTGAGCACAGACTCGGACGCCATGACGCTGCCGAGTCTGGCCGAGTCGTCAGGGTAGAACTTCCTGCAGAGCCCCGAGTGGAACGAGATCTGACAGCCCGTCAACGAGAGGCAGTCCAGGTTAGGAGCGATGGCGACGAACCTGTTGAACAGGGCGTCCGAGAGGTATCGGTTCGAGTCCAGACTGAGTTCTCGTAGTTTCACCAGAGTCTTCCTGAGAACGGCCACGTCCCTCGGAGTCTCCAGGACTCTGCCGGACATGAGTAGCTCCCTGCAGCCGCTCACCTGGAGCAGCTCCAGATGGTAGCACTTGGACAGGACCTCGAAGAAGGTCCTCTCCGAGACGTCGCAGCACTGTATCGCCAAAGAGAGGAGCTGGGGACAGAATCTGTCCCAGAACGTGGACAGTTTGTTCCCCAGTTCTAGGTCCTTGAGGACCAGATGCAGGACAGGATGGTAACTGTTGTGGAACACCTTGACGGCCTGCGTCATGTCGTCTTGTAGGATCACAACCTCTCTCCTGTGAAGTTTGAGCTCCCTGGAGGCGTCGTACCACTGTTGGCACACCTGGGCAGAAGATATCCTGTCCGACAGCGGGAGGAACTCCATTATGTAGATTATTATCTGTAAGACACAGAGAATAGTTTCAAAATGGTGGCTAGTTTTACCATCTCTCTTCTCGATAGTCAATAAAAAACAAAGACTCCTCGCAGTTTGAGGAGGAGTCTAAAGGTCGGGCCAACTGTTTGTGTTTCATGGGGCTCTGTATTGTTTGTAGATTGTGCAAGTACTGGGGCCATATTCTGGTCGAGAAGAGACAAAGATGGCCCCAGGATTGTGGATTGTCGTGACGAGCCAACGCCAGGAAGGTCGTGGTCTCTAAAACAAACTTTGATACACCTAGCCACACAAAATGTCAAATCATAATAAAGTGTCAGAAAGAAGGTTTAAGAAACAGAGAAAATGTTGGCAGCAATGTTTGTGTGCTAGTTGTTGTATATTAGAGATCGTCCGTCACAAGAGTTGGCAACTGCTCTCCTTGTTACATGACATTAACCACAATATATCATTATTAGCGATCAACACAAGGATTGGAACATAACAACATGAACATTGTTTGCCTTTTTATATTGTTCGGTTATTAACAAGGCCCGGATTTTGAGAAAGTGTCGCCCTTTTTATTGGTTCGTCAGAGACAACGCTCATAATCCCTGTTCCTGACCCCCTCGGTATAAACATTTATATCTTATAGGCCTAGGTCATGTTTGGTCATTTTGGACATTCCTAGGGTTGCGTCGGGAGGGTAGCTAGTACTTCACAAGCAGATCAATGTTATATTCAGCAGAATACAAGAGATTAGTTGTAAAATACTTTTCACTGCGTGTTTGATTTAGCTGTGTGCATTAATTACAAGTTTTTTTAGAACTTTTTAGGTAGTTTTTTTAATAATCTTTAGATGTTCAAAGTCCGAGCCCTGTAGATTGATAGCTAGATCACGCACTAGATTGTCTTCTTTGCCTTGACCCCATCTTGGTCCTATCCCTGGTAATTATAAATATTTCCAAAATCATTAGATAGTTTATTTTAAAAATACTACCCAACATTTTATTTTCTGATGCATCGAAGGTCAGATTTTTTTTTTCATTAGGTCATCTCACTGTCTGAAGAGGTTATAGCCGTTATGTACTAGTACTAATTACGCTGATGTGTTTGGGGTGAGGAAGGGGGAATTTAGAAAGTGTGACCCGCCTCGGTGGCGTAGTTAGCTAACGTGCCGGTTGTGTTGAGCTCGAGGACGGGGAGATCGAGGTTCGAATCTCGGTTGGGTGAACTGGTTTTTTTTTGTTTTCCACTCTCCCTCCACGCAAATGCGGGTTCACCTCCTCTAAATTCAACCTTCCCCATTCCTAATCCATTAGTGTGATTAGTACTTAAGTGTATAACCTGAACGGTAGTAAGACGCGGTGCTAAATAAAATGAAATTGTGCCCATATTTGCAAGGAGGGAGAGTGGAAAACCATTTAGCATTAACACCCTCGGTGCACCCAACCTAGGATTCGAATTTCCATCCCCTGTAATGGCGGTCTATTTATAGCGAGGTGACGTCCTTAGACCATGCGTCCACCGAAGGGGGTTATGGAAATAACTAAAATGTAGTCTTTAGCTATCCTATTACCATATTGATGGTTTAAGTGGTAGGGGAGATGGTAGAGGTGGAGCACTGGGCAAGGCAAGGAAAATATCCTACTACCAACTCACACAAATGTTTCTCCATTCAAAATATCTGTGCCCCCCTTTACAATTTCTAAATTTGTGCTTGTATGCGAGTGCATTATTAATATCCAAACTAGACCCACTACAAGTGTTGTGTACTAATTCTTGGTGTGAATAATAATGTACCTTAGTAGTGTTTTGTTTAAATAAAACGTGTTCCTGAAGTCACACAAAGCGTACTATCCCCAGGTTTTGTTCAAGTGACAACAATGACCCTATCTGTTTGACCGACATTGTTGTAACCAACACTAATCCGCTTGACAAGACATCTGACGAATCGATGTGATTTTTAACTTTTGATTCAAACAATGGTGCGAGCCAAGAGAGATGTAACTTAAGTCTTAAATACGTGAAAAGTAATCGAACAAACGTCCCAACCGTTGTGAAATAATTACAGTTCTTACCCAAACACATGTCACTTTATTAGAAAAAAAGGTTAATTCATTTTTTAATACTGACAAAAAGATGCGTTGGGTGTTTCACCCGTTATCTTTTTTTATGATGAATCGAATTTTTGTTCTTTGTTCTTTCATTTCATTATGTTTACTGCAACGTTCAAGGTCACGATCAATTTGGTTAGAGTACCGTCGACTACAAGGTATTGATGAACACATCATTTTTAAAGGAAAAACTAGAGTTTTTGTAGAATATAAAGTTAATTCCTCACCTCTATAGGTAGTTCGACAAATGATCTTTCTCCCATTGGCGATGACAAGGACTCATTTGAGCCACTCAAAGAACCTGACATCTCCTCCGGAACTTGAATCCTTTTGTTGAAACTTGAGAGCTATCAAAGCAGAATAATCAAAACAAACAGACGAAGTTTGTTAATCAGCTGATTTGTTACCTGGGACCGCCGCAACAGCACTGTCGCGGTGAGCGCAGCGAGGCGGCGTTAAGTGACATCTTGCGCTCATAGTTCTCTTACCAGCCGCTAGGTGGCCTCGCCGGTTGTCCCTATCTGTAGAACTGTCAGTCGGGTAGTCTAGTGCGCAGGCGCACACATGCGAGTGATTTTCTTGGAATATTTTTGCTTCTGCGCGCGTGAATCTCGAGGTGCGTTGTGAACGGACGGAAGCCTTTATTTTACACATGGGAACGTATTGTTACACGAACGAAGGATCAGTCTTGCAGACGGCCTGTCTTCGTTCGGACGCGGGGAACGAACGAACCGGCCTGTATCTGTCAAACTTGATAGAAAAAACTCCCGAGTCAAATGACGCTCGGCCCGCGCACTCCTGTTTGAAAATGGAACGAACTACGAGAGGGTTCGTTTCACGCCAGTCCACGGATGTTTGTATGAATTAACTCCATTTCTGTATGTTATGACACTATTTTTCTCTTTCCGTGTCTTCTCGAGATGAATAATCCGTGTGAAAGATTCTTCCTGAAATAATGTGACCGCTGTGAAGTGAAACAGTAACATTGTTGTCATTGTTGATATTTGGCGGCCACGCGTTACATTTGTCAGAAATGTCTCGAAGAAAACAAGCCAAGCCGAGGGCGTTCAAACGTGAGTCTTTAACCTTTGTTTACTTTCACATTCATTGTTGGAGCGAACACAATCTTGTGTGTGTAGAAACATTGTTGTCACGACTAAGATGCTATTCGAACAATGTAAAAATAGTCGCTAGAGATATATATAATATGTTTATTCGTTTTAAATAACTAAGTAGCAGCCGTGTCCGATTGTTATGGCATTATTTAGAGTGATTAGATTTATGAAACATACGACATTTGTTTTAATCAAGTACCAAACAAACTATTCTAGTAAGTTAGAGTCCATCGTATAACGTTGCGCCTGCTATTTACTGTGTTAAAAGAGTTGAACTGTCTGAATGCTAATGGTTTCCATCTCCTACGCAAAATTTTAAACTCGTTAATATTAGTTTTGTACTTAACGTATGATAAATTAATGAAAGACATAACATTATTTTTGTGGCGGGACACCTGCATTTATCGACACCAATCACATAGGAAGAGTTAATTTAGATTGTTTGTATCCGCATTTGCGTGGAAGGGAGATTGTGGAACTCCCCCTTGCGTACACCCGAAAGGGGTTATAACCCCCCGACCCTCCCCTCACAGACCTGTCCGGCTTGACGTCTAGTACGTGTGTCCCACAACCCAACACCCAGACGATCACATGTGGGCCATGTCCCGGGCGGTGTCCCCAAGAAACCTTGCCACAAACACGCCAGAACGCGCTTTAGACAATTCACCAGCTCTCTGGGGAACTACAGGCCTATTGTCATAAGAAGGGCCTTATTAACAATTTATACAAACATGTTTATTTGAGGTCAACAGTGATATCACAAGACTTGACGTATGAACACGTGAAACTAGGTCTAGTAACTGTCAGATAAGGTTGTTTCTGCACACACACCAGAGTAGTTCTTCAGTCGAAGAAGGGAGAATTTCCCGGGCCCGGGATTCGAACCTCCCCCCCTCCCCCGTCACTGGAATATATGATCTTGACGTCTAGTCCGAGGCGCGCTACAAGAAGCTTGGATGTATCTGTTTCCCCTGACCTGGTAAATAAACTAGTCCGGTGTTCGCCCGACTGAGATCCAGGACAACAAATTGTTGAATAGAATTAACAAAATGAATGATAAATATGGACCTGATACATCACAAGAATAGATAGATAGTGTCGTAAGGACAGAATACAAGCTGTTTCTGGTCAATAGACCCGGTCTATTAACTCTCTCAGCTCTGTATACATCACAAGAATAGATATATAGTGTCGTAAAGGACAGAATACAAGCTGTTTCTGGTCAATAGACCTGGTCTATTAACTCTCTCAGCTCTGTAGACGTCACAAGAATAGATATATAGTGTCGTAAAGGACAGAATACAAACTGTTTCTGGTCAATAGACCCGGTCTATTAACTCTCTCAGCTCTGTATACATCACAAGAATAGATATATAGTGTCGTAAAGGACAGAATACAAGCTGTTTCTGGTCAATAGACCTGGTCTATTAACTCTCTCAGCTCTGTAGACGTCACAAGAATAGATATATAGTGTCGTAAAGGACAGAATACAAACTGTTTCTGGTCAATAGACCCGGTCTATTAACTCTCTCAGCTCTGTATACATCACAAGAATAGATATATAGTGTCGTAAAGGACAGAATACAAGCTGTTTCTGGTCAATAGACCCGGTCTATTAACTCTCTCAGCTCTGTAGACGTCACAAGAATAGATAGATAGTGTCGTAAAGGACAGAATACAAGCTGTTTCTGGTCAATAGACCTGGTCTATTAACTCTCTCAGCTCTGTAGACATCACAAGAATAGATAGATAGTGTCGTAAAGGACAGAATATAAACTGTTTCTGGTCAATAGACCCGGTCTATTAACTCTCTCAGCTCTGTAGACATCACAAGAATAGATAGATAGTGTCGTAAAGGACAGAATACAAACTGTTTCTGGTCAATAGACCCGGTCTATTAACTCTCTCAGCTCTGTAGACATCACAAGAATAGATAGATAGTGTCGTAAAGGACAGAATACAAACTGTTTCTGGTCAATAGACCCGGTCTATTAACTCTCTCAGCTCTGTAGACGTCACAAGAATAGATAGATAATGTCGTAAAGGACAGAATATAAACTGTTTCTGGTCAATAGACCCGGTCTATTAACTCTCTCAGCTCTGTAGACGTCACAAGAATAGATAGATAGTGTCGTAAAGGACAGAATACAAGCTGTTTCTGGTCAATAGACCCGGTCTATTAACTCTCTCAGCTCTGTAGACGTCACAAGAATAGATAGATAGTGTCGTAAAGGACAGAATATAAACTGTTTCTGGTCAATAGACCCGGTCTATTAACTCTCTCAGCTCTGTATACATCACAAGAATAGATATATAGTGTCGTAAAGGACAGAATATAAACTGTTTCTGGTCAATAGACCTGGTCTATTAACTCTCTCAGCTCTGTAGACATCACAAGAATAGATATACCTCAGTTTTATCTTTTGTGGTGCTGACTGACAGCTCACAGCTGACTTCTGACAGTCAACAGTTAGGTATATACCTAAATTTTGACTGTCAGAAGTGACAACTGCTAAAGACATGTTTTTTGCAGATCATATGGTTCGGCGTAGGGATACATAATTTGGTCTGGTAGCTTTTCAAAGCCGTCAGAAGTCAGCTGTGAGCTTTTCAAAGCCATCAGAAGTCAGCTTATAGATAGTGTCGTAAAGGACAGAATATAAACTGTTTCTGGTCAATAGACCCGGTCTATTAACTCTACTATAACATCACAAAAATAGGCCCATATTCTCTTTTATTCGTCACGTTATTTATTGGTCTTACAATACCCCACCTGTAGTTTTTAGCACCGCGTCTTACTACCCATTCGGGTTATACCCTTGTGTACTAATCACGTTAATTGGTCTGGTGACATTCAATTTGATCTACTGACAGTTTCACGTGTTCATACGTCAAGTGATGTGATGTAAATACAAAACAATAACACAACAGTAACATCTTATAAATGTCAACCTCGAAGAAACATGTTGGTATTTAGTAAAAGGTGCTTCGTAAGGAAATCAAAGTCTAGCTCTATGTTGAGTTGTTTGTGAAAACATTGGCGCTCTTATGACGTAGTAATAGACTATTAACAAGTGATCCTATTGCTAGTGGCCCTCTAGACCGACTATAACAGGGTCTGTGACTCTACTATCCTGTCCTCGACAGACCGACTATAACAGGGTCTGCGACACTACTATCCTGTCCTCGACAGACCGACTATAACAGGGTCTGCGACACTACTATCCTGTCCTCGACAGACCGACTATAACAGGGTCTGTGACACTACTATCCTGTCTAAAGTCATACACACACACAAAAACAAGTAGAACTTTATTTTGTAAGTCCTACATCTTAGATCAGTCGGTAGCGTGTCTTTCTACTGAGTTAAGGATCCCCGGTTCGATTCCCGACATGGCCGAAAGTTGTATTGTTGCTGAAATGTGGGTTCACCCTTTCACAGTGATGAATTAACGGCCGGGGGGCTGGATGTTGCGTCTGTTTTAGACTAAAATTAGTTTATTAGTCGTGTGCTGATGCAATCAGTCGGTTTATAAATATCTCTAATATATTTAAAAAAAACTAAATCAAATTTAGTGTGTAACATAATTTTGAATAATAAAACACTTCTAGAACTATTTCGACCTGTGCTAGTTTTTTAAAAGACCTTAAACCTTGTTTGTGAAAATTCTTATCTATAAAATTTAACAAAAATACTGTGTCTAGTATTTTGATAATCCCACGTAAACATCTGGGAAGTATAAGTTGTACATACATACATACATACATACATACTTACATACATACACACATTCATACATACATCTCCCCTACAACATACATACATACATACTAACATATATACAATATACATCATACATACATATATACTACATACATACATACATACATACATACCAACTTCCCTATCCTTGCATACTTCCTTCAACATTCACACACCGAGTCATACTGCTCTTTTATTATTAAAACTATTAATGTTTCTCTTTTTCACACATTCTTCTACAACATTTAGCCACGTCTTACATGGCCTACCCCTTCCTTTTGATCATACACTCTACCTTCATATATTTGTTTCTTTCACATGTACATATTGTATTCCCTTTCAAACCGCACCCATCCATCACAGACTCTGTCCATACGAGTCTTTACACACACATGTCTTCATATCTCATTCCAACACATCACTTGCTCTTGTATTTCTCCTATCAACAATGTTATATGAGTGTTTTTAAATAATTATACGATAATCATTTCAAGGCAGTATAGAGGTGTTTTTTTGGTTAGCACCGCGCCTTACTACCAATTTGGGTTACTACGCTTGAAGTGTTGTTCATTGAGGATTTCAAAGAAGAACATTTACCCTGAAAGAGTCTTTGTAGTTTTCTTTCATATCCACCAATAGATCTGAAAATTGTATTAGTTCATTCCTTAGGATGGTTTGAGATCAATTTTGTATAGTGCCAGATAATACAGTGACGGCGAACCACGGCAGGATTCCCCTCCCCCTGATATATTTCAAATACACTGATATTATCGAATATGGAGCTGAAAGACTTGTATCAAACTGCAAATAACTTTTAAAGGCTTTCAATTTTTAAAAATATGCCAGGTAGAGACCACTCCAAACAGATTCCAGATGCATATTAGGGTGACAATAAAAAATGAAGTCATCATTTCCAAGGTCCCACCCTCTGGAATTGTTCATTTACCTGATAAAAACACGCAACACACTTGAAATGTTGATGAGATGGGTTCGTAATAGGAAACATGTCAAACTGTCGACACTAAGGAAAGTGTCGTGTATGACTGATTAAACAACATTTTGAGCAACCACGGTACTATTATTTGGCTTTGGATAGTCCTGTCGATGTTTCTCTATTACTTTCAAAAGGTACTGTTCCTGTTTGACAGTAATTCCTTGAATGACTGGACGAGTGAGGTCCACGCTCGGCTGCATCATTTACAACCTCAGACCTTCAAGAAAATCATTGAAGTATTTGGATGTTGTTTTAAAACAAATCTTGAGGTACATCCAAAGACTGTTTCGTTTGAACTGGCCTTTAACTTTGTTGTGTCGTAGAGGGTTGTCGGCGTCTTTCTTTCAGAGGAAACTTTGGAGTCGAAAAGGCTAATCCAACAAGTGTTTCACTTAAGTACCACAAATGTCCTGAGAAGCTTTTAGCTGTAGCATCGGCAGTTACTTTGTTTCCTTGTATTTATCAAGTTCCTTTAGGAGTCTTAGGTCGTTATAAGGAGCTGATGTGGTACAGGGATAAAGGAGTATACCAATACGTGAGATAAATCTGTAGAACAAACACATTAAAAACTTCAGAGATGTCTCGAGCAGTTCGTTTGAACTGCGAGCAAATTGGGTATTAACTTGGTCATCTACCTATCTCAATGTAGAGCTCCAGGAGCGTGAATGTCAGTCCACGAGCCTAGTTGTACAAGCAGTCTAATATAAATACCAATACATTAATTTAAAAGGGCTATTCCTAAAAATCACAACTGCTAATGTGGCTGTTTGGCTGGCCAGTTCATATGGTAAGAAGCCAAACAGCTGTGGCTGCGATGTACGGGGGATACGTTGCTCCCTGCCTTGGAATACAAGCAAGAAGTTGGTAGCCTACATGGCGTGCAGTGTAGAGGAGATTTGTTCTTTTATTAGTTGTTTAAACAATGTTATAGACTGGGACAGATTAATATTATAATTTAGTGATGGTTGTATTTAGGTATGCAGGGGACAGGTTCGTCAAGGTCAACATTAGAAGAGTTCTCAAGGTAAATTAGATACGAATTGTAACCTAAATATTAAGAGCTTCTGATTGAAACCCAGATTATTACCATAACACTAGGCTAATAGCGAGCCTATTAGTGAATTCAATTTTGCTTATTGGTAACAGTACTTGACCTGGCTCGGTGGTCGCGTCGTTTAAAGCGTCAATCTCGCAATAGGCTGAATTGACAACTGTGGGGAGGTACGGGCTCGAATCCGGGTCGTGTGAACTGAACGTGCATTTTCCTAAACATTTCCTTATCTACTCTACTCAAACACGGATACATTTACTCTAAATTCAACCTTTCTCATCAACCTATTATTGTAAGTATGCGGGTAGCTCAGCGCGGACATCAAACATTAATATAGTTCCTTTTTTTATCTATGCCGTGAGATGTGTACAAGCATTGTCCTGATCGAGTGACGGACGCAACTGTTGCCTACATCTTCTGAATAATGTACCCTCCACCTACCCTGTCAGTAGCAAGCTTACCTTGCTTAGTTCCACTATGGTGTAGCTATAAGATAGTCATAGTGTAATCAGTCAAGGTAAGACTGCTACCTTGCTTGGTTACACTATGGTATAGCTTAAAGATAGTCATAGTGTAAAAGAATCAGCGCCTTCGTCTTCCTGGCTGTAGTTGTTTATTTAAATGATTGCTAGAATACGACGTATGAGGATGATACTACATTAGCTACAGTTGTGTGAGGAGGGTTGTATCGCCATCAAATCCAGGGGTTACAAAGTTAACTGGTCTCGCTCTGTACGTTAGTTATTGTTTGAAAGTAGCTGAGGGTGTAATCAGCCCCTCCAGTTGGGGGGTGAATTATTGGCTTAATCCCGTCTTGGCAGTTGCTGGGGGCTGACAAATAGCACCCTCTGGTGGTCAGCGCCCAGACAAATGAGAGGGTGAGAGCAAGGGGGCCCTTTTCTCCTTTAGTCTACTTCCGGAGCACAGTCCTCCCCAAGACTATCCTTGTTTGATTATCCTGGTCTTATCTGACAGCTATAAAATAGTAACTAGATCTACTTTCACGTATTCATACGTCAAGTGGTCTGGTCTACAGATGTCACTTTTTATAGATTATATCAATACATAGAAAATAGCAAATAATATATTAAAATGTTAACATATTCTTTGTATTTTGTTAAGGGCGCTTTATATGGATATTGGACGTTATCTAGTTCTATAGTTCCTGAACGTCTGACAAATCACAGTCGCCGTTAGGTTAAGTGCTTGGGTTTTTATCAAGTGGCGTAGTTAATATACATAAACAACTCCATAACAGGACAGGATATAACATGACAAGACAGAACAGGACAGGACAGAATAGGATAGGATATAACATTACAAGACAGAACAGGACAGGATATAACATGACAAAACAGAACAGGACAGGAATAACAGGACAGGATATAACAGGACAAGACAGAAGAGGACAGGATATAACAGGACAAGACAGAACAGGACAAGACAGAACAGGACAAGACAGAACAGGACAGGATATAACAGGACAAGACAGAAGAGGACAGGATATAACAGGACAAGACAGAACAAGACAGGATATAACATTACAAGACAGAACAGGACAGGATATAACATGACAAGACAGAACAGGACAGGATATAACAGGACAAGACAGAACAGGACAGGATATAACAGGATATAACATGACAAGACAGAACAGGACAGGATATAACAGGATATAACATGACAAGACAGAACAGGACAGGATATAACATGACAAGACAGAACAGGACAGGATATAACAGGACAAGACAGAACAGAACAGGATATAACATGACAAGACAGAACAGAACAGGATATAACATGACAAGACAGAACAGAACAGGATATAACATGACAAGACAGAACAGAACAGGATATAACATGACAAGACAGAACAGAACAGGATATAACATGACAAGACAGAACAGAACAGGATATAACATGACAAGACAGAACAGAACAGGATATAACATGACAAGACAGAACAGGACAGGATATAACATTACAAGACAGAACAGGACAGGATATAACATGACAAGACAGAACAGGACAGGATATAACATGACAGGATATAACATGACAAGACAGAACAGGACAGGATATAACATGACAAGACAGAACAGGACAGGATATAACATGACAAGACAGAACAAAACAGGATATAACATGACAAGACAGAACAGGACAGGATATAACATTACAAGACAAAACAGGACAGGATATAACAGGACAGGATATAACAGGACAGGATATAACAGGACAGGATATAACAGGACAGGATATAACAGGACAAGACAGAAGAGGACAAGATATAACAGGACAAGACAGAACAGGACAAGACAGAACAGGACAGGATATAACATGACAAGACAGAACAGGACAGGATATAACATGACAAGACAGAACAGGACAGGATATAACATGACAAGACAGAACAGAACAGGATATAACATGACAAGACAGAACAGGACAGGATATAACAGGACAAGACAGAACAGGACAGGATATAACATGACAAGACAGAACATAACATGACAAGACAGAACAGGACAGGATATATCATGACAAGACAGAACAGAACAGGATATAACATGACAAGACAGAACAGGACAGGATATAACATGACAAGACAGAACAGGACAGGATATAACATGACAAGACAGAACAGAACAGGATATAACATGACAAGACAGAACAGAACAGGATATAACATGACAAGACAGAACAGGACAGGATATAACAGGACAAGACAGAACAGGACAGGATATAACATGACAAGACAGAACATAACATGACAAGACAGAACATAACATGACAAGACAGAACAGGACAGGATATAACATGACAAGACAGAACAGAAAAGGATATAACATGACAAGACAGAACAGGACAGGATATAACAGGACAAGACAGAACAGGACAGGATATAACATGACAAGACAGAACATAACATGACAAGACAGAACAGGACAGGATATAACATGACAAGACAGAACAGAACAGGATATAACACGACAAGACAGAACAGGACAGGTCCGTGAATGTCAGGAAGCGACATTGATACCACCAGCATCGCGGGTCATGCCGGCTCAGGCGTCAGTCTTGTTTGACGATGATTGAAAGTTCCCAGCCGGGTGCACGAAGGATGTTTTTCTATATATATGATTTCCCATTCACCCTCCATGAAAATGTGGATACATTTCGTACCTCTACTCATCCGTACACTGTCAGTGTTGATATCCCGGTCGGGGAGAAGGCGAGATACAAACTATCTTGAGCCAAGATATGTCGAATAAAGTATCGATACTTTACTAATATCGATATTTTCCTTTCGATACGAGTATTTTCTTACTTGATACTTTCCCCCCCGATCCGTTTATTGATATTAGTACTCACACTCTGGTTTCTAAAAAAACAACATTTTGTTATCTTCACTCATGTTGGGACTAAATGTTTACCAGGATGGACTGGCTTACTACCCCTTCCTTTATCAAAGTCACAAACTAATCAAAATAATCTTTTGTAGAGCTCAGTGAACTCACCCGACACAACCCAAACAGACGAAACAGAAAAATTTATGTGCGTTTCGAAACCGATACTTACCGTTATCGATATTCTTCTTCCGAATATCTATTCCTCTCGATACCATAACCCTACTTGAGCTTCAAATACTGAAATATTGTTTTTTTTAAAGTACTAAGGTTCCGTTTACCAGACCGTTGCAGACGTCAGAAATGCAGTTAAGAAGTGTTTTTGTTGTTTCGAAATATGGTTCGAGTCAAAATGGCGGCGAAAGATATTAACATGTCTCTATAGAAAGTGTTTATCAGTTCCGAGATTAAAGTAAACGGTTATAAACCTAGATCTAGCCTTCCTCAGACAAATAAGTTAATGTTATAGCAAGAGAACATTCTGAGATAGTTTGAGGATTGTTTCAGTGGTTTGGAAGCTTCACAACTATCATTACCAGTTAAGTGCAAGTATTTATACTCAAAAATATACATTTAAAAATCATTTTATAGAATATACATTTAAAATATTTTTATAATATTAGTACATTTGATATAATACAAAACAATTAAAATCAAATAATGTTAGATACATCCTCCGTTCGTGGTCGGCCGCTCAGCCCACTGATGTATTATTTGAGCTGTGAATTTCAATACACAGCAAAGAGACTTAATTCCAAATTACATATATTTTAACCTTCAAAGTGTTTAATTTTGGAGCCACACAATTTTTAGAGGGTTAACCCACGCTGATATTATAATTAAATGAAACTAATAATAATTGCTGCTGTGAGCTTCAAATGAATCTTCCCAGGACTCGAACCTGGAAGCTATAAGAGCAATGTGTCACTTTCCTATTGAATAGTTGTGACACTAGAGAGCAGCTCAGTCTGTAGCCGGGTTTAAATCCTGGTAGGCTCAGGCTCGTTATTAAAACATGCAAATACCCTCCTTGTTATCTAGACCGGGGAGAGAATGAATGAATGGCTTGTATCGAAATCCATATTGATTAGTTACATTTGAAATGACGTCACTAAACCAGGAGCCCGTGTTTAGATAGATGGGGCGAGCCTATAATTGATATGAGTTTATGATTGTGGCGCGGACCAATCAAATAAGGACGGGATTGTCCCGATATTCGCTTGGTTTTATATCTATCTGGCTGGGTGCAACAGCGGGACAAGTCGCAGGGTTCAAGACTTGTTTTTATGCACTAAACGCAGACCGACACGCATGTCGGGTAATACGGAAACAAGGGGAGGGGCTGGATATGAAGCAAGTATTTGTAATAATTCAATAAATTACAAACCTGTTATTTTATTGATTGTAAACAGAACAAAGGGTTTTAAATTAATTAAATGCAACTGTTATTGTATACTGTAGTGTGTAGATTGCTAAAAGTCTTTGGTTTAAAACATTGGTCATTGGTCATTTCTCAGCTTTGCGGCGAGGTCACACCAATAGCACGTGCTATATATATAGGATAAAAGGGAATATCGGATAATCGGGACTCTGCTGTACTTTAAAATGTCCTAATTAAATACCCGCAATGTAGAGATAATTTCCTTGATATGTTGTCTGACCAAAATCTCATTTTATTCTCGAAATAATTTCAAATACCCCTGAGCATTCTCTAATTAGTTGTGATGGTGTATGGTTGTAGTGTTGTAATGTTGTAAGCCCCACACTCTGTTGTTCTACTGTTGAACAGCAGTCAACCCGGGCCGCATCTATTGCTATCCACATAAAACCACAGAGGAACGCTGGGTCCAGATCCGGTTATTGACAAGTACCACAAACACTCTCTAGTTAGCCAGTATTAGTCCTGAAAGACACTCTCTACCTAGCACGTACGAGCCAGCACCCTCGAGACCAGTAACTCGTGGTACCGGGACGTTTCGACACAGAGCCCCGGTAAGATGGGTCATATACCACGAGGTCTGGTGGCGAGTCCCGGGGGAGTACTCCGGCTACACTAATATCACCCGCGCTAGTCACCTATTCATGCGTCTCCTGTCCTTCCTGCGGGACCTCATTCAGGGGTGGGACAAGTGGGTCTAGGTTCGTGTCCTGGCGTGACAACACTCGTACTCTATCTTCAGTGTAGTTCTAGAGGAGTGTGTTCTATTGAACTCCTAACTCCATCTTCAGTGTAGTTCTAGAGGAGTGTGTTCTATTGCACACCTAACTCTATCTTCAGTGTAGTTCTAGAGAGTGTGTTCTATGCACACCTAACTCTATCTTCAGTGTAGTTCTAGAGGAGTGTGTTCTATCCCCACCAAGTCCACCTTCTCCCGACGTTCCTCAATGAAATTAGTTCAACTGTGTACATTTCTGTCGCAGCCAACGTCAAAGTTTATGAATCCCTTTTACCCGTGCTCGTGTTTGTGTGTAAACACTCCACAGACCTAACATGGCGATACATCCTTGTATTCACTGTCCTCTATCATCAATACATCCTTGTATTCACTGTCCTCTACATCATACATCCTTGTATTCACTGTCCTCTATCAACATACATCCTTGTATTCACTGTCCTCTATCATCAATACATCTTGTATCACTGTCCTCTATCAACAATACATCCTTGTATTCACTGTCCTCTATCATCAACACATCCTGTATTCACTGTCCTCTGATAAGTGATTCACTCCGCCGCACATACTTTCTCTCTTTTATCTAAAAATATACATTTATTTAAAAAACGGTAAGATTTGTGAAACTGAAAAGTACACATTGTTGCAGAAACACTCCACCAAATAGCATTACAATCGATTTCATATTTCAAATTGCTCCATAAAAATTTAAAGCTAAGAAACTATTGGTTTAAAAACGATGCATTCCAAGTTAAAATATTTAATGCTAAGTTATTTCGTATCTGAAATAGTTTCGGAGATATTTTCAAAATTGGAAATTTCCTCTTCTCTAAAGTAATTTCCATGAGAAAATGTTAATTTTTCCATTTTTTTTTTTGTAATTTCAAACGACGCCTAGATACAAAATGTAATCAAAATCTTTAGAGAAAATTTTTAGAAAATAGATTTTGTTGATCTTTATTGCCCTTCAGTAAACTATCCTATCCTATTTTAAGGTTGAATGTATTTCACAAACCCCTCGGGGGCCAGATGGCAAGTTTCAGCCGACAGTCTCGCTCTAAGCCGAGATAGACGGGGGTCATCAAACGTTGATACTTATCAACATTTTGAGTTAGATCTAATTTTTTCACGGTCACAATACTTTCTCTTTCCGAACGGTCGAGATAAAAGGGGGGGGGGCGCAATTTTGGTTTACAGCGCGCGTTAAATTGATGTGACCGCGGGTTATTGTTGAAACACGTCATCACCGGGGCGGCATTAAAACATGGCGTGCGAGTTTGCTATCATACCGATAACTTATTTAATATTCAACAACAAGATGGTCTAACGCGCTACTCTCGCAGTCGTGTGCACTGAGGGTGGTTCTCCACTTGTCCTACACGTAAATGCGGGTGCACTTCCCTAAACCCTCAAACCATTACCGTAATTAGTACATAAGATAACGGGTAGTAAGGCGGCTACCTGCCGTGAATACCCTGTATAAACATACCTATGCTTATTGAACCACTTGATAGCCTATCAGTGTATAGAAGAGAAGCCAAACGATCGTGACAGGCAGTGAGGCTGTGACCTGTTGTGACTCCCCAGGAATGGTCATCAGCTCGAACCCAGCCTCACATAGTTTCTCTTCACAAACTGCGACAAAGCTATCTTAGATCTGCTCTCTCGCTCGGACAGTCCGAATTTGGTTTCAAGATGGCGGCTACAAAACACTACCTCTTGGTCCTTTTTCCTCGGCTTCTGTTTATCGGATTTTCATTGGACCCACTTGTAGAGGTTCCTTGATTTAGGCTCGTACCTACGGATAACTTGCTACATGCTACAATATTTCCTGTCCAGTCTTCATCCTCCGAGGAACGATATTTCCTGTCCAGTCTTCATCCTCCGAGGAACGATATTTCCGGTAAAATTGTCGCGATCTTGTTCCAAGACAAGCTCCTTCTTCTATTGCAGAGCCGTGATTGGGCATGGCGGGTAATATTGGGCATGGCGGGTAATATGAAGGGACGGTGGCGATTATTGCCTGTCCGGCGGTAACGGGGGAGGGGTAACTGGATGGTAACATTGCCAGATACCTTCGGATCAAAATGGAAGGGAAATAAACCGCCTCGGTCGAATTACGGATAAATGAAAGTTGGTTCTTCTGTGAGGGAATTGTTGTTTTCAAATGTTGGCACTGTTCGGGCTGGATCGCATCTGTGAGGGAATTCTTTTTTTTATATATACATTTTTACTAGCGCAGCGCGTTTCTTTACACTTGTGAGGATGGCTTCATTCCTTTTCCTGACAAGAACCCGTCCCACAGCCTGCAGTAAGGTCAGTCAAGCACTATCTCCTACACCTATTATCTCGTCAGTGGTGGAGCTACATCTATAATGGTGGGGCTGTTTATAAAAGGGTGGGGGTATTTCTATAATGGTGGGGCTGTTTATAAAAGGGTGGGGGTATTTCTATAATGGTGGGGCTGTTTATAAAAGGGTGGAGGTATTTCTATAACGGTGGGGGTATTTCTATAGTGGTGGGGCTGTTTATAAAATGATGGGAGTATTTCTATAATGGTGGGGGTATTTTTATAATGGTGGGGTTATTATTTTAATAATGGAGGGGTTATTTTTATAATGGAGGGGTTATTTTTATAATGGAGGGGTTATTTTTATAATGGAGGGGTTATTTTTATAATGGAGGGGTTATTTTTATAATGGAGGGGTTATTTCTATAATGGTGGGGATAATTTTAGAATGAGGGAAGTTTATAGAGTGGTAGGGGTGTTTTTAAAGTGGGGAGGGGGCTATTCCTCGAATGCTTATCTCTGATTCAGAACTGCTCCTCCAAATTTAACACGAATGATACCACAGGTAAATGTGTGTCTAGCAAACTAATCAGAGCTAGCTTTGTATCGCGCGAGACCTCTCAATGTCTAGTATCGGGAGGGGGGGGGTTTCACCGCCTCATGCGCTAATAAACCGACGTCTGACGTTGGGACGCCTGCCCCTGAATAATCCAGGGCGCGTCTCATTCCAGGGAAGTTTGTGACGTGTTCAAGATGACGCCCACCTCCTCAAACTTAGCGTCTAAAGTTGTACGTGGAGATGTGTGAAACAAGGGATGAGGCTCGTCTTGTCTGACTGACTTGAGTAGAGGAGACAGAGCTTGTGATGAGCTGTCAGGTACATTATCCCTATCACTGGAACTGCTAGGTCCGATATCAACCAGGTGGAGGGTGGGTACTCTTACTAGAGTATAGGGTGGATACTCTCTGCTAATTGAGCTCATTGTATTACAAGGGTAGATGGTGGATACTCTCAGCTAATTGAGCTCATTGTATTACAAGGGTAGATGGTGGATACTCTCAGCTAATTGAGCTCATTGTATTACAAGGGTAGATGGTGGATACTCTCAGCTAATTGAGCTCATTGTATTACAAGGGTAGATGGTGGATACTCTCAGCTAATTGAGCTCATTGTATTACAAGGGTAGATGGTGGATACTCTCAGCTAATTGATCCCATTGTATTACAAGGGTAGATGGTGGATACTCTCAGCTAATTGAGCCCATTGTATTACAAGGGTAGATGGTGGATACTCTCAGCTAATTGATCCCATTGTATTACAAGGGTAGATGGTGGATACTCTCAGCTAATTGAGCCCATTGTATTACAAGGGTAGATGGTGGATACTCTCAGCTAATTGATCCCATTGTATTACAAGGGTAGATGGTGGATACTCTCAGCTAATTGAGCCCATTGTATTACAAGGGTAGATGGTGGATACTCTCAGCTAATTGATCCCATTGTATTACAAGGGTAGATGGTGGATACTCTCAGCTAATTGAGCTCATTGTATTACAAGGGTAGATGGTGGATACTCTCAGCTAATTGATCCCATTGTATTACAAGGGTAGATGGTGGATACTCTCAGCTAATTGAGCTCATTGTATTACAAGGGTAGATGGTGGATACTCTCAGCTAATTGATCCCATTGTATTACAAGGGTAGATGGTGGATACTCTCAGCTAATTGAGCCCATTGTATTACAAGGGTAGATGGTGGATACTCTCAGCTAATTGAGCCCATTGTATTACAAGGGTAGATGGTGGATACTCTCAGCTAATTGAGCCCATTGTATTACTAGAGTAGATGGTGGATACTCTCAGCTAATTGAGCCCATTGTATTACAAGGGTAGATGGTGGATACTCTCAGCTAATTGAGCTCATTGTATTACAAGGGTAGATGGTGGATACTCTCAGCTAATTGAGCCCTTGTATTACAAGGGTAGATGGTGGATACTCTCAGCTAATTGAGCTCATTGTATTACAAGGGTAGATGGTGGATACTCTCAGCTAATTGAGCTCATTGTATTACAAGGGTAGATGGTGGATACTCTCAGCTAATTGAGCTCATTGTATTACAAGGGTAGATGGTGGATACTCTCAGCTAATTGATCCCATTGTATTACAAGGGTAGATGGTGGATACTCTCAGCTAATTGAGCCCATTGTATTACAAGGGTAGATGGTGGATACTCTCAGCTAATTGATCCCATTGTATTACAAGGGTAGATGGTGGATACTCTCAGCTAATTGAGCCCATTGTATTACAAGGGTAGATTGTGGATACTCTCAGCTAATTGATCCCATTGTATTACAAGGGTAGATGGTGGATACTCTCAGCTAATTGAGCCCATTGTATTACAAGGGTAGATGGTGGATACTCTCAGCTAATTGATCCCATTGTATTACAAGGGTAGATGGTGGATACTCTCAGCTAATTGAGCTCATTGTATTACAAGGGTAGATGGTGGATACTCTCAGCTAATTGATCCCATTGTATTACAAGGGTAGATGGTGGATACTCTCAGCTAATTGAGCTCATTGTATTACAAGGGTAGATGGTGGATACTCTCAGCTAATTGATCCCATTGTATTACAAGGGTAGATGGTGGATACTCTCAGCTAATTGAGCCCATTGTATTACAAGGGTAGATGGTG
Source organism: Timema podura (assembly GCA_033556935.1). Lineage (NCBI taxonomy): Eukaryota > Metazoa > Arthropoda > Insecta > Phasmatodea > Timematidae > Timema > Timema podura. The sequence continues at coordinate 3,171,684 of JAVRXN010000006.1, read as the reverse complement.
GATACTCTCAGCTAATTGAGCCCATTGTATTACAAGGGTAGATGGTGGATACTCTCAGCTAATTGAGCCCATTGTATTACTAGAGTAGATGGTGGATACTCTCAGCTAATTGAGCCCATTGTATTACAAGGGTAGATGGTGGATACTCTCAGCTAATTGATCCCATTGTATTACAAGGGTAGATGGTGGATACTCTCAGCTAATTGAGCCCATTGTATTACAAGGGTAGATGGTGGATACTCTCAGCTAATTGATCCCATTGTATTACAAGGGTAGATGGTGGATACTCTCAGCTAATTGAGCTCATTGTATTACAAGGGTAGATGGTGGATACTCTCAGCTAATTGATCCCATTGTATTACAAGGGTAGATGGTGGATACTCTCAGCTAATTGAGCTCATTGTATTACAAGGGTAGATGGTGGATACTCTCAGCTAATTGATCCCATTGTATTACAAGGGTAGATGGTGGATACTCTCAGCTAATTGAGCCCATTGTATTACAAGGGTAGATGGTGGATACTCTCAGCTAATTGAGCCCATTGTATTACAAGGGTAGATGGTGGATACTCTCAGCTAATTGAGCCCATTGTATTACTAGAGTAGATGGTGGATACTCTCAGCTAATTGAGCCCATTGTATTACAAGGGTAGATGGTGGATACTCTCAGCTAATTGAGCTCATTGTATTACAAGGGTAGATGGTGGATACTCTCAGCTAATTGAGCCCATTGTATTACAAGGGTAGATGGTGGATACTCTCAGCTAATTGAGCTCATTGTATTACAAGGGTAGATGGTGGATACTCTCAGCTAATTGAGCTCATTGTATTACAAGGGTAGATGGTGGATACTCTCAGCTAATTGAGCTCATTGTATTACAAGGGTAGATGGTGGATACTCTCAGCTAATTGAGCTCATTGTATTACAAGGGTAGATGGTGGATACTCTCAGCTAATTGATCCCATTGTATTACAAGGGTAGATGGTGGATACTCTCAGCTAATTGATCCATTGTATTACAAGGGTAGATGGTGGATACTCTCAGCTAATTGATCCCATTGTATTACAAGGGTAGATGGTGGATACTCTCAGCTAATTGAGCCCATTGTATTACAAGGGTAGATGGTGGATACTCTCAGCTAATTGAAACATGTAGGCTTGTCCCAGTTCAGTTTTTCTAAACGTGTCCGTGTTGCGCTTGGTTCTAATATCTCCCCGCTGCAATATTTCAGGGGTTGATGCCCCCCCACCTCATATAAATTCCCCGAACCTCAAAACCACCCCCCTCCCCCGCCCGCAGTCGAGGGTCATATTTTGATGCATCGGCGTGGATGCATTAGCCATCAATTAATTGAAAATGCACTTGATCGTGATGTACGTGTTGCGCATGCGCTCATTGCATGATGCATGATCAGCATCAATACATTAACCACGGCTAGGGGGTTTAAAGGGGGGCATGACCCCCCCTACACAAGCCGGGCTGGAACCAAAACTGTCGGTAGAAACGTATTTATGCCGCATGCTAGTGTTTGTACAGTCCATCATAGGAACATGCAGACTAAACTTACTGGGTCTACTTTTACGTGTTCATACGTCAAGTCGTGTGATCTGCAGCTATCACTTTTAATAGATATCAATACTTTTAAAATATTAATAACTACATTTAATTATTATTTTCCTCTAATAAAGTGTCAGCCACCAGTGGATACCTACAGCTTAGCACTAATAGAATACAGATGAGCTGAAACTACAGTAGTAACATAGAGGATCTAATACTATCAGTAGTAACACAGAGGATCTAATACTACAGTAGTAACACAGATGATCTAATACTACAGTAGTAACACAGATGATCTAATACTACAGTAGTAACACAGATGATCTAATACTACAGTAGTAACAGATGATCTAATACTACAGTAGTAACACAGATGATCTAATACTACAGTAGTAAGACAGATGATCTAATACTACAGTAGTAAGACAGATGATCTAATACTACAGTAGTAACACAGATGATCTAATACTACAGTAGTAACACAGATGATCTAATACTACAGTAGTAACACAATTGATCTAATACTACAGTAGTAACACAATGTATCTAATACTACAGTAGTAACACAGATGATCTAATACTACAGTAGTAACACAAATATCTAATACTAAGTAGTAACACAGATGATCTAATATACAGTAGTAACACAGATGATCTAATACTACAGTAGTAACACAGATGATCTAATACTACATATAACACAGATGATCTAATACTACAGTAGTAACACAGAGATCTAATACTACAGTAGTAACACAGAGATCTAATACTACAGTAGTAAGACAGATGATCTAATACTACAGTATAACACAGATGATCTAATACTACAGTATTAACACAGAGGATCTAATACTACAGTAGTAACACAGAGGATCTAATATTACAGTAGTAAGACAGATGATCTAATATTTACAGTAGTAACACAATGATCTAATACTACAGTAGTAACACATATGATCTAATACTACAGTAGTAACACAGATGATCTAATATACAGTAGTAACACAAGTATCTATACTAAGTAGTAACACAGATGATCTAATATTACATAGTAACACAGATGATCTAATACTACAGTAGTAACACAGATGTATCTAATATTACACTATTAACACAGAGGATCTAATACTACAGTAGTAACACAGAGGATCTAATACTACAGTAGTAACACAGATTATCTAATACTACAGTAGTAACACAGATGATCTAATATTACAGTATGTAACACAGATGATCTAGTACTATAGTAGTAACACAGAAGATCTAATACTACATAGTAACACAGATGATCTAATACTACAGTAGTGACACAGAGATCTAATACTACAGTAGTGACACAGATGATCTAATACTACAGTAGTGACACAGAGTATCTATACTACAGTAGTAACACAGATGATCTATACTACAGTAGTAGCACAAGGTATCTATTATACAGTAGTAACACAGATGATCTAATCTAACTAGTAGTAACAGGATTATCAATATTGACTGTGTAAACAATATTGTACTATAGTAGTAACACAGAGGATCTAATACTACAATAGTAACACAGAGGATCTAATACTACAGTAGTAACACATAGGATCTAATACTATAGTAGTAACACAAAGGATCTAGTACTACAGTAGTAACACAGAGGATTTACTACTACAGTAGTAGTCAATCATAGGGTGTACCTCTCAGTTATAATAGTAATAATCTGTCATGGGTCAAATCTTTCCAACCTAGGAATAGTATGAGGAGGATGAATATGAACTGGTAAACTCTGGTAAACACTGTTGTACTACCAAGTGTGCTACCTGCTGGTAAACACTGTTGATACTCCCAAGTGTGCTACTTGCTGGTAAACACTGTTGATACTCCCAAGTGTGCTACCCGCTGGTAAACTCTATTAATGTTGCCTGGAATGACGTACATTAGTGATGCGGGTTGCCCAGTTGCAGGCGCAATAAGTCCATATATTCACCTAATCTACCGCTGGCTATGTTTGCGGTGGAATGCAATATCGGGGGGTGGGGGGTACATTTTGAAAAGTGACCAGATTGTTGTAACAGTCCGAGGTTTGAAACCGCGACAAGCCTGTGACCGGCCCGACCTCAAAACCTGAGTATTAATTGAAACAACGCCAACCAACATTAGCTGAGTGGTCCGGGTTCGCTCGCCCAATTGTTTATTATATTGACAGGTTCAGTGTTGGCTTTTTCTGTCGCCCACTGCTAACCACGATAGGGGAGGGGAGGGGGTAGAAGGGAAAGTTGTGGCATTCACTGAAATGCGTAGCTCCGCTTTGGTTTCGATTGGTTTTTATCAGTTGGATATTTTGGGTTTTAGGAAGTGGACTGTTGGCTGCACTGTTGTATTATCCCGGGGGGAGCGGGTATTCTGTGATAAAGGATGCTTGCTTTTTATAAACAATTATATGCCAATATTCAAGTATTATAATACTCGTGGTGCAGCTGCTCTGGCTGATTGTTCGCTGGTTTGATACAACCTCGTGTTTATTAGACGAACAAATGTTGGAGAACATTCTATACCGTGACTATCTCACTAGGGGACAGTTAGAAAACATTCTTACAAAACACAAACATGTCATATGCACTCTTCATTCATAACATGTTATAATATTACATTTGTTAGTTACGGTTACAGCCTCATCTAAATACCATATTCTTTAAATTGGAAAATTACACTTGGACACAGGAATCGAACCTGGGTCATTTGCCTTAGTACGGAAATGCTCTAACCACTGAGCTATTCACTCATATTTTAAGGCAGAGTCTGTGATGGACGTGTGGAAATCTTCAGCTACATATGAGTGATCAAATAAGATCACAAGCTATCAGATAACTCAGCCATCTTAGACTATGGAGAGCTTCATGTTGTCAATAGTACAATGACAACTGTACAATGACAACTGTACAACACCTGGTTAGCTCAGTGGTTAGAGCATTGGAGTACTAAGGCAAAGGTCCCGGGTCCGGTTCCAGTGTCCAGGTGTCATTTTTCAATTTAAAGAATATCATATTATTGTTATTTAATATGTATTAATAATATATGTCACAAATGACATCTACAGGTCACGATACTTGACGTTTGAATACATGAAAATTTATCAGAAATGTCTGTTCGTGAAAAAATTGTGGTACAGCTACAATAATAAACACGATCTAGGTGAGGGACCTACTATCTAGGTGCGGGACCTCTAGAACTTTGGTTTACTCGTCTCTACCCTAGAGACAACTAGACCGGGTCATCTGCACCTGGGATGACACCGAACATTCCCCCTCCAAAATAAATGGCCACGCTCCATTATTTTCTCCAAATATAAAAATGACACCAGACGCTCTGGAAGGTTCGAATCCCGGGGGACTTGCTGTGCGCATAATAACCAAGTGTTGTTTTTAGAGAACGGGGGGGGGGGGGGGGGTACAACTGGGGTAAAAACTCACAAGGGGGGGTTAAAGCATTTTAGTTAAATATATCATCCACAGGGGAAGAGCGCGGTGCAGAATGTCGATTAATTCAAATAGTGGGACATGTAACCCCCCCAGACTGGAGGAGGAGGAGAGGTACTTGTTTCAGATCTAGGAGGGACCTAGTTCCTGTGGTTAGTATTTGTGTGCGTTGCTGTCTTAGGTTAAACTAACCTCCTCGGGGAAATGACAGCTACGTCACAGCCGTAACAACAAATTGGAGAATATTTGTCAATTTATCTTTTGATGATCGGCCGGTTAACGTTTCCGTCCGTTCAATGAAGTAGCGAGAACCGTTTGCAGATTTATTAAAACAAGGCGTAAATACTGCTTGTGTGAACAAATATAAATATAACATGGTGGAAACAGTCACACCCCTTGACCGGAGTGTGTACTGTTTCTGTCACAGACTGTACCCACACTCCCCCCCCCCTTGTTTGTATAAAGCACTAATTTCAACTTTCCCCGTGTATATGAATAAATCCGGTCGCAATTATTAAAATGGTGTCAATATATCTGGCCCCCGAGTATCCGGTGATTGATTGCGGCCCAGGGAGGCTTACCCAGGTAAGTAGACATCACACATCCCCCACCTCCACTATGATCGCTGTCAATTCAATCAGGATCAACTGCTCGTTCGTTTTCTGCGCCAGGACCAACACTATTATTATTATTATTATTAGAGCTGCAGTCGGAAATACTTGTGAACTAATCGAAACAGAATCTAATTGTAATTTAATGAAAATACAGTCGTGTAATCATCACGAGGTGATCTTGACTGACCGGAAGTGTGTATAGTCTGTTACCAACAAGAGTGATATCTTTTACCTTCAGATAGGAGGAGTGATACCAATGTCCTGTGTATTCTCACAGTTCTAGTGGCTAGACTACCGCTCTCACAGTTCTAGTGGCTAGACTACCACTCTCACAGTTCTAGTGGCTAGACTACCACTCTCACAGTTCTAGTGGCTAGACTACCACTCTCACAGTTCTAGTGGCTAGACTACCGCTCTCACAGTTCTAGTGGCTAGACTACCGCTCTCACAGCTCTAGTGGCTAGACTACCATTCTCACAGTTCTAGTGGCTAGACTACCGCTCTCACAGTTCTAGTGGCTAGAATACCACTCTCACATTTCTAGTGGCTAGACTACCATTCTCACAGTTCTAGTGGCTAGACTACCATTCTCACAGTTCTAGTGACTAGACTATCACTCTCACAGTTCTAGTGGCTAGACTACCATTCTCACAGTTCTAGTGGCTAGACTACCATTCTCACAGTTCTAGTGGCTAGACTACCATTCTCACAGTTCTAGTGGCTAGAATACCACTCTCACAGTTCTGGTGGCTAGACTACCATTCTCACAGTTCTAGTGGCTAGACTACCATTCTCACAGTTCTAGTGGCTAGACTACCATTCTCACAGTTCTAGTGGCTAGACTACCATTCTCACAGTTCTAGTGACTAGACTACCATTCTCACAGTTCTAGTGACTAGACTATCACTCTCACAGTTCTAGTGGCTAGGCTACCACTCTCACAGTTCTAGTGGCTAGACTATCACTCTCACAGTTCTAGTGGTTAGACTACCATTCTCACAGTTCTAGTGGCTAGACTACCATTCTCACAGTTCTAGTGGCTAGACTACCATTCTCACAGTTCTAGTGGCTAGACTATCACTCTCACAGTTCTAGTGACTAGACTACCACTCTCACAGTTCTAGTGACTAGACTATCATTCTCACAGTTCTGGTGGCTAGACTACCATTCTCACAGTTCTGGTGGCTAGACTACCATTCTCACAGTTCTAGTGGCTAGACTACCACTCTCACAGTTCTAGTGGCTAGACTACCATTCTCACAGTTCTAGTGGCTAGACTACCGTTCTCACAGTTCTAGTGGTTAGACTACCATTCTCACAGTTCTAGTGGTTAGACTACCATTCTCACAGTTCTAGTGGCTAGACTACCATTATCACAGTTCTAGTGGCTAGACTACCGCTCTCACAGTTCTAGTGACTAGACTATCACTCTCACAGTTCTAGTGGCTAGACTACCACTCTCACAGTTCTAGTGGCTAGACTATCACTCTCACAGTTCTGGTGGCTAGACTACCACTCTCACAGTTCTAGTGGCTAGACTACCATTCTCACAGTTCTAGTGGTTAGACTACCGCTCTCACAGTTCTAGTGACTAGACTATAACTCTCACAGTTCTCGTGGCTAGACTACCACTCTCACAGTTCTAGTGGCTAGACTATCACTCTCACAGTTCTAGTGGCTAGACTACCACTCTCACAGTTCTAGTGGCTAGACTATCACTCTCACAGTTCTGGTGGCTAGACTACCATTCTCACAGTTCTGGTGGCTAGACTACCATTCTCACAGTTCTAGTGGTTAGACTACCATTCTCACAGTTCTAGTGGTTAGACTACCATTCTCACAGTTCTAGTGGCTAGACTACCATTCTCACAGTTCTAGTGGCTAGACTACCATTCTCACAGTTCTAGTGGCTAGACTATCATTCTCACAGTTCTAGTGGTTAGACTACCGCTCTCACAGTTCTCACAGCTCTCACAGTCGCTATGAATCCTGACCGACACACTGCAACACTACAATGAGCCACTTATTGTCGGCTGATGATTCCTTGTGAGTGAGTGAGTGAGTGAATGTTGTTTGTGAGTGAGTAGCGCAGCGTGGCGGTAGATGAGTGTACCTGTCCATGCAAGCACTACCAGAGCGTATCCTGCCCCTGGGGGTTAGGCCGTGTGCGCGCTTGCATGGAACAACGTGGAATAAAGAACCCCCCCAGGGACGAGCAGAGCACATCAGTTGAAACTGTATGTTGTGTGTACTAGTTCAATACATGAGGGGAGTAGGGCCCCAACTGTCCCTCAATCGCTCAGTACAAGGTCACTGGTCATCACTCAGTACAAGCTGCAGGTCATCACTCAGTACAAGCTGCAGGTCACTGGTCATCACTCAGTACAAGCTGCAGGTCACTAGTCATCACTCAGTACAAGCTACAGCTGTCACTGGTCATCATTCAGTACAAGCTGCAGGTCATCACTCAGTACAATCTGCAGGTCATCACTCAGTACAATCTGCAGGTCACTAGTCATTACTCAGTACAAGCTGCAGGTCATCACTCAGTACAATCTGCAGGTCACTAGTCATCACTCAGTACAATCTGCAGGTCACTAGTCATCACTCAGTACAATCTGCAGGTCACAGGTCATCACTCAGTACAAGCTGCAGTTCACTGGTCATCACTCAGTACAAGCTGCAGGTCATCACTCAGTATAAGCTGCAGGTCATCACTCAGTACAAGCTGCAGGTCATCACTCAGTACAAGCTGCAGGTGTCACTCAGTACAATCTGCAGGTCACTAGTCATTACTCAGTACAAGCTGCAGGTCATCACTCAGTACAATCTGCAGGTCACTAGTCATCACTCAGTACAATCTGCAGGTCACTAGTCATCACTCAGTACAATCTGCAGGTCACAGGTCATCACTCAGTACAAGCTGCAGTTCACTGGTCATCACTCAGTACAAGCTGCAGGTCATCACTCAGTATAAGCTGCAGGTCATCACTCAGTACAAGCTGCAGGTCATCACTCAGTACAAGCTGCAGGTCATCACTCAGTACAAGCTGCAGGTCATCACTCAGTACAAGCTGCAGGTCATCACTCAGTACAAGCTGCAGGTCATCACTCAGTACAAGCTGCAGGTCATCACTCAGTACAAGCTGCAGGTCATCACTCAGTACAAGCTGCAGGTGTCACTCAGTACAATCTGCAGGTCACTAGTCATTACTCAGTACAAGCTGCAGGTCATCACTCAGTACAATCTGCAGGTCACTAGTCATCACTCAGTACAATCTGCAGGTCACAGGTCATCACTCAGTACAAGCTGCAGTTCACTGGTCATCACTCAGTACAAGCTGCAGGTCATCACTCAGTATAAGCTGCAGGTCATCACTCAGTACAAGCTGCAGGTCATCACTCAGTACAAGCTGCAGGTCATCACTCAGTACAAGCTGCAGGTCATCACTCAGTACAAGCTGCAGGTCATCACTCAGTACAAGCTGCAGGTCACCACTCAGTACAAGCTGCAGGTGTCACTGGAGCCCTTGCACTGTGTCCACACTATGATCTCTCCTCTCTTTCCAGACGAATGTTTCCTCCTCATCCTGTTCCTCTGACTTACATCTCAAGTAGTTTGCAGTGATCCTTTATGTCAGTGTTTCGGAGTTCACCAACATCACAAACTTCCCTCTCTGTGTCCTTGATAAAAACTGTCAAAGTTTGGCGCATGTGCACTGGCCAGTTGTAGCGTCGCGGCGCTGGTCTCACGGGGATGTACATGACGTCACTAGTGAAGACTGAGGCCTGGTTCACACGTGTGTTGGGATTGGTCGGAGTTCGAACAGAGCACAATGCATGATCACATTACTCACAAACGAATGCTGGTGCATATATTTCAAGTAAACATTCCTATCTACCGCACCCAAGATGTAGTGTGCTTGTTACTGTTGATTGAACATAACACAATATACAACCCCCCGACCGTTAGCTTATCACTTGGTAGGAACAAAAACAATTAAATCTGTGATAATTTAATACGAATCCCGGGAGTCGAACTAGGAGCCATGGATGAGTAGAGAGAAGTGCTACTGACAAAGAGAGAATACAGGACTAGAGAGAAGTACTACGGACAAAGAGAGAATACAGGACTAGAGAGAAGTACTACTGACAAAGAGAGAATACAGGACTAGAAAGAAGTACTACGGACAAAGAGAGAATACAGGACTAGAGAGTAGTACTACGGACAAAGAGAGAATACAGGACTAGAGAGAAGTGCTACGGACAAAGAGAGAATACAGGACTAGAGAGAAGTACTACGGACAAAGAGAGAATACAGGACTAGAGAGAAGTACTACTGACAAAGAGAGAATACAGGACTAGAAAGAAGTACTACGGACAAAGAGAGAATACAGGACTAGAGAGTAGTACTACGGACAAAGAGAGAATACAGGACTAGAGAGAAGTGCTACGGACAAAGAGAGAATACAGGACTAGAGAGAAGTACTACGGACAAAGAGAGAATACAGGACTAGAGAGAAGTACTACGGACAAAGAGAGAATACAGGACTAGAGAGAAGTACTACTGACAAAGAGAGAATACAGGACTAGAGAGAAGTACTACGGACAAAGAGAGAATACAGGACTAGAGAGTAGTACTACGAACCAAGAGAGAATACAGGACTAGAGAGAAGTACTACGGACAAAGAGAGAATACAGGACTAGAAAGAAGTACTACGGACAAAGAGAGAATACAGGACTAGAGAGTAGTACTACGGACAAAGAGAGAATACAGGACTAGAGAGAAGTGCTACGGACAAAGAGAGAATACAGGACTAGAGAGAAGTACTACGGACAAAGAGAGAATACAGGACTAGAGAGTAGTACTACTGACAAAGAGAGAATACAGGACTAGAGAGAAGTGCTACGGACAAAGAGAGAATACAGGACTAGAGAGAAGTACTACTGACAAAGAGAGAATACAGGACTAGAGAGAAGTACTACGAACCAAGAGAGAATACAGGACTAGAGAGAAGTACTACGGACAAAGAGAGAATACAGGACTAGAAAGAAGTACTACGGACAAAGAGAGAATACAGGACTAGAAAGAAGTACTACTGACAAAGAGAGAATACAGGACTAGAGAGAAGTGCTACGGACAAAGAGAGAATACAGGACTAGAGAGTAGTACTACGAACGAAGAGAGAATACAGGACTAGAGAGAAGTACTACTGACAAAGAGAGAATACAGGACTAGAGAGAAGTGCTACGGACAAAGAGAGAATACAGGACTAGAGAGAAGTGCTACGGACAAAGAGAGAATACAGGACTAGAGAGAAGTACTACGAACCAAGAGAGAATACAGGACTAGAGAGAAGTACTACGGACAAAGAGAGAATACAGGACTAGAGAGAAGTGCTACGGACAAAGAGAGAATACAGGACTAGAGAGTAGTACTACGGACAAAGAGAGAATACAGGACTAGAGAGAAGTGCTACGGACAAAGAGAGAATACAGGACTAGAGAGAAGTGCTACGGACAAAGAGAGAATACAGGACTAGAGAGAAGTACTACGGACAAAGAGAGAATACAGGACTAGAGAGAAGTACTACGGACAAAGAGAGAATACAGGACTAGAGAGAAGTACTACTGACAAAGAGAGAATACAGGACTAGAGAGAAGTACTACGAACCAAGAGAGAATACAGGACTAGAGAGAAGTACTACGAACCAAGAGAGAATACAGGACTAGAGAGTAGTACTACGAACCAAGAGAGAATACAGGACTAGAGAGAAGTACTACGGACAAAGAGAGAATACAGGACTAGAGAGAAGTGCTACGGACAAAGAGAGAATACAGTACTAGAGAGAAGTGCTACGGACAAAGAGAGAATACAGGACTAGAGAGAATACAAGTATTTGAAATATTCCCTTCTCTTCCTGTGTCCTAGGATTGGACAGAGAGAGAGGGTGCGAGTAAAGAAAGGACCGTATAGATGGTTGGTTCGTGTGTAATTAGTGTGTGTATATTAGTGTGTGTACATTAGTGTGTGTATATTAGTGTGTGTATATTAGTGTGTGTATATTAGTGTGTGTACATTAGTGTGTGTATATTAGTGTGTGTACATTAGTGTGTGTACATTGGTGTGTGTGTGTCTACGCTAGTGTGAACCAGTCATTCGGTGTCAGGAGCTAGAGGTCCCCGTAAGAACTGTTGTGTCCCCGGGGGACCTACGCAGGCCGAGTGGAATGAGAGAGAGAGAGAGTGTATGGTGTCCCAGAGGAGAGAGGCTGGAAGCTAGCAGGGGCGAGGTCCCTGGAGACCCTCACACCGTGCTCCCTCGCTCGCTCTCAGAAGTTTGTTTTCTCCAGGGAGTCCGCCCTTCTCTCACCTGGGACCCCGTCCCTCTTTCTAGCTTTATATTTGCACTCATCTCCGTGACGTAGTGAGAGCTGCTCTCAGTATCGTAGTGAGAGCTGCTCTCATTCTGATGGAACAGATGACCTTGTGTTAGTTGTTTCCACTATGGTGTAGTTTTAAGATAGGGTCATAGTGTAATCAGTCAAGGTAAGACTGCTACCTTGCTTGGTTCCACTATGGTGTAGTTTATAAGATAGGGTCATAGTGTAATCAGTCAAGGTAAGACTGCTATCTTGCTTGGTTCCACTATGGTGTAGTTATAAGATAGGGTCATAGTGTAATCAGTCAAGGTAAGACTGCTACCTTGCTTGGTTCCACTATGGTGTATCTTATAAGATAGGGTCATAGTGTAATCAGTCAAGGTAAGACTGCTGCCTTGCTTGGTTACATTATGGTGTAGCTTATAAGATAGGGTCATAGTGTAATCAATCAAGGTAAGACTGCTACCTTGCTTGGTTCTACTATGGTGTATCTTATAAGATAGGGTCATAGTGTAATCAGTCAAGGTAAGACTACTGTAACGGAGTGTACGTCCGTTTAGTTTCCCATGTGTCCGTCTCGCGGCGCTAGTGTCCAGCGGACGGTTGTACTGGTGTCGCCACACTGTGTGAGTAGTTCCCAAGGGGGTAGTCACCCTGCCCACTCCACCGTCACCCTAGGTACAGCTACTACTTTGTCCTCACCCCCCTCCCGCACCAACAATAACACGACCCGTTATATCCCTCCCCCTCCCCTCTGGAATTGGAATTGATAACGCGCAAGGGGTCCCCATTAGCCGGAGTAAAATGAGTTCCCTCGGGACAGCCTTCTCTCTCCGTCCCGAGCAAATTACAGGCAAAAATTCTCCAGTCTCTCCTGCATGTATATGTAGGGGAGTCCCGGAGCATTGGATCATGATGTATATCTCCCTGTGGTGGCACTCTAGCGCCGGGGCGGCTGTCCTGGGAACTAAACGTGGTCGGTCTTACTTTATTACTGCGCTCTGGTCTAGTCATGTCTAGTGATGAAGTGCTCTAGTTCATGTCTAGTAATGAAGTGCTCTAGTTCATGTCTAGTGATGAAGTGCTCTAGTTCATGTCTAGTGATGAAGTGCTCTAGTTCATGTCTAGTTACGAAGTGCTGTAGTTTATGTCTAGTGATGAAGTGCTCTAGTTCATGTCTAGTTACGAAGTGCTGTAGTTCATGTCTAGTGATGAAGTGCTCTATTCATGTCTAGTTATGAAGTGCTGTAGTTCATGTCTAGTTATGAAGTGCTGTAGTTCATGTCTAGTATGAAGTGCTGTAGTTCATGTCTAGTTATGAAGTGCTCTAGCTCATGTTCTAGTTATGAAGTGCTCTAGTTCATGTCTAGTTATGAAGTGCTGTAGTTCATGTCTAGTTATGAAGTGCTCTAGTTCATGTCTAGTTATGAAGTGCTGTAGTTCATGTCTAGTTACGAAGTGCTGTAGTTCATGTCTAGTGATGAAGTGCTTAGTTCATGTCTAGTTACGAAGTGCTGTAGTTCATGTCTAGTGATGAAGTGCTCTAGTTCATGTCTAGTTACGAAGTGCTGTAGTTCATGTCTAGTAATGAAGTGCTCTAGTTCATGTCTAGTGATGAAGTGCTCTAGTTCATGTCTAGTTATGAAGTGCTGTAGTTCATGTCTAGTGATGAAGTGCTGTAGTTCATGTCTAGTGATGAAGTGCTCTATTTCATGTCTAGTTATGAAGTGCTGTAGTTCATGTCTAGTTATGAAGTGCTGTAGTTCATGTCTAGTGATGAAGTGCTCTAGCTCATGTCTAGTTATGAAGTGCTGTAGTTCATGTCTAGTTATGAAGTGCTCTAGTTCATGTCTAGTATGAAGTGCTGTAGTTCATGTCTAGTTATGAAGTGCTGTAGTTCATGTCTAGTTATGAAGTGCTGTAGTTCATGTCTAGTTATGAAGTGCTCTAGTTCATGTCTAGTTATGAAGTGCTCTAGTTCATGTCTAGTTATGAAGTGCTCTAGCTCATGTCTAGTTATGAAGTGCTGTAGTTCATGTCTAGTGATGAAGTGCTCTATTTCATGTCTAGTTATGAAGTGCTCTAGTTCATGTCTAGTTATGAAGTGCTCTAGTTCATGTCTAGTTATGAAGTGCTCTAGTTCATGTCTAGTTATGAAGTGCTCTAGTTCATGTCTAGTTATGAAGTGCTCTAGTTCATGTCTAGTTATGAAGTGCTGTAGTTCATGTCTAGTTATGAAGTGCTCTAGTTCATGTCTAGTATGAAGTGCTGTAGTTCATGTCTAGTATGAAGTGCTGTAGTTCATGTCTAGTGATGAAGTGCTCTATTTCATGTCTAGTTATGAAGTGCTGTAGTTCATGTCTAGTTATGAAGTGCTGTATTCATGTCTAGTTATGAAGTGCTTAGTTCATGTCTAGTTATGAAGTGCTGTAGTTCATGTTAGTTTATGAAGTGCTCTAGTTCATGCTAGTTATGAAGTGCTCTAGTTCATGTCTAGTTACGAAGTGCTCTTTGTTCATGTCTAGTTATGAAGTGCCTAGCTCATGTCTAGTTATGAAGTGCTCTAGTTCATGTCTAGTTATGAAGTGCTCTAGTTATGTCTAGTGATGAAGTGCTCTATTTCATGTCTAGTTATGAAGTGCCTTTTCATGTCTAGTTATGAAGTGCTGTAGTTCATGTCTAGTTTATGAAGTGTCTAGTTCATGTCTAGTGATGAAGTGCTCTATTTCATGTCTAGTTATGAAGTGCTCTATTTCATGTCTAGTTATGAAGTGCTGTAGTTCATGTCTAGTTATGAAGTGCTGTAGTTCATGTCTAGTATGAAGTGCTCTAGTTCATGTCTAGTGATGAAGTGCTCTATTTCATGTCTAGTTATGAAGTGCTCTATTTCATGTCTAGTTATGAAGTGCTCTAGTTCATGTCTAGTTACGAAGTGCTCTAGTTCATGTCTAGTTATGAAGTGCTCTAGCTCATGTCTAGTTATGAAGTGCTCTATTTCATGTCTAGTTATGAAGTGCTCTATTTCATGTCTAGTTATGAAGTGCTGTAGTTCATGTCTAGTTATGAAGTGCTCTAGTTCATGTCTAGTTATGAAGTGCTATAGTTCATGTCTTAGCTATGAAGTGCTCTAGTTCATGTCTAGTTATGAAGTGCTCTAGTTCATGTCTAGTTATGAAGTGCTGTAGTTCATGTCTAGTTATGAAGTGCTGTAGTTCATGTCTAGCTATGAAGTGCTCTAGCTCATGTCTAGTTATGAAGTGCTCTAGTTCATGTCTAGTGATGAAGTGCTCTATTTCATGTCTAGTTATGAAGTGCTCTAGTTCATGTCTAGTGATGAAGTGCTCTAGCTCATGTCTAGTTATGAAGTGCTCTAGTTCATGTCTAGTTATGAAGTGCTGTAGTTCATGTCTAGTGATGAAGTGCTCTATTTCATGTCTAGTAATGAAGTGCTCTAGTTCATGTCTAGTTATGAAGTGCTGTAGTTCATGTCTAGTTATGAAGTGCTGTAGTTCATGTCTGGTTATGAAGTGCTCTAGTTCATGTTTAGTTATGAAGTGCTGTAGTTCATGTCTAGTTATGAAGTGCTGTAGTTCATGTCTAGTTATGAAGTGCTGTAGTTCATGTCTAGTTATGAAGTGCTCTATTTCATGTCTAGTTATGAAGTGCTGTAGTTCATGTCTAGTAATGAAGTGCTCTAGTTCATGTCTAGTTATGAAGTGCTCTAGTTCATGTCTAGTTATGAAGTGCTGTAGTTCATGTCTGGTTATGAAGTGCTCTAGTTCATGTCTAGTTATGAAGTGCTCTAGTTCATGTCTAGTTATGAAGTGCTGTAGTTCATGTCTGGTTACGAAGTGCTGTAGTTCATGTCTAGTGATGAAGTGCTCTATTTCATGTCTAGTGATGAAGTGCTCTATTTCATGTCTAGTTATGAAGTGCTCTAGTTCATGTCTAGTTATGAAGTGCTATAGTTCATGTCTAGCTATGAATTGCTCTAGTTCATGTCTAGCTATGAAGTGCTCTAGCTCATGTCTAGTTATGAAGTGCTATAGTTCATGTCTAGCTATGAAGTGCTATAGTTCATGTCTAGCTATGAAGTGCTCTAGCTCATGTCTAGTTATGAAGTGCTCTAGTTCATGTTTAGTTATGAAGTGCTGTAGTTCATGTCTAGTTATGAAGTGCTCTAGTTCATGTCTAGTTATGAAGTGCTCTAGTTCATGTCTAGTGATGAAGTGCTCTATTTCATGTCTAGTTATGAAGTGCTGTAGTTCATGTCTGGTTATGAAGTGCTGTAGTTCATGTCTAGTTATGAAGTGCTATAGTTCATGTCTAGCTATGAAGTGCTCTAGCTCATGTCTAGTTATGAAGTGCTCTAGTTCATGTTTAGTTATGAAGTGCTGTAGTTCATGTCTAGTTATGAAGTGCTCTAGTTCATGTTTAGTTATGAAGTGCTGTAGTTCATGTCTAGTTATGAAGTGCTCTAGTTCATGTTTAGTTATGAAGTGCTGTAGTTCATGTCTGGTTATGAAGTGCTGTAGTTCATGTCTAGTGATGAAGTGCTCTATTTCATGTCTAGTGATGAAGTGCTCTATTTCATGTCTAGTTATGAAGTGCTGTAGTTCATGTCTGGTTATGAAGTGCTGTAGTTCATGTCTAGTTATGAAGTGCTGTAGTTCATGTCTAGTTATGAAGTGCTCTATTTCATGTTTAGTTATGAAGTGCTGTAGTTCATGTCTAGTTATGAAGTGCTGTAGTTCATGTCTAGTTATGAAGTGCTGTAGTTCATGTCTAGTGATGAAGTGCTCTATTTCATGTCTAGTTATGAAGTGCTGTAGTTCATGTCTAGTTATGAAGTGCTCTAGTTCATGTCTAGTTATGAAGTGCTGTAGTTCATGTCTAGTTATGAAGTGCTGTAGTTCATGTCTAGTTATGAAGTGCTCTAGTTCATGTCTAGCTATGAAGTGCTCTAGCTCATGTCTAGTTATGAAGTGCTCTAGTTCATGTCTAGCTATGAAGTGCTCTAGCTCATGTCTAGTTATGAAGTGCTCTAGTTCATGTTTAGTTATGAAGTGCTGTAGTTCATGTCTAGCTATGAAGTGCTCTAGTTCATGTCTAGCTATGAAGTGCTCTAGTTCATGTCTAGTAATGAAGTGCTCTAGTTCATGTCTTGTTATGAAGTGCTGTAGTTCATGTCTAGCTATGAATTGCTCTTCTCTCGGAATTGACAGTAAATCACTAAGGTGACTGATGTTAGGATAACTCTGAATACAATCTTGCTCTGCTCGGCGGGTTGTGGGACAAGCAGGGGAAAGTAAGACCTCTACAAGTCATCACTTATTCACGAGTCTTTACCGAGACGAGATGATGGCGGGTAGAAGGGGAAACAGAACAAGGCTAGGAGGAGGCTCTGTGAAACGGGTTGCATAGTCCTCGGGCTGCACTTTTATTGCCAACAACAAATAATTTGCAGCCATTTCGAGATCCCTTAAAACCGTGATATTGCGATGTTGGCGTCTTGGAACGACGGTCCGGGGAAATGTGGTTTTGTCCGGCTCGCGTGTTGGCAGCACTGGAGGATTGCTTGTAATGGGTCGTCTGTTGATGGGACCCCTGGTGTCCATATCGCCGGCGTGAAAACGTTCCCGCCAGACCCGGGGACAATCTTGCCGCCTCCCCCCCTCCCCCTCACAGGTGGAACATTACCTCGAAACAAAGGAACATTCGGAATACTTGACTACACCCTCAGGTCGGCCAACCTTAACAAAATGAAACAATTGAAAGACGAGCAAGCACCAGATCGTGCTGTGAGCTTTATTGCTAGTGCGCTTTCTTTCTCAACTTAATTCTATTACAAACACAACAACAAGACCCCAAACCGTCAATTCAGAACTTAGCAAGGGGAACAAACTTCATTTTCTAGTGATACAATCTTGGCGTGACTGGAGTTGAACCCAGTACATTCACAAGGGAATGTCACAAGGATTGGCTGAGATAGTAGGATTACAGTGCTAGGATTCACAAGAGGCTATATTAAGGACTGGCTGATTGTACGACAATTCAAACGTAATAACTAACACTACCGTCGTAGTTGTAAATGTAAAACTTAATGTACAGGGTTTTATACTATTTTATTTTTTACTGAGAATTATTCTGACAATTATCAAAGTAGAAACAGCTTTCAATTGGTCCCTCATCATGTTTGGTTCGTATAGCTTCATAAGCAAGCGTGCATCAGTTCTATATAGCGCTACTGCCTGTCACATTTCCTCTGGTTGCTCTCACAAGGTGGAACAACAGCGTATAGGTAAGGAATCCCGGCTAGAGACAGACTGGAGCTGTACACAGACAGACTGTAGCTGTACACAGACAGACTGAGCTGTACAGAGACAGACTGGATCTGTACAGAGACAGACTGAGCTGTACAGAGACAGACTGGAGCTGTACAGAGACAGACTGAGCGTACAGAGACAGACTGTAGCGCACAAGACAGACTGAGCTGCTGTACACAGACAGGCTGTAGCTACATGAGACTGAGTGACATAGACAGACTGGAGCTGTACAGAGACAGACTGAGCTGTACATAGACAGACTGGAGCTGCACAGAGACAGACTGGATCTGAACAGAGACAGACTGGAGCTGTACATAGACAGACTGGAGCTGTACATAGACAGACTGGAGCTGAACAGAGACAGACTGGAGCTGTACATAGACAGACTGGAGCTGTACATAGACAGACTGGATGCTGTACCATAGACAGACTGGAGCTGTACATAGACAGACTGGAGCTGTACATAGACAGACTGTAGCTGCACAGAGACATACTGTAGCTGCACAGAGACATACTGTAGCTGCACAGAGACATACTGTAGCTGCACATAGACAGACTGTAGCTGCACATAGACAGACTGTAGCTGCACAGAGACAGACTGTAGTTGCGGGCACAGATGGAAGAGCGGGTGGTATGTTTTTAAGAGTGTGAACTCGCGGGTAATAATTCTCTAGCGTACCGGACATACACAGTTTATAGTGTAGTCTAGGACTGTATGAGTGCAGCCCGTGCCACTGATGTTCTCTGTTTGTTCCAGGGGAGGAGGACTGGGAACATGAACCTCCGACATCCACAGCTACCCCTGAAAGGGTAGACACACCCGCGGCTGTCCTCAAAGGTAAGTCAAGTACTCGTTAACTCCTTTATAAACTCAAAATTAGAATATGGACCAACTATTCCACAGCGATAACATCCTTGACACAGAGTGCTACCGGCCTCTCGTACTGGGAATAGTAACACAGAGTGCTACCGGCCTCTCGATACTGGAATAGTAACACAGAGTGCTACCGGCCTCTCAGTACTGGGAATAGTAACACAGAGTGCTACCGGCCCTCGGTACTCAGGAGTATAGTAAAGTAACACTAGCCTCTTAGTACTAAGGAGAATATACACTATAGATGGACTTAGCATCTTGTTATCCCACGCGGCCCGTTTGTTCAACGTGGAACTAGACTAGTGACTTTATTGTGCGTGACTTGAGCGGCTGTTCCACGCATACGACTGATAGTAGGGGAAGGAGAAAATGAGGGAATGTAAATGGACAAGAAAGGGCGAGCCCCTCTCATCCTTTCTCCCCGCGAAACGAAGCATATTCTACAAGGATTACAAGCGAGTCTAGTTCTTCCCCGCGAGAGGACAAGGGAATACTCCCCCTTCCCTTCCTCTCTACCGCTATCTCAACGGGAAATAATTAGATAGATTCGGCACGCTGGTCACATCGCACAGGGCCCGAGAGGCCGCAATTACCGGCCGCGAGGTACCGGCGCGCGCCGCTAGATGGCAGCGTGTTGGTCCGCTAGTTCCTCGCTGACACGTCTTGGCGTGGTCCAACAGAAAGGCCCGTGGAATGGTCTGTACGTGACGGGCGGGTTATCAGCGGCCCTGGACGACATTACGTGGGCATTTTAACAATTACTGTCCAGGAGGCTTTGTCGAGATAGTGAAGCAAGAAACATCCCATAGCTTAGTGGTAAGGGAGACCCGACTACCGGGCTAAGCGACCCGCATGGTTCAACACTCCACTCTCGCGTGCTAGACTGGGCTGCCAGTGACAGGGAGGTCGGGGTGCAAATCCCGGGTGGTTGCGCTGAGGGTGGCTCCTTTTATAAGGGTTTTCTCAATCTTCCTTTACCCAAATGAGAAGAACATTTTCCTCAAAAAATTCTAACTTTCCTCGACCTTATTCCATTAGTGTAATTAACGCGTGCGTACAACCCGAACAGGTACCAAGACGCGGTGACCAATAAACAAAAAACAATTTTCTGTCAGAAAAGGTCCTTCCTATGAAAACTGGACTGTATATCTCTTAAATTAACAGAATTTCACAGGTGAATCGCTCAATAACTCGTATCCGGGCCGGGAACCTCAGACGGGCTGCCAGGTTGGCATTGAACCCTGACCCTCATGATCTAGTAACGGCTCCAATCCCAGACTGCACCGCGCGTACATCTCCTCGCAAGGAGGGGGTCACGGATTCGCCTTGCCCCCATTTGTTAAATGGATACAATTTAAAGAATGTTTTCAGTCGGTGAAATACCAGTAGTGTGGAGGCCATGGGTGAACCAGCTAGCTGTCTCCAGGAGGAACGCGACAAGGAACTAGGATGCTGTATTTCATGAGATAGTAGAGGTCTCAAGGCTCAGATGGTATGGCCGTGTCATGAGGATGGAAAATAATAGAGCACAAAGGGAATTATTGATATGAGGTATGTAGGAAGGCCAAGAAAGGAGGGAAGAAGCAGATAACAGAAAGTGTGCGAGGGAGAGGAGATTAATGAACACATTTAAACAGGAATATGGTGTCATTTTACTACCGTGAACAGTTCATGATGATGATTATGATGATGATGATGATGATGATTTGGAGAAATGTTCAACTGTAAAAATCCGGTGATAGTGCAAATCATCACAGACAGCGACGAGTAATTTCTCACTATTTCTCACTTTTTTTTCATGGCTGTTCCTCCTTTGGCTTCCACCAGGGGTTTTAAAATGTTTGCTCCTGAAAACGCCAGGAACGAAATGGTCAGTTTAGCGTTTCGTCTCCAACACACACACGTCATGTTACAACCTGCATCTACACTGACCTCTTCCAAACTCTTGCAAGCCAGATGGAACAACTCCTTGACCATCCAACACACACGTCATGTTACAACCTGCATCTACACTGACCTCTTCCAAACACTTGCAAGTCAGATGGAACAACTCCTGGACCATCCAACACACACGTCATGTTACAACCTGCATCTACACTGACCTCTTCCAAACTCTTGCAAGCCAGATGGAACAACTCCTTGACCATCCAACACACACGTCATGTTACAACCTGCATCTACACTGACCTCTTCCAAACACTTGCAAGTCAGATGGAACAACTCCTGGACCATCCAACACACACGTCATGTTACAACCTGCATCTACACTGACCTCTTCCAAACTCTTGCAAGCCAGATGGAACAACTCCTTGACCATCCAACACACACGTCATGTTACAACCTGCATCTACACTGACCTCTTCCAAACACTTGCAAGTCAGATGGAACAACTCCTGGACCATCCAACACACACGTCATGTTACAACCTGCATCTACACTGACCTCTTCCAAACTCTTGCAAGCCAGATGGAACAACTCCTTGACCATCCAACACACACGTCATGTTACAACCTGCATCTACACTGACCTCTTCCAAACACTTGCAAGTCAGATGGAACAACTCCTGGACCATCCAACACACACGTCATGTTACAACCTGCATCTACACTGACCTCTTCCAAACTCTTGCAAGCCAGATGGAACAACTCCTTGACCATCCAACACACACGTCATGTTACAACCTGCATCTACACTGACCTCTTCCAAACACTTGCAAGTCAGATGGAACAACTCCTTGACCATCCAACACACACGTCATGCTACAACCTGCATCTACACTGACCTCATCCAAACACTTGCAAGTCAGATGGAACAACTCCTGGACCATCCAACACACACGTCATGTTACAACCTGCATCTACACTGACCTCTTCCAAACTCTTGCAAGTCAGATGGAACAACTCCTTGACCATCCAACACACACGTCATGTTACAACCTGCATCTACACTGACCTCTTCCAAACACTTGCAAGTCAGATGGAACAACTCCTGGACCATCCAACACACACGTCATGTTACAACCTGCATCTACACTGACCTCTTCCAAACTCTTGCAAGCCAGATGGAACAACTCCTTGACCATCCAACACACACGTCATGTTACAACCTGCATCTACACTGACCTCTTCCAAACACTTGCAAGTCAGATGGAACAACTCCTGGACCATCCAACACACACGTCATGTTACAACCTGCATCTACACTGACCTCTTCCAAACTCTTGCAAGCCAGATGGAACAACTCCTTGACCATCCAACACACACGTCATGTTACAACCTGCATCTACACTGACCTCTTCCAAACACTTGCAAGTCAGATGGAACAACTCCTTGACCATCCAACACACACGTCATGCTACAACCTGCATCTACACTGACCTCATCCAAACACTTGCAAGTCAGATGGAACAACTCCTGGACCATCCAACACACACGTCATGTTACAACCTGCATCTACACTGACCTCTTCCAAACTCTTGCAAGTCAGATGGAACAACTCCTTGACCATCCAACACACACGTCATGCTACAACCTGCATCTACACTGACCTCATCCAAACACTTGCAAGTCAGATGGAACAACTCCTGGACCATCCAACACACATGTCATGTTACAACCTGCATCTACACTGACCTCTTCCAAACACTTGCAAGCCAGATGGAACAACCCCTTGACCTTTCAACACAAGCTCTGGCTTGACTCGTGCGGAGGACCACATGAGGACCACATGAGGACCACATGAGCCGGTACTGCCCCAAATAAAGAGCTAACTCTCCATGACTTAACTATTCCGTTTGCAACATTTTCCAAATAAACCAAACCACTGAGAATGAGGGAAGGGGAGAGAAAAAAATCTCAAAACTTTCCTCGTCTGAGAGTTTCCGTGTTAAATAGGACGGACATAAAAGTAACACCCCCTTCCCCTCCCCCCGTGGAAAGATAGGGAGGGGTGAGAAGCCCTCGGCCAGGGTGAACCATATTTCAGTCAACGTTCCGATTGGACGTGGTTGAGAACATGGCGGGCTGGCTCGCTATGGTTCTATGGATACAGCCAGAGTTTCATACAAAAACACTGCTATAATATACAAACGTGTTTTATTGCGGCCGAGATCGATGACGTCATTGTTTATCCAGATCATGAGAACTTTGTGTTTGATTGTGAGTCTGTTTCTGCTGCTCTACAAGAAAGGATTGTGTCCTTCTCTAGGTGAGATCCATTCACCCAATTATCAATCATTAGTTTCTTATTCTCTTTCACTTTACATTTATTATAAAATAATTTAGCCATTGGACATCCTCTATGATAACATCTCACTATATTATTATTAGTATTAGACCCGCCTCGGTGGCGTAGTTGGCTAACGCGCTAGTCGTGTTGAGCTCGACTGCCGAGGACGGGGAGATCGAGGTTCGAATCTCGGTCGGATGAACTGGGGGTGGTTCTTCCTAAATGGTTTTCCACTCTCCCTCCACGCAAATGTGGGTTCACTTCCTCTATATTCAACCTCCCCAATTCCTAATCCATTAGCGTAACTAACCCGAACGGGTAGTAAGACGCAGTGCTAAATAATAATAATAATTATTATTACTATTTTTGATATGTATTGATAATATATATCAAAAGTGACAGCTGTAGATCACATAGCTTGACGTATGAATACGTAAAAGTGGACCCAGTAATTGTTCTAGCTTTCGGATAAGGAAGGCCCTTTCTATGAAGATTGTCCTGTATACAGTTATCCTCCGTCTCTCTTTAGATTAATTCCTCCTCTTCTAATTCTCTCCCACTCCTTGTACGTCACTTATTATATTTTCTGTGTGTGTCTTGGTCTCATCCCCGGCTCTACATCAGATTTGGAGGTCGGGAAAGGAGTCCCGGCAGATAACGGGGACTATGTTCATCAAAGTTTCATCAATCCGGGAATGTAAGCTGTGCAATGGAAACCACACAGGGGGATAGTCCACTCTGCCTGTGCACTCAGCACAACACACTCTAGAGTCTAAACACGGTACTAATCACTGGAGCTAATCCGGACCACAGGGGCTTCGTTGGATCCTTGAGTCCTTTCTCTCTGGTACTGTATAGCCTAGGACTGGGTTGTGTGATAGTACTGGCAGTATAGTGTGTGTGATTGTACTGGCAGGATAGTGTGTGTGTGTGATAGTACTGGCAGTGTAGTGTGTGTGATGGTACTGGCAGTATAGTGTGTGTGATAGTACTGGCAGTATAGTGTGTCTGATAGTACTGGCAGTATAGTGTGTGTGATAGTACTGGCAGTGTAGTGTGTGTGATGGTACTGGCAGTATAGTGTGTGTGATAGTACTGGCAGTATAGTGTGTGTGATAGTACTGGCAGTGTAGTGTGTGATTGTACTGGCAGGATAGTGTGTCTGATAGTACTGGCAGTATAGTGTGTCTGATAGTACTGGCAGTATAGTGTGTGATAGTACTGGCAGTATAGTGTGTGTGATAGTACTGGCAGTATAGTGTGTGTGATAGTACTGGCAGTATAGTGTGTGTGATTGTACTGGCAGGATAGTGTGTGTGATAGTACTGGCAGGATAGTGTGTGTGATAGTACTGGCAGTGTAGTGTGTGTGATGGTACTGGCAGTATAGTGTGTGTGATGGTACTGGCAGTATAGTGTGTGTGATAGTACTGGCAGTGTAGTGTGTGATTGTACTGGCAGGATAGTGTGTGTGATAGTACTGGCAGTATAGTGTGTGTGATTGTACTGGCAGGATAGTGTGTGTGATTGTACTGGCAGGATAGTGTGTGTGATGGTACTGGCAGTATAGTGTGTCTGATAGTACTGGCAGTATAGTGTGTCTGATAGTACTGGCAGTATAGTGTGTCTGATAGTACTGGCAGTGTAGTGTGTCTGATAGTACTGGCAGTGTAGTGTGTCTGATAGTACTGGCAGTATAGTGTGTGATAGTACTGGCAGTGTAGTGTGTGTGATTGTACTGGCAGTATAGTGTGTGTGATTGTACTGGCAGGATAGTGTGTGTGATAGTACTGGCAGTGTAGTGTGTGTGATGGTACTGGCAGTGTAGTGTGTGTGATGGTACTGGCAGTATAGTGTGTGTGATGGTACTGGCAGTATAGTTGTGTGTGATGGTACTGGCAGTATAGTGTGTGTGATGGTACTGGCAGTATAGTGTGTGTGATAGTACTGGCAGTGTAGTGTGTGATTGTACTGGCAGGATAGTGTGTGTGATAGTACTGGCAGTATAGTGTGTGTGATGTACTGGCATGGTATAGTGTGTGTGATGGTACTGGCAGTATAGTGTGTGTGATAGTACTGGCAGTATAGTGTGTCTGATAGTACTGGCAGATAGTGTGTCTGATAGTACTGGCAGTATAGTGGTGTGTCTGATAGTACTGGCAGTGTAGTGTGTCTGATAGTACTGGCAGTATAGTGTGTGATAGTACTGGCAGTGTAGTGTGTGTGATTGTACTGGCAGTATAGTGTGTGTGATTGTACTGGCAGGATAGTGTGTGTGATAGTACTGGCAGTGTAGTGTGTGTGATGGTACTGGCAGTATAGTGATGTGTGTGATAGTACTGGCAGTATAGTGTGTGTGATAGTACTGGCAGTATAGTGTGTGTGATAGTACTGGCAGTGTAGTGTGTGATAGTACTGGCAGTATAGTGTGTGTGATAGTACTGGCAGTGTATGTGTGTGTGATAGTACTGGCAGTATAGTGTGTGTGATAGTACTGGCAGTATAGTGTGTGTGATAGTACTGGCAGTATAGTGTGTGTGATAGTACTGGCAGTATAGTGTGTGATAGTACTGGCAGTATAGTGTGTTGCAGTAGTACTGGCAGTATAGTGTGTCTGATAGTACTGGCAGTGTAGTGTGTGATAGTACTGGCAGTGTAGTGTGTGTGATTGTACTGGCAGTATAGTGTGTGTGATAGTACTGGCAGTATAGTGTGTGATAGTACTGGCAGTGTAGTGTATGATAGTACTGGCAGTATAGTGTGTGATAGTACTGGCAGTATAGTGTGTGTGATAGTACTGGCAGTATAGTGTGTGTGATAGTACTGGCAGTGTAGTGTGTGATTGTACTGGCAGTGTAGT
Organism: Timema podura; assembly: GCA_033556935.1. Classification (NCBI taxonomy): domain Eukaryota; kingdom Metazoa; phylum Arthropoda; class Insecta; order Phasmatodea; family Timematidae; genus Timema; species Timema podura. The sequence goes on along the minus strand of JAVRXN010000006.1, from coordinate 3,145,386 downwards.
GTATGATAGTACTGGCAGTATAGTGTGTGTGATAGTACTGGCAGTATAGTGTGTGATAGTACTGGCAGTATAGTGTGTGATAGTACTGGCAGTATAGTGTGTGTGATAGTACTGGCAGTATAGTGGTGTGTGATAGTACTGGCAGTAATAGTGTGTGTGATAGTACTGGCAGTATATGTGTGTGTGATAGTACTGGCAGTGTAGTGTGTGATTGTACTGGCAGTATAGTGTGTGTGATAGTACTGGCAGTATAGTGTGTGATAGTACTGGCAGTGTAGTGTATGATAGTACTGGCAGTATAGTGTGTGTGATAGTACTGGCAGTATAGTGTGTGTGATAGTACTGGCAGTGTAGTGTGTGTGATGGTACTGGCAGTGTAGTGTGTGTGATGGTACTGGCAGTATAGTGTGTGATGGTACTGGCAGTATAGTGTGTGATAGTACTGGCAGTATAGTGTGTGATAGTACTGGCAGTAATAGTGTGTGATAGTACTGGCAGTATAATGTATGATAGTACTGGCAGTATAATGTATGATAGTACTGGCAGTATAATGTATGATAGTACTGGCAGTATAGTGTGTCTGATAGTACCGGCAGTATAGTATGTATGATAGTACTGGCAGTATAGTGTGTCTGATAGTACCGGCAGTATAGTATGTAAGATAGTACTGGCAGTATAGTGTGTCTGATAGTACCGGCAGTATAGTATGTGTGATAGTACTGGCAGTATAGTGTGTCTGATAGTACCGGCAGTATAGTATGTATGATAGTACTGGCAGTGTAGCAGTGGTAACCCTGTTCTAACTTGCGAACGGGTAATAAAAAAATGCTAATTTTGTTTTAAAACTTGAACTAAGACCAAAAGAATGGTGAAAAGCCTCGTTTCTACAGTCATCAGCTGACAACTGAAGGGATGGAAAGTTGATCTTCCCTTCTCAAAATACTTCTCATGAATCCAAACAATATTTGATGGCCCCAGTCTCACGCTGGCATCCTCAGGAGGGGCTAGACACTGTCAGCACTATCACTGTAGTGTCACTATCACTATCCTCCAATACGGGCTGTCGCGCGCTGCCTGCATCAGCTCCTCACAAACTTTACATACGATGTGCATCTGTTTGTTTAGGCCCCAGCTTGATGAATATGGAAATACTCGTGATGTGAGTGGGAGGGAGAGGGGGGGAGGGCCACTGATGAATTACCGATTGCTATCTTTGTGTGTTTTGGGACCCCCGCCCGCCACCGTTGCAATTAAATCGATTAATATTACGCCTGCGAATCCAATTACAATTTTATGTTGATGAGTGTGTGTGTGTGTGTGTGTGTGTGTGTGTGTGTGTGTGTGTGTGTGTGTGTGTGTGTGTGTGTGTGTGTGTGTGTGTGTGTGTGTGTGTGTGTGTGTGTGTGGGCAGAGGTTTTTTATTGTCGGGGGCTGGTTTTAACCGTGCCAGTCGCGTCACCAACTGACAAGAAGGGAATTATGTAATGTCCTGCTCTGGTCCAAGAGCTGTGAGGCGCTAAACTAGACCTATGGACGATTGGTGGTCCCAGGTGCTAGGTACACGCTATACATTTAATTGTCAGGTGGTGTTTGGGTCTATGTCGATATCACCAGACTATACTCTTATCTGGTCCTCGACTGACCTTGCTGCGAGGTGTGGGATGGGCGAATCGTATCCCTTGTATTTATTTAATAAACTTAGTACTAAAAATCAAACCCCTCGGGTTCAAATCCTGATCTTTGAGAGAGTATTGGATGCACGATCCTGGCTGCGGTGTAGTGTGTGGCTAGCTTGTTGCCTATCGGTCACGGCGCAAGATACATGTAGAGATGGGGGTCTTAAAAACATCGAGGAAATACAGCACTCACTGCTGACCCGGATAATACAGCTCTCACTGCTGACCCGGATAATACAACCCTCACTGCTGACCCGGATAATACAGCACTCACTGCTGACCTGTATAATACAGCCCTCACTGCTGACCCGGATAATACAGCCCTCACTGCTGACCCGGATAATACAGCTCTCACTTCTGACCCGGATAATACAGCTCTCACTTCTGACCCTGATAATACAGTCCTCACTTCTGACCCGGATAATACAGCCCTCACTGCTGACCCGGATAATACAGCTCTCACTTCTGACCCGGATAATACAGCTCTCACTTCTGACCCTGATAATACAGTCCTCACTTCTGACCCGGATAATACAGCTCTCACTGCTGACCTGGATAATACAGCAATCACTGCTGACCTGGATAATACAGCACTCACTGATGGCCTGGATAATACAGCACTCACTGATGGCCTGGATAATACAAACCGAAGGAAGAAAACGATCATATCAAGTGTAGTAATTAATGTGTGTACAAGTTTAAGAGGAGCTATGCTCCGTGTTTTTTTTTGGTCTTTAGAGACAACAAATACTGGAGTATCAGGAGAACATAACAAGGAGAGAAGTGTGAAACTACCTCCTGAAACATGGGTCAGTGTCATCTCAACAAATACTGGAGTATCGGGAGGACATAACAAGGAGAGAAGTGTGAAACTACCTCCTGAAACATGGGTCAGTGTCATCTCAACAAATACTGGAGTATCGGGAGGACATAACAAGGAGAGAAGTGTGAAACTACCTCCTGAAACATGGGTCAATGTCATCTCAACAAATATTGGAGTATCAGGAGAACATAACAAGGAGAGAAGTGTGAAACTACCTCCTGAAACATGGGTCAGTGTCATCTCAACAAATACTGGAGTATCAGGAGAACATAACAAGGAGAGAAGTGTGAAACTACCTCCTGAAACATGGGTCAATGTCATCTCAACAAATATTGGAGTATCAGGAGAACATAACAAGGAGAGAAGTGTGAAACTACCTCCTGAAACATGGGTCAATGTCATCTCAACAAATATTGGAGTATCAGGAGAACATAACAAGGAAAGAGGTGTGAAACTACCTCCTGAAACATGGGTCAGTGTCATCTCAACAAATATTGGAGTATCAGGAGAACATAACAAGGAAAGAGGTGTGAAACTACCTCCTGAAACATGGGTCAGTGTCATCTCAACAAATACTGGAGTATCAGGAGAATATAACAAGGAGAGAAGTGTGAAACTACCTCCTGAAACATGGGTCAGTGTCCGGGGTGCTATCCGTGACCCCGTGCCGAGGCGTGGGTCGCACTGCCCGATGAATGTCCTCTCCAGGCTCCCTGGAGGGCAGAGTTCCGGGGAATTAAGTTCTCATCCGCGGGGGGTCTCCCAGTGACCCTGCTGGGTTCAAACCCCCGCTTGGTCTATTGTCGAGAGCTGAGGAATAAAACCCCCGTGGCTTCTTGCTATCGCGCGACGGGCAATGGACGAGCCAATATCGCCTCTATTGCCCCCTGACTTATGGTCCTGTTTCTTGTGCGAGGCCGAGACGTAAGGACCTTATGTAAAGCTTGGCCTGTCATTGCGATGGAGTTTCACGTCTTGCTTATTCATGGACCTCGTGTACACTCTGTTACTATGCAACATGGACTATCAATATACCTAGAAACTAACCAAAGCCAAGTCTACGTAGTTAATTATTAGGTTTTTCCGTGGGTCGATACCAGACTCTAATATCAGTGGTCAGAAGCGCTATTCACTGAGCTATCTGCATGTTCTTACCTAGTCTTGGTAACAAAGTATAAGGGGGGAGGGGGGACGATTGTTGTTCAGTATTTTAACAAATCTCTTAGCAACAAATTTTTTTCACTAAAATAAAAATAACATATTAGAAAAATTTAGTTTAGTTTCCTACCCAAATTAATCTCGTCATGGTCTAGTGACTTTTAAAACAATATTTGCTCCTCATTTCTAGTGTCTTGTTCAAAGTCCGCTGTGTTGATAACAGATAATCAACAACTGTTGATATCACCAAGTGGAGGGAGTTAAACTGAACACAACCACTGGAGGAATATTCGATTTATTTGGGACAAAATGTTTTTGGTTGTAACAAATTCAAAATTACGGACCTGATCCTGCATTTCGTTGCTCCTCCACCGGCACACGCCTGGAGAGAGAAACAAAAACCATTGAGTCAAGAGATCTTCATTGTTGGGGTTAAAACTGTACCCAGGGGTCTTGACAGCTCTTCCGTTGCTTACGGCTGGGTCCTATAGTAATAATAATAATAATACTATTAATAATAAGTAATCACGTTCAGTAAAAAAAACTGTCATAAGCTCCCTAGAGGGACAACCCTGTCATAAGCTCCCCAGAGGGACAACCCTGTCATAAGCTCCCCAGAGGGACAACCCTGTCATAAGCTCCCCAGAGGGACAACCCTGTCATAAGCTCCACAGAGGGACAACCCTGTCATAAGCTCCCCAGAGGGACAACCCTATCATAAGCTCCCCAGAGGGACAACCCTGTCATAAGCTCCCTAGAGGGACAACCCTGTCATAAGCTCCCTAGGAACAACCCTGTCATAAGCTCCCTAGAGGGACAACCCTGTCATAAGCTCCCTAGAGGGACAACCCTGTAATAAGCTCCCTAGAGGGACAACCCTGCCATAAGCTCCCCAGGGACTACGCCCCGCTGCCCCTGCTCTATAGGCACTTTGTACACGCCACAACTTGCCCCTGCCAAGGCAACCCGCCTATCGAGCGGTGTTGCTGGCTCGTCACAGAATGTCCGATATGCTCCTCTCATTACAGACGCTAGACATGCCCGTAACGGTGGACACGTGGACAAAGGCGTCAGTTTCGTATGGCCTGGTTTGCCGGTGGAGGGGAATCAGGGTTCGAATACTAGTTGAATGTGGTTTTATCATAAATGGTTTATAACTCTTCCTCCACGCAAATGCTGTTACATTTACTTTAAAACTGTATTGTCCTCATCCGTACCCATTAGTGTAATTAATGCACAGTCCATGACTTACAAACTAACTTATCACAGGTTAAAAACAAGAGTTTAGTTCCGTATAACCAGTGATTATCCTCCGTCCCATGATAGAGGGGGCAGATAGTCCTGTTTGTGGGAGGATAGGCTCGTGTTGTTTCAGGTTAAGACCCCCCGCCCGAGCCTCTGTGATGTGTCCTCAGATTGCGTCAGACGTCTCAATTATTCATCTCCCCCCCCCCCCCCCTCTAGCTCAAGACTGTGGAGGTGAATGAGTGGTCATCCTGGCGAGGTGCTGGTCTGGTAGTGTAGTACCCTGATGTACACACGGCCAAACAAAACATGATTTATGTCCGAGAGCTCCCGCTGCTGTGTTAATATTAATAACCAACTGGTACGGCGAACATTCAACATACTATGTACACCCCTCTACACACATACTGCTATCAACACACGAGACAAGACAGTTCCCTCTATGTACACCCCTCTACACACACACTGCTATCAACACACGAGACAAGACAGTTCCCTATATGTACACCCCTCTACACACACACTGCTATCAACACACAAGACAAGACAGTTCCCTCTACACACACACACTGCTATCAACACACGAGACAAGACAGTTCCCTCTACACACACACACTGCTATCAACACACGAGACAAGACAGTTCCCTCTACACACACACTGCTATCAACACACGAGACAAGACAGTTCCCTCTACACACACACACTGCTATCAACACACGAGACAAGACAGTTCCCTCTACACACACACTGCTATCAACACACGAGACAAGACAGTTCCCTCTATGTACACCCCTCTACACACACACTGCTATCAACACACAAGACAAGACAGTTTACTCTACACAACACCTGCTATCAACACACGAGACAAGACAGTTCCCTCTACACACACACACTGCTATCAACACACGAGACAAGACAGTTCCCTCTACACACACACTGCTATCAACACACGAGACAAGACAGTTCCCTCTACACACACACTGCTATCAACACACGAGACAAGACAGTTCCCTCTACACACACACTGCTATCAACACACGAGACAAGACAGTTCCCTCTACACACACACTGCTATCAACACACGAGACAAGACAGTTCCCTCTACACACACACACTGCTATCAACACACGAGACAAGACAGTTCCCTATATGTACACTCCTCTAGAGCCCCGGGCCCTGTACCAAGGTACCAACAGTCCCCTCTAGAGCCCCGGGCCCTGTACCAAGGTACCAATAGTCCCCTATACCCCGGGCCCTATACCAAGGTACCAATAGTCCCCTATAGAGCCCCGGGCCCTGTACCAAGGTACCAATAGTCCCCTATAGAGCCCCGGGCCCTGTACCAAGGTACCAACAGTCCCCTCTAGAGCCCTGGGCCCTGTACCAAGGTACCAACAGTCCCCTCTAGAGCCCCGGGCCCTGTACCAAGGTACCAACAGTCCCCTCTAGAGACCCGGGCCCTGTACCAAGGTACCAACAGTCCCCTCTAGAGCCCCGGGCCCTGTACCAAGGTACCAACAGTCCCCTCTAGAGCCCCGGGCCCTGTACCAAGGTACCAACAGTCCCCTCTAGAGCCCTGGGCCCTGTACCAAGGTACCAACAGTCCCCTCTAGAGCCACGGGCCCTGTACCAAGGTACCAACAGTCCCCTCTAGAGCCACGGGCCCTGTACCAAGGTACCAACAGTCCCCTCTAGAGCCACGGGCCCTGTACTAAGGTACCAACAGTCCCCTCTAGAGCCACGGGCCCTGTACCAAGGTACCAACAGTCCCCTCTAGAGCCACGGGCCCTGTACCAAGGTACCAATCGACCACCGAATAAAACTACTCCAGACGCAAGTATGAATGTGTTTGCGACTCTTCCTGCTAGATACCGCTAGTAGCTACTTTTGTTTACGAGGCGACGAGAGGAGAGGGGGATAAAAACCCAACAAATGACGAGCAGATTACAATAAGATTCAACAAAGAATGCAGGCAACAATGGCAGAGACCTATTGTTGGTGTGTATTACAGCCACAAGGTTATGTTTTGTCGTCACAAACACCGGAGAAAGAAACAAACAAAGTTGCCAGATAAAGAAAAGAAGATAACAATGGAAGAAGATGAAATAACACAAAAAGTTTGTCGGGCAAAAAAAGGGGGGGGGTGTCTAAACGAGGGAGTAGCATCCCACCTTCCTTCTTCCTGTTCTGCTCTTTTTGAGTTCTTGCCCCCCCCCCCCCTTCCGCCCATAGGGCCTATTCTGCTTGCTCCTATTTCCACAAGAGACAATTTTCTTTGTCTTTCAAAATGTTGCAGCGGAGGCTGCTACGTGTAATATATAATATTATTGTTCATCTCACACTCTCTGTGAGGGTGAGGGGTGGGGAGGCGCCGGTTCCGCGCAACAATGGCCGACACAACACAACAACATACAGTACTTCTGTACTACAGTAGCCCCATGGCTTCTTTGGTGCTGACTGACAGTTCACAGCTGACTTCTGACAGTCAACAGTTAGGTATATACCTACATTTTGACTGTCAGAAGTGACAGCTGCTAAACACACATTTTTTTGCAGATCATATGGTTCGGCGTAGGGATATATAATTTGGTCTGGTAGCTTTTCAAAACCGTCAGCTGTCAGTCAGCACCAAAGACGCCATGGGGCTACTTTATATGTACACACATTACAAGTATTTATTACATTTTATCAAATTCAAATGAATAAACTACTTGTTTGTGTTTGTAACTATTTTTAATAACCTCCAAAGTTAGTACGGAGCGTGCGAAAGTCACTTTGCGAAGCTTGAAACACGTGAAATGAAGTTGAAGATGAAGTTGGTATCCTGACATGTTTGAGTGTGTCTCTGCTTACGTCACAGCTGTCATTTATTCACTGGTCGGTGTTAAAATACTGTTTATTGGCTTTTATAAACATGCTCATGTTGAAATATGTCATATTTAGTGACAAATGTAAAATATGTTCAAAGTTTTCTTCTTCCTTTGAGATGTTAAGTTTATTGTGCGTGTTGAAGTTAAAGCGGAGGTTATTGACCTTCGACCTCGTTATTTCAAAGATTCGAACACCCCCTATCTATTAGTTTACTAACTAACATAATTTATAGTAAATAAAATAGTTGGTAAAAGGTTGCCGCATCTGTTTGTGATGTTGGAAAAGTGTGTGCTTAGGTTCCCATGATTCAACCTCTAAATATTGATCCTAGAGCATTGTATCTTGGGATCAGGAAGCAGATTATTGCTTCTCCTCTCACTGCATCGTGGGAGCGTTCACAATTCCACCTGTTGAGATCCTGACAGGTGTACAGGTTGAACCACTGGAAAATAGAACAGAAACCCTACAATCACTTCTGGTCCAAGGAGAACAATATCCCTACAATCACTTCTGGTCCAAGGAGAACAATATCCCTACAATCACTTCTGGTCCAAGGAGAACAGAACTTCTGTCCAAGGAGAACAAACTTCTGGTCCAAGGAGAACAGAACTTCTGGTCCAAGGAAAACAGAACTTCTGGTCCAAGGAGAGCAGAACTTCTGGTCCAAGGAGAGCAGAAACTTCTGATCCAAGGAGAGCAGAACTTCTGGTCCAAGGAGAACAGCAGCCCTACAATCACTTCTGGTCCAAGGAGAACAGAACTTCTGGTCCAAGGAGAACAGCAGCCCTACAATCACTTCTGGTCCAAGGAGAACAGAACTTCTGGTCCAAGGAGAACAGCAGCCCTACAATCACTTCTGGTCCAAGGAGAACAGAACTTCTGGTCCAAGGAGAACAGCAGCCCTACAATCACTTCTGGTCCAAGGAGAACAGAACTTCTGGTCCAAGGAGAACAAACTCGCCAATCCTCACTCAACAGACTACTAAAAACAGAGATACGTTGACCTCAGGAGGACCCTTCTTCTCATTGGAAGATGACAATCTTCCCTTGTCCTTATAAAAGTTTTCTTCTCAAGTAAGGATAAATGCTGCTCCTTCCGCTGTCATGATGCAACTTGTTGCTTATTGTTAGCACAATCTGCGCATGCCCAATCATTGTATCTTGAAGAAGCCATTACTTCCCGTAAGTCTTTCCCCTTGCTGCACTCGGGATCAGCCGCGTAACTAAACTGAATTCTGACGTGTTCTTTGGTGCCAGCGTCTGATAAGATGATTAGCAGCCAAGTGTCTTGAGTCTATCTACAGTGTACTCACTAAAACTAGCATCTGCCCGCGGCTTCGCTCGCACTAAACAATATATCAACACAGTCGACCACTTCGAATTATGAAACTTTGTCGAGGGCAATGTTTTATCTGCGTACGAATATTCATGAAGAAACACGACTCACCCCCTTCCCCTCCCCTTACCAAGCCAGCTCATATTACGGTCCATCTTAATACCAGCCGCGATGAATGTTCACTGCTTACGCTCGGTACACTACTTCTCTCGCTGATGAGATAGCGTAGTGGTGTATAGCTTCCCTTAAAAATAAATACAACAGAAGTCCCGTCTTGATCTGACAAGTACTATTTAAGTTTACTGGAAACAAATAAACAGACAGGCAGAAAAACATTCTATAATGAATTAAGAAACAAAAATTAAGTAAATTTTTTAAAAAAAAGCCCTTATATTGAGCGCCCTATCACACCAAATACATTTCTGCTTTTGGTTTATTACCAAGAAACAAAACTAAATAACCCTTTTTCACAAGCAACAGCATAAAATGACTGAAACATACCTAAATTTAAGACGTTAATTCAAGAATCCTAACAGCGAATCTCTTTAATTGGAAGCAAATACTTGATGATACTGGAACTGGACAGTCCTATAGTAATAACACAGGCGCACGTGGTAAGAACTTGAGCGCTGCTACCTAGCGGCGCGCTGTGGCAACATAACCGCCAAACTCAAACCTCACAAATTAAAATGTTAGCTATTGGCAAAGGGGGGTAGTTTGACACATAAATATCAGCGATTATATTAAATTAATTATACGTTTCGCCGTCAACAACAGTTAAGAAACGTTACTAAAACAAAGGCATTCTATCAAGGGGCAGTTTTTTGAAGATTTATTCCCACCCAGCCTTTCCAAATTTAGTGACAGTTTGTAAACTATTTTATTGACATTATTTTTTATGACCTGCACTTCTCCTGTTGAGTCCCAGACCCCTGGAAAAACTATTATTAGTGTCCCTTGAAGATTAGACATGATAATGTTCTCGTGTACTCTAGCTACTGTCCATACCAAAGACTGGTTGTGATTGGTGGTAGTGGGGAGGGAGTCCCTGAAGGGGGGAAACGGGGGAATTCTTATATTGTTCCTATCTTCGCGAAGAAGTGAAGGGAAAGAAGTTAAATTATCCATTTCGGGTCAGTGATTGTATAGGGGGGAGAAGATCAATTAACCAAAAAGGAATTTTGAGGGACTTATACCCCTTCCCCCCAGGCCTAAAATGTTCCGGGGGGCCCTTCTCCGGTAGATTTCTGAAAATTGGATGCCTTTTTAATCTACTGGAGTGGTCCTCGATTTTTTTGTTTTTAATTACACTCCTTTAGAATCTTTTTGCAGTGGTCTTACAATTTTGAAATGTGATCCCTCTAAAAGACATTTAAAACAGTTCCCATCTGAACTCCCGGCTCGATCTTATTTTGAGTTTATTGGAAACAAACAAATCTAACGTAGAGACAGGTTTAGAGTTTTATTAAATGTATAGTTGGCGTATATTGATTAAAAACAGTATTCTATTCTATTAGTAAATAAATGTTTGATCTGAACTGTGGACATGGTAGCTCACTTTATACATGGTAAATAAGAAGTAACAAATAGCAAGTTTAACCCTTGATAACTCGTGAACAGAAATTATTTGAAATAATTGAATCACTATTTATAGCTTATAATCATACACAAATTGTGCAGTAACGTTTTAAATTTGAATGACCGTAAGAGAAAAATAACTTTTTAAATTAAAGAGGAAAAATGTGCTCACGCCCTAAGACAGATATTCCAGAAGTGTTGAGATAAAATAAACTAACGCAGACATCTACTGTTGTCGTTGCCGAACTCCTGCTCTTGGAGTGTCGCTATGAGGTCAAACAGCTGGACTTGGTCTACTGTTGCTCCCAGTCGCGCCGTTGTGGGAAGAATGAACACAGCGCTAAGCGCGGGGTAATAAGGTAACACAACGCTAAACTAACTGGAAACACAAGCATCTTGTGACGAGTGTTGAGTTACTCCCGCGCCGGTAGAGGCGCTGCATTCCACCTCACTACACACCGGGAATTGTTGCCGAAGAAATGAGAAATGTAGAAATGCTATTAGGAGGGGGGGAGGGGAGGAATATTCCCTGATGCATTCCCAAATATTCTTCTTCGCCTATCCCCGCCTTTTATTCTTACGGTGGCTCTGGAAGATGAAATATCAACTCTAAAACTGTACTGCGTGAATTTTAATATATTTATTTGCAGGGGGAGGGGGAGGAAATATTATACTTGGAGTCGACGGAATATGACGAGACCGAGAGAAAATTTGTGCTTAGCGGAATATGTTGGTTCTTCCTTAACTCGGTTTCTTCGTCTTGTTCTAAACTGTGCAGTAATATTTAAATATCATCTCACAGCGAAACGAGGTCACCATTTCCCCCCCCCAACCTTTCAATCCAAAATAACAACATATTATATAACCGTGTCAGGGAAAACAAGGAAGTTAATTAAAAATAAACGAAAACTAGGGAATTTAAATTCTTGTATGGAAACGGAAACATTAATTTCGCACCTTAACGCTAGAACAAAAGTGGAATATTTTGTTTCTCGTTTGTTTAGTGCCACATTAACACATGGACACAAATAATACATAAAACATGAACCCTGGATAAGTATATTATACAAATGCTGGTGTTAAGTAGCAGCTAGCAATTAAAAAAAATGTAATAGACGGAAAACTCGTCATTCCAACAAGGCAACGTGGAAAAACTCTCTCAGGAAAAATGGAAAAATGTTGTTTGGAAAGTCTGAAAGATTCAGGCAATTTTATGATCTAGCCGGCTGGTTTAACATTTCTTGTAACTTTGTACATCAATATCCTCCGTCTAACATAACCTTGATCAACTCCTCCATGGCTGTTTATAGTGTCGGTGTGCCTTGATACACTCCTCCATAGCTGTTTATAGTGTCGGTGTGCCTTAATCCACTCCTCCATGGCTGTTATAGTGCTGGTGTGCCTTGATCTACTCCTCCATGGTTGTTTATAGTGCTGGTGTGCCTTGATCTACTCTCCATGGTTGTTTATAGTGTCGGAGTGCCTTGATAGACTCCTCCATGGATGTTTATAGTGTCGGTGTGCCTTTACCCACTCCTCCATAGTTGTTTATAGCGTCGGTGTGCCTTGACCACTCTCCATAGTTGTTTATAGCGTCGGTGTGCCTTGACCACTCCTCCATATTGTTTATATGTCGTGTGCCTTAATCCACTCCTCCATGGATGTTTATAGTGTCGGTGTGTCTGTTAACAGATTATTGAATTATCCAGGAGAGCGGATTATAAATTTCAACTTTAAATAAATGAATGCACCACCTGGGGATTGAACCCGTCGTCGATTCATTCAACCCTATTCACCAAACTCTATCTGGTGTGGTTGAGTCACACATCTAGGTGAGAGGTGAGCACCTCTGACTGTTGTTACCTGTGAGGCTTGAATCCGCTGCATAGAACATGCTTTTACCACACGAAACTGTTACCTGTTTTATCCTCGGAGGGAAGCAATGAGCTACTTAAAATTCACCCTCTTTCTCCCTTAGATAGTTGCTAGTCACACCTATCGGTAACTCTCACTAATTGCTCAGTATGATACTTTTGCTTCTATTGCAAGTGCTCAGGAAACGTGATTATGATGATGATGATGATTCTTCAGCCCGAGGGTTGGTCCTGATGTGCCTCCCATCTATCTGGGGATTGGGCATGCACTCAACCCTTCGGCCGGTTAGTGCTGCCCGCACCATTTGGGATAAAGCACCTTTCTTATGGAAGTCCTGAAAGTGCGGTAGTTTCCCGTTGCTTTATACACTGGATCTCTGTATGAGAAAGAGAGAGAGAGACTATATCTCATAATCCTTCCTTCCAGGGATCTTCTACAAGCCACAGTCGACCAACGGCTTTACTTCTCGAGCGGTAGAGATCCGTTGACCTCGGCTGGGTCTGAACCCGCGAAGCGCGACATACAGGACGACAGGAAGTAAAGGAATGTCCCTTGTCCGGACAGACGCTCCCCAAGTCATGATTATATTCGTATGACGAATGTCAGAAGCCCGTGCTGTTGATTTGATCGCGTCTGGATCAATAGCAATTTGCGCTGAGAATGTGTTGTAAAAATCAGCGACGGAGGATAATTCCCATGCACGGGGCCGCTGGGAACTGTTTGTCAAAGGAAATCAAATACAGTCTCCCCCCCTCTCGTCCCGTCCGACATACAGCGCTCGTTACTGACGTGCGGGGATATTAGGAAACACACACAGGAACAAAATATAAAGGTAAAGGACAGGACCAACATAATAAACACGGGAGAGGAAGGAGACGAGGAGGGAAAATTGGCGATAGAGAAACTCAATCGAATACAGGATAATTATGAAGATGAGACAATGCGCGAGGAAAGGATGTTGAGGGAGAATGAGGAATACTAAGAAAAGAGAGTGAGGAATTTGTAGAGGATGTGTTGAAAAGAGGAATTTAAAGAAAGGGCAGTAGATATTCAGAAAACGAGACAGATAAAGAATAAGAAGGATACAATTGCAATACAAAGGAATATAAATATAGAGAAGGGCGAGAAGTTGAAAGATGGGAGATCGAATAACAGAGAATAAGTAGAATGACGAGGCAGAGGAATGGAAATAGAGAGAAGGGCGAGAAGTTGAAAGATGGAAGATCGAATAACAGAGAATAAATAGAATGACGAGGCAGAGGAATGGAAATAGAGAGGCGAGAAGTTGAAAGATGGGAGATCGAATAACAGAGAATAAGTAGAATGACGAGGCAGAGGAATGGAAATAGAGAGAAGGGCGAGAAGTTGAAAGATGGGAGATTGAATAACAGAGAATAAGTAGAATGACGAGGCAGAGGAATGGAAATAGAGAGAAGGGCGAGGGAAGTGAAGAGGGAGATGAATAACAGAGAATAAGTAGAATGACGAGGCAAGGAATGGAAATGAGAAAGGGCGAAGTTGAAAAGATGGGAGATGGAATACAGAGAAAAAAATAGAATGACGAGGCAAGAATAGGAAAAGAGAGGCGAGAATTGAAAGATGGAGATCGAAAAAGAGAATAAAAGTAAATTGACGAGGCAAAAGGAATGAAATAGAGAGAAGGCGAGAAGTTGAAAGATGGGAGATGAATAACAGAGAATAAGTAGAATGACGAGGCAGAGGAATGGAAAAATACCAATAAAGAAACTTACTATTGATACGAAGAAGATAAAAATAAGCATAGAACACTGATGATCAATGAATGATGGAGAGCAACAAATAGATGAAGGGAGAAGAGAGGATGAATGCTGGAGGAAGAAAGAATAGAGGAAATATGAATGTAGAGAAGAGGGAGAGAATATGAATGTAGGAGGAAGAGAGAATAGAGGAAATATGAATGTAGAGAGGAGGGAGAGAGGATGAATGCTGGAGGAAGAAAGAATAGAGGAAATATGAATGTAAAGAGAAGGGAGAGAATATGAATGTAGAAGGAATGTAGAGCACACACAAAGGCCGGGAGGAAAGCGAAGAATGCGCGGGAACTCGCGCGTTTTGTTGTTTTGTTGAGACGCTAACAGCAGCAGGAGCTGTCGCACTCAGTTTTGAGCCAATCCTCCCGAGACGCTCCTGGTGGCGAGGGAGGGAACTGTCTCCCCACCACCTTCACCTACTGAATCGAGCACACTCACGACTCTGAGATGATCGATTTTCTGGCGCGCGCCGTCCGGTGAGGGGGGAGGGGGGGATGCTAATTACAAGGAGACAAAGACAAACATTTTTACTCGGGGGGTGGAGTGGGGGGGGCAAACATGACACTCGACCCCTGAGCGTATTCTCGCATGGGGACGATACTACCTGATGTTATACTCGCACCTGTGATCACGTGGTCTCAAGGCGTCTACCATGTTTACCAAGGGTTTTAAGGATCCGAACCCCCCGTCTGAGCGTGTGGTAACCTAGGGCCGTCTTGCCAAGACACGGGTCCCTGGTTTGATTCTCACGAGTGTCAGCTCTGACACAGAATGGAAGTATCTGGGTGCTGGATGAATCAATACCTAGTTACTCATTATTATTAAATTTGCCCTTGATTATGTAGGTACGCATGTCTCTCGTAATAATACTATATGTACACATGTCTTCTCGTAATAATACTATATGTAACATGTACTCTCGTAATAATACTATATGTACACATGTCCTCTCGTAATAATACTATATGTACACATGTCCTCTCGTAATAATACTATATGTACGCATGTCTCTCGTAATAATACTATATGTACACATGTCTTCTCGTAATAATACTATATGTACACATGTCCTCTCGTAATAATACTATATGTACACATGTCCTCTCGTAATAATACTATATGTACGCATGTCTCTCGTAATAATACTATATGTACACATGTCTTCTCGTAATAATACTATATGTATACATGTACTCTCGTAATAATACTATATGTACACATGTCTTCTCGTAATAATACTATATGTACACATGTCCTCTCGTAATAATACTATATGTATACATGTACTCTCGTAATAATACTATATGTACACATGTCCTCTCGTAATAATACTATATGTACACATGTCTTCTCGTAATAATACTATATGTACACATGTCTCTCGTTAATAATACTATATGTACACATGTCCTCTCGTAATAATACTATATGTACACATGTCCTCTCGTAATAATACTATATGTACGCATGTCTTCTCGTAATAATACTATATGTACACATGTCCTCTCGTAATAATACTATATGTACACATGTCTCTCGTAATAATACTATATGTACACATGTCTTCTCGTAATAATACTATATGTACACATGTCTTCTCGTAATAATACTATATGTACACATGTCCTCTCGTAATAATACTATATGTACACATGTCCTCTCGTAATAATACTATATGTACACATGTCTTCTCGTAATAATACTATATGTACACATGTCTTCTCGTAATAATACTATATGTACACATGTCCTCTCGTAATAATACTATATGTACTCATGTCCTCTCGTAATAATACTATATGTACACATGTCCTCTCGTAATAATACTATATGTACACATGTTCCATATTGTTATTTAAGGAACTCCCTTATAACCAATTTAGCCCTTAGATGCTCTGCCTCGAATATTTAAATTTACTTTATTATGATTTATTTTTGTTTACTGTTATCCTTTTTAAATACCCAGGCATTTCTTACTCTTAAATTATTTATTAATTATTTTTATCATCTATCATTAATAATTATGTCCTATGTTTTAATAACTATTCATCAGTACATACCATTATTTAGCTATTAGCTTGTATAGCAGTCTGTGTACTTCTCAGTGCTGGCCTGCCATTGGTCTCACGACCGTTAGCCAGCAGGTATGATACATTAAATTGAAATTATATCCGTCTGGGATGTAACCATGGTCCTCTAGACCTGTAGTCAGTCCCCCTGACCACTGACCACTGACCACTGACACAAGAGGATGTAACCAAGGTACGGTCTCCCTTACCACTCAGCTACAGGAAAGGACTTCATGTCTAAAACTTAATCAAGCTGTGATTATAAAACTCGGATTGAATCCCAATATTTGCAAATGTCAACTTTCCCCGGCCCGCGTGTTTGGGGGGGCTAGGGTGCCCTCCGTCCCCCTAACGGGTTGTAAAATGGGTGGAAGGAAAGCGGGGAGGGGGACTGAATTTCCGTCCTAGGCCCCCCCTAGGGACCAGCGCATTAATCACATCCAGAGAATGGCACACAGGAAAAGGAGGGCGTCTGGGGAATCCCCGGGTTACCATGACAACCTGGAGAAATCTAATAGGACCCCCCCTCCCACACTCCGACTGAAATTGTCTGAATTATCATTTCAAAATGCAAAGAAAATATAGAACTGTGAAATGGGTTTTAATTGCCAGGGGAGTTTTTGGAGACAGACGTAGTTTTTGAAGGACCCCGGGGGAGAGGGGGAGGGAAGACGCCTCAGGATGGTTTATGAGGGGGGGGGGTAAGACAGATAACACGTAGCGAATTACAGGGGGAGGGAAGAAAGAACTGTCAGGATGGAAGGAGAAGAAGAACTTAGATAGCAAGGCTCATTCAGACCTAGTGTTCCACACCTGGGATAGCAAGGCTCATTCAGACCTAGTGTTCTACACCTGGGATAGCAAGGCTCATTCAGACCTAGTGTTCCACACCTGGGATAGCAAGGCTCATTCAGACCTAGTGTTCCACACCTGGGATAGCAAGGCTCATTCAGACCTAGTGTTCTACACCTGGGATAGCAAGGCTCATTCAGACCTAGTGTTCCACACCTGGGATAGTGATAACATGGCTCATTCAGACCTAGTGTTCTACACCTGGGATAGCAAGGCTCATTCAGACCTAGTGTTCTACACCTGGGATAGCAAGGCTCATTCAGACCTAGTGTTCCACACCTGGGATAGCATGGCTCATTCAGACCTAGTGTTCTACACCTGGGATAGTGAGATCATGGCTCATTCAGACCTAGTGTTCTACACCTGGGATAGCAAGGCTCATTCAGACCTAGTGTTCCACACCTGGGATAGCATGGCTCATTCAGACCTAGTGTTCTACACCTGGGATAGTGAGATCATGGCTCATTCAGACCTAGTGTTCCACACCTGGGATAGTGAGATCAAGGCTCATTCAGACCTAGTGTTCCACACCTGGGATAGCAAGGCTCATTCTGACCTAGTGTTCCACACCTGGGATAGCAAGGCTCATTCAGACCTAGTGTTCCACACCTGGGATAGCAAGGCTCATTCAGACCTAGTGTTCTACACCTGGGATAGCAAGGCTCATTCAGACCTAGTGTTCCACACCTGGGATAGTGATAACATGGCTCATTCAGACCTAGTGTTCTACACCTGGGATAGCAAGGCTCATTCAGACCTAGTGTTCTACACCTGGGATAGCAAGGCTCATTCAGACCTAGTGTTCCACACCTGGGATAGCAAGGCTCATTCAGACCTAGTGTTCCACACCTGGGATAGTGATAACATGGCTCATTCAGACCTAGTGTTCTACACCTGGGATAGCAAGGCTCATTCAGACCTAGTGTTCTACACCTGGGATAGCAAGGCTCATTCAGACCTAGTGTTCTACACCTGGGATAGCAAGGCTCATTCAGACCTAGTGTTCCACACCTGGGGTAATGAGAAATGGAATATCATCTAGTGACGTTAATTTCTGTTGCACGCTTGGTAAAAGCGAAGGAGAAATTATTACGTAACTTTCCTTTGTAGCCAAGAGTTTTATTGAATGTCTCGTTGGGGAATCCCCGCTCTTCTTATTGGTTTAATCAACTTAACTAGACCAAGTACAGCTACAAAGATATGTCGTGGTGATTGGGTTCTATCCCCGAGGGTTACGACCTGTTCATACCTGATGTGGTGAGGAGGAAGGAAGCATCTTAGGGGTGATATACCAACATTTGCGTGGGAGGAGTATGGGAAACCATTTAGGATAAAACCATCCTCAGTAGACCCGACCTGGATTCGAACTCCGATCTATCCGTCATCAACAATTTGGTCTAACACGAGGCTGACGCCTTGGACTGTTTGGCCACTGTTAGTTGAACGCGGCACGCAAATCCAAGACTAAGCAACAATGACCTATCAGGGACTCGAACCTGGGCGACCCCGGTCACAACAGCTCTGGTCATGGCGAGGTTAGTTCCCGTCTCATCCGCGACAGCATCAAGCGCTAGTTGGTATTCCAGAATACTGGAGCATTCATTCCATCACTCCAGACAAGGGCGAAGATTGAGAAGGAATTGATAGAAGTGGTGGGAGGGAGGGAGGGGGATAGAACCTCTTTGCATTTGGAGGCGCGGAGATAAAAATAAGTAAACCCTCCCCTCTTACCCCCCGGGCAGGAGAGCGGGGTAAGGAACCTAATTCTAAGGCGCGGAATGTAAATTATCGGAGTTTTCATTCGGCGGTGGCTTCTTAGAGGGAGATAGAGCTATACTGCAGCTTGGCTAGCTAGAGAGTGAGATAGTGCTTTACTGCAGCTTGGCTAGCTAGAGAGTGAGATAGAATTATACTGCAGCTTGACTAGCTAGAGAGTGAGATAGAATTATACTGCAGCTTGACTAGCTAGAAAGGGAGATAGTTATACTGCAGCTTGAATATCTAAATAGTGAGATTACTTTCACTATAATGTTCTGTCCCCTAAACTACGACAATATTGCTCCGATAGACAATGCCGTATTTTCTGTATGAGATGTGGTGACTAGAGCAGGTCCTGGAGGCTTCATTATATCTCGGAGCAGGTCCTGGAGGCTCCAGTATATCTCTAAGCATGTCCATGAGGCTCCAGTATATCTAGGAGCTTCTGTTTGTAATTATCTGTGTGTGGGCAGTCAGTGCAACCCCTGACTAGGGACAGAATACTGCCCTTTTAGTGCCGCACTATGACGTCACTGGAGGGAAGATTTATTTTTGGGTCAAAGATGTAAACCAGCGTCGGTCTGCCGCCAGCTCATAAAGGGAGCCGATAGATTCCTCCCGCAGCTGAGGACGCCTAGCGTCTGGGCCAGTTGTAAAGAGACGCCGCTAGGGGGCGTCATCTAGTGCTCCACCAGTAGTGAAAAAGGGAGGGGGGGTCGTATTAGCCCCCCCCCCACACACACACACGTATTCCACTGTCTTACGACATTAAGGTGGAACTCTCCGTGTGTCTGACAGTTTGTGTCCTGGATATATATGGTACAACCAAATATATATGAACATATTGCTCCTGACAGTATATATTACCACACAGTACACAGTTATATGAACATATAGCTCCTGACAGTATATACTACCACACAGTACACAGTTATATGAACATATTGCTCCTGACAGTATATATTACCACACAGTTATATGAACATATTGCTCCTGACAGTATATATTACCACACAGTACACAGTTATATGAACATATAGCTCCTGACAGTATATACTACCACACAGTACACAGTTATATGAACATATAGCTCCTGACAGTATATATTACCACACAGTACACAGTTATATGAACATATAGCTCCTGACAGTATATACTACCACACAGTACACAGTTATATGAACATATAGCTCCTGACAGTATATACTACCACACAGTACACAGTTATATGAACATATAGCTCCTGACAGTATATATTACCACACAGTACACAGTTATATGAACATATAGCTCCTGACAGTATATACTACCACACAGTACACAGTTATATGAACATATAGCTCCTGACAGTATATACTACCACACAGTTATATGAACATATAGCTCCTGACAGTATATACTACCACACAGTACACAGTTATATGAACATATAGCTCTTGACAGTATATATTACCACACAGTACACAGTTATATGAACATATAGCTCCTGACAGTATATACTACCACACAGTTATATGAACATATAGCTCCTGACAGTATATACTACCACACAGTACACAGTTATATGAACATATAGCTCCTGACAGTATATATTACCACACAGTACACAGTTATATGAACATATAGCTCCTGACAGTATATACTACCACACAGTTATATGAACATATAGCTCCTGACAGTATATACTACCACACAGTACACAGTTATATGAACATATAGCTCCTGACAGTATATACTACCACACAGTATATGAACATATAGCTCCTGACAGTATATACTACCACACAGTACACAGTTATATGAACATATAGCTCCTGACAGTATATACTACCACACAGTACACAGTTATATGAACATATTGCTCCTGACAGTATATACTACCACACAGTTATATGAACATATAGCTCCTGACAGTATATACTACCACACAGTACACAGTTATATGAACATATAGCTCCTGACAGTATATATTACCACACAGTACACAGTTATATGAACATATAGCTCCTGACAGTATATACTACAACACAGTACACAGTTATATGAACATATTGCTCCTGACAGTATATACTACCACACAGTTATATGAACATATTGCTCCTGATAGTATATACTACCACACAGTTATATGAACATATTGCTCCTGACAGTATATACTACCACACAGTACACAGTTATATGAACATATTGCTCCTGACAGTATATATTACCACACAGTACACAGTTATATGAACATAATGCTCCTGAC
Organism: Timema podura; assembly: GCA_033556935.1. Lineage (NCBI taxonomy): Eukaryota > Metazoa > Arthropoda > Insecta > Phasmatodea > Timematidae > Timema > Timema podura. The sequence continues at coordinate 3,124,102 of JAVRXN010000006.1, read as the reverse complement.
AGTATATATTACCAGTACTACCACTATTATGAGTGGAGGTAGAATTTGAAAGGAAATAATCTCGTATTTATGTGGAGGGAAACTATTCTATCTCGTCTGGCGAGTGTTGGCTCTATCTTGTGTTCTATCTCGTCTGGCGAGTGTTGGCTCTATCTTGTGTTCTATCTCGTCTGGCGAGTGTTGGCTCTATCTTGTGCTCTATCTCGTCTGGCGAGTGTTGGCTCTATCTTGTGCTCTATATCGTCAGGTGAGTGTTGGCTCTATCTCGTGCTCTATCTCGTCTGGTGAGTGTTGGCTCTATCTCGTCTGGCGAGTGTTGGCTCTATCTTGTGCTCTATATCGTCAGGTGAGTGTTGGCTCTATCTAGTGCTCTATTTCGTGCTCTATCTCGTCTGGTAAGTGTTGGCTCTATCTCGTCATGTGAGTGTTGGCTCTATCTCGTGCTCTATCTCGTCTGGCGAGTGTTGGCTCTATCGCCTGCTCTATCTCGTCATGTGAGTGTTGGCTCTATCTCGTGCTCTATCTCGTCTGGCGAGTGTTGGCTCTATCTTGTGCTCTATCTCGTCTGGCGAGTGTTGGCTCTATATCCTGCTCTATCTCGTCATGTGAGTGTTGGCTCTATCTCGTGCTCTATCTCGTCATGTGAGTGTTGGCTCTATCTCGTGCTCTATCTCGTCTGGCGAGTGTTGGCTCTATCTCGTGCTCTATCTCGTCTGGCGAGTGTTGGCTCTATCTCCTGTTCTATCTCGTCTGGCGAGTGTTGGCTCTATCTCGTCTGGCGAGTGTTGGCTCTATCTCGTCTGGCGAGTGTTGGCTCTATCTTGTGCTCTATCTCGTCTGGCGAGTGTTGGCTCTATCTCCTGCTCTATCTCGTCATGTGAGTGTTGGCTCTATCTCGTGCTCTATCTCGTCTGGTGAGTGTTGGCTCTATCTCGTGCTCTATCTCGTCATGTGAGTGTTGGCTCTATCTCGTTCTCTATCTCGTCTGGTGAGTGTTGGCTCTATCTCGTGCTCTATCTCGTCATGTGAGTGTTGGCTCTATCTCGTGCTCTATCTCGTCTGGTGAGTGTTGGCTCTATCTCCTGCTCTATCTCGTTATGTGAGTGTTGGCTCTATCTCGTCTGGCGAGTGTTGGCTCTATCTCCTGCTCTATCTCATCATGTGAGTGTTGGCTCTATCTTGTGCTCTATCTCATCTGGCGAGTGTTGGCTCTATCTTGTGCTCTATCTCGTCTGGTGAGTGTTGGCTCTATCTTTTGCTCTATCTCGTCTGGCGAGTGTTGGCTCTATCTTGTGCTCTATATCGTCAGGTGAGTGTTGGCTCTATCTAGTGCTCTATCTCGTCTGGTGAGTGTTGGCTCTATCTTGTGCTCTATCTCGTCTGGCGAGTGTTGGCTCTATCTTGTGCTCTATCTCGTCTGGCGAGTGTTGGCTCTATCTTGTGCTCTATATCGTCAGGTGAGCGTTGGCTCTATCTAGTGCTCTATCTCGTGCTCTATCTCGTCTGGTGAGTGTTGGCTCTATCTCGTGCTCTATCTCGTCTGGCGAGTGTTGGCTCTATCTCGTCTGGTGAGGGAGATTAAAGGGGCAGGAGTGCTAACATCTCCCCTGTCTGAATATACATAGATGAGGGGAGAGGTGGGAGAACTCGTTGCTGAAATATTTCCCAGCAGCGCTAAAACTTTCCCCTCCTTCATGATGGCCCCTCTCTCCCCTCCCCTCTAGCCGCGGAGTTGGATTGGAAAGGTTGGCAAGACTGCGGCGGTCCTCGGGGGATCCCGGGCCGTGGGATTCCCCTTGGGAGACCAGAACTAATCAGAGTTTTCACAGCGGTGCGTGCACTCCCTCCTCTTCCTGCCACCTGGGACACCAGGGGGACTTTCCCTCTCTCTGTGTGAGGTCAGCAACACAGACACTACAACATGACACCAGACCGGTGGTTTACCTTTGTTAACATCAACACAATATACTCTGTCCTATTGAGCGGACTTTGAACGTTTTGGAAGATGTTGTGTTTGACCCACCTTTAGATCTGCAGGTAGCTCCTAGATGTCTGCAGGTAGCTCCTAGATGTCTGCAGATTGCTCCTAGATGTCTGTAGGTTGCTTCTTGATGTCTGCCGGTAGCTCCTAGATGTCTGCAGGTAGCTCCTTGATGTCTGCAGGTAGCTCCTAGATGTCTGCAGGTAGCTCCTTGATGTCTGCAGGTAGCTTCTAGATGTCTGCAGGTAGCTTCTTGATGTCTGCCGGTAGCTTCTAGATGTCTGCAGGTAGCTCCTAGATGTCTGCAGGTAGCTCCTTGATGTCTGCAGGTAGCTCCTTGATGTCTGCAGGTAGCTCCTTGATGTCTGCAGGTAGCTCCTTGATGTCTGCAGGTAGCTCCTAGATGTCTGCAGATTGCTCCTAGATGTCTGTAGGTTGCTTCTTGATGTCTGCCGGTAGCTCCTAGATGTCTGCAGGTAGCTTCTATATGTCTGCAGGTAGCTTCTAGATTTCTGCAGGTAGCTTCTAGATGTCTGCAGGTAGCTCCTAGATGTCTGTAGGTAGCTCCTAGATGTCTGTGGGTAGCTCCTAGATGTCTGCGGGTAGCTCCTAAATGTCTGTAGGTAGCTTCTAGATGTCTGCAGGTAGCTTCTAGATGTCTGCAGGTAGCTTCTTGATGTCTGCGGGTAGCTTCTTGATGTCTGCGGGTAGCTTCTAGATGTCTGCAGGTATCTCCTAGATGTCTGCGGGTAGCTCCTAGATGTCTGCAGGTATCTCCTAGATGTCTTCGGGTAGCTCCTAGATGTCTGCGGGTAGCTCCTAAATGTCTGTAGGTAGCTCCTTGATGTCTGCAGGTAGCTCCTAGATGTCTGCAGATACCTCCTTGATACAGATGAGTTAATGTCATGCTTGTCGCTGTAAAGGGAATGTTATTATAACGAGGATATTGTTACCTAATAGCGAGACACTGAGGGTTTCATACAACCATACAACCATACAACCATACAACCATACAACCATACAACCATACAACCATACAACCATACAACCATACAACCAGCTCACCCTGAGAACTTAATAATAACGTATGGCACTGAAAACTCTAGCAAGTACTTACTGTACTTACTGTACTTACTGTACTTACTGTACTTACTGTACTTACTGTACTTACTGTACACGGCTGTGGTGTGTCTCACGCGGGTTGGTTATAGGTAGATGTCGCTGAGTGGTTTGGTTATAGCGCTGTCGTGTGTGTGTGTGACCGGAGTAATGAGGGGAAATGGATGTAATGTATGACTGCCACACATCACGTCAGATAAGTGGGGGCGTAATGAGCTGCACAAACCTATGTACATACATATTACATACATACATACATACATACTCACCTACCTAGCGAATATAGAGCCAGTAAAACATTAGGATCACATACCTCCTGAACAAGAGACTTGTTGAGATCTTCTGATGAAATGTTCAATTGAAGAGCAACTCATCTGCCACTGACTCTTATTCCTGTCCTGATGTACTTGAATAGTTCTCTCTTTGATTCATCACTGCAGTGCGAGTACATTTTGTCAAAACACACCCTCCTCCTGAATAAAACAGAACGTAGAGCTCACCTGTGCTAGTCAGTGTTGGCGCTCTCGGACCGCGGCAGGTCCCAGCAATGCGAGTTATGAGCGTCTCCCCCTCCCCCCTAGTAACGCAATATAACGCTCATCTCGGCGAGTTATGCGGGAAGCTTCGTTCATCCTATGATTTAGTTATGAACCCCTCGATAATGAGAATAGTTGTGTTGGAGTTGTGGGAGAGAAATACTTTCCTCCTGTCCTGGACTATTGTTCGCCCACAAGTCCCGAGCTTGCGTTCTTCGACAGTGTTTGGAGAGTTGATCAAGGAACCAGGGATGTCCAACTGTGTCCTGAAGACATGGTGGTCCTTTTGACGGCCTATGTTCAACACGTACAGGAACATGTTCTATTCCAGTATGTAATGTACCAACCAACCAGGCTCCTCCTGTTCAACACGTACAGGAACATGTTCTATTCCAGTATGTGATGGACCAACCAACCAGGCTCCTCCTGTTCAACACGTACAGGAACATGTTCTATTCCAGTATGTGATAGACCAACCAACCAGGCTCCTCCTGTTCAACACGTACAGGAACATGTTCTATTCCAGTATGTGATGGACCAACCAACCAGGCTCCTCCCATACCAGCTAATCTCAATATTACGATGATCTTATCTCCGACCTATTAGTCTTGTTAGAATGTGAACGTTATTCAATGTTTGTTTTATTACAATAGTTTGTAAACAGAATTAATGTTGTATTACACTGTAAGTGTTAGACTTAGTGTTCATATTAAGGCACCCACACTGATGATCACGTTGACAAAGGCGTCACATCCGTATTGTTTAGTTTGACAATTAACGGCGATATCATGGCTTTAGGTTAGGTCGAGTCTGCTAAGGCTGTTTACCCCCTAAATAGCTTCACACTCTCCCACCACGTAAATGATGGTACATTTATTCTGAATTGTATCTTCCTCAGCCTTCAATGATAGCCTGGAGGGTTAACAAGACGTGGAACAGAAACTATCAAGACGTGGAACAGAATTGATCAAGACGTGGAACAGAATCTATCAAGCGATAAACACCCTAACAAGCCCTAGCTAAGGTTGGGTTGCATCTGACCCATCTCTACAGCTGTCTATGTTCGACTAACATCTGCCCCATCTCCACAGCTGCCTGTGTTCGACTAACATCTGACCCATCTTCACAGCTGTCTATGTTCGACTAACATCTGACCCATCTCCACAGCTGTCTATGTTAGTATCTCACAACCCTGTCCCTGCCGTGACGCTGGTTCGCGCCCCACCGCTGACACCAGTACAGTAGTAGTTCCAAGTTCGGCCACTGGCTGTCAACAGCTCCAACATGTGTACCAGTGGTTCAAAACCAGGACCTTTGCTCGGATATTTACCTAACAAGACACCGTGAGAACAAGACCAGTATTGGGAGTGAACCAAGAGAACAGGATGAGGAGAGTGTTCCAACATTTTGCTGAAGAGAGAGAAAGACAACATCTTGGCTGTCAGAGAGAGGAGAGAGCCCATTACAATCGAACTATGCCCCTGGGAGGTAGGCTCCTAGCGTCACTCCCATCCCTTAAAAACAAACGAAATGAAGAAAGGGAGGGAGGGAGGGAGGGGAGTAATAAGGGAGAACTGTTTGGTACAGTCTCGTCATATAATACTGTCCAGTTGTATATTTATCACGAGGAGGAGGGGAATGAAAGTTTGTACACGTATGTTTGTTAAATGTAGGCGCGGACAGAAGTGATACAGACATGTCTACATATGAGTCACGTGTGTGGAACCTTGAGCTGATCACTATAATAAACCTCTCTTATTGGCTCTATCAGGAACTTTCTCTTCGGGGACCCCCGGACATTGGTCTAGTTTTACTACCCCCCTTTCCCCAACTAACAATTCTGGTATAAGTTGTTTAGTGGATGTTTCAAAGAAATACTTTAAACTTTAGATTGGTCGAGTCATTGAATCCTAGCTGAGCGAGTGAGTCAGTGAATCCTAGCTGAGCGAGCGAGTCAGTGAATCCTAGCTGAGCGAGCGAGTCAGTGAATCCTAGCTGAGCGAGTGAGTCAGTGAATCCTAACTGAGCGAGTGAGTCAGTGAATCCTAGCTGAGCGAGTCAGTGAATCCTAGCTGAGCGAGTCAGTGAATCCTAGCTGAGCGAGTCAGTGAATCCTAACTGAGTGAGTCAGTGAATCCTAGCTGAGCGAGTCAATGAATCCTAGCTGAGTGAGCGAGTCAGTGAATCCTAACTGAGTGAGTCAGTGAATCCTAGCTGAGCGAGCGAGTCAATGAATCCTAGCTGAGCGAGTGAGTCAGTGAAACCTAGCTGAGCGAGCGAGTCAGTGAATCCTAGCTGAGCGAGTCAGTGAATCCTAGCTGAGCGAGTCAGTGAATCCTAGCTGAGCGAGTCAGTGAATCCTAACTGAGCGAGTCAGTGAATCCTAGCTGAGCGAGTCAATGAATCCTAGCTGAGTGAGCGAGTCAGTGAATCCTAACTGAGCGAGCGAGTCAGTGAATCCTAGCTGAGCGAGCGAGTCAATGAATCCTAGCTGAGCGAACGAGTCAGTGAATCCTAGCTGAGCGAGCGAGTCAATGAATCCTAGCTGAGCGAACGAGTCAGTGAATCCTAGCTGAGCGAGCGAGTCAGTGAATCCTAGCTGAGCGAACGAGTCAGTGAATCCTAGCTGAGTGAGCGAGTCAATGAATCCTAGCTGAGTGAGCGAGTCAGTGAATCCTAGCTGAGCGAGCGAGTCAGTGAATCCTAGCTGAGCGAGCGAGTCAGTGAATCCTAACTGAGCGAGTGAGTCAGTGAATCCTAGCTGAGCGAGCGAGTCAGTGAATCTAGCTGAAGGCGAGTCAGTGAATCCTAACTGAGTGAGTCAGTGAATCCTAGCTGAGCGAGTCAATGAATCCTAGCTGAGTGAGCGAGTCAGTGAATCCTAACTGAGTGAGTCAGTGAATCCTAGCTGAGCGAGCGAGTCAATGAATCCTAGCTGAGCGAGCGAGTCAGTGAATCCTAACTGAGTGAGTCAGTGAATCCTAGCTGAGCGAGTGAGTCAGTGAATCCTAAGTAGTTTTGATTGTGTCCCGTTTAAAATACTTGTCGTGAATCCTAATCAGAATATGAACTACTCGGAGCTTACCAGGAAGTCCCAGGTGCAAATAAAAAACAAAACGAACGCTTAAGACCAATTTTTGCCAAACTTCAACTGAGAACGAATTAAAGCCGATAATATCCCAATAGTGGAGAATGAAGTCTGAATTTAACTCTGCGGGGGCGGGGGGAGGGGGGGGCTAAGTCTATAAAGTCTACAAACGCAAATCACAATTTGATAAAAGTTAGTAACGATGACATCTTTCTCCCTCTCCCTCCCCTTCGTTATCGCTCTCTCTCCCTCCTCTCCGTTATCTGTCTCTCTTCAGCCGCAGGTGAAATTTTAAACCACTGCGGAAATAAAATGTAAGGTTGGATACGAGGAGGAAAAGTTGGGTCAGAACTTGCCGTCCCAGGACCCTCGCCTGAGGTCCTGCGTCCTTGGGGAGGTCCCCTCTCCGTGTAACCCAATCAGGACTCTCCCCCCTCCTCTTTGGACGGACAATGCAATTATCACCGCCGGTGGTTTCTTCAGTCAGTTGACAGCTTTTTATTACGTTTAAAATTCTCCGTGGGTTGAACCTAAAACTTTGAATCTGTCCTCTTTGCGCCGGTCTGGCCTCGAGCCGTGGACGGGAGCGCCGAGACATCTCTGCGGAGCCTAATTGGCGTGCCCTGGAAAGTTTGGCTGCTTCTAGAAGATTCTTGGAGTTATATTTAAGGCCATCTTTCAGCTTCATATTCGATAATTTCAGAGAATGTTTAAATGTCTCGGTGGGGCACATTTATTCCAGGGGGGGTGTCCCCTGTCCCCCTGTCTCCCGGGTGGCAGTGTGGGATAGTCCGTCCTTCTTCTCGCAACATATTTCCCCCTCCCGCGGAGGATCATGTCATTTCTGAAACAGTTGAATGTCGGGGAAGCGCAATAAAGATATTCACAAGCAATGTAATGAGGGGTTGCGTTGCGTCTAGGGGCAGCCACACACCAAGTTCCGGCGAGCGGGTAGCACTCCAGACCGACCGCAATCTTCTAGTCCTGTTCCCCTAAACTACATGTCTACTATCTCTCGTGGGTCTTGTTAACGCATTGCTGGTGTTGTACAATTAGGTTAAGTTTGTTCATTGGACTAGGCTGGGTTTGAACCGGGCCCTTAGATACAGAACTAGAGGGCTGGGCCTAGTCGATAAGGATGAGGAGGTTGAGTAGCAAGAGGGACACAGTGTTTTGAGACGGAGTGTACCGGTCGCGCCGGGACTTGAACCCGTGCGAGAGAGGCCGAGTCTTACAAGAACAAGCTGAGGGTCATTTGCACCTAGGACCACACCCGGCTGAGATGACCATGATTGAGGTTGTTGACGATCATTTCCAACACTAGGACTGGTATTCGCGTGGAGAGAGGAAGGTAGAATCTCTGACTAGCACCTGGTCACGGCGTAACAACGTTCATTCGCCTTGAAAGAGAGTGGAAAACAACAGATAGCTGTCTTCCTTCCCTTGTCCTGTAGATCAGCATTGATTGAACGAGTTGACACGATTTAATTCAGGGATAAACACAACCTCCAGACCACATAACATCAGTTTACCACAAGATGAGCGGTAAAATGTCCCACCTTCGCTGTGGCCCTACCAGGATTCGAACTGGGCTTTACAGAACTTGTTGTTATAAAGTCCAGCAATGGGTAAAGTCACTCTTCAGGACTTGTCATAAAGTCCAGCAATGGATAAAGTCGCTCTTCAGGACTTGTCATAAAGTCCAGCAATGGATAAAGTCACTCTACAGGACTTGTCATAAAGTCCAGCAATGGATAAAGTCGCTCGCACCAATCAATACCCCCCTCCCTCACCCAAGGTCCCTCACGTGCTAATTATGGTGCGTCGTGTCTTGGAGACGGGCGACGCTAGTCAGGGGCCCCTAGGGGGTGGGGGAGGAGACTTTGGAGCGACGACCACATCGATAATGAGTTCCCTGCGGGGGTCCCTCTCCCTCCGGGCCACCTGAGACCCTCTCTTAGGGGGGAGGGAAGGGGGATGAATTATTTATCTCTCTCGACTTTGGTCCAACTCCTCGGGTCCTGATCACTGGGATAGCGACAGTATTCGCCCGGAGAGAGGAGTGAGGATCACACATGCCTCAGTATCATATTAACTAAGACAATAAAATAATAATCTATGGACCGAATCAAATATGTCTTCAAAATAAAAGGTACTTTTCATCAAGATATATTTTGGAATGTTCTACAATAAAGTAAAATACTGACAAGATGAGATTATCCAAAGAATCAGCGAGAACAGTCTGGCTATGTTTCGCGAGGGAGGTTCTGTGATTGGCTCATCTTACAGGAAGTGTCCACTATGTACAATACAACTAGAACCTGCTATGTTTCACGAGGGAGGTGCTGTGATTGGCTCATCTTACAGGAAGTGTCCACTATGTACAATACAACTAGAACCTGCTATGTTTCGCGAGGGAGGTTCTGTGATTGGCTCATCTTACAGGAAGGGTCCACTATGTACAATACAACTAGAACCTGCTATGTTTCACGAGGGAGGTGCTGTGATTGGCTCATCTTACAGGAAGGGTCCACTATGTACAATACAACTAGAACCTGCTATGTTTCGCGAGGGAGGTTCTGTGATTGGCTCATCTTACAGGAAGGGTCCACTATGTACAATACAACTAGAACCTGCTATGTTTCGCGAGGGAGGTTCTGTGATTGGCTCATCTTACAGGAAGTGTCCACTATGTACAATACAACTAGAACCTGCTATGTTTCACGAGGGAGGTGCTGTGATTGGCTCATCTTACAGGAAGTGTCCACTATGTACAATACAACTATAACCAACTAGAATTGGTAAACCTCTAAAATGACGAGTTTTATTCAGGAATACCAAAAGTTTCATCAACGTTTTGGACCGTTCGAGTCTGATAAACTCTAGTACCAAACGAGAGATCTCGAGAACTGGGGGCCAGAATCAGAGGTTTATCATGAACGTTTGAAGTATTTGTATAGTGCGTTGAGGGGGGGGGGGGGGGGAGTGTGCTACATTTGTCGACACTACACCAAATTCTGACCCCAATCCTGACCCATGTTGAGTGATCCCTTCCTTCCCCTTTTCTTTCAAGTGAAATATTGTAGCCAAACAATGATCATCACATGTAACCAACTTTAGACCATCAACATTCCTTGAATGTCACTAACATTTGGCACTATAAAAACTGTAATATCTTTCAATCTGACACCATAGCTCAGTCGGTAGCGGGGCTGTCTACTGAACTAAGGGTCTCGGGTTCGATTCCCGGTATGGCCAAAAAATTAATCATTGGTGAACTGTGGGTCTACCCTTTCACATTGATGAATTAACGGCCAGGGGACTGGATGCTGTGCTTGCCCTAGCCGTAAGTTATATTACGAGGAATATGACACTACGACAGCCCTAGCAAGCCGGTAGTGGAAAATATATCGCTTGAATAAAAAACTGACCACAGGCTGGAAACAGTCGTGGATGGAATTTAAATAAATAAAGTCATCAAACAAGTTATCAATTGTACTTCCTTATCTCTTTACATCACTAACTAAACAGGCTAATAATATAAATACAATTTTAATATATTTATTTTCGCCATTGTGGCAACATGAATTTCCATTTTTTCGAATAATGTTTTTAAATGAAAATCAGTCTAGCTACCCCTATGCGATGCAACCTCATCACCTCGGGTCATTTTCAAAGTCCGTCTACAAGCCGCACCTTGCTTGAAGTTGAGGTTATGTCTGAAAATTGATATTTGTCAAAGGATTGTCTAAGTCCTGTATATACTCCTATTTTTGGAATTATGTTTTCCTGAATTTAATTGTAGACGATTCTTTATTTAAAATAATATTGTCACTACAACTGACACATTTTTTCTCCTTTGGTTTGTGGATTATCGACTATTTACTACCAGGATTGTGTAAGCTGTCTATTAATCTTGTTTCTGCTGGCTCTTGTTCGTCAGGGAGGTTTCATTTGACTGACGGCTTGTAGATTATGTGGAGGAAATATTGTTGAGATCCTAGACTGGTTTCTTGGAATTAACATGATAATTCCGTCGAGCAAAATAACATTTGTGTTAGCAAAACATCAACGCACATCGCCCAGTGGCTAATCTACGCCTCGTCCTTGTATTCTTATTACTAAGTTGTCTTAGATCTAACATTTTACAAAATGCCCTTTATAATTCAGTTAACAAAGTTAAATAAGAACAACACATCTCATAATATTTACATTTTTCAGCATTATTTAGTCAGTTCTTGATATAGTTCGGGTGTAGCGCTCCTATGGATTATTGTGTCAGTATTACTTGCTTGGGAGTTTTAGTCTCAGTGGCTCCGCGGGTGGCTCCTTTCGAGACAATCATTTATGCGTCACTATAACTCGAGATTTCGAGCTGTCACTGTTGGTTTTATCTCTAGAATGAAGAAACAACTGGAGTTTGGTGTTTTGTAAATAACAACACATGTCACTGTCCACATAAACTGAGATGTTCTATTCGTGATATAATGTGCTCTTATTGACTGTTCTGTGTCTGCAGGTCTCCTGGAGGCGTGTGTGGAGGCAGACGTGTCGTGCCACCCTCCGGTCACACCAGGAGATGGCGACAACAGTCTCGAGTCCGGTGAGTGGAACATGTCACAACTTGCTATTATCTCCCTGACAAGTTGTTACCAGCAAGTGCTCTGTGGTGTTAACTGGCTCTAGGAGATGGCGACAACAGTCTCGAGTCTGGTGAGTGGAACATGTCACAACTTGCTATTATCTCCCTGACAAGTCGGTACCAGCAAGTGCTCTGTGGTGTTAACTGGCTCTAGGAGATGGCGACAACAGTCTCGAGTCTGGTGAGTGGAACATGTCACAACTTGCTATTATCTCCCTGACAAGTTGGTACCAGCAAGTGCTCTGTGGTGTTAACTGGCTCTAGGAGATGGCGACAACAGTCTCGAGTCTGGTGAGTGAAACATGTCACAACTTGTTATTATCTCCCTGACAAGTTGGTACCAGCAAGTGCTCTGTGGTGTTAACTGGCTCTAGGAGATGGCGACAACAGTCTCGAGTCTGGTGAGTGGAACATGTCACAACTTGCTATTATCTCCCTGACAAGTTGGTACCAGCAAGTGCTCTGTGGTGTTAACTGGCTCTAGGAGATGGCGACAACAGTCTCGAGTCTGGTGAGTGGAACATGTCACAACTTGCTATTATCTCCCTGACAAGTTGGTACTAGCAAGTGCTCTGTGGTGTTAACTGGCTCTAGGATGATCACGGGGCAGAAAAATTAAATAAGAAGTCGATAAATGTGCTCTCCATGGAATCATGATATTATTATCTGTAAGATATCTAAGCCGCACGCGACGCATTTTCACCGGACGTCCCAGGTTCGTATCCTGACCGACTCATACGTACGCCCTGATCGTTCTCGGGTCTAATATTAGTGGACGCTGGGCTCCATTGTCTTGTGATCGAGCGCCAGGCAATTTACAGTCCATTCTTCATAGGAAGGGCTTATCTGACAGCTAGACAAGTTACTAGATCTGCTGTCATGTATTCACACGTCAAATCATGTGATATGCACACTTTTGATAGATATTATCAATACTTTCAAAACAACAATAATAATAGTAAAATGTTATTAGAACATTTTCTCGAGAAAAAATAAGGTTTTTTTTCCTCGAAGGCCTTTCTTATAAAAATTGGACTGTATGTATCCCACCAACGTTACGGTGAGGTTATTGTTACATATGAAATTAATACGATTATTAAATGAATATTCGTTTATTAAGTTTATATTTAATTATAATACCTAATTACGGTTAACATCTTATGAACTGATACCGATTGACTGCGACACAGCGAGTGCCCTTTTGACTCGAGTCTAGGGGTTGTTGTCCAACCCCGCGGTCCTCAAGGAAGGGTTGTTAGGCCCCCATACAACCAGGATGGTTGCTCTACTAGTAATTCTAACCGAGGCAGCGAGGCCGGCTCGGTTTGGTACCAGCTCGCACCACTAGAATGCGCGCATCAAGTCCATACTAAGATGGGACAAAGGGCACTTGTATAAGAACACAGAACAATGGAGGAGGAGAGGATAATAAAGGGAAGAGAGAGGAAGGAAGTGTCCTCCTCTTCCTCTGCGTGTTAGTGTACATGGGGCGTGTAATTATAAATATAGGTGAGTGTGATACTCACACATCATGCCTTGTAACACACTGACAGATTCAATATACATGATTGTTAACTGGGAAAAGATTGAAGTAAATGTTTCTCAAGAAGATTCTCGTCTCAATGATGTCGGTCGGCCCATTCGAAGAGAAGATAACCCCGTAGAGGAATGAATATCCAGCAAGTAGCAAAGTACCTACACACCCCGGATATTTCTCATTTCAGAGCCCCCTCATGCTTCTACCCCCAGATATCCCCGACGTCCATGTCGATCTATCCTGTCGGCAGGAAGCGATAAAATGAGACTGAAATGTTTTATTCTTGTGACAAGCGTTATTCGCATTATGTTAGGCTCAACATTTGCTCTGCATACTTTCTAAACAACCATGGACTCCTGCATTGGCGAGCAAACGCTGTTTTGAGACGTGATCATTAGTTATTTGTTGTTCTTTATGTCTGTACAGGAACAAAGAGCGAACAAACCATTTGTGTTCACCTCAAACTGAAGTTGTACAATCCTGAGCTAATTTTACAGATATTATGTTATGTGGCAAACTATTTGCACATTCTTGAATAAAGAAAAACAACTTTTGTTCTTAAATAAAAAAATATGTGTGGGATTCCTTAACATTTTCATTGCTATAAAAACAACTTGTAAAGAATCTGTTGAGATTTATATGTATTTTACCGATAAGTTAATAAAACTTCAATAAATATCAGAGGATTTCCCCAATATTGTTTTAAAACAAATCTTGTTAATCCGAAGAGTATAAATGTTTTCCCGACAGATTAAATAAAATATTAAAACCACGTGAGACTCGCAAGTCATCCCCGAGCAGATATCATGTCTTTAGTCTCTTGTCTACACGTGTGTTGTAGAACAAACTTCTCTCTTGTCTACACGTGTGTTGTAGAACAAACTTCTCTCTTGTCTACACGTGTGTTGTAGAACAAACTGTTCTCTTGTCTACACGTGTGCTGTAGAACAAACTTCTCTCTTGTCTACACGTGTGTTGTAGAACAAACTTCTCTCTTGTCTACACGTGTGTGTTCTCTATCAAGGAATTCAATATTTTTCAGATCTCAGAGAATCCCCCCCTCCCTCTCTAGTACATCCTAGGAAGAAGTAACCCCCCCTACCCCCAGTGTTGAGGGTGTGATCCCCCTCCCTGACTCCTCCCCCTGGTGACCTCTGACCCTCTGTGACCTCCCAAACGAGGGCTCCAGGGCAGCTAATGGCTCTTGAAAGCCAGAGGGTTTCATGTCCGTGCCACTTTTAATTGCCGCCATGTAGATGAGGGGGGAAGAGGGGGTACTGGACACTTGCCCCCGTGTAATGGACACCACGTGTGTCGTCAGGTGCGGGCCGAGCCCTTGGATGAACCGCGAGGAGATCTCTCGACTCTTTACTGGGGTCTCTGCCCTCTTTCTTCACTTGTCTTCCTTCAGCTGAATCTCGAACATAACCACAGGTACATTTACTGGGCGTGGTTACTTTGTGGTTACTTTGTGGTTACTCGGTAGCTACTAGGTGGTTAATTGGTGGCTACTTTGTGGTTACTCGGTAGCTACTAGGTGGTTACTTGGGGATTACTTGGGGATTACTTGGTGGTTACTCGGAAGTTACTTGGTGGTTACTCGGGGGTTACTCGGTAGCTACTAGGTGGTTACTTAGGGGTTACTTGGGGGTTACTTGGGGGTTACTTGGGGATTACTTGGGGATTACTTGGTGGTTACTTGGTGGTTACTTGGTGGTTACTCGGTAGCTACTAGGTGGTTACTTGGGGGTTACTTGGGGATTACTTGGGGATTACTTGGTGGTTACTTGGTGGTTACTCGGGGGTTACTCGGTAGCTACTAGGTGGTTACTTAGGGGTTACTTGGTGGTTACTTAGGGGTTACTTGGGGTTACTTGGGGGTTACTTGGGGATTACTTGGGGATTACTTGGTGGTTACTTGGTGGTTACTTGGTGGTTACTCGGTAGCTACTAGGTGGTTACTTGGGGGTTACTTGGGGATTACTTGGGGATTACTTGGTGGTTACTTGGTGGTTACTCGGGGGTTACTCGGTAGCTACTTGGTGGTTACTTGGTGGCTACTCGGGGGTAAATTTAGGTAAGATTATTTTTAAAATAGTGAACTAAACTCAGGGTTGCAGGTAATACGGTGTATCTCACATTCCAAATCTTTAAAAATTGTTACGTTTAAACACCCCCAGAATTATCAACGGAGACTAGGTGATAGGGTTCGTACTGTCATTAGTGTGGGGTAGACCATGAGACCACGGGTGTGAGTGGTCCATATAAAGATGTTCCACACACAACTGTGATTGTTATATTCACTCAGGAAGTTTCAGTCGTTGTAAGTGTCGCCTCCTGCTGTCATTCCTCCTGTACCAGGAACACAGGAGGTGTTTGTGAATGTTGGCAACATTTGGAGCTGAGCCTCCTTCACTTGAACACGATATCTCGCAGGGTTGTGGGGCAACAAGCGAGCAACTCCTCCTGCTGTCATTCCTCCTGTACCAGGAACACAGGAGGTGTTTGTGAATGTTGGCAACATTTGGAGCTGAGCCTCTTCCACTTGAACACGATATCTCGCAGGGCTGTGGGGCAACAAGCGAGCAACTCCTGCTGGTGTCATTATATTGGAGCAGCTCTAGCCCTCATTTCACCATCTTTAGTTATGAAGGGAACGCAGCCTTTTAGAAGCGCTCGTCTATAAAGTATTTCTAAGTAAACCAAGGATGCCGCTTCCATGAAAAAAAACCCATACAAACCGATAAGTTATTGAGTACATGTTTCAATTATGTAAGAAACTGTCAAAATAAAATTAGTAATTGAAAAACCAATGGTTTGTTGTGAAAGATTTGATTGTCAAAAGTGAGAGCAGCTCAATACTTGATGTCACTTGCCTACACTCCAGTGAGTCTAACTTACTTTACTGGGGACTATTGTCTAAATTCCAGGTGAGAAGTTTCTTCTAACAAATACAGTCATTGTTTGATATTTGAGAACTAGCAGCGAGCTTTCCTCTTTACCTTCAGATAAGAAGTTTCCTCTAACAAATACAGTCATTGTTTGATATTTGAGAACTAGCAGTGAGCTTTCCTCTTTACCTTCATATAAGAAGTTTCCTCTAACAAATACAGTCATTGTTTGATATTTGAGAACTAGCAGCGAGCTTTCCTCTTTACCTTGAGATAAGAAGTTTCCTCTAACAAATACAGTCATTGTTTGATATTTGAGAACTAGTAGCGAGCTTTCCTCTTTACCTTGAGATAAGAAGTTTCCTCTAACAAATACAGTCATTGTTTGATATTTGAGAACTAGCAGTGAGCTTTCCTCTTTACCTTGAGATAAGAAGTTTCCTCTAACAAATACAGTCATTGTTTGATATTTGAGAACTAGCAGCGAGCTTTCCTCTTTACCTTGAGATAAGAAGTTTCCTCTAACAAATACAGTCATTGTTTGATATTTGAGAACTAGCAGCGAGCTTTCCTCTTTACCTTGAAATAAGAAGTTTCCTCTAACAAATACAGTCATTGTTTTATATTTGAGAACTATCAGCGAGATTTCCTCTTCACCTTCAGATAAGAAGTTTCCTCTAACAAATACAGTCATTGTTTTATATTTGAGAACTAGCAGCGAGATTTCCTCTTTACCTTCAGATAAGAAGTTTCGTAGTTTTCTTTCCCTTATTTCTTATTGGCATGATGAAGGGTGGTTGCAGGTGAAGGGCGAACGGGAGTATACACTTATACAGAATATATAAGTAGTTTCATAAAAGCTACAGACCATTGTCTGACAGTGATTGATACTTTCTCCCTGACTGAACCGGCCGCCTTAAAGTTTAGCTCTAGCTGCATGTAAGCTATTTCACTACTTTCATATACCGTGTCATTTTCATTATACATGTACACATATCATACATCTACTTACTATCCAATAACACGAGCACACCTCCATAGGATGGATTATGGGCCGTTTAAAAGCCCACTTCTTTCTCCGGCTCACCAGGGGCTTAGAACGAAGGTCCCAGAAAGTGACAGTAGTAAAAATATATCACACAATCTTTGTTTCAAAGTCTGAGGACATATTCACGAAACAGGGACAAACTGGCTCCGAAAATTATAAATGTATTTTCAATATTTAAAAAAATATAGAGATTTCTATACTTCAATTCTGTTTATTGTTTAATATCTTTCTGTCGAGTTTTATTTTTTTAAAGTGTAAAGGTTGTTAACAACATAACAGGTTCGCCGATGCCATTCGTGATCAGTTTGAAAATAACTCCTATTCCCAGGTTTCCAGCCATACAAGATTTCATAATTTAGTGTTTGTGTGATAGAGAACACGTGATTCTGCTCGCCGTATGAGTGGAAGTGTGTGTTGGGAGAAGTCTCACGCACTCACTCATGCATACATTAAAGTGTGTAAAGCAGCGATCACTCCCGAACCTTCCCGAAGCTTCACTGGGATCGTCCTAATCCTAGGCTGGGACAATTCCCACCGCTGACACCAGAACATGCAAGTCAGCTTTAACCCATCATTAGGACGTGAGCTTTTACCTCTCTGTGGGTTGTTGGGGCCTTGGACCTCCTCCCTCGGGACTCCTCGGAACATGCGAGTGTGTCAAGGGGTAGGGGGGGGGGGTTCATTGATTCTAGCTCCCACCATCAATGATACGTGTGACAAGTTTGTCTTGTTTCTGGTTGTAGTGGGGGGTTACTCTATCCCCTTCACCCCATGAAACTTTCATCGGGCCGCCACTGGTCTTGGGGTCCGAGGGAAGGACATGCTGTGGTTTTAGACCGCGGCTTCGAGCAGGGGGTAAGGGGAAAGAGGGGGTCTCTTTGTTGTGCAAACTTTGCTGTAGAGCTACAAGCGGCGGCACAGACAGAGGGGGGGGGGACTCAGCCCCCGCCGTTTAGACTTGGAGAGGGGGTACATTTGACGTTTATTGGAATGTTTTTTTTCGTCCTCAAGCGAAGATAAATTAACATCAAGTATGTCCTCGAGGGGCTTGGATTTATATTTACATGTTTAGTTAGTTAATATTTAATTTTAAATTATATTTTCATTTTAATTATAATATGATTTTTTTCACAAGATATATGCTATAAATTAAGTCTATCGGAGCTTTGCGGAAACACAATGTTATTTAACAAGTTTTTTAAAACCTGGTTCGTGTCAAAATGGAGATGAAATTTATCAACATGTTCTTGTAGTATTAAAAACACTAAATTATTTTTAAGTTTATATATATATATATATATATATATATATATATATATATATTATAAATACATTAAAACCTCTCATATCCGAAACTACTAACAGCATTTTTATTTATGTATTTCCTAAAGTAGCTGAACGGACAAAGGTAAAACGTAGGTAAAACCTTTATTTGTTAAGACATACAAATCGAAATAAAGAGTCAAAAGAAAATTTCAGACTTTTTTTAATAAGACATGATGAGTTCAGATTAGTTGTGTATTTAACTTTGTTATATTGAATATCCACTTAATCATTTTTGTATTTATTATTATTATTATTATTAGCACCGTGTCTTACTACCCGTTCGGGTTATACACATGCTAATGTGTAATGGTAGGGTGATTGTGAGATGAAATGGAGGACCTACAGTTTAACGTGGGATCCGAACCACGGTGGAGAGCCTGGCATTCCACACATTCACAAGTTGTGATTAATACCTGTCTTGTCAGAGGTGAAGGAAGGGTTTGGCAATCAGATAAATCTGTGCCAGGACCGAGGATTGAACCCCGGACCCCCAGCACAGAAGTCTGACACCTTACCCCTAGACCGCCAGGTCACCCTAAAAATTTTATTTAAATACTGTATGTACAATGTACATACAAATACAAAAATTACTTTTCTGTAATAATTAATGTTATATTATTTAAGAAAAGGTGACCTGGTGGTCTAGGGGTAAGGTGTCAGACTTTTGTGCTGAGTGTCAGGGTTCAATACTCGGTTCCGGCACAGATTTATCTTATTGCCAAACCCTTCCTTCACCTCTGACAAGACATGTATTAATCACAACTTGTAAATGTGAGGAATGCCAGGCCTCCACCGTGGTTCGGATCCCACGTTAAACTGTAGGTCCTCCATTTCATCTCACAATCACCCTACCATTACACATTAGCGTGAGTGCGAACGGGTAGTAAGACGCGGTGCTAATAATAATAACATATTATTTACGTTTTTTAAAACTTTTTACACTTCAGAGGGTATTAATAAATTTAATATCCGAAAATTTGCTTATCCGAAACGGGGGCAGTCCCCTTTATTTCGGTTATCAGCGGTACCTGTATATTTATATTTACGTTAATTTGCTAAACAACCACTGACAACGCTGTTAATTACAAAGTTGTTGCACCCCATATTATTGGAGTGTACGACACGTGTCCCCCACGAGAGTCCCCAAGTTGGATCCCCGGACCACTCACTGTCCCTCGGAGAGTTACTTTCATTAGTCTCATCTACTCAACCCGGCCCTGGAAAGCACGCGCCCGGCGGCCATATTGTTTTATGTCGGCAGCCGTGGTCCCACGGGGACACGCGGACTAGACATCGATTGGCCGAGGGGAACCGCCCGGAGGGGGGCCACCCCACTGGAGGGAGCCGGGCCCCCCCTGGGGAATAACTGACGGTCGTATACTCCGTGCGTAGTTAACTTGATTCCCAGATGTATGCCACAAGTAATGTCAACTTGATATCTTGATGTATGTTACCTGTAGTCTCAACTTGATATCTTGATGTATTCTATCTGTAGTCTCAACTTGATATCTTGATGTATGCTACCTGTAGTGTCAACTTGATATCTTGATGTATGCTACCTGTAGTGTTAACTTGACATATTGATGTATGCTACCTGTAGTGTTAACTTGACGTATTGATATATACCACATGAAGTGTTAACTTGACGTATTGATATATACCACATGTAGTGTTAACTTGATGCCTCGAGATATAATCAACATCAGTTGGATATTAACCAAACAGAGTATAATGTTTGAAGGAAGAACCTTTTTAAAATCCAAACCTGTTTTTAGGTTCAACCTTGTATTATTGTTATGTTACATGTATTGATAGTACGTATAAAAGTGAGAGTAGATCTAGAAACTGTCACATTATACCCTGCCTAAGAATATTGCACTGCACATTGGTCCGTCGTGTAAAGGGAGTACAGTCTTGTATGTCCGTCTCACACACGAGTACCGGGACATGGAGGGCTCTTATCACAAGGTTCAAACTACCCCCCCTTCTCCTTCTCAGTCAGTCATCCTGCTGTGTCTTAGTCCTTAGTCCGAAACACAGCCCACTCAACTATGTTATGTGGTCGAGAGCCACAACTGACTATGAGCTTAGCTGACTCCTCCAAGGAAAGATATATACTGAGAGCTTCAGCTCCTTGCCAGTACTCGCCTGGAGAGAGGATGAGTGATGCGATCCGCAGCTGTCACTGGTCTATAACGGTATGTTATGGATGTTGACCGTAAAGAAACATGTTTGTAGTTTGTATAAATTGTACTTGTAGATCCCGGAGCCACTACAAACTGTCCCTATGGTTGGTCTAGGGGACCTAGAGCGCCTCTAGAACTGTATAGATGTATAAGTTGGCTTGATTAATAAACAAAACGTACTGACGTGGATATTGCCGAGCTCACAGGGGGAGGGGAGAAGGAAAAAGGTGAAATGTTTGGGGTCTTTGTCCCCCCTCACGTCGCCGAGGTAATTTCAGAGCGGACGGGTTAAGTGTAAAATTGTGTCCAGCTTTCGAAATGTCCAGGTCCTCGTAATTTAAAGTTTGAAAGCTGGCATCAGTAGGGTGGGGGGGGAGGGGGGGTTGTCACAGCAGCCACACGCCCGGGCGAAAAGGTCGGTTTTGAATCTTTTAGTCCGGCTCTGACAGGAGGGGTAGGGGGTAATTGGTGGAACAACGTCCTTCTCGCTCTGCCCCTGACTCCTCTGCAATCTGCATGACGCGTCATTGTCTGTCCTGGACTCACCGCAGACTCCAACATTAGCTGTGAGGACGAGTTCTGCAGTGTCCTTTAACTATGTCCTTCTTAACTTACATCCTTACTACTAATTTAGTCCTTGTCACTTTGCTTCATTAAATACAACTTGACAAAACACAGACAATTGAAACATTGTCTGTTGGGGTAGAAGAAGAATTGTTCTTATTTATTGCTCTCTCCAGGCGAATACTAGCAAGGTTCCTTGAACTGTACGTATTTGATTGCATCCCCCTCGATAAATAATGTACTGGTCGTTGGTAAACAGTACCGGCACTTATCTTCCTTCTCGTTCTGTATGCCTAGGTTACACACCTGCTATACAGTCACTACCTCTGTAACTTTATAGCCCCTTAGTTGTCACTGTAGACAACCACTGTTACATACCTGCTATACAGTCACTACCCCTGTAACTTTATAGCCCCTTGGTAGTCAGTGTAGACAACCACTCCTACATACCTGCTATACAGTCACTACCCCTGTAACTATATAGCCCCTTGGTAGTCAGTGTAGACAACCACTGTTACATACCTGCTATACAGTCACTACCCCTGTAACTTTATAGCCCCTTGGTAGTCAGTGTAGACAACCACTCCTACACACCTGCTATACAGTCACTACCGCTGTAACTATATAGCCCCTTGGTAGTCAGTGTAGACAACCATTGTTACATACCTGCTATACAGTCACTACCCCTGTAACTTATAGCCCCTTGGTAGTCAGTGTAGACAACCACTCCTACACACCTGCTATACAGTCACTACCCCTGTAACTATATAGCCCCTTGGTAGTCAGTGTAGACAACCACTCCTACACACCTGCTATATGACGAGTCTAGCGATCAGGAGCTCAGTGTATAATTTAAACACGAGTTTTAATCAGAATATCACTGAACATATTAGCGTGTTTTTTTTTGCAACACCTTATTTTATTATAAACTAGCAGAAGAACCCAGCGTGGCCTGGGATAACCGCGCAATGATTTGCGTTTCAACACTTTTCTTTGCTTCAAACAAAAGTCAAAAGTATCTTCATTCTAGTTCTTCCGACCAATCTAATCAACAATTTAAATTTTCAGCTTTAAGGTGGACATTTTTGTGCACAGGAGCTACTGTTGCCGTAGAACACGTCTCTACGACTAACCAGCCACACGTGTTGCCATAGAACACGTCTCTACGACTAACCAGCCACACGTGTTTCTTGGCAATTATTTAAACGAATCCTCAAGAGAATGACAATATTATTCGCTCCTAGAAACTTCACTAACATCTTGTATCATTACATTAACATAGCTTATAGTGGGGTTGTAGGGGACGGGAGAAAAGGCTAGTATTTTTTTATTGCAACACATTTTTTGGTCAAGAAATGAACAATTCTCCGGTACAAACAAAAGAGTTTAGTTTTCTTCACGTGGTGATATCAACATTTGTTGAATATATGTCTTGAGCATGGGAGCAATAGATGGGTAACTTTTTAAAAGGAGAGAAAAAGTTGTTCAGGACACCTTCAACTGATATTCAACAACTGTTGATATCACCGGGTGAAGGAAATTATACTCTCACGTTTCTACTGGAGAAATGTTTTGCCATAAAAACTGGAAAAACACTGACCTTAACTCGCCTCCCCTACAGCCCCACCTTGACGTTACAATATTTGAGCAAAACGGAAAGAAGAGAGTTTAAATGTTTGTGTGCATTAATTTGGTTAAACCGACAAGTACCACGAAAATATGTTTTCGTTCCCTCCGACTTGAATACTTTACAAACCATATTTAGAACAAAAACATGTTTCATTTTGATCCATGTTTTAATCTCGGTCGGACCAGTCGAGAAAATTCAAACCACGACCACAAAATATTCCAAAAAAAAGTCCCTTTTTTTAACACAAAAATCTCAGATTCGCGAATACAACCAGTTTTATTGTCTGCTTGCCCCGACCCGGTCTTTCGGGTCTAGTCCGGGCCCGGGTTCGACCAAGTAAAGAGAGAGAGAGAAACGCTTTGGACCGCATGTCCACCGGCAGCGTCCTGTATCTCCGTGTTGAAACAAGCTGACAGTCTCTTGTTATCCTGGTAACTTGTTGCTTCCAGTTCTTGTGGTTCCCACCTCACTTCACAGATGGCACTGGCATCAACTTTTACCGTCACTTGGTACAGAGAAGAGGGGGGAGGGGTCATTTCTACTCTTCCCTCTTCTCCTGGAGAGCGGTAAAAACAAACAAGCACCATTTCACCATTGTTTTGTAAGACAAGGATCAACATACCACAGTACAGCGTCGTGGTGTGTTGCCAGGGCAAGCAGTGTGTCTGTGATATATTCTCATCACTCATTGGTCAGATATCAACATTCCCCTGTGAGGTATGTTGAGTTGGTCAAATGGGGGAACATATCACAATAACAGTGTAACAAGCTCTGCTGACCCTGGAAACACTACAGGACACGACACTGCCAATATTGTAAAGAAAACATTTCACATGAATTGCTTTGTTTCCACGCAGACTGTACCAGACACGAAACAATCCATGCTACCTCCAGGAACCACACAGACTGTACCAGACACGAAACAATCCATGCTACCTCCAGGAACCACACAGACTGTACCAGTCACGAAACAATCCATGCTGCCTCCAGGAACCACACAGACTGTACCAGACACGAAACAATCCATGCTACCTCCAGGAACCACACAGACTGTACCAGACATGAAACAATCCATGCTACCTCCAGGAACCACACAGACTGTACCAGACACGAAACAATCCATGCTACCTCCAGGAACCACACAGACTGTACCAGACATGAAACAATCCATGCTACCCTCTCTCCACACAGACTGTACCAGACACGAAACAATCCATGCTGCCTCCAGGAACCACACAGACTGTACCAGACATGAAACAATCCATGTTACCTCCAGGAACCACACAGACTGTACCAGACATGAAACAATCCATGCTACCCTCTCTCCACACAGACTGTACCAGACACGAAACAATCCATGCTGCCTCCAGGAACCACACAGACTGTACCAGACATGAAACAATCCATGCTATCCACTCTCCACACAGACTGTACCAGACACGAAACAATCCATGCTACCTCCACTCTCCACACAGACTGTACCAGACACGAAACAATCCATGCTACCTCCAGGAACCACACAGACTGTACCAGACACGAAACAATCCATGCTACCTCCAGGAACCACACAGACTGTACCAGACACGAAACAATCCATGCTACCTCCAGGGACCACAGACTGTACCAGACACGAAACAATCCATGCTACCTCCAGGAACCACACAGACTGTACCAGACACGAAACAATCCATGCTACCCTCTCTCCACACAGACTGTACCAGACACGAAACAATCCATGCTACCTCCAGGAACCACACAGACTGTACCAGTCATGAAACAATCCATGCTACCTCCAGGAACCACAGACTGTACCAGACACGAAACAATCCATGCTACCTCCAGGGACCACAGACTGTACCAGACATGAAACAATCCATGCTACCTCCAGGAACCACACAGACTGTACCAGTCATGAAACAATCCATGCTACCTCCAGGAACCACACAGACTGTACCAGTCACGAAACAATCCATGCTACCTCCAGGAACCACACAGACTGTACCAGTCACGAAACAATCCATGCTACCTCCAGGAACCACACAGACTGTACCAGACACGAAACAATCCATGCTACCTCCAGGGACCACAGACTGTACCAGACATGAAACAATCCATGCTACCTCCAGGAACCACACAGACTGTACCAGACACGAAACAATCCATGCTACCTCCAGGAACCACACAGACTGTACCAGACACGAAACAATCCATGCTACCTCCAGGGACCACAGACTGTACCAGACACGAAACAATCCATGCTACCTCCAGGAACCACACAGACTGTACCAGACACGAAACAATCCATGCTACCCTCTCTCCACACAGACTGTACCAGACACGAAACAATCCATGCTACCTCCAGGAACCACACAGACTGTACCAGTCATGAAACAATCCATGCTACCTCCAGGAACCACAGACTGTACCAGACACGAAACAATCCATGCTACCTCCAGGGACCACAGACTGTACCAGACATGAAACAATCCATGCTACCTCCAGGAACCACACAGACTGTACCAGTCATGAAACAATCCATGCTACCTCCAGGAACCACACAGACTGTACCAGTCACGAAACAATCCATGCTACCTCCAGGAACCACACAGACTGTACCAGTCACGAAACAATCCATGCTACCTCCAGGAACCACACAGACTGTACCAGACACGAAACAATCCATGCTACCTCCAGGGACCACAGACTGTACCAGACATGAAACAATCCATGCTACCTCCAGGAACCACACAGACTGTACCAGACATGAAACAATCCATGCTGCCTCCAGGAACCACACAGACTGTACCAGACATGAAACAATCCATGTTACCTCCAGGAACCACACAGACTGTACCAGACATGAAACAATCCATGCTACCCTCTCTCCACACAGACTGTACCAGTCATGAAACAATCCATGCTACCTCCAGGAACCACAGACTGTACCAGACACGAAACAATCCATGCTACCTCCAGGGACCACAGACTGTACCAGACATGAAACAATCCATGCTACCTCCAGGAACCACACAGACTGTACCAGTCACGAAACAATCCATGCTACCTCCAGGAACCACACAGACTGTACCAGACATGAAACAATCCATGCTACCTCCAGGAACCACACAGACTGTACCAGACACGAAACAATCCATGCTACCTCCAGGAACCACACTACGTGTGAATGATTTAGTTTCCCTTCAGTTCTCCGTGGTGAGGGGTGAGGGGAGAGGACGTCTTTAAGACGC
The DNA here is from genome assembly GCA_033556935.1 of Timema podura. Taxonomy (NCBI): domain Eukaryota; kingdom Metazoa; phylum Arthropoda; class Insecta; order Phasmatodea; family Timematidae; genus Timema; species Timema podura. The sequence continues at coordinate 3,098,306 of JAVRXN010000006.1, read as the reverse complement.
ATTGTTCCTTTCTACTTGTTTAATTAAGTCTGATTTACTCTGGGTCTGAGGTGCCATCTAGAGTGGCTTCACTCTGTGTCTGTGTAACAGTTGGGGGAGGGGGTAGCGCTCCTCACAACACCGAGGGACATGGTTCGTTTCCCGCCTCTCACAATTATGTGCAGTCCAATTTTGATAAGAAAGGCCTTTTAGAAAATACAAACACATTTTGTTTGTAGTCAACATTGCTACATTTTACTATTTTGTAGGTATCAAAATTGACAACTGCAGATCGCACGACTTGACGTATGAACACGTGATAGTACACCTTTAATGTTTTCTGTCATATGAGATCCTTTATTTGAAAATGGGTCTGTTGTGTAGATGGTCAACTGTGTGTTGTGTAGATGGTCAACTGTGTGTTGTGTAGATGGTCAACTGTGTGTTGTGTAGATGGTCAACTGTGTGTTGTGTAGATGGTCAACTGTGTGTTGTGTAGATGGTCAACTGTGTGTTGTGTAGATGGTCAACTGTGTGTTGTGTAGATGGTCAACTGTGTGTTGTGAGATGGTCAACTGTGTGTTGTGAGATGGTCAACTGTGTGTTGTGGAGATGGTCAACTGTGTGTTGTGGAGATGGTCAACTGTGTGTTGTGGAGATGGTCAACTGTGTGTTGTGGAGATGGTCAACTGTGTTGTGAGATGGTCACTGTGTTTGAGATGGTCAACTGTGTTTGTGGAGATGGTCAACTGTGTTTGTGGAGATGGTCAGCTTGTTGTGTAGATGGTCAACTGTGTGTTGTGAGATGGTCAGCTGTGTGTTGTGGAGATGGTCAGCTATATGTTGTGGAGATGGTCAGCTGTGTGTTGTAGATGGTCAGCTTATGTTGTGAGATGGTCAGCTATTGTTGTGGAGATGGTCATTGTGTGTTGTGGAGATGGTCAGCTGTGTGTTGTGGAGATGGTCAGCTGTGTTGTGTAGATGGTCAACGGGGTTGTTGTGTGTGGAGATGGTCAGCTGTGTGTTGTGGAGATGGTCAGCTGTGTTGTGTAGATGGTCAACTGTGTGTTGTGTAGATGGTCAACTGTGTGTTGTGTAGATGGTCACTGTGTGTTGTGGAGATGGTCACTGTGTTGTGTAGATGGTCAACTGTGTGTTGTGGAGATGGTCAACTGTGTGTTGTGGAGATGGTCAGCTGTGTGTTGTGTATATGGTCAACTGTGTTGTGTAGTTGTAATATCTGGGTAACAGGATGAACACACAGGTATATCGTATCACAATATTGTCCTGGTGCTAACCACTCGACCAAAGGAGGTTATACACCTCTTGGAAGGTCTGCTGTGAATAATACATAGAGTGCTCAGTAAACACATCTGACTGTTGTTTGGTTTCGCCATCTTGGAGGTTTATAGGAGTATGTAACAAGGACTGATGTCTTGTTCTGAGTGAGGGATTGACTCATGTTAGTCCTGGCAACAAGGACATAAGTAACACTGGCTGAATGTCTCAGGTCCTGGTAACACTGGCTGAATGTCACAGGTCCTGGTAGCACTGGCTGAATGTCACAATGTCACAGGTCCTGGTGACACTGGCTGAATGTCACAGGTCCTGGTGACACTGGCTGAATGTCACAGGTCCTGGTAACACTGGCTGAATGTCACAGGTCCTGGTAACACTGGCTGAATGTCTCAGGTCCTGGTAACACTGGCTGAATGTCTCAGGTCCTAGTAGCACTGGCTGAATGTCTCAGGTCCTAGTAGCACTGGCTGAATATCTCAGGTCCTGGTAACACTGGCTGAATGTCTCAGGTCCTAGTAACACTGGCGGAATGTCTCAGGTCCTAGTAACACTGGCTGAATGTCTCAGGTCCTAGTAGCACTGGCTGAATGTCTCAGGTCCTGGTAACACTGGCTGAATGTCTCAGGTCCTGGTAACACTGGCTGAATGTCTCAGTTCCTAGTAACACTGGCTGAATGTCTCAGATCCTAGTAGCACTGGATGAATGTCTCAGGTCCTAGTAACACTGGCTGAATGTCTCAGGTCCTAGTAACACTGGCTGAATGTCTCAGGTCCTGGTAACACTGGCTAAATGTCACAGATCATGGTAACACTGGCTGAATGTCTCAGGTCCTGGTAACACTGGCTGAATGTCTCAGGTCCTAGTAACACTGGCTGAATGTCTCAGGTCCTAGTAGCACTGGCTGAGTGTCTCAGGTCCTGGTAACATTGGCTGAATGTATCAGGTCCTGGTAACACTGGCTGAATGTCTCAGGTCCTGATAACACTGGCTGAATGTCACAGATCTTAGTAACACTGGCTGAATGTCACAGGTCCTGGTAACACTGGCTGAATGTCACAGGTCCTGGTAACACAACTATAGTATTACAAGTATTTATTGGCATTTACCGTAAAGTCGTAAGATCTTCTACACCTGGATATATGTGTTCATGCGCCAAGGTGGTTTGTGGCTGTCACTCTCGACAGGAGGTGTTTGTAAGGGAAGAGATATTGAGAGAATGTTAGTTCCCAAAGTGTCGCTGAATCAGCTTCCTGCTATACAGTATCTCTCTCTCCCAGTTGAGGTGGGAGCAATCTGACTAATTACAATAGCGAGCCCGCTCCACTCATCTCGTGTGGTCTCCCTAGGGAACTCTGCTGGTTCCTTGTCTTCCCTCGGGCTTATTAACATGATTACCTGGAGCTGTGTTCTCCATCCACCAGCCAGTAGTAGTCAAACCTTCATGGACTGGTCTTAATACTTCGAGAATATCGACACAAAACATGTTTTTAAACTTTTCAAGTTCGGTTCAGTCTTTGGAGAAGTTGTGCTCTACCTTCCTCCCTCCCTCCCTCCTCTCTCTCTGATTGTTTCCCTCCACCTTCCTCCCTCCTCAGGAAACCTCTCCTCTGATTGTTGTTGGGGTTCAAGGGATTGTTAAGGATGCGAGGGTAGAACTCCTCACCCATCGCAGCCCCAGGAGCGCAAAGGGTCGAAAAGAAGGAACCCAATCTTTGTTCACTAGAGCCCGACGCCCGTTCCTCGTGCCCACCGATACAGCTTGACATGTATTTATCAATTGGTTTGTAAAGTTCTGATCACATTTTTTGTTGGTTGTATAGCTTGAGAGGCCCAGATTGTCACGAGGCAAGAAGTTTGCTAACAAAAGGGAGGGTGTCATTTCGGGAGTCCTAATTGGTGGTGGGAGTGTCTGTGTGAAATATGGGGCAGTCCTGAATATTGTCCTAAAGATGGCTCTGTCTTGTCTATTGTGGTTGGTCACGCTCCCGAGTCTTTGGGGGCGTTTTATCAACTAACACGGAAGGAAAACTTTGGGCTTTTATGTTATGAAAACACTTTATTCTTCCAAACAATGCTAAACCATTGATTTTCAAAAGTCGCTAAGTAAATAAGAGGAGTGATTAGGACCTTAGAACAAACTTAGAGGAACTTAGAATCACCTATAGGAGTACTAAACCTGTCCAAATGCCCTCTTTCACGTACAGTCAACCTCGCTTATATTGAACCCCAGAACTCAGATATTTGGTTCGCTCCTCTTTTCCCTGGGCAATACTAGCTCCTCCTTTGCCGGGGTAATAGTAGTTCCTCCTTTGCCCGGGATAATACTTGCTCTTCCTTTACCCTGGGTAATACTAGCTCCTTCTTTTCCCTGGGCAATACTAGCTCCTTCTTTTTCCTGGCATACTAGCTCCTCCTTTGCCCTGGGTAATACTAGTCCTCCTTTGCCCTGGGTGATACTAGCTCCTCCTTTACCCTTGTGATACTAGCTCTCCTATACTCTGATAATACTAGCTCCTCCTTTGCCCTGGGTAATACTAGCTCCTCCTTTACCCTGTGTGATACTAGCTCCTCCTATACCCTGGATAATACTAGCTCCTCCTTTGCCATGGGTAATATTAGCTTCTCCTTTACCTGGGCAATACTAGCTCCTCCTTTGCCCTGGGCAATACTAGCTCCTTCTTTACCCTGTGTGATACTAGCTCCTCCTATACCCTGGATAATATTAGCTCCTCCTTTGCCATGGGTAATATTAGCTCCTTCTTTTCCCTGGGCAATACTAGCTCCTCCTTTGCCCTGGTAATACTAGCTCCTTCTTTACCCTGTGTGATACTAGCTCCTCCTATACCCTGGATAATATTAGCTCCTCCTTTGCCATGGGTAATATTAGCTCCTCCTTTGCCCTGGGCAATACTAGCTCCTCCTTTGCCCGGGGCAATACTAGCTCCTCCTTTACCCATGGTAATACTAGTTCCTCCTTTACCCTGTGTGATACTATTTATCCATATTATGAACCTGAGGAAAGAGTTTATATTGCAGGTCTTGGTAGGAAGGCAAGTACAAACTGTTGTTGTTGCGACTAACATCGATATATTATTATTATATTACTATTATTATTATTATTTTATAATTGTTGATATTATCTATCAAAAGTGACATCTGAAGGTCATATCACTTGACGTATGAATATATATATATATAAATTGTTTTAGTAAATGTTGAAACTGTCAAATAATTTCTTCCCGACTGACTGAATACCCCGTGACGTGTTTTCCCTGACTATTTGTCGTACAGCTCTGTACTGCTGTATGCGTCACTCTCGCTGTCAGGGGTGACTTGGATTATAGCAAATCGTGCCTCACCCACTCCCAGCGCGGGGAGAAGGACCTTACACTGTTAAAGGAAATGTTCTCGCATTCGTGGGAACCTACTAAAACACATGCACATCAGTACACACAGCCGGGGTTCGAACTCTGACATTTCTGTCGTTGGTGCTGTTATGTTAATGTTACTATGTTTGTGCCAAGTTTGATTTGGGACTATATTTTTATTCCACTGAATGAAAGCTCACGAGCTTGTGATTAACAAACTAATTCTATAGGAGTAATATAATATAATAGTTCTTGTCAGGGACTCGAACATTGTACTTCGGTTTAGTGTGCTACTGCTCTGTTGAGTTGCGGACTGACTGATTGACCAAATGACTGATTGACCAAATGACTGATTGACCAAATGACTGACCGACCTACTGACTGACTGACCTACTGACCGACCGACTGACTGACGACCGACCAACCGACTGACTGACCGACCGACCGACTGACTGACCGACCTACTGACTGAATGACTGACCAACTGACTGAATGACTGACCGAATGACTTAATGACTGACTGAATGACTGACTGGCTGGTGGGATGCCAACAGCCCCCAAATACACAAGAGTAGTCAAGAGTAGGAGTTGATTGTTTGTAACTCCGCAAGTGTGTAAAGACATGTTGCTTGCCTTAATTAGGAGCTAGGAGGTGTATCTACCAGGAACAGGAGATGTTAGCAGGGAGGTATATCTACCAGGAACAGGAGATGTTAGCAGGGAGGTATATCTACCAGGAACAGGAGATGTTAGCAGGGAGGTATATCTACCAGAACAGGAATGTTAGCAAGGAGGTATATCTACCAGGAACAGATGTTAGCAAGGAGATATATCTACCAGGAACAGATGTTAGCAAGGAGGTATATTACCAAACAGAGTAACAGGAGTATATTACAGGGAGGTGTTAGCAAGGTAATCTACCAGGACGATGTTAGCAGGAGGTGATATCTACCAGGAACAGGAGATGTTAGCAGGGAGTGTATCTACCAGGAACAGGAATGTTAGCAGGGAGGTGTAATCTACCAGGAACAGGAATGTTAGCAGGAGGTGTATCTACCAGGAACAGGAGATATTAGCAGGAGGTGTATCTACCAGGATCAGGAGATGTTAGCAGGAGGTGTATCTACCAGGAACAGATGTTAGCAGGGAGGTATATCTACCAGGAACAGGAGATATTAGCAGGGAGGTGTAATCTACCAGGAATCAGGAGATGTTAGCAGGGAGGTGATATCTACACAGGAACAGATGTTAGCAGGGAGGTGTAATCTACCAGGAACGGGATGTTAGCAGGGAGGTATATCTAACAGGAACAGATGTTAGCAGGGAGGTATATCTACCAGGAACAGAGATGTTAGCAAGGAGGTATATCTACCAGGAACAGGAATGTTAGCAGGGAGGTATATCTACCAGGAACAGAGATGTTAGCAGGAGGTATATCTACCAGGAACAGATGTTAGCAGGGAGTATATCTACCAGGAACAGATGTTAGCAGGAGGTATATCTACCAGGAACAGATGTTAGCAGGAGGTATATCTACCAGGAACAGGAGATGTTAGCAAGGAGGTATATCTACCAGGAACAGGAGATGTTAGCAAGGAGGTATATCTACCAGGAACAGGAATGTTAGCAGGGAGGTATATCTACCAGGAACAGATGTTAGCAGGGAGGTATATCTACCAGGAACAGGAGATGTTAGCAGGGAGGTATATCTACCAGGAACAGATGTTAGAAGGGAAGTATATCTACCAGGAACAGATGTTAGAAGGGAAGTATATCTACCAGGAACAGATGTTAGAAGGGAAGTATATCTACCAGGAACAGATGCTAGCAGGGAGGTATATCTACCAGGAACAGGAGATGCTAGCAGGGAGGTATATCTACCAGGAACAGGAGATGTTAGCAGGGAGGTGTATCTACCAGGAACAGGAGATGTTAGCAGGGAGGTATATCTACCAGGAACAGGAGATGTTAGCAGGGAGGTGTATCTACCAGGAACAGGAGATGTTAGCAGGGAGGTGTATCTACCAGGAACAGGAGATGTTAGCAGGGAGGTATATCTACCAGGAACAGATGTTAGAAGGGAGGTATATCTACCAGGAACAGGACCTACAACTGTTGTCAGTATTGAGACGAGGTGACGCGAGGCTGGTGGCGGCTCTAAGAGGACCAAGGACCGTGAAGTGTGACGGTCCTCTCTAGGAACTGCGCGTGGAGCCACGGGGGGCAATTTGAATACTTCTCCCGGGGCCCCCGCCCTCGCCCTCGCCCCAGGGCTATTATTAGACACGCTCCAAGACCCCGCGTGGTGACAGTCCGGGGCGACATTCTCGGGTCATGACCACCTGGGATCACTGAGTGACTGGTAGCTAGAGAGTACCAGTGGTACCACTATCCCTGTACATGTGTCCCCAGCCCAGCTCTCAACCTATCTGGTATCCATCAGATCCTAAAGGAGGCTCTCATTTCCTCATCCATCACAGCGGCCGGCAACTTAACAACCTCAACTTAATATTACCGATGTTGGTGTACACTCGAGGACTCTGACTGCACTCTCTGGTGGTAACACTCTCTGGTGGTAACACTGGTTACCAAGCTGGTGTTGTTACATGTTACCTCCAGATAACACCAGGACACTCTGACTGCACTCTCTGGTAGTAACACTCGTTACCAAGCTGGTGTTGTTACATGTTACGTCCAGATAACACCAGGACACTCTGACTGCACTCTCTGGTGGTAACACTGGTTACCAAGCTGGTGTTGTTACATGTTACTTCCAGATAACACCAGGACACTCTGACTGCACTCTCTGGTAGTAACACTCGTTACCAAGCTGGTGTTGTTACATGTTACGTCCATATAACACCAGGACACTCTGATTGCACTCTATAGTGGTAACACTGGTTACCAAGCTGGTGTTGTTGCGTGTTACTTCCATATAACACCAGGACACTCTGATTGCACTCTATAGTGGTAACACTGGTTACCAAGCTGGTGTTGTTACATGTTACGTTCATATAACACCAGGACACTCTGATTGCACTCTATAGTGGTAACACTGGTTACCAAGCTGGTGTTGTTACATGTTACGTTCATATAACACCAGGACACTCTGATTGCACTCTATAGTGGTAACACTGGTTACCAAGCTGGTGTTGTTGCGTGTTACTTCCATATAACACCAGGACACTCTGACTGCACTCTAAGTGGTAACACTGGTTACCAAGCTGGTGTTGTTACATGTTACGTCCTTATAACACCAGGACACTCTGATGCACTCTATAGTGGTAACACTGGTTACCAAGCTGGTGTTGTTGCGTGTTACTTCCATATAACACCAGGACACTCTGACTGCAATCTCTGGTGGTAACACTCGTTACCAAGCTGGTGTTGTTACATGTTACGTCCAGATAACACCAGGACACTCTTACTGCAATCTCTGGTGGTAACACTCGTTACCAAGCTGGTGTTGTTACATGTTACGTCCAGATAACACCAGGACACTCTGATTGCACTCTATAGTGGTAACACTGGTTACCAAGCTGGTGTTGTTGCGTGTTACTTCCATATAACACCTTCCGTTCCTTTGAAACAAAACACATCTCTTTAATAAACACGGCGTGTAAGCAGATATTTTAAAACTTGGTATTAAGTTTACACAAATATTTTAACAGGGCAATGTAATCCGATAGTTATATGTTTCTAGGCCTGTCTAAGACAAGTTGGCTAAGATATTAACCAACCTAATAAAACCTAACCTTCAACTGATAGAAACACGGAAGGTCGGACTTTGTTTGTAAAATAAAGTTATATTTCTGTCAGCTATTACGTAAGAGTGGATACAACAGAGGGGTAGTATATCAACCCCGAGTACGGTAAAAATCAGGATCAACCCCCATCCCCCTCCCTCACTTATAAAAGAACCCCTCCCCCTCCTCGAGTGAAATGAAAACGAGGCTGTCGACGTGCAGGAGAGTTACGACCGGGACAGTTATTGACCACGCACAATGACGCCTCTATTACACTCTCATTGGACGTTACTCCCTCAGCTGCCCCCAAGATTAGCCCCACAGGGGGCCACAACACCCCCTACCTCTCCAAATTGGAGTCTGTTCACATCACAAATAAAGTGTTGAGAAACGTGAAGGGCACAATCGCTCGCGGACAGACAGACAGACAGAGGTGCAGCTGTCCGGGACAATCTGCGCATGCGCGGCGTGGGTGTGACTTGTGGGAGACCACCGGACCCAACATTGTGTCGCTGGTCCCCCGCGGGACTTACTGGCTCACGCGCCGCGGGTTGACAATAGCGCGCTCTTGTAACGTTCAGGGGGAGGGGGAGGTAAGGTCAGTTCAGTTTGAGGGACAAAGTAGGCTATCAACTGTGTCTCCGGTAGCTGTGTTCAGTTTAGTTCCCTTCACTTGGTCAATATCTCTCTCGAACATTTAAACAGTACTTTTTTGTCGACATGTATATAGTCCTATTACCAGCCTCGGTGGCCGCATGGTCTGAGGCGTGTTAGTCTAGATTGCTGATGATAGGAAGATCGGGGTTCGGATCTTGATAGAGTGTACTGAAGATGGTTTTTCACTCTCCCTCCACGCAAATGAGGGTAGACTTCCTCTAAATTCAACCTTCCTCATCCCTAGCTCATTAGCGTAATAATACATAACCTGAGCAGGTAGTAATACGCGGTGCTAAAACAAAAGAGCTCTTGTGTAACGTCCACAAAATTCCAGTGACGACAATTTCTCGGGCATTAAACAAACAATGTTAGCGAACTTGGCTGTAAGTTGTGTTGTTCGTATCTAGACCGACCTGTACGTCGTAAGTAACAACAGACTAACACATGATGATACTGTCACTTGGCTGTAAGTTGTGTTGTTCGTATCTAGACCGACCTGTACGTCGTAAGTAACAACAGACTAACACATGATGATGATACTGTCACTTACGTCGTTTCTCCACCCAGTCTCAGTATTGTGGTATTCTTCTGTGACGAGTTATTCTGTCACACGACAGTTTATATCTGTCACAAGGAGAGGAGGGGGCAATGTTACTACAGGGGGGTCCGGTCTGGTAGTAAGACGTGGATATCCCGGGCAGGTAGTAAGACGTGGATATCCCGTGCAGGTAGTAAGACGTGGATATCTCAGGTAGGTAGTAAGACGTGGATATCCCGTGCAGGTAGTAAGACGTGGATATCTCAGGTAGGTAGTAAGACGTGGATATCCCGTGCAGGTAGTAAGACGTGGATATCCCGTGCAGGTAGTAAGACGTGGATATCTCAGGTAGGTAGTAAGACGTGGATATCCCGTGCAGGTAGTAAGACGTGGATATCTCGGGTAGGTAGTAAGACGTGGATATCCCGGGTAGGTAGTAAGTCGTGGATATCCCGGGCAGGTAGTAAGGCGTGGATATCCTGGGTAGGTAGTAAGGCGTGGATATCCCGGGCAGGTACTAAGGCGTGGATATCCCGGGCAGGTAGTAAGGCGTGGATATTCTGGGTAAGTAGTAAGACGTGGATATTCCGGGTAGGTAGTAATACGTGGATATACCGGGTAGGTAGTAAGGCGTGGATATCTCGGGTAGGTAGTAAGACGTGGATATCCCGGGTAGGTAGTAAGTCGTGGATATCCCGGGCAGGTAGTAAGGCGTGGATATCCTGGGTAGGTAGTAAGGCGTGGATATCCCGGGCAGGTACTAAGGCGTGGATATCCCGGGCAGGTAGTAAGGCGTGGATATTCTGGGTAAGTAGTAAGACGTGGATATTCCGGGTAGGTAGTAATACGTGGATATACCGGGTAGGTAGTAAGGCGTGGATATCTCGGGTAGGTAGTAAGACTTGGATATCCCGGGTAGGTAGTAGGACGTGGATATCCCGGGCAGTTAGTAGGACGTGGATATTCCGGGTAGGTAGTAATACATGGATATGCCGGGTAGGTAGTAGGACGTGGATATACCGGGTAGGTAGTAAGGCGTGGATATACCGGGTAGGTAGTAAGGCGTGGATATTCCGGGCAGGTAGTAAGACGTGGATATCCCGGGCAGGTAGTAAGACGTGGATATTCCGGGTAGGTAGTAATACATGGATATGCCGGGTAGGTAGTAGGACGTGGATATACCGGGTAGGTAGTAAGGCGTGGATATACCGGGTAGGTAGTAAGGCGTGGATATTCCGGGCAGGTAGTAAGACGTGGATATCCCGGGCAGGTAGTAGGACGTGGATATTCTGGGTATGTAGTAATACGTGGATATCATGGACGAGGAGCAAGACACGGATATCTTGGATGGGTAGCAAGACACGGATATCTTGGATGGGTAGTAAGACACGGATATCCTGGGCAGGTAGTAATACACAGATATCCCGGGCAGGTAGTAATACGTGGATATCATGGACGAGGAGCAAGACACGGATATCTTGGATGGGTAGTAAGACACGGATACTACTTGATCTAAAGCAATAGCAACAGAAAGTCCGTTTAAAGCCCCAGGTAAATAATAATGCAATGTTGGACAATGATCTATCTCGGCTAGAAAAACAGGGAACAGATTGTGGGTACTTGGCACCTGGGAGTTCCTGTATTGGCCCTGCACAACGAATAAACGCTCCAGCCCACGGTACAGAATGACTGCGTTATTTAGTGACGTTGATTGATCATGTAGCGAGATAATGAACTTGTTGATTTATTGTGGGCTGGAACCGCTATAAGCTTCGATATAGTGGACCTCCACTAAGTTGAGAGTTTGGAGCTCCTGCAAGTTTCTAGATGGGGATAAAGTAATGCATTCAGACTTGTTCACTCTCACGCTAGCCAGTATGAACACAGCTCCTTGTTCACTCTCAAGCTAGCCAGTATGAACAACAAGCTCCTTATTAACTCTCACCCTACCTAGTATGAACACAGATCCTTGTTCACTCTCGAGCTAGCAGAATGAACAAAAAGCTCCTTGTTCACTCTCAAGCTAGCCAGTATGCACACAGATCCTTGTTCACTCTCAACCTAGCCACCATGAACAACAAGCTCCTTATTAACTCTCACCTTACCTAGTATGATCACAGCTTCTTGCTCACTCTCAAGCTAGCAGTATGAACAAAAAGCTCCTTGTTCACTCTCAAGCTAGCCAGTATGCACACAGATCCTTGTTCACTCTCAACCTAGCCAGTATAAACACTAAGCGCTTTGTTCACTCTCAAGCTAGCCACCATGAGCAACAAGCTCCTTGTTCACTCTCAAGTTAGCCAGTATGAAGACAACTTTCCTTGTTCACTCTCAAGCTAGCCAGTATGAACACAGCTCCAGCATTAGTACCATATATCAGCGGGGCATGTTGGCCCCCCTGGACTGGTGCTGAAAGTGCAGGCACCCCATGGGGGCGGTGCCCCCCAGTGATGGGGCTGTGGGTGCGAGTCGCTCAGGGGGTCCTCGCCCCAATCTCTCCCCATGGGGGGTATCATAACAGCCGTGTTGCTTGTGTGTGTGAGGGTTGGAGGGGGCCACAAGACGACCTCGGACTTGCCCGTGACGCTCACACAGTCTGTCCTCGGCCATGGTCTGGAGCGTTGTCCAACCTCTCTAGAGGAACGCGGAGAGAAAGTATCAATCGCTGTCAGGCCACACGCCTTAAAATACAATAGTCCGTGTCATTTTATGGAACTACTTCTCAATTCTCTCTAAGTTTATACTCCCATTCACCCTTTTCCAACAACTACCCTTTGTCCTGTCAATAAGAAAGAGGGGAAAGAAAAGTACGAAACTTCTTATCTGAAGGTAAAGAGGAAAGCTCGCTGCTAGTTCTCAAATATCAAACAATGACTGTATTTGTTAGAGGAAACTTCTTATCTCAAGGTAAAGAGGAAAGCTCGCTGCTAGTTCTCAAATATCAAACAATGACTGTATTTGTTAGAGGAAACTTCTTATCTCAAGGTAAAGAGGAAAGCTCGCTGCTAGTTCTCAAATATCAAACAATGACTGTATTTGTTAGAGGAAACTTCTTATCTCGAGGTAAAGAGGAAAGCTCGCTGCTAGTTCTCAAATATCAAACAATGACTGTATTTGTTAGAGGAAACTTCTTATCTCAAGGTAAAGAGGAAAGCTCGCTGCTAGTTCTCAAATATCAAACAATGACTGTATTTGTTAGAGGAAACTTCTTATCTCAAGGTAAAGAGGAAAGCTCGCTGCTAGTTCTCAAATATCAAACAATTGCTGTATTTTTTAGAGGAAGGTTTAATCTAGAGCTCTTTTTTCCATAAAGCCTAGTCTCATAGCTCCGATAATATTATTAAAAAAGTTGTTGAAAATGAGCTAATGTCACATTTTCACACCCTTGTTTCTATTAATAAAACTAAAAATATAGGGTTGTTAAGTAAAAAGAGCCCGTTTGGAATATTTCGACTTTATTTTAGCGCGAACCATGTTTTGAAATAACACGTTGTAGAATTAAATATTGCGTTAGGGCTGAACGTCTGAGCGGAAATTTCTCGCTCACCGATACAAAATATTTATTTTTGGGTAAGAATGGTATCAAATCAACTTCTATTTAAACGGTACAACCGATTTAAAAAAATGTACGGCTAAAATGTGTAAACAGCAAACAAACCAAAGACAGAAGAAAGGAAGGAAGATATAATTAAGTTTGCTTAGACCTACTTTCTTCGTCTGCAAATTTAAATACAGTAGGATTTGGATAATTCAACATTGGTTAGCTAGAAAAATTGGATAAGTCGATCTCACTATGATTCCTCCAGGAAATTCCTATCCATATCGATGATATTTATTTTTAATTTCAAATATAGTCATTACATTTCACAGTTTTATTCATACTTTGAAATGTTTCCAAGATACGAAGTTACTGTTGGTCTCGAAGTTGAAGCGAAGGAGACTAAATGTGAACTTCAACTTCATTGTTTCTAAGCTTCGGGCGATTCTACAATAAACGTTAGATATGTTTCGGTTACCATTTTAATGTTATAAATACCTGCTTCGGGGGCCGCATGGTTTAAGGTGTCATTCTCGCAACGGGTAGAGATCGGGGTTCAAATCTAGGTCGGGTGTACTGAGGGTGGTTTTCCCACTCTCCCTCCATACAAATGTGGGTACACTTCCTCTAAATTCAACCTCACTCATACCTAACACATTATCATAATTAGTACACATGCTTATAACCTGAATGGGTAGTAAGACGCGGTGCTTTAAAACTATGTTTTCTGAGTAAAAGTAGACCTACGTGTGTCTAGATGTCTGTGCAAGGTGACGTCACAAGACGCTGTCTCTAGCAGTGACGTCACAAGACAGTGTAGAGAAGAACAGGTGCTCTCCCAGTGGCGTGTGTCGACTGCTAGCCAGGGGGTGGAGGCTCTCGTGCCCGACCTACGCTCACAATCTGGACCACATGTTCCTCCTCTGTTCCCACATGGGGCAATACAAGACCCGCGCATGTGTGGCCAAGGGGTCTAGGCCGTCAGTCTGAGGGGACGGTCCAGATCTGTTGGGGAAATAAACACAATCTGAAGTCCCTGTCAAATGTGACGACAGCCTGTGACGAGTGATTCTCCCTCATTCTTGCTTTTTATATCAACTTTTGTCTGAAGCTGTACGTATGCTAGTTCACTTCTTTCATGTACTGTATCTTATCACTGTCATTATAATAACAGGTACATTTCCTAGATCTACATTACTGTCAACGATACGAATATAAATACATGTCAATAAAAGCACCATTTTCTTGCGAATTGTCTTCTTGCGGCCTTTTTTCCTATCAGAGCCCTACTATATACTAGGTTTGTGTTAGGAGAAAAGACCTTCCAGAAAAAGACTGGACCAGAACATAAAGACAACAAATTGGTCTGTTCGCATTGAAAGTGGTCACCGTCAACGGTTTCGAGTCCCGGTCAGGTATACTGGGTGTAGTTTTCCCACCCTCCTTCCACGCGGTCGAGGGTTCGGTTCCAGCTCACTATGGTTGTACGCAATCATTAGTTATGATAGTGGGATAGAGGTGTGGAAGGTAGAATTTCAGAGTAAATATATTCGCATTCGCTTGGAAGGAGGGTGGGAAACCATTTGGTAAAATATACTCTCGCTACAACCGACCAAGATTCGAACCCCGAATCCCACTTGCACCGGGTATCTAGTCCGACATGACGGTGACGTAATAGACCGCGTGACCACCGATACGAGTCTGTTGTAGGAGTTGTCGGACCTAATGCTACAAAGGATCGAGTGGCAGCTTGACGTATGTGTACATGAAATTAGAGCAAGTTGGTTATATTTCGCAAGTGAGGGAGACAGACTAAAGCTACTTAAGAGCGGTTATAGCCATAATTAAAAACCAGGTTAGTTCGTGAATCCGCCGCAGCGCAAGGTGAGCTGGTCAGAAGGAGAGTGGGCGGTTAAGAGGGGGGGGAGGGGCTCACAGCCCTACAGGGACACGCCCCTCTGATTTGTACGCGGCCACCAGACTAATTATCGCACTGTCCCAACGGTTAATTCGGCAGTCGGGCATTAGTACGGGCATTATAGGTGTTCGGAGGCCCATTCCGAGAGGTTTTTATTGTCCGTCCTGGGACTTCGCCCAGGCCTCGCCAAACAAGAGGAGGGAAAAAAAAAACACAAGAGTAGAAGAATGAAGAGTTGGAGGGTGTCGGGGGAGGGAGGGGGGAATTAAAAGTTACAACTGCGGCTCTCTTGGTTTGACCAAGGGGAGGGGTGGTAAGGGGTGTTTGAGAGGGAGAGTGATGTTCTTCAGCGGAGCCAACCTTCCAAAACTTCGACACACTCGTGCGGATAATTTTATTTTATCAGGTTTTTATTTGAGAACTAACATTTTTTTTAAGGTCTATAAGTTGACGTGAATGTCAGGAACTAGTTGAACTACACCAAGACAGGAACTACTTCCTATCTTCAGGTTGGAAGGAAGCCAAAATGTTGACAGTTTTTACAACAAATATCACTCCATTAGCTACGTTCAGTTTAATTGTGTAGTCTCAACATTTGTTGATATCTGCCTTGTCTCAACAGTTGTTGATATCTGTCTTGAACACAACGGACTTTGGTGATAACTTTTCCGTCAATTTAAAAAGTTTATCATAAATTCTCACACATGACAGATATTCAACAATTGTTGATATCAACACGTGAAGAAAATTAAACGCTTTTTACTGGAGCAATATTTGATTTATTTGGGACAAAAAAGTTTTTAGTATAAAAATTGCAAAAACACTGGTCTTTTCTCGCGTCCCCTACATCCCCCCAACGTTATAAACAAGTCTGTAAGAAAGAGAAGAAAGAGAAGAGAAGAGGCTGACAGATGAACCTGGAGAGAAGAGGCTGACAGATGAACCTGGAGAGAAGAGGCTGACAGGTGAACCTGGAGAGAAGAGGCTGACAGGTGAACCTGGAGAGAAGAAACTGACAGATGAACCTGGAGAGAGAGGCTGACAGGTGAACCTGGAGAGAAGAGGCTGACAGGTGAACCTGGAGAGAAGAGGCTGACAGATGAACCTGGAGAGAAGAAACTGACAGGTGAACCTGGAGAGAAGAAACTGACAGGTGAACCTGGAGAGAAGAAGCTGACAGATGAACCTGGAGAGAAGAAACTGACAGGTGAACCTGGAGAGAAGAAGCTGACAGATGAACCTGGAGAGAAGAAACTGACAGATGAACCAAGAACCATTGGAACAATCCTAGAAGCCCGTATTCATATCTTGCTGGATATTAACTGGAGAGATGATTATTGTGACAAGGATTCAGGAGATAAGACACTAGAGAAGGATTCAGGAGACAATACACTAGATGGGGATTCAGGAGACAATACACTAGACGGGGATTCAGGAGCCAATATACTAGACGGGGATTCAGGAGACAATACACTAGACGGGGATTCAGGAGACAATACACTAGACGGGGATTCAGGAGCCAATATACTAGGCGGGGATTCAGGAGACAATACACTAGACGGGGATTCAGGAGACAATACACTAGACGGGATTCAGGAGACAATACACTAGACGGGGATTCAGGAGCCAATATACTAGGCGGGGATTCAGGAGCCAATATACTAGGCGGGGATTCAGGAGCCAATATACTAGGCGGGGATTCAGGAGACAATACACTAGACGGGGATTCAGGAGACAATACACTAGATGGGGATTCATCTATTCATTTTTGTTCTATCCAGAACGTATCCTCCATGGACCCTCCTCTCTTCATATTTGTGCTGTCAGCTCCTCCCCAGAACGTATCCTCCATGGACCTCTCTCCGAATAGCCGTATAACGTCATCCCGCCACCAGGAGCGCTGTATACACACGGCCCTCCCATGTAATACCGGGTCTAATTCAATGCATTACCGCCGGTAACTGTTCCCCTGACGGACATTGGCCGACATGGGCGGCGGCCCTCTCTCCAATTGTCCGCACGGCGCCTAGTTCTCCTCCTTATATAGCTCGGAGACGCCCCCGCCCCGAGAATGGCCCACAGCGGTGTCATTAACACACGGACTGATGTGCACACACACACACACTCACACACACACACTCACACACGCGCGCAATTGGGAGACTTTTTTTTATCTCCTGGCTTTTAACTGCATGTCTTATTTTCTTGTTATTCCCCCATTTCCCTCAAGATAAACAAACAGATGAGATAAAGAACAGAAATACTGCTCTTTCTAGGTCGACTAGGATACAGACCAAAAAAACAAACAAGCTACTTTAGGTTAAGAGAAAAATATTTGAAACCAATTATGTGAAGAAGTTGTTTTTATTATTTAAAAGTACCTGAAGAAATTGCTTTTATTTGATGGTTTTGGGTATTGGCTCTGAGCCCACCCTCCCCCCTTGAGAGAAGGTAGCTCTCCCTCTCTGTCACACACATGCTAGTAGCGTTCCCTCTCTGTCGCACACATGCTAGTAGCGTTCCCTCTCTGTCACACACATGCTAGTAGCTCTCCCTCTCTGTCACACACATGCTAGTAGCTCTCCCTCTCTGTCACACACATGCTAGTAGCGTTCCCTCTCTGTCGCACACATGCTAGTAGCGCTCCCTCTCTGTCACACACATGCTAGTAGCGTTCCCTCTCTGTCACACACATGCTAGTAGCTCTCTCTCTGTCACACACATGCTAGTAGCTCTCCCTCTCTGTCACACACATGCTAGTAGCTCTCCCTCTCTGTCGCACACATGCTATCTTGTATAAATGCTAGAGACTCTTCACTTGATACAGTACAAGCTTGTAGCTGATATCACCTCCTGATCTAACTCCTCCTTATCGTCACTCCTGACACAGTAATCCAGGACACAAGTGGACTGTTTTAATTCCTCCCCCCCCCCCACCCCTCGGTCCTCTTGTCATCCCGAATTACGCCGTCCTGGTCTTTTTCTCCTCGGACTCCGCCAGAATTAGCGGAATGACACCTCCACGTCCGGTTTAATTTCCGTGAACACGGCATTTCCATCAGCGCCATCAGTCGGCGGTTCGCGTGTTTTATTATATACCGCACTCCGACTTGTGGTGTGATCTTCCCTCCCTAGCAAACCTGACCAGCGGTAGGTTTATTTATGACCGCTACTTTGTTTGTTGACAAGAGGAGGGAGAGATTGTCCTCCTCTCCTCGTGGTGCTTGGTTCGTTCCCAGCTTTGGTTTACACGGGACTTGTCAGCAGATGGAGATCAGACCACAGGAACAACCTCATCTCACACCTGGAGAAGTTGATAGATCTACCCTCACCACGTGCTCATACGTCAAGTCATGTTCTAGATGTTATCTATATCTATATATATACAAAAACAGCTTCGGTGGCCGCATAGTTTGAGGCGTCACTCTCGCAGTAGACTAGAAGGCCGATGATGGTGGGTTTCCATTACCTCTTCACGTGAATGCGGGTACACTTTTAAAGTCGACCTTTCTTATCTCTAGCACATTAGCGTAATTACAACATAAACGTATAACCCCAATGGATAGTAAGACGCAATAATAATAATAATTGAGGTATTTCTGAACCGACTGATTTATAAATCAACTTAAATCTAGAAGAGACACAACATCCAGCCCCCCGAGCAGAGGTGTTGGACAAGAACAGCAGCAGTTGTCGATGCTGTCGATGTTGTCCGCATCTAAATGTCTCTGTTTGTTAAAAGAGTCTTCCTATAAACTTTAAAATTAATCTAAACTCGCATCAGTGGGCACGAGGACCAAATGTCAGGCTCATTTAGTCATAGTTTGTAGAGAGAGGGGTGAAGGTTCGAATACTCGTTGGTGTACCTAGGTTTTTTCCCTTAAGAAAAACCTTTTTTCTCCCTTTCCATACAAACGCGGGTGAACTTCCCCTAAAATCTGACCTCCTCCTCCCTCCCTGATTTTGGTAGCGAGGGGGAAGGTTTGTTTCTAGAGGGAGAATATTTGTTTCTAGAGCGAGAAGGTTTGTTTCTAGAGGGGGAAAGTTTGCTTCTAGAGGGAGAAGGTTTGTTTCTAGAGCGAGAATATTTGTTTCTAGAGGGGGAAGGTTTGCTTCTAGAGCGAGAAGGTTTGTTTCTAGAGCGAGAAGGTTTGTTTCTAGAGCGAGAAGGTTTGTTTCTAGAGGGAGAAGGTTTGTTTCTAGAGGGAGAAGGTTTGTTTCTAGAGCGAGAAGGTTTGTTTCTAGAGGGAGAAGGTTTGTTTCTAGAGGGAGAAGGTTTGTTTCTAGAGGAGAAGGTTTGTTTCTAGAGGGAGAAGGTTTGTTTCTAGAGCGAGAATATTTGTTTCTAGAGGGAGAAGGTTTGGTTCTAGAGGGGGAAAGTTTGCTTCTAGAGGGAGAAGGTTTGTTTCTAGAGCGAGAAGGTTTGTTTCTAGAGCGAGAAGGTTTGTTTCTAGAGCGAGAAGGTTTGTTTCTAGAGCGAGAAGGTTTGTTTCTAGAGGGAGAAGGTTTGTTTCTAGAGGGAGAAGGTTTGTTTCTAGAGGGAGAAGGTTTGTTTCTAGAGGGAGAAGGTTTGTTTCTAGAGGGAGAAGGTTTGTTTCTAGAGGGAGAAGGTTTGTTTCTAGAGGGAGAAGGTTTGTTTCTAGAGGGAGAAGGTTTGTTTCTAGAGCGAGAAGGTTTGTTTCTAGAGCGAGAAGGTTTGTTTCTAGAGGGAGAAGGTTTGTTTCTAGAGGGAGAAGGTTTGTTTCTAGAGGGAGAAGGTTTGTTTCTAGAGGGAGAAGGTTTGTTTCTAGAGGGAGAAGGTTTGTTTCTAGAGGGAGAAGGTTTGTTTCTAGAGGGAGAAGGTTTGTTTCTAGAGGGAGGAGGTTTGTTTCTAGAGGGGGAAGGGTTGTTTCTAGAGGGGGAAGGTTTGTTTCTAGAGCGAGAATATTTGTTTCTAGAGGGAGAAGGGTTGTTTCTAGAGGGAGAAGGGTTGTTTCTAGAGGGAGAAGGGTTGTTTCTAGAGGGGGAAGGGTTGTTTCTAGAGGGGGAAGGTTTGTTTCTAGAGGGAGGAGGTTTGTTTCTAGAGGGGGAAGGGTTGTTTCTAGAGGGGGAAGGGAGCCAGTCCACATTCTGGGCCGACCAATCCACTGTTGTCCTCTGAGCAGTCCTTGGTGCGAACCCCCACAGGGACATTGTAGGTCTCAATGATCCAAGGCCAAGGGTTCTGTTTTATTGATAGTTAGTTAGCTCCGTGTCTGGGTTCAGATCCTGAATAGAAGACAAGACAAAGGTCCTTGATATCTCCAGCAACTGGGTCAGGTTTCCTCTGGACCCCCTCTCCCCCCTACGCCACTGTACAGGTCCCAGAGAACATATCTTTCTTGTCACTTTCTGGGGTAGGTCATGTATCGGACAGAGGCTATGGATTAAACAGCCTAACTTTGGAATCAATAAACTAGCTCATAGTAGCTCTACATTTCGCTTCTTTTTCTAGCAAACAGCAAAAAAACTAAATGAATACACTGTTTTCTGGATAAAAAGTGAAATGACACTAAAACTATAATGTTTATCAATAAACGCGTCTTAATAAAAGTTGTGCAGCATTAAATGGTCATTTAGACGAACCTTCCTTTGTTCCGATATTTTGCTTGGTTTGGGAGTAATCCGGTGTGAGATGGTTCTGTGAGAGCAATGGGGAAACACAGTCCGGTGTGAGATATCCACGGAGATGGTTCTGTGAGAGTGATGGGGAAACACAGTCCGGTGTGAGATGGTTCTGTGAGAGCGATGGGGAAACACAGTCCGGTGTGAGATGGTTCTGTGAGAGTGATGGAGAAATACAGTCCGGTGTGAGATGGTTCTGTGAGAGTGATGGGGAAACACAGTCCGGTGTGAGATGGTTCTGTGAGAGCGATGGGGAAACACAGTCCGGTGTGAGATGGTTCTGTGAGAGTGATGGAGAAATACAGTCCGGTGTGAGATGGTTCTGTGAGAGTGATGGGGAAACACAGTCCGGTGTGAGATGGTTCTGTGAGAGTGATGGAGAAATACAGTCGGGTGTGAGATGGTTCTGTGAGAGCGATGTAGAAACACAGTCCGGTGTGAGATGGTTCTGTGAGAGCGATGGGGAAACACAGTCCGGTGTGAGATGGTTCTGTGAGAGCGATGGGGAAACACAGTCCGGTGTGAGATGGTTCTGTGAGAGTGATGGAGAAATACAGTCGGGTGTGAGATGGTTCTGTGAGAGCGATGGAGAAATACAGTCCGGTGTGAGATGGTTCTGTGAGAGTGATGGGGAAACACAGTCCGGTGTGAGATGGTTCTGTGAGAGCGATGGAGAAACACAGTCCGGTGTGAGATGGTTCTGTGAGAGCGATGGAGAAACACAGTCCGGTGTGAGATGGTTCTGTGAGAGCGATGGGGAAACACAGTCCGGTGTGAGATGGTTCTGTGAGAGTGATGGGGAAACACAGTCCGGTGTGAGATGGTTCTGTGAGAGTGATGGGGAAACACAGTCCGGTGTGAGATGGTGATTTTATGTTCTGTGAGAGTGATGGGGAAACACAGTCCGGTGTGAGATGGTTCTGTGAGAGTGATGGGGAAACACAGTCCGGTGTGAGATGGTTCTGTGAGAGCGATGGGGAAACACAGTCCGGTGTGAGATGGTTCTGTGAGAGCGATGGGAAACACAGTCCGGTGTGAGATGGTTCTGTGAGAGCGATGGAGAAACACAGTCCGGTGTGAGATGGTTCTGTGAGAGTGATGGGGAAACACAGTCCGGTGTGAGATGGTTCTGTGAGAGTGATGGGGAAACACAGTCCGGTGTGAGATGGTTCTGTGAGAGCGATGGAGAAACACAGTCCGGTGTGAGATGGTTCTGTGAGAGCGATGTAGAAACACAGTCCGGTGTGAGATGGTTCTGTGAGAGCGATGGGGAAACACAGTCCGGTGTGAGATGGTTCTGTGAGAGTGATGGGAAACACAGTCCGGTGTGAGATGGTTCGTGAGAGTGATGAGAAATACAGTCGGGTGTGAGATGGTTCTGTGAGAGCGATGGAGAAACACAGTCCGGTGTGAGATGGTTCTGTGAGAGTGATGGGGAAACACAGTCCGGTGTGAGATGGTTCTGTGAGAGTGATGGGGAAACACAGTCCGGTGTGAGATGGTTCTGTGAGAGCGATGGAGAAACACAGTCCGGTGTGAGATGGTTCTGTGAGAGCGATGTAGAAACACAAGTGTTCCGTCACTGGTGGGTGCGGTGCTTGTTGCCGGTCACCTGCCTGTCCAAGCCTCGAACTCATGTCCATGACTCTAGATCTCGCTCTCTCTCGTCACCCCTCACCCCTCTCCCCTGGTCGAGAAGTGTCGGGTGAAGGCGAGGAAGAGGCTTCTAACCACTCAGCCAAGAGGAGGGTTTATGCGCATGCGCGCTCCTTCTCGTTCGGGAGATGAATGGAAGGCGCGTATATTTGCAGTTTTTGACACAAAAAAACATTTTGGACAGAAACTATTAATCGAACATAGCTCAAGTAGATAAGTTGAGTTTAGTTCCCTCCACTTGGTGATATCAACAGATGTTGATTATCTGTCACGGACATTTGAACAGGAACTTTTTCTATTCATTTCAAGTGTTCCTGTTCAAAGTCCGCTGTGCTCAAGACAAATATTCAACAGCTGTTGATATCACCAACTGGAGGTAATTAATATAAACGTGTCAACTGAAGCATGGAGACTGGGTTGATTTACTTTGGCCAAAATATGTTTATGATATAAAAACTGATAAATACTGCCCTTACCTTTACCCTCTCCTTACCATTACCCTCTCCTTACCGAGTTACCAGTGTGTGATCTGTGTGTCAGGATAGAGAGGGTTGTTATAACCACCCTTATGTGTGCCAGGACGGAGAGGGTTGCTATAACCGCCCTTATGTGTGCCAGGACGGAGAGGGTTGCTATAACCACCCTTAATGTGTGTCAGGATAGAGAGGGTTGTTATAACCACCCTTATGTGTGCCAGGACGGAGAGGGTTGCTATAACCGCCCTTATGTGTGCCAGGACGGAGAGGGTTGCTATAAGCCACCCTTATGTGTGCCAAGACGGAGAGGGTTGCTATAACCACCCTTATGTGTGTCAGGATAGAGAGGGTTGTTTATAACCACCCCTATGTGTGCCAGGACGGAGAGGGTTGTTATAACCACCCCTATGTGTGCCAGGACGGAGAGGGTTGCTATAACCACCCCCAACATTGTGCCGAGTGTCGAGGGTAGTTTATTCTATACCGTCATTACCTCAGCAGGAGTCCAAGACAAGGCTGGAAGTCGTCACCGGGTCTTGAAGGGCGGACCTTGGGTCGTGGATCATGTTACTCGCGAACATTGGGGCAACAGCGTCTCAACTCCAACCACCGCCAAGGGAGAGGGGTAAAACACCCTCACTGTCACGGGAAGTCACACTTGTGGTTGGTCTCCAGGTCAATCTTGGAACATTTGAAGTTACTTTAGGTAAAGTTAGTTTACACTTTACTAGTCCTGATTCACTGTACGACCGGGACTCGGCTATGAGGTAAAGTGCTCTGTTGATAAGTGAGTGAGGTTGGTCCACTGTGGCCCCGGACCCTGCCAGATGTTCATCCAGTGAATTATTCATGAATACCTGGGACCACTCCGTCCCGCCCAGGCTGTGTACACAGTCAGCCCACACGACCCTTTAGAGCAAGGAGCTGAGTGACAGGTCCTTGCTGCTGATACACGTGGTCATAGAGGTCCTTGCTGCTAATACACGTGGTCATAGAGGTCCTTGCTGCTGATACACTTGGTCATAGAGGTCCTTGTTGCTGATACACGTGGTCATAGAGGTCCTTGCTGCTGATACACTTGGTCATAGAGGTCCTTGCTGCTGATACACTTGGTCATAAGGTCCTTGTTGCTGATACACGTGGTCATAGAGGTCCTTGCTGCTAATACACGTGGTCATAGAGGTCCTTGCTGCTGATACACTTGGTCATAGAGGTCCTTGCTGCTAATACACTTGGTCATAGAGGTCCTTGCTGCTGATACACGTGGTCATAGAGGTCCTTGCTGCTGATACACGTGGTCATAGAGGTACTTCCTACTGATACACGTGGTCATAGAGGTACTTCCTACTGATACACGTGGTCATAGAGGTCCTTGCTGCTAATACACGTGGTCATAGAGGTCCTTCCTGCTGATACACGTGGTCATAGAGGTACTTCCTACTGATACACGTGGTCATAGAGGTACTTCCTACTGATACACGTGGTCATAGAGGTCCTTGCTGCTGATACACGTGGTCATAGAGGTCCTTGCTGCTAATACACGTGGTCATAGAGGTCCTTGCTGCTGATACACGTGGTCATAGAGGTCCTTGCTGCTAATACACGTGGTCATAGAGGTCCTTGCTGCTGATACACTTGGTCATAGAGGTCCTTGCTGCTAATACACTTGGTCATAGAGGTCCTTGCTGCTGATACACTTGGTCATAGAGGTCCTTGTTGCTGATACACGTGGTCATAGAGGTCCTTGCTGCTAATACACGTGGTCATAGAGGTCCTTCCTGCTGATACACGTGGTCATAGAGGTACTTCCTACTGATACACGTGGTCATAGAGGTACTTCCTACTGATACACGTGGTCAGAGAGGTCCTTCCTACTGATACACGTGGTCAGAGAGGTCCTTCCTGCTGATACACGTGGTCATAGAGGTACTTCCTACTGATACACTTGGTCATAGAGGTCCTTGTTGCTGATACACGTGGTCATAGAGGTCCTTGCTGCTAATACACGTGGTCATAGAGGTCCTTCCTGCTGATACACGTGGTCATAGAGGTACTTCCTACTGATACACGTGGTCAGAGAGGTCCTTCCTACTGATACACGTGGTCAGAGAGGTCCTTCCTGTTATACACGTGGTCATAGAGATACTTCCTACTGATACACGTGGTCAGAGAGGTCCTTCCTTTCAAAGACCAGGGGCAGGACGTTGTCAAATAGCTCCGTGTGTGTGTGGCCTAGTCGGTTCTGCCTCGGCCCGTCTCGCTCCTGGGAACCACGTCTCGAGGGTACACCAAGGGGGACGGGGGGCCTTCTTTTGATGCTCGCTGTTAATTGTGTGCTCTGTGTTTCCAAGGACGGGCCGGAGATAATGTTCCAATTAACCGGGCTAGGCCGGTACAATGAGACTTGGAACAGATATCGGGTTACAACGAGAAGAGGAGAGGGGATGTCACTCAAGGGGAGGGGGAACTCGATTTTGATCGCGCGTGTGTGAACTAAATCATCCGTTGCTCAGTTTGTGTACTAATGTACTAATGTCCGGGTGACGCCCCACTGTACTGATAGTCCTGATGAGATGAGGGGATGGATCCATCAAGATCTTAACCTAACTAGAGTTTAACTAACCAAACCCCGGTGATCATGGGAATTATTCACCTTCCGAGACAGATCCCCCGGTACAAGCTGGGACCTCTAGATCAGCAGACAGAAGCTCTGACCACTCCACCACGGGGCCCAGCTCCTAAGCTTCACTTTAGTTCTTACAAAATACTTTCCTCTATTTTAGATATTATTTGTTTGAAAACTGGAATATGTTTCCAAGTTGGTTCACACGATGCGGAGAATACATCTTGTACCGCCCGGGTTTTGAAGCCCAACCTCCCTGCACTCTTGACAATATCCGAGGCTGGTGTGTATTGTCCTCGTCGGAATGGACCCCCTGTGGGTACCTAGCAGGCTGTTGTCACGACCGGTGGGCTACGCCCTGCCCCGCCTGGGACAGCTCTATCACATAGCTACACACTTCAGGTAAAGGGAGAAGTCAGAGGAAATGTAATCGCATTCACATAAAGAGAGCTGGTACGAACCTCTCTAGGTAAACCAGGACCATCCTGTCACTTGTGTCTGATGTCACTGTACTGAGTGTCTGTAGACATCTAGAGAAGCACTAGGAACTATAAACACTGTACTGAGTGTCTGTAGACATCTGGAGGAGCACTAGGAACTATAAACACTGTACTGAGTGTCTGTAGACATCTGGAGGAGCACTAGGCACTATAAACACTGTACTGAGTGTCTGTAGACATCTAGAGGAGCACTAGAACTATAAACACTGTACTGAGTGTCTGTAGACATCTAGAGAAGCACTAGGAACTATAAAAATTGTACTGAGTGCCTGTAGACATCTGGAGGAGCACTAGGCACTATAAACACTGTACTGAGTGTCTGTAGACATCTAGAGAAGCACTAGGAACTATAAAGAGCGCCTAGAAATTGAATTGCAATCCAGCAACAGACGGGCAGGAGTTTCATCGCCTCCACGAGCGGGGGAGGGGGGATGTTTCCAGATGAAAAGAGTCCTCCGGGGAGTTTTACTCGGCTCCGGAATACTCCGGGCAAGAACGAGCCAGCTCCGGGCACTGGTTTAGTTCTCACTCTTTGGCTCCGGTACTTGAACCAACACATTGAGAAGGGAGGAGAGGTCATTCGCTTGGAGAGAGGATGGAAACAACATCACCTTGATCCTACTCAGGAGTGCTAACCTCTAGTCTAACATAGGACAGTTAGACCTCAACAAGAGTACGGGTCGGGAACAAATGTGCCAAGGATTACTGTTCTGTGTAGAAACTAACTTAACCTAGGACAGCGCCAGAAACCCAACTTTTGTACAACAACAAAACCACGCGGTAGTTAGTTAAAATCTGGAAAACCCACAGAGACGATCGTCTACATTTCTAACCCTCACAGTATTAACCCTCACAGTTCTAACCCTCACAATATTAACCCTCACAGTACTAACCCTCACAATATTAACCCTCACAGTACTAACCCTCACAATATTAGCCCTCACAGTTCTAACACTCACAATATTAACCCTCACAGTTCTAACACTCACAATATTAACCCTCACAGTTCTAACACTCACAATATTAGCCCTCACAGTTCTAACACTCACAATATTAGCCCTCACAGTTCTAACACTCACAATATTAACCCTCACAGTTCTAACACTCACAATATTAGCCCTCACAGTTCTAACCCTCACAATATTAGCCCTCACAGTTCTAACCCTCACAGTTCTAACCCTCACAATATTAGCCCTCACAGTTCTAACCCTCACAGTTCTAACCCTCACAATATTAGCCCTCACAGTTCTAACCCTCACAGTACTAACCTCACAGTATTAACCCTCACAGTTCTAACCCTCACAATATTAGCCCTCACAGTACTAACCTCACAGTATTAACCCTCACAGTTCTAACCCTCACAATATTAGCCCTCACAGTACTAACCTCACAATATTAGCCCTCACAGTTCTAACCCTCACAATATTAGCCCTCACAGTTCTAACCCTCACAGTTCTAACCCTCACAATATTAGCCCTCACAGTTCTAACCCTCACAGTACTAACCTCACAGTATTAACCCTCACAGTTCTAACCCTCACAATATTAGCCCTCACAGTACTAACCTCACAGTATTAACCCTCACAGTTCTAACCCTCACAATATTAGCCCTCACAGTTCTAACCCTCACAATATTAACCCTCACAGTACTAACCCTCACAATATTAGCCCTCACAGTTCTAACACTCACAATATTAGCCCTCACAGTACTAACCTCACAGTATTAACCCTCACAGTTCTAACCCTCACAATATTAGCCCTCACAGTTCTAACCCTCACAATATTAGCCCTCACAGTTCTAACCCTCACAGTTCTAACCCTCACAGTACTAACCCTCACAGTTCTAACCCTCACAGTTCTAACCCTCACAGTACTAACCTCACAGTATTAACCCTCACAGTTCTAACCCTCACAATATTAGCCCTCACAGTTCTAACACTCACAATATTAGCCCTCACAGTTCTAACACTACTCGCCAGTTCTCATCACAGATCCATCACCCCCTCGTCTTACCTCTCCTCCCTCATCTGTGGGTTAGTCTCCCTCCCCAAGCCGCAGTACAATTTGAAGTTGGAACCCACGGGGGACCCATACAACCCGCCCAAGCAACACATGAAACCCATGCCAATTGGAGCGACCCCATTCTTCTCTCACCTGCACGAGCCTTTTATACTTGTGTTGGTGTGTGTGTAGAGACGGCCTTATGTCCGCTCATCACCGGGCCACGACGATACTAGACAGAGAGAGCACTCTTATTTATTGTACAGAATAGAACACTTCTCTCTATCATCAGATTCACATACTCTTCGTTCATCTCCACTCATTGGTATTTGAACGTTATAGTCTACACATGAACTATGTGTTGAACGTTATAGTCCACACATGAACTATGTGTTGAACGTTATAGTCCACACATGAACTATGTGTTGAACGTTATAGTCCACACATGAACTATGTGTTGAACGTTATAGTCCACACATGAACTATGTGTTGAACGTTATAGTCCACACATGAACTATGTGTTGAACGTTATAGTCCACACATGAACTATGTGTTGAACGTTATAGTCCACACATGAACTATGTGTTGAACGTTATAGTCCACACATGAACTAGGTGTTGAACGTTATAGTCCACACATGAACTAGGTGTTGAACGTTATTAGTCCACACATGAACTAGGTGTTGAACGTTATAGTCCACACATGAACTAGGTGTTGAACGTTATAGTCCACACATGAACTATGTGTTGAACGTTATAGTCCACACATGAACTATGTGTTGAACGTTATAGTCCACACATGAACTAGGTGTTGAACGTTATAGTCCACACACATGAACTAGGTGTTGAACGTTATAGTACACACATGAACTATGTGTTGAACGTTATAGTCCACACATGAACTAGGTGTTGAACGTTATAGTCCACACATGAACCAGGTGTTGAACGTTATAGTCCACACATGAACTATGTGTTGAACGTTATAGTCCACATATGAACTATGTGTTGAACGTTATAGTCCACACATGAACTAGGTGTTGAACGTTATAGTCCACACATGAACTATGTGTTGAACGTTATAGTCCACACTGGAACTAGGTGTTGAACCGTGTGAAACATTCAATCATTAAATACGTTTATCGACAATATTGTGTTCTGGCTGTTACTCACCAGTAGAGTTCAAAGTCAGCTCCGTGGTCGCCGAGCCAACCCTCTCAGGGGTCATCAATGAACGGGGGAGGGGGGAAAGGAACTAACAGCGACTGTCCCATACTCCAGGAGCGGGTTGTAGGGGGTTACACACTCTACGAACTAAGGTTCAAAACTCTCCACGTTCAGCGAACCTGATGTTTTCACGGGCGTTCGCTCATTTTGGCTGGTTTTTGACATTCACGTCGGATTAAACTCAACAAGAGCTCTTCTCTCTCCGTCACTCCAGCTGGAAGAGCTCTACTCTCTCCGTCACTCCAGCTGGAAGAGCTCTACTCTCTCTGTCACTCCAGCTGGAAGAGCTCTACTCTCTCCGTCACTCCAGCTGGAAGAGCTCTACTCTCTCCGTCACTCCAGCTGGATCACACGTGTTGTAATGTACACAGACACACTTGGTAATTCCAAGTGAATGAGAGCAGAGATAAACTCACACATGTCAGCAATAACTGCGGGCTTTGGTTTCTGTTCTGAACATTCTCTTTGAACAGTAGAGTCATGTGACATCTTCAACTTTGACTTGGTACGGATACTAAGTGATACCTTTATAACCCCCTAAAGATAATATCCTCGTATTACCCCTGCAAAGCCGACCCCTTAGTTACACCGCGTCATTGGCCAGGAAGGAGAAAGGTAGTATTTGGAGGAACGCCACCAGCATTTGTACAGAGGGAGAGCTGTAAAACCATTTAAGAGAAACCACCTTCACCACATCCTACCTAGATTCGAACCCCGACCTCCTCTGCTGCCGTGTATCACATGTATCAATAGATAACGTAACGTAACCAAATCAAGTTCAAAGTTCACTAACAAGACGGACTGTAACAAGAATCCACGTGATATAATTAGCTAATGTGTGTTTCTCCCCCCAGAGGACCTAGGACTGTAGACCACGGGACAGAACCTGACTGAACCGTTGTACCCCCCAGAGGACCTAGGACTGTAGACCACGGGACAGAACCTGACTGAACCGTTGTAACCCCAGAGGACCTAGGACTGTAGACCACGGGACAGAACCTGACTGAACCGTTGTAACCCCCAGAGGACCTAGGACTGTAGATCACGGGACAGAACCTGACTGAACCGTTGTACTCCCAGAGGACCTAGGACTGTAGACCACGGGACAGAACCTGACTGAACCGTTGTACCCCCCAGAGGACCTAGGACTGTAGACCACGGGACAGAACCTGACTGAACCGTTGTACCCCCCAGAGGACCTAGGACTGTAGACCACGGGACAGAACCTGACTGAACCGTTGTACCCCCAGAGGACCTAGGACTGTAGACCACGGGACAGAACCTGACTGAACCGTTGTAACCCCCAGAGGACCTAGGACTGTAGACCACGGGACAGAACCTGACTGAACCGTTGTAACCCCCAGAGAACCTAGGACTGTAGACCACGGGACAGAACCTGACTGAACCGTTGTAACCCCCAGAGGACCTAGGACTGTAGACCACGGGACAGAACCTGACTGAACCGTTGTAACCCCCAGAGGACCTAGGACTGTAGACCACGGGACAGAACCTGACTGAACCGTTGTACCCCCAGATGACCTAGGACTGTAGACCACGGGACAGAACCTGACTGAACCGTTGTACCCCCAGAGGACCTAGGACTGTAGACCACGGGACAGAACCTGACTGAACCGTTGTAACCCCAGAGGACCTAGGACTGTAGACCACGGGACAGAACCTGACTGAACCGTTGTAACCCCCAGAGGACCTAGGACTGTATACCACGGGACAGAACCTGACTGAACCGTTGTACCCCCAGATGACCTAGGACTGTAGACCACGGGACAGAACCTGACTGAACCGTTGTACCCCTCAGAGGACCTAGGACTGTAGACCACGGGACAGAACCTGACTGAACCGTTGTACCCCCAGAGGACCTAGGACTGTAGACCACGGGACAGAACCTGACTGAACCGTTGTACTCCCAGAGGACCTAGGACTGTAGACCACGGGACAGAACCTGACTGAACCGTTGTACTCCCAGAGGACCTAGGACTGTAGACCACGGGACAGAACCTGACTGAACCGTTGTACCCCTCAGAGGACCTAGGACTGTATACCACGGGACAGAACCTGACTGAACCGTTGTACCCCCAGATGACCTAGGACTGTAGACCACGGGACAGAACCTGACTGAACCGTTGTAACCCCAGAGGGCCTAGGACTGTAGACCACGGGACAGAACCTGACTGAACCGTTGTACCCTCAGAGGACCTAGGACTGTAGACCACGGGACAGAACCTGACTGAACCGTTGTACCCTCAGAGGACCTAGGACTGTAGACCACGGGACAGAACCTGACTGAACCGTTGTACCCTCAGAGGACCTAGGACTGTAGACCACGGGACAGAACCTGACTGAACCGTTGTACCCCCCAGAGGACCTAGGACTGTAGACCACAGGACAGAACCTGACTGAACCGTTGTACCCCCAGAGGACCTAGGACTGTAGACCACGGGACAGAACCTGACTGAACCGTTGTACCCTCAGAGGACCTAGGACTGTAGACCACAGGACAGAACCTGACTGAACCGTTGTAACCCCAGATGACCTAGGACTGTAGACCACGGGACAGAACCTGACTGAACCGTTGTACCCCCAGAGGACCTAGGACTGTAGACCACGGGACAGAACCTGACTGAACCGTTGTAACCCCCCAGAGGACCTAGAACTGTAGACCACGGGACAGAACCTGACTGAACCGTTGTACCCTCAGAGGACCTAGGACTGTAGACCACGGGACAGAACCTGACTGAACCGTTGTAACCCCCAGAGGACCTAGGACTGTAGACCACGGGACAGAACCTGACTGAACCGTTGTACCCTCAGAGGACCTAGGACTGTAGACCACGGGACAGAACCTGACTGAACCGTTGTAACCCCCAGAGGACCTAGGACTGTAGAAGTTGTATCCTAACTATTCAAGTTTTGTTCGACTAATGAAGACACGACAACATTTGGAGGCTGAAACAGGCCACTGTCTGTCAAGGAACCGGACCAGGTGAGACTAGCGCCTTAGTCCGTGTGCTCACCTTTGCGGGTCTCGGTCAAATGCTCCGCGGCGGGAACTGGGGTACAATGGACGGACGTTTCGCTTAGAGAAACGGCCGTAAAACATACCGAGCGGCCGGAAATAAAGTTTGGAGGTAAATAAACCGGAACAGCCCCTGGTACCTCCGACTGAGAGTTACGGCCTTCACTCCTGACCGGGGTCGAAAGCACTGACATCTTACTACCATCTGTTGAATGCCGGTCAACAGAGCCACGTCAGCACACGTCTTACAGACTAGCTTAGACAAGGAGTGGAGTTAATGTCCTTTTTCACAGATACATTCCTGTCAAATATAAATAAACTGTTAGTCCAGTAGCTGCGTTTATTTTAATGTCGTGCACGTGTTAATATCAACATTTGTTGAATATCTGCTGTACTCGCCTCGGTAGTCTAGTGGTCACAGATCCATATGTCCCTGGTTCGATCCCAAGCAGTGGTCTGGAACTCCGCCTCGTCAGGACAAATGAAGAGAGACTGGAATGTCTCTCTTACAGACCCACAGTGATATCAGCCGCAGTCTGTTCTGTTGCTAAGACCCGTCTCGTTGCTATGTTATCTTACAGACCCGCAGTGATATCAGCCGCAGTCTGTTCTGTTGCTAAGACCCGTCTCGTTGCTATGTTATCTTACAGACCCGCAGTGATATCAGCCGCAGTCTGTTCTGTTTCTAAGTCCCGTCTCGTTGCTATGTTATCTTACAGACCCGCAGTGATATCAGCCGCAGTCTGTTCTGTTGCTAAGACCCGTCTCGTTGCTATGTTATCTTACAGACCCGCAGTGATATCAGCCGCAGTCTGTTCTGTTGCTAAGACCCGTCTCGTTGCTATGTTATCTTACAGACCCGCAGTGATATCAGCCGCAGTCTGTTCTGTTGCTAAGACCCGTCTCGTTGCTATGTTATCTTACAGACCCGCAGTGATATCAGCCGCAGTCTGTTCTGTTGCTAAGACCCGTCTCGTTGCTATGTTAATTAACATCGTCCCTACAGAGGGTCGGGGATAAGACTGTGACCGGAAGTACGTTCGCAACCCTGGACCGGAAGCGCACAAGACTACTTCCCCGACTCGAGGGAAGGATCTTACAACAATAATTACAATAGAAATACCGCCCTTTGTCCCGTTATCAGGGGGAGGGGAGGAG
Source organism: Timema podura (assembly GCA_033556935.1). Taxonomy (NCBI): domain Eukaryota; kingdom Metazoa; phylum Arthropoda; class Insecta; order Phasmatodea; family Timematidae; genus Timema; species Timema podura. The sequence goes on along the minus strand of JAVRXN010000006.1, from coordinate 3,064,949 downwards.
TTGGACGCCCTGTGACGTCGGGAGTGCTGGCTGCTCTACTCAGACTCGCGCGCAACTGATACCTAGCCTAGGGCCCCAGTAGCTCGTACTCCCATGTTTTACCCACGGGGCTGTACTACTCCTCAGCAGGTGTACCTCTCCTGTCTCAGGAGGGGTGGTGGGGGTGTAGAGCCAGTGGCGTGAGGCGAGATGTTCAGTGGCGTGCGTCCACCTCTTGAGGGCACGAGTCACACAATACAACACCACTTGTTACGCACTGTGGTGCGTCACCAGGACCACTCGACCACCCCGGACAACAGTGTCCCATGTACTTGTAGGTCCCAGGTGCTAGAGACTCATACAGGACCCTGATAGTCAGTTCTAGCACCGCACCAGTGACCCTTGCTGGTTGTGATTGTCACACATAGCTCCTTGTTGCTCCTTGTTGCGAGTCAGTGGCGTGAGGTGACTTCTTGCAGGTGAATCAACAATTGGTCTGTTGCTCACTGGAGCAAGGAGAGGCTGTGTTAGGTTAAGTGTGCCATGTCCCGCCCCCGACACAAGCAAGCTATAAAGAGAGAAATATCAACTTTAAACTCAAGGAGGAATGTCAAGACTGTTCTAACGATAGTAACGGGGTGTACTTGGTGTTTTAAAGTGATAGTGATAGTGATAGTGATGGTGATAGTGAGCTCCTAGGAGTGTGAGAGTATCCTACTGACTTGGTACGTCTCTATATGAATACCATGATTATGATGAGAACAGATTGTGACCATGTCATTGGACTAGAGTAGATCTACCCCTGAAGCTAGGCCACCCCTGATCACAGCTGTCGTCTCTCGGTGTTACTTCTCAACCTTCAATCATTAACAAGGTCATTAAAATATACATGGGCGACTCGTGGGCGACCCGTGGGCTACACATCTTGGGGGGGGGAAGAGAAGGGGGAATAAATAAGCCACTTCCAAATTATTTTAAAAAAGGTCATTTGTTGAACAAAGGACTCTGACGTGGGAGCTTATTGCCAACAGCTGACATACCTTGTTGGAGTCTGGGTGTTTGTCACCTGTCACTCAGAGCTGACATCTCTTGTTGTAGTCTGGGTGTTTGTCCCCTGTCACTCAGAGCTCGTCTCTTGTTGTAGTCTGGGTGTTTGTCACCTGTCACTCAGAGCTGACATCTCTTGTTGTAGTCTGGGTGTTTGTCACCTGTCACTCAGAGCTGACATCCCTTGTTGTAGTCTGGGTGTTTGTCCCCTGTCACTCAGAGCTCGTCTCTTGTTGTAGTCTGGGTGTTTGTCACCTGTCACTCAGAGCTGACATCTCTTGATGTAGTCTGGGTGTTTGTCACCTGTCACTCAGAGCTGACATCTCTTGTTGTAGTCTGGGTGTTTGTCACCTGTCACTCAGAGCTCGTCACTTGTTGTAGTCTGGGTGTTTGTCACCTGTCACTCAGAGTTGACATCCCTTGTTGGAGTCTGGGTGTTTGTCACCTGTCACTCAGAGCTCGTCTCTTGTTGTAGTCTGGGTGTTTGTCACCTGTCACTCAGAGCTGACATCTCTTGTTGTAGTCTGGGTGTTTGTCACCTGTCACTCAGAGCTCGCCTCTTTACGTGGCTCTATAGTCCTATTAACAAAGGCAGAACCTCTCTTATCTGACAAATAGAAGTGACTAGATCTAACTTCATACGTCAAATCATGCGATCCACAGTCGGTACTTCTGATAGATGTTACAAGACATATTAAATAACAACAATAGTCCACTAAAATGTTATCATTACTGACCGTGATACGACTGGATGGGTGACAACATGTCTTGAGTGACGTCATAGGAGGGGTTGAGTGACGTCATAGGAGGGGTCCTGATGGAAGAAGAGAAGATTGAAAACATTCTGGAGAACTCAGTTTGGACAAGGCAATGAACCTGTCGGAAGACAGAACACGTAATAATAATATTATTGTAAAAGCTTCCTCCTATGGAAGTCCAACGAGCTTTTCTGTTCATGGAGTTGGCTAAAGTTGGTACTTTGTTCGTGGAGTTGGCTAAAGTTGGTACTTTGTTCGAGGAGTTGGCTAAAGTTGGTACTTTATTCGTGGATTTGGCTAAAGTTGGTACTTTGTTCGTGGAGTTGGCTAAAGTTGATACTTTGTTCGTGGATTTGGCTAAAGTTGATACTTTGTCCGTGGATTTGGCTAAAGTTGATACTTTGTTCGAGGAGTTGGCTAAAGTTGATACTTTGTTCGAGGAGTTGGCTAAAGTTGATACTTTGTTCGAGGAGTTGGCTAAAGTTGATACTTTATTCGAGGAGTTGGCTAAAGTTGGTACTTTGTTCGAGGAGTTGGCTAAAGTTGATACTTTGTTCGAGGAGTTGGCTAAAGTTGATACTTTATTCGAGGAGTTGGCTAAAGTTGGTACTTTGTTCGAGGAGTTGGCTAAAGTTGGTACTTTGTTCGTTCTTCAACACGACACGAGAATAAACAATCGGAGCGAGTGTTCTACATTTAACAAAGTACAGGAGCGTAAAAAAACAATGATTCAGTCTGAAGAGAATGTCGCTGCCGCCCGCACAGGTGGTCACGTGGGAAAGATGTTGAAACTCGTCAAGTCCCTTAAATAAAACTAATGTCCCGGACTGATTTTGTCCCCGATTTGTTGAATAACATTTGAAAAAAACAAGATTTAAAATAAAATCAAGTCTAATGATCAAGAGTTTAAATAATAAAATCTCGTAACTCGGCATTACAGTCAGGGCCAAGTTCTCCTCACTCGTTCCAATTGTTGTTGTACGTAACAAACGTTAATAGCCGTGCTCACAATCGACTGGTTTACCGGTTGCTGGTCGCCGCTACCATCTGTTGAACTTTAGCAGCCACCAGCAGAGCTCGTCACCAGTCAACATGAACCCTCTCTGGTTGAAACACCACATGGCTGACACTCATGAGTTCTTGTCTCTGTGTCATGCGTAATGTTTTGTGATGACAGAAATAAACTGCTCCGAGGATCAGGTTAGAACTCTTAGTATCCGAGTTACCCGGTTAACCTGGTCTCTTTATAACGATGGAGGTCCACACCGCTAATGACACAAATGTGCTATTGTGTCAGGAGCAGAATATGAGGACGTGATGTTGTGTCAGGACCAGAATATGAGGACGTAATGTTGTGTCAGGAGCAGAATATGAGGGCGTGATGTTGTGTCAGGAGCGGAATATGAGGACGTGATGTTGTGTCAGGAGCAGAATATGAGGACGTGATGTTGTGTCAGGAGCAGAATATGAGGACGTGATGTTGTGTCAGGAGCAGAATATGAGGACGTGATGTTGTGTCAGGAGCTATGTGGAGGGAGACACACGTGAAGAATAACCAGGATCCGAACAAGGAGTTGAGGCAGTCCCCTCCCTCCCCTCCAACTGTCCCAAAGTGAAATAACCCCCTCCCACCCCACCTCCCCCATGTTTATGCAGCAGCTTCAGTTATGTTTGGAAAGTGTTTGTACATCCTGGGGAATTCCCCAGGCACTCCAAAGGGAAGGGAAGGGGGCGCCATCTTTTATAATTTGTTTGATCACCACTCGCTCGCGAGATCTTGGAGAGAGTGAGAGAGAAAGAGAGAGGTATATGTCCCCGAGGGATCCCCCAAAGCAATCTCGGCCTCCCCAAACGCTGAGACTCAATTAAACTTTAAGATGATATGCATGGGCCAAGGTAAGGAGCTATATCTCAGGGGTGGGAGTGCTGCGCATGCGCGCACTTGGAAGGAATTTGCATGCTGCATTATTATAGAGGGAGCGGAGCGAGGTAATGAAGGAAATGTTTCCAAGCAGGATCCCCCGGGGACTCCCCAACATATAAAACAAGCGTCCGACTAGGAGGCGTCTTATAGCTTTCTGTGGCCGGGGGCGTGAAATGTTACTGATGGAGGGGGTGAAATGTTACTGATGGAGGGAGTGAAATGTTACTGATGGAGGGAGTGAAATGTTACTGATGGAGGGAAGGAAATGTTACTGATGGAGGGGGGTGAAATGTTACTGATGGAGGGAGGTGAAATGTTACTGATGGAGGGAGGGGAAATGTTACTGATGGAGGGAGGGGAGTGAAATGTTACTGATGGAGGAGGGGAGTGAAATGTTACTGATGGGGAGGGAAATGTTACTGATGAGGGAGGGGTGAAATGTTACTGATGGAGGGGTGAAATGTTACTATAGGAGGGAGTGAAATGTTTACTGATGGAGGGAGGGGTGAAATGTTACTGATGGAGGGAGGGAAATGTTACTGATGGAGGGGAGGGAAATGTTACTGATGGAGGAGGGAAATGTTACTGATGGAGGGAGGGAGTGAAATGTTACTGATGGAGGGAGGGGAGTGAAATGTTACTGATGGAGGGAGGGAGGAAATGTTACTGATGAGGGAGTGAAATGTTACTATGGAGGGAGTGAAATGTTACTGATGGAGGAAGGGGAAATGTTACTGATGGAGGAGGGGGTGAAATGTTACTGATGGAGGGAGGGAGGAAATGTTACTGATGGAGGGGAGGGGAATGTCTGATGGAGAGGAGTGAATGTTACTGATGGAGGGAGTGAAATGTTACTGATGGAGGGGTGAAATGTTACTGATGGAGGGAGGGGTGTATGAGGAGGAAATTGTTACTGGATGGAGGGAGTGAAATGTTACTGATGGAGGGAAGTGAATTGTTACTGATGGAGGGAGTGAAATGTTACTATGGAGGGAGGTGAAATGTTACTGATGGAGAGAGGGAGTGAAATGTTACTGATGGAGGGAGGGAAATGTTACTGATGGAGGAGAGGGGTAAATGTTACTGATGGAGGGAGGAAATGTTACTGATGAGGAGGGGTGAAATGTTACTGATGAGGGAGGAGGAGAAATGTACTGATGGAGGAGGGGAGTGAAATGTTACTGATGGGGAGGGAAAATGTACTGATGGAGGGAGTGAAATGTTACGATGAATGTAGAGGAGGGAGTGAAATGTTACTGATGGAGGGAGTGAAATTTACTGATGGAGGGGAGGAGGAGGAGGAATGTTACTGATGGAGAGGGGTGAAATGTTACTGATGGATGGAGGAGGGTGAAATGTTACTGATGAGAGGGGTGAAATGTTACTTATGGGAGGGAGTAAATTTACTGATGGAGGGAGGGAGGAAATGTTACTGATGGAGGAGGGAAATGTTATGATGGGAGTGAAATGTTACTGATGGAGGGAGGGAGGTGAAATGTTACTGATGGAGGAAGGGAGTGAAATATTACTGATGGAGGGAGGGAGAATGTTATGATGGGGGAATGTTAGATGAGGAGGGATGGAGTGAAATGTAGAGAGAGGGAAATTACTGATGGAGGAGGGAGAATACTGTGGGAGGAATGTACATGGAGGAGTGAGTAGTGGGATGAATGTTAGGGGGAGGTGAAAGTAGATGGAGGGAGAGAGTTACTGATGGGGAGGAAATTTATGTGGAGGGGGGGAGTGAATGTATGAGAGGAGTGAATGTTAGGAGGGAGGGAGTGAAATGTATGATGGAGAGGAGGAAATATGTGGGAAGGAAATGTTACTGATGGGGGAGGGGTGAACGTTACTGATGGGGTTCGGAGGAGGAGTGAAAGTACTGTGAGGGAGTGAATGTTACTGATGGGAAGGAAATGTTACTGATGGAGGGAGGGAGTGAATGTATGATGGAGGAGTGAAATATGAGGAGGGAAGGAATGTTACTGATGGAAGGGGGGGTGAATGTTACTGAGGAGGGGGTGAATGTTACTGATGAATGAGGAGTGAAATGTTACTGATGGAGGGGTGAATAGTTACTGATGGAGGGAGGGAGTGAAATGTTACTGATGGAGGGAGGGGGTGAAATGTTACTTATGGAGGGAGTGAAATGTTACTGATGGAGGAAGGGAAATGTTACTGATGGAGGAGGTGAAATGTTACTGATGGAGGGAGTGAAATGTTACTGATGGAGGAAGGGAAATGTTACTGATGGAGGGAGGGGGTGAAATGTTACTGATGGAGGGAGTGAATTCTGTGAGAAGGAAATGTTACTGATGGAGGGAGGGGGTGAAATGTTACTGATGGAGGAGTGAATGTTACTGATGGAGGAGGGAAATGTTACTGATGGAAGGAGGGGGTGAAATGTTACTGATGGAGGGAGGGAGTGAACTGTTACTGATGGAGGGGTGAAATTTACTGATGGAGGAAGGAAATGTTACTGATGGAGGGAGGGTGAAATGTTACTGATGGAGGGAGGGAGTGAAATGTTACTTATGGAGGGAGTGAAATTTTACTAATGGAGGGGTGAAATGTTACTATGGAGGAGTGAATGTTACTGATGAGGAAGGGAAATGTATGAGGAGGAAGGGGGAAATGTTACTGATGGAGGGAGGGAGTGAAATGTTACTGATGGAGGGAGGAGTGAACTGTTACTGATAGAGGAGTGAAGTACTGATGAGGGTGAAATGTTACTGATGGAGGGAGGGGGTGAAATGTTACTGATGAGGAGGGAGTGAAATGTTACTTATGGAGGGAGTGAAATTTTACTGATGGAAGGGAGAGAAATTTACTATGGAGGGAGGGAATTCGATGGAGGAGAGGAGTAAATGTTACTGATGGGGGAGGGAATTAGATGAGGAGAGGGAGTAAATGTTACTGATGGGAGGAATTATGATGGGGAGGGAGTGAAATGTTACTGATGGGGGAGGGAAATATTACTGATGAGGAGGGAGTAAATGTACTGATGGGATGGAAATTTACTGATGGAGGGAGTGAAATGTTACTGATGGGGAGGGGGTGAAATGTTACTTAGGAGGGAGTGAATTTATGTGAGGGAGGGTGAAATGTTACTGATGGAGGGAGGGAGGAAATGTTACTGATGGGAGGGAAATTTCTGATGAGAGGGTGAATGTTACTGTGGAGGTGGTGAAATGTTACTGATGGAGGGAGGTGAAATGTTACTGATGGGGAGGAATGTAGATGAGGGAGTGAAATGTTACTTATGGGGGAGGGAAATATTACTGATGGAGGAGGGAGTGAAATGTTACTGATGGAGGGATACTGGAGGGGGAGTGAAATGTTACTGATGGAGGGAGGGTGAAATTATTAGGAAATTACTGATGTAGGGGAGGGAGAGAAATGTTACTGATGGAGGGGAGGGAGTGAAATGTTCTGGACTCAGGAACAAGTTCACTTATTTCACTAAATGTTCGTGTTTGTTCTGCAGTTCGCCAGACTCACCGTCCGTCCATGGATCTCACGCAGAGTTAGATCATGGTGAGAGGAATGTAAGTTTTAAGTTAATGCACCAGTATTCACCTGTATAGATATCCGTGGTCCAGAGTCAGGTGTGCTAACCACTCGTCTGTCCCTCCCGGCTGTGCGTTAGACACAGGAGAACAGGATGAGGAGTGTCAGAAAGGGTCTAAGTCGAGCAGACTAACCGTGCGGCCAAACAAAAGCTCAAAGAAATGTTTGTTTTGTTTGAAGGGTTAATTTCCAGTTCATCAGACGCTCTCCCCTGGTTCTTACAGGGGCATTATGGGTAGTCAAAGCTTTGTCGTGCGGTAATAACACATCTTAGGTGCGACGACACTTGTTTCTGACACGGCCGCCAGTAGGTCCCAACCACATCAAACACATTCTCTGACCTTTGGCTGGCAGCATAGTTACCTTCTGAACTGTTGGTCCCCCTTAGAGGCAGCTCGGCCACACACTAGTAGTAATAATAATAATAATAATATATAGACGTCAAAGCTTAGCCTTTTTATTTTCTCAGCTCAAGACAAAGTATTGATATTGTGAAAAAAAATTGATCTCGAGACTACGATGAATCCTTTACCTTTTATGTGAACCGGGCCCTAAAAAGTGGAGTTTACAAATCTCTCTGTCCCCTTGTATGTCTGTATGTATGTCTGTCTGTCTGTCTGTGACCACGGATCCAAAATGGTTTGGTGGGTTTTGTTCAAACTTTATATTTAGATTTTACAGCGAGGGCTTTGCTTCAAAATGGTATTTTGATTTTGACCCTATACCTCAAATTAAGGGTAGTTTACCGAAGACTTTTATTTTATTTGAACATTTAAAAAGAAAATGGCTCTAGTTATTTGGTTCAAAATGGGTATCTGGGAATAGTTTTCTCATGATAAATAAGAATACTTGCTTATTTTTACAAATTATAAATCATTTTTAGAGTAGTTTGCAAAGAACTATTTTTTTTTTAATTTGAACAATTTGCTTCAAAGTTTATAAATCAAGACGTTTTTATTTTGTTGCTTTTTGTGACGTGTTTGTTCTATTAGTAAAACTCACTTAAGGGGCAGTTTACTGAGAACCTGTTTTTGAACATTCTCCCAATGCTATGATATATAATATGAGAAAGTTAGTGTGATCGTGTCGTACCATTTGTTTTCCACGTAACCTGATACAACACGTATTAGTAATAGTAAAGTAATCAGTAGTTCTATGAACAGTTGACCTCCCTCCATCTTTTTATAGCTGAAGTATAACATTTCAAAACTCGGGTGATAGTTGTATAAACACTCCGGGTAAAACAAGATTGTAGATCATAAGAGGATTGGAGCCAGGAAATAGTATCTCGTGTGTGAATTAGTCACTTTTAGTTGCTGGTGAGGTCTCAAACTTTGAGTCTGGGACCTCCTGACCATAGTATCTAGTATAGTCCTGACATTCTGTATCTCCTCTAGTAGAGTATTGACATCCTGTATCTCCTCTAGTATAGTCCTGACATCCTGTGTCTCCTCTAGTATAGTCCTGACATCCTGTACCTCCTCTAGTAGAGTCCTGACGTCCTGTATCTCCTCTAGTAGAGTCCTGACATCCTGTATCTCCTCTAGTATAGTCTTGACATACTGTATCTCCTCTAGTATAGTCCTGACATCCTGTGTCTCCTCTAGTAGAGTCCTGACGTCCTCTACCTCCTCTAGTAGAGTCCTGACGTCCTGTATCTCCTCTAGTAGAGTCCTGACGTCCTGTATCTCCTCTAGTATAGTCTTGACGTCCTGTATCTCCTCTAGTATAGTCCTGACATCCTGTGTCTCCTCTAGTATAGTCCTGACATCCTGTACCTCCTCTAGTAGAGTCCTGACGTCCTGTGTCTCCTCTAGTAGAGTCCTGACGTCCTGTGTCTCCTCTAGTAGAGTCCTGACGTCCTGTACCTCCTCTAGTAGAGTCCTGACATCCTTTATCTCCTCTAGTATAGTCTTGACATCCTGTATCTCCTCTAGTATAATCTTGACGTCCTGTACCTCCTCTAGTATAGTCTTGACATCCTGTATCTCCTCTAGTATAGTCCTGACGTCCTGTATCTCCTCTAGTCTAGTCTTGACGTCCTGTATCTACTCTAGTATAGTCTTGACGTCCTGTATCTCCTCTAGTATAGTCCTGACGTCCTGTGTCTCCTCTAGTATAGTCTTGACGTCCTGTACCTCCTCTAGTAGAGTCCTGACATCCTGTATCTCCTCTAGTATAGTCTTGACGTCCTGTACCTCCTCTAGTAGAGTCCTGACATCCTGTATCTCCTCTAGTATAGTCTTGACGTCCTGTACCTCCTCTAGTAGAGTCCTGACATCCTGTATCTCCTCTAGTATAGTCTTGACGTCCTGTACCTCCTCTAGTAGAGTCCTGACATCCTGTATCTCCTCTAGTATAGTCTTGACGTCCTGTACCTCCTCTAGTAGAGTCTTGACGTCCTGTACCTCCTCTAGTAGAGTCCTGACATCCTGTATCTCCTCTAGTATAGTCTTGACATACTGTATCTCCTCTAGTATAGTCCTGACATCCTGTGTCTCCTCTAGTAGAGTCCTGACGTCCTCTACCTCCTCTAGTAGAGTCCTGACGTCCTGTATCTCCTCTAGTAGAGTCCTGACGTCCTGTATCTCCTCTAGTATAGTCTTGACGTCCTGTATCTCCTCTAGTATAGTCCTGACATCCTGTGTCTCCTCTAGTATAGTCCTGACATCCTGTACCTCCTCTAGTAGAGTCCTGACGTCCTGTGTCTCCTCTAGTAGAGTCCTGACGTCCTGTGTCTCCTCTAGTAGAGTCCTGACGTCCTGTACCTCCTCTAGTAGAGTCCTGACATCCTTTATCTCCTCTAGTATAGTCTTGACATCCTGTATCTCCTCTAGTATAATCTTGACGTCCTGTACCTCCTCTAGTATAGTCTTGACATCCTGTATCTCCTCTAGTATAGTCCTGACGTCCTGTATCTCCTCTAGTCTAGTCTTGACGTCCTGTATCTACTCTAGTATAGTCTTGACGTCCTGTACCTCCTCTAGTAGAGTCCTGACATCCTGTATCTCCTCTAGTATAGTCTTGACGTCCTGTATCTCCTCTAGTATAGTCTTGACGTCCTGTATCTCCTCTAGTATAGCCTTGACGTCCTGTACCTCCTCTAGTATAGTCTTGACATCCTGTGTCTCCTCTAGTATAGTCCTGACATCCTGTATCTCCTCTAGTATAGTCTTGACGTCCTGTATCTCCTCTAGTATAGTCTTGACGTCCTGTATCTCCTCTAGTATAGTCCTGACGTCCTGTGTCTCCTCTAGTATAGTCCTGACGTCCTGTGTCTCCTCTAGTAGAGTCCTGACGTCCTGTGTCTCCTCTAGTATAGTCTTGACGTCCTGTATCTCCTCTAGTATAGTCCTGACGTCCTGTGTCTCCTCTAGTATAGTCCTGACGTCCTGTGTCTCCTCTAGTATAGTCTTGACGTCCTGTATCTCCTCTAGTATAGTCTTGACGTCCTGTATCTCCTCTAGTCTAGTCTTGACGTCCTGTATCTCCTCTAGTATAGTCCTGACATCCTGTGTCTCCTCTAGTAGAGTCCTGACGTCCTCTACCTCCTCTAGTAGAGTCCTGACGTCCTGTATCTCCTCTAGTAGAGTCCTGACGTCCTGTATCTCCTCTAGTATAGTCTTGACGTCCTGTATCTCCTCTAGTATAGTCCTGACATCCTGTGTCTCCTCTAGTATAGTCCTGACATCCTGTACCTCCTCTAGTAGAGTCCTGACGTCCTGTGTCTCCTCTAGTAGAGTCCTGACATCCTGTATCTCCTCTAGTATATTCCAGTGTATCAATGACTGTCCAGCCACACCTCAGCTCTTGTAATTGACGGATGCTGCGCTCTCCAGGTCTGGGTGGTCCATTATCCTGAGAACGAGATCTCGTCACTTTCCCAACACAGTAGTTGAGAGAACTGTCAACAGGCCTCGCGGTTACACTGCTTTCCAGGAAAATCATCTCTCTTCCAATGGCACATGTACTCGACTTACAAACTAACAAGCTAGAAGGGCAACATCTAACACCAAGTATCAGTAAGCTGGAGGAGGCGGCATCGAGTGCTTGTTACATGAGTGAATACATCAGACACGATATGAGTGTGTAGGGGAGTATTCACATATCTGGTCCACAGCAGACCCAAATTTAGTGACGCATTCAGCCACCGAGCGCTGTAGTCGACACTTGAGTGAGAAGAGAACTGTTATCTCTGTTATTGTAACTCATATGAGAATGTTTCTGGTGTTGACATCCTCTGGAGGAATTCAACTCTGACTTCTCGATTGCATTTGTTACATTTGAACATTTTCCATCTCACATCCTTGGTCTGAGGGTCCTTCTACCATCCTTGGTCTGAAGGTCCATCTCACATCCTTGGAATGAGAGTCCTTCTACCATCCTTGGTCTAAGGGTCCATCTCACATCCTTGGTCTGAGGGTCCTTCTACCATCCTTGGTCTGAAGATCCACCTCAGATCCTTGGTCTAAGGGTCCATCTCACATCCTTGCACCTTTAATAAGAACCCAGAGGTGTGTAAGAGGGCCGTCTAGGGGTTATTTGAGAAGTGGCTTGTTTTCTTCAAGATGGGGCCGAAATATATGAACATTCAACAAGGATTAAAGAATGTTACATTTTAAGAAGATTCTTGAAGAGGGGAAACAATTTCATTTCCGAGGAAGTTTCACTCGAAAACTGACATTACAGCAGTTCTAGTAGGTGGTGGGGAAGAGATCTCCCTCCACCTTATTAGCGTTTGTCTCTGAATGTCTCTCTGTGACGTCCCGGAACAGACGAGTGTTGAGGTCTGTTTAGCCACGGTGCGGGATATCCACCATCCACGCCAAGGGGCCATTCTCACCCCCCCCCCCCCCCCACACCGCCTCGTGGCCCAGTAGGGGAGAGATCAGCCAGTACTAACTCAGGGGACGCCCGAATGTACTAATCGTACTTCCTCCCCATGTCCCGATGAGATGAACTGATGGTGGTGAATATGACGAGGTGGAGGGAATGAAGATCTTAACCTAACTAGAGCTTGGTGACCTTCGGGGTGATTCCCCTTTCGGGTAAAATACACAAGCTACCAGCCGTGAAATGAACCCGAGACCCCTAGACTCGTAGCCAGGTGCTATGACCACGGGATGTGGCTGGTTAGGTTTGGTATGAAATTTTAAAATACTTTGACTAGTAAATTATATTATATAAAACAGTGACAACTAATGGTTAGAGAGGGGTTAATCAATGAAGGACAGTGACACATTTCTATAAAACAGTGACAACTAATGGTTAGAGCGGGGTTAATCAATGAAGGACAGTGACACATTTCTATAAAACAGTGACAACTAATGGTTAGATCGGGGTTAATCAATGAAGGACAGTGACACATTTCTATAAAACAGTGACAACTAATGGTTAGAGCGGGGTTAATCAATGAAGGACAGTGACACATTTCTATAAAACAGTGACAACTAATGGTTAGAGCGAGGTTAATCAATGAAGGACAGTGACACATTTCTATAAAACAGTGACAACTAATGGTTAGAGCGGGGTTAATCAATGAAGGACAGTGACACATTTCTATAAAACAGTGACAACTAATGGTTAGAGCGAGGTTAATCAATGAAGGACAGTGAAACATTTCGGAATTTTTCCGACCAAAATATTTATTATTTAGACTCCAAACAAAACCTTACGTGATTTAAGTACGTTACTTTATATCTTTCTACTCTGCTCAAGTCTGTAGCTGGGAAGAATCGGTAGTATAAAGAGAGTATTGTGACTGGGCTATCTGGATTGCCAGGTATGAAAGTCGCTGACATGAGCAAATACCCGAGAAATAATAAAGTGGTAACGCACAAACTTTTAAGGTATTGTCTTGAAAAATTAAAAAATATAGATACAATTTTATTGAAAAGATGTCTGATGATTTCGTAAGTTTTTGATGGCTGCTTATGCGAGGTTCCTGGGTTCATAAACACATGTCCTGTCTGTGTCAACAACTTAAATATTGGGGCAATTTTCTGAAAGCTGGTAAAATGGAATTTATCAAAAGACGAGCTGAATATTTGGTTGCATTTCCCCCAAGGTTTACATTTGCTAACGTCCATAGCAGGGGCTTACAAAACACAGGGACTATTGCGAGATTGTACAAATAACTTGGGACATTCAACTGAAATATTAAAATAGCAGGTCTTTTGACGGATCAAAAAGTGAAATGGAGAATTAATCACGCTGATTCAAACATGTCTAACTCCCCCTTAAACAAAGGTTGGGAAGTGACAGCAGAATTGTTTCCCCAGCAATATCAAGTCATTCTGTTCTAAACATAAGTTAAATGACTCCACAGTAATAAACTATTGGCGCTCCTAATAACGTCCGACATCTTGTCTGGATTGTTGGAGCTGCAGGGAACACAGACTATCTGTCTAGCTCCTGGGCAGTGATTGGTTCCCACTGGGCAGTGATGCCAACATGCGAGACAGCCGTGAAGAATATACACCCTGCTACTAACATGGAGCTAATTGTATTTGTATCAGTACCGGTGGTACGTGATATAGCTGACAACTTGCATCCACTGGTTTCATCTGACACACCTGTCCATCTTCTGTGTGGAGTACAGTCTGGTTGATATAGGAGAGACTTTATATCTTCTGTGTTGGGTACAGTCTGGTTGCTATAGGAGATACTTTATATCTTCTGTGTGGAGTATAGTCTGGTTACTATAGGAGGGACTTTATATCTTCTGTGTGGAGTATAGTCTGGTTGCTATAGGAGGAAATGTATGTGTTAGATTAAAAATTAAACTAAACATATCTTCTAAAGAAATAATTAATTTACGTTGAGTAAAAAAAGTGTTGCTATTTAAGAGGCTGTAATAAAACTGTCCTATACCCCAGCTCATGTCTGTCTTCTGAAGTAAGGGTCACGGGTTCGGCCGAAACATCAATTATTGGTGAAATGTGGGTTTTTACCCTTCCACAGTGGTGAATTAATGGTCAGGGTGCTGGATGGTGTGTCTGTTATGATATATTTAAGTTAGTTTATAAGTGTTGTGCTGATATATTCAGTCGGTTCAGAAATACCTCAAATAAATGAACAAATATAATAATACTGACCTTAACTCCATCCCATCTGGTTCAAGCATCGATAGTTGGGGTTAGCTACGAGTCGGGAATATGATACTGACCTTAACTCCAACCATCTGGTTCAAACAGCGATAGTTGGGGTTAGCTCCTGCAGCTATCAATTGTGATATAAATCATCAATACATGTAAAATAACACTAATAAAGCAGTAACATGCCATCAATGTTGACCGCAAGACAACATGTATAAAAGGCCCTTTCTATGAAGATTAGCCTGTATACTGGTTCCTACTGGACCACGTGGTCCATCAACTCTCAGGCCTTCTCTCTCTCGCTCCTACTGAGAAGTAAATACCTCGTTTTGCGGTCGCTATGCTGAGAAGACGTCACTGGTGCGTAGCGGTCCCAAGAGAGAGGACTCACGGCAGAGACGCCACGGTCGCCGTTATGGTAAGTGGCCGAAACAAACAAGTGAGCATCACTGAGGCGGTTCCTCCAGCATTGGGAGTCCTGACCCGCGTCTTACCACCCGTCCAGGGTAAGGATGAGGAAGGTAGAATGTGTGTGTAGTGTGAGAGGTGAAACCAGCCCAAACGGACACCTTGATCCGCGCGACCACCGGTGCAGGCTCTAGTTCTTGACCTAGACAATGTGGTCAGGTGTGGTGGAACACTTGTCCTCCCCCCTTCCCCCCTCTAGGACTAAGTGTGGGAACTAGACAACACAACAGTTAACAACATTTCACGGGCACTTTCTAAATACAGAGCTGTCTATTCTCTCGTGTCGGTGGTCACGCAGACTGTACGTTGGTCTCGTCCAGTCCTGGCTGCTGAGAAGAATCTAAGCCGGGTATAATGAGGGCAAATGCGGGTATATTTCTTCTGAAACTGTGCCTTCCTCCTGCGTAGCCTGGTAGTGTAAATAACCTCAACCCTCTAGTGTCCGGGACATCTGCATTCTAATACACTGATGGAGTAGGAACTGAAGATAGGAAATGTACCAGCATCGGCGTGGAGGGAGAGTGTGAAAACATTAAGGACCCGACCTCGCCGTAACCTGCGGTCCAGTTTAACACTAGAGTGGCGTCTTAGATCGTGAGAGTGGCGTCTTAGATCGTGAGAGTGGCGTCTTAGATCGTGAGAGTGGCGTCTTAGATCGTGAGAGTGGCGTCTTAGATCGTGAGAGTGGCGTCTTAGATCGTGAGAGTGGCGTCTTAGATCGTGAGAGTGGCGTCTTGTATCGTCAGAGTGGCGTCTTGTATCGTGAGAGTGGCGTCTTGTATCGTCAGAGTGGCGTCTTGTATCGTAAGAGTGGCGTCTTGTATCGTGAGAGTGGCGTCTTGTATCGTGAGAGTGGCGTCTTGTATCGTGAGAGTGGCGTCTTGTGTCGTGAGAGTGGCGTCTTGTGTCGTGAGAGTGGCGTCTTGTGTCGTGAGAGTGGCGTCTTGTGTCGTGAGAGTGGCGTCTTGTGTCGTGAGAGTGGCGTCTTGTGTCGTGAGAGTGGCGTCTTGTGTCGTGAGAGTTGCGTCTTGTGTCGTGAGAGTGGCGTCTTGTGTCGTGAGAGTGGCGTCTTGTGTCTTGAGAGTGGCGTCTTGTGTCGTGAGAGTGGCGTCTTATGTCGTGAGAGTGGCGTCTTATGTCGTGAGAGTGGCGTCTTATGTCGTGAGAGTGGCGTCTTATATCGTGAGAGTGGCGTCTTATGTCGTGAGAGTGGCGTCTTATGTCGTGAGAGTGGCGTCTTATGTCGTGAGAGTGGCGTCTTATATCGTGAGAGTGGCGTCTTATATCGTGAGAGTGGCGTCTTATGTCGTGAGAGTGGCGTCTTATGTCGTGAGAGTGGCGTCTTATGTCGTGAGAGTGGCGTCTTATGTCGTGAGAGTGGCGTCTTATGTCGTGAGAGTGGCGTCTAAAGGTGCCCATACACGGTCATTCCCGGCATGATGCCGGGAGTGTCATTCCAACGTTTCATTCCAAAACTGCCCGTGTGTGGGGTGATTCACGCCAAACATGATGGATTGACACGCCACTTCACTCCAGGAATGAACAATCCAACCTGTTTGATTTTTTCGGAGTGATGGCGCGCCAAAACTGACCGTGTGTGGGCAGGTGCAATCCCGGACTGACGAACGCACGCGCAGTTAGCCAACAAATTCATAGAACACGTGGTGATATTCGATACAGCACCTGTCTTCCAAGGATCTCCCGGTTGCGAGAAACCTAAGCACTGCTATCAGTCTTTCCTCTACTGGGATGGCATCTCTCATCGCTGTGTCCTGTTTGTATATTAAAGGACCATCTAGTGACAGAAGTCTTTGAAAACACTCAGAGCTCATAAGCAAATAATTTTTTATAATCGTCCTTAGAGTTTAGTTCAACTTCACGCAAAAGATAGATGTCTGAAAATGTATGTCTTTGTTGTAACCAACGTTTTGACCATAAGTTCCGCAGTTTTTCTCCCTTACTTTATCATCTGCCAATAATAAAACCAAAGACACAGCAGCACTTATTTTAGACATGTTTACGATCTCACGGGAAAATCACATCAGTAAACTGCGGCGTCAAGACGGTCTTGGCGTGACACGTGTGTGGACAGTTCCTGGCCCGCCCGGAATGACACGCCTTGAATGACACTCCCGGCATCATCCCGGGAGTGACCGTGTATGGGCACCTTTATGTCGTGAGAGTGGCGTCTTATGTCGTGAGAGTGGCGTCTTATGTCGTGAGAGTGGCGTCTTATGTCGTGAGAGTGGCGTCTTATGTCGTGAGAGTGGCTTCTTATGTCGTGAGAGTGGCGTCTTAGATTGCGCTAGCAACGATGCGGGTAATAACTTACCGTCCCGCCCCGTTAATCTGAGTTGAGGGTTTCATGGTTCGGTTCTCTGTGAGGCTGGTTTTCTGCCACGAAGTGTTATGTTACCGCTCCTCGCTCTGGTTGTTGTTCGATCGAAATGTCGGTAGTAACGTCAGTGAACCATTCCACGAGACCTGAATCTCATGCAAACCCACGGTCATTATTTCCGGCAGGTCACGTCGCTACAAACTCTGGGACATTAGAGGGCGGGGTCCTGGAACCGTGTCTCTGGCGGTCCACACTCAACATTCATTGCTTGACGCTTTAAAACCACCGGAGACTCGAGTACATGTTTAAATGGAACACAAAACACAATCAGAGTGTCGACAAACTCCCCCTATTATCATCTCTAATCTTTCCTGTTTACTGAAGTATTGAACTGAGATGGGTCGGATTGTATCGTGGATGGACAAATAGTTCCTAGCGTGTTTCACGTGGCCGCTCCATCTCGCACTGGAATACTCTCTCTCTCACAGTATATATAGTGATATGTTCTCATCGTTCTGTCTCCATTTGACCGATCATACAAAGACATACCTGGCCAATGAGTGTCGACAACACTCTCAGGCACAGTCTATACTAGGCCTAGATCTCTGCCTACCCTGGCAACACTGCACGTCACGCCGGTATGATAATATAGAAACCTAGAAGGGACAGTTATTGCCACCGTAATGTGAGTTTTATTGCAACTCTTTGTAAAGTTGGAGCGTCCTGAGAGAAGTAAAGGCTGGAGGCGATCACGTGGGCCCGGATTATTCCGGTAGCGCGCACCCGGATCTTCTTATTAATACGAGTTGGGAAAAGTGCGGGGGGGGGGGAGGGGGGGGGCAATCTGGACCGGGAGACAAATGTGTGCGATATTTTACTGGAGATCCTCGGGCGAGGAGAGAAGAGTCTCTCTCACTCACTGGGGTGACTATCACTGGGGTGTGACTATCACTGGGGGGTGACTATCACTGGGGTGAGACTATCACTGAGGTAACTATCACTGGGGTAACTATCACTGGAGTGACTATTACTGGAGTGAGACTATCACTGGAGTGAGACTATCACTGGGGTGAGACTATCACTGGAGTGAGACTATCACTGGGGTGTGACTATCACTGGGGGGTGACTATCACTGGGGTAACTATCACTGGGGTAACTATCACTGGAGTGACTATTACTGGAGTGACTATTACTGGAGTGACTATCACTGGGGTGTGACTATCACTGGGGTGATTATCACTGGAGTGAGACTATCACTGAGGTAACTATCACTGGGTGAGACTATCACTGAGGTAACTATCACTGAGGTAAACTATCACTGGGGTAAACTATCACTGGAGTGACTATTACTGGAGTGACTATTACTGGAGTGAGACTATCACTGGAGTGAGACTATCACTGGGGTGAGACTATCACTGGGGTGAGACTATCAGTGGGTAACTCTTTGCTACTTTCTACTTCTAATATATCAGCGAACCACAAAGAACTGTCCAGGTTGTATTACCTCGTACCACTGAGCTATCTTCAGACAGAAATCAACTTATAACTGTTATAAACATGTATAACACATTAGTTATCAATTACTTAATCTAGGGGGCAAGGACAAGTAGGGCAGTTATAGCATTTGCCTAGAGAGAGGATGGAAAAACATAATTTCTTGGGGAAGCGACCTCCTAGCAAACCTTGTGTTAGGGCAAGGGATGCCAGTCGAACTCGCTGGCACAGGTACAAACCTGGACTCACCAGTAAGTGGAGGAAGAGTAATAACTGCTGAGACCTTGTTCCCTAATTACCTCCTCAACATGGAGGACCGTACAAGGCGTGTATTTCCCCTTCCACTCGGACTAATACTTCCATCTAAACATCGAGTGTCTACAGAGGGAAAGGTCTCAGGTTCAAGTCTGGTTAATATAAACCTCTCTTACCGGGAATTGGTCTTATTACATTCTCCTAGTTGGTAAATTACTGGTCTGGGGTTTGGTAGCTGTGTAGTAGTAGTTTTATGATAAGTGACTCAGTCTTGTTATTAGTGTAGGCTGCACTACAATAACATGATTTGTTTCCCACAGCGGCAGTCTAGAAAGAGAGTTGTAGGTCCCAGCACCTAGTGACCCTCTCACCAGGAGTTCTCCATCTCTACCCAAACATGCATCAACAGGGTCGTGCCGCTACCACCCGGGGGGCGAGGGGGGTACACATTGATTGTAGGACCATTTCCTTTTAGCTCCAGTCCTCTAGTTCCAGTTCACCTCACAGTCAACTCGTGGCGCTGGCTGGAGTCACTTGCATTACTATTAAATTGACAACTTTTATTTATTTCTGAACCGACTGATTACATCAGCACATGAGAATTTCTCTGAGCGAGAGTGAAAGGGCCGACCAATTTTCCCGGAGATGGTATCTTCACATACCTTCCATGGTTCTTTTACAACCTACAATCGACCGACGGCTTTGCTTTCCCTCCGAAGGAAGTTGTGCTACGTATTTTCATAGCTCAAGAAAAATTAGTTGATCCCGGCTGGGTTTGAACCCTCAAACATCGGTTACTGAGACGAGTGCTTTACCCCAAGACCACCGACAACTGATAAAGAAGACATTAATTCATCCCTTACTGGCGAGCTGACCCTGTCCCTTGTCTCCTGTCCCTGTCCTGTCCCCTGTCCCCTGTCCCTTGCCCCTGACCCTGTCCCTTGCCCCCTGTCCCTTGTCCCCTGTCCCTTGTCCCCCGTCCCTTGCCCCCTGTCCCTGTCCCTTGCCCCTGTCCCTTGTTCCGTCCCTTGTCCCCTGTCTCCTGTCCCTTGTCCCTGTCCCTTGTCCCCTGTCCCCGCCCCTTGTCCCCTGTCCCCCCCGTACAAACAAGAAGGTACCTCCAGTCCTAGATCAACCCCCATCAAACACCAGACTAGATATCCCTCCCTACATAACTATGATCTTTCCCTGCTTGTGTTTATTAATGGCAGAAGACCGCTCTAAATGAAGACGTAACTCCCCTCCCCTCCCCTCCCTCCAGTAAATGTTGGAGGGACACGAAGACTCCATTGACTCCAGCTGGGACGCCTGCAAGACTGGGCTATGAGACACTATCTGAGCTCGATCCAGAACAACCCATATAATTATACAAGGTCCAATGTTCATAGGAAGGATCTTATCTGACAGTTGGACTGGTCGGCTCTGCGCAATGTTTGGCGCCATTTGAGCGTGTGAGCACTTACACCCTAGACATCACATCCACAATCTTCGCTGCGAAGTAAAAACTTAAATTTCTGGTAAAAATAGATTGAATATAATCCTGATTGACTTTTTGTACTGATAATTATTTCGAGATTATGTTTTTGACAAAAGTTGAAAACAATATTGAACTTTGTGAAATGCGCCCCCTCAGTGTTCATTGTGGGTCCCACCTGCTCTGACGCAACAGACCGTACCGCTGATATCGGGGTTCGAAACCAGGTCGGGTGTACTTAGGATGGGTTTCCACTCTCCCTCCACGCAAATGCATGTACACTTTCCATATATCCAGTAATCCTTGTCGTAACCAGTAAACTTGCGTATAACCCGCGAATGATTAGTAAGATGAAATGTTCTGGAGTCAGCCCGCAATCCATCTATACCGACCGAGTGGCCGTCTGTTGGCGAAGATAGTGCCAACATCTGTGGATATAGGGTGTCATGTAGTCAGTACAGTGAACCTTCCGGTCGTTAATCTCAGTTTTCTAGACCAGAGCCGTTAATTTGTTTAATTCAAGTCTCTCCTAATTTGTCCTGACGAGGTTGAGTTGTCCTCGATCCAGACCCAGTTCTTGGGATTGAACCCGGCACCTCTGGGTCTGTAGCCAGGAAATTGTGACCACTAAACCACAGCTGTAGTCCTTGAGAAACAATATGCCGTATGAGCTGCTATTAATCACGTGACTGTGTTTCAGACCAGATTATAATTACGATATTATTTAGACAAGTTAACATTTGTAGTCACTGCCCACTTAACTCAGGTGTTGGTTATTTAACTCCGAGTGGAGGACACGCTATGAACAGGCCTGTAACTTAACTTTTCTAAAATACTCAACACATTATTATCTAGAATATGTTCGAGCTATTTGAGTGCCTTGAAACTCTTGTATTGATACGAATGTTCTAGATAATATTGATCACTGTACGACATTTTGGAAACTGCTTGATGACTTCTTTTTGTCTTTTAGACTGTTCCAGTCTTTCATCTTGAACATAAAACTGACTTCCTCCAACACTTGCCGTTGTTTATAATATCTGTGACAGTCACAGTCCAGTCTTCATAGCAGAGTCACTGTCATTGATACACATGTTGGACGTATTGTACCACCTCTGAGACAGTTTGTAGCGTCCCGTGGGTTACCATGACAACGACTGGAGTGGGGGCCGCACCTGTTGCGCGTATTGTCTACCTCAGGGGGCAGGGAACAATGTAATCAACAACTTGAACTGCTGTACACTTCCTTCTGAGAGTCTGGGACCGCGTTTAGAACGTCTGACCTTCATTTTCACCACGTGAGTATCTCCTGGAGTCAACCAAACAAGGACCTTCTGTCTTCTCCTGGAGTCAACCAAACAAGGACCTTCTGTCTTCTCCTGGTGTCAACCAAACAAGGACCTTCTGTATTCTTCTGGTGTCAACTAAACAAGGACCTTCTATCATCTCCTGGTATTAACCAAACAAGGACCTTCTGTCTTCTCCTAGTATTAACCAAACAAGGACCTTCTGTCTTCTCATGGTATTAACCAAACGAGGACCTTATTCTGTCTTCTCCTGATATCAACCCAACAAGGACCTTCTGTCTTCTCCTGATGTCAACCAAACAAGGACCTTCTGTCTTCTCCTGGTATTAACTAAACAAGGACCTTCTGTCTTCTCATGATATTAACCAAACGAGGACCTTCTTCTGTCTTCTCCTGGTGTCAACCAAACAAGGACCTTCTTCTGTCTTCTCCTGGTATTAACCTAACAAGGACCTTCTGTCTTGTCCTGATGTCAACCAAACAAGGACCTTCTGTTTTCTCCTGGTGTCAACCAAACAAGGACCTTCTGTCTTCTCCTGGAGTCAACCAAACAAGGACCTTCTGTCTTCTCCTGATGTCAACCAAACAAGGACCTTCTGTCTTCTCCTGGTATTAACCTAACAAGGACCTTCTGTCTTGTCCTGATGTCAACCAAACAAGGACCTTCTGTCTTCTCATGGTATTAACCAAACGAGGACCTTCTTCTGTTTTCTCCTGGTGTCAACCAAACAAGGACCTTCTGTCTTGTCCTGATATCAACCAAACAAGGACCTCTGTCTTGTCCTGATGTCAACCAAACAAGGACCTTCTATCTTCTCCTGGTATTAACTAAACAAGGACCTCTGTCTTGTCCTGATATCAACCAAACAAGGACCTTCTATCTTCTCCTGGTATTAACTAAACAAGGGCCTCTGTCTTGTCCTGATGTCAACCAAACAAGGACCTTCTATCTTCTCCTGGTGTGAACCAAACAAGGACCTCTGTCTTGTCCTGATGTCAACCAAACAAGGACCTTCTATCTTCTCCTGGTATTAACTAAACAAGGACCTCTGTCTTGTCCTGATATCAACCAAACAAGGACCTTCTATCTTCTCCTGGTATTAACTAAACAAGGGCCTCTGTCTTGTCCTGATGTCAACCAAACAAGGACCTCTGTCTTGTCCTGATATCAACCAAACAAGGACCTCTGTCTTGTCCTGATATCAACCCGAGTCTATAGATGTTATTGAGTTAGTTGAGGAAACAGCCGTTGTCCTACAGATAATGAATGTACTGTGATTGAGGGGAGCTAGTTAGAGCTACAGTACAGTATTGTAGTTAGCCACTCGGCAAGGGGAGGGTTTCATCATTATGTGGGAGAGGGAAGTATGTCTTCTTGTCGGATGTATACCACTAAGCCTGACCATTGATATTCAATGGGGTTATTTGATATTATGATAACACATTTTATGTTTAGTGAAAATCGTCTCCGAAATGAGCAGCATTAGACTGGTTCAGTCGTTTGATCTGAGTAGAGGAAACTGGGGCAAGTTGTTAGGGGAGACTGGGGCAAGTTGTTACAAGGGCAAGTTGGTAGGGGAGACTGGGGCAAGTTGTTACAAGGGCAAGTTGGTAGGGGAGACTGGGGTAAGTTGTTACAAGGGCAAGTTGGTAGGGGAGACTGGGGTAAGTTGTTACAAGGGCAAGTTGGTAGGGAGACTGGAGTAAGTTGTTACAAGGGCAAGTTGGTAGGGGAGACTGGGCAAGTTGTTACAAGGGCAAGTTGGTAGGGAGACTGGGCAAGTTGTTACAAGGGCAAGTTGGTAGTGGAGACTGGGGCAAGTTGTTACAAGGGCAAGTTGGTAGGGGAGACTGGAGTAAGTTGTTACAAGGGCAAGTTGTTAGGGGAGACTGAGGGCAAGTTGTTACAAGGGCAAGTTGGTAGGGAGACTGGGCAATGGTTACAAGGGCAAGTTGGTAAGCCCACTGTTGCTTGCCACTGAACGCTACGATTGCAGATTATTGATTTTTTCGGGATTATGTTTTATATTTTGCCAGTTTTGTGCGTCCACATGTGGTGTAATTTGGTGTAGTCTTTATAGTTTCTAGTCAAGGGTGTGGATAAAAGGAATAAAGTTGTTGTTAGTGTCTCCCGCACTAACCGGTCCGCTGCATGGAGCCCCTCCAGGAGGACGAGACACTATTTCACTTGATCATCTTGGCGGAACTAGCGCACCTCTGTATCGTGGGAACCAGGCCGCACTGCTCGATAATCCGTGACTTTGTGTGTCCGTGTGAGAAGTGTTCCAGGGTCAGGGACAGTCCCTTGCTCTATCAGAGTCCCTGAGGAGATAGAGAGGGATCACTCTCGTGATTTTATTTATTTTAAACTCGTTATTGTTCAATTTTGTTGATTTCTTAAAATATAGTAGAACTGTCTCAGTTCCAGTGTTTCCTAAGGTAGAATACAGGAAACAACATCCTATGGCAGGAAACAGAAACACCAAGAAACAGGGACACGTTCAGTAAAATGTTGTTAGATGTTGTATGATCCTGCCTCGAGAACGAATCGCCGCTTTTTATTTTAACCCTAAATGTATTACTTGATGAATTATGATTGCCTTTTTATTTGATCTACTTGTAACTCTGCCCCCGACCATACACCGGAAGTTGATCTTCTGTTTTGTTTCTCCTGAGTTGTGAGAAAGCAACTTATTGGAAACTAAAAGCTGTGAAGTGTGTTAATAATCCATAAGCACCCGTCCATCATGATCGCTTAGTTCCGCCTGGGTTGGTCCGAGAAGCTCCTCACAACTTGGGCTACATCTCTTACAAAATGGGGGGGCGGGGGTGTTCTTGTAGACAGCGTCTTAGTGCTAATGGGGGGCGGGGGCGGGTGCAGGGAAATGACAATTTGTCAAGGAAGTAGAGGAAAACCTCTCCTTGTTTTAAAACAATCATCTTGGTTTATTTGACATTCGTTTACAAACAAATGACGACAGTAACAGCGCAAGTCCTGAGAGGACAAACTTATCAAAGTATTAAGATCCCATCTCACACCCGATTAACCGTGAAACCAGACACTTAGATTACTCTCGAAACAGAAAACGTTTGTAAGAGCCTTTCTTCGTTTGACTACAGTGACATTGGGACGAGCTTATTGGCTGCCTGTCTAAGTTGTTGCTATCAGGGATTGAGAGCTGTGTTACCTGTCTAAGTTGGTGCTATCAGGGGTAGAGAGCTATGTTACCTGTCTAAGTTAGGTGCTATCAGGGGATTGAGAGCTGTGTTACCTGTCTAAGTTAGGTGCTATCAGGGATGAGAGCTGTGTTACCTGTCTAAGTTAGGTGCTATCAGGGTTGATAGCTGTGTTACCTGTCTAAGTTAGGTGTTATCCGGGGGTTGAGAGCTGTGTTACCTCCCTAAGTTAGGTGCTATCAGGGGTAAGAGCTGTGTTACCTCCCTAAGTTAGGTGCTATCAGGGTAGAGAGCTGTGTTACCTGTCTAAGTTAGTGCTATCGGGTTGAGAGCTGTGTTACCTGTCTAAGTTAGGTGTTATCCGGGGTTGAGAGCTGTGTTACCTCCCTAAGTTAGGTGTTATCAGGGGTTGAGAGCTGTGTTACCTGTCAAGTTAGGTGATATCAGGTGCGAGAGCTGTGTTACCTCCCTAAGTTAGGTGCTATCAGGGGTAGAGAGCTGTGTTACCTCCCTAAGTTAGTGCTATCAGGGGTAGAGAGCTGTGTTACCTGTCTAAGTTAGGTGCTAACCGGGGTAGAGAGCTATGTACCTCCTAAGTTAGGTGTTACCGGGGTTGAGAGCTGTGTTACCTCCCTAAGTTAGGTGCTATCAGGGGTTGAGAGCTGTGTTACCTGCCTAAGTTAGGTGTTATCAGGGGTTGAGAGCTGTGTTACCTGTCTAAGTTAGGTGCTATCAGGGCTGAGAGCAGTGTTACCTGCCTAAGTTATATGCTATCCGGGGTTGAGAGCTGTGTACCTGCCTAAGTTAGGTGCTATCAGGGGCTGAGAGCTGTGTTACCTGTCTAAGTTAGGTGCTATTCAGGCTAGAGAGCTGTGTTACTGTCTAAGTTAGTGTGCTATCAGGGTTAAGCTGTGTTACCTGACTAAGTTAGGTGCTATCAGGGGGCTTTAGAGCTATGTTACCTGTCTAAGTTAGGTGCTATCAGGGGGTGAGAGCTGTGTTACCTGCCTAAGTTAGGTGCTATCAGGGAGTTGAGAGCTGTGTTACCTGTCTAAGTTAGGTGCTATCAGGGGGCTGAGAGCTGTGTTACCTGTCAAGTTAGGTGTATCAGGGGCTGAGAGCTATGAACCTTCTAAGTTAGTGTTATCCGGGTCTGAGAGTCGAACTTCCCTCGAGACTATCGAGATATAAACCTGTTATTGTTCAACACGGGATATTGTCACGGTCACGAGAAGTGTAAACTGGTCCTCACTTGGTCTCAACACAAACACAACCTTCACGAGCGGTTGAGAACACAAGGTCACCTCACTGACATGTTAGTGACGAGGAGGGATGTACCCGCATTTTCTTGGAGGTGGAGTGAAAAACCAGCCTCAGTCAGGTTGAGAGGAAAACCCAGGTTATTTAACAATTTGGGTTTTATTGGTAGTTTCGGATGTAATTTAATTTATCATGTATTCTAAATGATTTAACAAAAATAATCAAATATAGTAATTATTCAGGATCAAGTGAGACAAATTTTGATAGATATTTTAAGGAAAGGCGAAATAAGAGACAAAATAAAGAAAGAAACTCGCGGGTTGAAGAATAGAGAATGTTTGTGTAAAAGGAATGGAGGAGAGTGAAAGGGGGAAATTAATGTGTATTAATAATATTATATTACATAAAAAATAGATTTTTAAGAATTACAAACATTTCAATGTCTATAACATTTCTCTAGCTCTCCCTCGATGGTCGCATGGTCTAAGGCGTCACACTCACAATAAACTGGATTGCTGAGGCCAGGAGGTCGGAGTTCGATCCCTTGCCCTGAGAGTGGGTTTTTTCTAAACGATTTTCTACTCTATTGTTCTCTCCACGTGAATGCGGGTGCACTTACTAAAATTCCACCTTTGTCATCTCTAGCAGATTAGTGTAACTAGTACATAGTTGTATAATCCAAACGAGTAGCAAGACGCGGTGATAACAAATAATTCACACAACTGCTTTGTGTGAAAAATAAAATGTGGGCTCTATTGGGCTGGGTGAAATTATAACAACCTTTCCCTCAGTAGACCCGACCGGGATCAGAACTCCGACCTTCCCGCTATCACGCCTTAGACCGTTCGACCACCGGAGCGGGTAAATCTCAAATATTGCTCTGGTTGATACGTTTATTTTAGTTGTCAACAGTTGTTGAATATCTGTCTTGGACTTTTTAAAAGAGGAGGAAAAGTCCTGTTCCAATCCGCTAATCTCCTGACAGATAATCAACATTAATTGTTGATATCACCAAGTGCATGCAGGGAATTGATATAAACCTATCTTACGAAATACCCCTCTGAGTCTCTCAGGCAGACGTGCTAACGCGGAGCCACGGCGTGCCAGGTGTACACAACTCACATTTCCACGTTTTTGTCGGCCCTTTCATCTCCCACGACTTTATGTCTGACAAATTAATTAAGTCCCCCCCCCCCCCTCTCGTTGGTAAGTCCGTGTCCACGGTAGGTTAAGAGGGACAAAAACAGGTTCGTAGTAACTTTCCCATTGAGCTCAGTAATTGAATCGTAATGTGCGAGGCTACATAGTCACGAGGAGGTCTTTCTGGCTGACTGGAGGATGGGTAGGTAGGTAGGTGGATGGTTGGATGGGTAGGTAGGTAGGTGGATGGTGTGATGGGTAGGTAGGTAGGTGGATGGTTGGATGGTTAGGTAGGTAGATGGTTGGATGGTTAGGTAGGTAGGTGGTTGGATGGGTAGTTAGGTATGTAGGTGGTTGGATGGGTAGGTAGGTAGGTAGGTAGGTAGGTAGATGGTTGGATGGGTAGTTAGGTATGTAGGTGGTTGGATGGGTAGGTAGGTGGTTGGATGGGTAAATCTCCGTTTGCTGCATAACTTGTGTACTTGGGGAATGTTAACTTCCTTTGTTGTAGCCATGAACACACATTTTTTATAAGGACTATTTCCAAAATAATATAAACAAATCATCTTATATATATATATTGATAATATCTATCAAAAGTGACATCTGTAGATTACATGACTTGCCGTATGAATACTTGAAAGTAGCTCTAGTAAGCTCTCTCTGTAGATGAGGTTATTACTATGAACATTGTTCTGTAGAATGTGCAGGCCTATACTCCAAGTGACTTCACTGCGGCCCTGTATTCTACTTGTCTAATATACTCGCTTTGCAGTGAGCTTTCTTGGCGAGTGGATGTAGACTAATGTAATTCCAGCGTTGTTTTGAACGTAACAACTTAAATTTACCGGTATTGTATTGTATTTTTCACACATTATTTTAGTTTCTCCATACTTATAGAGCAGCTAGAATTATTAAATTTGTCACGCTTATGGCAATTGGATGTGTCAATATGCCTGCCAAATTTTATGATTCTAGCTGTCCCATAAGTGTGTCAGAAAAAAAAATATGGAAAATGTGCAAAATGTACCTAAAATAAAAAAAAAACCTAGCTCTATCTAGGGTATAACCGATGGAGATACGACAAAAAGTAATAGGATCAAACTTGTGGATCTCGCCAAATCCACATCTGCTGGTACAATCCTTTTTTGGTAGGTCTTACCGTTTAGCCACAAGAGACCTCCAAAGAAAGGTCCGCATAGACTTTAAAGTTGCTCCGCCATTTAGAATTTTTTTAGGGGTGGGGGGGGGGGTAAACATCAATGTTTTTAGCTTTTTGTAATTTTCCCGTCGGTTACAGGCTATAAGCTATAAGTTTGCCAAATTTCAAGTTTGTAGCTCATCTGTAAGTGGGTAAACATTAATATCAGTGAGTGAGTGAGTGAGTGAGTCAGCCGTGTGGCTTCATAGTAGTATAATTAGAACAGGCGTCATGACATTGGACATTGAACATACTGAGACGGCCGCGTTAAAAAAAACTGCTATCCTCTCATCTCAAGTAAAGATAACTCCAACTAAGGGCCAGATTCATAGTTAGACTGCTCATCCCTCGAAACCAGACAGGTGATAAGTGCTAGGTCCGACTATCTGGCCCTTACTACCTTGATAATAATTGGTTGTGTCCTTGATGTCTGGTGTGTCGGGTTCCTCCTCATGTGTGTGCTGGCACGCCTGGTTGACTGTGTTAACGACACACATCACATGGTTTGCTCTTCATATCACGGTCTTTCCATGATTGCCGCTAACGATGCTGGATTGGGTTCAACTACTGTCAAAACTCTTCTTCCCTCTTTAGGCTCATCCGTGAACCGTATAGGTAACGCTTTTTTTTATCTACCCAACCTGTGTTACGTAACTTTCCACATCAAGAGTGAAGGTAACTATTTCCTGGGAAAGCTTCCATGACGCTAAAAGAGGGACTCGGATTTAATACAACTCAGAATGAACTTTAAATCCAGGATATAATTTATTTCAAAACATGAACATTAATTTGTATATTTTCTATATTTAAATTTAGATATTAGATTTGTGTTACGTAACACTGTGTTGTAAACATTGGAGCTCCCCCCTTGTAAACAGTGTTAGGTGGTTTAAGGGGGGCCACTCCATCTATAGAGTTAACAACTCTCAGTCCCTCACACCCAACTGGACATTGAAGAGATCAACTGTTTGCACCCAGCAATGGTCGCCCTCAGAAATCTTGACAGGCTCCGTGTGGATGTGAACATAGGACCATAAAGACCAGGACTACTTTTATTGTAAAATTATACAACGAATGAAACATGCCAGAATTCTCCTAGACAGATAGGCTGATAAACAACTGTTAATATTACCATGTGAGGGGAATTCTAACTAGTGCTCTAATACAACATCTCCTGGAGCCTTGTGCTCTAATACAACATCTCCTGGAGCCTTGTGCTCTCATACAACATCTCCTGGGACCAGTGCTCTCATACAACATCTCCTGGGGACCAGTGCTCTCATACAACATCTCCTGGGGACCAGTGCTCTCATACAACATCTCCTGGGGACCAGTGTTCTCATACAACATCTCCTGGGGACCAGTGCTCTCATACAACATCTCCTGGGGACCAGTGCTCTCATACAACATCTCCTGGGGACCAGTGCTCTCATACAACATCTCCTGGGGACCAGTGCTCTCATACAACATCTCCTGGGGACCAGTGCTCTCATACAACATCTCCTGGGGACCAGTGCTCTCATACAACATCTCCTGGGGACCAGTGTTCTCATACAACATCTCCTGGGGACCAGTGTTCTCATACAAACCCCTCATGGGGACTAGTGCTCTCATACAACATCTCCTGGGGACCAGTGCTCTAATACAACATCTCCTGGGGACCAGTGCTCTAATACAACATCTCCTGGGGACCAGTGCTCTCATACAACATCTCCTGGGGACCAGTGCTCTCATACAACATCTCCTGGGGACCAGTGCTCTCATACAACATCTCCTGGGGACCAGTGTTCTCATACAACATCTCCTGGGGACCAGTGCTCTAATACAACATCTGCTGGGGACCAGTGCTCTAATACAACATCTCATGGGGACCAGTGTTCTCATACAACATCTCCTGGGGACCAGTGCTCTAATACAACATCTGCTGGGGACCAGTGCTCTAATACAACATCTCATGGGGACCAGTGCTCTCATACAACATCTCCTGGGGACCAATGCTCTCATACAACATCTCCTGGGGACTAGTGCTCTCATACAACATCTCCTGGGGACCAGTGCTCTCATACAACATCTCCTGGGACTAGTGCTCTCATACAACATCTCCTGGGGACTAGTGCTCTCATACAACATCTCCTGGGGACCAGTGCTATCATACAACATCTCCTGGGGACCAGTGCTCTCATACAACACCTCCTGGGGACTAGTGCTCTAATACAACATCTGCTGGGGACCAGTGCTCTAATACAACATCTGCTGGGGACAGTGCTCTAATACACATCTCATGGGGACCAGTGCTCTCATACAACATCTCCTGGGGACCAGTGCTCTCATACAACATCTCCTGGGGACCAGTGCTCTCATACAACATCTCCTGGGGACCAGTGTTCTCATACAACATCTCCTGGGGACCAGTGCTCTCATACAACATCTCCTGGGGACCAGTGCTCTCATACAACATCTCCTGGGGACCAGTGTTCTCATACAACATCTCCTGGGGACCAGTGTTCTCATACAACCCCTCCTGGGGACCAGTGCTATCGACCAAGTGTCGTTGAATTCCTGTGGCGCCGTCGTTTGTTCTTGTCCCTGTCGCTCTATTTATTTCTACACAGTTTTTGTCCCGTGAGCCCCCCTCACCTTGCCACCCGGAGCTAAGACGGGGACGTCGCCCCGAGCAATCCGGTCCGGTCGTGACTGACCCCCCCCCCCCCTCAGTTTGTTTACACCTTACCTGAGTCAGGCTCGGCCACGGTGGTCGCGGCGATAAGCCAGCGTGTCACATCGGCCATTTATATTGTCCGTGATCCCTTCCCACGCTGCCCCTGTAGGGCTGCAAACTGCAGTGTCATCTTCCACACTGTCTGTTGGTATAGCCTCCACTGTCTGCTGGTACATCCTCCAATTTCTGCTGGTACATCCTCCACTGTCTGCTGGTACATCCTCCAATGTCTGCTGGTACATCCTCCACTGTATGCTGGTATATCCTCCATTGCATGCTGGTACATCCTCCACTGTCTGCTGGTACATCCTCCTCTGTCTGTTGGTACATCCTCCTCTGTCTGTTGGTACATCCTCCACTGTCTGCTGGTACATCCTCCACTATCTGCTGGTACATCCTCCACTGTCTGCTGGTACATCCTCCTATGTCTGCTGGTATATCCTCCACTGTCTGCTGGTACATCCTCCACTGTCTGCTGGTACATCCTCCACTGTCTGCTGGTACATCCTTCACTGTCTGCTGGTACATCCTTCACTGTCTGCTGGAACATCCTCCACTATCTGCTGGTATATACTCCACTGTCTGCTGGTATATCCTCCTCTGTCTACTGTATATTCTCCGCTGTCTGCTGTTATATCCACCCCTGTCTGCTGGAACATCCTCCACTGTCTGCTGGTACATCCTCTCCTGTCTGTTGGTATATCCTCCACTGTCTGCTGGTATATCCTTCTCTATCTTATGGTATATCCTCCCCTGTCTGTTGGTATATCCTCCACAGTTCTGCTGGTAACAATATCTGCTCCAGCTATACATGAACCCTCAGTTGTTTGTCCTGGTAATGTTATCCTCTCATGGTCTGGTTAAATGTTCCTTCTTCCTTGGAACACGCAGATAGGCTCTAGCCCACTGTACATGAGGTCATCTTCCTTGGAACACACAGATAGGCTCTAGCCCACTGTACATGAGGTCATCTTCCTTGGAACACACAGATAGGCCCTAGCTCACTGTACACGAGGTCATCTTCCTTGAACACACAGATAGGCCCTAGCTCACTGTACACGAGGTCATCTTCCTTGGAACACACAGATAGGCCTAGCTCACTGTACACGAGGTCATCTTCCTTGGAACACACAGATAGGCCCTAGCTCACTGTACACGAGGTCATCTTCCTTGGAACACACAGATAGGCCCTAGCTCACTGTACATGAGGTCATCTTCCTTGGAACACACAGATAGGCCCTAGCTCACTGTACATGAGGTCATCTTCCTTGGAACACCAGATAGGCCCTAGCCCACTATACATGAGGTCATCTTCCTTGGAACACCAGATAGGCTCTAGCCCACTGTACATGAGGTCATCCTCCTTAGGAAGGAACTTCCACCAAATACAAACAAACATTCAACATTGATAGCAAGCAACTGTGTGGTTATTTTATATGACGTGTTGATAATAGGCATATCAATCTGAAGTGACACACGACTTGACGTATGAAAGTAGATCTTGTAACTGTTCTAGCTGTCAGATAATGAACATTGTTGTGTATCAAGAGAATGAAGGAATTGAGGACTTCGAGTTTTATGATGGGTTAAATCCAACAGCCAGCCCCCAGAGCAGTATTGTACCTGTTTGAGGAATCTGACAGAACTCGGTTGAAGGGGCCAGTGTTTTGACAAGGGGTGCAGGGGGGTGACAACCCTCTGGTATGTCTGACGTCACAGTCTTCAGGGCGCTCCTTCCTCTGGTGACGCCAAGACTCTTACCCTTGCCCCACAACCCTCTGAACGTTCCCTTGAACCAAAAACAATTTGATATTTAAAATGTTGGCACAATTGCTCTTTCAAGGTGAGCTTATGTGTGACAGATAAACTAGCAATTAATTAGTCTTTAACTAGTGGCGAATAAAATTAATAATAATAACGGCGTGTCCAGACTACTTCAGTCTGTAGCCCAGTTTGCGGAAAAATTAGTCAGTACCGTACTAATGAACCGTTGTCCAGGGGACGCCCGAATGTACTAATCGTACTTCCTTTCCGTGAAGGCTCTTTCCAGGTCCGTATATTTACAGTTTATATATATTTTATTAGGACAGTAAAATAAACTATTTCTCCACTGGATAAGTTTAGTTTAACTCCCTCCACCTGGTGATATCAACAGTTGTTCAATATCTGTCTTGACCATAATGGACTTTGAGCAGAAAACATTTCTAAAATATATAAACTATTGCTTCTGTTGGTATTTCATTTAGTTTAGTTTTCTATACTTGGTAAAAGTCCTGTTCAAAGTCCGGGCCGGGCTCGCGTCAGATATTCAACAAGTGTTGATATCACCAAGTGAAGGGAATCAACCTGAACGCAACTACTGGAACAAAATGTTTTAGTCAAAAAAATACTGACCTTAACTCATTTTCTCTCCCTACTCACATGAATGGATGATTTTAAAAACCATCCCTTTCGGTGGACGCGT
This sequence comes from Timema podura, assembly GCA_033556935.1. Lineage (NCBI taxonomy): Eukaryota > Metazoa > Arthropoda > Insecta > Phasmatodea > Timematidae > Timema > Timema podura. The sequence goes on along the minus strand of JAVRXN010000006.1, from coordinate 3,031,277 downwards.
GGTTTAAGGCGTCACTCGTGCGATAGACTAGAATGCCGGAATGACAGAGAAATCAGAGTTCGAATCTCGGTCGGGTGTATGTATGGGGGGTAGTTTTTTCTAAATGGTTTCGCACTCTCACTCCACGCAAGTGTGGAGTACACTTCCTCTAAATTCAACCTTAACCTTATTTAGGACTTGTTGAGTTTCAATCTCCGGGCGCTTATTAAGAAAGCGTGGGCTTGTCGTTTTTGGTTTCATCTCACGAGTTCACATCTTCGCGTAAAAACAACCTCAAATTCAAAATTTAAACTTTGTAAGCGGTCAGAAACCTGCTGATAATTCTCGCCTACATGTCAGTTGCGTCCAATCTCCCCAACTGCCCGCCGACCAGTACAAAATGCTGCCGGGTGCTAACCCCCCACCCCCTTCAATGCGCTCCCCAAGGTATACAAGACAATGTCCACCAGCCGGGATCACAACCATTGTTACCAGCAGACATGTGTAACATTTCAACCTCTTGGTAACTATTGTGTCCTGACTGCTTCGAGTGAAACATTTAGAATTAATTATGATGCAGGGTTTTGTTGTTGAGGGGGGGGGGGGTACTAGACCGTCTTTTCAAGGAGGGCAGGGACAATGAAAGGGTGCCCCAGTCATTCTTGGAGCTGTTACAAAACTGCCCAGCACACACGGCCGATGTTTCGTACAGAGTTCACTACAAGTCGACTATTACCGTGTGAAAGATCGACTAAAGTAGTAGCTAGCATGGAAACTTATAATCATAGCTCTGAGCGATGTTTCCGTACTGAATTCTCTACAAGTCGACTATTACCGTGTGAAAGATCGACTAAAATAGTAGCTAGCATGGAAACTTGTAATCAGAGCTCTCAGCGATGTTTCCGTACTGAATTCTCTACAAGTCGACTATTACCGTGTGAACGATCGACTAAATAGTAGCTAGCATGGAAAACTTGTAATCATAGCTCTCAGCGATGTTTCCGTACTGAATTCTCTACAAGTCGACTATTACCGTGTGAACGATCGACTAAAATAGTAGCTAGCATGGAAACTTGTAATCATAGCTCTCAGCGATGTTTCCGTACTGAATTCTCTACAAGTCGACTATTACCGTGTGAAAGATCGACTAAAATAGTAGCTAGCATGGAAACTTGTAATCATAGCTCTCAGCGATGTTTTCATACTGACGCATGCGCAGAAGAGATTAAAACAGAGATGGCCTCGTCTTTCAAACAGAAGTAAAACAAAACATATTTATGTCTTGATATTCAGCGAGAAAATATCAATCGCCGTCAGGCCACATGCCTTAAAATACAACGGACTGTCGTTTCCTGGAACCGCTCTCTATTCTGTCTTAACTTATACTCCTTTTCACCTTCACCTGTAACCACCCTTTGTCGTGTCATTAAGGAAAGAGGGTAAAGAAAACTACGGAACTTTATTTTGGAGTAGAATTAGAGTTGAACGTCTGCGCGGCAATTTCTCGCTTACCAAGTCGGGCCCCTAAATTTTGAGGGATTTTATACATGTATTCAGAGTTTAAAAAAATGTTGAATAGTTTCAAAATATACATTAAACTATAAAAAGTTATCTTATTTTGGTTAACTAGTCCCGAAACATTTGACCGTCTGAATGCGTGTCAAATATTTCTGCTGGTTAACATCGTTATTTAGTTAAAGTTTCTCTGCTGAATTAAGTACGAAATAATGCTGAGAGATTGTAATATTATCATAATCATACACACATGTTCTAGAATATTCCTTCTGGTCCGTTACTTTCATTTACCTGAGGTATTTCTGAACCGACTAATTATATCAGCACATTACCTATAAACTAACTTGAATCTAGAACAGACACAACATCCAGCCCCCATGCCGTTAATCCATCATTATGAAAGTGGAAACAACATTTCACCAATGATAAAAGTTTCGGCCATGCAGGGAATCAAATCAGGGTCCCTTATCTCTTGTCTCTTACTTACAACAGTAATAACAGCAAGTGTCCTGTTGTACAGAAGATCAAGTAGAGCAAGTGTTGTTCTTATCAACTGGGGGGGGGGATATTACAACAATGACATCATCAACTGTTGTTACACTCCTTCACTCTTTTTATTATTGTTTTCTATCTCCGTCTTACTCGTATGATAATTACTTTAATGGGGTAGGGAGGAGGGAAGAAGCATTTTAGAGATAAACTACCCGCATTTGATTGGAAGGAGAGTGGGTAAACCATTGAGGGGAGAAAAACACCCTCATTAGATCGTACTGGGATTCAAACCCCGATCTCATCAGCAGGCCAGTCTAACACAAGAGTGACTCCTTAGACCAGTGGTTTTCAACCTCCTTGGTATCCTCCTAGGACTGACAGTGACACCTCCTGTATCCTCCTAGGACTGACATGACACTCGAATCCTCCTAGGACTGACAGTGGCAACTCCTGGTATCCTCCTAGGACTGACAGTGACACCCTCCTGATATCCTCCTAGGACTGACAGTGGACACTCCGGGTATCCTCCTAGGACTGACATTGACCAACTCCTGGTATCCTCCTAGGACTGACAGTGACAGCTCCTGATATCCTCCTAAGGACTGACAGTGACACCTCCTGATATCCTCCTAGGACTGACAGTGACACCTCCTGGTATCCTCCTAGGACTGACAGTGACACCTCCTGGTATCCTCCTAGGACTGACAGTGGCACTCGGTACCTCCTAGGACTGACAGTGGCCAACTCCTGGTATCCTCCTAGGACTGACATGACACTCCTGGTATCCTCCTAGGACTGACAGTGACACCTCCCTGGTATCCTCCTAGGAGATGACCAGTGACAGTCTGGCCTCCTTTAGGACTGACAGTGCCCTTGGTATCCTCCTAGATTGACATGACAACTCTGGTATCCCTAGGGACTGACAGTGACACCTCCTAGTATCCTCTGGGACTGACAGTGACAACTCCTGGTATCCTCCTAGGACTGACAGTGACAACTCCTGGTATCCTCCTAGGACTGACAGTGACAACTCCTGGTATCCTCCTAGGACTGACAGTGACAACTCCTGATATCCTCCTAGGATTCTAAGTAACACATAACATCCCTGAGAATGTGCAAGTTTATTGTCCGAGATAAAAACCAGGGGAAGTGTTGGCGCCCTTCAGTGACCTGTTGGGTGGCCACAGTCCGTCCTTCTTTTAGAACAAAATACTCTCCCTACAAGCCTTCACCGGTTGACAGGGGCCATTGTTACCAACACTCTGGGGGCAAACAATACTCCCGGGAATACAAGATACAACCACCTAGTCCCTCCCATTCTATCCTCTGATCTTACTGCAAGATACTTGTATAGCGGTACTTTCCAAACTCTAACCAATCACATACCCCTCTAGGATACATTGATCTTGCCCACCTTTTTCAAAATAGGGGGATAAACCGTTGTTACCTTCTAAAGTATAACGAGTCGTTACAAACGTTAATAAAGCTATAGTTTTGGGACTAAACTAAGTTGTGACACAGGAGTTAGAGCAGTACTCATGTTCACGTTCCTCAACACCGCGTCATATAGAACTGGGCCGACTGCAAATCTCTCTCTCCAGACGAGTGCCGGTCTAGTATCACTTCTAACGGTTGATTTGTCTTCACTAATCCCAGATTAGTGTCTGTGCATTTATAATGTCATCCCCGGTTTGATAATATATCACAGGTACTTTCTACCCGCGCCCTATGCTACAAGGAACCAATCACAGCCCGCCGTCATGAGCAAGTAACGACCAATCATAACCACTCAATTATGTATCGCTCGTACAAACTCCAATAACAGAGCGTTACTTCTAGAATGGAACTACAATATTCCTCATTTGTTCTACCTTGGGATACTAGTGTGCACTGATAGTCACGACTTACAAACTAGCTAGACACGGACAGAAGACAAGTTGATTTCAATTTCATAAATCAAAATCTCTATTTTCTCATGTATAGAGAGAGTCGTGAATATCTTTACCCCGGACTTATGATAGACGCTGACGTTTATTTGCCTCAACTATAAAAAAAAAGAAGCTGTTCTTACAATTCCGTGTCTCTTGCTTGTTGGATGGATTTCATTCAAATTTGATATTTGGATATTATGGTCACACCTCGTGGAAGATTTTGATTATAGCCCTCAAATTAACAAGACTATAGTTCACTGAGTACTGATATTTGAAAATTCGAAAAGAGCTCTAACGTTTTGGTTTAAAAATAAGTATCTGTGGAGTTTTTTTTGGTGGTAAATAAATCATTAGAGGGCAGCTCGCTGATAAACTATTTTTGAAAATGTTATAAACTATAATAGACTTTACGAGAAAGTGTGTAAGAGGCATTTACTTATCTTTATAATAAAGTTGATAAAGAACAATCATTCAAGCTTGTCTATGGACGGATATAACGTTAGGCCTGATAAGTTGTCAAATACACACAGGTCTCCAATCAGTCGGAAGACGTAATTTCAACCAATAGGGACAAAGAAAAGAGAAATATTATATAGCCAAGACTGTCAATTTATCTTTGATGACCAACAAAACCTCAATATTTCACAAGCCGGTGCGATTGAATGCATGAACCAATAAAATACATACAATACATGATCAGACTGTCAGTAATAATTAATAATGACAGTCTGACAGATCGTGTAGAGACAGGGACCCTATGAGAAAGAAGAAACTTCCATCAGTTTAGCCAACCTTTGTAGCTTTAAATTTACCTTAAGAAACTAAATTTGTCCTTTTAACTTTCGGGGTCCACTTCGTTACCTTTAGTTAAATAAATCAAAACGATGCCATATTTGGTCCGTTTTAATATTTATAATGTTGGTAGTTGCTCAGATGTCTTAACAAACGCTACCTGTCAAGTTGGTACACTTTGATATCAAATAGCCCATACTGGTGGTACTTGTCTGGAAGGGTCTGAATTCGAATCATGGCCGGATATGTCGAACTGGGGTTTCTTATATTATTTCCCCACCCTTCTTTCCACGCAGATGCGGCTACATTTCTTCCTCCCTGCCCCACTATTGTAAGGACGAGGTTCACAGACATCAAAGGAAAAAGGGAAGTTTGAGCTTGAGCCGAAATAACCGCTAAACGAGGGGTGTTTTTGTGTCCCCCCTACCCCAATACACAGCACTACCAAGATCCGTCTATGAACATCAGGCTGGGACACGCGCAAGGCCTGTATACCATCCACCGAGGGTCAAACTATAGCAGGAAATACTCTGTGACGAGTCGAAATGTATTAGTATTATATTAGGATTAATGTAAAATGGAAGGAAAAATATGACGGTGTTGGTTACTTTTTGATTATTTTACATTAATATCAAAGAATGCACATTTGTAGCACGACTACACTGGCTATCATCTCTGAGGGAACCGCACGGAACAGCGTTGTCATTCTCTTGTCTCTGTGTGGTCAACCTTCCCTCGTTTGTAAGACAAGTTTGGCAACGCTGGTTCGTCTATGTTGCCAGTCGCTCCTTCAGACATAACTGATAGCGAGGAGATTTGGCAACAGTTGACCTGCAGTTCCCTCAGAGGTGATGTTTGGTGTAGTAAAACTTGTCAGAGAAGGGCTAGACGCGCTGTTCCACCTTAAACATGATCATCTTACAACCCCTGCGTAAGTAGCCAGTGTTAAATGGAGCTATGTATTCTTACACTGAGCCTATTTATTGTTAAACCCAATGTAGTTCTAAGTGCTCACAATGGCTGCCGTTAGTTCATTTTACTGGATCAACCTGGTCCTAGCGGCAACACCCCCTTCCTCGGAGTTAACTGTCCGAGTGAATATTTAGAAATGGCGTCCTCATTGTTTTCAAGGCAGGAAGTGAGGCAGAGTTTCCTCTCTGGAAGAGGGCGGACCAACCTCCTTGGAGCAGGAGCGTGTCCTATGTATCACGGCAGTCACAGAGAGGAACCGGAAGCTCTCAGGAGCCACTCTGTGGAGAGGGCCAGGTCACGCGACTTGCGTCGGCCCACACCGAGCCATGACTCTCTGTGTTCTGGGGATATTATGACAATGTTGGCTGCTATACCTACAGTTACACTGTAATGTTCATACAAACACCGAGCCGTGTCTCTCTGTGTTCTGGGGATATTATCACAATGTTGGCTGCTATACCTACAGTTACATATTGTAAAAGTATTGATAATATTTACCGAAAGTAAATCCAATAACTTTTATAACTCCCTGATAAGGAGGGAGCTTCTTTAGGCAATTGGATTGTAGAGGACTTTCTACTATATGATATTATTATTACTATTATTATTATTATTATTATTATTATTATTATTATTATTATTATTATTATTATTATATATTTGTTGCTGCATGCTATGATAAATTCTTTAGTAACCGGATTTATTATGATTATGATAGAATTCGAAACCTATTAGGGCTCCAAACTCTCTTCTCGCGTAGACTTTATTGTGATGCCCTTTTTGTTTTTAATATTTTCAATAACATAATTTCTTGCAAATTTGCCCTTGATCATGTAGGCGTTCTTATCCCTTCTCGGGCTTCTCGTAATCAAAAATTATTTTTTCTTAATAGCTCTTACAAGGTAAGCCCTATAGGTCGTTGTGTCCATAGTGTTAATTCTAGATTTGTCGAATTCGATTTTTATCATAAAAGGAAAGCTAAACTCAGAGAGTTATTTAAGGATATCCCGTATCAATAATTTATCTTGTAGAGGTTCTGCCTATATTATTTAATACTATTTAAGTTTACATTGTTTAAGTTTACAATATTCTGATCTATTTTTTGCATAATGTTACTGCTTTTAACCACTATTTGGTTATTTATTTTTAATGTTACTTTTATTCTTATCATTATTAACTTCTTTTTTGTCTCGTGGTTGTTTATCGGTATATGGCATTATTTGGCCATTTTTTGTCTATCATGTTTTCTTATGTAAATGTATGTATTGTAGGGTATGTACTTGTGTGCTTTTCAGTGCTGGCCTGTTATAGGTCTTACGACTGTTGGTCGGCACTATAATAAAGGAAATTGAAATTGAAATTGAAATTGAAAATTGAAATTATTATTAGGCTGCATGATAGGGGGGTGCAAGGGGTACATCGGACCTGGGCCCGGGTGTCTTAAAGGGGCCTGAGAATTACCAGGGATCTCAGAAAATATTTGCATGTATTGAAGACTAGCATTCACAGTTACACTTCTAGTAATATAGTTTAACTATAGTTCTTTTCCTTTTTTTTTTTTAGATATAAAAGTATAGAATATGTATAATTTTTTCCTTATTTTTCTTTTTTCTGATTGTATCAATTAATTTTTTTAGACAGGATTAATGGAAAATGGAAGGGGGCCCGAATAAAACTGTGTACCCCAGATAAAACTCGTGTCAGAGGCCTAATAAAGTAATAATGTATCACTACTCTCACAGTACGTGTGTCCTTGTTGCGTTGAGACAGCGTCGTGACGCCTGTGTCTCATTCATGTGCGCAGGTCCAGCCACGCCCACAGGCGCATGACAGAGCGTCGCTGGAACCACGTGGACGCGGCGTCGGTGGTCGGGTAAAGGTTTGTTTGGCGGATATTGCCGGCAGGGTGGTGGGGAGAACATTAAAACTGAAACTTTTGGAGAAATGTTCCATTTATTTTAGACAAAAGTTGACATCGGTGTTCTTGGGGGTAAAGTGCTCGCCTCAGGACCCGATGTTCGTGGGTTCAAACCCGGCCGGGGTTTGACGGTTCTTTCTTTAGCAGTAGCACAACTTCCTTCGGAGGGGAAGTAAAGACGTCGGTCCCTTGTCGAAAGGTATGTGAGGATAACTTTGCCGGCAAAATTGGTAGGCTCTTTCGTTCTTGTCCATAGAAATTCTCGTGTGCTGATGTATTCAGTCTGTTCAGAGAGTACACGTTAAATACCTCAAATAAATCGCTAAAAATAAAATGTTGAGCTCCCATAAAAACTAAAATAATATGGACGATAACTCGCGATACCCCCTTAAGATACATAAAATGAGTATTTACCGAGTCGTCTGACTGTAAACAATTTATTAATTAAGTTGAAAGATAAAATTACAGCTCATTAATAAAACCATTTGTCGTGAAACGAATAATTCGTGGGTCGGTATGAAGGTACTAGCGAGATTTTGATCGAAGTTTTGTTTTGGTCATCTTCTCGGGAACTATATAGCTCCTGGGTAGTTCCTGTGCAGTTCCTGACCAATATTCGCCACGGCTTCTCTCCACATCACGTCTGTATTTCTCACGGTCCCCTCACTGGGAAGAGGGGGAGGGGGGGGGTTGTCTTCTGACGACACGGTTAGCAACGGTACAGCAGCGGCTCTGCCCTCGTCGAGAGTGCTAAGACGGCTGTGGAAACTTGCCGCTGTCTCATATAGAGAGAGTACTGTAATCGTCAACATTTCATCCCTCGAGATAGTACCAGATTGTGTTGTTTAATTTGTCCCCAAACTCAAACAAAAGTGTGTGTCACATTTCCTGGAGCTACAACAGAAATTGTTTGATGGGTTTCATTCAAACTTGATAATTACATGTTACAAGGGCAACCTCGGCGCGTTATTTTCATTCGTGCCCTCAAATAAGGGCAGATTACTGATAACTGATTTTTGAAAGTGCTGTCACAGACTTTGATACACCTTTTTGAGCAACTATATACGGTTGTGCAGCAGGTTTTATTTTAAAATGTTTTGTCCCAATTTTGAGTATTTATTGATGATGACGTAATAATAATAGTAATAGATAACTTAAATAAGACTCGTATCAATGTATGTTCTTGATAACTGTGATGTTGGCTGCACGGCTAGCGCGCCTGACTACGCTCCTCGGCTGACAAGTGGGCCGCGCACGATGTTGAATATTCTCACGGGCGAAAGGAAGACCCCAATCCACTGATGTAAGCCAGACGGCAAGTGGAGTATCACGGGCAGAGAGCGTGGAGACTGCGTTTACTGAAGGACCGTGGGAAGTGGAGGGAGAAGTTTTCAGGAGGTCCCAGGCGCTAAGAGTAGTTACAAGCAGGAAGTCTAACCTAACACTATTAGAACAACAATATTATTATGAGTAGGTGTTTTGTCTTAGAAAGTTCCTCGTAAGGATGTGTCCTCTCCAGTTTGCTTTGTACCGAGGAATCTCATCCAAAATGGTTTCTTCTTAACACTTGTTCATGTGTACTCCCTGTCTGTCCACCTGATCTTCTCCCATCTTCTTAGTACTTGTTCATTTGTCCCCTGTCTGTCCTCCTGATCTTCTTAGTACTTGTTCATCTGTTCCCCCTCGATTTCTTAGTACTTGTTCATTTGTCACCCTGTCTGTCCTCCTGATCTTCTTAGTACTTGTTCATTGTCTCCCTGTATGTCCTCCTGATCTTCTTAGTACTTGTTCATGTGTCTCCCTGTCTGTCCTCCTGATCTTCTTAGTACTTGTTCAACTGTCTCCCTGTATTCTCCTGATCTTCTTAGTACTTGTTCATCTGCTCCACATGTATGTCATCCTGATCTTCTTAGTACTTGATTCATGTGTCTCCCTGTCTGTCCTCCTGATCTTCTTAGTACTTGTTCATCTGTCTCCCTGTATGTCCTCCTGATCTTCTTAGTACTTGTTCATGTGTCTCCCTGTCTGTCCTCTTGATCTTCTTAGTACTTGTTCATGTGTCTCCCTGTCTGTCCTCCTGATCTTCTTAGTACTTGTTCATCTGTCTCCCTGTATGTCATCCTGATCTTCTTAGTACTTGTTCATCTGTCTCCCTGTCTGTCCTCCTGATCTTCTTAGTACTTGTTCATCTGTCTCCCTGTATGTCATCCTGATCTTCTTAGTACTTGTTCATGTGTCTCCCTGTCTGTCCTCCTGATCTTCTTAGTACTTGTTCATCTGTCTCCCTGTCTGTCCTCCTGATCTTCTTAGTACTTGTTCATGTGTCTCCCTGTCTGTCCTCCTGATCTTCTTAGTACTTGTTCATGTGTCTCCCTGTCTGTCCTCCTGATCTTCTTAGTACTTGTTCATCTGTCTCCCTGTATGTCATCCTGATCTTCTTAGTACTTGTTCATGTGTCTCCCTGTCTGTCCTCCTGATCTTCTTAGTACTTGTTCATGTGTCTCCCTGTCTGTCCTCTTGATCTTCTTAGTACTTGTTCATGTGTCTCCCTGTATGTCATCCTGATCTTCTTAGTACTTGTTCATCTGTCTCCTTGTATGTCATCCTGATCTTCTTAGTACTTGTTCATGTGTCTCCCTGTATGTCATCCTGATCTTCTTAGTACTTGTTCATTTGTCACCCTGTCTGTCCACCGGATCTTAACAAGTCTTCTCCTGTAACACATTTCAAAGTTCTCAAAGTATTTCTTTTCCAGCTTCCTAAGAGTCCAAGTGTCTGCTCCACACATCGAGATGAATATAAATTTTGAGCATCTTAGAACAATTTTTGAAAATAATAATAATAATAATCCAATTTTAAAAACTACTCATCCACGCAAAACCACAATTAATTTTAGAGCTACAATAAAAATTGTGATTTAGCCGCTAGTTATGACAATATAACGTCTAAATATCAGACTTGAATAAAATCTATCAAATTATTTGAGTGTAGCACTATGTACAGACAAGCAGACAGAGACAGACAGACTGTAAGACCCACAGTTTTGCACTCGAGAGAACAGAACGTCAAGATCCATGTTAATCTCGAGTAATGAATGTTCACGATAGCAATACTAATAAAACACATTCTTTATGAACAAGTTTCTGAATCTTAAACAAATCTGTTGTTCCTTTAGATTCATCCCTTTCCTCCAACATATAGCAGTAGAAGAAACACGAGACGGCCTTCCCACCTGATCACTGATCAGAGCTATTGGGAACTATAAACGATCATTCTCGAGAATACCGAGTGATTTCAGGACCTCTTAACTTGTCACAACAAACAGTCAAACTCCTCTACAAAACAGAAATTGAACAAAAGCCACTTTTATAACGAATGTCGCACTTCTATGGAATCATGACCTTACTGCATATTTTTCTTTATTTTGTGTTTTAATTCTTGCGGCAGTTCTTAATCCTTTCAACTAACTGCCATTTAAATAATTAATGTAACAATTTAAAATGTTACAAAATAAGCAAAAATATGTTGTACAAAATATGGGTTATTCGACAAAAATGAGGGTCTAATAATAGTAAGGGCACAGGGACTCTAAATCCCTAAAGATGGCCCTGCTTAAAAGAGCCTTATCTAATGGCTAGAAAAGTGACTAGATCTACTTTCAAGTGTTCATACGTCAAGTGATGCTATGTCACTGTTGACATATAGTGTCAATAATAATTTAGTAAAATGTTGACCACTACAAAATATGTTGGTATCCTTGGATCGGATGACATTATCTTCAAACTGCCAACTGAAGATTCTATCCGCGAGTCGAGGTGTGTTAGAGAGAGAGAGAGAGAGAGAGAAGTGTTCGTGTCTCGAGACAATAACCGGCCCGTGGAGGGGGCTCATGCGAGTCTCCCATACGTCGTGCCGTGTGTGTGTGTGTGTGTGTGTGTGCTACTCCCTCCTGTTCCTAGCAGGGGGCACCTCCCCTGGGTCAGGGGAACCAAGGCCCGCCCCCCCGGGGGGCCAGTCCGCCAATGAAGGGGGCGCTGCTCTGCGGGAGAAGTGGAGGGAGATTGATTGTGAGTCTCTCTCTCCCTCCTTCCCCTCTCTTTATCCCCCTGGTCTTGTCCTCTCGGTTCAGTCCCGAGACTGAAGTGCTCAGAGTAACACGTGTTTGTGACTGAGAGGACATCTTCATTGCGTGCGAGCCTTGTTTACTGGACCTACTCCTGTGTCGGACAAGACAGACAGTGCGAGCCTTGTTTACTGGACCTACTCCTGTGTCGGACAAGACAGACCGTGCGAGCCTTGTTTACTGGACCTACTCCTGTGTCGGACAAGACAGACAGTGCGAGCCTTGTTTACTGGTCCTACTCCTGTGTCGGACAAGACAGACCGTGCGAGCCTTGTTTACTGGACCTACTCCTGTGTCGGACAAGACAGACAGTGCGAGCCTTGTTTACTGGTCCTACTCCTGTGTCGGACAAGACAGACAGTGCGAGCCTTGTTTACTGGTCCTACTCCTGTGTCGGACAAGACAGACAGTGCGAGCCTTGTTTACTGGACCTACTCCTGTGTCGGACAAGACAGACCGTGCGAGCCTTGTTTACTGGACCTACTCCTGTGTCGGACAAGACAGACAGTGCGAGCCTTGTTTACTGGACCTACTCCTGTGTCGGACAAGACAGACAGTGCGAGCCTTGTTTACTGGTCCTACTCCTGTGTCGGACAAGACTGTTCCTCTTCACCTGGACCTACTAGCAGCACCTGTGTTGGCCACTACCATCCGCCCTTCGAGCGACCATTATTTATGTTCAAAATTGAAATTAATACAAATCAAACCGATTTCTACCAAATGTCTATATATTTAAATGTAAGACTCGCGTGAAGTGTTTTTCTACGTAACACAGTGAAGCTCTGATGTGCGCCTGATACCTGGAGACTCTAACTCTCGGTAAGACACGAACCTGGAGACGGTAACGCTCGAGTTGAACACGAACTGTGACCTAGACTCAAACTGTGACCTTGTCCCATGAGTGTGACACCGTCAGGATGTTGTTCAAGGGGAACAGTAGCCGACTAGAGCTGCTCATAGAGAAGATACAAGCCAACAAGGAGAACCACCACGTGACCGAGCAGGACATCAAAGGTAAGGTCCTGCGGGACACAAACACAAGGAAAATATATTGGAGGGGGGGGGGGGGGGGGGAGCCCTGGGGAACTTTGCAGGTGTTTAGAATTCACGGATTTTTTTTAATGTATGGTTTGATATTTATTAATTTTGTTTTCACCAAAATTTAGACGAAAGTTCGAACCAGTTAGAAAGTGATTTAAAAAAATGTATGATAAGCTACAAAAACCCGTATAAAATAATCTTCCATTGGGTTGAAATGTTTTATTGTGACGCTGTTAAAACACGAGTGTATTTGATAGAGCAAGGCTGGATCTAACTTTACAAACTTTTGTTTTCATCTCACAAGTACACATTTTCACGTAAAGCGTGGTTTGGTTGAAAACAACTTTAAATTAAAAAATGTAAACGTTTTGACTGGTCAGAAACTTACTGATAGTTTCCGCCTACATTCGGTTGAAAACAATCTTTAAAACATGTCAAACAACTTGTTGATAAATAGCGGGGATTCTACAGGTGTTCGTTGCGTATCTACCACGAAGAACCTTTAATTATGTTCAAACGAGTGTTCGATTGTGTAACATTCAATTATATAAAATATACTCCATTGGAGGACCTGGCTTAGCATTTGCTTGGCAATAAACACAACTTTAACGCATCTAATGAAGTTTTAATAATCAATAACTAGAAGCTTCCATAAATAAATTGGTATTTTTATAAAGCAATCAATAAGATAAAGCTCAATACATGTTTATTTTGTTTGTTATTCCTGAGAGTTTACCAACCTAATAATAATTTAAAGTTTTCTTGGTCACCCTTTGTGGGGGGGGGGGGGAGATAGTCAAGGTAAGGATGTTTACAGGTTAGACCAGAGGTTACCAAACTGTGCGTCGCGACGCCCTTGGGTGTCGGTGGTCTTGGTCCGGGGCGTCGCAGCTACGTGGAAAAACTAAAACTTATAATGTACATGTAGTGAAGTTCAACATGTAAATCTCCAACACATGTACTCGTACATATTTTAAAGAATGGAATAAATCATACAAGAGAACACGTGTTTCCCCATTATGAACAGACTGTACACGTGAGATCATGAACAACACTAATTACTTCTTATTCATTTCTGTTATTTTGTTATAATTTTGTATTTTTACATTTAAAAGAATACAAGCTACTAATATAAATTACAATTTTTTTTTAAATACTACCGAATAAAATTTGAGCATTTAAAAAGAATATTGGGTACAGGGGCGTCGCATGGAAAATCCGACATGCGAAGGGTGGGGCGGCCGCAGAAAGTTTGGGAACCCCTGGGTTGGACAACTCAATCGGTAGCGTGTTTGACTACTGAGCTAAACGTCCTGGGTTCCATTCCTGATATAGCCGAAAAATGTTATCATTGATGAAATGTTGGGTTCCCCTTTCACAGTGATGTATTAACGGCTGGGGGACTGGATGTTGTGCCTGTTTTATATTTAACTTAGCATATAATCAGTAGGTTCAGAAAGTGCGCGATAAATACCTCAAATAAATAAACAAAAACATTACAGTTTTTATTAGAATCTCTTTTAGACAGTACAAACCAACTATTTCTCGATTAGAAACGTTCAGTTTCCTTCAATTGGTGAACCAATAGTTGTTGAACATCTGTCTTGAGCTCAGCGGACTTTGAACATCTGTCTTGAGCACAGCGGTCTTTGAACGTCTGTCTTGAGCTCAGCGGCCTTTGAACATCTGTCTTGAGCTCAGCGGCCTTTGAACAGTTATTATTGAGATCACCAAGGAAACTAAACTAGAGCTATCTACTGGAGCTATATTCAACTTATTGGACAATTAAGAGTATTGTGTTTTAACATCTATAGAACTACGGACCTTAACTCATGTTCTACCTCCTCCCCCCTTCCCGAAGGTAAAAATACTCATCCCACTACTATATATTTATATATATATATATATATTAGAATGGTGGTAGTTGAAACATTTCCAAACAAGATTTATCCCCATATGACGTCCAACGCAGCAACAACAAATGACTGCACTTGTTGGTATTTTCGTAAACACTTTCTTTAAAATGAGCTAACTTTACACTTGATCACGTATTTTTAATATATTCAGACCCTCTTCGGTGGTCTAACGCGCTACTCTCCTGTTGGACTAGACTGGGAGATCTAGGTTAGAATATAGAATATAGGTCGATTGTATTGAGGGCGGGTTTTCCTAAATGGTTCTCCACTCTCCCTCTACGCAAATGCGGGTACACTAACTCTAAATATATCCTTTATAATCCCTAGAACTATCAGTACATAGGCCTGCGGGAATTTCTGTCCGGGGGGGGGGGGAATTGTCGGGATTGAGGGTGGTCACATCGACGCGGAGCGATTCGCGGCAGTTGAAGGAAGGTTACCAGTGTATGCAGGTCCGTGTTTCTTGAGTTTGTAGCTGTGTGTACATGTTCATTACAATATTAGTGAATTGTAGACTAAGTTTGTAGCTGTGTGTACATGGTCAGGAGAAGAAATGTTACTTGCTGTAGCTGAAGATGGAGATACAAGAACGAAGCGATGGGTGCAGGACATCAATAAAGAAAGATCGGGCACACGGAGAGTATTCACTCACCAGATACTTTCAATTCCTTCCCGATCTGTTTCAGTATCCTGTTCTTATTATTGACGTTCTTAAATCGTAACGCACGGGGTTGGTGTATACTATTTCTAGCAACTGCTCTGGGACATGATAACACACAGAACCACCGGTTGCAACCGGAGCGACCAGAGGGACTGCGGGATTTATCTCCCCGGTTAGTGCTCTCCTATATTCCGTAATGGTGTTGTTAGTGCTCTCCTATATTCCGTAATGGTGTTGTTAGTGCTCTCCTATATTCCGTAATGGTGTTGTTAGTGCTCTCCTGTATTCCGTAATGGTGTTAGTCTGATATATAGCAATCTTTCGACATCAATTTGGATTCAACTTAAAAAACTTTGACCTTGCCGAGACATGATGGCTATACAACTTACCAAAAACAACAACACTCTCATATTCAAACACTGCTTTGTGCGCCTGAAAATGGTAAAAAGTCAACTAATAGTTGTATAAAATAAATAGGCAGAAAGTAGCTCGCCAGGTAGAAATTGTTGTCGGCCATTGTTGGCCTGTGATAATAGGTATACACCAATTTGTTTATGAATGGGCATATCAGTCATACGTAAAGTCATGTGATCATAAATAATTAAGACAGTAGAATAAACAATCATAGATAAATAATGATACATACAAATAAGTAGTCACTAAAAGATAAGAAAAATTATGATACTAAGCTACATTAATAAACCGAACTAATGAATATCAATAAGCATTAATATAATTTTAAACACATAAAATAAAAAACAGTAAGCATAATAATGCAAATCTAAATATTAGAGGTAGAAAATGTACAGGGTAGATTAGTGATAAGGAGTTCTTCAAATAACTCTGCGTGCTTGGCTCTCCTATTGTGGTGAGAGTCTAAGTCTATAAACATAGAACTGGCGCATGTATACATCACCTTGTAAGAGTTCTCGAGGGAAAATAATGTTGTATTTTGAGAGGCTCGAGAATGGCAAATTTACAAGAGATGTTGTTACTTAAAATATTACAAACCAAAAGGGTGTCACAATAAAGTCCACGCGAGAAGAGAGTTTGGAGCTCTAGAAGGTTTCGAGCTCTGTCATAATCCTAATAAAGAACATATTATAGCAAGCAGCAACAAATTAACGTTGAATGTTTTCCCATCTGAGAGTCAGTTAAGGTGATGGAGTTCCAAGCAACAGTACCATATTCTAGCTTAGATCTGACTGGGGCATAAAATAATAATAATAATACAGTGAAATGCTATAAATGTTGACTGTAAACATTATGATTGTGTTTGGTAAAAGACGCTCCAAATGTTCATTCGCAGGAAGATCAAAGTAGGCCTATATATATCTTATATATATATATATCTTATATGTATATGCATGGTGGCTACACACAGGGAAATGTGTGATTAAATCAAAAATAAGGAAAGGCCAGGGAATTTGACAAAGTCTGAAATAAGCGAGATATTTTGTTTCTCGATGTTAACAGAACAAATCGCCTATAAATAGCATGTGAAGGTTTTACAAAGTTTGTTTTATAACACATTCACACATGGCCATAAATATATACTTAAACATTAAATACTGGAAGAATAACTTTATAATAATGTTGATGTTCATTAGCCTTTAAGATCGTTTTAGAAAAATATGTGATCAATGCAATAAACGAACAATTTGCCATTCACCAAGGGAAACTGTGAAAAGATAAAAGTCGGTAAACCTGTAAAGTGCTCACCTCAGGGTCCGATGTTCGTGGGTTCGAACCCATCTCAGCTCGACTGAGCGATAAAAACATGAACACAACTTCCTCCGGAAAGCCGTCGATCGTGGGATGTGACCCTGACCCTGGAAGGTATGTGGAAATACCTGTCGTGGCAAAATTGGTAGGTCCTTACGCGCTCGCTCCTAGAAATTCAATGTGGGAGGCAACAGGGAACCACCATACTTTCTGAACGTCCCCTGGATACATGGTATTCTACCAGAAGGTGCGGGCGGCACTAACCGGCTGAGGCTTCGAGTCCATGCCCAACTCTGACCTAACTAACGTTTAGAATCACCACCCAACTCTTATCAAATATTGACCCAGCCGAGGTTTGAACTGAACCTGTCCTGAAATTTATTTATTCTTCACAATAAAGTATGTGCTCATAGGCAACACTTGCTGCTCCAGGTGACGCTATGAGGGTGTCTAGGCTGGCAACACGCCACTGCCTCGTGACCTGTTCAGGTAGTTTTCTGGTCCATTACCTCGCAGGTGTAGTAGAAGTCCTTCAGCCACACCCCTTCTGACCTGTCTGCTGACCACATAACAACAACGTCTGATCACAATTCTGACGACGGTCGACAGATAAACAAGTCAAATATTGCTTCGTTGTCTGCACTTAGTAATATCACTTGTTCAATATCTTTTATGAGCATAGTGGACTTCAAACAGGACTTTTTAAATCGAGGGCTTAGTGTCAAAAAGACTTATCTACAAAATCTAAGTTTTTCAGGAAATGCAAAACAAGATTTTTTAAAATTGTTATTGTTCATAAGATAGCTTTAAAATTCTTTAATTTTAAAATAATAAATTTTATTAGGTAAAATAGCATCTCACAAACAAGTTCAACACATTTTACACTAAAAACTTGATTCTAAGATGTTTAAAATAATTTTTTATCATTTCTTTACAGAGATAAGTTTATTTGACATGAACTTGATATAAGTTTACCTTGATATAAGGTCAACTAGATGAAAATTATTAGCTGTCACCAACAAGTTTTTTCATTGAAAGGGAAACAATATAAGACTATTTTTCATTATTTATCGTGTTTTACTTTAATAGACATTACTATAAATCATATCTTTAAATAATTTTTAAGTTTTGAAAAAACAAAATATTGAAAAGTGAACATTAAACTTAACTTATAACAAAGTGTCAAAAAAGTTTTTATTTAGATTTGAAAAAACACTCATTGTAAACATGGTTTAGCCTCCTCCTAGTAATGGTCTACTAATAAACTTTACTCAGCCTCATCTGATGATACATCAATTTCTTCTGTTCTTTGCAGAAGTCTGTAGAAATGGTGGTATTGTTCTCTTATCACCAATGGAGCACAACTCCAATAAGTCCGAGAGCTTTTTTTTTAATTTTCAAGGGTTCATGGTAAGCCTGGCTCAAGGTCAAGTTGCTGATACATAAGCCTCTATGTTCTCTTCGAGATATTTTAAATTTTTCAAATGCAGATGCATTTTGGTCATACTTAAAATATATGCTACCAGGATCGCTCTTTCTGTATTGAAACCATGTGATATCCAGCCAGCGAACAGTTTTACCATTGATATTAACTTTTCTATTTTTAATAACTTCTTCCTGCAACTTTTTAAAATCATATACTTCAGATTGATTTACTTCTTGAACTTCATATTTTCCTTCTTTTGAAGCAAGTCTAGCCACTGTATACGATCCAGATGGGTCATCTATCTCAATATTTCTGCTGGCTGTTTCAATGTGGGCATGCACCGAGTCACACTCCATCTGGGAATGGCCCGGTTAAAAAAATAGTTGATCTATAACCGTAATGGCCAGTGTTTGTACTGCATAAAAAAACATTGTAGCTACAATGACATTTCGATTTTGCCCGTCACATGTATCTGACATGAAGGCAAATTCTTTACAATCTTGGGTGGACTTCTTCAAAAAAATCAAAAAGGCAAGATGTCACCTCCTTTGAGCCTCGGCCAGCAGTGGCTTCATGTCACATATAATTCAAGGCTTTTCATGTTGCTACATTGTATACTGTTAGGTTGTACACAGCCAGTCTTCTTTTATAAAAAAATAGCCTTTGCTTTTACAGCTTCAAAATCAAATTCCAAAAATTGGCACTCACCAATGATTGCTTTTATTTTAAATACATCTTTGAAAGTACGAGCTGTTGTTTTTTTTCCAAGTGGCTGTCTTGTTTCTCTTGATTTAAAAGCTTTTGCTCTTCCGTCATGTGCTCAAACTTGTAACATTGGTCACACATATCCTTTCGGGGTGTGTGACAAGATAAATTGAAGTTACTATCAAAAATGTTACGATAAAACCATAGTTTCTCGGGAACAAGTCACACTTTTCAAGATACATGTCGTACATTTTTGAAACATTCAGATCAGATGCTAGGTATTCCTTTTTCGTGTCTTTGCGTGTGTAGTGTGATGGATCTTTTGGGAATGAATTTATGTGCTTTATAATGTACTCTCGGCTACTATCAGGTATCTTTACCCCTGGAGTGTGTCGTCCATGTTTGTCAATATCAACCATGTTAAAGACATTCCTTTTTTTAGTATATTTTTCACAACAGTGTCTGATATATCAAACGTGGCTAAAAAAAAACTTTTGGTATACTTGTATTGACTCCTTGTTTTTGACTAGGTGAAAGACTCTGGTGTTTTGTCTTCTAGAAAATTAAGATTTTGTACGAATCACTTCTTTTTCTTTTTCAACAATCAATGAATTTAGGTAATGTCTCTGTTTGCTTATATCCGCTAATTTCCAATAGTCTGTGTGGATTCTATTCCTATCTTCTTCATTCAACTAAAGCGATCAGCTGATTCAATAAGGCACTTCCAAACTTACCTCAAGACAACTAGGCAAGGCCTTTAGTGTCAAACCACCTTATATCAAGATACGTTTCTTTGTCTCTAACACTGTATGAGTACTACAAAGCTAGTCAAAGAGACTTAACAAGAAATACAACCCTTTCACTCTAACTCAACTTGCTTGATTTGTAGTTAAGGCTGTACCTATTTTGAAAACCATATTAACTAGAGATACAATTCTTTGACACATGATAGAACTTAGTTTTAGAACTTCAATAGTGACTGTAACTCAAAAACCAAAATTTTGTAGTTACGGTTCTTTGACACTAAGCCCTCGAAATGAAGAGAAAAAGTCCTGTTCAAATGTTCACGATAGATATTCAACAACTGTTGATATCACCAGGTGGAGGGAATTAAACTGAACACAACCACTGGAGGAATATTCAACAACTGTTGATATCACCAAGTGGAGGGAGTTAAACTGAACACAACCACTGGAGGAATATTCAACAACTGTTGATATCACCAAGTGGAGGGAGTTAAACTGAACACAACCACTGGAGGAATATTCAACAACTGTTGATATCACCAAGAGGAGGGAGTTAAACTGAACACAACCACTGGAGGAATATTCAACAACTGTTGATATCACCAAGTGGAGGGAGTTAAACTGAACACAACCACTGGAGGAATATTCAACAACTGTTGATATCACCAAGTGGAGGGAGTTAAACTGAACACAACCACTGGAGGAATATTCAACAACTGTTGATATCACCAAGTGGAGGGAGTTAAACTGAACACAACCACTGGAGGAATATTCAACAACTGTTGATATCACCAAGTGGAGGGAGTTAAACTGAACACAACAACTGGAGGAATAGAAATATTTGATTTATTCGGGACCAAATTGTGTTTTACTATAACAACTGTAAGCTACAAATATGTAACTTACTTTACTACCCCCCCACCTTAAGTTTGATAACAAACCTCTTCGAACTATTTCCTAGGCCTGTGTCGGATCGTGAAGTAAGGAACTCCACGGATCATTGGTAACAAATGACTAGTGGGTGCTGGTATAGCCCTGTCGTTACCCGTATCATGGTAACAAATTACTAGTGGGTGCTGGTATAGCCCTGTCGTTGCCGGTATCATGGTAACAAATGACTAGTGGGTGCTGGTATAGCCCTGTCGTTACCGGTATCATGGTAACAAATGACTAGTGGGTGCTGGTATAGCCCTGTCGTTACCGGTATCATGGTAACAAATTACTAGTGGGTGCTGGTATAGCCCTGTCGTTACCGGTATCATGGTAACAAATGACTAGTGGGTGCTGGTATAGCCCTGTCGTTACCGGTATCATGGTAACAAATGACTAGTGGGTGCTGGTATAGCCCTGTCGTTACCGGTATTATGGTAACAAATGACTAGTGGGCGCTGGTATAGCCCTGTCGTTACCGGTATCATTGGTAACAAATGACTAGTGGGTGCTGGTATAGCCCTGTCGTTACCGGTATTATGGTAACAAATGACTAGTGGGTGCTGGTATAGCCCTGTCGTTACCGGTATCATGGTAACAAATGACTATTGGGTGCTGGTATAGCCCTGTCGTTACCGGTATCTTGGTAAGGACTATCCGATATTTTCCTTACGATACAGATACTTCAGTCTCATCTCGATATCGAGACGAACATAACGTAACCACTAATCACGCTCTGATAACCTTGTTTTATATTCCTGCTGATGAGTTGGAAACTAATTCTAAGCGTGGAGATGGAAAAAAACATTGTCATGCTCGTATTTAATAAAACATTAACATTGAAACATTACTATAAATGAGTACCACATCTTTGTGTTGTCATAGTGTTGATGCTAAGGGTAGGGGTGAGGTGTGTTTGGGGATCACTCCCTTATATCCTGTGTTAGACCCCCAGGGAGGGGAGATACTTGACCATAATAATAATAACTAGACGTGCACGATCTGTCCGGCGTAGGAGGGTGAGGACAGGCTATTTATAGTAAACATTGGTTGCAACTCACTCACGCGGAAATAACTACTATCGTATTAGTGATAGATAATATATATTATCAATCAAAAGTGTTAATACACGCTTCTAATAATACATCCTTAAGGACTACTGTATAATAGTAGTTTTTATAACTTATTGAATGAACAAGAAACAAAGATTAAAATCGTTGTATTTTGTTTCGTTATGTTATAGTACATGAAATAATACATTTAAAAAAAAGGATTATATTCACACCCGTGTCTTCTTATAACTGGCCAACAAAATAAACAACGTTTTGTTTTTAAAACACATGCGCATGAGCACAACCGAAGATTGTCATCAACCGTCCTTTGTTTCGACTAGTTCGCCATCTTAATTTACGAAGAGAACTCTGCCTTTTCTACGCTCTCGTTTATAAAACATTTCAAGTGAATTAAAGTCGCCGCTTCCACAAAAAAAAAATATTCAAAAAGTTATTTTCATAGGTTGGTGTTTAAATAATGTAAAAACATAATTACAACAAATTGTTCGTCTTGAAAATTCTGTCCGCCGGCAGCTCAACACATGGTCTTGTAGATCACATGGTTTGCCGTATGGATACATGAGAATAGATCTAGTCAGTGTTCTGTCAGATAAGGAAGGACCTGTCTCTGATAATTGGACGGTAGAGATGCGAACAGCTCTCAAATGATTGGATCACACATTTAGAACCGTAGTTTTGTGTCGCGGCTGTTTGTTTGTTTGAACACACGAGAAGTGGTATCGTCCCTAATTTGTGAGTACTAGCTGACCAGGGTTAATGTCCACTCTTGGAGGGGAATATGTATAGTCCTACCTCCCCTCCATGTAGAACTGCGAGTACTAGCTGACCAGGGTTAATGTCCACTCTTGGAGGGGAAGATATATAGTCCTACCTCCCCTCCATGTAGAACTGCGAGTACTAGCTGACCAGGGCTAATGTCCACTCTTGGAGGGGAAGATGTATAGGCCTACCTCCCCTCCATGTAGAACTGTGAGTACTAGCTGACCAGGGCTAATGTCCACTCTTGGAGGGGAAGATGTATAGTCCTACCTCCCCTCCATGTAGAACTGCGAGTACTAGCTGACCAGGGCTAATGTCCACTCTTGGAGGGGAAGATGTATAGTCCTACCTCCCCTCCATGTAGAACTGTGAGTACTAGCTGACCAGGGCTAATGTCCACTCTTGGAGGGGAAGATGTATAGTCCTACCTCCCCTCCGTACTTTGTGGAACTGTGAGTACTAGCTGACCAGGGTTAATGTCCACTCTTGGAGGGGAAGATGTATAGTCCTACCTCCCCTCCATGTAGAACTGTGAGTACTAGCTGACCAGGGCTAATGTCCACTCTTGGAGGGGAAGATGTATAGTCCTACCTCCCCTCCATACTTTGTGGAACTGTGAGTACTATCTGACTAGCTAAACTTCAACTCCCCACACTCCTTCTGTTACCCACCATTTTAAAAACACTACTCCTCTGTCCTGGATGTTTTGTTGCACCTCAAATAACAGCACATTGCAACAAGGAACTGTCCGGAACTACCCGAACACTAAACCAACACACACAACGGAACTGCCCGGAGCTACCCGAAGACTAAACCAACACGTACACCGGAACTGCCCGGAGCTACCTGAAGACTAAACCAACACGCACACCGGAACTGCCCGGAGCTACCCGAAGTTGCTCGATAACGTAAAGCCTGTACCAACTTGAATCTCAAGTTAACAGTTGACTCGGTCGAGTAATGAGTGACAGTAGACAGACAGACAGTTGTATTGTATGTTCGCACATCTGGCGGCCGATATACCCAACATTCCGCTTGTTAAATTAACAGCGAGCATCTTCATTAAGACACATTTATTACTATTTCTTGGTCTGTCCTCTTTCATATTCTTTCTTACATCAACAAACCACGGTGGACATGTTTCCAGCTTGATGGGCTTGTACAGCAGGAACAAACTCTCTAAACATTGAATTGTTTGTTTTAAGTTACAACCGTTCTAAAATGATTGTATTTATTTACCCTAAATGGCCTACTAACCAGAACTCACTTCTTTCATCTGAGTGTATTCTAACATAATTGGCTCACACCTCGCTGTAAGGTCAGTCATTGATTTGGTTGGTAAATGCTCTACCGGGGACCTGTCTAGAAGTTAAGCCTATTATCGACACTTTCTATTGTATGGCTGGGGGAGAAGTAAACCAGGAGTTTGTACACAGCAAACTGTCAGCGGGGAGAGTCTCAGTACAGCGACCAGAGTATATAGAGTCTCTGTACAGCGACCAGAGTATATAGAGTCTCTGTACAGCGACCAGAGTATATAGAGTCTCTGTACAGCGACCAGAGTAATAAGAGTCTCTGTACAGCGACCAGAGTATAACAAGGAGAGTCTCTGTACAGCGACCAGAGTATATAAGAGTCTCTGTACAGCGACCAG
Organism: Timema podura; assembly: GCA_033556935.1. Lineage (NCBI taxonomy): Eukaryota > Metazoa > Arthropoda > Insecta > Phasmatodea > Timematidae > Timema > Timema podura. The sequence goes on along the minus strand of JAVRXN010000006.1, from coordinate 3,006,919 downwards.
AGTATAACAAGGAAGTCTCTGTACAGCGACCAGAGTATAGTATGTTGTTTCCTCATTGTGCCAATGTTGCAAGACTCCAGGACGTGTGGACACTTATTACATAATTACACACGTCTTGACGCCATGTGGGGTGAGTGCGTGAGTGTGGAGCTGTGTGATGGCTGAGTGGTCAGGGAGCCCGACCATTAGTCTCTACAGCACCGTGGTTCATATCCTGGTACTAGAATATTATCGTAGGAGTCTCACTCTAGCTGTTCTAGGTTAAGTTGTTTTGTAGCTAGTGTCACTATCGCTAGATAATGGCCCGCATTGCGTCAGTCTCGTGTTTTCTTATTTGCCGGTGGTGGGGAGGTTGAGGTTTCGAATCCCGTCCGGTATTTTTTTTCTTTCTAAATGGTTGCGGCTCCTTATTGAAGAATCCGGTGAATCAAAAGTTAAGTCTGTTTGGGTCCATATTGTAACCAGTCAAGGTAAGACTGCTACATTATGTGCGTTGAAAGGCCCTCCTCCTATTCCCTAGTGCCCTGTGTTGAAACTCCCAGTTAAAAACAAGCCCACGCTAACCTCGCTGTTAATTCCTTTCAACTCCTCCAGGAAATTTCGCCAATTAAAGTCGAGGAAACTGGATCTTGTCATTCCTTCTCGTTCCTCGCCTCCTTCTATTCCTTATTTATCCGAGGGTTGTGAGCTCCTCTCAGGGGCATGCCGGGAAATGAAGTCTTGTCTCGCTATTAGCATTCTGCGCTGTGCAGGGGCAGGAGACAACGGCACTCTTTCATTTTCCTGAAACCAACCAACCTCGTGTACAGTCCAGGAACAACCTTATCTGACAGCTAGAACAACTTTCATGTATCCATACGTCGAGCCTTGTAATCTGTAGCTGTCTCTTTTGATAGATATTATCATTAACAATATACTCAAGTATTTAAAACATGTTTCCGCAGAGTCTTACGACCTGTTCAGGTTTAACCCGTAGGTATATGATAATTACTCTAATGAGGTAGGGATGAGGAGGGAAGCATTTGCGTGGGAGGAGAGTGATAAACCATTAAGGGAGATCAACTTTTAAGTAGACCCGACCGGGATTTGAACCCCAATCTTCCCGTCATCAGCAGGCCAGTCTAACACGAGAGTGACGCCTTAGACCATTTGGCCAACGGAGCGGGTCAATGATATTGTAAAATGTTGACCGTAACAAAATATGTTTGTATTTTCTAAAAGGTCCTTAATATGAAAAATGGACTGTATATTCCAGCCAGTATTAAATAATCCTCCCATACTAGATAGTTAATATCTTATTACTTCGTTTGTTCCAGACGATACTATCCGGGTCACGGATACCCTAAATGTTTTAGAACTGTTGATCTATGAGCATGTCTGTCATGTGTGCTAACAGCGTACCCACACCGCGGCCCATGCCCAGGGACTCCAACCCGGGCCCACTTAACATTCTCCTGTGTGCGCGCTGATGACTCAATTATCCCTCCATCCTGTCCCAGAATGCACTGCGAGGTGTGGGAGACGTTTATTGGACGACTTTTCTGGAGGAAGTCGAGAAATACGAGGACCGAGTTGGTGGAAAGAAACTTCTCATGTTGGGTTTCTCTCCAGGAAACCTTTCCACGGGTTTCTAAATGTTTCTATTTAGGTCAGGATGGCTGGAGAGGAAGATAATTGTAGAGAATACGTGTCTCAGTAGTTCTCTATCACCAAGCTAGTGTCTCAGTAGGTCCATGTTACCAAGCCAGTACCTCAGTAGGTCCCTGTCACCAAGACAGTATCTCAGTAGGTCCCTGTCACCAAGCCAGTACTCAGTAGGTCCCTGTCACCAAGCCAGTACCTCAGTAGGTCCCTGTCACCAAGCCAGTACCTCAGTAGGTCCCGGTCACCAAGCCAGTACCTCAGTAGGTCCCTGTCACCAAGCCAGTGTCTCAGTAGGTCCCTGTCACCAAGCCAGTGTCTCAGTAGGTCCCTGTCACCAAGCCAGTATCTCAGTAGGTTCCTGTCACCAAGCCAGTACCTCAGTAGGTCCCTGTCACCAAGCCAGTATCTCAGTAAGTCCCTGTCACCAAGCCAGTGTCTCAGTAGGTCCCTGTCACCAAGCCAGTGTCTCAGTAGGTCCCTGTCACCAAGCCAGTGTCTCAGTAGGTCCCTGTCACCAAGCCAGTGTCTCAGTAGGTCCCTGTCACCAAGCCACTGTCTCAGTAGGTCCCTGTCACCAAGCCAGTACCCTCAGTAGGTCCCTGTCACCAAGCCAGTACTCAGTAAGTCCCTGTCACCAAGCCAGTGTCTCAGTAGGTCCCTGTCACCAAGCCACGTACTCAGTAAGTCCCTGTCACCAAGCCAGTGTCTCAGTAGATCCCTGTCACCAAGCCATGTCTCAGTAGATCCCTGTCACCAAGCCAGTACTCAGTAAGTCCCGTCACCAAGCCAGTGTCTCAGTAGGTCCCTGTCACCAAGCCAGTGTCTCAGTAAGTCCCTGTCACCAAGCCATGTCTCAGTAGGATCCCTGTCACCAAGCCAGTGTCTCAGTAGTCCCTGTCACCAAGCCAGTGTCTCAGTAGATCCTGTCACCAAGCCAGTAGCTCAGTAGGTCCCTGTCACCAAGTCAGTACCTCAGTAGGTCCCTGTCACCAACACGACATCTGCACGATAAAGAGCCAGGTGAGTGATTGCTCTTCAAGGTGTTATCGTCCAACAAACATCGCTGGCTCGTGATTTATAGTCTATTGCGCGAGATGGGAAATGAATCAGGGAAGTGATTCATTGATTGTCAGGAGTGACAGCTCATTAGCCGGGGGTGGGGGGACTAGGTGCTTACCTTGTCACGTGGTGTTGGTAGAGGAGCATACACACATGACACATCCTGTCCCTGGTCCTCAACATACATGTCCTATAAGAAGCTGGCAAGGAAGGTCAAGACCATTATAAGGTCGTTAAGAACTGAGTTGGGTGACACTACCAACATTACGACCAAAAAATGTCTCAAGGTGAGGCCTCCACTTGTCGCGTGACGCCCCTGGCGGCGAAAGGACCAACTCACATTTGATCTGTGGTGGAGGCTGTCGGCCAACTATCCGTCTCAATCTAAAACATCGCTGAAAGACGGGAGACGTCTCTGTGTGCAACAGTGGCTCAACTGTGTTTGGCTGTAACTTCATGCAACAGTGGCTCAACTACGTGTTTAGCTGTAACTTCATGCAACAGTGCTCAACTGTGTTTGCTGTAACTTCATGCAACAGTGGCTCAACTGTGTTTAGCTGTAACTTCATGCAACAGTGGCTCAACTGTGTTTGGCTGTAACTTCATGCAACAGTGCCAACTAGTGTTAGCTCCAGTGCTCAACTACGTGTTTAGCTGTAACTTCATGCAACAGTGGCTCAACTGTGTTTGCTGTAACTCATGCAACAGTGGATCAACTCTGTGTTTAGCTGTAGCTTCATGCAACATGGCTCAACTCGTGTTTAGCTGGAGCTTCATGCAACAGTTGCTTAGCTCCGACCTGTCAAGATCTCCCAGTAAGTTGCGCTGTTGTTCTAGAGACTGCTAGTTCCTCCAGTGAACTGCGCTGTTGTTACAGGCTAGTGGACTGGCTTAGTTTACAGGATGCATCTAGTACTGTGCTGTGGTTCTAGAGACTGCTAGTTCCTCCAGTGAGCTGTACTGTTGTTCTAGAGACTACTAGTTCCTCCAGTGAGTTGTGTTGTTGTCACAGAGACTACTAGTTCTTCCAGTGAGTTGTGCTGTGGTTCTAAAGACTGTTAGTTCCTCCAGTGAGATGGCTGTTGTTCTAGAGACTACTAGTTCCTCCAGTGAGTTGTGCTGTTGTTCTAGAGACTACTAGTTCCTCCAAGAGTGGTTGTGTTGCTGTTTCCATATTGCAGACTAACTTAGTTCCTCCAGTGAGTTGTTCTGTTGTTCTAGAGCTGCTAGTTCTCCATGATTGTGCTTTGTCTAGAGACTGCTAGTTCCTCCAGTGAGTTTGCTTTGTTCTAGAGACTGCTACTAATAGTTTCCTAGTCCCAGTGAGTTGTGTGTTGTTCTAGAGACTACTAGTTCCTCTAGTGAGTTGTTCTGTTGTTCTATGAGTCATGCTAGTTCCTCCAGTGACTTGTGCCTGTTGTTCTAGAGATGCTAGTTCCTCCAATGAGTTGTTCTGTTTGTTCTAGAGTCTGCTAGTTCCTCCATGAGTTGTTTGTTGTTCTAGAGACTACTAGTTCCTCTAGTGAGTTGTTCTGTTGTTCTAGAGTCTGCTAGTTCCTCCTATTTGTGTTTTTTAGAGACTGCTAGTTCCTCAGTGATTGTCTGTTGTTCTAGAGACTGCTAGTTCCTCCATTGAGTTGTGTTGTTTCTACCCGGACTGTTGTCAGCCCGGATCTAGAAAGATTGAAAGCTGAGCTCCATTAATCTACATTACATACACGACTCCTTGAAGACCCGCCACATATCTTCTCTACCGCCCGCCCGCCATTAATACTGATGGATTCCGCATCAGCGCCGCGACGCCCGTCTCGTTAGATATTTAAAATGACGCGGAAAATGGGGAAAAAAGTTTATACATCTCTCTCTCTCGAGCTTCCACCAGACATATTCAGGAGTGAGTCTTGTGCCTGCTTTAATACTAGGATAGGAGGCAGGAGGGTCGTGGTTCAGTCCTTGCCCTGGATACAATATACCATAGCAAACAAAGCTAGAGCGGTCGATACAAGAATAAATACAAGCTCTCTCAGTTTTCAACCGGTGTAGTTGTAAACTGTAGTAAAACTGCTCTACGAGGGAACATATAACATCTTATTGTAGTCTCGTGGATCTCTCCTAGAACAATAAACTTTTCATCAACAGGACCGGTAGGAGGATGGTTGGTCAATCATGTTACACCAACATCACCTCTGAGGGAACTGCAGGTCAACTGTTGCCAAATCTCCTCGCTCTCAGTATGTCTGAAGGAGCTACTGGCAACATAGACGAACCAGCGTTGCCAAACTTGTCTTATAAACGAGGGAAGGTTGACCACACGAAGACAAGAGAATGACAACGCTGTTCCATTGCAGAGAAAAATGTGTAGTGTAATATGTCGTTGTTTGTTTGTTGCAGACGCGCTCGGCACGGACCCAGGGTCGTCGTGGCGCTCAGAGACGCCTGAGGACGCCACCTCTCCCTCCCCCAGCTCGTGCGCTACGCCCAACTCAGCCACGGACGTGCCGGACTCCGAGCTGACGTTCACCGTGGGGGTGACAGAGTCAACTCCGTACCCTTGTCAGTTCTGTGACAAGGCGTTCCCTCGCCTCAGCTATCTGAAGAAACATGAGCAGGTGAGTGTCTCTCCTGAAGGAATACGAGCAGGTGAGTGTCTCTCCTGAAGGAACACGAGCAGGTGAGTGTCTCTCCTGAAGGAACACCAGCAGGTGAGTGTCTCCTGAAGGAACACCAGCAGGTGAGTGTCTCCTGAAGGAACACCAGCAGGTGAGTGTCCCTCCTGATGGAACACGAGCAGGTGAGTGTCTCTCCTGAAGGAATACGAGCAGGTGAGTGTCTCTCCTGAAGGAACACGAGCAGGTGAGTGTCTCTCCTGAAGGAACACCAGCAGGTGAGTGTCTCCTGAAGGAACACCAGCAGGTGAGTGTCTCCTGAAGGAACACCAGCAGGTGAGTGTCTCCTGAAGGAACACCAGCAGGTGAGTGTCCCTCCTGATGGAACACGAGCAGGTGAGTGTCTCTCCTGAAGGAATACGAGCAGGTGAGTGTCTCTCCTGAAGGAACACGAGCAGGTGAGTGTCCTCTCCTGAAGGAACACCAGCAGGTGAGTGTCTCCTGAAGGAACACCAGCAGGTGAGTGTCTCCTGAAGGAACACCAGCAGGTGAGTGTCTCTCCTGAAGGAACACGAGCAGGTGAGTGTCTCTCCTGAAGGAACACCAGCATGTGAGTGTCTCTCCTGAAGGAACACCAGCAGGTGAGTGTCTCTCCTGAAGGAACACCAGCAGGTGAGTGTCTCTCCTGAAGAAACACCGGCAGGTGAGTGTCTCTCCTGAAGGAACACCAGCAGGTGAGTGTCTCTCCTGAAGGAACACCAGCAGGTGAGTGTCTCTCCTGAAGGAACACCAGCAGGTGAGTGTCTCTCCTGAAGGAACACAGCAGGTGAGTGTCTCCTGAAGGAACACCAGCAGGTGAGTGTCTCCTGAAGGAACACCAGCAGGTGAGTGTCTCCTGAGGAACACCAGCAGTGAGTGTCTCTCCTGAAGGAACACGAGCAGTGAGTGTCTCTCCTGAAGGAACACCAGCAGGTGAGTGTCTCTCCGGAAGAAACACCGGCAGGTGAGTGTCTCTCCTGAAGGAACACCAGCAGGTGAGTGTCCCTCCTGAAGGAACACCAGCAGGTGAGTGGCAGGTAGTCTAACTCTGTCCTAGTAACCCAGGAAGTGTTTCTGTCAAGTTGAGCCGAGATGACCCCGTTCCTTACCAAGACAAGGTCCCCTAACTCTCCCAAGTCACGACAGATGTCACAACATCAGGTCACACACATTGACCAACAGGGCCGGGTTCAATGCTCCGACAATTACCTCGTGTGTAGCAAGTGCGTCATGTAGTTGTAGGTCTTGCCACTAGACTGATACACACATGCTGACTGAGCGACATATCAAACACTACAACAGGCCCAGTACCCTTCCACTAGATTAGTGGGAGCACTTACTACTTGTCATTGTCTGGGACGGTAGCTCTCTGGTCCCTGGCACATAACACCCTCTAGACATTGTTATTGGACAGTGACAGTAGCTCTCTGGTCCCTGGCACATAACACCCTCTAGACATGTTATTGGACAGTGACAGTAGCTCTATGGTCCCTGGCACATAACACCCTCTAGACATGTTATTGGACAGTGACAGTAGCTCTATGGTCCCTGGTACATAACACCCTCTAGACATGTTATTGGACAGTGACAGTAGCTCTATGGTCCCTGGTACATAACACCCTCTAGACTTGTTATTGGACAGTGACAGTAGCTCTATGGTCCCTGGTACATAACACCCTCTAGACTTGTTATTGGACAGTGACAGTAGCTCTATGGTCCCTGGCACATAACACCCTCTAGAATTGTTATTGGACAGTGACAGTAGCTCTATGGTCCCTGGCACATAACACCCTCTAGAATTGTTATTGTCTGGGACAGTAGCTCTATGGTCCCTGGTACATAACACCCTCTAGACATGTTATTGGACAGTGACAGTAGCTCTATGGTCCCTGGTACATAACACCCTCTAGACTTGTTATTGGACAGTGACAGTAGCTCTATGGTCCCTGGCACATAACACCCTCTAGAATTGTTATTGTCTGGGACAGTAGCTCTATGGTCCCTGGTACATAACACCCTCTAGACATTGTTATTGGACAGTGACAGTAGCTCTATGGTCCCTGGCACATAACACCCTCTAGACTTGTTATTGTCTGGGACAGTAGCTCTATGGTCCCTGATACATAACACCCTCTAGACATGTTATTGGACAGTGACAGTAGCTCTATGGTCTCTGGTACATAACACCCTCTAGAATTGTTATTGTCTGGGACAGTAGCTCTATGGTCCCTGGTACATAACACCCTCTAGACATGTTATTGGACAGTGACAGTAGCTCTATGGTCCCTGGCACATAACACCCTCTAGACATGTTATTGGACAGTGACAGTAGCTTTATCGTCCCTGGTACATAACACCCTCTAGACATGTTATATATCCTTGTTATTGGACAGTGACAGTGATGTAGACCATAGGAACACTGTTATAGAAGGTTTGTAAAACACTCCATACCAGCTGGTGCCAGTAGCTACGAACCAACCTATGGCTGTTGTTACTGGAGAAAGATTACATCTGATGTGTTCTATTGTCCTTTGGAAGATTCTGTAGAGAAATATCAGGATCATTTGGTCATAACCAGGCAGGTCTGTATTGAGATACTGAAGTATGTACTGAGATACTGAGGTCTGTACCGAGATACTGAGGTCTGTACTGAGTTACTGAGGTCTGTACTGAGATACTGAGGTATGTACCGAGATACTGAGGTCTGTACGAGCCCAATCTCGCGCCAACCAGTCACTAGAGGGGCAATGCCGTCAGTCGTCCCGTGACAAGGAGGGAACTGAGAAAACAAAGCTCAGACCATGAAGCTGTCCTGTCCTCGGCCAGACAGGAACAGGAAGTGATGTATTCCAGGTGGATTGTATTGTTAGCAGTCTCTGGACACTTCCACTTGGCAGGGAGTCTTGGGAGCTTAGCTCTGTACGGGACCTGGGTCGACAACTAGTGGATATACTAGAGCTTCTATTTTAGAGAGCCTCATATGGGTCCAGACACCTCTGTTTCACATGAGGCACAGCCACTTCTGTTTCACCTGAGGCACAGCCACTCCTTGTTTCACCTGAGGCACAGCCACTTCTGTTACACAAGAGGCACAGCCACTCCTTGATTCACATGAGGCACAGCCATTTCTGGTGGCTGTTGGTTCAGATCCCAGAGCTGTGGTCCAGTCTCCATATATGGGGAGAGCAGGCCTATTGAAACTTTGAAAATGCAAGGATTTCCAAACTACGTTTTTTGAAATATTTTTTTCTGTCTTAGTTCGATTTTAGCAAATAATTAAGTAATGTTGTCAGAAATGAAACTTGACCGGGTGATTGCCAAGAACCACTGGTAGGCGGTACATTCTGCCCACCCTTTCGTTGAAGTCTCTAGACCAGACACGAACCAAGGTCAGTCAAGAGAGTGGCTGAGTGGTAAGGGAGACTATTACTATTCACAACAAATATTAACATGGGGTAAGCTCGAGTTTAGGTAAATATCTTTACACTTTTTATAACAAAACTATTATTTTTTCTAAAACAAATTAAATATTTCTACAGTTGATAAGTTTATATGAATTCCCTCCACTTGGTGAGGTCAACAGCTGTTGAATATAGGTCAACTTTTTTCTCTTAATTTAAAAAGTCCTGTTCAAGGTCCGCTGTGTTTATAACAGATAATCAACAACTGTTGATATCACCAAGTGGAGGGAGTTTAAACTGAACACAACCACTGGAGGAATAGTTTATTTAATGTTGACAAATGTTTTGGTCATACAAATTTTAACAAAGACGGACCTTAACTCGCTCTCCCTCCTCCACCTTAAGAACATCCACTGGACCTTAACTCGCTCTCCCCCCTCCACCTTAAGAACATCCACTAACAAAGTTAGCTCAGCGCTAGAGTGCTTGACCGTCTTTAGATACCGGTCGTTTCCCCTCCACTCCCTCTTCAGGCAAATTCTGGTGCATTTACTCTCAATATCGTCTCTCTACTGATGTCCACACAGATCTGTGTTGCGACAGGAAACTCGCATGATCCATAACACTGCTGCCTCCTGGTGGGGAAATCACCAACCAACCTTGACAATGTGGAGATAACCCGGTCTGTGCTCTCGCAGGTGTACCAACACAAGGAAAACAAATGTCCTACATTCCAATCTGTCTTGCAATACAAGAGATTGCGGTGCTCAAGTCGAGTGTTGGGTGTAAGAACGAGCCAAGTCCACATCTGAATATCCGTGACTTAGTCTAAGGGAACAGGAGGAGGAAGGACAACCTTCTTGGCGACACATCCCGATAGTGCAGCGTGTATACTGTTTCGGACCTCTGGACGTGGTCTAGAGTGGCGACATGATGATACAGACCTGTGATCTAATCCCTGGACGAGCTGTATCAATGTCCGGTACAGGTTGGAGTCGAACCAAGGAATTGGATCCTCTCTTGAGCTACTTTTTCATCGACATACCATTGGTTCAACTCTTTCAGGCAATTTTACCAACTCTAAAAGCTGTACATTAAATAGTTAATAGCGCCATATTGTTAAACAATGTTCCGTTAGTACTCGCCAGACTTGGTACAGAGAGCGCCAGACTTGGTACAGAGAGCGCCAGACTTGGTACAGAGAGCGCCAGAGACTTGGTACAGAGAGCGCCAGACTTGGTACAGAGAGCGCCAGAGACTTGGTACAGAGAGCGCCAGAGACTTGGTACAGAGAGCGCCAGACTTGGTACAGAGAGCGCCAGACTTGGTACAGAGAGCGCCAGACTTGGTACAGAGAGCGCCAGAGACTTGGTACAGAGAGCGCCAGACTTGGTACAGAGAGCGCCAGAGACTTGGTACAGAGAGCGCCAGTTGAAGTTGTTCTTAGTGTGTGTGGAGTTGTGCGGCTCTTCCTCCCAGAGAGTGTTGTGAAGTTCGGGAGCCTCTCAGCAGATAGCATCAGATGACCTGAACCATACGTCACTGTCGAGAGGGACACAATTCACCCTCCTACCCCTGTTCCCCGACAAACATACCAAGGCCTGATGGCTCCTACAGACCGTAACTTGCCGGCTTCACAGAGATCTACAAGGAGACCGCAGTGCGCACGCTCACACATCACTTCCTGGTCACGAGGACATGTGGACATACGTGTCTTAGTAGGACATGACATGAGTGGACAGATATAGCTCTAGTAGGACATGACATGAGTGGACAGATACAGCTCTTAGTAGGACATGAGCTGACAGATACAGCTCTTAGTAGGACATGAGTGGACAGATACAGCTCTTAGAAGGACATGAGAGGACTTAGACACGTTCCGGGAGGGCCAAGGGCGGCCTCCAACATCTTTCGCCCAGCAACTCTAAACCTAGCACAGACACAACATCCAGCCCCCAGCGATGTATTCACCACTGAAAGAGGAAACGCACACCTCACCAATTATTATAAATAATTCGCCCATGCCGAGAATGGAAACCATGACCCCCGGGTCCAAAGACAAACACTGCCGACAGAGGTGAGGAGTTGTTCTGCTGAGAGATGAGAACATATCACAGGTACAAGCTGTGCTTACCCTGGCAGTACCACACGGCAAGAGACTGGTAATACTGCTCACAAGTATTAGTTTGTAAGTCGTGCGATAGAGTTGTGGTGTTGTCTGTCGATCATGATCGTCTCCTGGCTGTTAGCCACTCCTACAGACCACGCTCTCACTGGATGTTACTAGGACTGCACACACAGAGGACAGGTGGCTTGTGAGTGATGTATCTCATGTCTCCCTCGTTAGTGATATATCTCCTCTCTCCCTTGTTAGTGATATATCTCCTCTCTCCATTGTTAGTGATATATCTCCTCTCTCCCTTGTTAGTGTGTATCTCCTCTCTCCCTTGTTAGTGATATATCTCCTCTCTCCCTTGTGAGTGATGTATCTCAGGTCTCCCTTGTTAGTGATGTATCTCCTCTCTCCCTTGTGAGTGATGTATCTCAGGTCTCCCTTGTTAGTGATATATCTCCTCTCTCCCTTGTGAGTGATGTATCTCAGATCTCCCTTGCTAGTGATGTATCTCCTCTCTCCCTTGTTAGTGATATATCTCCTCTCTCCCTTGTTAGTGATGTATCTCCTCTCTCCCTTGTTAATGATGTATCTCCTCTCCCTTGTTAGTGATATATCTCCTCTCTCCCTTGTTAGTGATGTATCTCCTCTCTCCCTTGTTAGTGATATATCTCCTCTCTCTTGTTAGTGATGTATCTCCTCTCTCCCTTGTTAGTGATGTATCTCCTCTCTCCCTTGTTAGTGGTGTATCTCCTCTCTCCCTTGTTAGTGATATATCTCCTCTCTCCCTTGTGAGTGATATATCTCCTCTCTCCCTTGTTAGTGATATATCTCCTCTCTCCCTTGTAAGTGATGTATCTCCTCTCTCCCTTGTGAGTGGTGTATCTCCTCTCTCCCTTGTTAGTGATGTATCTCCTCTCTCCCTTGTTAGTGATGTATCTCCTCTCTCCCTTGTTAGTGATATATCTTCTCTCTCCCTTGTGAGTGATGTATCTCCTCTCTCCCTTGTTAGTGATGTATCTCCTCTCTCCCTTGTTAGTGATATATCTCCTCTCTCCCTTGTGAGTGGTGTATCTCCTCTCTCCCTTGTGAGTGGTGTATCTCCTCTCTCCCTTGTTAGTGATGTATCTCCTCTCTCCCTTGTTAGTGATATATCTCCTCTCTCCCTTGTGAGTGATGTATCTCCTCTCTCCCTTGTTAGTGATGTATCTCCTCTCTCCCTTGTTAGTGATATATCTCCTCTCTCCCTTGTGAGTGGTGTATCTCCTCTCTCCCTTGTTAGTGGTGTATCTCCTCTCTCCCTTGTTAGTGATGTATCTCCTCTCTCCCTTGTTAGTGATGTATCTCCTCTCTCCCTTGTTAGTGATATATCTCCTCTCTCCCTTGTTAGTGATATATCTCCTATCTCCCTTGTAAGTGATGTATCTCAGGTCTCCCTTGTTAGTGATATATCTCCTCTCTCCCTTGTTAGTGATATATCTCCTCTCTCCCTTGTTAGTGATGTATCTCCTCTCTCTTGTTAGTGATGTATCTCAGGTCTCCCTTGTTAGTGATGTATCTCCTCTCTCCCATGTTAGTGATATATCTCCTAGCTCCCTGGTTAGGGATATATCTCCTCTCTCCCTTGTTAGTGATATATCTCCTCTCTCCCTTGTGAGTGATGTATCTCCTCTCTCCCTTGTTAGTGATGTATCTCCTCTCTCCCTTGTTAGTGATATATCTCCTCTCTCCCTTGTGAGTGGTGTATCTCCTCTCTCCCTTGTTAGTGATGTATCTCCTCTCTCCCTTGTTAGTGATGTATCTCCTCTCTCCCTTGTGAGTGGTGTATCTCCTCTCTCCCTTGTTAGTGATGTATCTCCTCTCTCCCTTGTTAGTGATGTATCTCCTCTCTCCCTTGTTAGTGATATATCTTCTCTCTCCCTTGTGAGTGATGTATCTCCTCTCTCCCTTGTTAGTGATGTATCTCCTCTCTCCCTTGTTAGTGATATATCTCCTCTCTCCCTTGTGAGTGGTGTATCTCCTCTCTCCCTTGTGAGTGGTGTATCTCCTCTCTCCCTTGTTAGTGATGTATCTCCTCTCTCCCTTGTTAGTGATATATCTCCTCTCTCCCTTGTGAGTGATGTATCTCCTCTCTCCCTTGTTAGTGATGTATCTCCTCTCTCCCTTGTTAGTGATATATCTCCTCTCTCCCTTGTGAGTGGTGTATCTCCTCTCTCCCTTGTTAGTGATGTATCTCCTCTCTCCCTTGTTAGTGATGTATCTCCTCTCTCCCTTGTTAGTGATATATCTCCTCTCTCCCTTGTTAGTGATATATCTCCTCTCTCCCTTGTTAGTGATGTATCTCCTCTCTCCCTTGTTAGTGATGTATCTCCTCTCTCCCTTGTTAGTGATATATCTCCTCTCTCTCTTGTTAGTGATGTATCTCCTCTCTCCCTTGTTAGTGATGTATCTCCTCTCTCCCTTGTTAGTGGTGTATCTCCTCTCTCCCTTGTTAGTGATATATCTCCTCTCTCCCTTGTTAGTGATATATCTCCTATCTCCCTTGTAAGTGATGTATCTCAGGTCTCCCTTGTTAGTGATATATCTCCTCTCTCCCTTGTTAGTGATGTATCTCCTCTCTCCCTGGTTAGTGATATATCTCCTCTCTCCCTTGTGAGTAGCGGTGGACGAGCACTCGGGCGAGAAGGTGCCAAGTTGGCAATTAGTCCCCCAGGAGAAGCGTGAGGGGGGAGATTAACATCTCGGGGTAATTAACAACTTACACTCGTTTAGTTGCCCCTTCACGCTCGCAACACGCACGACACGCGCCTCGCCGGGCTCACTCTAGAACCATTGTTACTTTTCTTCCTCTCTCCAGGCGAATACCGTGATCCCTGAGTGACCCTAGCTGCTCTCACCTTGCTGTTAGCCACTCCTGCCACTAAAGTACCATGTAAATGTTATTCCTCTGGGGCGATGCTGCTAAATTGAAATAATTTAAGTTTTGTATCTAACATGAACTCGTTCAAAGAGACCAAATGGTGCCATCTCGTTGTTCACAGTGCCATCTAGTTGTTCACAGTGCCATCTCGTTGTTCACAGACACACAGTGACCAGATGCCGTTCCGGTGCGAGTTCTGTAGTCGTCTGTTCAAGCACAAACGGAGCAGAGACCGTCACATCAAGCTTCACACTGGGGACAAGAAGTACAGGTGTTCACACTGTGAGGCTGCCTTCTCTAGGAGGTGAGTACTTCACACTGGGGACAAGAAGTACAGGTGTTCACACTGGGGACAAGAAGTACAGGTGTTCACACTGTGAGGCTGCCTTCTCTAGGAGGTGAGTACTTCACACTGGGGACAAGAAGTACAGGTGTTCACACTAGGGACAAGAAGTACAGGTGTTCACACTGTGAGGCTGCCTTCTCTAGGAGGTGAGTACTTCACACTGGGACAAGAAGTACAGATGTTCACACTGTGAGGCTGCCTTCTCTAGGAGGTGAGTACTTCACACTGGGACAAGAAGTACAGGTGTTCACACTAGGGACAAGAAGTACAGGTGTTCACACTGGGGACAAGAAGTACAGGTGTTCACACTGTGAGGCTGCCTTCTCTAGGAGGTGAGTACTTCACACTGGGACAAGAAGTACAGGTGTTCACACTAGGGACAAGAAGTACAGGTGTTCACACTGGGGACAAGAAGTACAGGTGTTCACACTGTGAGGCTGCCTTCTCTAGGAGGTGAGTACTTCACACTGGGACAAGAAGTACAGGTGTTCACACTAGGGACAAGAAGTGTTATCAAAATAATGTTATCAATTTTGACCATATATATATATGTGTGTGTGTGTGTGTGTCTTTTGTAAAAGTCCCTTCCTGTAAAAATTGGACTATAGTAGATTGTCATCTCCAGTCTTAATACAGTGATTATTTATCCTCCTCCCAGGCCATGCCCTCGTGTGCTCTGGTAAGTCCGGCTTCTGTTAGTATTATTGTTTGTACTTCCCTCCCATGACAAGGATCCCCTCCTTGTAGAGCAAGATGGCGGCGCGGCGAAGTGTGACTAATGCTCCTGACGCTCTCGACCATGAGTGCGGCCTCAATAATATACATAATAGTAATAGTAATACAACACTTACACTTACACTTACAAGGCCGAGCATTAAGCGCAAAACTTGCTCAGTTCTTATGACTAAAACACGAATAAATAAACTATTGTCCGGCGGTTGCGTTCAGGCTAGTTCCCTTCACTTGATGAACAGTCCAACAGGACTTTAAGTGGGGAGGGAAAGTCCCGTTTAAAGTCCACTAAGCTCATCACAGATATTCAACTGAGTACAGCTTTTATCTATTTTGGACAAAATAGTATATTTTTTAAAAATTTAAACTCGTCGTAGATTTCCTTATTTCAAATTATTACAACATTATTATTATTATTATTATTATTATTATTATGTTTCTGTGGATCTTTTGATACCCAAACTGGTGGACATGCAGATAAAGTTGTTGTCTCTTCTAGGGGGGGGGGGTTGACGATATCGTTCGAATCCCTCCCGCACCAAGTGTAGTTAAATGCGGTTAGCCCGGACGGGTGTTAGGACGTGGACTGAGGATTATATCTGTGTGTTCCGAGGACTCCCAATTGGCCGAATTCTAAATAAATGCACCAGCATCCGCCTGGGAATGCGTATGAAAAATCGCACCTGTCCCCCCGGGTGAGAGGAAAAAAATCTCACTTCTGGGTGAGAATCTCACCTTTTGAGATGTTAACACTTTCAACTTGGTGGTCCGTGAGAGAACCCTGGCCTGTTGAAGTGTCAGTTGTCAGTTGTCAGTTGTCAACTCATCACGACTCACTAATGGACGCCCCTCACAGGGACAACTAATCGACACAAGAATTATAATGAAACATTTCATCAGAGAATCGAGCAGAGGGTGATTTAATTACTGGGACATTTTCGTGACTATCCTCCACTGCGGATATCTGCGGATATATCTGACAATATCCAGCAAAAACACTGCTGTCATTTAAAAACGATTCACCTAAAGTACAATCAAAGACAACTTTTTATTTTCAACGCAAAACACATTTTAAAGTGATTGTTTAGTTTGTGAGGGGTAGGAGGATTTATTTTAGACACTACGTATTAATTCCGCTAGTACCCCTGAAATTTTGACAACCGCTACCCGCTACACACGACAATGCAACTAGTTGCCTATCAAAGAAGGCGCTACACATTTGACAACACTTGTCTTGTTATAGCGACAACCTCAAGATACACATGACAACTAGAAGCCGTTCCAGTGCACTGTTTGCAACAGGGGTTACAACACAGTTTACAACACTTGTTGTCTTGTTACAGCGACCACCTCAAGATACACATGAAGACACATGACAACCAGAAGCCGTTCCAGTGCACTGTTTGCAACAGAGGTTACAACACTGCGGCAGCCC
Organism: Timema podura; assembly: GCA_033556935.1. Classification (NCBI taxonomy): domain Eukaryota; kingdom Metazoa; phylum Arthropoda; class Insecta; order Phasmatodea; family Timematidae; genus Timema; species Timema podura. The sequence goes on along the minus strand of JAVRXN010000006.1, from coordinate 2,990,624 downwards.
TGACGTCCCACATGCAGAACCACAAGAAGGAACAGCAACAGCAGCAACACAATGGTGCCAACAGCAACAGTAGCAGCAACACGCCTAGTCCCGGCAGCTTCCGGTGTCTGCAGTGCGGGGACAGTTTCCGGAAACCTGACGAGCTGCAGGTCTGTACAACCAACCTCACGTTATTACCCTCCACGTACCGTGCCGGGGTCTGAAACATACTCTACTTAACCTAAAACACCTGCAACAATGGCAGGATAGAAATTGATTAATTCAAGTTTAGCTGCAGTGGAACTTGCTATCTAAACAATATGGAACTGTTTCTGAGTATTTGAACGGATCGGCTCCCACGAAGCTACCAGTGATCGCGCGGGAAAAGGCCTCGATATAATATCATTCAGTAAGAAGGTCCCGGTTGGGTGTACTAACGGGGATTTCCCACTCTCTCCCTTAACGCAAATTCGGGTACATTTCCCCTACATCTCGCGTCTTCCCAACCGTCCGAGCTATCCGCTTTTACAGGCTAAGGGCGCAGCGAGAAGGAAGGTAGCAGATAAGATAAAATGTACCCGAATCTGTATAACCAGGTAGAGTGAGAAGGAACCATATAGGGAAAACCCAGACTCGCTATTAACGACAGGGATTTCCCCGTACTCGTCAAGCCAGACCATACGAGACTGACGTCTTAGTCCGTATGCTCAGCGATGTGTTAGTGTGGATATATGCACACCCAGGAGGTAATATAATGTACAGGTCTAGGCAAGGAGGACACTACAGCTTGTTCCCGTATTATTTACCGAACACTGTTTCTCAGCCAAGGGAAAGTGACAGCCTTAGCACTATTGTGAAGATAAACTGTGCTGAGCAGAATTCTAATTGGCCCTTCCCTGAGGGCTGTGGGATTGTTGGTACAACCCCCTTAAGGCTTGGGTTGAACAGTTGACGAATATAGAGGTCATCATTGTTTAGCTTCGATTTTATAACAAATGAAACTAGGAACTGATTAGTGTGTTACCTAACTACCTCTACCTCTACCGTCAATTGTCGCAGTATCTTGAATATATTTGTTATGTTCCACCCTCGCCACAGAGCCACATGGTGACCCAACACAGGGTGGACACTAGCCCACCACCCCTCCCTGCGGCTCGGGGACTTCTAGGGGGTCTCATTATGGGGGAGTCGTCCCTCACCAGCTCACAGGCCCGACCCTTGACCTTCCAGACACCCAAACTGGCCTGCATCTACTGCACCAAGGACAGTTTCACCACCATGGAGGCTCTCCAGTTGCACGTACAGGCCATGCATGGTGAGTTGTATTAGGATATTAGAGGTAGCTAAGAGGTCTACTGCAAGGCACAGTATCAGGATATTATCGGTTGCTAGGAGGTCTACTGCAAGGCACAGTATCAGGATATTATCAGTTGCTAGGAGGTCTAATGCAAGGCACAGTATCAGGATATTATCGGTTGCTAGGAGGTCTAATGCAAGGCACAGTATCAGGATATTATCGGTTGCTAGGAGGTCTACTGCAAGGCACAGTATCAGGATATTATCGGCTGCTAGGAGGTCTACTGCAAGGCACAGTATCAGGATATTATCGGTTGCTAGGAGGTCTACTGCAAGGCACAGTATCAGAGCAGTAGAGGTAGCTAACAGGTCTACTGCATGGCACAGTATCAGAGCAGTAAAGGTAGCTAACAGGTCTACTGCACCAAGGACAGCTTCACCACCATGGAGGCTCTCCAATTGCACGTACAGGCTATGCATGGTGAGTTGTATTAGGATATTAGAGGTAGCTAAGAGGTCTACTGCAAGGCACAGTATCAGGATATTATCGGTTGCTAGGAGGTCTACTGCAAGGCACAGTATCAGGATATTATCGGTTGCTAGGAGGTCTACTGCAAGGCACAGTATCAGGATATTATCGGTTGCTAGGAGGTCTACTGCAAGGCACAGTATCAGAGCAGTAGAGGTAGCTAACAGGTCTACTGCATGGCACAGTATCAGAGCAGTAAAGGTAGCTAACAGGTCTACTGCACCAAGGACAGCTTCACCACCATGGAGGCTCTCCAGTTGCACGTACAGGCCATGCACGGTGATTTGTATCAAGGCAGTAGAGGTTGCTACGAGGTTGTACAATTTAATCCATGCATTCTTTGTTTTACTTGATTCTGTTTGTGTCCCATCACAGGCTCGATTCTGAACGGTGAGATGCGTGACTATGGTGGCCACCTGCACCATCATCAGCCTCCATCCACCACCCCTAGCCCCCACCACCACACCTCCCCTACCGCCAGCCTCCCCTACTCTTGCGAGCTGTGCACTATGAGGTTCAACTCTTTGCAAGGGTTACAGAAACACGCCCTGGGGGTGCACGGGTTAGCGGGGGATGGGGTTGCCCCCTTGTACTGCATGCACTGCTCCCTGCCCTTCCCTTCCGCTGCGCTCTTCGCCGAGCACTACGTCCTCGTGCACGGAGGAGGGTCCTCAACTTCCGTCCGCATATCCTCGTCCCCCCCTTCATCCTCGGAGCAGCTGAAACCCACGGACCTGAGCAAGAAGTCGAGGAGACACAACAACCAGCAATCGCCGCCGAACAAGAGGTTCAAGGAGTCAGCTGATGTGTCTGCCCCTGAGACATCGACTACCGTGAGTAGCCAGTCCCTCTGTGGTTGTTATGATGGTGCCCCGTGAAATAATGTAGAGGTTGACTTTGTAACTAGTCCCTCTCCTCTTCCCTCTCTAGTCTAGGGTATGCCAGGGGACTGAGGGTACGGTGTCGCCATATATTGTTGTGAGGGCTGGAACATAAACAGTTCCTCTCCCCATGGGAGTCGCTAATACCGTCAGGACTACGAAGGTAGAATTGGTGACTCCGGAAATGTCATCAACGAAATGATTACTTCGCTCCGTCTAACTCCATAATATAAACAGATACTTAGTGAATTCCGGGACATGTAGGTTAATTGATAGGAAGGGCAACAACAGGTATAGCGAACCATAGTTTGGTCCTGTTTGTGGTCCTTGCGTGATTTAAATGTTGTTTGAATAGTTTAAGTTAGATTGCAAGTCCTATTCTGGTATGGACTTGGTTTTAATTTTTAAGATCTCAAAGACAAATATAGCAACCGAGTGGTAGCAAGAACTAGAGTATTGTCGAACCCGCGTATTTTCTGCCATAATATAGAGGTCAGAGCCACCATAGAAATACCCTCTCCAACCTTATGTTCCCCTCAGTATCAATTCTGATCTGCCCCTGTCAGATGAATCAATACGACCAGCCGGGCACCCTCCTATGCAACCAATGTGGTGCGGCCTTACCAGACTTCGAGTCGTTCCGCACCCATCTCAAGTCTCACCTGGAGGAGGCGGGAGGGCTTCGGGGTTTACTTGGGGGTGGTGGCACGGACCTGCTGGCTATGCTCGCCGCCTCCTCCTCGGAACAGCGTGTCAAGAGCCCCGCCCTGCCCTGTCCCCACTGTGGCGCCAAGTTCTCCAGCCCAGAGGACCATCAACAGCACCTCGCCAGTCACTTCTTGGCCACGGCGACTGAGTACGGTTGTCAGAGCTGCCTCAAGCTCTTCTCCAAGCCTGACGAGCTGCAGAAACACCTCATGGATATCCACGCGCACCATCTTACCGCTGTTCCCTGTGCAAGGAGATGTTCGACTCCAAGGTGGCCATACAGGTGAGACTACAATGAAGCATGTAGTACTTACAATCCACAGTAGTTCTGCAATGCAAATTACACACTCCCTAATGCTATGATGAAGGGATGAGACACGTCCGAGTTCTGGTGATAAACAACCTAACCACACATTCAATGGACATGAACCACCATTTAGCCATCGGGTAGTTGCCGTGGGAGCTTGGACTCTCTGAGGACGTCTATAACACCGCCCAGACAGTTCTCTTATGCGCATGCCGCACATAAATAACCAACCTAAACTCTATGGAAGGAAAACTAGCCGTTGCGACAGTCATAAACATTCACATCCCTCTGGTCTTCACCCCTCTGTCCTTCAATGCCAGAGATCCAAGCTCCAGGCCTTATATAAGTTTTCTACATCCTTAGCTCCTTCACCAGCAATAATACACAAACTATCAAAAGTCCTCAGTTGAAATGAAACAAGATGGTGCCCAACGTGGGGCTTTTAACAAACTACCCAACTAGGATCTGTGTTGGACATGCTCCAATATTTTAGGCTATACTTGAATGTAAAGGCTTTATATTCTTCTCAAGAAAACTATTGTTTCTCTTTATCAGGTCCATTCGCGGTAAAGCACAGCAACGAATGCAAGCTGTACCGCTGCACAGCCTGCCCATTATCCTCAGCAGGTCTTCCGTTCGGAGATGGACTTCGTCTTCATGTCCGGACAATCCACCACCACCCCCCGCCGCCCCTTCCTCTGTCGCCGACCAAACTTCCCGCCTCCGTATCTCAGCAGCAGTTCCGCTGCTTGTTCTGCCGCCTCAGCTTCCCGACTGAGCACGATATGCAGTTCCACTTGACGGTGCACTCCAAGCAGTTCCACTGTCCTTTCTGTCAAGAGGGCTTTCATGTGGAGTTCTTGTTGGACAAACACATGCAGACTCATCATACCACGCAGGTAGGACGAGTTTCACTCCGATATACCTTGCAGGTATAAATATTGTAACTTCACTATAGCACCCATTTACAAGTAGGCAGAAATTCAAAACTCTTTACATAACTGAAAGCTAAAAAGCAATCTGTAGGAATAAGATTTAGAAAAAATTGATCCAAAAATTACTAAATATCTTTAGAAATGTAAATATACACAACATTAATAAAGTGCTGACGTGGAAAATCCCAAAGATAGGATATTTAAGTAAGTAACTTTACGCTAAACATGAGTAAAGAGAACATTCAACAAGCTTCATATCTTGCTTTAAATAAGTCCCTTAATCATCGTTTACTTTGACATTTCATAGAAAACGAACAGGAACGAAGCCCAAACTATTGAGTTATTTATTCCATTCTTAAGTCTATTTCTATTAAATTTACAACTATGTCTTGTGCTCGTTTGTTAATGCGACCATCATTCATTCTAATAATTAACCCTTTTGATCATATTTACTAAATAACTCAACATACAAATCAATATTGGATTTTTCTATCAGTCGGTGGGAACTTGAAAAGGTTTGTCATAAAATAACAAACTTATTTAGGCCCAAATGACCAACGGCCTTGTTGAAATTTTATGTTGAAAATTATGCGCTTCCCATACTAGCAGCATTACGTAGAATGCTATAGCAGAGCGTACCACTCTGTAAAATGCAAGGAGTGCTAAAGCAGAACGTACCACTCTGTAAAAACAAGCAGCTTGAATATGTACTCAGAGCCTTTAAGGATTTTTTGTTGAAAAGTAAAGCCTTGTGTAATCAAATAATATCAGAGGCCCATAGACCATACCCATGTGTGGGTCACACAATCCCTCCATATATTACAAACTTCTTGTTATCCTATACACCTCATGTAAGCGAATGTGTACTCTCCAGGTCCTGAGCAGCAGCTCATCGAATGGCGTGGACAACCCGAGTCAACAGAAATCCCCCAAGAGCAAACCTTCAAGTGGCGGCAACCCTTCAAACTCCATGGTGACTATTGGAAATAACAATTCTTCTCTCAACATTAACAACAACAACTCCTCGAGAGGCTCCAGCTCAGACAATGGGGTCGCTTCCAAGATACCTGAAAGCGCCAAGAACTGCTGTGACATCTGTGACCGGCGTGACTTTGCCAGCGAGTCCGAGCTGACAGCGCACCGGAAGCTGGTCCACCACGTGAAAACCGCCGGCGCTGGTGGGGGTAAGAATGGTGCCGTCAGTCTCCACTGCGCCTACTGCAGTGAGAACTGCAAGTCCAGGACAGAACTGGAGAACCATATGAAGACTCACTCCCAGGGCAGTGGAGGTTCGGGGAAACACAAGTGCAACATCTGCGATGAGCTGTGTCCGTCGGCGGCCATCTTGGCTGAGCACAAGTTGACGCACTGCAAGGTGGTCTCTGGGAGCGTCTGCACACAATGCAAGTCCAATCTCGTCAGCGAGGAGCAGTTCTACTCGCACCTGCAGCAGCACGGAGGGGGTGGGGCAAACAACTCTACCAACAGCCCTCAACAGGTTGCCTTACCGACGCCATGCGTCGTCTGCAGACAGACGTTGATATCCGACATTGAGGTCCGCATGCACGCCCGGTTTCACCTGAAGAACTCCGAGCCGACCTACCAGTGCTTCCTGTGCCTGAAACAGTTCGAGTCCCAAAACCTGGTGGTGGCCAACGGAGGCCACCAGGCAGCCACCTACGTGTGCAAGGAGTGCTACCACTGCCACAGTAAGACGTCGCCGTCCCCAAGCCAGGAGCAGGCGTTCAGATGTCCAGAGTGCCAGGTCAAGTTCGAGACGAGCTCTGCGCTGGAGGCTCATCTAGTGACCGTCCATAAGAAAACCTACCAGTGCATCAAGTGCCAGGTATGAGTGCTGGTCTGGAGTCTAGTCGTTGTGCATGACCTAAAACAATCTAGTGTTTGGAAGGTGAAAAGTCCAACCTTCCTGTTGTCCCTCAGATAAGTTTCGAGACTGAACGCGAGATCCAACTTCACGTGGCTACCCACCTGCTGACTGAGGGCAGCAGCCACGAGTGCCACCTTTGTCGCCGCCTGCTGTCCACACCACTTAAGTTGCAGGCCCACCTCATAGAACACACCTTCGCGGGCTGCGGCAGCTACACCTGCTACCTGTGCAGCGCGGTCTTCACGGCGTCCCAAGGCCTGCAGCAGCACATGCTAGAGCATGGCCTGGCGGCCAGGCCTTACGACTGCTCCAGGTGTAGCCTGCGGTTCTTCTTTAGAGCGGAGCTGGACAACCACAGCTACAGCCACCTGGAGGAGGCTATGGTTGGAGGTTCCGGGGCGCTAATAGATGGAGGCGACCTGGCTACCAAGGTAAGTGGATAGCTACAGACAACTTCTGCGACAGCTTTAAAGATTATTGACAGTGGAGTTTTAAAGTTGGGTTCATGATTGGAACGTATGCGTCAATATGAGTGCTTGGAAATTCCACCTACGCCATATTACATTTTAGCTCAGGGGTTTCCAACCTAAAACTTCCCGAGGGAGATAATTGAATCCACGCGTATAGTGACGGTACTCATCATAATCGGCTAAGGGTTGGAGGAAATAGGAATCACTTGGATATACAAGTTATTTTTAAAAATCAAGTGCAATTAAGTTTATTACTGAATGAACATCAGTTGGAGGCTTCATGGATTTTTTTCCCACTCAAGTCAAGACTTTCAGTTTCTTGGATATAAACATCAATTTTACTGAGGTAGGTTCCTTTGAAGCGTTATGCTTCTCTAATCCCTGTTGATTCCTAATAGATCGTGTGTGGTGTAGTAATCAGTCAGAGCGTTGTTAGATACGACCGTATTTTATAATATTAAATATTCCTACACGGGGAGTGATCGTTTAGATCAGTCATAATGTAACTTCTGTTAGTTTGAATTTTGTTTGTTTTGTATCCGATCTCGCGTGGCCTTAGGTATAAATGTTATTAATTTTAACTAAAATGTTTGAGTATTCATATTAAAATTACTGCGATTTTATAGTCAGTAAATTCTCTGCTAGGACTTTGCTACCAGCGTTAATGATAGGCTACACCTATCACGATTACGAGTGTGAATCAATAAATTCTAAACACACAAAAGGTGTGCATTGCATAAATCTCAGTTTTTAATGTTTAGATCATAACCCAAGTTTAAAACTCCAACTGAAATATAGAAAACCCAGAATATCTTATCCCAGGTTCGTATATCAAGTGCAGGTCTGGTCACGGCAGCCATTATGGTTTATGAACCTGAATTTAAAAAAGTAAATTTATCCGTACAAAAAAAAATTTGCACTCTGTTGAATCATTGAAGTAGTTTTGTGCTCCTCCCTCCAGGCTGCGTTTTACCATCATCTGACCACAAACGGCTCCTACGACCCCTCGCCCGATCTACAGTACTACAAGACCTTGAGTCAAGACCCGGTCCAGCAGAAACCACACCGACCCAAGGGGGGCAAATCGGGCCCTAAAGGGGGCACGTTCAGGTGCTCGGAATGTGGGAAGGAGTTCAGTAGCGCCCTGGGTCTGCAGGCGCATCAGCGCCACCACAACAAGCACTCAAGGAGGTCGTGCGTGGAGTGCGGTAAGGAGTTCAGCTCCGCCAGGAACCTTGGGGTACACATGAGGGCCCACCACCCCGGAGAGCACAGTTCTGATGACAGGACGACATCTGACGAGAGACTTGATGGCGTGAAGCAGGAGAGAGGTCACCCCTGCACCATCTGTCAGAAGGAATTCTCGGACGCCGACTCGTTGGAGGTCCACGTCTTGTCCCAGCATTCCCGGTGCCCGCATTGCGGTGAGGCGTTCCTTCACCAGACTCTCTGCGTCCAACACATCGCGCATGCGCACCCAGAGAGTGTCGCGATCAAGCAGGAACCGGCGGTGATAAAACAGGAGGATGAGGAGGATCTCGACGTGGCGTCCTTGTCGGCTCCCACCGCCGTGGAGGAGCACTACGGCCCGGGTCTGGACGAGGTGCCGGTGGATGTTGTGGGGGACGCCTCGCCCTTCGATGAAGACACGCGTAAGGACGACTCGTCGACGAATCAGAGTGAGGTGAACAATTCCGTCACTTCCTGTGAAGACAGTGATGACGTGGACAAGCGACAGTAGCTGGCTCTCGGTGCGCTCTAGGGGACAGGAGGGAGAGGAGGAATTTGGAAATCCTCCCTGGTCAGGTCAGGCAAGCTAGTGGGGACCTAATGTTGAATGTTCTGCTTGAATATTTCACCTTGGATAAGTTTGAATTCATTTATTTATAAAATATTAAAATTTCAATTCAATTTAAAAACCCTTAAACCGGTTTTTAACTTGTTATGAATATTTGTTTTTGAAAAGTAACTAAGGGTACCGCCTAGCTAAGCGCCGAGGTGCGTCCGAAATACCCGCGTTATTTGAGAAGTGGTTTGTGGTTTCAAAATATGGTTTGCGTACAAATGTAAGGTAAGGTATCAACATTCCCCTGTGGGCTTGAAAACATTTTAAAACTTTATAATTAAAAGCAATAACACTAAAAGGGTAAATGATCGTATTCCCGAGGACGTTTCCTTATAAACATGTATCCAGCCTTCCCAGGACAAGTAAACTCAGTTTTTAACAGGGTAACAGGACGATTGAGGAGTGTTTTAGCTGTTTTACAGTTTCAGAACCCTCGTACTCACGAGAAATACAGCAGCCATAGTCTGAAGTTCATAGGGAGCGCGTTATTTGAAAACTGGACAAAAATTACCGTTGTATTTACATTCTTGTTCTGCTTACTTAGTGATGTAAAGAGGGATTATATAATGCTCCGTAAGGAAGTGGTATTATAACATTTGGATACATTTATTGATGAACTTAATAATTAATAAATCAAATAAAGCTCTCAATCAATTATAATGGCTGAAAGTTGGCTTCCTATAAGAACCAGGGCTTATGTACCTTAATTCAGGCGGTGCCTTTTAGTTACCCAATATATTTGTTGTAGTTAATTTATGTTGGCATCCATTACAGACATTATGGATATGTCACTTGTTATAATTATATATTAAGTCTTCTGTTTTGTTTTAATTTGTGTTCAGATGTTGTTAATTTATATTGTGGTTGTTTAAACGAATGAAAGAGGGAGTTGTTTGTTCTGGTCCACGCTGTATAGTCTGTTGTCAGAACAGAACGTAACTCTCGGCTCAAAACATAACGTTACAGCACATGTTCTGGCTGTTCGATATATTGTAGTATCTTATAATAATGTGTAACACTAGGCCTATCAAAAAGGAGAAGAGTTAAAAATTCCGAGTCCTTTTTCTACATTAAACAAATTAATCGAAACTTCCAAAGCACTTTTAGACATTTTATATTTCAGATTGTCCAAAAGGTACTTCCCTTCAAACCGACGACGAATTATTAGTATTATTAGTTATTTAAAATGACTGTTTGTAAATGAGAGTAGCATTTTTTAATTGTACAAAGAGCCTAATCACTAGTTTGTGTGGTGATATTAGCTGTTAATGTAGATTTATCGAATTTGTATTATCCAACCCTTTAGGGGGATAAGTTATGTTTTTGTGTTTCCCTTTCTTTTTTTGTTATTGTTATGGGTAAAAATAGTATTCGCACATCTCCAAATAATTATTCTAAGGAGTAAATAATGTACATAGAATAATATGGTTACATTGCACTGTTTTATTTAGAAAAAAATGTTTATTGCATTTCAAATGTAAGTGTTTCGGGATGTAAGGTTAGGGTGGCAGGATTATTGAAGGTAGGGACCAAAAACAAAATAATAGGATTGGACAAAATAACAGATTTATGTTGTAATTTTTGTTTGTTTTGTAAATATATACAAATATATTATAACGGCCCTGAAAAGTGTATGGGTCGTTAATATTGGGATGAAAGGGGCTTTCTTGGAAAATCGGTGAAATTTTGGAAAAAAATAATTATATTTCATTGAATTTTTTTTTGTTTCTTCTTTCAATTATGTAAGTCACATCAATAATGTTGATCATGGGTTATAGTTATTCTGTTACACTACTGGCTTTAAATAGACTCCTGGATTTGTCAAATGGAAAGTTTATCGGTTCCAAGTTTCCATCTTTTTATCATCGGCTCCACCGCAGCTCAGCTTACCATCAGGAGCACAAACTATGGCGTCTCTTCACTAAATATAGTGTAAAGAATGTGAATGTCTATATAATAAATATCATGTCCACACAAACCCTTGTTAGTGTTCAAGTGTGCTCTGTGGCATGAGGTGGACCAGGAGAGGACAACCACAGCAGTGGAGCCTTCCTTGCGATAGTCCAGTCTCCTGCGAGGTTGGGCTCGTCACTGAAACAGAGGAGAGGACAACCACAGCAGTGGAGCCTTCCTTGCGATAGTCCAGTCTCCTGCGAGGTTGGGCTCGTCACTGAAACAGAGGAGAGGACAACCACAGCAGTGGAGCCTTACTTGCGATAGTCCACAGTCTCCTGTGAGGTTGGGCTCGTTACTGAAACTCAGGAGAGGACAACCACAGCAGTGGAGCCTTCCTTGCGATAGTCCAGTCTCCTACGAGGTTGGGCTCGTCACTGAAACAGAGGAGAGGACAACCACAGCAGTGGAGCCTTCCTTGCGATAGTCCAGTCTCCTGCGAGGTTGGGCTCGTCACTGAAACAGAGGAGAGGACAACCACAGCAGTGGAGCCTTCCTTGCGATAGTCCAGTCTCCTGCGAGGTTGGGCTCGTCACTGAAACAGAGGAGAGGACAACCACAGCAGTGGAGCCTTCCTTGCGATAGTCCAGTCTCCTGCGAGGTTGGGCTCGTCACTGAAACAGAGGAGAGGACAACCACAGCAGTGGAGCCTTCCTTGCGATAGTCCAGTCTCCTGCGAGGTTGGGCTCGTTACTGAAACAGAGGAGAGGACAACCACAGCAGTGGAGCCTTACTTGCGATAGTCCACAGTCTTCTGTGAGGTTGGGCTCGTCACTGAAACAGAGGAGAGGACAACCACAGCAGTGGAGCCTTCCTTGCGATAGTCCAGTCTCCTGTGAGGTTGGGCTCGTTACTGAAACAGAGGAGAGGACAACCACAGCAGTGGAGCCTTACTTGCGATAGTCCACAGTCTCCTGCGAGGTTGGGCTCGTTACTGAAACTCAGGAGAGGACAACCACAGCAGTGGGGCCTTCCTTGCGATAGTCCAGTCTCCTGTGAGGTTGGGCTCGTTACTGAAACAGAGGAGAGGACAACCACAGCAGTGGAGCCTTACTTGCGATAGTCCACAGTCTTCTGCGAGGTTGGGCTCGTCACTGTAAACTCAGGAGATTCACTCGATACCATATTAGAGTGAATCTCCTCTGTTCAAATTTTTTAATTCATGTGCCAGCAGTTTATAGACTTTATATTATGTTAGAGCAAAATCCCATCAACTTTTTCCATGAATAAAGGTAAAAAGTTGCTTGATCACACACGATGGTAAACCTCCCCTTAACTATCTAGAACAACAAACCTCTCGACTAGATCGTTGTCTAAAGGGTGCTGTGCCCAATATTAATATAATTACTAGGGTTTATCATGTTTTAACCGTGTTTTGTTGGGTTCTGTTAGAAGCATTATGGGAATAGTGGTATGATTGTGGGGATAGTGGTATGATTGTCGAGGTGGCCGTTGCAATAATTTTCATGAAAACTTCCCCTACAGAACAAAATCCCCCCCCCCCTACTAAGAATGTCGGATTCTTTCATCCAGATTATGTTCTATGGAGGTTTAGTTCAGAACTTTACAAACAACTTGCTAACATATTTAAAAATAAGTCTCAGTTTCGTAGACAACAACTATTTTAAAAGATTACTTTTAATGATAGTATTTTATTTGGGTTGTAATGCAAAATTACTGGACACGTTAAAAAAAATGATACATTTTAAAAATTATTCTCTATGTGAGCAAATGTCAAGCAGAGCCCTATGCAACTCAGGTTATGAGTTTTTAACACGAAAAGAAGAGAAACAAGAGTTTTAGGTCCTTGTTTTTATAGTTTTTTTGTAACAAAAAACATGATAGGCCGAAATAACGTCCAGTTTGATTGCACAGAACTTTTATCAAATGTATAAAACCCAACTAAAGGTAGTACCTACAGAAGCAATTGTATATTTATTTGGGCCTAGCAAGTTTTTTGTTACATCAAACTGTACAAACATGGATACACACATGAATATGTCTAATAACAGCTCCTGATATCAAGTCAAATGGGGTTAGAACTCCCCCCTATGGGAGTAAAACTTTGGCAGTCTGAGAGCAATAACATACCAACCAACCCCATATCTCCCTGATGAAATCTAGTTCAAAATACGTGTATGATTTTATCTAACAACAAAATTTTATTAAACAAACAAAGGTATAAATTTTGTGAAGTTGAAATAAAAGCAAATAAATTTACTAAACTTGTTAATTCTATTCCTCTCCTCATCCTGTGCGAGAAGACTACCTCTCCCAGTTTCCAACTCCAAATAGAACAAGTGAATGTGGACTCACCAAATATTACACAATTAATTTCCTTTTCAACGTTTAGATTTAAATAATATTAATAATACTTAGCACCGCGTCTTACTACCCGTTCGGGTTATACGCTTAAATAGACTACTAATTACGCTAATGGGTTAGGGATTGGGAAGGTTCAATATAGAGGGAGTGAAACTGCATTCGCGTGGAGGGAGAGTGGGAAACCACCCTCAGTTCACCCGAACTAGTTTCGAACCTCGATCTCCCTGGCCTCGGCAGTCTAGCTCAACATGAAACTAGAGCGGTAGCTAACTACGCCACCGAGGCGGGTTTTATATTTAAAAACTTGACTGTTAAAAGCTCAAGGTTTTAGATGTAGCCACTAGGTTCGCTGCGATACAGGGGAGTTGTTTATGTTATCACATTCACAGCCCGAATACTTGTTTGTCCCGCGCCATTGGTGGGTAAGTAATATTTTAATAGGAAAAAACCAACCTCCATCGCTACAGCCCGCACTGAACGGCCGCTGTCTTTTGGCGAAGATAGTACCAACTTGTGCGAATATGTGGTCAGCACAATCAACTCCCCCAGCCGTTAATCTCAGTTTTCTAGACCAGAGCCGTTGATTTGTTTCATTCAAGTCTCTCCTGATTTGTCCTGACGAGGCTTAGTTGACCTCGATCCAGACCCAGTTCTTGGGATCGAACCCGGGACCTTTGGATCTGTAGCCAGGAATCTCTGACCACTCGATTTTGTCAGAAATAAATACAAAATTGCTATATTATATTAAGGTATGTTTTTGTCGAGATATTACTGCAATCTATGTTTTACTCCAACAGTTTCTGTCTCACTCCCTTTAATCCCGGTAGATCTTGGCTTCCTCAGAGACGTCCGTCGCTATCTGATGGCGATACTTGTCCGTCTCAATGTCTGGAGCTATCCTCTGCTGAAGATACTGAAGATCAAACTGACCAACTGATTATTCACAAGTTATTTCGTATCTCAAATAGTTGCGGAGATATTATAATTAGAGATTTATGTTCGTGTAAAGTGACCACATTTTCATTGGAAAATGAGGGTTGCCATTTTATTCGTGATATTAAACAGGGCCTAGAGACCAAATAGTAAAAACTGATTTCCCTTCCGTAACTACCCATCATTTTAGAGTTAGTTGTCTAATTCCGAAAACTCTTCAGAGGAACTTATGAAAGCCCTCGATACCTAGTTTCATCCTGCTCGGTAGAATGGTTCAGACTCTAGCCCTAGATACCTAGTTTCATCCTGCTCGGTAGAATGGTTCAGACTCTAGGCCGAGATACCTAGTTTCATCCTGCTCGGTAGAATGGTTCAGACTCTAGGCCGAGATACCTAGTTTCATCCTGCTCGGTAGAATGGTTCAGACTCCAGGCCGAGATACCTAGTTTCATCCTGCTCGGTAGAATGGTTCAGACTCTAGGCCGAGATACCTAGTTTCATCCTGCTCGGTAGAATGGTTCAGACTCTAGCCCTAGATACCTAGTTTCATCCTGCTCGGTAGAATGGTTCAGACTCCAGGCCGAGATACCTAGTTTCATCCTGCTCGGTAGAATGGTTCAGACTCTAGCCCTAGATACCTAATTTCATCCTGCTCGGTAGAATGGTTCAGACTCCAGGCCGAGATACCTAGTTTCATCCTGCTCGGTAGAATGGTTCAGACTCTAGCCCTAGATACCTAGTTTCATCCTGCTCGGTAGAATGGTTCAGACTCTAGCCCTAGATACCTAATTTCATCCTGCTCGGTAGAATGGTTCAGACTCCAGGCCGAGATACCTAATTTCATCCTGCTCGGTAGAATGGTTCAGACTCTAGCCCTAGATACCTAGTTTCATCCTGCTCGGTAGAATGGTTCAGACTCCAGGCCGAGATACCTAGTTTCATCCTGCTCGGTAGAATGGTTTAGACTCCAGGCCGAGATACCTAGTTTCATCCTGCTCGGTAGAATGGTTCAGACTCTAGCCCTAGATACCTAGTTTCATCCTGCTCGGTAGAATGGTTCAGACTCTAGCCCTAGATACCTAGTTTCATCCTGCTCGGTAGAATGGTTCAGACTCCAGGCCGAGATACGACGGATGGATGGAAACCACTTGTTCTGTTTCAGGGGGTCATGAAAGGTCGACAACGAACCAGGGTGTCCCGCGACCTGGGAATGTTAACTAATTCACTAAAAAGTAATACGCGACTTTTATTGACGGCGGTGTAAATAACATTTTTCAAAACGTATGTTATTTTCTTTTAATTGAAAAAAAAAGAACCCCACCTGGACACAGGAATCGAACCCGGTACCTTAGGCTTAGTACGTCAATGCTCTTACCTCTGAGCTGATAACTCATATTTTAAGTCAGAGTCTGTGATGGACGTGTGGAGATCGTCAGCTACATAAAGAGTTATCAATTAAGATCAGCAGCCATCTGTGACTCTGGAGGGTTTCATGCATGTCATGTTGTATTAAATAGCTCAGCTGTTATCTCTGTAAGAAGAATCTACTGATCTAACGTCTCGATCTAACTGGAATCTAACTTAGATCGCACCCAATGGCCCATTGTTTTATTTTAACACCTGCAGGTGGCAGAATAATGCTAGGAGCATGGCGACTGTAGAAGTCAGGGAATGTTAAATTAGAGTTTGGGTTGACACCATCATTGATTATCAGAATCTTGAGTTGGGTTTGTTGACGATCACAATAGTTATCTCTCCGCGGGTAAGAATGTGGTGTGGTCACGTTATGTGACTACAGAGGTAATCCTTTCCTTGTGAACCGGACTCTGCAGACCATCCATCTGAGTATTCACCCCCTCCCTCAGTACGTCACAATGTCTATAGTAGGGGTAGTTTTAAACTAACCTCTCCTCAGTACGTCACAATGTCTATAGTAGGGGTAGTTTTAAACCAACCTCCCCTCAGCACGTCACAGTGTCTATAGTAGGGGTAGTTTTAAACCAACCTCTCCTCAGCACGTCACAATGTCTATAGTAGGGGTAGTTTTAAACTAACCTTCCCTCAGCACGTCACAATGTCTATAGTAGGGGTAGTTTTAAACTAACCTCTCCTCAGCACGTCACAATGTCTATAGTAGGGGTAGTTTTAAACTAACCTCCCCTCAGCACGTCACAATGTCTATAGTAGGGGTGGTTTTAAACCAACCTCTCCTCAGCACGTCACAATGTCTATAGTAGGGGTAGTTTTAAACTAACCTTCCCTCAGCACGTCACAATGTCTATAGTAGGGGTAGTTTTAAACTAACCTCCCCTCAGCACGTCACAATGTCTATAGTAGGGGTGGTTTTAAACTAACCTCCCTCAGCACGTCACAATGTCTATGTATATGTAGTTAAGTAGTTTTAAACCAACCTCTCCTCAGCACGTCACAATGTCTATAGTAGGGGTAGTTTTAAACTAACCTTCCCTCAGCACGTCACAATGTCTATAGTAGGGGTGGTTTTAAACTAACCTCCCCTCAGCACGTCACAATGTCTATGTATATGTAGTTAAGTAGTTTTAAACTAACCTCCCCTCAGCACGTCACAGTGTATAGTAGGGGTGGTTTTAAACCAACCTCCCCTCAGCACGTCACAATGTCTATAGTAGGGGTGGTTTTAAACTAACCTCCCCTCAGCACGTCACAATGTCTATAGTAGGGGTGGTTTTAAACTAACCTTCCCTCAGCACGTCACAATGTCTATAGTAGGGGTGGTTTTAAACTAACCTCCCCTCAGCACGTCACAATGTCTATAGTAGGGGTAGTTTTAAACTAACCTTCCTTCAGCACGTCACAATGTCTATAGTAGGGGTGGTTTTAAACTAACCTCCCCTCAGCACGTCACAATGTCTATAGTAGGGGTAGTTTTAAACTAACCTCCCCTCAGCACGTCACAATGTCTATAGTAGGGGTAGTTTTAAACTAACCTCCCCTCAGCACGTCACAATGTCTATAGTAGGGGTAGTTTTAAACTAACCTTCCCTCAGCACGTCACAATGTCTATAGTAGGGGTGGTTTTAAACTAACCTTCCCTCAGCACGTCACAATGTCTATAGTAGGGGTAGTTTTAAACCAACCTCTCCTCAGCACGTCACAATGTCTATAGTAGGGGTGGTTTTAAACTAACCTCCCCTCAGCACGTCACAATGTCTATAGTAGGGGTAGTTTTAAACTAACCTCCCCTCAGCACGTCACAATGTCTATAGTAGGGGTGGTTTTAAACTAACCTCCCCTCAGCACGTCACAATGTCTATGTATATGTAGTTAAGTAGTTTTAAACCAACCTCTCCTCAGCACGTCACAATGTCTATAGTAGGGGTAGTTTTAAACTAACCTTCTCTCAGCACGTCACAATGTCTATAGTAGGGGTAGTTTTAAACCAACCTCTCCTCAGCACGTCACAATGTCTATAGTAGGGGTGGTTTTAAACTAACCTCCCCTTAGCACGTCACAATGTCTATAGTAGGGGTAGTTTTAAACTAACCTCCCCTCAGCACGTCACAATGTCTATAGTAGGGGTAGTTTTAAACTAACCTCCCCTCAGCACGTCACAATGTCTATAGTAGGGGTGGTTTTAAACCAACCTCTCCTCAGCACGTCACAATGTCTATAGTAGGGGTGGTTTTATACTAACCTCCCCTCAGCACGTCACAATGTCTATCATAGGGGTAGTTTTAAACTAACCTCCCCTCAGCACGTCACAATGTCTATAGTAGGGGTAGTTTTAAACTAACCTCCCCTCAGCACGTCACAATGTCTATAGTAGGGGTGGTTTTAAACCAACCTCTCCTCAGCACGTCACAATGTCTATAGTAGGGGTGGTTTTAAACTAACCTTCCCTCAGCACGTCACAATGTCTATAGTAGGGGTAGTTTTAAACCAACCTTCCCTCAGCACGTCACAATGTCTATAGTAGGGGTGGTTTTAAACCAACCTCTCCTCAGCACGTCACAATGTCTATAGTAGGGGTAGTTTTAAACTAACCTTCCCTCAGCACGTCACAATGTCTATAGTAGGGGTAGTTTTAAACTAACCTTCCCTCAGCACGTCACAATGTCTATGTATATGTAGTTAAGTAGTTTTAAACCAACCTCTCCTCAGCACGTCACAATGTCTATAGTAGGGGTAGTTTTAAACCAACCTCTCCTCAGCACGTCACAATGTCTATATTAGGGGTAGTTTTAAACCAACCTCTCCTCAGCACGTCACAATGTCTATAGTAGGGGTGGTTTTAAACCAACCTCTCCTCAGCACGTCACAATGTCTATAGTAGGGGTGGTTTTAAACCAACCTCTCCTCAGCACGTCACAATGTCTGTAGTAGGGGTAGTTTTAAACCAACCTCCCCTCAGCACGTCACAATGTCTATAGTAGGGGTAGTTTTAAACCAACCTCTCCTCAGCACGTCACAATGTCTATAGTAGGGGTGGTTTTAAACCAACCTCTCCTCAGCACGTCACAATGTCTATAGTAGGGGTAGTTTTAAACTAACCTTCCCTCAGCACGTCACAATGTCTATAGTAGGGGTGGTTTTAAACCAACCTCTCCTCAGCACGTCACAATGTCTATAGTAGGGGTAGTTTTAAACCAACCTCCCCTCAGCACGTCACAGTGTATAGTAGGGGTAGTTTTAAACCAACCTTCCCTTAGCTAGTAACTGTCGTAACTATAAGTTATGTTAATTTTAATCTTGCTGGGTTTTTATTCCTGGCTTGACTTACAATTATTATTTTATATTTTGCTCCCGATTGAGTGAGGTCTGGTCTGTTTTTAGGCTTACGAAGGAGAATTATACATTTGTTTTTAATTTTAAAGATCAGCTAAATGAAATTTATGTTTAAAAAATGGTTGAAAGGAGGTGCTTTACGGTGTAGGAATCTTACAACCCTTTTTTAAGAGATCGTGAGGCGCCACTGATAACAGCACAAACACCTGCATAGGTATAGCCTACATTGGGGTTCGAATCATGGTTGGGTGAACTGAGGGTGGGTTGTCCTCAAGTTGTCCCACACTCTCCCTCCAAGCAAATGTGTGTACATTTCCTTCAAATATAGCCTTCCAAATCACTCCAAGTAATAAGTATACAGCCCGGACGGGTAGTAAGACACGGTGCTAACAAACAAAAAGTTTTTTTTTCAATATTAAGAAAAAAGAAAGAGGAAACGTAATAATATTTTCTCACAGATTGAAGGGGGGGGGGAGGTTTGCCACTTATTTTTAATTATCTTTTCCAGTATTTTGGCATTCTACTATTATTAATATTATTACTATTATTCTAAGTTTGCTTGAGGTGGGGGTGCGACACATAACACCAGTGGGTCTCACGAACCTTTGGTTAAAGAGCGACTGTTCCAAGAGCTCAAGAGCAACAGATGCTCCTGTCTGTATAGTTTGTGGCCAACACGTGTAGGAGGCCCATTTGACCGAGCACAACATTCCCCGAGTGACCCCCCCCCTACCCCCCTCAGAAAGTTGTAATCCGGGAGTTAATCCCAAAGTATCGAGAGTATCTGTGAGATAATATCTATCAGGGTCTAATCTTCTCTCGCACATTCATCTGAAGGGGCTTAGTGGAACGGGGAGCAGATGTTAGCGGAACTGTTCTGGGAGCAATGTTTCATTACCTGGATCATACTTGGCTGCTTTAGGTTAATACGGCCCTGTGTCTTGTTACTCACCTCACACCAGATATTGGACTTTATTGGCTGGTGCTGCTCTAGGTTAAGTTGTCTCAGTAACCTATAGGGTGACATGCGAACATTCATTTCACTAATGAAGGTGTAACTGAAGAGGAAATGTACCTACATTTGCTTGGAGGGAGAATGTGAGACCATTCGAACAAAAACCATCCTCAGTACACCCGACCAAGATTAGAACCCCGCTCTCCCCGTGTAGGACAGTGACAGTAAGGTAGTGACGTGTAGGACAGTGACAGTAAGGTAGTGACGTGTAGGACAGTGACAGTAAGGTAGTGACGTGTTGGACAGTGACAGTAAGGTAGTGACGTGTTGGACAGTGACAGTAAGGTAGTGACGTGTAGGACAGTGACAGTAAGGTAGTGACGTGTTGACAGTGACAGTGAGGTAGTGACGTGTAGACAGTGACAGTAAGGTAGTGACGTGTGGACAGTGACAGTAAGGTAGTCTCTCTTGTTTGGATTAAACTTCTTAGTAACTTAATTAAAACATACTCTGGGACATAAGCTTTATTTATCTAACGATTGTGGGACATAAGCTTTATTTATGTATGCCTACTTTCCAGTTCTATCGAGATCTGTCTTGTTTCAAACACACACACACACATATATAAATGTGTATATATATATATATATATATATACTCTAGGGGTGGAGAAGGTACAATGTAAAGGAAACGTACACGCATTAGCGTGAAGAAAGAAAATAGAAAAACACTTTTTAAAAAAAATCTCAAAACCCACGATTGGGGTTCAAAACCCTGGCCTCCCCCCTACCAGATGAGGCTAACGTCTTGACACGCGTGCCCACCGATACAGGTTGTATAGTTTTATAATTTAAGGTTTTATGACGTACACTTTTTTTACTATCAATATCTTCTGTATAACCTGTTTTAATGTTCGATCTAACCACTCGTGTTGCTGCCCTAGGTTAAGATAGCTTGTATCAAGTTGAGACGTGTTCCCAGTACTCCCTCCAGGCAATGACTGAAGTAAGAGAGCTTACTCCCAGGAGCGACATTAAACTCCCACACATGTATCTTAAGATGGCGACGGCAGGAGATATTTTGTTGCTCTGTGATAATTTATAGCGGCAAGCTCTGGTTTGTTTTTATAAAACAAGTATTTTCTGCATTTCCTGTTCCGGGAAACAAATGGCTGTCACACTCCGGGATTGGGTACCCGGAGAACAGGAAAATAAAGGCATGTATTTGAGGAGGAGATAAAGTAGTGCCCCTCCTTGGGGAATCCCCTAGAAGCGACTCAGGGGTCGGCTGACTGGAACAATGACACAAGTCCAACTCTGGCGTGGGAAACTCGACAAGAACAAGTTAGGGGTGGGACGGCGGGGCGGGGGTTTCCACTGCTCCTGGCTGCTGAGAAGACACTGCTCCTTGCTGCTGAGAAGACACTGCTCCTTGCTGCCGAGAAGACAGGATGCTCGCAGACACTGCTCCTTGTTGCCGAGAAGACAGGATGTTCGCAGACACTGCTTCTGGCTGCCGAGAAGACAGGATGCTCGCAGACACTGCTCCTTGCTGCCGAGAAGACAGGATGTTCGCAGACACCGCTCCAACACAATGATGATATAATATACAGGAATTACTGATTACTTGACTTTGTATCAACAAAGCGTTTATTTCACGCTCGTAGAAATATTCATTCACAGACAATTTTCTAAGCTGAACAAAAATATTTTCAACAGATTATAAAATAAAATATTTTTTTACACTTCCCTAACACAGAAACTTTTCTCGGTCGGATTTAGGGGGGTGGGGGGGGGGGGGGGAGATTTTTTATGACATTTTGAATTGTCCCTCGTCTTGGAGCTGGAAAATTTCTAATCTGCTATATACCTGCTCATTATCTACCTGCCTGTTATATACCTGTTTATTATCTACCTGCTTGCTATATACCTGTATATTATCTACCTGCTTGCTATATACCTGTCTATTATCTACCTGCTTGCTATATACGTGTCTATTATCTACCTGCCTGTTATATACCTGTCTATTATATACCTGCACATTATCTACTTGGTATTATCTACCTGCCTACTATCTACTTGTATACTATCTACCTGTATATTCGTACATTGTATCTTAAATGTCTGAGCTAATAACGCACTTCTACCCACAAATGCGGGTTCATTTTCTCTGAACACTTATACTATTTAAAGCTTACACAACCCCACTGAAACGTGGAGCACCCAACAGTGTGATTTGTGCGCTTGTTGCCCTGGTAGAGGTAGTTGCGTCCCGCGCCGCTGGGAGCGCTCCCTGTCTTCAACTCGCGACATTGTCGGATTTATATCGTGCCATTATTGGCAAACGCTACCACTTTCTGAACACTTATCTCCCTTTTCTGCGGAGCGTGCGAGGGGGGGAAGGGGAATACAAACTTTCAACGAACAAAGAGAATACTTTATATTTTCTTTTTGAGCAGGTGAAATCTCAACGAGAGTTCGGATTATGATGACGCGGAGTTCTCGATATGGCGGGGGCTCGGTCCAGACATGAACCCAAACATGTGATGACGGTATTTAGATTGTCTTGCAGTTTGTCATCTTTATTACCTTTTCACTAGAGAAAACATGTCAAGGATGAATTCGTGGCTCCGTCTAAGAATAATATTGTTCTATTTAAAATTCAATTTACAAATAAACTGTTAATATCTATTTGTATTTTAATTTTTTCTTTTCCTCAGTTTAAATTAGTCAGGAACCATATGCTGCCCTGAGAGTTATTTCCCTTCCCGATAAACTCTGTTAGGTTTACTATCAATCAAATATAACTCTAGCGCCGTTAAGTATCGAAGCAGAAGAAATGATTAACATTAAAAAAAACCTAGTTAAAAAATGTCCTGCCAAAATTAGAATTCTAAAAATTTACTTTCGTTTTCTTATGCATGATCACAATTTCAGTGCTTATAATTGGATGCGAATACAATAATTTTGAATCCAAATCTTAGCTTACTCTCACTCGAACCTAATACAAGTCTTAGCTCACTCACTCAAATTTAATTCAAATCTTAGTTTACGCACTCGAACCGATCCAAATCTAAGTTTACTCGAATCGATTCTGAATAAAAAAATACGATTTACAAAACTTTCGATCCTAATATGAATAGGATATATTATAATAAGATTTTTCAAACCAAAATCAAATTGAATACTAGACTAGATAGTGGATTTATATCAGTTTATATAAAAAAAAGCTCCATCATTAAAAAATTTGACCTTTAGATTCTAATTTCGAATTAAATTCTATAGAATCCGATTTAAAAAAATTAAAATATTAATGTTTGAAACTTCGAATTGAATCCAAATGTTAGCCATATTAGGATTTGTATATGAGATCTCAAAAATTAGTATAGTGTTAAATATTTGTATTAAAGGGGCCGCCTCAATAAACAGAAATTGCCACTCAAACGTTCAGCTCTAACGCAATATATAGTTCTACAACACGTTATTTAAAAATGTGGTCACGCCAAAATAAAGTTAAAAGACTCTTAACAGGGCTCTTTTTCCTTAAAAAACCTATATCTTGGGCTTTATTAATATACAAACAAAATGTATATGTTTTAATCATATATCGGAGCTAAGAGACTAGTCTTGATGAAAAAGGGCTTTAGATTTAGCCTCCCTCTAACAAATACAGTCATTGTTTGATATTTGAGAACTAGCAGCGAGCTTTCCTCTTTACCTTGAGATAAGAAGTTTCCTCTAACAAATACAGTCATTGTTTGATATTTGAGAACTAGCAGCGAGCTTTCCTCTTTACCTTCAGATAAGAAGTTTCCTCTAACAAATACAGTCATTGTTTGATATTTGAGAACTAGCAGCGAGCTTTCCTCTTTACCTTGAGATAAGAAGTTTCCTCTAACAAATACAGTCATTGTTTGATATTTGAGAACTAGCAGCGAGCTTTCCTCTTTACCTTGAGATAAGAAGTTTCCTCTAACAAATACAGTCATTGTTTGATATTTGAGAACTAGCAGCGAGCTTTCCTCTTTACCTTGAGATAAGAAGTTTCCTCTAACAAATACAGTCATTGTTTGATATTTGAGAACTAGCAGCGAGCTTTCCTCTTTACATTGAGATAAGAAGTTTCCTCTAACAAATACAGTCATTGTTTGATATTTGAGAACTAGCAGCGAGCTTTCCTCTTTACCTGAGATAAGAAGTTTCCTCTAACAAATACAGTCATTGTTTGATATTTGAGAACTAGCAGCGAGCTTTCCTCTTTACCTTGAGATAAGAAGTTTCGTCTTTACAAATACAGTCATTGTTTGATATTTGAGAACTAGCAGCGAGCTTTCCTCTTTACATTGAGATAAGAAGTTTCCTCTAACAAATACAGTCCATTGTTTGATATTTGAGAACTAGCAGCGAGCTTTCCTCTTTACCTTGAGATAAGAAGTTTCCTCTTTACCTTGAGATAAGAAGTTTCCTCTAACAAATTGTTTGATAGTTGAGAACTAGCAGCGAGCTTTCCTCTTTACCTTCAGATAAGAAGTTTCCTCTAACAAATACAGTCATTGTTTGATATTTGAGAACTAGCAGCGAGCTTTCCTCTTTACCTTGAGATAAGAAGTTTCCTCTAACAAATACAGTCATTGTTTGATATTTGAGAACTAGCAGCGAGCTTTCCTCTTTACCTTGAGATAAGAAGTTTCCTCTAACAAATACAGTCATTGTTTGATATATGAGAACTAGCAGCGAGCTTTCTCTTTACCTTCAGATAAGAAGTTTCCTCTAACAAATACAGTCATTGTTTGATATATGAGAACTAGCAGCGAGCTTTCCTCTTTACCTTGAGATAAGAAGTTTCCTCTAACAAATACAGTCATTGTTTGATATTTGAGAACTAGCAGCGAGCTTTCCTCTTTACCTCGAGATAAGAAATTTCCTCTAACAAATTGTTTGATAGTTGAGAACTAGCAGCGAGCTTTCCTCTTTACCTCGAGATAAGAAGTTTCCTCTAACAAATTGTTTGATAGTTGAGAACTAGCAGCGAGCTTTCCTCTTTACCTTGAGATAAGAAGTTTCCTCTAACAAATTGTTTGATATATGAGAACTAGCAGCGAGCTTTCCTCTTTACCTTGAGATAAAAGTTTCCTCTAACAAATACAGTCATTGTTTGATATTTGAGAACTAGCAGCGAGCTTTCCTCTTTACTTTGAGATAAGAAGTTTCGTAGTTTTCATTCCTTCTTTCTTATTGGCATGATGAAGGTGAAAAGGAGTATAAGGTAAGACAGAATATATAAATAGTTCCAAAAAGGTCCTCGCACACCGGTATAGTATCGTATAGGTACGGTGCCAGGACAGTAGCGGTATGGTATCGTATCGTCGCGACGGTCCCGCACACCGAGATCGTAGACACGACGTGTGTCCCAAGAGCTTGTCCCCCCCCCACCTCTGAGAGCAGTGCAGTGAGAACAAGCGAGTGTATTGTTGTTACAATGAGTGATACCTTGTCTTCTTCCTCTGATGAGGACGTTGTGGTAGCGACTGTGTTGCTGGAGCCAAAGAAAAAGAAGTGGAAACATGATATCAATAAGAAAAGAAAAGGTTTTGGAGAGTTTTTTTTACACTGTTTGAAGATTTGATCCACGACGTTAAAAAGTGTTTCGTATACTTTAATTTAGAGGTTGGCGCAATTGCTGTTTAGGAACATCATGAGAAAAAGCATAGGGGGCCGAAGGTTGAATGCAGTGGGTGGGAGTGGATGTTGAGGAACATTATGAACTGGTTGAGGAGGCATGGAAAGTTGATGATGGGAAGGAAGAGGATTCGTTGGTTGTTGAGGGAGTGACCTAGGAACATTTTGATGTGGTAGCGGTATCATGGGTTGGATGTATGGGGCTGCAATGCTTGTTGAGGGTAGAAGTGAGAAATGTCCAGGGTAATAGTTGTACTCTCATTCTAATACTTTTCTCTCATACTGAGAGACCAAGCTAAATATTTCAGTCTTAGCAGATACTTGAAATTATTCGGGCAAATGTCGAAATAATTCCTCAATGGCTGAAAAAACTTACTGATGTGCGAGAGGAGTGTTTGAGAGGGTGTAGAGGGGCTAGGCAACGGCCGCCATGACAGTATCGTACATGTCTTTCCGCTTCAAAGGAAATGGAAAACCGCGCACCGTACGTATACGATACTATGCTGGTGTGCGAGGATCTTAAAACGAAACAGACCATTGTATTTTAAGCCGTGTGACCTGACACGATTGATAGCCTACTTTCTCGCTGACTGAGGCGGCCACCTTAATGTGTTAGAACTGATGAAAAGACAACCACGCCCATCTGTACTCAACAAAAAGTCACTGTCAAGGTTGTTGGGTGAAAAACGCGGCTGAATGGGATTTATAATAAATAATCAAACTTCACATTATTTACAATAGTAGTCTAACCTGGGTATAAAGTTGTCCGAAAAAAAAATGCGTTGGATAAGATATCGTTTAAAATATATTTGTTTAGGAAATTAAATAATAACATGGAAGATATTTTAAACGATCAGAAAGTTTTTTTAAATTTCCTGAAGTTCGATTTTTTAACCTGTCTTGTTTATGATTTTTATAAATTATATCTATAAATATAGCTTTCGTTATTTGGTGATGACAAAAGTTTATTTTATAAATCAATAAATAAGGACCATTTAATTAATACTGTTAATATGATATATTAGTAATGTATGTCAAATTCGAACAATAATTTATGAATTATTGCTAAGAAAATTCAGAGACTTATAACTATGGAGACGTAAATAAAATGAAATAGTTATGTCAATCAAATTATCATGTTAGCGTACGACTCGAATGGTCAGTAAGACGCGATGTTAAAATAAAATAAATTACCATGTTATTATCGGTAACACTTTAAAATCAATGTAAATATGTCACCTAAATTAAATTATTTATCTACCTAATTGAATTCTTATTAATTAGTTTGAAACCCAACCACTTGCGCGCGCCGGTTCGTGGATATTTTAGCAAAGACACAAAAGGGATAATATTTGCTACAAATCCAAAGTGTCAGCCTGCGCAGCGCTGTTCAAAATGGCCGCTGCCTTGAGTTAACCTCGTGTTCGAACGTGATTAAAACAACGCCGCGTTTTAAAAAATAAACCAAGCTAATTTGTGTGATAAAATGGGTAAAACCAAACGTAACAGGAAGAGGGGTAAAGTATCGAACCCCACTGGTCTGCCCAGTGTCCGTGATATCGAGGAAGAAGAGTCCGAGTTGGGTGTCCCCACGTCCAGACACGAGACTGCTATCTGTACAGTTATTGAACAGGTACGAGTGCAAAGTAATACTTGCGAGCCTACAACTTGCTAAATTAATTCGCTTATCTTCTATTTTACGAGCAATTCATGTATATAGTAGTCTTGAAAATCACTTTTATTTGGCTAGAGGTAATCTGGATACAGACTCTGTATCCGTGGTCCGTAAGAAATCACTGCCATTGTATAAGATGCTCATTCTACAGTCCTGGTCCGTAGGTTATGAGTTTGTGTAGAAGTGGAGCAGCTTTAACTTTCCCAGGACTGCCAATCACAGTCGATGTAAACAGATGCACGCGCATCGAAATAAAAACACCAATGGCCCAAAGGATCCTTTGTACGGAAACACAAAATGAAATGGTTTAAATTGAGCTATAGTATTAAATAGCCAAAGCTATTATTTATGCTTTTAGTGGGAATTACTCCATCTAGATATCATTTTCCGAAAATTGAAAAATGACACCTGGACACGGGAATATAACTCGGGACCTTTGGCTTAGTACGCCAATGCTCTAACCAGTGAGCTATCCAGGATTCGTCCCGTGCCCTGGGTCATTCTTCACTCATATTTTATAAGGCAGAGTCTATGATGGACGTGCGGAAATTGTCGGCTACAAATATGTGATTATATTAATATCACGAGCTATCAGATAATGCAGCCATCTGCGACTCGGTAGTTGGCATAAAATATGAGTGAAGAATGACCCTGGGCACGGGACGAATCCAGTGGTTAGAGCATTGGCGTACTAAGCCAAAGGTACCGGGTTCGATTCCCGTGTCCAGGTGTCATTTTTCAATTTTCAGATTATGATATGAGCTCTAGTAGTTCAAACTCTCGGACCGGCTCCCCTCCAACGGTACAGTTGTCCGAACCAGCGGTGTGTAAACCATGTGTGTCCTTCTCACAGCTCCAGTCCCCCAATGTGGACTTCAAGCTGTATGGCCTCCAGACCCTGGCGACCGTGTTTACCAGCCCGCAGCCCGTGGAGGAGGTGATAAGACACCAGGTGGTCAGGATGGCCGCACCGCTACTTGTCGACGACAATCCGGTGGTCAGGAACGCTTCTGCCGGTGCTCTGCGGTGAGTAACTTAACCTCGACCGTGGTCAACAACGTTTCAGACAGACTTTGGTTCATACAGTCTATCCAGCGTAGGAGTGTAGGTAACCGACAGCTAGTAAAAGTTACCAGATCTACTCTCACAAATCCATTCGTCCAACCACACGTTCTGCAAGACTATATGTTGATTTGTAGTCAGAACCTTCACAACTAAATATTTATAATATTCTGTACCTGTTTTAAATAAATAAATTTCTGTTATAAAAATAACAATTTGGATGTTTATTTTCTTCTGTAAGTAGCGTTTGTAGTTCACTTAAAAATTATTTTGACGCAAGAACTTGTAGATTATTATTATTATTTAGCAACGCGTCTTACTACCCGTTCGGGTTATACGCTTAAATACTAATTACGCTAATAGGTTAGGAATTGGGAAGGTTGAATATAGAGGAAGTTAACCCGCATTTGCATAGAGGGAGCGTGGAAAACCATTTAGGGAAAACCACCCCCCAGTTCACCCGACCGAGATTCGAACCTCAATCTCCCCGTCCTCGGCAGTCGAGCTCAACACGACTAGCGCGTTAGCTAACCACGCCACCGATGCGGGTAAGAAAACTTGTAGAAGGTTGCCCTTAGCCTACTTAAAAAAAACAAATACAGTGCACCGACTAAACTAAGATGGATGTTGATGACATGTTGACAACTTTTGTCCATGCGCTTGTATTTGACAAAAATTAAACTTTATGTATTTTGACACTAATATTTTGTATGACTTTTTTTTTTCTCAATCTATTAAAACACATTTTTAATACTATTTTACATTTTTGTGGCCGGTTATAAAAACATTAAAACTGTGAATATAATATTTTAAAATTAATCATCCATTGCACTATTTATCTCTTGTAACCACAACCTCGTACCCAAAAACACTGTTATTTTTGTTAGTATTCTGTGCTCTTTAAACCACTTGTGGGAAAGTTAAATATAGAATAATGGCTAAGGAAGTGCGAGCAATCTACGAGCGCCGATAGGTTGGGTTGTCAGCGCGTGAAGGTCCAATAGTAGCAGAGCAAGATTAACAAATTATTGTCAGTCACAAATCTCCATTTTACCTCCAGAATCGTCAAGCAGGAGAAACAGGGAATCTTTCAACCCCTTACACAAATGGTTTTAGGGATTAGGAAGGCTATATATAGAGTAAGTGTACACGCATTTGTGTGAAGGGAGTGTGGAAAACCATTTTGGTAAACTACCCTCAGTACACCCGACCGAGATTCGAACACCTATCTCTCCGTCGTTAGCAGACCAGTCCAACATGAGCGTGACGCCTTAGACTATGTGGCCACCGAAACACTCGAGGGAGGGAATTTGAATCCTGTTTCGGTGGCCGCACGGTCTAGGGCGACACGGCTCCTGTTGGACTGGTCTGCTGATGACAGAGAGAAAAGGGTTCGGAGGGAGCCTGGTAGGGTATATTAAGGGTGGTTTTCCCCAAATGATTTTCTACTCTACCTTCATGCAAATGTGGCTACACTTTCTCTTAATTCAACTTTGTTAATCCCCAACAAAGCGTAACTAGCACATATGTGTACAACTAAATTTTTTTTTGAGGGGGGGGGGGTGCGGTGACAAAAGTAAAAAGTAAATATAAATTTGAGTTTACCTCACAATTAGTTACAAAACTCGCCGCCTGGCCAATTGGCTCACTTTCCATTTCCTCTCTAGTAAAATGCTGGTGCATTTCAGCCACCCTAGGATGACATGCTAGAGTTGAACATGTGTAGGTACCCGGTGCTGATGACCCGTGTCTGTGATTGCAGGAACCTGAGTGTAAGCGGAGGTCATGACATGATCGCCCTATTGGTGGAGGAAGACGTAATGACGCCACTGTCAGCACTCCTCCTACAGGTGAGTCAATACTACCCTCATCCACTTCCTCTACCAGAACTGATTCAAACATATATATATATACAATCTAACTAGACCTAAGGGAGGTCAAAGCTTCAATCATTTAAACTTTGCTTGAATCTATCATTGAAAATCACACTACCACTTATAGTCCAATGTTGATAGAAAGAACCTTTTTGGGGACTTGAGAAGACTTTTAGCACCGTGTATACTATATGCTCAGCTATATATTCTAGAGAACTACTAGATCTACTTTCATGTATTCATACATCAAGTAATATAATAAAATGTTATCAATGTTCATTACAGATAATACCGTTGTATTTTCTAAATGGCTCTTCCTAACAAAATCGGACTGTTTGTTAAAACCGAGCCATTTTGTGCGGTTGTGTGTGTATCACGGACTAATGTTGACCAGACACAAATCGTGCGTAGCCCAGTCAGGGGGAGCTACAGCCTGTACAGATAGTAACTCTATTTATCAGCTTGCGCAGAAAATAGATCAACATTTTTACAACAAAACTTAATTGTAAATCTTTTTTTACTGTCTATACCTGTATAGAATCACCATATGTATAATATTTTCGACAAAAAAACCTTCCATAAGAGAACTAAGACTGAATTTATCTATAACAACATTAAACAGGGAACACAGAATGAAACACCAGTCCCTGTACAGTACATGTCTGTAGAATGTCACTGTCTCACCATCCCTGTACAGTACATTCTGTAGAATGTCAACATCTCACAGTTCCTGTACAGTACATGTCTGTAGGAATGTCAACATCTCACCAGTCATGTAAGTACATGTCTTAGAATGTCAACGTCTCACCAGTCCCTGTACAGTACATGTCTGTAGGAATGTCAACGTCTCACCAGTCCCTGTACAGTACATGTCTGTAGGAATGTCAACGTCTCACAGTCCCTGTACAGTACATGTCTGTGGGATTCACTGTCTCACCAGTCCCTGTACAGTACATGTCTGTAGGAATGTCACTGTCTCACCAGTCCCTGTACAGTACATGTCTGTAGGAATGTCACTGTCTCACCAGTCCATGTACAGTACATGTCTGTAGGAATGTCAACGTCTCACCAGTCCCTGTACAGTACATGTCTGTAGGAATGTCAACGTCTCACCATCCCTGTACAGTACATGTCTGTAGGAATGTCACTGTCTCACCATCCATGTACATACATGTCTGTAGGAATGTCAACGTCTCACCAGTCCCTGTACAGTACATGTCTGTAGGAATGTCAACGTCTCACCAGTCCCTGTACAGTACATGTCTGTAGGAATGTCAACGTCTCACCAGTCCCTGTACAGTACATGTCTGTAGTAATGTCAACATCTCACCAGTCCCTGTACAGTACATGTCTGTAGGAATGTCAACGTCTCACCAGTCCCTGTACAGTACATGTCTGTAGGAATGTCAACGTCTCACCAGTCCCTGTACAGTACATGTCTGTAGAAGTCACTGTCTCACCATCCCTGTACAGTACATCTGTAGAATGCCACTGTCCGGTGTGAAGTATGAACCTTCCCCCTCTAGTGAAAGCTTCTAAAATAGTCTCTACACTGTATTAAGTACAGTACCTTCCATCTCTACAGCCATCAGCAGGGCTTGTTCTAGCAGTTGGCTGGGCTCATGAGCACATAATGCAATCTGTACAGTATTTATTAACTACTCACAATTATCCTTACAACACTGCACAATGCAGTACTTAATTAGATTGGTTCATTTAATATTCACCTGCTTTGGTGGCTGCATGGTCTAAGGCGTCAATCTTGTGTTGCACTAGACTGCCAATGACAAGGAGATTCAGGTTCGAATCTCGTTCGGGTGCATCGGTTCTCTCCCCCGAAATGGTTTTCCACTATCCCTCTGCACAAATGTGGGAACACTTGTTCTAAATTCAACCTTCTTCATCAGCATAATTAGTACATAAGCATATAACCTGATCGCGGAGCTAAAGAGAGAAGAAAGTTAATATTCACACTACCATCTAGAGGTGCATATTATTTACATACCATCTAAGGTGCATATTATTCACACTACCATTTAGAGGTGCATATTATTCACACTACCATCTATAGGTGCATATTATTCACACTACCATCTATAGGTGCATATTATTCACACTACCATTTAGAGGTGCATATTATTCACACTACCATTTAGAGGTGCATATTATTCACACTACCATTTAGAGGTGCATATTATTCACACTACCATTTAGAGGTGCATATTATTCACACTACCATCTAGAGGTGCATATTTATTATGGATGTGCGGGAACAACTTTTTCACTTCGAGACGAGACAAATTATTTAAAACAAAATATTAATATTTAAATCAAACTTTTTTTTAATGACGCATC
Organism: Timema podura; assembly: GCA_033556935.1. Taxonomy (NCBI): domain Eukaryota; kingdom Metazoa; phylum Arthropoda; class Insecta; order Phasmatodea; family Timematidae; genus Timema; species Timema podura. The sequence continues at coordinate 2,958,211 of JAVRXN010000006.1, read as the reverse complement.
TATGGGAACACTTTCATTTTTAACAAACTAAGGTTATGGCTTGCCGATTTCGGCTCCTTTACGGGACAAAATATATTAACTCCTAGTTAAATCTTATATTTATTATCAAAAATTTAAAAAAAAAAGAATTCTCACTTGGCTTAGCTAGGAAATTTATTAGAGCAGTTATTTGCATATTATTATTATTTTTTAATTTATAGAATTTTCAAGAACAATTTTATATGTTCGAGACGAGATAGAGATTTTTTTTTTCCTTGTCTCAATCGTGAATTTTCAAGTCTTGCACATTCCTAATATTTATAATGAAAACGTAAAAGGGTTTCAAGGTATAGAGAAATCAGGTATACAAGTGAGAGTAAATTAGGGACGCTTTGAGTCTCAACTGAGCAATCTGACCCTTCCAATTAGTTCTCTGTGTTCCTAACAGATAGCACAGGACAAAACTTTTTTTTTCTCTACCACATACCGCAAACCATCCCTTTTATAGACGAATATCTACAAGTTGGATTACCCGCCTTGTTGGCGTAGTTGGTTAACGCGCCAGTCATGTTGAGCTAGACCGCTGAGGACGGGGAGATCGAGGTTCGAATCTTGGTCAGGTGAACTGGGGGGGGGGGTTCCTAAATGGTTTTCCACTCTCCCTCCACGCAAATGCGGGTTCACTTCCTCTAAATTCAACCTTCCCAATCCCTAATCCATTAGTGTAATTAGTACTTAAGAGTATAACCCAAACGGGTAGTAAGACGTGGTGCTAAAATTAAAAAATTATTATTACAAGTTGGAAAATGGTTGCCCCCTGATTTTCCACCTGAACAGAAGGTCTTGTCCATTAGATAAAGATTAGCACCAATAACAAGGACCAATTTACTAGCTCCTATTTTTTATCAAGTTTGGATACCAGTACGGTGTTTTATAAAGATGTGGTCGCAGAAAGTAAGGATTGTTTTGTTCATCTGTTTGTGGGTGAATTTTGCACAACTAATTCACCTCTTGAGGAGGAAGAAAATAGCTAAGATTAGGTTGAATCTTACAATGAAATACTCTTTTTATTTTATTAATACTGTTTGATACTGTTCTTAAATAAACCATTATTTTTAAAACATATGTTTTAACCAGGTTGTTTAATCTCCTCATATAATTTTTCTGTGAGAGTTGATTTAAAAATACAACACCTTAGTTCAGTTGATAGCGTGTCTGTCTACTGAGCTAAGGGTCCCGGGTTCGATTCCCGGCATGGCTAAAAAACTTATCATTGGTGAAATGTGGGTTTACCCTTTAACCGTTATGAATTAATGGGTGGGGACTGGATGTTGTGCCTGTCTTAGTCTTGTTATATTATGAGGCTACGACAGGCCTAGCCACCCGGTAGTGGGAAATATATGACTTGAATAAAAACTGAGCCAGGCTGGAAACAATCATGGATGTAAAAAGTTGATTTAAAATACAAGAAAAACTTGTTTTTTTTACAGAAAAAAACATTCAGCAACAACCATGTTTTTTTTTCTATATTGCAATGAACTTATTTCAACTTTCTTGATTAAATATTGTAAGTAGAGATTTTCTTGCTAGAAACGTTTATTTAAAACTTTTTTTTTTTTGTGACATATTTTGTATCTAACATGTGATAATTTTTAAGCAAAATGGAACTGATTTTCTTAAACTTTTTTTTCCATCATTGTAACTTTAGTAAAACTGTAAACAAATAGATGCAATAAAAAGCTACAGTCTCCCTTTTAAATTTGCTTTTTTTAAAATTTTGATACAATAATTAGTTTAGAAGTTATTGAAGTTTAAGTGACAATACGCAAGCTCCTGAGAGCTTACATTCTCGATCATGCATTGCATGAAAATTGTTGCAGGAACATAAAAATGATAAACAGGGTGTCTACCATCCGGGAAAATCAGGGAAAATGGGAATTAGCCTGGAATTTGAAGTGATCGGGAAAAAACGGGAATAAGTCGGGAATTTGGTAAATTACAATAAAAATCTGGGAAAATGATGTTTTACTCAAAATATGAAATACAATAGCCTAATCATTAAATCAGTAAATTATAATGTGATTCAAACTGTCATTTTTTTGTTTATAGCCGTGTAATATATTTTTAATTACTAGTAAACAATGTTAATAACAAATTTTAAAAAAAACATGTTTATTCAAATTTTAAAACTTATTATTATTCATAAAAAAAGATTAATAGAAAAACTAAAAGGGGGGGGGGGGGTTTGAAGAATGTGACATACTTTTTAGTCGGGAAATTTAGGAAATGATCAGGGAAATCAGGGAAAAGGTCGGGGATTTCATCTGTCAAGTTGAGTAGACATCGTGATAAAGAACCTTTTTTTATATAGAATTTTGATCTTTATTTGTTTGTACACAACATTTTTTTGTATCCGTCATCTTTACAGAGATTTTTCAAAATGCCAATTTTTTTTGTTAATCTTTAGGCCAAATATTTTCAAATTTGCAACTATGTGACCCATGCAAACTGGTTTTATGCACAAAAATGTATCTGCGCACAAAAATTTGCATGGATTTATTTTAATGCCTAAGTTTGTTGCTATTTTGTCTGCGGACTAGGTTAAGAAGGCTAGGGTACAAGGTACCCAAAAATACCTCAAGGTATTGCCATACATCTAAATATAAAGTTTGAACAAAATCTATCAAATCTGTAGCCAAGACAGAACCGTAAAATCCACTTCGGGGCACATTACACATAAACCAGGCATCTTAAGACAAACATTTTTTTCACGATTATATTACCTTTTTTTTATTGTAAAAGAGTAAAAAGTAATGTTGATGATAGTAAAAATCAAAGCATTTTGTATCCGCGCAAGATTTGTAGAGCAATTGTTTACAAAGTTTTTAGACCAACGGAGTCCTTGTGTCAGAAACAAAACAAGCTGGAGCCCCATGAAGAGACGGAAACACGCCGTGCTCTGGCTGCGCCTTCATGCGGATCTGAAACAGTTGGCAATCCTAATTACTGATACCATCTTAGAGTGTCATGGTGGCTACAGACAGGGAAAAGTTAGGGAATTTTTGAATGACAGGGAAAACAGGGAAATGTCGGAATTAAAAAATATGTCTAAAAATTCCATTAATTTTGCAAATAAACACTAAAATAAAAGTTAATAATACCTAAATAAAATAACATTTTAATTTTTTAAATAACTTATAAAACTGTTTATGTTTAGTAGATACAAACTATTTTAATATGTGATCAATAATAAATAAAACAAGTCATCATCCACCATTAAAACTGGAAAAAAGTAGTCGGGGAAAATTGAAAAATGTTGCCTGGAAAACCTGGAAAAGTCAGGGAATTTTGTAAAATATGTTTTGTAGCCAGCCTGAGTGTGGAAACAAATTAATAATATTATAAAACTGCCTCATGAACCCTGAAACTGCGGGGGGGGGGGGGGTCCAAGGGCTGCGTGGAGCACAGTCTGATAAACGCTGCAGTTGAACACGCAGGCCATGTTGGGTACATTTACATTTTGCTGGTAATAAAGTGAAACAACCAAATAACCAGTAATGGTCCGATTCTGAATACCGCCGGTTCATTTCTGGTATCTTAGGACTAAGAATCGAGCCAAGGAGACTTGTCTCCAAGAATTGAGGGTGTCTAAGAATCGAGTTTGACACACCTAATAATAATATAGTAGTAGGGGGGGGGGGGTACACCCACAAAACACAGCGGCTGTTTGTCGCTGCCAGGTGTACGCAGCGCTCACAGTCACAGATCTTCATCTCGACGTCTCGAGGAATCTTTCCGTACATCCGTTCACTTACTTTGCATAAATCTCGAGGTAGCGTTATTACAGCCGCCGCCCCCCGGGGGAGGAGGGGTGGAATGAGCTCTGAGACCTGCTGCCCCCATCAATCCTGCCTCCAGAGAGGAGCTCATATCTCACGACGAGCTGTGTGGGAACTAGAGTGTAGTTAGTTCTACTAGTACACTGGGAGCTAGACTGGCAGTTCTACTAGTACACTGGCAACTAGACTGGCAGTTCTACTAGTACACTGGCAACTAGACTGGCAGTTCTACTAGTACACTGGCAACTAGACTGGCAGTTCTACTAGTACACTGGCAACTATACTGGCAGTTCTACTAGTACACTGGGAACTAGACTGGCAGTTCTACTAGTACACTGGCAACTATACTGGCAGTTCTACTAGTACACTGGGAACTAGACTGGCAGTTCTAGTACACTGGCAACTAGACTGGCGGTTCTACTAGTACACTGGCAACTAGACTGGCGGTTCTACTAGTACACTGGGAACTAGACTGGCAGTTCTACTAGTACACTAGGAACTAGACTGGCAGTTCTACTAGTACACTGGGAACTATACTGGCATTTCTACTAGTACACTGGGAACTATACTGGCAGTTCTACTAAGGACAAGACTGGCAGTTCTATTAAGAACTAGACTAACAGCTCCACTAGATAACTGGGAACTAGACTGACAGTTTTACTCAGAACTAGACTGATAGTTTTACTCAGAACTATACAGACAGTTCCACTAGCACACTCGGAACTAGAATAGTAGTTCTACTAGTACACTGGGAACTAGACTGGCAGTTCTACTAGTACACTGGGAGCTAGACTGGCAGTTATATTACAACACTGGGAACTAAACTGATAGTTCCACCAGTACATCTCAAGTATTACTCCTAAGTCCTAACTGTTGCTAGAGTGGTAAAGACACCGTGTGGGCTGTGGTGGTTGTGTCGGACCTAGTGAAAGGTATGTCTCCCTGGCTGTATAAAGAGAGCTACATCCATATTCATAGAGCGAGCGTGCCCTGGAGCGAGCATTTATCTCTCCTCGGCTGTTTCTTGCCCCCCTCCCCTCACCTTGTGCATATGTAAGTCAGGATCTTGAGAGGAGGGTCGGGTGGTTAGCGTCTCACCCCCTCCCACAATCCCCTGCAGTCATTAATGCTCCTCCTTGGGGACTCCCCCAGATCTGCTCTGCTTAACTTTAATGTGTTGGGAGTTGGCCTGGTCCCTCGGCCCTGGGATTAGACTACCCTTCTTGCAGGGTTCAGGGACAGTCCCTGCCGGGGGTCGAACGAGGACCTCCAGATTAGCTATAGGCCTGTCTTCCTGGAACATTGGATATATACTTTTATTCTTGTAACATTAACTATAGACCTGTCTTCTTGTGACATCAGCTATATGCCTGTATTTTTGTAACATTAGCTATTGGCCTGTATTCTTGTAACATTAGATCTAGGCCTATCTTACTGGAACATTGGATATAGACCTGTCTTCTTGGAACATTAGTTATGGACCTGTCTCCTTGGAACATTGGCTATAGGCCTTTGTTCTTGTAACATTAGCTACAGGCCTGTCTTCTTGTAACATTAGCTATATGCCTGTTTTGTAACATTAGCTACAGGCCTGTCTTCTTGGAACATTAGCTATATGCCTGTCTTGTAACATTAGCTACAGGCCTGTCTTCTTGGAACATTAGCTATAGGCCTGTCTTCCTGGAACATTAGCTATATGCCTGTCTTCCTGGAACATTAGCTATATGCCTGTCTTCTTGTAACATTAGCTATAGGCCTGTCTTCCTGGAACATTAGCTACAGGCCTGTCTTCTTGGAACATTGGCTATAGGCTTGTCTTGTAACATTAGCTATAGTCCTGTATTCTTGTAACATTAACTATAGACCTGTCTTCTTGTAACATCAGCTATATGCCTGTCTTCTTGTAACATCAGCTATATGCCTGTATTTTTGTAACATTAGCTATAGTCCTGTATTCTTGTAACATTGGCTATATACCTGTATTCTTGTAACATTAGCTATATGCCTGTCTTCTTGGAACATTAGCTATAGTCCTGTCTTCTTGTAACATTGGCTATACACCTGTATTCTTGTAACATTAGCTATATACCTGTATTCTTGTAACATTAGCTATATGTCTGTCTTCTTGGAACATTAGCTATAGTCCTGTATTCTTGTAACATTGGCTATATACCTGTATTCTTGTAACATTAGCTATATACCTGTATTCTTGTAACATTAGCTATATGTCTGTCTTCTTGGAACATTAGCTATAGTCCGGTCTTCTTGGAACCAATGGCAGATGCTTCTCGGGTTATTTAAAGAAGTGTGTCATGTTCCGTTCCCTGATGAGACCAACTCTACTGCACCTTGTGGTGGATACTTGCCCTTGTCCACGACTGTACCGTGGGGAGTCCCCGGGGACCGCCGCGACAGAAAGATTTAAGGTGTTCCCTCTCGCAAGGAGATGAGCGCGCCATAAAGTATTGTTACGCTGTCATATTTATATCCGGTGCTTTCTCTCTTCCTTGCTCGCCTCGGCTGCTTCGTCTTCTCTTTCTGTCTCCATCATCCTCTCTTGTCTTATCTTCATCATCCTCCCCTCCTCAGTAGGTCCCTAGCCCCAGTAACCTCTGCTCAGTAGGTCTCTAGCCCCAGTAACCTCTCCTCAGTAGATCCCTAGTAACCTCTCCTCAGTAGGTCCCTAGCCCCAGTAACCTCTCCTCAGTAGGTCCCTAGTAACCTCTCCTCAGTAGGTCCCTAGCCCCAGTAACCTCTGCTCAGTAGGTCCCTAGCCCCAGTAACCTCTCCTCAGTAGGTCCCTAGCCCCAGTAACCCCTCCTCAGTAGGTCCCTAGCCCCAGTAACCCCTCCTCAGTAGGTCCCTAGCCCCAGTAACCTCTGCTCAGTAGGTCTCTAGCCCCAGTAACCTCTCCTCAGTAGGTCCCTAGTAACCTCTCAGTAGGTCCCCAGTAACCTCTCCTCAGTAAGTCCCTAGCCCCAGTAACCTCTCCTCAGTAGGTCCCTAGTAACCTCTCCTCAGTAGGTCCCTAGTAACCTCTCCTCAGTAGGTCTCTAGCCCCAGTAACCTCTCCTCAGTAGGTCCCTAGCCCCAGTAACCGCTCCTCAGTAGGTCCCCAGCCCCACTAACCCACCTCTGCTCCATTTGTCCCAGTTATGTTCCCATGTAAGCGAGAGAATGGCTTGGTTTGCCTCCCAGTGTAATTTGCCCCTGTAACGCGGCATCACTCATCAGCTGTATTGGCTCCCTCAGGTTAGGGAGGGGGGGTTAACACCCAAATTGGTATCATTCCGCGAGGACTGGATCCATAATAGGTAATTATCCGAGAGTGGTTCGTAAGATGGACCGCAAACATAGAACAGGAGAATAACACAGTAACAACCTCACCAGCAGGTAGACCTGGGTTCTACTCTCTGACAAGGCTATTATAGAGAACAGTAACAACCTCACCAGCAGGTAGGTCTGGGTTCTACTCCCGGACAAGGCTATTATAGAGAACAGTGACAACCTCGCCAGGTAGGTCTGGGTTCTACTCTGACTATGCTATTATAGAGAACAGTAACAACCTCACCAGCAGGTAGTTCTGGGTTCTACTCTCTGACAAGGCTATTATAGAGAACAGTAACAACCTCACCAGCAGGTAGGTCTGGGTTCTACTCCCGGACAAGGCTATTATAGAGAACAGTAACAACCTCACCAGCAGGTAGACCTGGGTTCTACTCCCGGACAAAACTATTATAGAGAACAGTAACAACCTCACCAGGTAGGTCTGGGTTCTACTCTCTGACAAGGCTATTATAGAGAACAGTGACAACCTCACCAGGTAGGTCTGGGTTCTACTCTCTGACAAGGCTATTATAGAGAACAGTAACAACCTCACCAGCAGGTAGGTATGGGTTCTACTCCCAGACAAGGCTATTATAGAGAACAGTAACAACCTCACCAGGTAGGTCTGGGTTCTACTCTCTGACTAGGCTATTATAGAGAACAGTGACAACCTCGCCAGGTAGGTCTGGGTTCTACTCTGACTATGCTATTATAGAGAACAGTAACAACCTCACCAGGTAGGTCTGGGTTCTACTCTCTGACAAGGCTATTATAGAGAACAGTAACAACCTCACCAGCAGGTAGGTCTGGGTTCTACTCTCTGACAAGGCTATTATAGAGAACAGTAACAACCTCACCAGGTAGGTCTGGTTTCTACTCTCTGACTAGGCTATTATAGAGAACAGTAACAACCTCACTAGCAGGTAGGTATGGGTTCTACTCTCTTACAAGGCTATTATAGAGAACAGTAACAACCTCACTAGCAGGTAGGTCTGGGTTCTACTCTCTGACAAGGCTATTATAGAGAACAGTAACGACCTCACCAGAAGGTAGGTCTGGAACTATACACATGCCCGTGACAAGTATTAAAGAACTGTCGAGATTACTATTTTTATCGAACTAAACTAACTGTATCTCCTGGACAAATATTAGACTTGTTTCGGACAAACGGCCACCAGTGAAAGTGCTTGTCCCTTCTCCCTCCACCTGGAGGTGTTATTTCCTCCACTAGCTCCCTCCATCTCCCAGCGCTAATGTTGCAGTAAAGTTATGTTGGGAATTATTAGTCGAGTCCGAGCTGGGGACTGCTCCTAGGATGTAATCTAGATACTCAAATTGAGATGGGCTCATTAGTTCCGGGACTGACCGTAGTCCCTGGGGGGCCCTACAGGGGGTAACACAGGCACCTTCTCTATAGTGGGCTCACAACTAGTACATTGTTATAGTGGGCTCACAACTAGCACCTTTTTATAGTGGGCTCACAACTAGCACCTTTTTATAGTGGGCTCACAACTAGTACATTGTTATAGTGGGCTCACAACTAGCACCTTGTCTATAGTGGGCTCACAACAAGCACCTTGTATATAGTGGGCTCACAACTAGCACATTGTCTATAGTGGGCTCACAACTAGCACCTTGTCTATAGTGGGCTCACAACTAGCACCTTGTCTATAGTGGGCTCACAACTAGCACCTTGTATATAGTGGGCTCACAACTAGCACATTGTCTATAGTGGGCTCACAACTAGCACCTTGTTATAGTGGGCTCACAACTAGCACATTGTCTATAGTGGGCTCACAACTAGTACATTGTTATAGTGGTCTCACAACTAGCACCTTCTCTATAGTGGGCTCACAACTAGTACATTGTTATAGTGAACTCACAACTAGCACCTTCTCTATAGTGGGCTCACAACTAGTACATTGTTACAGTGGGCTCACAACTAGCACCTTGTTATAGTGGGCTCACAACCAGCACCTTGTTATAGTGGGCTCACAACCAGCACCTTGTTATAGTGGGCTCACAACCAGCACCTTGTTATAGTGGGCTCACAACCAGCACCTTGTTATAGTGGGCTCACAACCAGAACCTTGTTATAGTGGGCTCACAACTAGCACCTTGTTATAGTGGGCTCACAACCAGCACCTTGTTATAGTGGGCTCACAACTAGCACCTTGTTATAGTGGGCTCACAACCAGCACCTTGTTATAGTGGGCTCACAACCAGCACCTTGTCATAGTGGGCTCACAACCAGCACCTTGTTATAGTGGGCTCACAACTAGCACCTTGTTATAGTGGGCTCACAACCAGCACCTTGTTATAGTGGGCTCACAACCAGCACCTTGTTATAGTGGGCTCACAACCAGCACCTTGTTATAGTGGGCTCACAACTAGCACCTTGTTATATTGGACTCACAACTAGCACCTTGTTATAGGGGGCTCACAACCAGAACCTTGTTATAGTGGGCTCACAACTAGCACCTTGTTATAGTGGGCTCACAACTAGCACCTTGTTATAGTGGGCTTACAACTAGCACCTTATTATAGTGGGCTCACAACTAGCACCTTGTTATAGTGGGTTCACAACTAGCACCTTGTTATAGTGGGTTCACAACTAGCACCTTGTTATAGTGGGCTCACAACTAGCACCTTGTTATAGTGGGCTCACAACTAGCACCTTGTTATAGTGGGCTCACAACTAGCACCTTGTTATAGTGGGCTCACAACTAGCACCTTGTTATAGTGGGCTCACAACTAGCACCTTGTTATAGTGGGCTCACAACTAGCGCCTTGTTATATAGTGGGCTCACAACTAGCACCTTGTTATATAGTGGGCTCACAACTAGCACCTTGTTATATAGTGGGCTCACAACTAGCACCTTGTTATATAGTGGGCTCACAACTAGCACCTTATTATAGTGGGCTCACAACTAGCACTTTGTTATAGTGGGCTCACAACTAGCACATTGTTATAGTGGGCTCACAACTAGCACCTTGTTATAGTGGGCTCACAACTAGCACCTTGTTATAGTGGGCTCACAACCAGCACCTTGTTATAGTGGGCTCACAATTAACACCTTTTTATAATGTGATCACAACTAGTACTTTGTATATAGTGGGCTCACAACTAGCACCTTGTTATAGTGGGCTCACAACCAGCACCTTGTTATTGTGGGCTCACAACTAGCACCTTGTTATAGTGGGCTCACAACCAGCACCTTGTTATAGTGGGCTCACAACTAGCACCTTGTTATAGTGGGCTCACAACCAGCACCTTGTTATAGTGGGCTCACAATTAACACCTTTTTATAATGTGATCACAACTAGCACCTTGTAATTGTTGGCTCACAACCAGCACCTTGTTATAGTGGGCTCACAACTAGCACCTTGTTATAGTGGGCTCACAACTAGCACCTTGTTATAGTGGGCTCACAACTAGCACCTTGTTATAGTGGGCTCACAACTAGCACCTTGTTATAGTGGGCTCACAACTAGCACCTTTTTATAATGTGATCACAACTAACACCTTTTTATAATGTGATCACAACTAGCACCTTGTTATATAGTGGGCTCACAACTAGCACCTTGTTATAGTGGGCTCACAACTAGCACCTTATTATAGTGGGCTCACAACTAGCACCTTGTTATAGTGGGCTCACAACTAGCACCTTGTTATAGTGGGCTCACAACTAGCACCTTGTTATAGTGGGCTCACAACTAGCACCTTGTTATAGTGGGCTCACAACTAGCACCTTGTTATAGTGGGCTCACAACTAGCACCTTGTTATAGTGGGCTCACAACTAGCACCTTATTATAGTGGGCTCACAACTAGCACCTTATTATAGTGGGCTCACAACTAGCACCTTGTTATAGTGGGCTCACAACTAGCACCTTGTTATAGTGGGCTCACAACTAGCATCTTGTTATAGTGGGCTCACAACTAGTACATTGTTATAGTAGGCTCACAACTAGCACCTTGTTATAGTGGGCTCACAACTTGCACCTTGTCTTGATACTTACTAATTGCTTGTGTAACTTCCAGAGAACTGGAGAAGGAAATGTAAGGACTTATTTGGTAACGCCTTCAGGCTTGGTTGTTGCGTTTGTTATACGATTGTTAAGAAACAGCTAATAGTCATGTGAACAAACTTCCCTGGAACTCGCCTGGAGAGAGGTTGTGAAACTGTGCTGAATAATCTGCTCTATTTGACACAGCTGTGGTATGTTGTCTTCCCCTCTGTCCCCCGGAGACTTGGCGCCCCACGTGGGGCTGTATCAGTTGTCACCTGATGTCGCTCGTTAGCGGGCGCCGAGTCGGCAAACACCGGGCTGCCCCTGGGGAGGTCGACTACACGGCTCACTGCGCAGCAAGGTGTGGGGGGAGATCGTTACGAACAATCAGGAGGAGATGTTGGCATTCCTTTACGGGCCATTCTCTGAGACATTTGTAATAGATTATAGCCCTTAGGAGCTTCTGGATGTCTGGTAGTGAAAAAACTGGATGTTTTATAAACAATCCCCTCTGTCTAAAGGTGAGAAATACTGGATGTTATATCAACAATCCCCTCTGTCTAGAGGTGAGAAATACCGGATGCTATATCAACAATCCCCTCTGTCTAGAGGTGATAAATACTTGATGTTATATTAACAATCCCCTCCGTCTAGAAGTGAGAAATACCGGATGTTATATCAACAATCCCCTCTGTCTAGAGGTGAGAAATACCGGATGATATATCAACAATCCCCTCTGTCTAGAGGTGAGAAATACTTGATGTTATATCAACAATCCCCTCTGTCTAGAGGTGAGAAATACGTGATGTTATATCAACAATCCACTCTGTCTAGAGGTGAGAAATACTTGATGTTATATCAACAATCCCCTCCGTCTAGAAGTGAGAAATACTTGATGTTATATAAACAATCCCCTTCGTCTAGAGGTGAGAAATACCGGATGTTATATCAACAATCCCCTCTGTCTAGAGGTGAGAAATACCGGATGTTATATCAACAATCCCCTCTGTCTAGAGGTGAGAAATACCGGATGCTATATCAACAATCCCCTCTGTCTAGAGGTGAGAAATACTTGATGTTATATCAACAATCCCCTCTGTATAGAGGTGAGAAATACGTGATGTTATATCAACAATCCACTCTGTCTAGAGGTGAGAAATACTTGATGTTTATATCAACAATCCCCTCCGTCTAGAAGTGAGAAATACTTGATGTTATATAAACAATCCCCTTCGTCTAGAGGTGAGAAATACCGGATGTTATATCAACAATCCCCTCTGTCTAGAGGTGAGAAATACCGGATGTTATATCAACAATCCCCTCGGTTTAGAGGTGAGAAATACTGGATGTTATATCAACAATCCCCTCTGTCTAGAGGTGAGAAATACTATATATTATATCAACAATCCCCTCTGTCTAGAGGTGAGAAATACTGGATGTTATATCAACAATCGCCTCTGTCTAGAGGTGAGAAATACTATATATTATATCAACAATCCCCTCTGTCTAGAGGTGAGAAATACTAGATGTTATATCAACAATCCCCTCTGTCTAGAGGTGAGAAATACTATATATTATATCAACAATCCCCTCTGTCTAGAGGTGAGAAATACTGGATGTTATATCAACAATCGCCTCTGTCTAGAGGTGAGAAATACTATATATTATATCAACAATCCCCTCTGTCTAGAGGTGAGAAATACTGGATGGTATATCAACAATCCCCTCTGTCTAGAGGTGAGAAATACTATATATTATATCAACAATCCCCTCTGTCTAGAGGTGAGAAATACTGGATGTTATATCAACAATCCCCTCTGTCTAGAGGTGAGAAATACTTGATGTTATATCAACAATCCCCTCTGTATAGAGGTGAGAAATACGTGATGTTATATCAACAATCCACTCTGTCTAGAGGTGAGAAATACTTGTTGTTATATCAACAATCCCCTCCGTCTAGAAGTGAGAAATACTTGATGTTATATAAACAATCCCCTTCGTCTAGAGGTGAGAAATACCGGATGTTATATCAACAATCCCCTCTGTCTAGAGGTGAGAAATACCGAATGTTATATCAACAATCCCCTCGGTCTAGAGGTGAGAAATACTGGATGTTATATCAACAATCCCCTCTGTCTAGAGGTGAGAAATACTATATATTATATCAACAATCCCCTCTGTCTAGAGGTGAGAAATACTGGATGTTATATCAACAATCGCCTCTGTCTAGAGGTGAGAAATACTATATATTATATCAACAATCCCCTCTGTCTAGAGGTGAGAAATACTGGATGTTATATCAACAATCCCCTCTGTCTAGAGGTGAGAAATACTATATATTATATCAACAATCCCCTCTGTCTAGAGGTGAGAAATACTGGATGTTATATCAACAATCCCCTCTGTCTAGAGGTGAGAAATACTATATATTATATCAACAATCCCCTCTGTCTAGAGGTGAGAAATACCGGATATTATATCAACAATCCCCTCTGTCTAGAGGTGAGAAATACTGGATGTTATATCAACAATCGCCTCGCTCGAGTAATAACACAATTGCTCATTGGCTCTAACCCCCCTTGTTCCAGTATTCCGACCAATGGCAGTCCAGCAAGCTGATTGGAGGTCACGAGAAGGTCGGCACGTTCATACAGGCCGTTCATTTGCTGTGGAACCTCTGGTGAGTTGATGGTATCACATACCTTGGGCTGGGTTTTCTATTCTCTAATCCGGGTCCTGAAGGTTTCCTGTTCACCCAGCCTTGCACCAGACTGTGGTGTGGAAACAAATATCTAAATAACGAAAAGACAAACAAAGCTCATGTTGGCTACATTCACTGACAATCAATTGAAACAGTAAGACAACTAACAATAGTAATAATAATCTCTACAAGGAAATATCCACTATCCTGTCTTGTTTCTAGTGAGAGCAGCACAATAGCCGTCAAGTACTTCAACGAGAGGAACCTCCTGGCAGTTCTCGTCAAGTGTCTGGATGTGGCCGTGTTTGGGGTTGACACTGCAGTCTCTGTCGGTAAGTCCTCCTCCAGTGGTTTCTACGGTAGTGTGATCTCGTCAAGTGTCTGGATGTGGCCGTGTTTGGGGTTGACACTGCAGTCTCTGTCGGTAAGTCCTCCACTGGTTTTTACGGTAGTGTGATCTCGTCAAGTGTCTGGATGTGGCCGTGTTTGGGGTCGACACTGCCGTCTCTGTCGGTAAGTCCTCCTCCAGTGGTTTCTACGGTAGTGTGACCATGTCTCAGTGCTGTGTCTCAGCCCGGTGTTGTTGTCTCAGCCCAGTGTCTCCACACGGTGACTGAAGACAACCCTGCGGCCATCTCCCAGCTGGTGACCTCCGACATTGACCTCGAGAAGATGATGAGGATGGAGGGGGAGGATCCTGCTGTGCTACTCCTGAGGACACTTGCTGCGGGTAAGGATCCTCCATGACCTGGCCTGGCCTCAACCTGAGTCAAGAGCGTTGAGACGTTGAGATTTCTGGGTTACGGTGTATTTAAAGTTGAGTCCCAAGTGCTAATAACCCCCTTCTGACCTATCATAGAAAGTAAACTAAAATGTCGAGCTAGTATATTCAGACGTAAATCGAGTCTGGTCTATCAATGATGAGGTCTAGTGTTAGAATCTCGGCCAAACGCACTCGGTGTGTTTTTTCCTACATGGTTTACCCACTCTCCTCTCCATGCGAAAGTGAGTACATATCCTCTACATTCTACCCTCCTCTTTCCAAACCCATTAGAGTAAATATTCCTGGATGAATATAAATGAGTTAGGAATCTCTATTCTTTGAATCCCTTGAATCCTGTGGTAATAGATTCGAGATTCTTAAAAATCTCAAAACAGTATCTTGATTACAATTACAAACACCTCACATGGATTAGGTAGTAACATGGTGATAATAACTTGCTGGTAGTAACTTGCTGGTAGTAACATGTTCATGAAAATCTGGGGTGGCGGGTGTCATGGAGTGGGTGTCATGATGGTGTGTCATGGCGTGGAATGACCCTGGAGTCGGTTCCTTCATTGTTGTGTGTCCGCTCCTTACTACAGATTCTCAAGAGTGTTTTTACAGTAGAGTGATAAATAGTTGCTCTGGGGCCTGGTTGCAGTGTTTCTGAACTAGGAACGGGACCTTGGAGTGGAATAAGAAGATTTGTTTCATAGTGGCTCTAACACAGCCCCAACATAATTATAGGACACACTTAACAGCCAGACCCCAGGCCATTGATTTATCACTTAACTGAACGTATAAATGCTAACATTTAATTACTATTCATATTTCCTTCTGAGATAATAACTTTGTCCACTATTGTAATTCTACTTGTAACTATTACACTGGAGCGTGTCTTTATTGTGACCCAGGCCTGGCTCTGAACGTGAAGTACGGGCGTGCGGCTGATCTCCCCTCCTCCGCGCTGCTCCAACTCATGTCAGTCCTCGCTCAGACGCTCAACGTGGACCACCGCGCGGCGCTCAACCGGCTGACGAGTGAACTCCCCTTGGAGGAGAGTAGCAAGGAGGCGTCGCAGGTAGAGCAGGCGCTGGTGCGCGCAGAACATCTTCTGGACGCGCAGAGGACGGCCTTGGAGATTCTGGCCAACCTGTGCTCAGGAGAAGGTAACCTACCACGCTCGCAGCGCTCAAAATGTTGTGACTGGTTCTCTAACTTTGAGTAGCGGATTGCTACGTTGCGTTCATTTTACTTTTATCCAGGCCTAAACGTTAATTATTCTGTTTAGTAATAAACATTTGGATGTACACTAATAAAATAATAGTAGAAGCTCCAAAACTTGACTTCTCTTTAAATATTCTTGTGCTTCAACTTCGATTTGGGTGACTTGGCGGTCTAGGGGTAAGGTGACAAACTTCTGTGCTGAGGGTCTGGGGTTCAATCCTCAGTCCCGGCACAGATTTATCTGATTGCCAAACCCTTCCTTCACCTCTGACAAGACGTGTATTAATCACAACTTGTGAATGTGAGGAATGCCAGACCTCCACCGTGGTTCGGATTCCACGTTAAACTGTAGGTCCTCCATTTCATCTCACAATCACCCTACCATTGCACATTAGAATAATAATAATAATAATAATAATAATAATAATAATAATAATAATAATAATAATAATAATAATAATAATCATAATGATGATGATAAATATTATATTATTATTATTATTATTATCATTATTATTATTATTATTATTATTATTATTATTACTATTTCGATTTGAGAGTAAAATTTCGGAATTGACCATAATGAAGCTCCGCAAAAAATAAAGAGTTAAAACACACATTTGTGTTTATTTTTTAAATTTTCTGCTGATATTTTCATCACAAATTAATGTCGGTGTAGAAAAAAATCTGAAAGAATTAAATTACATTTTGTAATTACAACTTAATTTATCATTTTAAGGTCAAATATATTAATTTTGTTTGGATTACACGACTATTTTAATTTTATTTAATACCTAAATTTATAAAGTTTGCAAAGTATAATAATATTTTTATCAATTTAAAAAAAAAATATTTGGTCTTTGATTTGGGTTCGGGAATATCTCATATTACTCTATTTGACTTTGGTTCAAATTGAAAAAGGGGGACTTGGCACCCTCCTTACAGACAATGATCACATATGTTGCCATGTGTGACAATGACCACATATGTTGCCGTGTGTGACAATGATCACATATGTTGCCATGTGTGACAATGATCACATTATGTTGCCAATGTACAGACAATGATCACATATGTTGCCGTGTGTGTAGATACGGACGATGACGTAATGGACCAGGACTCCTCGGAGAACAGCGATGGGTTCCTGAGTGACCCGAGGACTCTGAGGAATCTGTCCCCCTGCCGGCCACTAACTTTCCACTCGCTGTGGTGACCGAGGTACACTCTAGTCTAGAGGGACGGAACTAGGAGGGTGAATAGTGATATTGCCTCATAGCTGTGGAGTTTTGTGCTGGGTTTGGATTCTGGTTCACTATTGGTCAATTTTACACTGAATCACTTTACTGGAGGGGTAAAACTTGATTCCTCGGAAACTTGGCCTGTGCTGGACCGACATTTTGTCTTTGGGAAATGTCTGCGAAGAATTTTAAAAATAAGTTTCCAATTTAGGCTTATAATTATTTTATGTGTCTTTAATTTTAGTCCAAACCTAGCCTGCCCATTCATTTCAATAAAAATCCAAGTGCTGCAATCTATACAGTGAACTCATAACTAAAAACAATCATCTGTTGACAGTCGACTGTCGGTCACCAGTCGACTCTCTTGACCCGAAGAAGTTGTCTGTGACAGTGAAAGCTTGTCCCTGAAGATGTGTTTTATCTAACAATGTCTACTCCCCCCTCTCCCCCCGCCAGGTCCGCGAGGGGATCATCAACCACCAGCTGGTCAGCAAGGTCTGGGACAGGACGGTGTACCCCGCAGAGAACGTCTGTCAGATCCTGGACAGTCACACCAGAGGGGCCCTCGTATGCAAGAAGTGAGTTACCCCCAGGCTCAGGGGACAACTAACATAATGTATTAGCGATTTTAATAAGGCTCTAACTTTAAATTCCAAAAACATTTCAGATTTGAATTTGATGGATCTACGTTACTTACATCCACGATTGTTTCCAGCCTGTGGTCATTTTTTTATCCAAGCCATATATTTTCCACTACAGCTGACTAGGCCTAATGTAGCCTCATGTGCTTTATAATATAACTTAAGACTAGGACACAACATCCAGTCCCCGGCTGTTAATTCATTCACTGTGAAAGTGTAAATCCACATTACACCAATGATAAATACTTCGGCCATGCTAGGAATCAAACCCAAGACCCTTAGCTCGGTAGGCAAACGCGCCACTTAATAGGCTAAAGGTGTCGGATGAATTTGATTCAAGATTTGAATCCAGAAGTCAAACTTCCAATAATTAATGTCTTCAAAGAACGTATAGTTGGGTTTAGTCCCATATTCCGCAAGTCTTTAAATGTTGTTTAGTTTTAGTTAAAGTGAAAATATTTAAAATTCAATTTGGTGGTGCTGACACATGATGTTTTGATTGTCAGGTCGATTACTCACAAATAACAAATAAAACACTTCAAATCTCTACTCTTTCAAATACCACGGGATTCACAGCATTCTAGGATTCTCTAATATAAACTATAATATATATTGTTTATCATAACTACAACTAATATTTCATGGGCTCATATTTATATTTTATTTTAACAAATTATTTAACTTGATCATAAAAACTTGTGAGTTGCGTAATATTAATAATACATTCATTGTTTGGAAACAGTTTTTATGGCTGTGATTTTTTTTATATAATCACATTTGACAAATAAATAAATAATCATTTACCCTAACCCTTAATATTTGATTTAAAATATTTCGGGGCCCTGATTTATGGAGGATAAAATTATTGAATTTTTGCTAGATAAAAAGTTGTATTTTGTTATTAAAACTCGGTAAATAAAAGTTTTTTCGGTTAAAAATGGTAACAGTAATCATATCAAACTTAAATGGTATGGATAGAAAAATTACGACTGAATCTCTCTTTAAGGTAAACCTTGTTTCGCTTTTTGGGGTATTTAGCTATGTTTGGAAGAAGGCACGGTTTGGGTCTGGAAAGGTGGATGGAAAACATATAAAAGGAACAAACACAGTAACACTTTACACTGCTGCCACTGGACAGAGGTAATGGCTACCTCTTGCGTCACCACCCAATCCCCCGACACCTAGGTTTCATTCTATCGCAACACATCAGGGAGGATGTGAAAAGTGCAACACAACTTCCTAAAAGAGGAAACTATTTACCTCATACCTGCCTCGGTGGCGTAGTTGGCTAACGCGCTAGTCGTGTTGAGCCTGACTGCCGAGGACGGGGAGATCAAGGTTCGAATCTTGGTCGGGTGAACTGGGGGTGGTTTTTCCTAAATGGTTTTCCACTCTCCTTCCACACAAATGCGGGTTCACTTCCTCTAAATTCAACCTTCCCGATTCTTAATACATTAGCGTAATTAGTACTTAAGCTTATAACTCGAACGGGTAGTAAGACGCGGTGCTAAATAATAATAATAATATTTACCTCATAAAGCAAAAAGAGGTTTTCCTTATAATATATTCACATCCTGTCCATTTCCTTTGTTAGTTCCTTTATCTTATTCCCTTGACATGTTCCAATCTAAGTGTCCTTTCATTCTTTACAGATTTAATTTTTCTCCCTTTTGTGGTATTTTGGTGACTTTACAGTTTCTTAGTCCTAACAACAAGGGACTAAGTATTAAGGTGCGCATGTTCTCCCAGGTGCGAATTGCCCATATCTTGTGTTAAGCGCTTGAAACAAATAACGATTTGAGCCAAAATGAATTTCACATATGTGGAATTTTGTGCGCGCAGGTTGGCGACCCTGAGATGCCGAGCGTTCCTGTGTCTAAACAACCTCTTGACGACTTTGAGTGTGGAGGACCTCGGGGGTCCCCAGTTACTGTCCGGCCTCTGGGTCAACATCGGCACGCTCGTCTTCCGACAGATAGGTGGGTAGACATTAAAACCTCGCCAGGCGAGTTCCGACAAACGTTTATTTACAACATTCAAAATGGTAATCAAAACAGGCTTGGACTTTGATCACCTAAAAATTATCAAAATATGGCTTAAAATCTACAAAAAATGACCTAAAAATGGAATCAATTTAACGGATGCACACGACTAGATCAAACTCGCAATTTACAAATGGAAAGTAAAATAATATATTCATGCAATGTAATGCCTGAGTATAAACTAAACTCTTGTATTCTGCTGAACATAATATTGATTTACAAATATCAGCTTCAGAAGTAATAGCTACCCCTCCCAACGCAACCCTCTCCCGTCTCACCAGGAATGTGTATTTACAACTAAACAAGGAAAGAGTTACAAAGTTCACATTATCTTCTCATTCAGACAACTGAGTGTGTTTATAAAATATTGATAGTGTTTAGAAATATACTTGTACAACATGAATACCTTAAATTCACCCAGAAATTACGCAAACCAATAAAATGACCTAAAATTCCTAAAATTCAAAAAAAAGGCCTATTAAATCTACATTTCCACAACCAGGGGATCATGGACAGAGCTCATGTTCTTGTCAGCGTTGTCCGTGATGAACCAATAAAAAGATGGACATGTCATCACAATCCGCACCTTGTTAAAAACATTTAAAAAATACAATACTTGTATGAAGTAAAATAAAATCAGACTATTTCACATAATTATCTAGTTGGTCATTTAATTAAGCTTCTTAGTCTGTCGAATGGTCTGAGGCGTTAACTCTTGCAATAAACTGTACTGCCGATGACAGGGGATTGGGGTTTGAATCTTGGTCGGGTGTACTGAGGGCTATTTTTCCTAAATATTGGCCTAAATAAAGTACAGTTTCGCACAAAATACAACCCTTAAATTTTAAAGGGGTTCTACACAATAAAAGGTAAAAGTCTAACTTTTTTCTAAGCACTGCATCTTACTGCCCGTTCGGGTTATACGCTCTTTAACTAATTTGAGATGGTTATAATTAGTCCCTCTGAATGCTTGTCTTTGCGCCTCCTAAAATATTAATTGTTTTCTCCAAGTCGTATATAACCCCCAAAACACGGAACTGGTCTTGTTGCCCCTCGTGTCCTGCTCTGCCTTCTTCTCAACACGATCACTCACTTGTGGCTCTGCCCCCCTGACCTGTTGAGTTGCCTGTCCAGTGACATTGAGGGGGGGGAAATCATCTCTCTCTGATTTGACCTTGAATCTCTTATTAGACATGTCATTGGTCAATACACTTCCACCCACGAGTACAACAGTTTCCTGAGAGATGTTCTATGACGACGTCATGACACCACATTGGGGGCCATCAAGGTAATTTACCACATGTCTTGTTTAGAGTCGAGCGAGAGAGAGTTTCTGGAGTCTGCCACCGCAGCGCTGAGAGCAACCTTGCAGAGGCTCTCGCAGGCCCGTGTTCCTTGCACCAGGGACCTCACGCAGGAGGATTTACAGGTGATCCCGTCTATAGGTGTCCTTAGTACAGTTTTATAGTTTGTTACGAGTTTTTATGAATACAATTGACCCCAATTTAACGTTTTTAATTATATATATATATATATTATTTTTTTTACTAAAACTTTTGGTATGGAAGAAATTAAGGGAGGAGTCCACTTTAAATTCAAAGCAAAGTCCAATAAAATAATATGAGATATTTCAAATTGAAATTCGAATATTAAAAAAAATATTAAATATTGTACTTTGCAAAGTACGTAAATTTAGGCATTAAATGTAATTTACAAACTGCTATACTCCAAAAATAATTAATCACCTTAAAATGATAAATTAAATTATCACAAAATGAAGTATAATTATTCCAGATTTTTCTTTTTACATTAACACTAATTTGTGATGGAAATTACAACAGAAGATTTTTAAAAAAATGTGTCTTTTAACTTTAAATACATATTTTTGGCGACGCTTTGTAATTGTTGAATCCGGAATTTTACTTTCAAATCAAAGTTAAAGAAAATGGATATTGAAAACGAAGTTGAAGTTTTCAAAGCTATAAATATGTCTACATAAAGGGGTATTTTAGCGGCCAATAAATTTTCGTAAATGTCAATAAACTGAGATTATTTTGAAGCAGAGTCGAAAGTGATGGTATGATTTCCAAGCTTAAATCTCAAAGTTTTTGAAGCTTCCCACTCCTACCCCTTTACCCCCCCTCATCTCCTCCTTAATGTAAAGCCATTGGGCTGCTCCAAAGTTCTGCTGCTTATGGTAACGGAATACGGAGCACATCCGTCAATCCACTTTGATGCGTATCGTCTCCAAGTGCTTGTTCCTATGTTAATTCTCTTATTTGTTTGTGGATCAGCTGATGTTCAAATCAGAGCAGAGGTGTTCGGACGCCAATGTCCGAGCCAACCTGATCCGCAGCGTGGGGTCGCTCGGCCTCATACTCGTCAACTCTACTGACATGACGACGGCCCACGCCATGATTAAGGTCAGCTTTACATCTGAATGGACTTTGACCCAGTTTTAGAAACTACCGCCGCTACAGACTAGTGTCATCTTGTTCCAGAGTATTGGCAGGTTCCTCTTGGAGGTATGCTCCCGAGAGTCGGAGCTGTGGTTGGTGGCAGAGTCCCTGGACACCCTCATGGACGTGTTCGGGGAGGATGAAACGGACCAGGCGGCCGCTGACATAGCGCTGGTGGACAAACTACGGGCACTAGTACCCAGTCTCAAATACAAGGTAATATTGCGCTGGTACCCAGTCTCAAGTACAAGGTAATATTGCGCTAGTACCCAGTCTCAAATACAAGGTAATATTGCGCTGGTACCCAGTCTCAATTACAAGGTAATATTGCGCTGGTACCCAATCTCAATTACAAGGTAATATTGCGCTGGTACCCAGTCTCAATTACAAGGTAATATTGCGCTGGTACCCAGTCTCAAATACAAGGTAATATTGCGCTGGTACCCAGTCTCAATTACAAGGTAATATTGCGCTGGTACCCAGTCTCAAGTGCAAGGTAATATTGCGCTAGTACCCAGTCTCAAGTACAAGGTAATATTGCTCTAGTACCCAGTCTCAAGTACAAGGTAATATTGCGCTGGTACCCAGTCTCAAGTGCAAGGTAATATTGCGCTAGTACCCAGTCTCAAGTACAAGGTAATATTGCTCTAGTACCCAGTCTCAAGTACAAGGTAATATTGCGCTAGTACCCAGTCTCAAATACAAGGTAATATTGCTCTAGTACCCAGTCTCAAGTCCAAGTTAATATTGAGCTGGTAGCCAGTCTCAAGTACAAGGTAATATTGCGCTGGTACCCAATCTCAAGTACAAGGTAATATTGCGCTGGTACCCAGTCTCAAGTACAAGGTAATATTGCGCTGGTACCCAGTCTCAAGTACAAGGTAATATTGCGCTAGTACCCAGTCTCAAGTACAAGGTAATATTGCGCTAGTACCCAGTCTCAAGTACAAGGTAATATTGCGCTGGTACCCAGTCTCAAGTACAAGGCAATATTGCGCTAGTACCCAGTCTCAAGTACAAGGTAATATTGCGCTAGTACCCAAGTCTCAAATACAAGGTAATATTGCCTAGTACCCAGTCTCAAGTACAAGGTAATATTGCGCTGGTACCCAGTCTCAAGTGCAAGGTAATATTGCGCTAGTACCCAGTCTCAATACAAGGTAATATTGCGCTTGTACCCAGTCTCAAGTACAAGGTAATATTGCGCTAGTACCCAGTCTCAAGTACAAGGTAATATTGCGCTGGTACCCAATCTCAAGTACAAGGTAATATTGCGCTAGTACCCAGTCTCAAGTACAAGGTAATATTGCGCTGGTACCCAGTCTCAAGTACAAGGTAATATTGCGCTAGTACCCAGTCTCAAGTACAAGGTAATATTGCGCTGGTACCCAGTCTCAAGTACAAGGTAATATTGCGCTAGTACCCAGTCTCAAGTACAAGGTAATATTGCGCTAGTACCCAGTCTCAAGTATAAGGTAATATTGCGCTGGTACCCAGTCTCAAGTACAAGGTAATATTGCGCTTGTATCGTAGTTTAAAAACTTTTATTTGTTTTGACAATTACAAAGTTTTGCCCTTAAATTTATTGACAGTTAAAATACTCAATTTTTGTTGAATTATTGCCTTTGTGAGCTGTTATTCGATCCTCGTTATCTGAGATTTGTAGTTCTCTTAAAAAAAATTCTTATCACTAATTATGAGATCTTACGTGTATATAAAGATACACTTGAGTAGTTGGAATATACTATTATTAAATCTTTAATTTATATTAAAAAGGTTCCCTTTGTTGTCTGTTAAGAAATAGACAGACAAACAAAAAAAATTATTGTTTGTCAGCAGTACCAAGACTTAAAAAAACTCTTTTTAAAAGTCATTTTTTATATATTTTCACTATTCTATAATTATTGTACATCTTTAAAGGCTCGAGATTCAGATTCGAGAAATATAATATTCGAGCCATCTTGAAATAAAACCTTTTCTTTGTTTTTTAGTGCATAAATTTAATAAATAAGAACAATTTGATATTCTTTCAATCATAATACACTTTCAAAAAAGTTATTCAAACTTTGATTCCCTTTCCTACAAATAACTAACATATTTTAATGCAAGGTTGGATGCAGGGAAAAGATGTATTGTAATTGTAATTGTAATTGTAGAGGAATCCAAATTGGAAACGAAAAACTATGGTTAAAATTTATGAAAATGATTTGAGGAAAAAAAGGAATCATAAATTGATAACATTGAATCAATGTTTGACCCTCTTAACCCTCTTTGTTTTATAGAGGGAAAAACCCCCAAAATTTTTATTACTATTAGTACTCTAATTTCTCCTGAAAAATGCTGAAGAAGATGTCCGCCACATTCTTGAGGTGAATGTCGACTGCGCCAACATCATCAGCCCAAAGGAACATTCCCCCGTAATGACGTCATGTTTTGTCACCCCACAGGTCCGGCAACAGAGGAAGTCTCTCGGAGACCACTATCTTGTCGTGACGACCGTAATGCCAACCTGAATCGTTTCATCAAGTACAAAGGTCAACGTTTGGCCTCATGCAGCGCTACAACGGCCACAGTACATGAGCGCGCGCGCTCAGACTCACTCGACTAAGAATGAAACTCACAAACACTAACATTCAGTTAAATAGGAGCTTGGGTAGCTCAATTGTAAGAGCGTTTGTATTACAAGCCGACAAACCCAGGTGTTATTTGCGTGTATAAGACTCAATTCACACCTTACACTGCTGCCACTGGACAGAGAGGTAGTGGCTGCCTCTAGAAGATCACCACCACCCAATCCCCCGACCTAGGTTTCATTCTATCGTAACTCATCAGGAGGGGGTGTGTGAAACGCTCACCACTATTCCGTAATTGGTAAAGAATGATAGTACAGTGGCAGCAGAGTAAAGTGTGAACTGCGTCCCTCCTCATTATCAAGTTTGTTCCTCCACAAATCTCCTCCACAAAGGAAGGAAATCGTGACTTGACGCCTCACACAACTCCACTAGAAATGGATGGTTCTGTCTTAACCTAATAACTGAGTTCATAGAGGGAACAGCTGCATTGGAATTACATAGCTCAGTGGTGTGGGTATGTCTTGTTTAGTGTTATGACTGCCTTTGTTTGTAAATATACCGACATCCCGAGTTGGGGAAAATAAACCTGTTATGAGCGCACGATCGCGTTTTGTCTCCATCTTGACCCAACTGTACAAGATCCCAAATTGAGGAAGGTCAGATAGCAGAGGAACGGAATAAACCAGTTTCAAATAAAATATAGGTTGGAAATTAATCAGCTTCGACTTTGATTTGAAACCAAAATTCAGGATTCGACCGTTACGAAGCTTCGCCAATAAAAATATTTCAAGTTTAAAATTCACATTTATGTTTGATTTTTTTTCAATTTAGACAAACTAATGTTCACATCAAAATAATATAAAATAATTAAACTACATGTTAAAATATATCACTTTATGATCAAATAAGTTAATTTTTTGGATTTTGTAAACTATATATTTATGTGACACAATAATATTGTCTACCAACATAATTTTTTTTTAACATTCTAGCTTCGATAATATTTAACATTATTTGGTTTTACTTTACTTTGAATTTAAAATAAATTGTAATGTTCAGAAAATGTTGGAATTGAAGGTAAAAGACCGCAAGGATGCCAAGAAAGAGATGGGAGGAGCAGATAACAGAAAGTGTTCAAGTGAGAGCAGAAGAATGTAAGAAATTAAAGGAGGAAAAATGGTGGAAGGACAGAGGCATTTTACTTGGCTGGAAACAGTTGATGATGGTGATGGTAAGGTTCACAGCACAGGTTTTTAATACAAATAGACATATATACTAAAAACTTGTAAGATTTGTGAAACAAAATAATATGCATTGTTGCAGAAACACTCCACCAAAGATCATCATAATCATATTCACATTTCAAAGATTTCCATACACTTTTATACAGACATATTTTATTTATTAATCAGAAACTATTGGTTCTATAAAATATACATCAAATAAAAGTTTTTTTTTTAACGGAACTTACTACATATTTAGAATGACAAGTTATTTTGTATCTGAATTAGTTGCGGAGATGTAATAAAGTTGGATATCTCAGCTATTGTAAAGCACCCACAAAAAATTTACATGGGAAAATGAGAATCAGATTCTGTTTGAAATGTTAATTAGTGCAAAATGTACTCAAAATCTCACCCTCCAGGTAACACCTAACTTAGGTAGGTAATACAGCTAGAACCAGACGTCTTAAGAACCCGTCTCACCCCCCAGATAACATCTAACTTAGGTAGGTAATACAGCTAGAACCAGACGTCTTAAGAGACCGTCTCACCCTGACAGAAAACCTTTGGTTAACATTTTATACTATAATTCTATTTTCAATTTTTTTTTCTTTATTATTTTATGTTCGTTTTTATAAGATTCGGGATAAGGATTTATAAATTACTCTAAAACTCACGATATAGTTTTATTTGAAAACTGGCAGCAAATAAATCTTATATAAGTTGGGGAACCTTTCATTTCATGTGCATGATATTCTATTACTTCCTTTCTAGAATGAGTTTTTAATTTTTGTAATTTTAGTTTTATTGCATTCATATGAAAATATTTTTTTTTTTCATATAGAAAGTATTGTAGTAGGAAAAAAAATCCTTCAACATTAACTATCTTGTATTATGGCATTTTATATGCCCCAATCTAAAAAAAAAAAGTTCCCACAATCCTGTCTGTCCCTGGGGTTGGGCCTAACCTCTTTGATGGATTTATTCGAAACTTGGTATTTAGATGTTGTATGGTCACAACTCGTGTGGTTTTTGATTTTGATTCTAACCCTCAAATCAAGAGTTGTTTTACTGTTGGCCAAGTTTTGAAATTGTTACGTACAATTTATTTAAACTACTCCCCTTTCTTCGTAGTTTGGCTACCCACGGCTTACACCAACTAGTTTAATGACACTCAACGAGGAAATGTACCAACATTCACTTCAAGAGACAAAGATAAATCACCCTGACTGCGTCCGGCCGGTGTTGAACTCGGTGTCTGGGAGGTCGGACCTGTAGGTTGATGCTAAGTGTGTTGCGTAGTAGATCTCAGGGGGAGATGTCTGGTGGGTGACATTACCATAAGCGGGAAACAGTTGAACAGCGGTGAAGAAACAAATGAAGGCAACAAAGACAGGAGGAGCACGGGACACACACTGTGCTGCGCTAAACACGGGACAGTGTTGAGTCGAGTGCGTGCTATAGCGCATCATCTTCTGAGGAGCTGGGACTCAAACCCTCACTACGGGGAACTACTACTCATGAATTTCCTTGACAATCTCCAGAGGTAACCTTTAGCTTCCCCTCCCGGCCCCAAGTTAGCGCTTTGGCCACTCATCACTCATTGAACCCCTTCTACACCAAGACAGCACTCCAGCAGCCCCACAGCAATGACAGCAAGCCCAAACGCACCAGAAGAGGAACCACGACAGGAAAGCACCCCGCGCTGAACCCCTCGTCTTCCGGCCGTTCCGCTCCTAGCCGACACCCTCCGCCAGTGTACTACCCGCTCCTAGCCGACACCCTCCGCCAGTCAACTACCCGCTCCTAGCTGACACCCTCCACCAGTCAACTACCCGCTCCTAGCTGACACCCTCCGCCAGTCAACTACCCGCTCCTAGCTGACACCCTCCGCCAGTCAACTACCCGCTCCTAGCTGACACCCTCCGCCAGTCAACTACCCGTTCCTAGCTGACACCCTCCGCCAGTGTACTACCCGCTCCTAGCTGACACCCTCCGCCAGTGTACTACCCGCTCCTAGCTGACACCCTCCGCCAGTGTACTACCCGCTCCTAGCTGACAGCCTCCGCCAGTGTACTACCCGCTCCTAGCTGACACCCTCCGCCAGTCAACTACCCGCTCCTAGCTGACACCCTCCGCCAGTCAACTACCCGCTCCTAGCTGACACCCTCCGCCAGTCAACTACCCGCTCCTAGCTGACACCCTCCGCCAGTGTACTACCCGCTCCTAGCTGACACTCTCCGCCAGTGTACTACCCGCTCCTAGATCTAGTTTCCACTGCCCCAAGTCTGACTACTCACCGGACTGAGTCACAGAATGCGAGCTTAAACCCCATCCCCCAGCCATCAGACCTAAGACATCTCGTCCCTTACTCCCAAGGACTATTCTTCCTGCATCAACTGGAACCAGTTCCGTTGAACCCTTGCAGAGCCAATATCAAGACTCTGCTGGACAACCACCCAAGGACTATTCTTCCTGCATCAACTGGAACCAGTTCCGTTGAACCCTTGCAGAGCCAATATCAAGACTCTGCTGGACAACCACCCAAGGACTATTCTTCCTGCATCAACTGGAACCAGTTCCGTTGAACCCTTGCAGAGCCAATATCAAGACTCTGCTGGACAACCACCATAGCAACGAATCACTGTCTGGTGATTTGTATGCTTACCTTTGTTTCAAATATAAGATCTATACTGTTTTATTTTAGCTACAGATGTGTCTATATATTACGATTTCAGTGCAGTGCATGCATTGCTAGGGAGGAAAAAGGGCTTTCTTTGAGTTACGATGACGATGATGGTTTGGAACCTGACCTATCATAAGTGCAAGGTTTACCTGTAGAGAAGTTTTTAAATTACTTAACAGTTAATGAAAGGTTCTGGCCCTGTAAACAGTTCAGTGGGAATACTAAAAGTTGATCCCATTTTGTTTATTTCGGTGTGAAAACTTACAAATATAATATTTCTTTACATGACTATATCGCTTCACATGGTCCTGTATCGCTTCCCATGGTCCTTTATCGCTTCACATGGTCCTGTATCGCTTCACATTGTCCTGTATCGCATCACATGGTCCTGTATCGCTTCCCATGGTCCTGTATCGCATCACATGGTCCTGTATCGCTTCATATGGTCCTGTGTCGCTTCACATGGTCCTGTATCGCTTCACATGGTCCTGTATCGCTTCACATGGTCCTGTATCGCTTCCCATGGTCCTGTATCGCATCACATGGTCCTGTATCGCTTCCCATGGTCCTTTATCGCTTCACATGGTCCTGTATCGCTTCACATTGTCCTGTATCGCATCACATGGTCCTGTATCGCTTCCCATGGTCCTGTATCGCATCACATGGTCCTGTATCGCTTCCCATGGTCCTTTATCGCTTCACATGGTCCTGTATCGCTTCACATGGTCCTGTATCGCATCACATGGTCCTGTATCGCTTCCCATGGTCCTTTATCGCTTCACATGGTCCTGTATCGCTTCACATGGTCCTGTATCGCTTCACATTGTCCTGTATCGCATCACATGGTCCTGTATCGCTTCACATGGTCCTGTGTCGCTTCACATGGTCCTGTATCGCTTCACATGGTCCTGTATCGCATCACATGGTCCTGTATCGCTTCACATGGTCCTGTATCGCTTCACATGGTCCTTTATCGCTTCACATGGTCCTGTATCGCTTCACATTGTCCTGTATCGCATCACATGGTCCTGTATCGCTTCCCATGGTCCTGTATCGCATCACATGGTCCTGTATCGCTTCCCATGGTCCTTTATAGCTTCACATGGTCCTGTATCGCTTCACATGGTCCTGTATCGCATCACATGGTCCTGTATCGCTTCCCATGGTCCTGTGTCGCTTCACATGGTCCTGTATCGCTTCACATGGTCCTGTATCGCTTCCCATGGTCCTGTATCGCTTCCCATGGTCCTTTATAGCTTCACATGGTCCTGTATCGCTTCACATGGTCCTGTATCGCTTCACATGGTCCTGTATCGCTTCACATGGTCCTGTATCGCTTCACATGGTCCTGTATCGCTTCACATGGTCCTGTGTCGCTTCACATGGTCCTGTGTCGCTTCACATGGTCCTGTGTCGCTTCACATGGTCCTGTGTCGCTTCACATGGTCCTGTATCGCTTCACATGGTCCTGTGTCGCTTCACATGGTCCTGTGTCGCTTCACATGGTCCTGTGTCGCTTCACATGGTCCTGTGTCGCTTCACATGGTCCTGTATCGCTTCACATGGTCCTGTATCGCTTCACATGGTCCTGTATCGCATCACATGGTCCTGTATCGCTTCACATGGTCCTGTATCGCTTCACATGGTCCTGTATCGCTTCACATGGTCCTGTATCGCTTCACATGGTCTTATATCGCTTCACATGGTCCTGTATCGCTTCACATGGTCCTGTATCGCTTCACATGGTCCTGTATCACTTCACATGTCCATGGAACATAACCTCCGTGTCACACAAGGGATACTTATAGTTTTAGTAAAGTTATTATATTATATAAACATATTCATGCACTGTCACTTGTTAACTCAATCGTACTTGTTCCTGTATTTTGTATAGATACAAGTCTAGTAATAGTTCTGAGATGGAACAGGTTATAAACATGTGTACGGACCTCAGAACTCATCACAATTATAATAATAGAATTACAGCAGAAGTTTATGGACCTTAGACTTCGTAATACATGATAAAATAAGTCGCGTTGCCAAAATGTCTCCCAGGGCGCCCAATTTGGGTTGGTAATCAACGTAATGAGGAAAATACTAAAAGGAAGATGGCATACAAAATATACTGCGATAATTACAAGAAATATTTTGGCGATTTTTTCTCTAGATTTCATTTTGCCGTTGTTACTTCTAGATTCTGAATTAACTATTCTCTTTGTCATTTTAAAAAAAGTAATGATGTAAAATATCAGAATCAATGAAAATGGTAAAATAAAGAGGAACACGACTTGGGCCCCTAAAAGCAAGTACCAATACAACAATATTTTTACATAGGCACAGCCATAGTCTTTAACAACAGAAGCTGTGACGAAGTAAGGAGTAGAAAATAAAATGCCGAGAATCCACACACAAAGATTCACAGCTATGACACGTCTTTTGGTTCTATCTGCGTCTTCTGTGTGACTTTGTAAACAATTGACTATCAGGTGATATCTTTCAACGCTGAGCGCTGTCGTTGTATACATCATAACAAAAATAAACATATTGTCGTTGGAAACGTAGAGTTTACACATCAACTCACCAAGATGCCATCTTCCTGTAAGTATATTAACCACCTGCGTCAGCTGGACGATTACCAACAGGGTGTCGGCTAATATTGTGCTAACTAGGTACAAGTTGAGCGGTTTCCAAAGAGAGCGTTGCTTGCAGTAAACAATCAGAACAGAACAGTTCAACACAACTCCGAACAAGATTAATAATATATTAATTATTGTGGCTGGGTATTCAAATGATGTAAAACCTGTCTTCGGCTCCACGAAACATTTATCGTTATATGAACGATGTAATTCAGTTTTTCAGATAATCTTGGACACAGGTAGAGTTACAAACCAACACCCCTTCTGTCGAGTCTTCATGGGCACAACTGTTGGTCCAGTTGAAGGCCAGAGGGGCTGTCAAGTTGTCTTGTGTGTTATTGCACGTTATACTGACATTGTCTGCTCGGAGATAGTCTACAATGAACTCATCATAACTCTTGTTTATTCTGTCTACGAACTCATACAAGCAACAAGAAGTTGCCCCTGTTTCGTTGGTTGTCTGACCACTCGACCCTGACTTGGATTCTGCACATTTAATAAACTCCTCGTCCATTAGAAACGGATAACACTTCATTTCACTAGTGTCGTCTCCATCTGTAAACCTAAAGGGACTTGATTAGTCCTAAAATATATCAAGAATGAAGCAGCTAGCTGTTCCTTTCAAACGAAACTAAGGTGTTAAGTTCCGAGTATGCAAATTACAAGTATAAGCTAAATGTTGCTAAAAACAGGTTTTTCCAAGGTTTGAAGAGGTTTAACAAACTCATCCACACAACTCCTTTTCAATCCCGAACCATCTTCCATTTAGGACTCTTTTGAGTTATTCTCTGTGACAATAGATTGTTTATTGTAAAGGTTCGCGTTGTCAAAGACTCGTTGAGTTATTTCTCATGACATTGGATTATTTAAAAATAATTAGGACTTTTATCGTTTTAATTAATTTGTTAAAATAAAATTTGAAAAAGAGTTTTTTTTTTGTTTTCTCAGCGCTGCCAACTGTACGATATGTATACTACTTGTATGATAATTTCACCTCCTGTACAATAGTACAATAAAATATCGAGATTACGCTCAAAGTAATTTCAAATGGCCCTGGTATGAAATGGTAATATATCACCCATTAATTATTAATTTATATAAATATATATGGATTGATAAATTTAGTCTAGGCTTAGTTTTTTTCTTTCTTCAGTGGCTCTAAAAACGTGGCTTGGCTCTTTATAATCTAAACTTCGGACGCTGAAAACATCTAACTTCTCCTCCCCACCAAAAGATACTTAATGTACGTTCTTACTCATTCGAAAATTAATGAGTGTTGTGCGGAGGATATTTTGAACTATGGCTTATCTGTGCGATAATATCGCTTCTTGATTGTAAGGCGTTTCTTTTATATTCAAATATGTCAACCTCCATAGCACAACTACCTTCGGAGCATAGGCGCCCGCAGAAATGTTTCCAAAGGGGGGCAAAATGTATCCCCACCACCACGCACCTGAGAGAACCTCTAATGGCTGCTGACCTTCATTTTGTCTCAGACGAGAAGATTATGATGACCTCGACGATTGTTTAAAATATAGGGCAGGTTTTATTCGGAAATGCGTCTAGTGGATGTGGCGATAATATATCACGATTGTAAATATGATAGTTGTTAAAAGGCTGCAAGATATAAAAATGTAAGGAAAACTAGAGGAATACCTTTCCCACAACAGGCAGCGATACTAGCACTCCACACAGTCCTGCCAGCGATACTAGCACTCCACACAGCCCTACAGATACTAGCACTCCACACAGCCCTACTAGCGATACTAGCACTCCACACAGCCCTACCAGCGATACTAGCACTCCACACAGCCCTACCAGCGATACTAGCACTCCCACAGCCTACCAGCGATACTAGCACTCCACACAGCCCATGCTAGTATACTAGCACTCCACACAGCCTACCAGCGATACTAGCACTCCACACAGCCTACAGCGATACTAGCACTCCACACAGCCCTACTAGCGATACTAGCACTCCACACAGCCCTCACTAGCGATACTAGCACTCCACACAGCCATGCATACTAGCACTCCACACAGCCCTCAGCGATACTAGCACTCCACACAGCCTGCTAGCGATACTAGCACTCCACACAGCCCTGCCAGCGATACTAGCACTCCACACGCCAGCAGTGATATTAGTACTCCACACAGCCCGATACTAGCACTCCACACAGCCCTGCAGCGATACTAGCACTCCACACAGCCCTACTAGCGATACTAGCACTCCACACAGTCCTGCCAGCGATACTAGCACTCCACACAGCCCTACCAGCGATACTAGCACTCCACACAGCCCTGCCAGCGATACTAGCACTCCACACAGCCTGCCAGCGATACTAGCACTCCACACAGCCCTGCCAGCGATACTAGCACTCCACACAGCCCTACTAGCGATACTAGCACTCCACACAGCCCTACTAGCGATACTAGCACTCCACACAGTCCTGCCAGCGATACTAGCACTCCACACAGCCTACTAGCGATACTAGCACTCCACACAGCCCTACCATCGATACTAGCACTCCACACAGCCCTACTAGCGATACTAGCACTCCACACAGCCCTACCAGCGATACTAGCACTCCACACAGCCCTGCTAGCGATACTAGCACTCCACACAGCCCGTGCCTCAGCGATACTAGCACTCCACACAGCCATGCTAGCGATACTAGCACTCCACACAGCCCTGCTAGCGATACTAGCACTCCACACAGTCCTGCAGGTATACTAGCACTCCACACAGCCATGCTAGGATACTAGCACTCCACACAGCCCTACCAGCGATACTAGCACTCCACACAGCCCTGCCAGCGATACTAGCACTCCACACAGCCCTACTAGCGATACTAGCACTCCACACAGCCCTGCTAGCGATACTAGCACTCCACACAGCCTGCCAGCGATACTAGCACTCCACACAGCCCTACTAGCGATACTAGCACTCCACACAGCCCTACCAGTCGATACTAGCACTCCACACAGCCCTACTAGCCGATACTAGCACTCCACACAGCCCTACAGCGATACTAGCACTCCACACAGCCCTACTAGCGATACTAGCACTCCACACAGCCCTGCAGCGATACTAGCACTCCACACAGCCCTCTAGCGATACTAGCACTCCACACAGCCCTACTAGCGATACTAGCACTCCACACAGCCCTGCAGCTGATACTAGCACTCCACACAGCCATGCTAGGATACTAGTACTCCACACAGCCCTACAGCGATACTAGCACTCCACACAGCCCTACTAGTGATACTAGCTACTCCCACACAGCCTGCTAGTGATATTAGTACTCCACACAGCCCTACTAGCGATACTAGCACTCACACACAGCCCTACAGCGATACTAGCACTCCACACAGCCCTACCAATGATACTAGCACTCCACACAGCCCTCTAGCGATACTAGCACTCCACACAGCCCTCCCATGATACTAGCACTCCACACAGCCCTCAGCGATACTAGCACTCCACACAGCCCTACCAATGATACTAGCACTCCACACAGCCCTCCACAAGCAGCTACAGCGATACTAGACTCCACACACCACAGCTACTAGCTACTACAGCCCACCAGCCTGACAGCGATACTAGCACTCCACAAGCTGCAGGATATAGCACTCCACACCCCTCATGATACATACACCACACAGCCTCAGTCTACGACGCATCACAGCTATAGGTATACACTCCAACAGCCCTACACGTACTAGCACTCACACCTAGATACATCCCGCGATATAATGTAGGTATTACTCCACACGCTCTATGACATATCCCAGCGTGGTATAGACCCCCACGCAGTTAGACACACCGGATCAGACTCCAAGCTAGTAAGACCCACACCGCAGGATGACTCACACCTGGATATAGACCCAACCAGTACTAGCCCACCCTACCATGAACTGCCTCCAGCCTAGCGATACTAGCACTCCACACAGCCCTACCAGCGATACTAGCACTCCACACAGCCCTACTAGCGATACTAGCACTCCACACAGCACCCTACCAGCGATTACTAGCACTCCACACAGCCCATGCAGCGATACTAGCACTCCACACAGCCCTCCAGCGATACTAGCACTCCACACAGCCATGCTAGTGTATATTAGTACTCCACACAGCCCTACCAGCGATACTAGCACTCCACACAGCCCTACTAGCGATACTAGCACTCCACACAGCCCTACCAATGATACTAGTACTCCACACAGCCTACTAGCGATACTAGCACTCCACACAGCCCTGCCAGCGATACTAGCACTCCACACAGCCATGCTAGTGATATTAGTACTCCACACAGCCCTGCTAGTGATACTAGTACTCCACACAGTCCTGCTAGTGATACTAGTACTCCACACAGCCTGCTAGTGATACTAGTACTCCACACAGCCATGCTAGTGATATTAGTACTCCACACAGCCCTGCTAGTGATATTAGTACTCCACACAGCCCTGCCAGCGATACTAGCACTCCACACAGCCTGCTAGTGATATTAGTACTCCACACAGCCCTGCTAGTGATATTAGTACTCCACACAGCCCTGCTAATGATACTAGTACTCAACACAGCCATGCTAGTGATATTAGTACTCCACACAGCCATGCTAGTGATATTAGTACTCCACACAGCCCTACCAGCTATACTAGCACTCCACTCAGCCCTGCTACCAGGAGAGCTGAAACTGAGGAGGTAACATCATTGGTGTATCAGGGAGGAGAAGAAGATTGGTTCTAGACACTGGATTCAGCTTCTTTGACGTCCACAACATGTACAGCAGAACTCGCTGAACAGAACCAACCTCAAGGTCAATACCAAACAACACTGGTTCACATTGTCCATGACTGTTTCCAGCCTCGGTCAGTTATTCAAGCTATATATTATCCACCACCGGCTTGCTTGGCCTGTCGTAGCTTCATATGCCTCATAATATAACTTAATACTAGGACAGGAACAACATTCAGCCCCCCTGTCGTTATTTTATCAATGTGAAAGGGTAAACCCATACTTTCGACCATGCCGGGAATCAAACCCGGGACCCTTAGCTCAGTAGGTCAACTGAGCAAAGGTGTCGGCAACATGTTTTCAGGAGGAGCACAGCTCCTGAAATGCAGCCAATTCTCCCCGACAAGTAGCTAGCGCTCCTTAAACAAGACAACACTAACCTCAGGATCAACATTCTCCAGATGGACGCTATCCCCCACATTCAGTCAACTCACAAAACATCTCCGATGAGCCAGGTTTTTTATTATGTACTATTAACCTACAAAATATGTATCGGTACACAAAACTGTAGCACAATCTGTTAAAATTGTGAAAATATTTAACATTGGTTAAACCTTCTTTTCCTGCGTTTAAGGGCCCGCCTAGGTGAGCCAGAAATTACCGCTCATACGTTCAGCTCTTAACGCAATATTTAATTCTACGGTGCGTTATTGAAAAATACGGTTCATGCCTAAATAAAGTCGAAAAATTCCAACAGGGCTCTTTTTCCTTAACAACCCTATATTTTTGTTTTATTAATATAAACAATAGCTCATTTCAACGACTTTTTAATAATATTATCGGAGCTATGAGACTAGTCTTGATGAAAAAGGGCTCTAGATTTAGCCTTACTCTAACAAATATAGTCATTGTTTGATATTTGAGAACTAGCAGCGAGCTTTCCTCTTTACCTTGAGATAAGAAGTTTCCTCTAACAAATACAGTCATTGTTTGATATTTGAGAACTAGCAGCGAGCTTTCCTCTTTACCTTGAGATAAGAAGTTTCCTCTAACAAATACAGTGATTGTTTGATATTTGAGAACTAGCAGCGAGCTTTCCTCTTCACCTTGAGATAAAAAGTTTCCTCTAACAAATACAGTCATTGTTTGATATTTGAGAACTAGCAGCGAGCTTTCCTCTTTACCTTCATATAAGAAGTTCCCTCTAACAAATACAGTCATTGTTTGATATTTGAGAACTAGCAGCGAGCTTTCCTCTTTACCTTCAGATAAGAAGTTTCGTAGTTTTCTTTCCTCTCTTTCTTATCGCCATAACAAAGGGAAGTTGTTGGAAAAGGGTGAATGGGAGTATAAACTTAGAGGGAATTGAGAAGTAGTTCCATAAAACGACACAGACCATTGTATTTTAAGCCGTGTAGCCTGACAGCGATTGATACTTTCTTATACTCGCTGACCGAGGTGGCTGTCTTAATAATACTCATAGTATATAGTTGAAACAATTTAAATTTATGCCTGTAAATTTCTTAAGGAAGTAATAGAAAAACACTTTTCTAAATATACACAAATACAATTACTTAATTAACAATTTGTATTTCATTATTAGTTTATTGTACACCACTTAAATTTCATAATGATTAAAGTTTTCAAATAAATGACACAGTGATCTTAGAGATCATACAAACTTTCAATGCACCCTCCATTGTTGCCGTCTCTTTGAAAACAAGTGAACGTAACACCACTACAGATTTTTTTAAAGTCAGTTTCCTATAATCCTTTTTTTTTCCAGTCCTAAGTTAAATGTTTAATCTCGACATGCTAGTCGGTGTTAATATTACACTTCATGTATATCTATGGTTGGTTTTGTTTGCTGTTCAAAATACTGTTTTATGAACCGTATCGCTGTGAAACACCTCAAATTGCATTTCCTTGATTGATTTTGAGCTCAGTTTTTGTGATTCGTTCTTTGACTTGTTGCTTTATATTAGTTTCTTCTCCTAACCATAGAACAATCGGGAAAATAAGCTAATCAAATCCCAGAATGATTGTATTTATAACTAGTTGACTTGTGTTTACAAACTGACACGCCCCAGAGACTTGCTTCTAAAGTCACGATCTGGCAACGCCGCATTCTCTTCCCTTTACAGTACGAGAAACTTCAAACACAAAGCTATGTTACGGCAACTGTACTCTCTGACAAGACAGTATACCTGACTTTACTCACTGACACCCCTTCCCCGGCGGGGGTGGAGCCGGGATTTTTGTGAGGGGGGGTGCTTTCATGGGATCGGGTCGGGGGAGGTTCCCCTCAATAAATTTTGACAGAAAAATACTTCAAAATTTGAGAGTAAATCTTAAAGTAATTTTTCAGTGTAATGCTAGGCTTGAGAATAATCCTCAAATGAAGGGTATAGCTGGAAATTTGCTATTAGTATTGAAATGTATTAGGAACCAATAATAAGAATATCAACAAATAGTGATTATTAAGAGGGTAATAAGTTTAAACATTATAATAAAACCATCATGGCAAACTATTAAAGAAAAACGTGTACTGACTGTCAAACAACATTGACAGTAAGATATCGAGAGTTTGGCGACAGATGGGTTTTTACCCCGTAGTGTGACGCTAGGGGAGGTAGAAACTCTACTCAAATTTGGGTGATTTCATTAATGCCCATTTTCGCCGTTTTAATACTTAATACGTCTTTTGTTAAGTATTTATAATAATTACCGCATGTTAATCATTTAATAATATTACCATTAACAGTTTAAAAAAGTCAAATCTGGTTAGTGGGATAGTATTACGTGACAATAAAACTAGTAGTGACTTGAAAATTGATTTAATTGGTTTAATTTCTTAAGGGGGACGCGCGCCCCCTCTTGGACCCGCCCCTGTAATCCCAGGATATATTCATTTATGAAAGTACAGGCTGCCTGAAAATAAGTGAAACATCATTTGAAATTATTTCCCCCAAGAAACACATAAAAATAATACCACACCAATTAAATAGGTACTCAAAATGTGTAATTTTATATAGTATTGTCGAAAATATGTAAAAATCAGTAAAATTAAAAGTGTAAATACCTTTCCAAAAACAACCTGATTCACCGACATCTTTCTTTTCACATTTCAAGCAGGACGGATATTTTTCTCCCCCACACCACGACGGGAACCTTAAGACTCCCAACTCTATTCTACATTAAGACAATATAGGTATAAAAAAAAAGTAGAGACTAGTTCTATTTCACTACTTATCACTCTTTTTTAAATTTAATTTACATGTAAGGCTAGTAAAAATGTCCATCTCACAAATATATAAGTTTTAAACAATTAGTAAATATTAATTACATTTAAATATTTTAACGGGAATACTAAAGTTCATCCCGTTTGTTTGTGAGGTTTATGAAATTAAATCTAAAGTTAGATACAGGTATCCCTCATACAACATGGCCTACAAATAGTGGCATGACCTGTTCAGAACAGTCGACGCGAAGAAACCGGGGATTCCTGTTCTGTTTTGCTGAGCGAGCGCAAGCCGACATTGTAACGCTTCGTTATTTGATTTTGTGCATGTTAAGCGCAAAGTAAATTCGAAATTTGTATTAATATTATTTTAATACATACATTGTTTCTTTATTGGCTCTCATGTTTTGTTTAGTATTTTAATGATATAGCTAAAATAATATACTGGTTAAATACGTACAGCTAGAGGTCAATAAACAAAATGAACACCATTTGCTTCAAAATACATTCTTTCAATCAGTATAGAAAGTAACAATGTTCAATAGTCAGTGCACGTTTCACAAAACTGTTAAATTTTCAATATTCATTCATTCAATTAACACAAATACAGGTTCCCCTTTCTCTTGTACGAATTATGAGTCTTGCTTCACATGGTCCTGTGTCGCTTCACATGGTCCTGTATCGCTTCACATGGTCCTGTATCACTTCACATGGTCCTGTATCGCATCAGTCAGTATCGCTTCCTGTCCTGTATCGCTTCACATCATGGTCCTGTATCGCTTCACATGGTCCTGTATCGCTTCACATGGTCCTGTATCGCTTCACATGGTCCTGTATCGCATCACATGGTCTACCTCTGTTATCCAGCTTCACATGTGGTCCTGTATCGCTTCACATGGTCCTGTATCGCTTCACATGGTCCTGTATCGCATCACATGGTCGTATCGTTCACATGGTCTGTATCGCATCCATGGTCCTGTATCACTTCACATGGTCCTGTATCGCATCACATGGTCCTGTATCGACTTCACATGGTCCT
The DNA here is from genome assembly GCA_033556935.1 of Timema podura. Classification (NCBI taxonomy): domain Eukaryota; kingdom Metazoa; phylum Arthropoda; class Insecta; order Phasmatodea; family Timematidae; genus Timema; species Timema podura. The sequence goes on along the minus strand of JAVRXN010000006.1, from coordinate 2,917,847 downwards.
GTATCGCATCACATGGTCCTGTATCGCTTTCACATGGTCCTGTATCGCTTCACATGGTCCTGTATCGCTGTCACATGGTCCTGTATCTAAGCTTTTCACATGGTCCTGTTATCGCTTCACATGGTCCTGTATCGCTTCACATGGTCCTGTATCACTTCACATGGTCCTGTATCACTTCACATGGTCCTGTATGGCTTCACATGTCCATGGAACATAACCTCCGTGTCACACAAGAGATACTTGTAGTTTTAGTAAAGTTATTATATTATATAAACATATTTATGCACTGTCACTTGTTAGCTCAATTGTACTTGTTCCTGTATTTTTTATAAAAACAGATTTAATAATCTGTCTGAGATGGAACAGGTTATAAACATGTGTACGGACCTCAGAACTCATGATGATAGTAATGATAGAATTACTGAAGAAGTTGAGGGACCTTAGACTTCTGAACACAAGATAAAGGGCCTCAACTTGCCAATACTCTTGCCACGGGGTTGTCCAAACATTAGTCATTATCGTGATGAGCAGAATGTTATAAGGAAGATGGCACACTAAATAGACTAAAATAATTACAAGGAACATTTTGGCAGTTTTTTCTCTAGATTTCATGTCGTCATTGTTACTTCTAGATTCTGAATTAACTATTCTCTTTGTCATTTTAAAAAAGGTAATGATGTAAAATATCAGAATCAATGAAAATGGTAGAACAAACAGGAAGAATACTCGAGAGCCCATCAGTGTGAACTTACCAAACCACTTCGTTGATTTACTTACAAAACTACAAGAGCCTTTACCAATATTAGACATGATGAAAAAAGGAGTAGAAAATAAAATTGCAAAAATCCACACACAAAGATTCACCGCTATGACACGTCTTTTGGTGCTGTCTGCGTCTGCTGTGTGACTTTGTAAACAATTGACTATCAGGTGATATCTTTCAACACTGAGCGCTGTCGTTGTGTATAACATAACAATGAGAAACATAAAGGTATTGGAAATAAATATCTTACACACCAGATCACCAAACTGCCATCGTTCTGAAAGAAGAATAATCAGATACAGCGGTAGGACGATTACCAACATAAGGGTGTCGGCTAATATTGTGCTAACTAGGTACAAGTTGAGTGGTTTCCAAAGAGAGCGTTGCTTGCAGTAAACAATCAGAACAGAGCCATTCAACACAACTCCAATCAATATTATTAATGAATTATATACTGCAGCTGTGAACTCAAATGGATTTAAACCTGTCTTCAGTTCAACATAGCATTTATCGTTATATGAACGATGTAATTCAGTTTTCAGATAATCTTGGACACAGGTAGAGTTACAAACCAAGACCCCTTCTGTCGAGTCTTCATGGGCACAACTGTTGGTCCAGTTGAAGGCCAGAGGTGCTGTCAAGTTGTCTTGTGTGTTATTGCACGTTATACTGACATTGTCTGCTCGGAGATAGTCTACAATGAACTCATCATAACTCTTGTTTATTCTGTCTACGAACTCATACAAGCAACAAGAAGTTGTCCCTGTTTCGTTGATTGTCTTACCACTCGACCCTGACTTGGATTCTGCACATTTAATAAACTCCTCGTCCATTAGAAACGGATAACACTTCATTTCACTTGTGTCGTCTGCCATCTGTAAAATTGTAAGCACTTCATTAATTCTTAAATATAGCAAGAATAAAATTAAAGAGTAAACTTTAAAATCACTCTTCATGATGAAACTGTTTTAGAAGCTGCTAGATGTTTATTTCAAATAAAACTGAAGCGTTTGGTTCTGTCAACAAAGATACAGACACAAGCTTGGTATGCGAAGTGCAAAAACAGGTTTTCCAGACTCTGCAAATTCAAGTTTTTTAAGCGGATTCAACAACCACACAAGTCAACTTACGTCTAATGCTCTCGTGCACCACTTGTCGTATGTTGGGTGACGTCACTCAGCTCTGTGGTCTGAGCCGAGGAAAACTCGGGCCAGATTCTCCCAAAACCACAAAACAGATATTTCTCAGGGTGACAACGCAGGGTGACAACATACAATCTTGTTGACCAAATAGCCATTAGCTATGAACTCACCCCTTAGACTTCACTTCAACTAACGCTAAATAAAAGGCACACTTTAAGTTAGATCAGGGGATACCATTAACGAGAAATGTTGACAATTATGTTAAAAACAATTAATTAGTTAGAAATAATTAGAATATTATTTTTAAGGATCTGTTGAATCACCAACTGTAAATTGCCGTAATTTATATATTTGAATGTACAACACAAGCACACATGGTGTCAATTATAGTACAGGGTCCGTATAGTGACCCTACATAGGTGTAGAACCTGGGTCTTCTGGAAATTTCGAGAACATTGTTTTTAAACATTTATTTTTCTCAAAACTTGAAGCTTCCCCAATAGCCAGGTTCCCACGGATTCAAATACTGAAACTGTGACACCTCAAGTCAAGGGCACACAAGCGTGTCACAGGGGAAAACAAAATACTGAAACTGTGACACCTCAAGTCAAGGGCCACACAGCGTGTCACAGGGGAAAACAAAATACTGAAACTGTGACACCTCAAGTCAAGGGCCACACAGCAGTCACAGGGGAAAACAAAATACTGAAACTGTGACACCTCAAGTCAAGGGCCACACAGCGTGTCACAGGGGAAAACAAAATACTGAAACTGTGACACCTCAAGTCAAGGGGCCACACAGCACGTCACAGGGGAAAACAAAATACTGAAACTGTGACACCTCAAGTCAAGGGCCACACAGCGTGTCACAGGGGAAAACAAAATACTGAAACTGTGACACCTCAGTCAAGGGGCCACACAAATGACGTCACAAGGGAAAACTAAATACTGAAACTGTGACACCTAAGTCAAGGGGCCACACAGCGTGTCACAGGGGAAAACAAAATACTGAAACTGTGACACCTCAAGTCAAGGGGCCACACAGCACGTCACAGGGGAAAACAAAATACTGAAACTGTGACACCTCAAGTCAAGGGGCCACACAGCGTGTCACAGGGGAAAACAAAATACTGAAACTGTGACACCTCAAGTCAAGGGGCCACACAGCACGTCACAGGGGAAAACAAAATACGAGGCTGACTATAAAGGTAATAATCTTGTGACGATGGCTTTCAACATTTTTCAAAAATTGATAACGTGTAGTCAAAGAGCCATAGGATATTTTCTAAATTAGCGAAAATGGGACAAGAAATTCGTTGAGTTGGTAATCAGTTTTACTTTTGAATCCATGACCATCTTCGTTGGAGGATGGTATACCTGGTATTCAACATCAGCATAAGACTTACAAACTAGCTTAATTCTAAAGAAAACACATAACCCACTTCATCATTTCTTCAATGGGAATAGAGAGAGCTCTCAACCTCATCAGGTAGATATTTCGTTAACCACGCCGGGGAATAGAACCCGGGTACCTTAGTTCAGTGAACCAGAGACAGAGCCAAGATGTCGGACTGTGTCTAGCTAGAGATGTCGAGATTATTCCGAAATCAATCCTTTCCCTCCATTAAATGGGTACGAACTTTACCACGCGGTGAATTATAGTTTGGAACAACATTTTCAATAAACGCATACTATTTAAATGTAAAATAGTAGCTAGACAAATTTTGAACAAAATATGTATCATAATTACCGATTATTGATTGACTTATCATGCCACCAAGTTTGTGACGTCACTGTTTCAGGGTGTGTTTTTATTATTATTATTATTATTATTATTATATATATTATAATATTATTATATTAATTATTTTTATATTATATACCTTTAATAATGCTTGGGACGCGGTGCCCAATATCACACATTGCCAAAATAGATTTATTAAGAGTCTGATCAAAATACCTGACGCAAATTACCCAACAAAGAAGTCTACTCGGACAGTTAATAAAATAGTTTATAGAACTTTTTTTTTCATCAGAGTGATAAAAAAACATTAAAAAAACACAAACTGTCGGGAAAGTCCTACGGAGCAGCCGCCATATTGGATCCACTATTTTGAAGTTGTTCCCCTTCTTATATTGCTACACAACTTTAATATGTTGTAAATGGGGTAAAAGAACCCCAATAACAAAGGAAATAGTTCCAGGTTGATCCACGTTTTCGTGTAGATCTACTGGACTATATAGCGCTTCATGTTTGTATTTTGTGCAGGTTAAGCTCGGTCGACAATCGAAATACGTCATAATATTATTTCTATACAGATCTGTTTCTTTATTAGCTCACGTGTTTTAGTTACTATTATTGATATAACTGAAATAACCTTGTGGTTAAAGGTTAGATAGGTACAGCTTTAAGTCACGGAAACAAACTGGGCAACATTTGCTACAAAATACATTATTTCAATTAGTATAGAAATTAACAAAACTGATAAGTTGGGCTTAGCTCTTTCTAATAGTCATTGATTAATTTAATCTAAAACAACAGACTCTACTTTATCTTGTATGAATTATGATTCTTTCTTAACACGCTTATGTATTGCTTTACATTTCCATGGAACGTAACCTCCTTGTTACGTGAGGGTACGTGTAGTTTTAGTTAATATTATATTCTATAAACATATTGTCATGCTTGCAGACTTTAGTAATAGAAAGTATGCAAGGATGACGTAAGCCTGAGCAATCGGACTGTCAATTGTTTAACATCAGCAGCTGTGCACGCGCGCCAGGTCATGTTTTTAAAACAGAGATTGTTTTGCCAATCAGCACAACACAGTGTATCGACATAAACATTAACTCGGGGGAAACATCTCTCATTTGGTTGTATGTAACAGCGAGTTTTAGACATTTTCGAGAGAAGAGGGCCGGAAAGGACGCCAGTTGTTAAGGGGCTACTTCTAAGTGCTTAACATACTCAGCTGCTGAGCTACAGCAACTTGTGGGAGAACATCCACAGCTTGAGTCCCTGTTCAGTCTAAGATATATAGCAACCGCGCATAGTCGAGCAACCGTGTGTTCTACACTAGTCAAAGCTATAACAACGAACATAGGTCAGGGTGCAGAACTGCTGAGTAGGGACACTGACAAAACGAGGACCTTTTTTTTTCCCAAACTCTTTCAACTTATTCTAAAAAATTATGTCACATTTATATAATCTTATAGTAACTAACCTATTTCAACAAACAAGATCAAAACGAACCCCACAAACATTTGCCACTGGCTACCCATCCCACTAAGCCATCTTGACAAGTGGGCCTACGGGTTGAGGGAGTAGCGAACATATTCACGTACTATCAGTTGTTGTTAGTTCAATCTTACTTGTTCCTGTATTTTGTATAGATATATGTCTGGTAATATGGCTGAGATGGAACAGGTTATAAACATATGTACGGACTTCCGAACTCATCACAATTATAATAATAGAATTGCTACAGAAGTTTGTTACCCTTAAACATCGGAACACGATAAAAAGTACTTGATCTTGCCAATATCTCTCCCAGGGGGTCCAATTCGGGTCAGTAATTTTCTTAATGATGAGAATATTAAAAGGAAGATGGCATACATAATAAACTGTAATAATTACAAGGAACATTTTGGCGATTTTTTTTCTAGATTTCATTTTTCCGTTGTTACTTCTAGATTCTGAACTAACTATTCTCTTTGTCATATTAAAAAAAGTAATGATGTAAAATATCAGAATGATTGAAATATGGAAGAACAAAGAGCAGCAGTGTTCGAGCCCCAGTCAGTATGTACCAGTATAACCATTCTGCTTCAAAAACACAATTATAGTCTTTACTAGCACGATATGTGATGAAGAAAGGAGTAGAAAATAAAATGCCGAGAATCCACACACAAAGATTCACCGCTATGACACGTCTTTTTGTTCTATCTGCGTCTGCTGTGTGACTTTGTAAACAATTGACTATCAGGTGATATCTTTCAACGCTGAGCGCGGTTGTCAGATATATTATGATAAATAGAAACATCAAACTCATGGAAATGTATATCTTACACACTAATTCCCCAGGCTGCCATCGTTCTGTAAGAAGATTGTTCATATACATCGGTTGGACAATCAACAAGAACAAGGTGTCAGCTAATATTGTGTTAACCAGGTACAAGTTTAGCGGCTTCCATAGAGAGCGTTGCTTGCAATAAACAATCAAAACAGAGCAGTTCACCACAACTCCGAACAAGATTAATAAGAAAGTAAATACTGCAACTGGGTATTCAAATTATGTAAAATCTGACATCAGCTCCACGAAACATTTATCGTTATATGAACGATGTAATTCAGTTTTCAGGTAATCTTGGACACTAGTAGAGTTACAAACCAAGACCCCTTCTGAAGAGTCTTCATGGGCACAACTGTTGGTCCAGTTGAAGGCCAGAGGAGCTGTCAAGTTGTCTTGTGTGTTATTGCACGTTATACTGACATTGTCTGCTCGGAGATAGTCTACAATGAACTCATCATAACTCTTGTTTATTCTGTCTACGAACTCATACAAGCAACAAGAAGTTGCCCCTGTTTCGTTGATTGTCTGACCACTCGACCCTGACTTGGATTCTGCACATTTAATAAACTCCTCGTCCATTAGAAACGGATAACACTTCATTTCACTAGTGTTGTACACTTTACTAAAGTTGTCTCTCATTTGTAAACTTGAAAGGAATTTATTAGTCCTAAAATATATCAGGAATAAAATTAAAGTGTAAGCTTACAGATTTATCTTGGTGATAAAACTGTTCTAGAGGCCGCTAGATTTTGTTTCAAACCAAACTGAAGCATTTGATTACGTAAACGAAGGCATTGTATAATTACAAGGTAAATGTCAGCAAGAGACCGGTTTGTATAGATTCAGCGCAGACAAGGTTTTTATTAAGTTTAACAAACTCATCAATACAAGTCAATTTCTCTTTTTAATTCTTAGCCTTCCTCCATTTAGAACTCTAAAACATAATTCTTTGTGATAACGCTAAATTCTTTATAATGGAGGTGTACATTATTCCAGATTCATCGAGCTATTTGCAATAACATTGCATTAATTAAAAAGAACGTGGATTTATATTGTTTTAATCCTTCACGTTCCATGTTTTGCTCCAAAAAGGTTTGAAAGAAAGTTTTGTACAGTCATATACATGAACACTGATTGGCCATGGCTTGAGAAAATGTTGAAAATATTTGTGATTCTCAGAAGGTTATGTTTTTGTTTCTGATGAATTCATTAATTATAATGTTTGAAATGTTTGAAAAAGCGTTTTTGTTATTTTTCTGTTACCCCTTCAACTTGTCATAGTTCATAGAAATGTACCCTCTTTCCTAGTTTGTTGTTTTAGGATGTACATATTGTGTACTGAAGATCAGAGCAACCAAATAATAGTGGATAGCTTTGACCTTTACAACATTTCGAAGAAATTCTGTAATGTTGAGGTAAGAGAAGAAAGGCAGGAGATTCTAAATTAAAGTCCAGTGTTTTTAGACTTATAATTAATGTTCAAATAATTTGTTCCTGTTTTCTAATACTTCTTTGAGCAGTAACTTATATTAAAGTCTTAGGTGTGGATGTTTTTATAAATTTAAATATTGATAGCAATGTGTTTTTTCAATCACTTTTCTTCTAATGGACACTATTTTATTTGATCAGTTTTTGAGCAATGATAGAATCAGTATTTCTATTAACGACTGGATATTATCTGTAAAAAGAGAACCAAAATAAGGAATATAAAACAATGTGAACAGTTGACTCATACACTCTCTAAAATAATCAGAATCTATGTTTATCTCAGGAATCTCTATACTGCGATTTAAACTTCTTTAGAATCCGCGTGGTGGGTGGGTAGGGGTGCTTAGTTGCCACATAGCCGGAGTTGGCGAGTTACTATGCAAGCGTACTCAGGGACTGTCAAGAAATCTGGCAACATGCATCGGTTGCTATGACAACCACACTCCACGGATTGGTCGGGCGTATGACGAGCCTCCCCTCCCCACTGCGGCTGCGCTGACCTCAATCTTAAAGCAGTTTAAAACGCAGTATAAAGTATTTTCACCACAATAGAACAAATATATTCTATTTGATCATCGACTAACATTATTGCCTCGCCCGCAGTCGGGATCGTCAGGGAATTTATTACCCACTAGACCAGTGGTTCCCAAACTGTCGCCAGAAAACCCACAAGATATTTTAAATGAATAATTTACAGTGTCCAAAATCCCATTGGTAGGTAATTGTGATAATTTAATAATGAAATAAAAATATTATGTTTTCTTTTAATTCATGAGTATGTACTATTATTCAAATAGCTTCTAAGCTGTTAGAACAAAAAAAAAGGTTGCTTAGATCTAACGTAGCTGTTTAGTATTTCTTTTGACTTTGGGGTGCCATGAAACTAAAAAGTTTAGGGATTTCTGAGCTAGACAATTTTGTTTTTCTCCCAGATATCTTAACGATTCAATATCACATTACAAAAATACAGCAAGCAAGGAAAAACCCACACAAATTAAAGATAATTACATATATGATATTTTCACAAATGTTACAGATTTACTCCAGCTAGATTGGATGAAGTATACCAAGGTAGCTGTCTTACCTTGACTTATTACACTATGGCCCTATCTTATAAGCCACACCATGGTGGAAACAGCCTAGAGCGCTCAGTCATCAAACCACTGGTACTTATAATAGTCTGACATAAAACCAAGCTGTACTTACATTGTCAGTGAAGTAAGATCAGGAGTTATGAACTGAAATGTCAGTTTATTCCTCAATAATTTGCTCGATTGAGATCTAAGACCACAAGGAAAACTTAAAACATACTTTAATCAACGGGAAGCGGTGATGCATTGTGGGAACTTCAGGAAACCCTGCGGTATGGCACAGAGGAACAGTAATTAGTCGATATCTCGGTGAAATGAAATTAGCGAGACAAAGCTACATGGGCTCTCATCGGGTCAAACTCGAATTTGGGAAGTTTTCAGCCGTCAAATCAGTACAAGTTAGCATAGAATACCAACTTGATTCTTGAAATATTAAAAAAAAATCTATATCAACACAAACTAACCTAGGAGAAGACAATTCAGTTTTTGTAGTTTGTTGATCAACCTAAGTATTTGTCTATTACTTTACCAAAACCTTCCGACGACCATTTTTTCTTCACTAGGTTCAGTTACGAGGAAACTTTTTTTTTACGGTTTTAAATTAATGTAAAACTATTTTTATATATTCATACGTCAAGTGATGTGATCCGCAACAGTCAAATTTGATATATATTGTTAATACATATAAAATATTGAAATGTTATCAAAGTTGACCGCAAACAAAATATTAGTATTTTTTATCATTTGGCTCTTTTAACTAGAAATGAAGTAGACTAGACTGGTTTCAACACTATACGCTAAATTAGCGGGAAGTATTATTATTATTATTATTATTATTATTATTATTATTTTACACTTTTGATTCTGATAAGATGGTATTGCTAAAAAAATAATAATTAATGAATGTTCTAACAAAATTAAATTTCATTTCGTGTATAAAGGATAAACACTGGTAGCTGAAACACACACCATTATTTATCTGAATCAAATTATTTTAGGGTTATGTACATTAATATACTTGATTTTCACCCAAATCAGCTTGAATTTCAGTATTTCCACTCTTTAGAACAAATTCTGGGTCTCTATCTGAGTCATAGCAATCCGAATCACTGAAAAATCCAACTAAATTGTGATATTCTGACTATTTTCCATTGAGCTACAAATAAAACAATCGCTTTCCTACCACCATTTTATCTTCACTTACCATAGTGTTCATGCTACAGGTGTCACATGTATGTTTTTCATTGTGCTACCATCTGCTGAGACTTTGAGAAACTAACTTTAACATTACAAAGAGAAATGTTAGATACCAAATGCTAGCTCAGTTGTGACAAACACGTTAGTTATCATGGTTTAAACCCGAGCCCCTCAATTATTGCCACATTATTGAGTTTCAACCCCTGTTTTCAATAAATAGCATTCTCCTAGAGGTTAGCTAACACTACAGCGACGAATGGACTCGACCATTACAAGAAACCACCCAAAACTTATTTAGTGGACGTTGTGGATTTTAAATCAAACACGGTTCTCTGCTGTTGTCATGTAGTCCAATATACAGATAATAGAAGATAGCGTCAGACGTGGAAAGACATCTGATTGGCTGAGCTTGTGACGTCACTCACTACACTAGACATCTGATTGGCTGAGCTTGTGACGTCACTCACTACACAAGACATCTGATTGGCTGAGCTTGTGACGTCACTCACTACACAAGACATCTGACTGACTGAGTTTGTGACGTCACTCACTACACAAGATATCTGACTGGCTGAGCTTGTGACGACAGTCACTACACAAGAAATCTGACTGGCTGAACTTGTGACGACAGTCACCACGAGACATTTGGTTGGCTGAGATGTGACGTCACTCACTACACAAGACATCTGGTTGGCTGAGATGTGACGTCACTCACTACACAAGACATCTGGTTGGCTGAGATGTGACGTCACTCACTATACAAGACATCTGACTGGCTGAGTTTGTGACGTCACTCACTACACAAGACATCTGACTGGCTGAGCTTGTGACGTCACTCACTACACAAGAAATCTGACTGGCTGAGCTTGTGACGTCACTCACAACACAAGACATCTGGTTGGCTGAGATGTGACGTCACTCACTACACAAGACATCTGACTGGCTGAGTTTGTGACGTCACTCACTACACAAGACATCTGACTGGCTGAGTTTGTGACGCCACTCACTACACAAGACTTCTGACTGGCTGAGCTTGTGACGTCACTCACTACACAAGACATCTGATTGGCTGAACTTGTGACGTCAGTCACTACACGAGACATCTGGTTGGCTGAGCTTGTGACGTCACTCACTACACAATACATCTGACTGGCTGAGCTTGTGACTTCACTCACTGCACAGGACGAGTGATTGGCTGAGCTGGTGACGTCACTCACTACACAAGACATCTGATTGGCTGAACTTGTGACGTCAGTCACTACACGAGACATCTGGTTGGCTGAGCTTGTGACGTCACTCACTACACAAGACATCTGACTGGCTGAGCTTGTGACGGCACTCACTACACAGGACGAGTGATTGGCTGAGCTGGTGACGTCACTCACTACATGAGCCAGCAAGTTACATACACAAAGCTACATGGAATAAAAACTAAGTTGTTAAAAATCAGACCCCATTTTAGAAATTTAAATAATAAATACTTCTTTTAAATCCACACTAATGTCTAATTAAATTCATTACTTTATTTATTTAAAATAATAGGTATGTTTTGCTGTATTCGGGTGAAAATATAACTACTGTGTAGTAATTGACGTAAGCAATGACACAATTAAATGCCTCCAAGTGGTGCTCTCTCTCTCTCTCTCTCTCTCTCTCTCTCTATATATATATATATATATATATATATATATATATATATAATTTTCTAAAACTCATAGCCGAAAATGCACGTGTAGTTTGTTTGAACCAAAAGTAAAAATAAATCCCTACAAACTTATATCTGGCAAGCTATGCTAATACCAGTATATTGTGTTCAATGTTTCAGAGTAGAGTGCTGGGAGAGCAAAGCTGTTCAAGCATGCGTGTACAACATGTTGCATAGGAGCTAGGCGTGTGGCAGTGCACATGTAATAATAGCTAGCACTTGATGTGATGTGTGACCGTTAATATTGACCCTGAGAACGTATTCCCATTTCTATAATGACTAGTGTGTTGTTTACTCTTAATTTTGTGGCATTACGTGCAGTTTGTGTTATGAGTTTCCAAACATTTTCTAGTCACTTTTCCGTTATAAAGCATTGCAAGTAGTTGGATATTAACTCGGGGAATGGGGGGGGGGAGGGGGCAGCCCCTACCGGGTCATAAACTCTTGGGTAACATTGGCCGACCTTCGCAGTCTAAGTCCACCTCGGTCAACCAGAAAGTATCAATTTATTACTAAGTTATAAATAAATTTCCACAGGGCTTAAGATACAATGGTCTATGTCGTTTTCTGGAAATATTTCTATATTCTGTATAAGCTTATAATCCCTTTGACCCTTCACATACAATTGCCCATTATCCTATCAAGAGGAAAAAGGGAAAGAAAACTAGAAAACTTCTTATCTTAAGGTAAAGAGGAAAGCTCGCTGCTAGTTCTCAAATATCAAACAATGGCTGTATTTGTTAGAGGAAACTTGTTATCTGAAGGTAAAGAGGAAAGCTCGCTGCTAGTTCTCAAATATCAAACAATGACTGTATTTGTTAGAGGAAACTTCTTATCTGAAGGTAAAGAGGAAAGCTCGCTGCTAGTTCTCAAATATCAAACAATGACTGTATTTGTTAGAGGAAACTTCTTATCTCAAGGTAAAGAGGAAAGCTCGCTGCTAGTTCTCAAATATCAAACAATGACTGTATTTGTTAGAGGAAACTTCTTATCTCAAGGTAAAGAGGAAAGCTCGCTGCTAGTTCTCAAATATCAAACAATGACTGTATTTGTTAGAGGAAGGCTAAATCTAGAGTTCTTTTTTATAATGACTAGTCTCATAGCTCCGATAATATGATTAAAAAGTTAGAAAAATGAGCTAAGGTCATATTTTCACACGCTTGTTTCTATTAATAAAACTCTAAATATGGGGTTGTTAGGGAAAAAGAGCCTTGTTTCAATATTTCGACTTTATTTTGGCGTGAGCCATATTTCGAAATAACGCGTCTTAGAATTAAATATTGCGTCAGAGCTGAACGTGAGTGCGGTGATTTCTCGTTTAAGATCGATTATCTTCATACCAGTAAGAATCGAATCAGACATCCTTAGTTCCCACCCCCTCCTCTCAAATGTTCCAATTTGATGTTCATCAACTGAACTCGGTTTGAGACTGAAGAACCAATCATGCTCTTAAGACGTCTGGCTCTAGATGTATTACCTACTTAAGTTAGGTGTTATCTGGGGGGTGTCGGTCTCTTGTATATAGTACCCTGGTTAATAGGGTGCGATAGGTCTCTTGTATATAATATCCCGGATAGTCAATGGTGAGGCTTGTTCTAAAGTTTTCTTGCTAGTTTGTGTTGTCCTTGCTTCGACTCTAGGCTATGGTAACTGTAACAGAGAGGACTGTTAGAGCTAGGTGTGAGCTAACAGGGAGGACTGTTAGAGCTAGGTGTGAGCTAGCAGAGAGGACTGTTAGAGCTAGATGTGAGCTAGCAGAGAGGACTGTTAGAGCTAGGTGTGAGCTAACAAGGAGGACTGTTAGAGCTAGGTGTGAGCTAGCAAGGAGGACTGTTAGAGCTAGGTGTGAGCCAACAGGGAGGACTGTTAGAGCTAGGTGTGAGCTAGCAGAGAGGACTGTTAGAGCTAGATGTGAGCTAGCAGAGAGGACTGTTAGAGCTAGGTGTGAGCTAGCAGGTAGGACTGTTAGAGCTAGATGTGAGCTAACAAGGAGGACTGTTAGAGCTAGGTGTCAGCTAGCAAGGAGGACTGTTAGAGCTAGGTGTGAGCCAACAGGGAGGATTGTTAGAGCTAGGTGTGAGCTAACAGAGAGGACTGTTAGAGCTAGGTGTGAGCTAACAGGGAGGACTGTTAGAGCTAGGTGTGAGCTAGCAGGGAGGACTGTTAGAGCTAGGTGTGAGCTAACAGAGAGGACTGTTAGAGCTAGGTGTGAGCTAGCAAGGAGGACTGTTAGAGCTAGGTGTGAGCTAGCAGGTAGGACTGTTAGAGATAGATGTGAGCTAACAAGGAGGACTGTTAGAGCTAGGTGTCAGCTAGCAAGGAGGACTGTTAGAGCTAGGTGTGAGCCAACAGGGAGGATTGTTAGAGCTAGGTGTGAGCCAGCAGGGAGAACTGTTAGAGCTAGGTGTGAGCTAACAGGGAGGACTGTTAGAGCTAGGTGTGAGCTAACAGGGAGGACTGTAAGAGCTGGGTGTGAGCTAACAGGGAGGACTGTTAGAGCTAGGTGTGAGCTAACAGGGAGGCCTGTTAGAGCTAGGTGTGAGCCAACAGGGAGGATTGTTAGAGCTAGGTGTGAGCTAGCAGGGAGAACTGTTAGAGCTAGGTGTGAGCTAGCAGGGAGGACTGTTAGAGCTAGGTGTGAGCTAACAGGGAGGACTGTTAGAGCTAGGTGTGAGCTACCAAGGAGGACTGTTAGAGCTAGGTGTGAGATAGCAGGGAGGACTGTTAGAGCTAGGTGTGAGCTAGCAGAGAGGACTGTTAGAGCTAGGTGTGAGATAGCAGGGAGGACTGTTAGAGCTAGGTTTGAGTTAGCAGGGAGGACTGTTAGAGCTAAGTGTGAGCTAACAGGGAGGACTGTTAGAACTAGGTGTGAGCTAGTAGAGAGGACTGTTAGAGCTAGGTGTGAGCTAGCAGGGAGAACTGATAGAGCTAGGTGTGAGCTAGCACGGAGAATTGTTAGAGCTAGGTGTGAGCTAGCAGAGAGGACTGTTAGAGCTAGGTGTGAGCTAGCAGAGAGGACTGTTAGAGCTAGGTGTGAGCTGGACTGTTGAGATGTTGATTGCACACAAAGTATCTCAAGGATCTTGCCGGGGTAAGCCAACATTCAGGAGGTCACATGACCCTCTCGTTTGACCTCAGATAACAGCACTCGCGCAGTCAGGAAGTCAACTTTGAGTCTCTCGTGGAATAACAGAAACACTGTCATTTCACAGCCTCTCATCTCCTGTTCCTTTACTTGCCGAAAATTACAATGTTTGTCAACTGTAGATAGATCCGAGCCGTACCACTTGGGGTCAGGATTATGAGGATGAATTGTGGTTCCGTCCAGGCGTGGCCTCACGGTATCACGTGCTTGATCACGTGACTGACAGTTGGAATTCTTGCAGATCTGTCAGGAATTATCTGTGCTGACATCAGCTCTGTTGGCCAACTCTGGCCGCTGACACGACCCCGGAGAGATTCAACCAGGTCACAAAGGGCCTAACGAACCTAGGCCTGAATTCACTCAACAGAGCGTGGTAGACTGGCCTGCTGATGGCGAGGAGATCGAGGTTCGAATCCAGGTCGGGTATACTGAGGGTGGTTTTTTTTTACTAAATGGTTTACCGCTCTTCTTCCACGCAAATATGGGTACATCACCTCTAAAATGCCCCTTGCTCATCTGTACCTTAGCATAGTAATTATCATATATGTGCATAACCTGAACAGGTATTAAGACGAGGTGATAAATATATGAAAATAAAAT
Organism: Timema podura; assembly: GCA_033556935.1. Classification (NCBI taxonomy): domain Eukaryota; kingdom Metazoa; phylum Arthropoda; class Insecta; order Phasmatodea; family Timematidae; genus Timema; species Timema podura. Next base: position 2,902,643 of record JAVRXN010000006.1, on the reverse strand, counting down.
AGGAGGCATATTATCACGATTCCTCAGAATGTTCTTTTAACTGCTCGACACGTGAATTAAAATGGCGGTTGTCTGTCCAGCTCATGGTTTGTCAGCTGAAGTGGTAATCGAGATAATTGCTTACACATTGGTTCTTAGAGGAGCCAACTTTCAACCAGTGACATCCATCGACACTCACCAACATCTGGTTTGCTATAGACCTGTCCCAATTATCTGAGTTATTGACTATCAGCAGTTTCACCTGGTCCTCGCACGGGTAAACCTCATCACATGAACTATCAGCAGTTCCACCTGGTCCTCGCACGGGTAAACCTCATCACATGAACTATCAGCAGTTCCGCCCTGTCCTTGCACGGGTAAACCTCATCACATGAACTATCAGCAGTTCCACCCTGTCTTTGCACGGGTAAACCTCATCACATGAACTATCAGCAGTTCCACCCTGTCTTTGCACGGGTAAACCTCATCACATGAACTATCAGCAGTTCCACCCTATCTTTGCACGGGTAAACCTCATCACATGAACTACCAGCAGTTCCACCCTGTCTTTGCACGGGTAAACCTCATCACATGAACTATCAGCAGTTCCACCCTGTCTTTGCACGGGTAAACCTCATCACAACTATGTCAAATTAGGATGTTCAACATTTTCAAATTTAAAATTGTATGTTTATTTGGAATAGTCCCTAAACCTGCTTTGCTAAATTTCAAACTAAGAATATAAATACAATTTGTGATATCATTTAATTTCAACAAACGGGAACTCAAACTGCCTTGTATGGTTGTAACGGCCCGGCTTTTCTTCCCAACAAAACAGCGGGATATTCCGGGCACGTCTTCTCACTAAATATGTCTGGAATAATATTTGTAAAGTTTATATAAATGTTTCAATAGTTCCACGAAATTGTCGGTTGAAAATCACACAGAAATACTTGCATTTAATTGCTAAGAGGAAGGCAAAGGAGAGAATATCAAGGAGAATGATGGAGAATATGAAGAATGTGGGGAAATACCACCGAGGATGATGAAGAGAGAGATGGGAGGAGCAGATAACAGCGAGTGTGCGAGCGAGAGGAGAAGATATCTTATGAGAACAATGCTGATTGCTATTGGTACTTCCCGCCATCTTCAGTGGAGATTTAAAATATAGAACAGTCTGTTACCAGTTCTACAGACAAATAACCAGAGTGGAACTGACATAGTTCCGTGGAACTGTCGTCTAAAGAAGCCTCCTCCCCTCCAGGGGACCAGGACCAGGACCAGGACCAGGAGGGGGTAGACAGTCCCCGCTATCCGTCCTGCCAGTCAAACCCTCTTGGACCGTGACCCGATCCACTCAGTCCCGAGTGTTGAGTATACTTTGCCCCCCGTGGTCCAATATCCGCTGCATAGAGGTCCCGTGGGGCCATGGGAGATAGTTCGGGTGTCCCCAAGAAAGGACAACAGACCGAAGGCTAAAATTTTCGTCAATACATGAACATATAAAAAATTGGTGGATAGTTTTTACATCCGTGCATTTAAAAATGTACATCCAACACAAATAGTCCGGGCTTAGCAGTCGATTAGTTATTAACCGACATTTTAACCGTCTGATTAGGTTGAAGGACAACTTGTAGTCTTGAAGATACACCTGGTAGTGTTTTACAAACTATTTCTAGTCGTGTACCCCTTTTGGGGCTATGCTCTAACCCAGATCGAAGAAGACCTTGGACCAGAGAAAATACACTCCTGAGTCCTCAGAACATTTTTCACACTAATATTATGAACATTCAATAACGACTGTTAAATTTTACAAGTCTTCTAAAACCTAATGATTGGATACATATTCAAATAAGAAATACATTTAACATCTAGTTACTTGTGCACAATGCACAATTTAAATAGGTTTATTTATGTCTCAGTAGTTCGGGGATGTCCTTTATTCATATTTGAAACAATTGGAAATCCTAGTTACTGATACTATCTAAGTTGTGAAAAAAAAGTATGTTCTAGAATGTTCCCATGGAGCCAGAGATGACTATGGCGGAGCACACTGGACTAACCCAGGCATCTCTCTTCCAGCTCTTTATAATGAGTGAATATAGAAGTACCAGCTACCTTGTTACCTTGTTACCTTGTTACCTTGCCATGTCTTGTATCCCCGGACCACTGAGCCATGTCTAGTATCCCCGGACCACTGAGCCATGTCTAGTATCCCCGGACCACTGAGTCATGTATAGTATCCCCGGACCACTGAGCCATGTCTTGTATCCCCGGACCACTGAGCCATGTCTTGTATCCCCGGACCACTGAGCCATGTCTAGTATCCCCGGACCACTGAGCCATGTCTTGTATCCCCGGACCACTGAGCCATGTCTTGTATCCCCGGACCACTGAGCCATATATAGTATCCCGGACCACTGAGTCATGTATAGTATCCCCGGACCACTAAGCCATGTCTAGTATCCCCGGACCACTGAGCCATGTCTAGTATCCCCGGACCACTGAGCCATGTCTAGTATCCCCGGACCACTGAGCCATGTCTAGTATCCCCGGACCACTAAGCCATGTCTAGTATCCCCGGACCACTAAGCCATGTCTAGTATCCCCGGACCACTGAGCCATGTCTTGTACCGGAAGGACGTGATGAAGAGTGGGCTGAGCGGGGATTCCAACCAATCAAGTGTTGTTAAGTACATCTTCCGGTATTGTCCCAACAGTTGTCATGATCTCTGTACACGAACATAGCACAAGACAGCCATAGCCCCAGGGAGAGAGAGGACCCGCTACACAGCCTTGACAGACAGGTGGACTAGTCACTAGGTCTCTTACAACTCACTCTACCGCAGAGTGTGTGTACAATACAGTACCATTTAGCTCTTCTATGGCCTTGTATGAATGTAAGTTGTGGATTTACTGGTATCCCCACCCATCCTTGTATCCCAGCTAGTCCCTGTATCCCTAGTAAGTCCGTGTATCCCTAGTAAGTCCGTGTATCCCAGCTAGTCCCTGTATCCCCAACTAGTCCCTGTATCCCAGCTAGTCCCTGTATCCCAGCTATCCCCTGTATCCCAACTAGTCCCTGTATCCCAGCTATCCCCTGTATCCCAGCTAGTCCCTGTATCCCAGCTAGTCCCTGTATCCCAGCTAGTCCCTGTATCCCAGCTATCCCCTGTATCCCAGCTAGTCCTGTATCCCAGCTAGTCCCTGTATCCCAACTAGTCCCTGTATCCCCAGCTAGTCCCTGTATCCCTAGCTAGCCCCTGTATCCCCAGCTATAATATACTGTCCTGTTACCCAGATATTACAACTCCCGATGCTGTCCTAGGTTAAGTCAGATTGTAGCGCTTGTGCCTGTATTAGAAGTACATGCTAAATACCTTGTAACATCATAATGACGACATTAACTGCCTTGTTGTTATCTTGTAAATGAAGCCGGTAGTTAATGGATGTGCTTGTAATTAACTACGTCACAAAGAAACATGAACACCAACAAACAATGAGATGTTTACATTTCCCCTGACGTCCTCGCAGGGATTGGTTCACTCTTCGTTACAACTCACTCAATATATCACCTGTTTCGGTGGTCGAGCAGTATTAGGCGTCACTCTCACAATACCCTGGACCACCCATGACGGGGAGATCGAGGTTCGAATCTCAGTTGGGGGTCGTGAAGGGGGTTTTCCCCCCAAAATTGTTTTCTTCTCTCCCGTTCTGCAAATGTGGTAACATTATCGCCAAATTCCACCTTCCTTACCAGTGCAACTTATCCCGGTTGAGTAACTAAACAAAAAAATAACATAACATAAAAAACTCACATAAGTTTCAAGGTTAAATAATTAAGTTATGAATCTGTTATATTTGCGAGCTAGAATGTCAATCTGGTAGATTGACAATTTAAAGTTTACAGTGTTTTAAGATAATTAAAGATAATTATTTATGTGATCCAATCACGTGACTGTGCCAGTAAACCATTTTCCCGAGTGTCGGAGAATGTTTGTTTCATTCGCGGGTGAACTCAAGAAGACCAGCGGGTGTTTTACAAACTGTGTAAAAATACAAATAATATCAAAATATTAGTGTCCAGAAAATGCTGGTGCACGGATTTGAAAACTGACTCAACCCAGGACAGCAACTTAAAAACCTTTTATTGAAAATACCTATATAAATAGTAGATTCTTTAAATGAGAGAGTTTAAAATATATTGTAAAATTTAATACAAGCACAAGTTTATAGTTATCGTTGAACAAAAATTATTTTGTTTACTAATTAAAATATATACTCATTTGTTAAAAAGATAATAATTACTGTCAACTGATATTTAGTTGACTGACTATGATTTATCACTCAATGCTAACACGCTTCTGTTTGTACTGCAAACTATTTGTCATTTGGATTAGAAAGTATTCACTCAGTTTCCCAAGCTGAAACCAACTTACCAGCGATCAATGTGACCGACTCCGACCGAGGAAGTAGTCCAGGGTTCACTACCAACAAGATTCACAATCATTTGATTGCATTGATGAGTGTTTCTCAACCTCCATCCAGGCAAATGTTAGTAAAGATATTCAAATGTATCGAGGAAATAATTTATATTCTCTTTTACACGCAAGGAATGATTAAAATAGTTCCTATCTGATGTTTGAATTGAATGAGCTCCCTGCTATACGGCCAACCCCCCCTTAAAGGACGTCCTCTGTCTACTGTAAAGAGACTATAAAACAGTAAACAATAGCTGTTATAGTAGTGAAATAGTAGCTTCCATTTAGTGGCCGGACGAGATAATCAAATTATGTAGGAGATAACTTTATATCGTCATTTCCGTGTCAAGACTTCATTTTGCTATCTTCGATATACCTGGTATCTCATTACTGGTGTTCCAAGGTACAGGAAACACTGGTATCTTCGATATACCTTGTAGCTCATTACTGGTGTTCCAAGGTATATGAAACACTGCTATCTTATACCTTGTAGCTCATTACTGGTGTTCCAAGGTACAGGAAACACTGGTATCTTCAATATACCTTGTAGCTTATTACTGGTGTTCCAAGGTACAGGAAACACTGGTATCTTCAATATACCTTGTAGCTTATTACTGGTGTTCCAAGGTACAGGAAACACTGGTATCTTCAATATTACCTTGTAGCTTATTACTGGTGTTCCAAGGTACAGGAAACACTGGTATCTTCAATATACCTTGTAGCTCATTACTGGTGTTCCAAGGTATAGGAAACACTGGTATCTTCAATATACCTTGTAGCTCATTACTGGTGTTCCAAGGTACAGGAAACACTGGTATCTTCAATATACCTTGTAGCTCATTACTGGTGTTCCAAGGTACAGGAAACACTGGTATCTTCAATATACCTTGTAGCTTATTACTGGTGTTCCAAGGTACAGGAAACACTGGTATCTTCAATATACCTTGTAGCTTATTACTGGTGTTCCAAGGTACAGGAAACACTGGAGGACATATATCTGCTCTTGACTATACAAGAGACCACTGGAGTACATATATCTACTCTTGACTATACAAGAGACCACTGGAGGACATATATCTGCTCTTGACTATACAAGAGACCACTGGAGGACATATATCTGTTCTTGACTATACAAGAGACCACTGGAGTACATATATCTGTTCTTGACTATACAAGAGACCACTGGAGGACATATATCTGTTCTTGACTATACAAGAGACCACTGGAGTACATATATCTGTTCTTGACTACACAAGAGACCACTGGAGTACATATATCTGTTCTTGACTATACAAGAGACCACTGGAGGACATATATCTGCTCTTGACTATACAAGAGACCACTGGAGGATATATATCTGCTCTTGACTATACAAGAGACCACTGGAGGATATATATCTGCTCTTGACTATACAAGAGGCCACCAGAGGACAAAGATCAGCTCAGAGTCCAATGACGCAGTTTACATTTTAGATAACTCTTCCGGGTAGTTGGACGAGCGGTCATCACGCCGGATTCGAAACTCAAGATGCGTTGTGTCTTTAACTACTGCTATCCACAACTTACTGTACACCACCCATCTAAGGAAACGGGTAATGGGGTTAATTTGGGGGAAATATATGCCCCTATCATCAGCTCTTTGAAGAGAGAATGAGCATCAAAATTAAACAACTCTGATCTTGTAGGTCACATAGTGTTGTGTCAACACACGACTTACAGACTATCTCAACTTGAATTGTAGTACTGCTATCCGAGGACACAAGTATAACATATTTTCAAGTGCCCGAGTTTGGGATCGAACTGTAGCCCCTATGTCTACAGTCGTGGGGGCTCCACTCTGACCGACACTAGGGGGGGGGGGATCGAGGGGGACAAAGGGTTTCCACCCCTACCACCTAGACAGTATATTCACATCTCCACAAATGGACACAGTTCAAATCCCACCTACATCTGTCTTCAAGCATAGGGATACAATAAAAGGGGGTACGGGGTAACCCCCTCCCCCATGTTTTAACTTTGAGAGGGCTGGGTCTATCTTAAGCCCATACAATAAATGTCAAAATCAGTACTTTATAAGTGAATTAATACACCTACTTTTCATTTTCAAGAAGCGTTTTGAATGTTCCCGTCTTTTCTGATACGTCCGTGATAGTTTGCCCCGACAATAACTTGGCTCCACTCAAGTGCATGGCCGACAATGTGTAGGAACGGCAGTAGCTGATAGCAGCTCTAATACATGCATACGTCAAGTCAAGGGCTCTGCTATCAATACCTTATCCTTGTCGTTCGTGCCTGATGACAAAAGAGGACATCATAAAGAGCGCTTCACAGAAATGATAAACCGTGCTCTGGTGGTTTCTTGACTCGACATTTACCCTCTCCCCTTCCTAACATCTTCCCTAGAGGTTTAGTAACGACTTGATCGGGGTCGGGTATAGCGTGGAAAGAGGATGGGAAAACCATGTGTGATAAGCCCGACCTCCCGGTCAACTGCAACCAGAAGCGATGCTAGTCAGATCTCGATACTCATACGTCAGAACACGTGTTCAATCCGTGTCTGGGACTAGTTTAAATGTATTCTAAAAACCTGTCATACCCACAAAGTGGGGCATTATGATCTCCGGGGCAATATGGCGAAATGACTGACCTAAATTATCGTGATGTCACTAGTTACTGACGCATAGATGGGCGTTATATGTCAGCGAGTATAGAATATAGAATATAGGATATAGGAGCTGTAATACCGTGCTAAACAGGTTGCATAGCTCACTGAGAAGAAGAGATTAAAGTTTCATTGACGTGGAACGCTTCACCTCGAATTGAAATTGGCTCAAAATAGTTCCGGAGGAAATAATTAGCAAAACCAAAAATCTCCATCCCTACTCTCCCGTGTGGCAGAAACCGGAACCATCCAACGTTCCCAGGATATTCGGGCGGATAAGTGACCAGTACGAAGATAAAGAACGTTCTGTTCGAGGTTATGTTCGCTTTGTTTCGCCGCGTGTCCGCAAGAGTGTGCGCGGGTGTATATAACCTTGTGTTGGGACTGGGAGGAGAGTTAGTTAGTTCGCGGCGGCTCTAGTGGTTACACGACTGTGATTCAAGGAACCTCTGCTAGTCATCGCTAGTTGTTCAGTGGAGTGTTGTGATCGTGTGTGTTTTCTGAGTGCAGCCCTCGCACCCTGAGGATCCAGGGACGAGGGAAGATGAACTGGACTGCTACCCTGGCGGCCCTAGGGCTGCTAGGAGTGGGAGTGATTGCCGGTAAGGATCCTTGGCTCAACTTACAGGACGTGCAAGGGTACATCCTCCCCTCCTAGATAAACACAGACACTCGAACTAATGAGGATTTAGCTGAGTGTGTATTCAAAGGAACAGGACCGATACCTTATTTTAATATTAGTTGAGACAAGACGAGTGGTCGAAAGATTTGTTAAACAAACCCACTTAAAGCGTCCCTTTTTTTTGTATTATTCGCAGTAATTGGAAAGTTAGTCATTGATTACATTTTCTACTAATTTTCAGCTGCTATCGTTTTACAAGGGGAATAGCTCGCTGTAAACGATGGATCAAATAACTATTTTAGTAATTATCACTATAGTTAAATTTCCACTGATAATCATTCAATTAACCTTCACGTGGCAATTAAGAGAGTGCTTATCAAGTACTAATGACCTGTCGAGTACATAATGGCCTGTAGATACCTAATGACTTGTAGAGTACCTAATGACTGTCGAGTACTAATGCCCTGTATAGTACTAATGATCTAGTACTAAGACCTGCAGTACCAATGGCTGTAGAAACTAATGTCTTATCGTACTAATGGCTATAAGTACAAATACTGTCAGTCCCCAATGACTGTAGTACCTAATGACTTCTCCATCGAGTACCATGTTCATAATACCTTCAGTCCAGACCTGTCAGTACCAATGACCTGTCATCCAATGACTGTCAGTACCTAATGACCTGTCAGTACCCAATGACCTGTCAGTACCTAATGACCTGTCAGGTACTAATGACTGTTCGAGTACCTACCAAAGTTAAGAGCCTAGTCATGAGTACACAATGACCTGTTCTAATGGAGCTCTATAGACCAGTGTTTTCATGAGACCTGAAACCGGTCATCGCCTACCCTAGTAGTCCTTCAGTTCACCTCAGTTCCCATACCTTAGTCACCCTGACCTTTCAGTCCTAATTCACCTTAGTTCCTTAAACCTACCTTACCTTCACCTCACTCTAGTCCTTCACCTTATAGTTCCTTCACCCATTACACCTACCTAGTTCCCTTCACCCTAATCTACCTTAGTTCCCTTCACCCTGTCACCTTAGTTCCCTCACCTTTAGTTCCCTTCACCCTATCACCTTTAGTTCCCTTCACCTTGCACCTTAGTTCCCCTATCACCCTTCACCTCTAGTTCCCTTCACCCTTCCCTCACCTCTAGTTCCCTTCACCCTTCACCTTTAGTTCCCTTCACCCTTCACCTCTAGTTCCCTTCACCCTTCACCTCTAGTTCCCTTCACCCTTCACCTCTAGTTCCCTTCACCCTTCACCTCTAGTTCCCTTCACCCTTCACCTCTAGTTCCCTTCACCCTTTTAGTTCCCTTCACCTTCCCTTAGTTCCCTCACCTTCTAGTTCCCTTCACCTCTAGTTCCCTTCACCCTTCACCTCTAGTTCCCTTCACCTTCCCTCTAGTTCCCTTCACCTCACTTAGTTCCCTTCACCCTTCACCTCTAGTTCCCTTCACCCTTCACCTCTAGTTCCCTTCACCCTTCACCTCTAGTTCCCTTCCACCCTTCACCTTCACCTTAGTTCCCTTCACCCTTCACCTTTTAGTTCCCTTCACCCTTCACCTTAGTTCCCTTCACCCTTCACCTCTAGTTCCCTTCACCTTTTAGTTCCCTTCACCTCTAGTTCCCTTCACCTTCACCCTTCACCTCTAGTTCCCTTCACCCTTCACTTCTAGTTCCCTTCACCCTTCACCTATAGTTCCCTTCACCCTTCACCTCTAGTTCCCTTCACCTTCACCTTCTAGTTCCCTTCACCCTTCACCTTTAGTTCCCTTCACCTTCACCTATTCCTTCACCTCTAGTTCCCTTCACCCTTCACCTCTAGTTCCCTTCACCTTCACCTCTAGTTCCCTTCACCCTTCACCTCTAGTTCCTTCACCCTTCACCCTATTCCTCACCCTTCACCTCTAGTTCCCTTCATTAGTTCCCTTCACTTCTAGTTCCCTTCACCCTTCACCTTTAGTTCCCTTCACACCCTTCACTTTTAGTTCCCTTCACCCTTCACCTTTAGTTCCCTTCACCCTTCACCTCTAGTTCCCTTCACCTACTTCCCATCCCTCTAGTTCCCTTCACCCTCACCTTCACCTCTAGTTCCCTTCACCCTTCACTTCTAGTTCCCTTCACCCTTCACCTTATAGTTCCCTTCACCCTTCACCTCTAGTTCCCTTCACCCTTCACCTCTAGTTCCTTTCACCCTTCACCTTTAGTTCCCTTCACCCTTCACCTCTAGTTCCCTTCACCCTTCACCTTCTTACACAGCTACGATAATCTACATTAAACGAGGTAGTTTTACAGTTTTTTCCTACTCAGCTAAAACGTAGGTTTTTAAATGGTATCTGTTGTTATCTTGATATTTTAAAACAATAAACCATAATATTAAATATTTCGAGACACCTGACTGAACGTTTCAAGGCCCGGTATACGGTATCCTTAAGCCGAGTGAGCTCCGAGCTGAAACAATGGTAAACACTGCGTGGAAAGCTATAAACTATCAGCAGCCAATTAAGATGTAAAGTTTGTGTTGGGTGTCAGTGGGAAGGGAGGCCTTACCATCTGGCCTCAATTTACAGCTGTACGAGTCGGTTCTGTTATAACAGTCGTGATTCTGTTATAGGACTCGTGACTATGTTATAACAGTCGTGACTCTATTATAACAGTCGTGACTCTGTTATAGCACTCGTGACTCTGTTATAACAGTCGTAACTCTATTATAACAGTCGTGACTCTGTTATAACACTCGTGACTATGTTATGGCACTCTTTAGTCTCTTATAAGCACTCGTGATTCTGTTATAAGTCGGGACTCTGTTATAGCACTCGTGACTCTGTTATAGCACTCTTGACTATGTTATAACAGTCGTGACTCTGTTATAGCACTCGTGACTCTGTTATAGCACTCGTGACTCTGTTATAGCACTCGTGACTCTGTTATAACAGTCGTGACTCTGTTTGTCCTAACCTCTGTATACTTCAAACTCTTGTTATCGCTATTCCTTCTTTTGAAGTTTTGAAAGAAGTTTCTCGGCCATGAAAATGGTTGATATCGACTGTTACTAGTAACAGACTAATACTCTCAATAAAGAGGAGGTTAAGTGAACGACTGGTCCAGGATCCAATGGAAGTTGTGCCAAAATTTGCTGATATTGGAAAATCGTAGAATCAATTTTTAACCAAGCCAGAATACAACTTTTGCCTCTATTTGTGTGGAGAGTAATTATCAAGTAGTAGTTTAATTTTTTCAAAAATATTCTTATTCTGACTGCTGCTGTCATGTTAATTTGCCTTCGATTTATTTCCAGCTAGTGTGTAATTTTTATTGTTTTAGGTGTAAGTGATCCTAATTAACAGTGTACAGTGTCGACGGATTGCTATCAATGTTTAAACCAAAGTCAAATGAATGTCTACGTACTTTAGGTCTGGGGGTTATATTTTATGTTACACGTATTTTAATTACCTACTGGTACTTGTACCCTCCCACCCTGATGTTCTTGTCTAGAACCGCCACTGTGTAGCCTGCCAGATAATTTGAGCGTTAATTATGGTAATAAAATGGTACTGCAACTAATCACACCTTGCTAAGGCTGGCAACAATATATCGATATATTTATATGGATGTTTTAGCATACAATATATCGATCATTTTATCGAATTTGTGAATCAAATTAAAGTGAGCGAGATTTTCTCTATTTTTTTATTAGATTTGTTTACTATTTCCAACAGTTAAATAAAACATTAAAAGGTGAGAAGCGGTGAAGAATAACTTGAGATAGCAGCAGCCATCTTGATACCAAGCGATTCAATACATCGGAAACAAACGGTGTATCGATACAAATTGATCGATATATTATAGCTTACAATATATAGCCTACCTTACGTTATATTGGATGATAAATGTATCGATATTTTAGGGAAAATTGCCATCCCTATATCTTAGCTCTCTGCCCTATATTTAAACTTAGCCAGATACGCCCCCCTCACCCCCATACCCCGTCCCCAACGAGTTTTCAACTTTAGTTTTACTATTGAATAGGGATATTTTTTTATGACTACTGGACTTATTGACCAAACATGACAGCCCATTACAAATACCTCCTTTGAGTCAACATTTCAATGTGAGGAGTGGTCAAGATAATTTACAAATTCGAATTTCTTGTCAAAAGTCGAAATACAAACATGAATAGATTTTAAAATTATGTTTGTCTTTTGAAAGGGCTCACAGTTGTTATAAACATTAATTTGCAATAATTTATTTGTTTAGTTTTGAACTGTGTTAGATTAAATACAAAACACGCAATATTAAAATTAATGATCAGCGTCACGAGCCAGCTCAAAGGTTAAAACCAGATAAGGAGATTTATACGCGAAACAAACAATAATAACTAATATGGGACAGATAATAATTTATGAATGTATTCAACTCGTTACAGACTCTTTGAAATGTCTGAAATAATGTACACGTCGTTTTCATTGGCTTCAAATCTTGTGACCCAAATGTTTGTAATTTACCATTTCATAGGTTGGCAGCCATGATAGTTGCATACCACAAGTGCGGCCAGATCAAATATAATGTTCTATGTTCTATGCAACTTCTGGCGTCGAACATGATTAAAACTACGCATTTATTAATTTGGACAGCTCTTGTGCTCGAATAGTCTTTGGAAGGAAACTATAAAAAGTGTGGGGGGGGTCCGTTCATACTTGTACCAAATTTGATTTAATCCCGTCAATCAGTTAAAAGGTTTTAAAATGGCCAAAAGTCATGCGGAACACATTCGACACTTAACTTATTTATTTTCATATGACAGAAGATAATAAATAATATTAAGTTGGGAATGTATAGAAACGCGAATTAAGGGCAGTATTTTTGCAGTTTTTTATATAAAAAAATTTGGTCAAAATAAATCAAATAATTCTCCAGTAGAAACATAAAGTTTAATTTTCTTCACAAGTTGATATCAACATCTCCTGAATATCTTTAATGAGCACGGTGGCATTACCTGACAAACTTCAAATGAAGAGAAAAAGTTTTCATTAAATTCCAAAACACCTTTTACAGATATTCAACAATTGTTGATATCAACATTTGAAGAAAATTAAACTCTATGTTTGTACTGGAGAAATATTGGATTTATTTTGGCAAAAAAAAAAAGTTTTCCCATAAAACAGAAAAAATATTGGTATTTTATCGCGTTCCCTTCCGTCCCACCTTAACGCACCCCTCAAATACCTCAATTCGAGTATAAACTTTGCCGCTCTCTATCAGTGAGTGATCCCTGAAGCTATGCAACCCCTTGTGGCACCTAAGCTGGCTTAAAACAAAACAAAGCTAAGAGTTCAGATTTTGTCGTGTTAAGTTTGTTCAGGATTCAACTCGACACGTCCAGCCAATCATAAACACTTGTAGCAGAACCCTCTAGCGGAGAGTAGCTAAACTATGAAAGTGTCATTTTAATATAAATATACAAACATAATAATTAAAATTAAACACTCATACCTATTATTTAGGATGATTAAAATAAAATAAAATAAATTAGAAACATGTTAAATCGAATACAAAACAAACAAAATTCAAATTAACGGAAACTACTTTATTATTGGTTGTAAAAATAAGTTTTTCTTGTAGAAATACTTAGTAATATAAAATATGGTTGTATCCACCAATGTCTCGAGTGATTGCTGCACCGCGTTAAACGGATCATAAGACGATACATAAGATAGAAGTGGCATCTCACTGGCGGAGGGGGCATTTGACCACAAATAATGTTTATAAAAACATAGGAGGTAGAACTATAGCAAATTTACCGACCAAGCTATGCATTTATATTCACTACGCAAAATACCGACAGGAAAATAATTTACATAAAAGAAATAACTTTGAATCATTTTATGTCTAACCCAAAAAATAAATATTTGGGTGTGCCTCATTAATATCGCGTTGATAATTTTATTAAATAATAGTATTAATGAAGGGTAGAGGTTATTTTTTTCCAATTATATGCACGCAAAAAAAGTTTGTCCAAAATTTATTTAGTAAAAATATAGAGTTTAATTTCTACATTTGTTAATATCAACCATAATTGTTGAATATCTGTCATGAACAGTCCCGGATTTTACTGCCCTTGTGCCCGCCAAATTTTACTTCCTTTTTCTTACAGTTCATGGAAAACGTATAAAAAAACTATTATTTTTTCTAAATTATTAAAAAAATCACTATTTTTATATATTTAGTTTAGTGTGTAGGCATACTGATATGGGTAGTAGTATATAAATAATTAGTACTTAAAATACACGGAAAAAACTAGAAAGTTATAAATTGGAGGAAATTTTACTAATGTTCATTTTCCTAGCAAATTTGTAAAAATTAAGAAATAAACTAAATCAAAAATATTTTAAAATACATAAATTTGAAGAGAAAATATAAACAATTTAACATATTATTTTAAGAAATAATGCAATAAAATAAAAGTACCTTTTCTAACATTAATTTAAATATGATAGAAACCTCTTTAAACCTATGTGGCCCGTGCCTAAACCCAGGACTAGTCCTGAGTTTGGTGGACTTTAAAGAGGACTTTTATATATATATATCATGTTCAAAGTCCACTAAGCTCACGACATATATCAACAACTGTTGATATCACCAAGTGGAGGGAATTGAACTGAACGTAACTACTGAATAAATGTTTTATCTTTGCTTATCAAAATGTTTGTTTTTATAAAAAGTGTAAAAATACAGACCGGAACTAGTTTTCCCTTAGATCTCCTCTCAATGCGCGCGGTATTCATCTCTTTAACACGAAAGTGTGTATTATTGTCAGACCTCGCTTATGGATCCAAATTGACCAATGAGCACTTTATTAAAAATGTGTGGACCTAAAGATGTGCAAACACTATTAAAATTACAATAATTTTTTTTATACTGGAAGTCTAACGAAAAGATCACCCCCTCCATTACCCCCTACCCCCCAGACTTATTTCTAGAACCGCTGGGGCTTGGGGACCCCATCTTGGTTGGGGATTACTTGTCATTAAATTAATGATTTTTTTTTGTTTGCGTTTCTTTGTTTTTTATTCATTTGAGTAAAACGTTTATTTTCTATAAAGTTTGGACAGAGTCCATGTTAAAGAAGATAATAATTTGGTCTCAAACCAAAGGTTTTGCTAGTTGATCTTAATATTCCAACCTTTCCCCAGACTGTTATTTAAAAGACAGCAGCAACCAGCGATAATACCAAGCGCACGTTGTTTGGTTCCAGGCACGTCCGCCAGGGGCGCGGAGCGGTTCCAATGTTCTTCCTCTTGCAAAGGTAAGGACCGACCCGGAGTTTTGCATTTCCCCGGATCAGACACGAACTCGGAGGAAGATGAAGACCCAGACAATGCCATAATGGAGACCAATCCAGATTTAGTTATCTATAGAAACAATAATTATGTTGATCATAACCTTATTTAATATCGGCTACATTGTCTTCTAAGTTAACAATTTTTTTTAAAAAAAGGGCAATATGCAACAAATTCCTATAAAATTAGTCATTATGACCTTATGGAATTATTTAATATATCACTGTTTGTAAATCCAATGGACGTATCTTTACTAACCCTCTCTCTCTCTCTCTTACAGTAAATTGTCCTCAAATACGTAACAGTCTTCTATCTACTTCAATGTAATATCACCGTCCACCGGAAACAAAAATAAAAATAGTTCAATTAAATTTGTAAGATCTCCACCTAGAGCTATGTTCAAGTAGATCAGATATTTTGATTGTTAATTTTATAAAATATACTGTAACATTTATATTTAAATTTGTAAACTTGGAGCTTCAAAAGCCCAGAACATTTGGGGAAGCACTGAGACAAAGGTATAGTCCGGCAGTTCCACTAGGATCGTGTCCGGCAGTTCCATCCCAGTGGAATCAACTGGAGCTTACGAGACTGTAGTACAGTCTGAACAAGATGTGCTCCCCTTGCCCTCTGACCTCAGTATGTCTTGGTTTCTCTCCAGCTGGAAGCAAGTTCCAGTACGAGCCTGGAGTGAGCTACTTGTTCCAGTACCGGGCCAGCACGGCCAGTTCCGTCAGTGGCACTTCAGTGGAGGAGGAGTCCCGCCATCTTGTGTCCGCCACTGCTGTCATCAGTGTCTTGTCGGCCTGCGAGCTGTCCCTGGAGGTGAGGAACCCTAGGGGCCCTGTCTGGGTGCTGGAAGACTCAAGTTGGAGTGACTCATGATGATAATACACGTACAGGGTGTCTCAGGGTAACGTCCCTCTGGAGCCAGGATGTGATATGAGGTCCGAGACATAGAGTGACAGGGCCAGGTACGGTACCTTGAACATCCGAGGGTGCCACCGCGGTGGGTAAAGGAAGTCAATCCCAGGCCCAGTCTCTAACACTTCTCAGCTCAATCCTCCTAGATTTAAAGCCTCTGGTAAACTAACGAGCTGGATTCTAGCCGCCGAGCAAAGTTATCAATACTCATATTCCCGTGTTCAGTTGGAGGACGCCCGCCTGGAGACGTCTGTCCCAGGGGAAGAGGAGAGGAGGTCCCAGCTGGACGCCGGGCGTCAGTCCGAGTTCACCTCGGCGCTGGGACGTCACCCCCTGCAGTTCTCGTACCAGGACGGGAAGATAGACCAGATCTGTCCCAGCAGCCACGACCCGGCGTGGGTCATCAACGTGAAGAGAGGGGTCCTATCGGTGTTCCAGAACTCCATGAGGCAGTTGACAGGGGACTACCGGGGCCACGAGGTAAGCTGTGGGTCAGGTCCCACTGTTGGTCTAGATACAGGGGCTCTCTAACATGTAACACTGGTGGTCTAGATACAGGGGCTCTCTAACATGTCACACTGGTGGCCTAGATACAGGGGCTCTCTAACATGTACCACTGGTGGTCTAGATACAGGGGCTCTCTAACAGTCACACTGGTGGCCTAGATACCAGGGCTCTCTAACATGTACCACTGGTGATCTAGATTACAGGGGCTCTCTAAACATGTAACACTGGTGGCCTAGATACAGGGGCTCTCTAAACATGTAACACTGGTTGGCCTAGATACAGGGGCTCTCTAACATGTAACACTGGTGGCCTAGATACAGGGGCTCTCTAACATGTACCACTGGTGGCCTAGATACAGGGGCTCTCTAACATGTAACACGGTGGTCTAGATACAGGGGCTCTCTAGCATGTAACACTGTGTGGTCTAGATACAGGGGCTCTCTAGCATGTAACACTGTTGGTCTAGATACAGGGGCTCTCTAACATGTACCACTGGTGGCCTAGATACAGGGGCTCTCTAACATGTCACACTGGTGGTCTAGATACAGGGGCTCTCTAACATGTCACACTGGTGGTCTAGATACAGGGGCTCTCTAGCATGTTCCACTGGTGGCCTAGATACAGGGGCTCTCTAACATGTCACACTGGTGGTCTAGATACAGGAGCTCTCTAACATGTCTCACTGTTGGTCTAGATACAGGGGCTCTCTAACATGTCACACTGGTGGTCTAGATACAGGGGCTCTCTAACATGTCACACTGGTGGTCTAGATACAGGGGCTCTCTACATGTAACACTGGTGGCCTAGATACAGGAGCTCTCTAACATGTCACACTGGTGGTCTAGATACAGGGGCTCTCTAACATGTCACACTGGTGGTCTAGATACAGGGGCTCTCTAACATGTCACACTGGTGGTCTAGATACAGGGGCTCTCTAACATGTACCACTGGTGGCCTAGATACAGGGGCTCTCTAGCATGTAACACTGGTTGGTCTAGATACAGGGGCTCTCTAGCATGTAACACTGGTGGTCTAGATACAGGGGCTCTCTATCATGTTACCACTGGTGGCCTAGATACAGGAGCTCTCTAACATGTCACACTGGTGGTCTAGATACAGGGCTCTCTAACATGTCACACTGGTGGTCTAGATACAGGGGCTCTCTATCATGTAACACTGGTGGCCTAGATACAGGGGCTCTCTAGCATGTAACACTGTTGGTCTAGATACAGGGGCTCTCTAACATGTACACTGGTGGCCTAGATACAGGGGCTCTCTAACATGTCACACTGGTGGTCTAGATACAGGGGCTCTCTAACATGTACCACTGGTGGCCTAGATACAGGGGCTCTCTAACATGTCACACTGGTGGTCTAGATACAGGGGCTCTCTAACATGTCACACTGGTGGTCTAGATACAGGGGCCTCTATCATGTAACACTGGTGGCCTAGATACAGGGGCTCTCTAGCATGTAACACTGTTGGTCTAGATACAGGGGCTCTCTAGCATGTAACACTGGTGGTCTAGATACAGGAGCTCTCTATCATGTAACACTGTTGGTCTAGATACAGGGGCTCTCTAGCATGTTCACTGGTGGTCTAGATACAGGAGCTCTCTATCATGTAACACTGTTGGTCTAGATACAGGGGCTCTCTATCATGTAACACTGTTGGTCTAGATACAGGGGCTCTCTAACATGTCACACTGGTGGTCTAGATACAGGGGCTCTCTATCATGTAACACTGGTGGCCTAGATACAGGGGCTCTCTAGCATGTCACACTGGTGGTCTAGATACAGGGCTCTCTAACATGTCACACTGGTCGCCTAGATACAGGGGCTCTCTATCATGTAACACTGGTGGTCTAGATACAGGGCTCTCTAACATGTCACACTGGTGGCCTAGATACAGGGGCTCTCTAGCATGTAACACTGGTGGTCTAGATACAGGGGCTCTCTATCATGTACACTGGTGGCCTAGATACAGGGGCTCTCTAACATGTCACACTGGTGGTCTAGATACAGGGGCTCTCTAGCATGTAACACTGGTGGTCTAGACCCAGGGGCTCTCTAGCATGTAACACTGGTGGTCTAGATACAGGAGCTCTCTAACATGTTACACTGGTGGTCTAGATACAGGGAGCTCTCTAACATGTCACACTGGTGGTCTAGATACAGGAGCTCTCTAACATGTCACACTGGTGGCCTAGATACAGGGGCTCTCTAACATGTCACACTGGTGGTCTAGATACAGGAGCTCTCTAACATGTCTCACTGGTGGTCTAGACACAGGGGCTCTCTAGCATGTAACACTGGTGGTCTAGATACAGGAGCTCTCTAACATGTCACACTGGTGGTCTAGATACAGGGGCTCTCTAACATGTCACACTGGTGGCCTAGATACAGGAGCTCTCTAACATGTCACACTGGTGGCCTAGATACAGGAGCTCTCTAACATGTCACACTGGTGGCCTAGATACAGGAGCTCTCTATCATGTAACACTGGTGGTCTAGATACAGGGGCTCTCTAACATGTAACACTGGTGGTCTAGATACAGGGCTCTCTAGCATGTTCCACTGGTGGTCTAGATACAGGAGCTCTCTAACATGTCTCACTGGTGGTCTAGATACAGGGGCTCTCTAACATGTCACACTGGTGGTCTAGATACAGGGGCTCTCTAACATGTAACACTGGTGGTCTAGATACAGGGGCTCTCTAACCATGTCTCACTGGTGTCTAGATACAGGGGCTCTCTAACATGTAACACTGGTGGTCTAGATACAGGGGCTCTCTATCATGTTACACTGGTGGTCTAGATACAGGGCTCTCTAACATGTCACACTGGTGGTCTAGATACAGGAGCTCTCTAACATGTCACACTGGTGGCCTAGATACAGGAGCTCTCTATCATGTAACACTGGTGGTCTAGATACAGGGGCTCTCTAACATGTCACACTGGTGGTCTAGATACAGGGGCTCTCTAGCATGTAACACTGGTGGCCTAGATACAGGAGCTCTCTAACATGTCTCACTGGTGGTCTAGATACAGGGGCTCTCTAGCATGTTACACTGGTGGTCTAGACACAGGGGCTCTCTAACATGTTACACCGGTGGTCCAGATACAGGAGCTCTCTAACATGTCTCACTGGTGGTCTAGATACAGGGGCTCTCTAACATGTCTCACTGGTGGTCTAGATACAGGGGACAAAGGGTCACATCTCTACCCTCCACTTCCTGGTCTCCTATAGAGGATTGTTGATGTCCACCACAAGAAATGCTCGTATTGTCCAATAGCTTCACGGGGAGACTCTTCTCTATCCAAACAAGATGCTGCTATTTTCAGGATTCGCAGACCTCACCTTACTAGAATCAAAGGACCTTGGTTCTTCTCCAGGTGCAGAACAACATAGATATATATTTAGTACAGAAATAATAGGTCCAACACTTTAGCTCAGCTGGTAGCCTGTGTGCCTACTAAACTAAGGGTACCGGGTTCAATACTCAACACAAACGAAAAATGTATCATGGTTGAAATGTGAGTTTCCACTGTCACAGTTATTTACTAACGGCCAGAGGTCTGGATGTTGTGTATCTTCTAGATTTAAGTTAGTGTTGTAAGTTGTGTGCTGATATACAGAGTGAGTTCTGGTAAACATGTGAAACACAACCAAACATCAGTTCTGATCAAGTCAATGTTTTGTTCGTGTGTAGACGGATGTAGCTGGAACGTGTGAGACGAGCTACTACCTTGTTCCCAATGAAGGATCGTCCTCGGTTACCGTCAGGAAGTCCAAGAACCTCAAGGCGTGTTCTCATCGGACGGACAGGTTCATCTCTCTCCCGTCGACATCCTACAGCGCTCCAGTCAGATCCTTGCCCTTGATCAAGTGAGAGCTCCTTAATCTAGTGTAGTTGTAGATTATACTCCCCCTCTTAAGTGAATATCTGGGTGCGCCATTGTCCCCTGTTGCTCCCATTTGACCCTAGCTGCTCCTTGCTCCCATTTGACGCCTAGCTGCTCCTTGCTCCCATTTGACCCTAGCTGCTCCTTGTTGTCAGGAGCACGCAGGATTGCGAGCAGACCATCACCGCGAACAGGACATTGCACGAGTCCTTCTGTAAGGAGGTCCATCTGTTCAGACCATTCTCCAACGGACAGAACGGGGCCGTGACCAGAGTGGAACAGAGACTGTCGTTCATTGAGACAAGACACAGTGCTGAGGATAGACCAGGTGAGGATAGACCAGGTGAGGAGAGGAGACCAGGTGAGGATAGACCAGGTGAGGAGACCAGGTGAGGAGAGACCAGGTGAGGAGTGGAGACCAGGTGAGGAGAGACCAGGTGAGGAGCGGAGACCAGGTGAGGAGTGGA
The DNA here is from genome assembly GCA_033556935.1 of Timema podura. NCBI lineage: Eukaryota > Metazoa > Arthropoda > Insecta > Phasmatodea > Timematidae > Timema > Timema podura. Next base: position 2,881,753 of record JAVRXN010000006.1, on the reverse strand, counting down.
GACCAGGTGAGGAGTGGAGACCAGGTGAGGAGACCAGGTGAGGAGTGGAGACCAGGTGAGGAGTGGAGACCAGGTGAGGAGAGACCAGCTGGTAAGGTGTGTTGTCTGTACATCTCCTCTCGGTTTGTCCCCAGTGGAGTCCCCTGTTCGAGCCTCCCTGCTGTTCCAACATCCCTCCAGGACGGGAGGGAACTCTGGCAGCCAGGAGGAACTGGTGGTCTCCCTCCTGAACCAACTAAGGGATGGTATGCAGGAGGGTGTCCAAGCTGATGCTCCGAGGGTGTTCGCCTCTCTTGTGAGGGCCCTCAAGACCTTGAGATATCCTCAACTACTCACTTTGTTCAGTCGCACTAAGGATCCTTCTGTCAGGTAAACTACTACTAAGGATCCTTCTGTCAGGTAAACTACTACTAAGGATCCTTCTGTCAGGTAAACTACTACTAAGGATCCTTCTGTCAGGTACACTACTACTAAGGATCCTTCTGTCAGGTAAACTACTAGCACTAAGGATCCTTCTGTCAGGTAAACTACTACTAAGGATCCTTCTGTCAGGTGAACTACTAGCACTAAGGATCCTTCTGTCAGGTAAACTACTACTAAGGATCCTTCTGTCAGGTACACTACTACTAAGGATCCTTCTGTCAGGTAAACTACTACTAAGGATCCTTCTGTCAGGTAAACTACTACTAAGGATCCTTCTGTCAGGTAAACTACTACTAAGGATCCTTCTGTCAGGTAAACTACTACTAAGGATCCTTCTGTCAGGTAAACTACTACTAAGGATCCTTCTGTCAGGTAAACTACTACTAAGGATCCTTCTGTCAGGTAAACTACTACTAAGGATCCTTCTGTCAGGTACACTACTACTAAGGATCCTTCTGTCAGGTAAACTACTAGCACTAAGGATCCTTCTGTCAGGTAAACTACTACTAAGGATCCTTCTGTCAGGTGAACTACTAGCACTAAGGATCCTTCTGTCAGGTAAACTACTACTAAGGATCCTTCTGTCAGGTGAACTACTAGCACTAAGGATCCTTCTGTCAGGTAAACTACTACTAAGGATCCTTCTGTCTGGTAAACTACTACTAAGGATCCTTCTGTCAGGTACACTACTACTAAGGATCCTTCTGTCAGGTACACTACTACTAAGGATCCTTCTGTCAGGTAAACTACTAGCACTAAGGATCCTTCTGTCAGGTAAACTACTACTAAGGATCCTTCTGTCAGGTGAACTACTAGCACTAAGGATCCTTCTGTCAGGTACACTACTACTAAGGATCCTTCTGTCAGGTACACTACTACTAAGGATCCTTCTGTCAGGTAAACTACTACTAAGGATCCTTCTGTCAGGTACACTACTACTAAGGATCCTTCTGTCAGGTAAACTACTACTAAGGATCCTTCTGTCAGGTGAACTACTAGCACTAAGGATCCTTCTGTCAGGTAAACTACTACTAAGGATCCTTCTGTCAGGTACACTACTACTAAGGATCCTTCTGTCAGGTACACTACTACTAAGGATCCTTCTGTCAGGTACACTACTACTAAGGATCCTTCTGTTAGGTAAACTACTAGCACTAAGGATCCTTCTGTTCTCGTGACACAATATTTACTATATTTAAAATAGGGGATGGGAAGTAAAGCCGTCGATTGTGGAATGTTAAATAACCCTGCAAGGTATGTGGAAATACATTTCCCGGTAAAATTGGTAGGCACTTTCACTCTCACTCATTGAAATTCAGTGTGGAAAGCAGCGTAGAACCATCACACTTCCCGAGCTCCCTTAGTACATGGTATTCTACCAGATGGTGCGGGCAGCACTAACCGGCTGAAGGGGTGAGTCCATTCCCAGCTCTGGCTGGAGATAAATCACAACAAACCAACCCTCGGGTTGGGAACTACTCATCATCATCATCATCATCACCTAACCTAGACTGTCACTTGTCCCTCAGGAGGTTCCTGGTGGACGCTCTGCCCCTCATGGGGACCGCTGAAGGGATGACCGCCATGACGGACCTCTTCAAGTCCGGGGAGGTCTCCAGCTCCGACATGGACTCCTGGATAACTTCCCTCTCTTTCCAGACCAGGATAACCTTGGACATGCTCCTGGAGGCATCTGTGAGTCTTGTCTAGTGTTAGGTCATCATCCTGGTCTATTAGACTAGATAACTTCCCTCTCTTTCCAGACCAGGATAACCTTGGACATGCTCCTGGAGGCATCTGTGAGTCTTGTCTAGTGTTAGGTCATCATCCTGGTCTATTAGACTAGATAACTTCCCTCTCTTTCCAGACCAGGATAACCTTGGACATGCTCCTGGAGGCATCTGTGAGTCTTGTCTAGTGTTAGGTCATCATCCTGGTCTATTAGACTAGATAACTTCCCTCTCTTTCCAGACCAGGATAACCTTGGACATGCTCCTGGAGGCATCTGTGAGTCTTGTCTAGTGTTAGGTCATCATCCTGGTCTATTAGACTAGATAACTTCCCTCTCTTTCCAGACCAGGATAACCTTGGACATGCTCCTGGAGGCATCTGTGAGTCTTGTCTAGTGTTAGGTCATCATCCTGGTCTATTAGACTAGATAACTTCCCTCTCTTTCCAGACCAGGATAACCTTGGACATGCTCCTGGAGGCATCTGTGAGTCTTGTTTAGTGCTATGTCATCATCCTGGTCTATTAGACTAGATAACTACCCTCTCTTTCCAGACCAGGACACCCTGTATATTCTCCAACATTTACAATCCAAATATTTTTCCAAGAATCCAAACTCACAATATTAAAAAAAAAACTTATGTGGTTAAAAAAAATACTTAAACAAAACGGCCATTTTTTATTTGTATTAGAAGGTGATGTTGATTATACACTAGAACCTGGTTAATCGGAACTAAATTATGACCTAAGCTTGTTCGGATTAACCGTGAGATTACAGGGATACAGTATTTACACCAATTTTAAATCACAGTTGAATGAGTTTAATTAAATGTTCATTTATTTAACTTATGTATACCACGTGATATGAAAGGTAATTATTGTTAGTTACGGTAAAACACATTGTGTTGGTATCACTGTTTCTTACCATTCTCTTTTAACTTTGAGAGTGATTAACAATAAAATATATATTTCACGTGATTTAATTTTTATCCCCGTTTTCTGAAAAGTGTGTTTGGATTATCCGAAATTTCAGTCTAACGAGGTTTTACTGTATTTACAGTTTGGTGGCACTCAAGTGAAACAGAAAGATAACTAATAACAGTCACAACATCCGACATCCAGAACTTTCACAATCTGGGACATCTGGGTATCAATTACATCCAACACTTGTTTGTCTCCACAGTCACTGCTGGAAGTGTACCCCAGTGGGGCCACAACACTGAGTGTGTCGGCCATGGTACACAGTTTCTGTTCGGAGACTACGGACTGCGCCGAGCTGGGGGCAGTCAGGGACATCATGACGAGGCTCGAGGGGCCCCTAAGGGACCACTGTGGGTCCAGCGGGGACCCTCGGACCGAGAAACTTCTTCTGCTGGCACTCAAGGCGGTGGGGAATGCAGGGGTCCTGGTGGGGCCACCAGACTCTCTCAGGAAGTGTCACGAGGTAAGGTACCCCCAGGGGGGTAAGGGCCTGCTTGCTGAGTGAAAGTCAAGGACAAGTCTCAACTGACAGAGAGGAGAGTAGTTATGCTTCATCTCACCTTTAACCAGTCTTTTCCTCCTCGCCCCGCCCACGCAGACACTCTTATACCCTCTCACTCTGTTTGTATGGACTCTCTATCCTCGTCACTAAACTAGGAATACGTTATCATCTCTAATCAAAGATGAAATATTTTATTTACCCAATACACAATCATACACCAATCCTGGTTTCCTTGGAGATGTAAGCAAACAATGATTGTAAAACTGAGCCACAGCGCACGCAGCGGATAAAGCTGAAAGTTCTCTGGGAAAATAAGGTTTCCGTTGGAAGCTCCTATTTGTCCCGATAGTCTCGAACCCCTGACCTTTAAAATGAGTGTTCGTTTGTCAAAATAGGCCGAGATGGAGTAAATGGCCGAGATAGCCAAGATTTGTCAGTTACGGTTAAAACTGCATCTAAATATCATCATAAACAGCCACTGGCTGGGTCTGTTTGGAATATAGTCCCTCCACCCCCCTTGACCCATCCTCTTCTCCTTCATCTCTTCCATTGGCCTTCCTCTCAGCCTCACACCCCCCACCTCTATATCCAACATCCTCCTGGCATCCTTTCTCTCTCCATTCTCCTCACATGGCTATACCACCTTAGTCATGACTTCTCTATCTGTCCGGGACTGGATTCTTCCTCTACTATTCCTCTTACTCTCTCATTTCTCCTCCTCTCCTGGCTGGATCTTCCTCTACCTATTCCTCTTACTCTCTCATTTCTCCTCCTATAAATGTCTGGATCTCCTCTCAAATTCTCTTTACTCTCTTATTTCTCCTCTCCCCTGGACTGGATCATTCCTCTCTATTCCCTTACTCCTCATTCCCTCTCTCTGCCTGGATCTTCCTCTACTATTCCTCTTACTCTCTCATTTCTCCTCCTCTCCTGGACTGGATCTTCCTCTACTATTCCTCTTACTCTCTCATTTCTCCTCCTCTCCTGGACTGGCTCTTCCTCTACCATTCCTCTTACTCTCTCATTTCTCCTCCTATCAAATGTTCTCACGCCGATCCTACTTCTCAGAAATCTCATTTCAATATAAATATAATTTAAATTGAAAAATTATGGCTCAACACGGGAGTCAAACCCGGCACCTTTGGCTCAGTATGGCAATGCTCTCGACCACTGAGCTATCCAGGGATCATCTCTTGCCCAGGGTCATTCGTCACTCATATTTTAAGGCAGAGTCTGTGATGGACGTGTGGAAATCTTCAGCTATAGAGCAGTTATCAATTAAGATCACGAGCTATCAGTGAAAGCAGCCATCTCAAGCTAGGGAGGACTCTATAATGCCAAAGATCCCGAGTTCGATTCCTGTGTCCGAAGGTTATTTTTCAATTTTATAGAAAAAACCGGCTGAGCCGTTTTATCGTCATTTCTACCGTCAAAAGGATTATCAAACTCCTGTTCCTCCTGATATATCCCCTGGGTCTGTTGAACTTTATGTTCCTGCTGATATATCCCGGGTCATGTTGAACTCATGTTCCTGCTTATATCCCCTGGGTCATGTTGAGCTCATGTTCTCCTGATATATCCCCGGGTCATGTTGACTCATGTTCCTGCTTATATCCCCTGGGTCATGTTGAACTCATGTTCCTCCTGATATATCCTGGGTCATGTTGAACTCATGTTCCTGCTTATATCCCTGGGTCATGTTGAGCTCATGTTCCTCCTGATATATCCGGGTCATGTTGAACTCATGTTCCTCTGATATACCCGGGTCATGTTGACTCATGTTCCTCCTGATATATCCCGGGTCATGTTGAACTCATGTTCCTCAATATATCCCGGGTCGTGTTGAACTCATGTTCCTCCTGATATCTCTCCAGCCTGACAACCCCGTGGGGTGCGTCTTGCCGCCATCTCGGCGTACCGACGCCTGCCTTGCGACGAGTCCTCGCGCCACCACCTCCTGGACACCTACACCGACAGGAGGGAGGACACGGAGGTGAGGATAGCAGCCTATCTGGCCGTCATGAAGTGTCCTAGCGCTCGCACCCTCAGACGCATCAAGGACACACTTTACAGTGAGGATGTGAATCAGGGTATGTAACACTTTGGTACTATATTACCTCCTGATGTAGCTCACCTCCTGGTGTAGCTCACCTCCTGATGTACTCACCTCCTGTGTAGCTCACCTCCTGGTGTAGCTCACCTCCTGATTATATCCGAGCCACCTCCTGGTGTAGCTCAACTCCTGTGTAGCTCACCTCCTGATGTATCTCACCTCCTGGTGTAGCTCACCTCCTGAATGGTATAGCACCTCCTGATGTAGCTCACCTCCTGATGTACTCTCACCTCCTGTGTAGCTCACCTCCTGATAGTCTAACCTCACCTCCTGGTGTAGCTCACCTCCTGGTGTAGTACTCCAATCACTCCTGAGTATATCGATACGCACCTCCTGGTGTAGCTCACCTCCGTAAGCTCACCTCCTGGTATAGCTCACCTCCTGATATAACTCAACCTCCTGCTTCTCACAACCATCTTAACAGTTGAGTATCAGGCTTTGTGAATTGAATCTGACTTTGGGGAATGCTAGGGTCGGCGTGAAACGGGGACAAAATTATAAGTAATTTTCCACTTCAAACTGAAAATTTATTTTTAAGATTTATAAATTTAATCGAAGCATAGCCTTCCCATTCATTAAAAATAATAATCAAAAAATCTGAAGTTTTTGGCAATTTTATCAGAAATTGATAAAATGTTGTAGTTTCATTTAAGTTATAATTTAGTGGTATATCAAAATTTTATTGGATAGGGTCAGGCAAAGTGACAAAAAACTGTGAACTGGCCGCGGTTATAAATCTGAGGAATAATTTGAAATTCTGTAAAATTGTAGATTTTTTTAAGGAAAAAAAATGTGTACACTCAAAATGTTTATATTGATTTATTTTTAAATTGTAAGTTTGAAAAATAAAAACTAAATATTATTTTGTCTAACAAGTGTCAGGTAGACTAAGGTAAGGTACAAAAACCAAGGCCTAATGCAAATATTATGATTCTGTATTTTTAATCAAGGATTTTGGGTTGGATATAAATAAATTTTAAAATTCATAAAAATGAACTCTTAAATAAAAAGTATATGGTGGATTAAACAACCAAGTCATTATATTTGTTAACTATAGTTATAGCCTGTTCTAAATATCATGTTCTTTAAAGTGAAAAAAAATGAACCTGGACACGGGAATCGAATCCTGGACCTTTGGCTCAGTACGCCAATGCTCTGACCACTGAACTATCCAGGAGTCACATTTTGAGAGGTCTTGCGTACTTACTGGTGCTTGAAATAGTTCTTATTAAGTTTTGTTTTCGACAAATATATTTTATTGTGATGACGACACATGTTTATTTAAATAATATCTTTAACTTTGACATTTTAACAGTTGATTATGTCAAGAAAAAGATTTGTTTAATGTTGGGGCCTCCATATTCTTAAATCGTGCCTGTTACCTTAGAACACTGTAAGGTGGAAAGGCCGCCTTGCCACTATGGTACACCCCGCAGTCAAGGTAAGACTGCCGCCCTCAGGGTAGACGAGGTGTACATTAGATGAACACGTGTGTTTGTTTCCAGTCGCCTCGTTCGTTTGGACGCATCTAACAAACCTGCAGGAGACATCCAGTCCCGACAAACAGACCTGAAGGACATGGTCGCCAACGACTTCCTCAAGAACAAGTTCAAAACGGACGTCAGGAAGTTCTCAAGGAACTACGAGGCCTCCCTATTCTCCGAGATCCTCAACGCGGGCGGGACAGTCGACAGCAACGTCATCTTCTCGCCAGAGTCGTACCTCCCCCGCTCCGCCAGCCTCAACTTGACGGTCGACCTTTTCGGAGAAGCTTTCAACGTCCTGGAGTTCGGGGGTCGGGCGGAGGGTCTGGAACAATACGTGGAGGATCTCTTCGGACCGGACGGATACTACCCGGACAAGTCGTTGAGGAAGACGTTGAGGAACATCAAAGACAGTTCAGGAGTCAACAGGAAGAGATTGAGACGGTATCAGCGCGTTGGCCCGTTCGTTCGACGTGAAGGGTAAGCTGGACAGAGCAGCTAGAGCGTCTTTATACGCCCGCGTGTTCGGGAACGAGCTCAAGTACTCTCAGTTTGAAGGTCTAGAGGACGTGACAGGAGGACTGGCCGGTCTCGCCAGCCCTTGGGAGGTGCTGTCGAGGCTTCTCAGCGGTAACACCGTCGACTTCTCCAAGTCGCTCGTCTTCGTTGACGCGTCTTACGTCATTCCCCACGTCCATCGGTCTGCCCCTCGAGTTCGCCGTCAATGGAAGTGCTTCGATCGCTCTGAAGATGGGTGGGAAGATCGACCTTGAAGAACTGTGGACTAGAGGATCGATGGATGTTCAAGGTCATGTCATGCCGAGTGTCGCCGTCGAGTTCTCAGGACTCATGTCCGTCGACGCCTTCGTGAGCAAGTCGGGTGTCCGCTCGGTGAGCACGCTTCGTTCCAACACGTACCTCGACGGAAAGGTGAAGGTGCAGAACGGGAAGATCGCGGATGTAAAGATAAATGTTCCTCGCGACAAGGTCGACATCTTGGATGTGACCTCAAACTGTTCCTTGTTGGCGGTGCTCCGGAGTCTCAGGAGATTGTCGAGCTACGAGGCGTCATGGAGGACAAGGAGCGGCACAAGGCCTGCACCCCACAGATCCTCAGCACGCTGACAGGGATGCAGCTCTGTGGGGAGCTCTCCTACAGGAATGCTTCCAGATTCCCTGATTCCCCTTATTTCCCCCTTACTGGTCCCTTCATCTTGAGCGTCTCCGCTGACAAGACCGACGTGTTCGACTCCTACGAGTTGAACTACCGGGCGTTCGGGAGTTGACCAAGTTCAAAGATCAGATGACGTATCAGTTGAATGTGGACACCCCTGGGTCGAGAGTTGACCGGAAACTGAAGCTGCTCTTCTCCCTGGACAACTCGAACAAAGCCGTGAAGGTCAACGTGTATGACCCCGTTCTTCAGACTGGAGACCGACGCCAAACTGGAGGACGACCTCAACGGGAAAGGTTTCGACGTGTCTGTTCGGTTGAACGACGACGAGGTATTGGATGCCAGGGGCGCCGTGCGGGCGTCTTTCAACGGTAACATGGGTCGCTACCAGCCGTCCTTCTCGTTGACAGTCATGAACCGGAAGTTGGTAGACTTGACAGGAAGGGTCGACTTTGTCACCGGCTCCAAGTACATAGGGGACTTCAACCTCTTAGGATTCACCAAGGATCCCGTCCTTATCTCAGGTTGGACTTTATTTTAGGGTATTTTAGGGTATTTTTACTAGGAATTCTTCACTTCAAGTTTTGACTCGAGTTGTTGTTTTTTTAATCAGAGTTTGAGTAATATGACGCCATATTAGTAATAAATGCATGTATTGTTTTTGTTGTTGAAAATAGCTACAATCACACAGATTCAGATTTTAAAAATAGATTTAATATAATATGGTTTAACAAGTGAGGTATTTTGAGATGATAACAAAAGTAAGTTTTGAGCGGCTCTCGTTGCTATGAAATATTACAGTAACATCGAATAAAATACTTTAAACTCGTAATTTTCGAGATAAAATTGAATATATAAAATATTATAATGTTATAATGTTTCGTATTTTGTAGAAAACTTTGAGCCGTGTTTCGAACAACTGGAACTTGAATTTTCGAGTACAAGCACAGCCGTAGTTTCTATTATGATTTTTTTAATCACCGTTTATCACCTGTTCAGTTTGTACGATTATTACTTTAACGGGATAGGGATTAGGAAGGAGGCGTTTAGAAGACGTGTACCCGCATTTGCACTGAATAAAAGTGGAAAACTATTTAGGGAAAACCACCCTCAGTAGACCCAACCGTGATTCAAACCTCGGTCTCCCTATCATTATCCCGCCAGTCGAACATGAGAACGACGCCTTAGACCGTGCGGCCACTGAATCGTATCTCCCCAGTTTATTGAATTGTACCCGGATAACTTAAAAGTTAGTTATTTATTTATTTGAGGTTATTAATGAGAACTTTTTGAACAGACTGATTATATCAGTACACGACTTGTCACCTAAATTAAATATAGAAGACACAACATCCAGCCCCCAGTTCATCACCCTGAAAGGGTAAACCCACATTTTACCAATGAGAACACCGAGAATAGAACCCGGCACCCTTAGCTTAGTAGGCAGACTGAACTAAGGTGTCAGATTCCAGTGTATTTATCAAATGTACTAAGTCACGTGACGTGACGTCACGATACAGGTGACCTGAACGTGGACCGCGAGAAATGGGAGGTATCCGCATCGTTCAAGGCCGACGCGATCAACGTATCCGTTCACAGCAGCGCCCGGTTCAACTACGACTCCATGAGCGTCAAGGCCACGGCGCAGTACGGGTTGCCTGGACGCAAGGAGCAGAGTGTTGTCTTCTCCGCCAAGACCCAGCGCAGCCTCAAGGGGACTCTTGCCCAGCGCAGCGCCTACCTCAACATTCAGGTAGGACTCGTGACGGGGTAGCTGGGAGAGGGACACTTGGACCCTAGAGCCATAGAGCCATAGAGCCACAGAGCCACAGAGCCATAGAACCCTTGTATCCTTAAGGAGATTCTAGGATCTGAGGAGTTGTCAAATTTTAGATATGACTTTTTTTTCTTCAAAATATTGAATTGTAATTTGTTTTATAGCTCAAACAATTTATTATTATTTAGCACCGCGTCTTACCACCCGTTAGGGTTATACGTTTAAGTACTAATTACGCTAATGGATTAGGTATTGGGAAGGTTGAATTTATAGGAAGTGAACCCACATTTGCGTGTAGGGAGAGTGGAAAATCATTTAGGAAAAACCACCCCCAGTTCACCCGACCGAGATTCGAACCTTGATATCCCCGTCCTGGCTGAGCTTGTGACGTCACTCACTACACAACACATCTGATTGGCTGAGCTTGTGACGTCACTCAGTACACAAGACATCTGGTTGGCTGAGATGTGACGTCACTCACTACACAAGACATCTAACTGGCTGAGCTTGTGACGTCACTCACTACACAATACACCTGACTGGCTGAGCTTGTGACGTCACTCAGTACACAATACACCTGACTGGCTGAGCTTGTGACGTCACTCACTACACAATACACCTGACTGGCTGAGCTTGTGACGTCACTCACTACACAATACACCTGACTGGCTGAGCTTGTGACGTCACTCAGTACACAATACACCTGACTGGCTGAGCTTGTGACGTCACTCACTACACAATACACCTGACTGGCTGAGCTTGTGACGTCACTCACTACACAATACACCTGACTGGCTGAGCTTGTGACGTCACTCACTACACAATACACCTGACTGGCTGAGCTTGTGACGTCACTCACTACACAATACACCTGACTGGCTGAGCTTGTGACGTCACTCACTACACAATACACCTGACTGGCTGAGCTTGTGACGTCACTCAGTACACAATACACCTGACTGGCTGAGCTTGTGACGTCACTCAGTACACAAGACACCTGACTGGCTGAGCTTGTGACGTCAGTCAGTACACAAGACATCTGATTGGCCAAGCTTGTGGCGCTAACCTGGCAGGACCTTGATATTATTTGCTAACAAGCAGCGTGTCGCTCTCTATCCTGGAATAGTTTTTACTGTACTGATTGTCGTCGTCGTGTGACCCTCAGATGTCGGCGTTCCCTCAGTACGGCGTCGAGCTCTCGTTGGATGAGCAGCGCAGCAGTGACTACCTCGAGAGAAGGGCCCAGCTGGGTCTCGGTGAGGTACAGTGGCAGACCGGCTTCCAGAGACGACACAAGATCACAGAGGACCACACCGAACTATCCACCCTGGTCTATGTCACTTGTCCCAAGAGGGGTGTGGACTACAAGCTGGACCTACTCTACCAGGTACATGCCAGGGGCACACAACTACGTCAAGGGGGGGACAAACTATGACTGAACTGCTCTTCTTGAGGAATGGCTGGTCAGGACATGGGGAGTGGCTCTTAACAGTTGGAGTGGGGGTTCCTAAAGGGACAAACTATGACTAAACTGCTCTTCTTAAGGGATGGCTGGTCAGGACATGGGGAGTGGCTCTTAGCAGTTGGAGTGGGGGTTCCTAAAGGAACAAACTATGACTGAGCTGCTCTTCTTGAGGGATGGCTGGTCAGGACATGGGGAGTGGCTCTTAGCAGTTGGAGTGAGGGTTCCTAAAGGAACAAACTATGACAGAACTGCTCTTCTTGAGGGATGGCTGATCAGGACATGGGGAGTGGCTCTTAGCAGTTGGAGTGAGGGTTCCTAAAGGAACAAACTATGACTGAGCTGCTCTTCTTGAGGGATGGCTGGTCAGGACATGGGGAGTGGCTCTTAGCAGTTGGAGTGAGGGTTCCTAAAGGAACAAACTAAGACAGAACTGCTCTTCTTGAGGGATGGCTGGTCAGGACATGGGGAGTGGCTCTTAGCAGTTGGAGTGGGGGTTCCTAAAGGAACAAACTATGACTGAGCTGCTCTTCTTGAGGGATGGCTGGTCAGGACATGGGGAGTGGCTCTTAGCAGTTGGAGTGAGGGTTCCTAAAGGAACAAACTATGACTGAACTGCTCTTCTTGAGGGATGGCTGGTCAGGACATGGGGGAGTGGCTCTTAGCAGTTGGAGTGAGGGTTCCTAAAGGAACAAACTATGACTGAACTGTTCTTCTTGAGGAATGGCTGGTCAGGACATGGGGAGTGGCTCTTGGCAGTTGGAGTGAGGGTTCCTAAAGGAACAAACTATGACTGAACTGCTCTTCTTGAGGGATGACTGGTCAGGACATGGTGGAGTGGCGTTTAACATTTAGGGTAAAGTTCCTAAATACTTATGTTTGGAGCATTGCACCTTATGGCTGTGAAACATGGACCAACGCCGAACGTGGTGCTGCAGAAGAACGTTGAACATATCACTGAACGTGGTGCTGCAGAAGAACGTTGAACATATCACTGAACGTGGTGCTGCAGAAGAACGTTGAACATATCACTGAACGTGGTGCTGCAGAAGAACGTTGAACATATCACTGAATGTTGTGCTGCAGAAGAACGTTGAACATATCACTGAACGTGGTGCTGCAGAAGAACGTTGAACATATCACTGATGGAGATTATATCGGGTACAGAAGTGCTAAGAAAACCTTGGAAAGGGGTCTCATATCTTGCCCTTCAGGTCTATTTTACAAGCCACGCTCGACTTGGGACCGAAGGCCTTACGTACCATCCGAAGGAAGTTGTTCTACGGATTTGTTTGGCTCGGTAAGTATTTGTTGATCCCAGCCGGGTCTGAACGCACGAAATTTGGGCAGGGATGCGAGAACTTTACCCCAGGACCCCCAAGTTCCTCTGACCGTATTTCTCTAATCTTGGTAGTTTTATGAATATAATCCCCCCCCCCTTCTATTTGGGGAACCACAGTGACCTCTTGGAGGACTTATCTTCTCTGTTGCTGGCATCCACACTCGGGGAGTAGCCAAACTAACTAACTAACTAACGATACCAATGTGTGTGGATGTGTCTCTCCGGGTGTTCATGGTGTGAATGTTACAGAGGCTTCCATCCGTCCTAACTGCCCACGCCCTGGTGAACACACCCAGCAAACTGTGGGGCTCTCTCAAGGTCACGAGGGCCCCATCGGGCCAACAAGACATCAAGGTGGAGCTAGAGGTGCCCTGGTGGACCGGGTCTGCCAAGGGCCGCGTCAGCCGCCCGGGACTGAGGAGGATCGAGGGAACGGTCGAGGCCGAGTGGACGTCCCGCGGGGGCAAGACGGGCGGGTTGACCCTGAACGGGGCCTTGGACAACCTCAGCGACGCCAGGAGTGTGGTGTTCAAAGGGACGCTGGAGGCGGGGGGTGCGGTGGACGCCAGCCTGGTCGCCGGCCTCTCCTCGAGAAGTAGCGACATAGATCTGTGGGTCATCGGCACCCGGGAGCAGACACATTCTCTGGAAACATCACCTGCTCCAGGAACAGGTAGGAGCCTCTGTGTGAGTTCAGGCCTCATGTTGTGGTCAGGAGCGTGTGTGCACAGTCTCACGATACTCTCTCTCTCTATGTTACCAGTTACTACTCCCTGACTACCAAGGTCCAGGTCGGGCCCAAGACATACTTCACCAAGCTGGTACTTCTCAACGAGAGAGGAGAGAAAGCTATAGCAGTGGACCTGCAGCTCGTTAGACGAGTCACTCTGGCGTCCAAGGTAGCTCCTTATAGCACCGTCAGCTCTGGTTGTATCAACACATGTTGATTGTAGCACTGTCAGCTCTGGTTTTATCAACACATGTTGACTGTAGCACTGTCAGCTCTGGTTATATCACCACATGTTGATTGTAGCACTATCACTGCTGGTTATATCAACACAAGTTGATTGTAGCACTGTCACTGCTGGTTATATCAACACATGTTTATTGTAGCACTGTCACCTCTGGTTATATCAATACATGTTGATTTTAGCACTGTCACTGCTGGTTATATCACCACATGTTGATTGTAGCACTGTCACAGCTGGTTATATCAATACATGTTGATTGTAGCACTGTCACTGCTGGTTATATCAACACATGTTGATTGTAGCACTGTCACTGCTGGTTATATCAACACATGTTGATTGTAGCACTGTCACCGCTGGTTATATCACCACATGTTGACTGTAGCACTGTCACCGCTGGTTATATCACCACATGTTGATTGTAGCACTGTCAGCTCTGGTTATATCAACACATGTTGATTGTAGCACTGTCACTGCTGGTTATATCACCACACGTTGATTGTTACACCGTCACAGCTGGTTGTATCAACACACGTTGATTGTAGCACACCTCTGGTTATAGCAACACATGTTGATTGTAGCACCATCACCTCTGGTAATATCAACACATGTTGATTGTAGCACACCTCTGGTTATAGCAACACATGTTGATTGTAGCACTGTCACTGCTGGTTATATCACCACATGTTGACTGTAGCACTGTCAGCTCTGGTTATATCAACACATGTTGATTGTAACCACAGAGTCTGAAGGAATGTAAAGGCTGCGTTGATCATGATATGTGTGTTGACAAGGACATAGTTGATATCCAGAGAAGTGAAAAGCACATTTTTTTAATTCCAAGCAAACCAAAAGAGATGCTATGAAATATTCTCGGAAATGAAGAAAAGCTCAAATATTTTCTGTTAAATTCTATGCTTGGCAAAATATTATATTCTGCTTATTAATACAACTCTATACAGAAAAATCGTTTATGAAATGTTTTATGCTTCAATTGTTCGTTAGATTTCATTACAATATTATAAGTATAGCTATTATCCCGGCATGCAATTCAATTACTTCAGATTCTTTCATTCATACGAATATTAATTTTCTATGAACAAAACAGTAAGACCTTGCTTTGTTCCACTATGGCGTAGTTTATAAGATAGGGCCATAGTGTAATCAGTCAAGGTAAGACTGTACCTTGCTTGGTTCCACCATGGTGTATCTTATAAGATAGGGCCATAGTGTAATCAGTCAAGGTAAGACTGCTACCTTGCTTGGTTCCACTATGTGTAGCTTATAGATAGGTCATAGTGTAATCAGTCAAGGTAGATGTACTGCTTGTTCCACTATGGTGTAGGTTATAAGATAGGTCATAGTGTAATCAGACAAGGTAAGACTATGTTTCTCGTTCTCCTCAGATCACGTTCAAAGACAAGGAGAAAGGTTTAGAGTTCGAGATGTTCTGGGACAAAGACTCCGACCCGGATAAGAGGGTTTCCTTCCTCGCCCGCAGCGACCACGACAAGAGGGAGCTCTCCATAGAGATACCTGGGGACTACGCGCGGGTCGAGATGTCTCAGCTGTGAGTTCCCGATAACTGTGAGACGTGAGACGTGAGATGAAGGTGTTCCCTGGTAACGGGTGGAGACTGTATTCGCTGCTGATGACGGCCTAATGTGTACATTTGCACCGCTCTCATCCTTACCCCGTTAGTGTAAATATTCAGGCTGGGTGGACTGACGGAGATATCTCCTGAAACTATTTCCACTCTGCCTTCACTCGTCCTAACGAGATCTTGAACCAACCGAGTCTGCTGCCACTGGACAGAGAGGTAGTGGCTGCCTCTTGAAGAAAATAGATCGTCACCCCCAATCCCCCGACCTAGGTTTCATTCTATCAGGAACTCATCAGGAGAGACATTTTATTGAGGAGGCAGCAAGCACAGCAGTGTAAAGTGTGGAGGCTAACCTCGTGTCTCTTGTGTTGTCCAGCCCCGACGGGGTGAGAGGAACCTTGGAGTGGAGTGGACACAAGAAGGTTGACAGCCGGTTCACCTGGGACTCTGGCCCCGGGTCCGGGGGTGTGCTCGTCGAACTGTCCACCCCCTTCGTCGGTCTGAAGGAGCAGACCCTGGGAGCGAGGTACAACCTGTCCGACCAGCACCTGGTGGCGGAGGTGAGGGGAGTGATATTGTGTAACCAGTCGTGGATCGTTCAACAACATAACACTTTCCTCCAAGGCTGGGCTTATATTCATGCATAGCGCATAGCGCATAGTGCACAATTCATAACAAATATACATAGAGTGTCTTTTATTAATAGAAAATGGCCTAACCCCTTTGCACTACTAGATAATGTCTCTAAAAACTACTTCAATAAACGTTTAACTCGAAAAACAACGCTAGTTAGCATAATTTAAGTGTTCTGAAAATTGAAAAATGACACCTGGACACGGGAATCGAACCCGGGACCTTTGGCTTAGTACGCCCGGGTTCGATTCCCGTGTCCAGGTGTCATTTTTCAATTTTCAGAATATGATATCTAGATGGAGTAATTCCCACTAACAAGCATAAATAATAGCTCTGGCTATTAATTCATAATTTAAGTGGTGAGTGTATTATTAAAAATAAAATTTAATTATTCTTTTCTTTGGTTCCGTTTTTAATAACTGTCATGAATACTATGGTGGACCCAATGTAAATAGAGGATAAAGGTAGAGATGATTTTGTCATTGCTTACGTCACTCGCTACACAGTAATTACATTTTAATACGGAGACAGACAGACAAACATACATATCTGTTTTAAATAAGTAGAGTAATAACTTAATTGTACACTAGTGTGGATTTTAAAGGTGTATTTGTTATTTAAAGTTCCAAACTATAACCTGATTTTTAACAAATTAGTTTGTCCTCCCCGGGGCTGTGTATATGTAACGCACTTTCTTGTGTAGTGAGTGACGTCACAGGCTCAGCCAATCCGATTTCTTTCTCTGCCATGACGCTACCTTCTATTCTCTTTACATTGGGTACTTTTACTTCTCAATAACGGTATAAAAAATATAATATCGTTCCTCTTTATTTTCAATCCTTTTATGCAATCGTAGTCAATGACTCTAAAACAAATACTGTTCGTTAATAACAAACAAGTATGGCTTCCACAAGGTATTTCAAACATGAACAGAAGACAGTTTCTGTCTCTTCTCGTGTTCTCATTGGCTGATACAAGGGCTGGCTATTCCAGTCCGTGCGTTGTACGTAATCCACTGTGTGTTGGTTATGAGCGCCACCATTGATAATGATGCGTTTTACTTTTACTTGGGTCGAAAACACTGGTTTGCACATCAGAATATTGGAACAATTATCACCATAAGAGGAAATATTAATATAATAATATAAAATACAAATAGTAACTAAATTTTTAACATTCTTTCTTATAATCCATTCAGTATAACATTCATACATTCAGTTAAGTGTTAAATTACTTGTCTGGGGTTTGGTTGTTGAGTTCACCATATCATTATAGTTGTTTCTGAGCCACTAAAAGACAGTAGTGTATTAGGGCTCTAAAACACATTTATCTTGAATTTGAAAAACAATATTAAATTTTGGTGAGGATTTGAGGCTCGAATCTGAAAGTTTCTCGAATACTCGAATATCCTTGAGGATTCAAGGGCCCATCCCTATTTATTTTTACCAGAACCCTTGGCAGGATAAAAAGCTTCCCAAAGGACTCCCTACACAAATCAGGCTATATAAATATTCTAGACACAGTGACGTCACATGCACTAGATAACCTGAGCACTTTACGCCAGTGGTATTCAAGATATTTTGTTCACGTATCCCCTAAGATATTTTCCTGTGGGTACACCTACCTCAGCTAAGGGTGAATACCACTGCTCTAGAGTACTGAGGGTGTGGTGTTCCGGATGAGAGACCCCAGTGGGGTACACCGATCCCTCAATTCAACTAATGATCGGAACCCACTTTTGGTAAGGCTTGCTAGACGCTCACCTAACACTAGCTGGCTGGGTAATTGCGGAGTGGGAGTCTAACTCTAAATGAATTCTGGTGCGGTTATTCGACCTACCCTCTCACTGATTGTTCCAGGGCGAGATCTCATGGCAAGGGAAGGAGGCCAGGCTGGAGGCTCACGTCACCACAGACCGTGCCTCACCCTCCATCCTGCATGTCACAGGGAGCCTCACCGTGAACAGTTCCATCCCGTTGATACCCTCCGTCAGCGCGCACCTCGACCATCACGACAATAACACGCTGACCCGCGTCGTCACGACGAGCTTGCAGTTCGAGCACGCAGACCGGCGCTCACGGTTTCTGTCAGAGTGGACGCTGGGTGACGCGACGCTGGAAGGGAACGTCTCTTGGGAGGGCGTTGGCCAGTCACTCAGTACGGACCTTTATTTCTTGAGCGGTCACGACAATCTCGACGCTCGTCTTCAGGTTACTTGGAGTGAGAAAGAGAGGAGAACTGTCTCTGTGGAGGTGAAGAGTGAGAGTGGGTCAAGGTTCCGCAAGTTCTTTAGGGTCATCACGCCTTTCAAGGAATTCCGGGACTCACACCTGGAACTGTTCAACAGGAATGACGAGTCGGGGGTACACATGAAGATGGATGTTATGTGTGTCTTGATGACGGCTTACATGGAGCTGAAAGGGAGAGTGAACGAGACGGTGGAAGGCTCTTGTAGGGCGCGTGTATTTAAAACGAGAACCTGGGCTGTCAACTTCACCCACAACACCAAGGTTGGGGTGCTTGAAGAGGCCATAACTGTCAGCGCCGACAACAAGACGCTGTACAGCCTGGACCTTCATGGTGAAGTGGAATCTTTTCCTGACAATATGGATCTACACCTGTCGCTGAAAGGCGAGGGTAAAGCTGTTAAAGGGAATATATTGCGACACCAGGACGACACCAGCTCAAGGACAGCTGTATACGGCGTGTGGGATGAGGCAATGATCAGGGCTGAGGTTGTCAGCAGGTTCCAAATGGAGGGTGCGTCTGTCTTCCACAACCACGAGGTTATACTGTCGAGCACCTTCCTGAAGAACGACACGAGGTTCTCCCTGTCGCATTCCCGGGAACCTGGACGAGTTTGGTCCGAGATCATCATCCCCGGGCAGATGAACATCACCCACAGGTTCTCCGCAGGTACCTTCCTCAACTGGGAGCACCTGGTTTCTCTGACGTCTCCCGGGTCAACGCCACCGCCCAGAATAAGATGTCCTATATTCCAGGTGAAGAATTGATGGCAAGGTCTTATATCGGGAGCAATGAACTCGAAATATTAGCAGAGTACAACTACACCAACAGTGCAGAAGGGAGGGGAGCTGTGGCGACGTTCTTATGCCCTTGGACCAACCCGATCACAGCAAACTTAGCGTTATCCTTAAACGGCTCCACTGTCTTGCCAATCCTGATGGTGCGATACGGTGAAGCCAGGGAATTAAGGGTGCAAGGAGAAGTTATGTTCACCTTTCTTGAAGGTGTCTTACGGTTAGAGGTGACGTCTCCATTCAGTCGGCAGCTCTCCCTTGACTTGGCCTACAGTCTCGCTGATGCTTCTGTGTTAGCGGGAGCTCAGTGGGGGGATGCAAGACTAGAAACTGGAGCTGTTTATCACGTGGAAAACAGGACTTACAAGCTTAACGCGTATTTAGAAACACCCTTCAAGAACTGGGAGACACTGAGTTTGCGCGGGAAGATCAAGTTGTCTGAGGAAATAAAGATAGTAATGCTGAACATCGACGGAAATCCCGGATTTCTGCCTCTGACGCTGTACGGAAATCTGAAGATGAGCTCGGATCAGTTCGAGGTGGCCACCGCGTTCATGAGTCAGTTCGACGCGCTAAATGATTTGACACTACATCTCCACTACATGTTTCCGGGCATTTTGAATCGCGATTTCAAGTTGTTCATACTAAAAGACGATATGCTGGCGGAGCTTCTCGTTCATTACAAATTTGACGAGGAGACTATTTTCAAGTTCGGCGAGGCAGGGTTCTCGCTTAAGACGCCGTTAAGATCAGTGGAGACCTTGGGCGCGCGCCTTTGGTACAACTTCACGGAAACTAACGCAGGACTGAATGTCCATAAGAACGGGCACAAGATAGAAGCAGATCTGAGCTCTGATGGAGATAGCACCTTCTTTAAGTTTAATTCACCTTTTAAAATCCTGCGGAATGTATCTCTGTCCCTGAGACGTACGTTTGTTCCAGAGAGGGAATGTACTGTCACTGTTGTGGTGAACTACAACGGGCAAGCTATCGAGCTAGGGGGGTACCTTTCTTCCCCGGACGAGAACTCTGTGTCGGCAAGTGTGGAAGTTAGAACGCCTTTTGAAATGTTTAAGCTGGTTCGGTTCGATTATAGTTTCAAGGGATTACACGACCACAAGAAGACTGGGACCATCACTATATCCAAAAATAATAAAAGATTTGACGTGACGGGGACATTTTCTTCAGTTAATATGAGTGGAGTGGAATTTAATCTGCATATTGATACACCGTTAAAAGGTTATGAGAATATGATAACCGGGGCCAGCTACAATGCCCTTCTGTCTGATGATGATAAGGACTTAGAAACTTTAGGTAAAGCAAATTTGTATTTTGAACTGGAGGGGGCCAGAAAAGATATTTATATTGACTTTAGTTTGAAAAATAGCTCAGCGTCTGCGAAAGTAACGACGCCATTCAAGGGTTTTGAGAACTTGTCTATTTCTGTCGGATTCAGTTTTGATAACGACACATTTCTAGGGAATTCTAAATTGAATTGGAATTCACATGACATTGACGTCAGAGTTACTGTCAACTCTTTTAATTCAGACGTCCATGTGGGCGCGACAACTTCTGTACAGGGTTTTGAGAATGTAACCCTTCACGCAAGATACAACCTCATGGAGAGGGAAAAAACAGCGTCTCTCAATGCTCAGCTGAACGGAAACGACTTGATAGATCTTTCTATTTCTGGGTTTTTCGAGTATTTAGAAGGCCGAGCTGCGGTTTCCATCCAAACATATAAAAAGGAATTTGAGGCTATTTCTCTTCTTGCAAGCTATGACGTCACAGACGATTTCTCAGTCAAATTGGTCTATGAGGAAAATGGCGATAGAAATGAATTGAGCGCTCGTTTGACGCCATCCACAGATGGACATGTTTTGCGAGTTGAGACTCCGTTCCGCGGCTACCGGGATGTTGTTCTGACATTAAAATACGACATGGGGGATAAACTGACTCTGGGTGCTACTCTGCAGAAAGATGACGCAGACACAGTTGTAGACTCTCTGTTAGAAATGAATAGAAGTGGGATCCTAATGATATTGAAGACCCCATTAAAATCTTACCGTGAGATAAGAGTATCGTTTGGTTTTAGTTTGTTTGGTGTGGAAGAACCTGATTATAACATTTCTCTAACTGTTTCTAAAAACTCGGTACAAGTTTTGCAAACTTCTTTGACAGCTGTGAGTTCCGATACCAAACTTGGTGTCAATTTTAAACACAGCTTTGGTGCCAATGAATTTGAAGTGTCCGCCTGGTGCTACCCTGGATTCCCTCCCAAGACACTGAACCTCGTTGTGACACAAAATAACGAAATAGTTGCTTCGTTGGAGGGTACTGTGGAGGATTTGAGGGGAGATGGGTTCACAACTCACCTACAGCTAACAGTCAAACAGAAGATTCGAAGACTGACAGTTCAGTTTTACCCAAGGGAGACCCTTTACAAAGCAAGCGTTGACTGGGACACAACATCTGACAGTTTTGTTGTTGAATTCAACTACGAAAACATCACACATGCTTTGAATATCATCGTCGAAACTCCATTCCCTGATTTTAAAGGATTTTCTTTAATCTGTACTTACGGGAAAGAGCATATTTTAGCTGAGCTGAAAACTTCGGTTGTCGGTTACGAGCACTTGTCAGCTCGGGGCAGCTATAAGCTTGCCGGTAACAGCCCTAAATCTATATCATTCTCCGCAAGTAAGAATATGGACGTAATCAACTTGGAGGTGTATTCTGACCTCAGACCTCACCATGTCGATGTGTCCATGACTGTACAGACCCCTTTCGACTCTCTGGACAGGCTCAGTATCGATCTCACGCACAGGCTAGAGGAGGGTGTGAAGAGGTTCAGCGTTAAGGTTCAGATACGTTCAGATGTTTACATGGCTGGTGCTGATCTAGCCTCGGCCCACAGGACCGGCGATATGACTTTGAGACTCTCCACTCCACTTGCAAGCATCCAAAAAATTAATATATTAAGTAATTACGATTTTAGTAAGCCTACAAAGTCAAACTTTATGTTTGTTGGAGAGGTCAATAATATCAAACACATCAACGTAGAGTTAGAGATGGATCATTTGACTTCAAGAGGAAGAGGTGTTGTACATTTTGTACGACCCTTCACAGGTTCCACTTTTGCCACCCAGGTGAGTTATGATTTCTCCGACAGCGTTGAGAGCTACCTGCTGGAAGGATCACTGACCATTCCAAGCGGCGCTTTATTCAACGCGTCTGCGTCTGTCAGTCATGACTTTACTGGCGGAAACTTGAGCACATCAGCTACCGAACAAAATACCTGGCAAGGTGTGGCTCTCAGCTGGGAAATAGAAAACACTAAAATAACTAAGAAACTAGCGACCTCTTTAACGCTAGGTAAAAACATTACTTATGAAGCTGTTTTATCCTTAAGAAAGACTCGTCCGACGGACGTAGAAGCCTACTTCAACGTTAAAATTCCGTACTCACAGTTCTATACAGGATTGGTTCAGGTGAACTTATCTGACGGGAAAAGGAAAAGTGGCAATATTAAACTGACGTGGCCTCATGGACAATTCGTGCAGTTTCAGGGTGGTTTTAGGCTGGATCCCACGGACAACCATCTGGCGCTTGCCCTTTCTGTGGACAGTTCTTTCACTGAGCTTAACAACTTGTTCAAGATGGAAGACAGTGTTGTACCCCTCAACGTCAATAGAGAGAACGTCTTGACGCTCAACCTCCAGACCGTGTTCACAAACTCTAAGAGTTTCGTTGTGTTTTCCCTGGAGTCTCCCCTCACCCGCTCACTGTTCCTTCACCTCGGGTACGACCTTACTTCGGAGGATGGCTCGGCCGTGATAGACCTTAGCCAAGGTAGCTTCCATATGAAAATAAAGACTATTATAAATCTGACTTCTAATAATCCTGTAGTGGATATGGAGATATCCATTCCAACCCTCCATGTACCTCTATTTCATTTCCGCAGTCAGATGTTCATGAAAGACTCGCAATATGGACTCGCCCTAACTCTCCAGACCAATGAACAGTCTTTGTGGGAACTCACTTGGTATAAGTTGTCGAATTCTTCAATTTCAGGCATATCTATTTTCATTCACACACCCATTAATGGATTCGAAAACTTTGCAGTTGTGGCTAAACTGGATAGTTCAAAAGGTATTTCAGCTGGTTTTCAACTACAACTATTCAA
This sequence comes from Timema podura, assembly GCA_033556935.1. Taxonomy (NCBI): domain Eukaryota; kingdom Metazoa; phylum Arthropoda; class Insecta; order Phasmatodea; family Timematidae; genus Timema; species Timema podura. The sequence continues at coordinate 2,858,336 of JAVRXN010000006.1, read as the reverse complement.
ATATTTGGAATTGAACGCTTCTTACAGTGAAACTTACGATATTAGGTTTAGTGTTTCAGGAACTATTGCTAGCTATGATCCCATTGGTTTGGAGAGTATCATCTCGGCTGAAGGTCCTCGTAAAAGCTGGAAGATGAAACTCGATGTTTTGGGTGAACAATTAGAGCTCGGTGCAGGGTCAAATTTTCTGCCGGAAGGGTCATTCTCTGTCCAGGCTTTGTTCATGTCACCTTGGACGCAAGACATCGATGTGGTCGGGAACTATGAGGCAAACACGGGTGACGAAATAGATATAACAATAAAGCACGGAGATCACGTGACTACCGGCAAAGCCAAGTTCACCCGTTCGAAGACTCCCACCGCCTCCAACGTAGGATTAAGGTTTTCTTTCAATAATTTCAGTGCTAGCTTAGACACAGAGATAGATCTTGGTGCGAATGTAAGTTTAAACGTCAGAGCTCTCTTGGTCAACACAGCTTACGCGCGAAACTAGAGTACACTAATATTAGGGTTATCGCGAGAATATACTGTGACACTCCATTTGAATCCTTGAGAGAAATCGATGGCCACAGTGAGGTGTATTTTAATGTAGGTGAAAATTCCGAAACCCATGTTGCACTGATGCTTAGACTGGATGACAGGCTGTATCAGTTTTTTATGGCTGCCACTTACGCCAACAGCCACGCCTATGGCAACTTTACGGTATCTTCGCCAAGTTTTAAGATTGAAAACGAAGTCTTCGATATTAAATTTCGGAGCCCACACTATAGATTTAAATTTCCTGGCCAACTGGAGAAAACGTTAAACTGAAATTTGGCCAAATATTAAGCTGGCCACTCTTCTCCGTTAACGTATCAGTGGACATTCCGTTCATTGACCGTCTTAAACACGTCGCTTTCACGTCAAACCTCAACTTATTGAAAAAATCTGTTTCTACGTCAGCTGAAACATCATCTGGAAAAATGTTTTCCTTGACTTTGAATCTTGTTCCTCATGACTTCCTGATAAAGTTAGATACACCTTATGAAATCATACCATCTCTTGAATTATCAAACAAATATAGAATAGAACCACATCTTGTGTCCAAAAGCACAGGGAAGGTTAACTGGAAAAAAAGCATCACCTCTTATGAAAATATCGTCCGAGTTTCAAAACGGCAGTTACTTATCTCACATTCTTCTAAACTCGGGTAGAACAGAATATTTGAGTTCTCAGCCTCACTCATAGCTCCAGGAACTCAGTGGGAGACAATTGATGCACAGTTCCTTTTGTCCTGCCATTCAAAGACTTTATCTCTGCAATCACACGTTGATATCACTGTGCCTGACACAGCCAACGTTCAATTGTCTATTACAACACCTTTTCAAACCCTACCAGAACTTGCAGTAACAGCTAAATTGAATAAAAATAACACCCAGGGCCTGAGAGGGGACATCACAGTTATTGCTTTCAACCAGACAATGGTGATACAAGCAGAAGCAACCATCAATAACCTGGAAACCATTGAGGTCAAGCTGGTAGTTTATATGCCTATATACGAATTGAACCTTCTCAACGTGACCGCGTGGTTCAGTCAGCAGCACTGGAAAACAGCAGACGCCCACGTGCGAATGAATTTCCTGTGGTTTGAGGGGCAAGTGAATGCCAGCTATGAGCTCGTAGACAACCGTATTGACGGTAAACTGGTGATAGAATCTCATCTGTTCAGAGAAACATTCCCTTTAGTGCTTCTCTGACGGGCGATACTCCCAGGGACATGGCATTGATGCTGAGCGTGGACGAAAACAAGGTTTTCCTCTCCTACGCTCTACAGAACTTAACCACTTTTGTTGGAAAAGTGAAACTCGACGTCCCAGAACTCAACCTGGTGGACTGCGGACTGGACGTGACATTTTCACGAGGAATCAAGAGTCATGTGTCGGCCGCATACAGGTGGCATGCGCACGCAGGAAGCCTGTCCGTTTCTCTGGAAGTCAACCCCAATATGGTGATCCTTAGGGGGGATGCAGACGTCCCGGTGCTGCTAGGAGCATTACCCCACGACATCAGGGTCAGCGTCGAGTACTCTGAAACAGGGGCCTATATTTCACTAAGGTATGAGAACGGTAAGTCAGCTAACGAGATCTCGCTCTTGGTACGCAACGATGAAACCCTGCTGACGCTAGCAGCCCACGCGGATACCGGACTCACCGGAGTGAAGGACATTACGTTCACGATGGGAAGAAACTTGATCAGCTGGAAATAGATATGTGGAAATCTTGTTATCTGAAATTAAATGTGAACTCTGAAAATGGCTTGATAAGCTGCAAGTGTTTGAACCGGGAACATGTTTTGAGCTACCATGCGCGACGGGAACATGGTTTTAAAGGCGGTTTCATCGCCGAGTCTCCATTACTGAAGAGCGGTAAAATAAATATTACGATTGACGTGACTAATGTCCAAGATAACATGAAAATATACGTGGATCTTATGTTTGCTGATAACCACTTCAAAGGCACAACCAGTCTGAGCCGCCTTGGAAAGTTGACCGAAATTAAAGTAGGATTGACCTCCTCGTCGATACAAGTCTTCGGCCTCATTGCTTCTGGGATGATGACGGATACCAACTTTTCCTTCGAAGCTTCTTTGGAAATCATGGCTACGTTCAGTAGAGTTACACTGAGGCACCAACACTACTTGCCTTTAGATTCAGAGCTCACCATCTTAAGCCCTTATCTACCACACGAGTTAATCCGTGGTGCTTTAAAGTCACAAAATGATTCAGTGATGGCTTATGCAGGTCAAGGTGCAGCAACCTTTGTTCCATTCCTTACTATAGTGGCGTCTCTGAATCCAGAAGCTGATACTGCGGAGTTAAGTTTCAATGCACCTTCGCTATCACTGTGTAAACACTTTAGCCTTCATGTTGCTCATCGCGTAGCTAAAGACATTTATGTTAGTTTGGGGGCGAAGTTTTCATCCGAATCTGTCCCACAGCTAACGCATCTGTGGAGTTTATCCTGAACCAAAATGTTTTAGAGGCGTCCGTCACATTTCCACTTCTTTGGAAGGTTTCGAGATCGTAGGCGCGCATGTCCTAGTTCCCTTGCAAATTAGCCTGGACTTTAGCCCAAGAGTCTCAGTAAGCCTCCCTTACGGTCACGAGTATAGTCTTAAAGCAGCTCTCAGGCTTCTGGAAAACAGTTTGGAGGCGACTTTTGTCGGAAACTTTAGAGCGAAGAAGTTTGGTTTGGAGTTCGCTTTCTTATACGGATCCATCGGAAAGATCCAGTTTGAGTTCAACTTACCTTTTGGTTCAGTGAAGCATTTCAGGGTGGATCTCACCGGGCACAAGAGTTTGACGGATGGCAAAGATGTCGTCAACTTCATCGAATGGAACGAAGAACGTGTGGAGCTCAAATACGCGGGTGCTCTTGATGCAAACAAAGTCGTACTTCACCTGGAACTCCTGACGCCGTTTTCTCAGCACAAAAGATATGACTTGAGACTCCACTATGAGAACATGCAGAGAAAGGTGGCCACAGCTACTTTGACCTTGCCAGGCCTTCCCGAGGATATCGGTGTTCAGTTTGACATCTTCTTCCATAACATTCTCAACATAGACTTCTTGGGACAGATCACTCTTCCGTTTTGGGGCGATTTCAACACCATCTCCCTGTTGTTTGGCAACAAAATGGACGGGGGTGTCTTGAAGTGCGTTTTGGCCTCTCGCTACAACGAAAACGAGCTCACTGTAGCTTTGGACGGACAACTCGTTGACATGGGAGTGAACGTCGTCCTGCGCGCTAAACTCAACCAAGACGAAACATCCCTACGCATCTGGGGGACCCCAGCAGGAAACGGATTCTTCGAGACATCTTTGGAACTGAAAACGCCACTCTCAAAACTTAGACACGTACAAATTTATCTCTTCTCGTCTTTTAATCCATCGGACGGGATAGTCGCTAATGTTAGCTTCAACTCGAGAGCGATCGTGAGCATCGTGCTGTCCAAGGACAGGACGATCGGCCATTCTCTGGCACTTGACAACCCCTGGAGACCGATGTCTGCCACCTTCTACTATAACCTTCAAGATGAGTTCAGCATAATCAGCGAATTCTGCTGGGACTTGAAAAATAAGTCACACTCAACCGTTGGCGTGAAAGTGATCTTGAAACCACACGCTGACAACCGACTAGAGATATCCACCGGTATCAGACTTCCCACTCGCACCGTCCTGATGGACACCACGTACCAAGACACACCTGGTAGGCTCGAGTACATCAAGAAGTTCTCTTGGGAGGAGGGTCAGAATGTGGGCTGCCATCTGATCGTTGACACAAGGGAAGTTGGCGGAAAGAAACGAGCGATCGTGCTATTACGTGGTGACCTCCCTTATAGATCTTTCGAGGTCAACGTCAACAAAGAAATGGACCAGGAAGACAAGGAACCAAGGCTGGTGGCTGAGCTGCTGTGGGACGCTCTAGGGGACAGAAGCAAGAAGATGGCGCTTGTGATGGAGCGGATCCCAACAGAACCGAAGTCGTATTCCAACACTCTGGTCTCCCTCATCAGCTGACTCTGAGGACCATCAAGAGATCGGCTACCACAGCGATAGAGTTCGAATACTCGCCTGCTAAAGAGAACAAGTTGACGATAGAATACAACCTTGACATCGCTCCTGATCCCCAACGCAAGTTGGAAGCCCTGTTCGCGATCCACCATAACGCGTCTCTCCTGAACCTTCAAGTGGCCTTGCAGGCGGGTGTCACGCCTGAGAAGGTGAACGGAGATCTGGGTATAGAGTACCGGCACTCTAATAGAGGGCGAATGCGTCTGATACAAATGTCGGGGTCTCTATCCCGCTCGCAACCGAGACTTGAAGTTTCATTCAGGAACTCTGAGAACTTCTTCTCCGTGGGAGTAGGGGATCTTAGCGGTGAAGACGGGTACCGCAGGTTCAACCTGCGCACCAAAGTGAACCAGAAGGAACCTTTGAGTGCGGACCTTAAGTTCAAGTCAAACCACCCTATACTTGAGTTTGAGGTGCGTTCCGGAGACACGAGTAGCTACAGCGTGTACGCGGGGATGCCTAACCGGCGGGAGATCCTGTTCGGGGCCAGACACACCCTCGACGGAGTCCAGACCGTTGACGGGCTCTTGATGGTGAAGCTCAACACCACCCAGCTCCTGTGGACAAAGGTGCAATGGCGGCCGGAAATGTTCAAGGACTTCTTCGTGTATTTTATGCAACCGATAGAAGACGTCTTTATGATGCTGGAAACTGTGTCCGAAGATATCTCTGACTTCGTGGAACATGATTTCTTGAAGAAGATGGAGGTGTTTTATCCGGCCGCGACAGAGGTGTTCACCGAGCTGGCCGCGTACGTGAGGAGAGAGACGGACGATATCCTCCAGGACTTGAGGGGAACCGCCAGTGAGATCCGAGCCATGTACTTGAGGGGCGACTTCTTCTTCAAACAAATCTACGACAGCACGAAACAAGCGATGTAAGTTGTCTTACGTCCCCGTTCAGGTAGTGCGCCTTTCCTACCTACACTAACGTGAAAGGTTGCATTTAGAGTGATTGTAGGCCTACTCGCATCTGCATGGAGAGAGAGGGGGAAAACAGTTTATGGAAAACCACCCTTAGTACACTCAACCAAGATTCAAACCTCGATATCTCCATCATGACGCCTTAGCCGTGTAAGTAACTGGTCTTGAGTTAATAGTTTGTAAATTACGTATCAAATAATTTCTGTGCTCTCTTGTCATTGTTAGATACTCAATATTACTTGACTTATGGACAGATAAATACTGGTTTTGGTGATATTAAAGGTTGGAGGCAGGGTTTCCATCTGCATACCTAACACGTGGTACATGTTGGGGCATAGCCACCAGGTGGTACGAAGGGGTCACGCCCTGGTGCTGATGAGGTCCGCCCCCCCCCCCAAAAGGACAATTATTCATAAAAAATGTACCGTTGATAGAATGAGAGAAACATGCCCTTCAATAACTTCAGGCATGTGTTGACGTGTCCTAATTAGTGAGAGTCTTGTTGAGTCATGGAGAACAATAGCCCCCTTACCCCCCTCATTGCACAGTACAAGGTTTGATCGCCCCCCCCCCCAGCTGACAACATACAACAACATACATACAACATTATACATACATACTAACATACATACATAATCTACATATACATGCAACTAAAGGGTGAGCTGGGTATGTGTGTGTGTTTTATCTGATCACATTTGAATCCTATAAGTACGATAGGGTTGCACTTCCAACACTTTTTAACATAATTTATAACAGCCGATGTTTTTAAAGACTCGTTTTAACATTTAACTTAACAACAGGCTCCATTATAGCCGCAAACTTTGGTGGCAAATATCAAGTCTTAATTAGTGTCGGGTGGAATCCAATTTTTAATGAATCCCGAATCCGAATCTTGGAATAATTATGAATACAAGAGGAAATGTAAATATAAAATATAAATAATTACTAAATGTTAACATTCTTTCTTATAATACATTCATTGTAGCATTCATACATTCAGTTGAGTGTTAAATTACTGATCTGGGGTCTTGTTGTTAGTTTATCCATGACTATAACTAGTTCGGAAACACCAATAAACAGTAGTAATGCTCTAAAACACATTTCACTTGAAAATTTGAAAACAAATAAATTTTTTTTTAAAGATTTGCATCTCAAATTCTCGAATATCTTGAAGGATTCGAGGACCCATCCCTTGTAAAAAATATCTAAAATTGAAATAAAGAGTTGTTTAAGGTTTGTTGGAACTGACAAATGATGTTTAGTTTGTCAAGTCTATTACTTTATAAAACAAGGGAACACTAATTAGTAAATTAATTATATTAATAAGCGTATTTGCTTGAACGGGTAGTAAGACGCGGTGATAAAATAAATCTATTAATATAATTTTGATAAGTTTTTTTACCTTTTTGATATTTTGTCACCCTCCCAACTACACAAGTCAATATATTCCCTTTTAACAATTGATTACAATTGTTATATCAACTCAAGGTATGGTAATTGTATCCAAGATCCTCATTGAGAGGTTTATGAATCGCGAATTTCTCAATTACCAATGAATTCGGGGGATTTAAATAATCAGGGATTCCAGCCACATTTATCTCGTCTCAACCACAATTCATATGATAAAAAAGCAGTTTTCTTTGCACTTGCAGTATTTGTGAATATGTGTATTATCAGCTTACCTGGCGTGTTCCTGGGTAATACTACTGGGACACTACTGGGATACTACTGGGATACTACTAGGACACTACTGGGACACTACTGGGACACCACTGGGATACCACTTGGATACTACTTGGATACTACTGGGATACCACGGGGACCCTACTGGGACACTACTGGAACTACTGGGACACTACTGGGATACACTGGGGTACTACTGGAAACACTGGGACACTACTGGGAACTACTTGGATACTACTGGACACTACTGGGATACTACTGGGAACCCTGGATACTACTGGGATACTACTGGGACACTACTGGGACTACTACTGGGACTACTACTAGGGACACTACTGGGACTACTACTGGGACCCTTGGATACTACTGGGACACTACTGGGATACTACTGGGACCCTACTGGGATCACTACTGGGATACTACTGGGACACCACTGGGACACTACTGGGATACTATGGGACACTACTGGAACTACTGGGACACTACTGGGACACTACTGGGATACTACTGGGATACTACTAGGACACTACTGGGACACTACTGGGACACCACTGGGATACCACTTGGATACTACTGGGACACCACTGGGACACTACTGGGACACTACTGGGACACACTGAGATACTACTGGGATACTACTGAGACACTACTGGGAAACTACTGGGACACCACTGGGACCCTACTGGGACACCACTGGGATACCACTTGGATACTACTGGGACACTACTGGGACACTACTGGGACACTACTGGGACACTACTGGGACCCTACTGGGACACTACTGGGATACTACTGGGACCCTACTGGGATACTACTGGGCCACTACTGGGACACTACTGGGATACTACTGGGATACTACTAGGACACTACTGGGACACCACTGGGATACCACTTGGATACTACTGGGACACTACTGGGACACTACTGGGACACTACTGGGACCCTACTGGGACACTACTGGGATACTACTGGGACCCTACTGGGATACTACTGGGACACTACTGAGATACTACTGGAACACCACTGGGACACTACTGGGACACTACTGGGACACTACTGGGATACTACTGGAACACCACTGGAACACCACTGGGACACTACTGGGACACTACTGAGTATATCACCCCCGTGTGAAGGTGTTTGAACCCTGGTTAGGTCGATGTTCCTCACATGTTGTGTGATATGACGTCGCTTGTTGCAGAAACTACCTGCGTGAGAAACTCCCCTTCATCAACGATTTCCTGGACCTCCTGGGGACCGTCTGGACCGGAACTGCTCGTGGCCTGGGAGTTCTTCTCGACTCCCTGTACCTGGAACTGTCCTCGTTATGGGCCATGTTGAGTGACGTGCAGGTACCACTGAAGGCTGACAGGGGACAATTCTGGGTAGCTCAGTGGTCAGAGCATTGTCCCAGTTCCGATACCTCAACTCTTAGCTCTCAGATCCCAGAGAAAATTCTAGCAATAAAATGAAAAGAACAAGATTCACAACTGAGCTATTTTATATCGTGACAACTATAAGTTTTTTTAATCATCGCGTCCTATTATCAGTGCAAGTATACTGTACAACAGGTTGCATAGGAGTTAGGCGCGTGGCAAGCACTTTCTATGACGACCGTGTGTTGTTAACTATTAATTGTGGTATGTTCTGCTGCCGCGCTCCAAGATGTTGAGGTGTTTAGTACAGCGCGTCTTGCTCCTACGCAACCTGTTGTACACGCATGCTTGCACAGCTTTGCTCTCCACACGCTGTATGCCGAAACTTTGAACCCTATATGATCAGTTTGGGCAATAAGTCTCCGAACACTCTGTATAATGAAAAGTAGAACAGAGTTCACACTTTACATTGCTTTCACTGGACAAAAAGGTCATGGCTGCCTCTTTAAGAGAATAAATATTTACCGCTCAATCCCCCGGCCTAGGTTTCATTCTATCGGAACTCGTCAGAAGGGAGTGTGAAACGCGCAACGCAACTTCCTAAAAGAGGAAACTAAAAAAATAAATAAGAGAAAACTGGAACTTGTAAATAATTAAAGAACACTTATATGTAACATGTAACATGTAACGAATAACATGTAGGACACACGCAGGACCTTCTTCCAAACACAATACAATTACCTCTTAAAGAGACAAGAAGTTTTCCTTAAAGAGACAAGAATTTGTAAAATGTTATTAGTGTTGAATGAAACAAAGCAAGTTTGTATTTTGTGATGTCCGTTTGTAATAAGAATGAGGGTGTATCAGAGGTTGTATTAGGTTAAGTATATAATCCCAGTGGCTACTATCCAGTTGTGTTTGTCCCCCTCAGGAAGCGCTAGTGTCCAAGGTCCGGAGCAGCGTCGCCGCCGTCAGGAAACTGTTCAGCTTCCAGAATGTGCGTGATATCCTCAGTGGATCCGTGTGGTGTCTCAAACTCTTAGTCATATTGCCGATGGAGGTCGCTCGAAACGTGCTGGAGGAGATAAAGGTGATCACCTCCAATATCCTGGACAAGTACACGGCCTTCATGGAGCCGTACGTCGCGACAGCGCAGGACATCCTCCTGTACGGCAGTACTGTCCTGATGCAGGCCAGGGACAAGATGACAGGTAGATATCATGACAGTGTCTTGTTGAGAGGTGATATCAGAGGTGATATCGGAGTACTAGATGACAGAGGTGATATCAGAGTACTAGATGACTGTGTCTTGTTATAGAGGTGATATCAGATTACTAGACGACTGTGTCTTGTTACAGAGGTGATATCAGATTACTAGATGACTTTGTCTTGTTACAGAGGTGATATCAGATTACTAGATGACTTTGTCTTGTTACAGAGGTGATATCAGATTACTAGATGACTTTGTCTTGTTACAGAGGTGATATCAGATTACTAGATGACTTTGTCTTGTTACAGAGGTGATATCAGATTACTAGACGACTGTGTCTTGTTACAGAGGTGATATCAGATTACTAAATGACTTTGTCTTGTTACAGAGGTGATATCAGATTACTAGATGACCGTGTCTTGTTACAGAGGTGATATCAGATTACTAGATGACTTTGTCTTGTTACAGAGGTGATATCAGATTACTAGATGACCGTGTCTTGTTACAGAGGTTATATCAGATTACTAGATGACTGTGTCTTGTTACAGAGGTTATATCAGATTACTAGATGACTGTTTCTTGTTACAGAGGTGATATCAGATTACTAGATGACTTTGTCTTGTTACAGAGGTTATATCAGATTACTAGATGACCGTGTCTTGTTACAGAGGTGATATCAGATTACTAGATGACTTTGTCTTGTTACAGAGGTTATATCAGATTACTAGATGACTGTTTCTTGTTACAGAGGTGATATCAGATTACTAGATGACCGTGTCTTGTTACAGAGGTGATATCAGATTACTAGATGACTTTGTCTTGTTACAGAGGTGATATCAGATTACTAGATGACCGTGTCTTGTTACAGAGGTGATATCAGATTACTAGATGACTGTTTCTTGTTACAGAGGTGATATCAGATTACTAGATGACCGTGTCTTGTTACAGAGGTGATATCAGATTACTAGATGACCGTGTCTTGTTACAGAGGTTATATCAGATTACTAGATGACTGTTTCTTGTTACAGAGGTGATATCAGATTACTAGACGGTGTCTTGTTATAGAGGTGATATCGAAGTACTAGATGACGGTGTCTTGTTACAGAGGTTATATCAGATTACTAGATGACTGTGTCTTGTTATAGAGGTTATATCAGATTACTAGATGACTGTGTCTTGTTACAGAGGTTATATCAGATTACTAGATGACTTTGTCTTGTTACAGAGGTGATATCAGATTACTAGATGACTGTGTCTTGTTATAGAGGTTATATCAGATTACTAGATGACTGTTTCTTGTTACAGAGGTGATATCAGATTACTAGATGACTGTTTCTTGTTACAGAGGTGATATCAGATACTAGATGACCGTGTCTTGTTACAGAGGTGATATCAGATTACTAGATGACTTTGTCTTGTTACAGAGGTGATATCAGATTACTAGATGACCGTGTCTTGTTACAGAGGTGATATCAGATTACTAGATGACTGTTTCTTGTTACAGAGGTGATATCAGATTACTAATGACTGTTTCTTGTTACAGAGGTGATATCAGATTACTAGATGACTGTTTCTTGTTACAGAGGTGATATCAGATTACTAGATGACCGTGTCTTGTTACAGAGGTGATATCAGATTACTAGATGACCGTGTCTTGTTACAGAGGTGATATCAGATTACTAGATGACCGTGTCTTGTTACAGAGGTTATATCAGATTACTAGACGGTGTCTTGTTATAGAGGTGATATCGAAGTACTAGATGACGGTGTCTTGTTACAGAGGTGATATCGGAGGTGATGGCCCTGGCTGTGAATGAGACTCAGCTCCAAAGACTACTAGATCTCTACCTTGACTACTCCTCATGGCTGGAAGAGTTCCACCTCCAGGAGTATGTGGACCAGATAGTAGCCCTAGCACGCACGTAAGACAACCTTTCAACATTTCTCACTAGAACACTGGTTCCCAACATGGGGCGCGCGACCCTCGAGAAGGGCGTGAAGAGCTCCTAGAGGGGAAGGGGGAACCACCAGTGCTATGTTGGGTTTTGTACAAAGTTGTGACTAGAAAAAAACATTATCTTTTATAATTGACCACAAAAATATGTGGGGAAGAGGAGGGGATTATGGGAATTTTATTTAAAAAATACATTGGCGGCAACGGTGGCGTGGGATTGTATGATCTACCGAGGGGGGGGGGGGGGCGTCAGCCCATAATGGTTGGGAACCTCTGGACTAGAAGGCAAACACTAACAAGGACAGTCTATCAGCAATATAAGTATAGATTTCAACCAGAGGAGAACAAAGGATCACAGTTCAAACCCCTGCCAGGTTTAATCAAACCTTTATAATAATAATAATAATAATAATAATAATAATAATAATAATAATAATAATAATATTTAAGCTTTAAAACCATTTTCAATTGATATTTTTTTCGAATGCAATATTTTTCGAATCCTTGAATCTCGAACATACGTAAGTATTCTAATATCCGAGTGTTTTGTTAGTATGCTACTAACATGTGAGAGTAGCTATAGTGTGGACATTGTAGTACATATTTGTCCCTCCAGGTGGCGGGCGATCCTCCTCCAAGACCTGCTCGACATCTTCGCTGACTACAAGAGTGAGGTCACAACTTTGTACCAAGCTGTCGCTGACAAGGTCAGCGCTGCGGTGGCTGATATCAAGGAGGTGGCTTACTTCAGGGGGGTCATCAGTTACTTCTATCAGAAGGTAGGTCAAGGGGTAGTATAGCGCCCTTTGGTTCGATTCCCAGGAGGACTCAAGAGGCCTCTGCTAAAATCCCCCAGATCAGAGACAATTACTTCGATAGATGGCAGAATTTGCTCGATTGAAACTAAATAAAGTTCAAACGAAACTTATGATAGGAGTACATTGCAGAGGGAACAACCTCAGGTCATGTGATGACTAGTGTACCCCCTGCAGGCCATGTTATGACTAGTGTACCTCCTGCAGGCCATGTGATGACTAGTGTACCTCCTGCAGGCCATGTGATGACTAGTGTACCTCCTGCAGGCCACGTGATGACTAGTGTACCTCCTGCAGGTCATGTGATGACTAGTGTACCTCCTGCAGGCCATGTGATGACTAGTGTACCTCCTGCAGGCCACGTGATGACTAGTGTACCTCCTGCAGGTCATGTGATGACTAGTGTACCCCCTGCAGGCCATGTTATGACTAGTGTACCTCCTGCAGGCCATGTGATGACTAGTGTACCTCCTGCAGGTCATGTTATGACTAGTGTACCCCCTGCAGGCCATGTTATGACTAGTGTACCTCCTGCAGGCCATGTGATGACTAGTGTACCTCCTGCAGGCCATGTTATGACTAGTGTACCTCCTGCAGGCCATGTTATGACTAGTGTACCTCCTGCAGACCATGTGATGACTAGTGTACCTCCTGCAGGCCATGTTATGACTAGTGTACCCCCTGCAGGCCATGTTATGACTAGTGTACCTCCTGCAGGCCATGTTATGACTAGTGTACCTCCTGCAGGCCATGTTATGACTAGTGTACCTCCTGCAGACCATGTGATGACTAGTGTACCTCCTGCAGGTCATGTTATGACTAGTATACCTCCTGCAGGCCATGTTATGACTAGTGTACCTCATGCAGGCCATGTTATGACTAGTGTACCTCCTGCAGTCCATGTGATGACTAGTGTACCTCCTGCAGGCCATGTTATTACTAGTGTACCTCCTGCAGGCCATGTTATGACTAGTGTACCTCCTGCAGACCATGTGATGACTAGTGTACCTCCTGCAGACCATGTGATTACTAGTGTACCCCTGCAGGCCATGTTATGACTAGTGTACCTCCTGCAGGCCATGTGATGACTAGTGTACCTCCTGCAGGTCATGTTATGACTAGTGTACCCCCTGCAGGCCATGTTATGACTAGTGTACCTCCTGCAGGCCATGTGATGACTAGTGTACCTCCTGCAGGCCATGTTATGACTAGTGTACCCCCTGCAGGCCATGTTATGACTAGTGTACCTCCTGCAGGCCATGTTATGACTAGTGTACCTCCTGCAGGCCATGTTATGACTAGTGTACCTCCTGCAGACCATGTGATGACTAGTGTACCTCCTGCAGGTCATGTTATGACTAGTATACCTCCTGCAGGCCATGTTATGACTAGTGTACCTCATGCAGGCCATGTTATGACTAGTGTACCTCCTGCAGTCCATGTGATGACTAGTGTACCTCCTGCAGGCCATGTTATTACTAGTGTACCTCCTGCAGGCCATGTTATGACTAGTGTACCTCCTGCAGACCATGTGATGACTAGTGTACCTTCTGCAGACCATGTGATTACTAGTGTACCTCCTGCAGGCCATGTTATGACTAGTATACCTCCTGCAGGCCATGTTATGACTAGTATACCTCCTGCAGGCCATGTTATGACTAGTGTACCTCCTGCAGGCCATGTTATGACTAGTGTACCTCATGCAGGCCATGTTATGACTAGTGTACCCCTTCCTGCAGGCCAAGTGGGTGTGGCACTACTACAAGATGAGTGACCAGGTCAAGTTGAGCCTCCACCGCTTCGTCTCCAACATCGACTCTGTCCTGCTCAACCTCATCGGGGCCCTGGACGTGGGGACCTTGTCGACGCTACCAGGGGCCCCCACTCTCCTGCTGCGTCCCGACGCTGGTCTGCTCGAGTACGCCCAGCCCTTGCCTGTGGAGTGGCGAGGGTTCGACGAGGTCCCACGCTTCGGAGAGGGGCCCTTGTCTCGACAGGGGCCTGAGCCTGAGGTGGAGCAGCGTAGTGGCAGGTACTTGAACTACACCTGTCATATGTACACTTGTGATACGACGAGAGGCAGACGATCTGGACCCCGTGTTCCATGTGCAGGTACCAGGACTACGCCAACCCCGGCTTCCTCTACCCCTCCTTCAGTCACCACGCCGTCCTGGCGGGTGACGGTCACTACATCACTTTCTCAGGGGTACACTACACATTGAGGGGCAACTGCTCGTACCTGCTCGCCGGTGACCTCTTGGACAATAGGTTCTCTCTGCTCGTCAACTACCGGGACAAGGTAATAAATACACTGCTGTATTCCTCGACACATGCTGGTGCATTGCTTTCAAGATTTACCCTTTTCATCCTTTGGTAGGAGTTGCTGATATATAATATTCTGCTAACAAAGCAATGCAAAATATAATATTTAGTCCTGTAATTTACTTCATCATATAATAAATACGTATTTACTAAAGATGTGACGTGTAAATCCCTCGAATGCTGTGGTATTCGAGAGATTCGAGATTCGTACACATCTCAAAAATGTATCTAGAATACAATACTTATAGTTGTGTCATTGGGGAAATAATAAAATCACGAAATTAATTTGCTCGGAAAGGGATTTCTATGTTTTTTTTATAATGTAACAGATAATACATAAAAAATATAGAGTTTGTCAGTGGTACAAAGCCTTTAAAAACTTTTTCAAAATTCAATTTAAAATATATTTTTTAACCGTACTAAAATTGTGAATCCTAAATTAAAATTACCCCCTAAAATATTTTTTTGGAATTTAATATTTTTGTGGCTAATCCTCCGTGTGAACACTTTCAATTTTTTTTTTAATAAGAAAATCATTTATAAAGATCTTCGGGCATCCTGTTGAAAGAAATCATTTCCCTTTTTCAAAGAGTATATTCTTTTGAAAATGGGATGAAAAATGTGACCATCAGACTGCAATAAAAAGGTTTTAAAACAAGTTTAGAAGTATATAAGGTTTGTCCATTTCAATTTGACTCTAAGTTTATATCTTCACCATTAGAGTATCAAGGTCCATCTAGTTTAAAATAACCTTGTCAAGGTCCATCTAGTTTAAAATAGCCTTGTCAAGATCCTCCATTTAGCTTTAAATAATCTAGTGGTGGCCACATTGTCTAGGGCGTCACTCGCACAATATACTAGACTTCCGATGACAGGGAGGTCGAGGTTTGAATCCCAGCCGGGTGTACTTAGGTGGTTTTCCCTAACGCACGAAGATGCGGGTACACTTCCTCTAAATTAATTATCCTTATCCCTAACACGTTATCGTAATGATTAGTACACATGTGTACAACTTGAACAGGTAGTAAGACGCGAAGCTAAAAATAAAAAGTAATAAAGTTGTAAGAGGTACAGCAATACCTTGACTTTCCACTTTGACAAATGTTGCTGCAATTTGTCACCAACCCGCTCCATCTTGTTTTTTTGTCGTTCAGTCTTTGAATAGAAATTATTCAGTTTTTTTTTTAAATTGTCTGCATTGAATCTCTTATTTTTGTGATTAAAATAAACCAACTTCTCATATTGTATTATTTTTATGGTTATATAGTAAGTTATATAAGTTTTTTGGCGACCCAACTGAATCTGGAAGCTAAATAAAGGCTAAGCTTATTACTCTTGTCAATACAAGCAGTTCTAACTGGTACAGCACTTGTTACCTATAACTACAAGCAGTTCTAATTGCTAAAACACTTGTTATCTATAACTACAAGCAGTTCTAACTGGTACAACACTTGTTATCTATAACTACAAGCAGTTCTAACTGGTACAACACTTGTTATCTATAACTACAAGCAGTTCTAATTGCTAAAACACTTGTTATCTATAACTACAAGCAGTTCTAACTGGTACAACACTTGTTATCTATAACTACAAGCAGTTCTAATTGCTAAAACACTTGTTATCTATAACTACAAGCAGTTCTAACTGGTACAACACTTGTTATATATAACTACAAGCAGTTCTAATTGCTAAAACACTTGTTATCTATAACTACAAGCAGTCCTAACTGGTACATCACTTGTTATCTATAACTACAAGCCATTCTAACTGGTACAACACGTGTTATATATAACTACAAGCAGTTCTAACTGATACAACACTTGTTATCTATAACTACAAGCAGTTCTAACTGGTACAACACTTGTGAAACTTGTTCCAGTCCGAGCGACGATTCTCGAAGCAATCCTTGACACTGATCACAGACACCGGCCACCACATCAACATCGACACCAACACCCGCCAAGTCACGGTCAATGGCAAGAGGAAGGAACTGCCCCTCCTGGTGGGAGGATCAACCAGGGTGGTGCGCTCAGGAGAGAAGATCCTGTTCTCCACGGAGTACGGTGTCAGTATGTCCTGTGACCTGCACTATGACCTGTGCGTGGTGGAGCTGTCTGGGTGGTACCGCGGTAAGACCGGGGGACTGCTGGGAGGAGTCTCAGGGACATTGACGCTGCCCGATGGTACCCCCACGAGGGATGTGACCGGTCTGGCCCGCGCCTGGCGTGTGGGCCACCCGGGGTCGTGTAGTGAGTCCGACGCTCCGCCCGCCGACCAGCACCCTGAGACCCAGGAGGTGAAGGAACTATGTCGGGGGCTGTATGAAGACCTTGACTCTCCCCTGGTCACTTGTCACGACGAGGTGGACTACGCCCCATACTACGCCATGTGTCTTGAGGACATGTCCCGGGCCGAGGGGGCTCTGTGTGCCTCAGCTGCTGTATACATCACTGAGTGCAACAAGAGAGGGATGGAGGTGCCGATGCCTCGAGGCTGTGGTGAGTACCAACACCCAACAAACAGTCTGACACCTTACATCACTCGGCATGGGCCAAGTATTATTGGTGGAAAGGGGTTTCTCCTGCCACAGTGATGCATGGTGTTGTGTCTGTTGAAGATCATGTGTTGATGTATTCAGTCCAACCCTTTTCACCCTTTTCCCAAAGTAGTTTAAATGTCCACCACTGGCTCAATCACAAATGAGATACTTCGGTTCGATCCTGGCTGTTGGAAGAAGGATTCCCACTGCTCTTAAGGCTGCAGTTACCGATACATAATTCCAACAACCGTAACTGATACTGCCGACACAGTATTTTCAAGAGCTTGGCTTGATCTGCCACAGACTTGCATAGCTTGAGCCCGTATTTTAGTAAAACTGCTTAGCAAATAAACAAATGATTGTCAATTTCATGTTTGATCTTAACCTCGGTTCGCTATATACTCTTCATTTACACTGAAAGGTAGCAGTCTTAATTTCGATTACAGTGTCCCCTACCATGTAAGCTGTACAATAGTGTAAGCCAAGGCCGTAGCCAGCCAATAATTTCAGGGGGGGGTTTGGTGGGAACATCCCCCAATTGACGGAGGCTAGAAAAAATTATAAATAAAAAACTGTTCTAGAAGCTCTCTGAAGTGCTTTTCATGGTAACACAACCCCCTAATTTGTACTTGTACCTTAATTTTGATATTGTTTGAACCATAAATAAAGCCATATATATTTTGTTCATAAAATTTCGGGGGAGGATTTGAACCCCGAACCCCCCCTCCCCCCTCGACTACGGCCTTGGTGTAAGCTGCTAAGGTAAGTGAAGGATAAACTGTTTTTCTTTCTTTAAGCTTAATACTTGTTATTATAGATTATACCTTCTGTTAATTAGCTATCTAGTTTTAAAGCGATTCTTAAATCTACCATAGCTATTTTCATTGGTTCACATGTTTGGGTTTCGTGACATCATATACGTACCTTGTATTTCAGGTCGCTGCCCTCTTCCGGATGGATCTACAATATCCCCGGGGGAGGTTCAAGTTTTCGACGGTAACAGCCCTCAGTCGGCAGACATTGTCCTGATAGTGGAACAAGCATCGTGCCTCCAAGAGCTACAACTGAGTCAGCTGACAGACAAGCTGGATTCAGCTCTGAACCTCGCAGGCCTGATCGACAACCGATACAGTGTGGTGGGATTCGGGGTGTGACAGATTCCCTGAGCCACAAACCTACACCGTAGACGGCGAGATTTGGCTGGGACGAAGAGCTTTGAGCAAGGCTTTCCGTGGGTTAGTGGTTTCTTACAATACTCCAGTACACGGAATCTATATCCTTTCTTCATTACAATAAATCTGGGATCTTCTCTCTATAGATAACTTATCTGTGATATCTTATAATAGTAATATAATTTGAGAGCATCACTTTTTAAAAGTATTACCTACTATGTATAATCTGCTATAACCTTATAATAATCTTAGTATACAATATCCCTAATCATCTTTTAATATATAAATATTTAATTTGTGGTATTATATTCATGTATATAATCTATGGTCCTCACTCTCTCTCTCTCTCTATATATATATATATATATATATATATATATATATATATATGTGTGTGGTACTCTCTTCTTATATAATTACGTTATATTATATTGTCCTCCCTTTGTATTTGATAATCTGAATATCCTCTTCGTTATACATCGTCTGGGATCATCTCTTCGTGTGTATAATCCATGAGATGGTAGTATATTACTAGTATGTGTAATCTGTGGTCTTGTGATCTCAGCCTGGACTTCGCGCTGGACACCAGCAACACTAGCGCTGCGCTAGAAGCACTGTGGGTGGCCACACACCTCTCCTGGCGGGCAGGAGTGTCCAAGACAGTGGTGCTGGTCCAGTGTGGCCACTGCGAGGAGGGGGCGGAGGGGTACAGTGAGCTGCTCAGTGTGCTACTTGAGGCCGACATCACCCTGCACCTCCTGGAGCCCCGGGCGGCCCTGCTCAGGGTGGACAAGAGCAACAAGGGGAAACTGTACGGTGCTGACCAGAGAGGGGCGTTCACGGGGAGGAACCTGCGGAACCTGCAGCCGAGCGCGGCCCTGCTCAGACAGGTGACGGTTTATATCAAGCTTGTGCTGCAAAGATTCGAAATTTCGAATATAAATCTGAATCCAACCGAGACTTCACGTCCAAATAAAACCAAGATTTGTGGATTCTACAAAACGCAATTCCAAATTCAAATCGGTGACCTGGTGGTCTAGGGGTAAGGTGTCAGACTTCTGTGCTGAGGGTCCGGGGTTCAATCCTCGGTCCCGGCACAGATTTATCTGATCGCCAAACCCTTCCTTCACCTCTGGCAAGACGTGTATCAATCACAGCTTGTGAATGTGTGGAGTGCCAGGCCTCCACCGTGGTTCGGATTTCATGCGCAAGAATTTTAAGCACATTCTTTCCTAATCAACACATGGTGTATAATGTAATGTGTTATGCATGACACAAAACATACTAGCCAATAAGAATGCAAGAAGATAGTCTAACCAATTAAAAAGCCAGTAGACACAATACACGGAAAGTATTTTATGTTCACGTCTTTAATATTCTGGTAGAAGCCACACTTGTTTGATATTAACTATTTATTTTGTTGATGCGTAATTCACTACAATTATAAAAAAATTGAAAACATTGTGAAATAACACATTTTTAAGAAGTATATATATTTAGCATCGCGTCTTACTATCCGTTCGGGTTATACGCTTAAGTACTAATTACGCTAATGGATTAGGAATTGGGAAGGTTGAATTTAGAGGAAGTGAACCCGCATTTGCGTGGAGGGAGAGTGGAAAATCATTTAGGAACCTCCCGCCCCAGTTCATCCGACCGAGATTCGAACCTTGATCTCCCCGTCCTCGGCGGTCGAGCTCAGCACGACTAGCGCGTTAGCCAACTACGCCACCGAGGCGGGTTTTAAGAAGTAGTTCCACCCTAATATTCTTGACAGTAATAAAGTCATAACCAAACATAACATCCAATATTATAGTGCGCAACCCGCCTCGGTGGCGTAGTTGGCTAACGCGCGAGTCGTGTTTAGCCAGACCACCGAGGACGGGGAGATCGAGGTTCGAATCTCGGTCGGGTGAACTGGGGGTGATTTTTCCTAAATGGTTTTCCACTCTCCCTCCACGCAAATGCGGGTTCACTTCCTCTAAATTCAACCTTCCCAATTCCTAATTCATTAGTGTAATTAGTACTTAAGCGTATAACCCGAACGGGTAGTAAGACGCGGTGCTAAAAAAAAATAATTAAATTATAGTGCGCAGAATAGTTAAGTTATGTTAAATATATTTCAAATATTCAATTTAAGAATACTATGTTTTTTGAGGGACCCTTTAGAAATGGGTGAATTCAACCCGGCGTTACTAACACGTGTTCAAGGTCGCGCTGCCCAAAGACCTTTGCACTCCGCTCGCCCTAGAGACCAACGGCACCCTATTCAACCTGGAACGGGTGCTCCCAGTTAAGGGCAGCACCTATCAGTACAGTACTGTCAAGAAGTTTGTGGACGTGTGGACACGTCGTTTGGCGTGGTCGGCCCAACCGTCGTCCTGCCAGAAGTGTGATTGTGTCCTCGACAGCGATGGTGTACCGATGGTGTCTTGCACCAGATGCGTCACTCCTTCCATCGAGCAGTTCTTACAGGTGAGTGCGTACAATAGTTCCTGCGTCACTCCTTCCATCGAGCAGTTCTTACAGGTGAGTGCGTACGATAGTTCCTGCTATGGAGATTCTCATCACTATCTATTGTAACGTATAAAAGAGCTAGCCTGATATATTATTTGTTTGTTCGCCACAATTAGTGTGATATTTTATATAATTATTGAATTGGTTTCAAGTTTGTTATTCTGTATTATAAAAATTAAAAAGGGATAATGTATAATTTTAGAAAACGAAAGTTCTGGTATTTTATAGTTTTTATTTTTAGTATATAAACAGTTTTTTGATAGATATCTCACACGTTGTAGATTTTAATAAGAGCCCAACTATTGCATTATATGCATGATAATTCCCGACATGTGTAATTTAGAATATAGATTAATATGTCATAGACTCCACCTACACGGCTCCTCGTCAGGAAGGCAAGTGAAGAGATGCGTACCTTGAAGTAGGTATATCTAGCGACATTTCCTTCTCGAAACTTCCTAAAAGAAAAAAAGTGTGGTCATTCAGGTGCGTTTCTGTTTACAAGACTGAGTTGGCTTTTCAAACAGAGACGTAGAAAGATGTCGCCATACCTTGCAACTTAACAACTTAACACAAATAAATCTTACTACCCGCTCTCATTTATACTATCGTAATTTTGAATATAGATGTGAATAATAAATTATTGAGATGTGTAATTCCATATCATTACAATATATATATATATTTAAATAAATAATGTTGACAACTTGCAGCCGTGTCTAAAATGTCTGAGGTTGATTCACACTAATCGCACTTTGTGACTGTTTGCAAACATGATTTTTTCATTCTCTTGCCGCACTACTGTGGGTGCATTTCCTCCATCCTTCTCTTTGTAACTAGCCTAATTTGTGAGTCTCCTCCTGTGTAATAATTGTGTTTGTTTCCAGGAATGGGAAAGTTTGGACGATGATAATAATGTGAGAAGTAGCGTGGACCTAGAAGAGAACTTCTATTGATTGTAAATACAATGTCAAGAATGTGTCTAATAAACTTTGCATTCAGAACTGTCTTTGAAAATTACATAGAATCCTCATTTCTTAGTTGCCCTCATTTTGTTAAACACTGGTATTTTAGTTAAACTTGTTTTTATTAGTGTTGAACGGCCATCAACAAATTTGTAGTAGGTAGTTTAATGTTTAACGTGGCTTGAATATAAATTATATACCAAATTATTTAATTAGCTAATTTAATTCTGTAAACCTATGACAAGATTAGGTTGAGGTTGATAAAACATATGTACCTAGTCAAAATAGTTCCTTAAATTATTATCTTGTGACTATTTAGAAATATCACCTCAGACTTATTTTTTTTTTGCTTAATAATCGCCATGTTTACTTGCTAATACCATGTTTTGGTGTCGATATGTTTAATGTAAGCTCCAATAATTATCTCAGATCTCAGCTACGGTAACCGCAAATGTCCATATAATTTATTTAGTATATTAAATATTTTTTTAGTACCTACTATGGCTTGTTTATTTGGGATCATATTGGTGTTAAAAATTAAATCATAAATCAAAGGCACTTTTTTAAATTGAATACTTAATAGCTAGTAATTTCGTACAAATATAAGATGTAACTTAATTCTAAATTTTAACTCTCTTGTTACCAAATTTGTGTAGCTTTGATTTTTTTGTATAATATACTTTTAAAATATCATGTCTATGGGTAATAGGCTATTATTAATAATATTCAATAATTTTATTTAAAATAACTTTACTGTTAAATCTGTATTATATCAACATGATTAAAAATTAACATTTTCATTTAGTTTTTCCTTTTGAATTTCTACGATTATTATAATATTTTTTTCAGTATAAATTCTAAAACCCAAACAAGTTAAGGTATGAACAAAGTGTGAAATTTGGAACCAACTTAACTTTTCCTCAGGGAATAAAGATGTTTAAGAAACTTGTTCTTATTTAGTAAAGTAAGTTAACTTTACACTTTGATACAAACATCCAGCATCTTTAAAACGTGACTCTCTTGATATTGTGAAGGCTAGCTAAAAATGTGTTAATTCTGAATAATTAAAATGAATATTAAGATAAAATTTAACACAATTCTTATTTCTTTGAGAAACCTAATAGGTATTCAAATGCATGAATATTTTTATTTCTAATTTATTTCGACCCTCTAGGTTTTGAGAGTATGAAAATCTATCTTCTACGTTTGTGTTCGTCTCGCAATCAATTTAGTGTTTGGAGGGAAATAAACACATTCTTTGTTTTTTGGTGTGGCCCGTATTTATGGGAAACTCTGAATTATACCACTAATTTTATCAAAGCTAAAACTAGTAGGATGTAGTCTTAGGCTATAACCACCAGAGACATAGCAGTGTCTTAGGATATAACCACCAGAGACATAGCAGTGTCTTAGGCTATAACCACCAGAGACATAGCAGTGTCTTAGGCTATAACCACCAGAGACATAGCAGTGTCTTAGGCTATAACCACCAGAGACATAGCAGTGTCTTAGGCTATAACCACTAGAGACATAGCAGTGTCTTAGGCTATAACCACCAGAGACATAGCAGAGTCTTAGGATATAACCACCAGAGACATAGCAGTGTCTTAGGCTATAACCACCAGAGACATAGCAGTGTCTTAGGCTATAACCACCAGAGACATAGCAGTGTCTTAGGCTATAACCACCAGAGACATAGCAGTGTCTTAGGCTATAACCACCAGAGACATAGCAGTGTCTTAGGATATAACCGTCTGAGATATAGAAGTGTCTTAGGATATAACCACCCGAGACATAGCAGTGTCTTAGGTTATAACCACCAGAGACATAGCAGAGTCTTAGGATATAACCACCAGAGACATAGCAGTGTCTTAGGTTATAACCACCAGAGACATAGCAGTGTCTTAGGATATAACCGTCTGAGATATAGAAGTGTCTTAGGTTATAACCACCAGAGACATAGCAGTGTCTTAGGATATAACCACCAGAGACATAGCAGTGTCTTAGGATATAACCACCAGAGACATAGCAGTGTCTTAGGATATAACCGTCTGAGATATAGAAGTGTCTTAGGTTATAACCACCAGAGACATAGCAGTGTCTTAGGATATAACCACCAGAGACATAGCAGTGTCTTAGGATATAACCGTCTGAGATATAGAAGTGTCTTAGGTTATAACCACCAGAGATATAGCAGAGTCTTAGGATATAACCACCAGAGACATAGCAGTGTCTTAGGATATAACCACCAGAGACATAGCAGTGTCTTAGGATATAACCGTCTGAGATATAGAAGTGTCTTAGGTTATAACCACCAGAGACATAGCAGTGTCTTAGGCTATAACCACCAGAGACATAGAAGTGTCTTAGGATATAACCACCAGAGACATAGCAGTGTCTTAGGATATAACCGTCTGAGATATAGAAGTGTCTTAGGTTATAACCACAAGAGACATAGCAGTGTCTTAGGCTATAACCACCAGAGACATAGCAGTGTCATAGGATATAACCGTCTGAGATATAGAAGTGTCTTAGGTTATAACCACCAGAGACATAGCAGTGTCTTAGGCTATAACCACCAGAGACATAGCAGTGTCTTAGGATATAACCGTCTGAGATATAGAAGTGTCTTAGGTTATAACCACCAGAGACATAGCAGAGTCTTAGGTTATAACCACCAGAGACATAGAAGTGTCTTAGGATATAACCACCGGAGACATAGCAGAGTCTTAGGATATAACCACCAGAGACATAGCAGTGTCTTAGGATATAACCACCAGAGACATAGCAGAGTCTTAGGATATAACCACCAGAGACATAGCAGAGTCTTAGGTTATAACCACCAGAGACATAGAAGTGTCTTAGGATATAACCACCAGAGACATAGCAGAGTCTTAATTTATAACCACCAGAGACATAGAAGTGTCTTAGGATATAACCACCAGAGACATAGCAGTGTCTTAGGATATAACCACCAAAGACATAGCAGTGTCTTAGGATATAACCACCAGAGACATAGCAGTGTCTTAGGCTATAACCACCAGAGACATAGCAGTGTCTTAGGATATAACCGTCTGAGATATAGAAGTGTCTTAGGTTATAACCACCAGAGACATAGCAGAGTCTTAGGATATAACCACCAGAGACATAGCAGTGTCTTAGGATATAACCACCAGAGACATAGCAGTGTCTTAAGATATAACCGTCTGAGATATAGAAGTGTCTTAGGTTATAACCACCAGAGACATAGCAGCGTCTTAGGCTATAACCACCAGAGACATAGCAGTGTCTTAGGATATAACCGTCTGAGATATAGAAGTGTCTTAGGTTATAACCACCAGATACATAGCAGAGTCTTAGGATATAACCACCAGAGACATAGAAGTGTCTTAAGCTATAACCCCCTGACATACAGTAGTGGCTTAGGCTATTACCACCAGATATATGGTGGTTATAGACTAAGACACCGCTATGTCTCAGGTGGTTATAGCTTAAGACACTTCTATGTCTCTGGTAGTTATATCCGAAGACAATATTTGAGAAATATTAGAACAGAATAAAGTTACTTCGATTTGTTTGTTTGTTTGTTTGTTGGCGGGTTTTTTTTAACATCAACATTTTAACATCAGAATATGATATCTATATGGAGCAATTCCCACTAATAAGCATAAATAATAGCTCTGGCTATTAATTTTAAATAGACATGTGATAACAGGAAACATTTAGAACAATAACAGTGAGCACCAGCCTCGTGGGGCTCTCGGACACTAACAATACACACAACATTTAGACATGATGAAATAAATTTAGCGCCCTGGCGGGCTGATTGGTCCGATCTTTAAGGTAGGGGTGGGAAAATATTACAAAAACCCACCCCATCACACATAATGGGTCGTCCCTTCTCTTTGTTATAAATTAATAATAAATATCTATAGAAATATACATATATAATAAATACACATATCTAGGACATAAAAACACACATCAACTACGTGAGCTAGCGAAAATTTATTTGTTTGATTGAAATAGACACTACATAATTATAAAATAACTACACCAAAGCAGTATATGGGAGAAAATATTTATTTTGTTTGTTTACGATATTCTCATTTATGTCCATCTAATTAAATAACAACCAATCGAAAATAAATAATTCAATGCTCTACGACAGGTTTCATCAGCACGTGTTAAAACTGCATGTGGTGACATCTAAAAACAACGATTCGTATGAGTAGTTTGATTGTACATAAATAGAGGGCAGTAAAAATATTTTTAAGATAATTTAAAACTCGCTGATGAATATATTTGGAAAATCTATAAAGCGAATATTATCAATATGAATTTCCCGTCGTTGACGGATGTTGACCATCCATTAGTCTGGCAGGGAAAGACCCGCAAGGTTATTGAAAACACTTTTCTGGTATTTTTGAACAAAAAAGAATCCCAAAAAATTTATTCTCGTATTTCTTAAATATTCATATTGTCAAAATGAATCTAACAAACTGAATAATTAACAAAAAGTAAAATAAATTAGATCTAAGGTGATCAGAACACGCAACATTTTGTTGGTTTCTCTATCTCTATGGCTCTGAGCCATTTGAATTTGATACAATAATTTAGAGTTATGACACATATTTGAAATCTTATTTTGACCTTAACATCGATTTGTATGAGTAGTTTGACTGTACATAAATAGAGGGCAGTAAAAATTTTTTAAGATAATTTAAAACTCGCTGATGAATATATTTGGAAAATCTATAAAGCGAATATTATCACTATGAATTTCCCCACGTTGACGGGTGTTGACCATCCATTAGTCTGGCAGGGAAAGTCCCGTAAGGTTATTGAAAAAGCTTTTCTGGTATTTTGGAAAAAAAAAAATCCCAATAAATTTATTCTCGTATTTCTTAAATATCCATATTGTCAAAAAGAATCTAACAAACTGAATAATTAACAAAAAGTAAAATAAATTAGACCTAAGGTGATCAGAACACGCGATGTTTTATTGGTTTTCTCTAACCCTTTAGTTCTGAGCCATTTGAGTTTGATACAAATGATAACAGTTATGACACATATTTGAAATCTTATTTTAAACTGAACTTGTAAAATATTTAGTCGATCAAATTTATCAGAATGTGGGCTCAAGACGATTCATGAGGTGTTGATCTGGTAGAAAAATAAATCCAGACATTTTCATTCAAAGTATTTTGAGAAGCTTGGTGTGAACATTGATGGATATTTCCAATTTCTATACTTATATAAGGCATGTTTCTTTAAATATGATTAAAAACGATAAGGCCGGCTTAAACTCTCATCTCACAAATTAAAAAAAAAAAATTCCTTTCAACTAGCCAACAAAGAGCATGACTAAAAATAATACTTCAAAGTGATACAACAGGTTTCATCAGCGCGTGTTAAAACTGCATGTGGTGACATCTAAAAACAACGATTTGTATGAGTAGTTTGATTGTACATAAATAGAGGGCAGTAAAAATATTTTTAAGATAATTTAAAACCCGCTGATGGATATATTTGGAAAATCTATAAATCGAATATAATCACAATGTATTTCGCGGCGTCGAAGGGTGTTGACCATCCATTAGTCTGGCAGGGAAAGTCCCGCAAGGTTATTGAAAACGCATTTCTGGTATTTTTGAACAAAAAAAATCCAACAAATTTATTCTCGTATTTCTTAAATATCCATATTGTCAAAATGAATCTAACAAACTGAATAATTAACAAAAAGTAAAATAAATTAGATTTAAGGTGATCAGAACACGCGATGTTTTATTGGTTTCTCTAACTCTATAGCTCTGAGCCATTTGAGTTTGATACAATTGATAAGAGTTATGACACATATTTGAAATTTTATTTTGACCTTAACAACGATTTGTATGAGTAGTTTGACTGTACATAAATAGAGGGCAGTAAAAAAATTTTTAAGATAATTTAAAACTCGCTGATGAATATATTTGGAAAATTTATAAAGCGAATATTATCACTATGAATTTCATATCGTTGACGGGTGTTGACCATCCATTAGTCTGGCAGGGAAAGTCCCGCAAGGTTATTGAAAAAGCTTTTCTGGTATTTTTGAACAAAAAAAAAAAATCCCAATAAATTTATTTTCGTATTTCTTAAATATCCATATTGTCAAAATGAATCTAACAAACTGAATAATTAACAAAAAGTAAAATATATTAGATCTAAGGTGATCAGAACACGCAACGTTTTATTGGTTTCTCTAACTCTATAGCTCTGAGCCATTTGAATTTGATACAATAAGTTAGAGTTATGACACATATTTGAAATCTTATTATTAACTGGACTAGTAAAATATTTAGTTGATCGAATTTATCAGAATGTGGGCTCAAGACGATTCATGAGATGTTGATCTGGTAGGAATTAAATCTAGACGTATTCAATCAAAGTGTTTTGAGAAGCGTGGTGTAAACATGGACGGGCAATTCCAATTTATACACCTATTTAAGACATCGCTTAGATTCTTATTTAGGAAATAGGCTTAGGCTCCACTCACCAGAGACATAGCAGTCTATCAGACTATATTCACCATATGGGCGGATTTACGCATAGGTCTAGTAGGAAGTAGCCTTCAACGTCAGATTTTAGGGGCACCAAATTTTGAATGATGAAAAAAAAAATACATTTATTTTTCTGCGGGTTAAAATAATTCTATATTTTCATCGTGTTGTTTGTGATTGCTGTGTCTGCGTACCAACGTGGCGGAGTATGGCCTTAATTCACTTAGAACCGTCTTAATTGAAGGCTACTTATTGGAAAGAATGGATTCCATTCCGGAATCAACGACCAGGTCGAAAGATAGTATAGACTCTTTTCCTTATTGTATACATGCTAATATTTTATCTGTAGTAACATGCTCTACAGTCTACTAATGCAAACTTTATATTTTTAAATGACAGAATATTTTAATTTGTGTAGTGTGTTTATTTTAATTTTTTAAAGTCTTTACTTTGATTCTTACTACTTTTAAAACCTCACTATAATAAATAATCAAATAATGTAAGATATTTTTATCTGTCACTCCGCAGATAACACATGTCTATATGGTATGAGGGTTGGTAGGGGGGAACGAGGATTTAGAAGGTTAGAAATTAAGGTAGGAATAGTGGGCGGCAGATTATCTAGTGCCTATGGGCGTCAGGGGGTCCCTTAATACTCACTGGAACCTTAGCCTTGTCCAGATCTACCAACCCTTATTATTTTGTCATGCCTTTTCCATGATCATCCTGACGGCAGATATCAGATCTGTATTTCCTCTGTTTTTACTTGGCTCATTTGAGTTCTCCGATATCCTCCGATAGAGCTGCTTGGTTTATTTAGTGACATCCCACGATAATACTCAGTTTCCTTGGTCCTTGAATCCAGGAACTATAAGTCTTTTCCCCCGGTATCTTACCTTCATCCACGCCCTATTGAAGACGATTACCTCCTTCCTTCCTT
This sequence comes from Timema podura, assembly GCA_033556935.1. Classification (NCBI taxonomy): domain Eukaryota; kingdom Metazoa; phylum Arthropoda; class Insecta; order Phasmatodea; family Timematidae; genus Timema; species Timema podura. Next base: position 2,828,763 of record JAVRXN010000006.1, on the reverse strand, counting down.
TATCAGTTCAATACCCACTGCTTTCACATTTTATTTGTGTGTTTTAGCGTATGATAATTGTATTCTAATATCTGAAGATTTCTCTTAATTTATTGAATTAAAAAACAACAAAAAAACCTTTTGACAAAAAACACACTTAAAGAAAACATAGAACCAATGACATCAATTATATTTTCGATTATACTGATGATATATATAAAAACTCGACAGTATATACCTGTTCATGTGATATACCTGTTCAGTATGTGAGATGCCAGGTTTGCTGTAGAACATGATCCCAAAGAACTTCGCAGACTTGACAACCATCTTCTTCACACAATTTACAGAATTATAGAACCTTTGATCCTTTAAGTTATTCCTTTTACATGTTCCCATCTAAGTGATCTATCGTTATTCACAAATTTACTTTTTCTCCCCCTCCCCCTTTTTTTTTTTGTTTCCTTTCTTAGTAAGTCGCGTTTCACACTCCTCGGTGACGAGTTCCGATAGAATGAAACCTAGCTCGGTGGGGATTGGGACGGTGACGAGACTTGTCCAGTAGCAGCGGTGTAAAGTGTGAACTGATTTCATCTTTTCATTATAACAGCCCTTTTATCTGTTTTCTATCCACCTTTCCTGTGCCGTAATACAACACCTCAAGGAGCAGAAAGAGGTTTTCCTTGTAGAGATGTGTGGCCGAGACAAATCAATGAACGCAACAACTTGCTCAGTGCATTGTGAACACTATAATATATTATATTATGTATATCTATATCGTTTATTGATTACAATATTTCACCAGTTATTCAAAGCTCTTGCCTCATTAAATTTAATAAACCATTGCTATGTTATTATTATTAGCACCGCGTCTTACTATCTGTTCGGGTTGTACGCACTTACGCTAATGTGTAATGGTAGGGTGATTGTGAGGTGAAATGGAGGACCTACAGTTTAACGTGGAATCCGAACCACGGTGGAGGCCTGGCATTCTTCACATTCACAAGTTGTGATTAATACACATCTTGTCAGAGGTGAAGGAAGGGTTCGGCAATCAGATAAATCTGTGCCGGGACCGAGGATTGAACCCGGAGTCCCCAGCACAGAAGTCCGACACCTTACCCCTAGACCACCAGGTCACCCAATGATTTAGTAATTAACTAGTAGTGAAAAGGTTAACACCAGTCTTTGATTACATGCAAACACTTTCCGAGATCCCCGGAATACTTTTAGAGCTCTCGGCCCCGGTACAATGCAACCCCTGAAAGTTAGGCAGTAATAATGTTCACTTAACAAATTGTTTCTGTAGTGAAAATGTTTATTAGACTAATTTATACATTAAACATATATAAATATAGAAAAAAAAAAGAAAAAAAAATAGGAGATGAATACATGATATTACACTTTTGTTAAATATTAGATCCGACCTAGGACAGTCACTTCCAAAATGTTATGTGCATCTCCTGAGGAGGAGTAGTCCACAGCCAAGCCACAAAGTTGCGCGCGCACACAAAACAAGGTCGAGTCACAACTTCCGGGGTCAAGATAAAACTGGATCATAGGGGAGAGGATGGGGGGTATTATCACGATAGTAGGGGGTACTCTGTGAAATTTTGAGAGGACTCAAACCCCCGTTAATCTCACTTTTATCAATTAATTCTCAACTTTGGTCTCTAATTTTTTTTATATTAAAAAAGTTAATTTTTATAAAGAAAATCCTCCACTTTCAGAGAGCCAAGTTTTACAGGTTGTACAGATTTAATTACGTATTACTAACATCATTACCCGCTTTTTTATGAATTAGTGACGTGGAAACTTGAATAAGATTTGGAAAAAAACCCAACAAAACAAGGACACATCTCAATATATTTTGAAACCTTAATATTATTTTGTTTTTGTGTGTATAGGGAGGAATATAAAGCCCCACCCCTTCCCTCCCCTCTTCCCAAAACATACAAAAAGGGGTTGTTTTTATATTTTTACATTTCTCCAGAGCAAAGAGAAGTATTATACATGGTGCTCCTTATCGTTCTTCTAAAATCACAGTTTCTTGGGGACACAGCCTCAGATCTTGTAGCGTCGCGTTGGGGTCTAGCGTCGTGAGCTGGAAACAGAAAAGAACAGTGTTACCAACTTGCTAAGCGAGAGCCAACCTGTTATACACAGATATTAAATGGAATCAGCTCAAGTCATATAAAATGTACTTAATTGGGATGAGATCCTAAAATTGTCTTGAGATTCAAAAAGAACATAAATGTTATTTTTTTTAATGTTGAATTGTGATTGGCATTTCAACCTCAACATAACTATAGAACAAGCTCAACAACCAGACTTCAGATCTGTAATTTAACAATTAATTGAATGTATAAATGTTAACATTTTGTTGCGTTTTTTAAGCACCATGTCCTACTAAAAAGGTAATCATAATAATCATCATCATCATCACCATGAACTGATTCCAGCCTGAGGCCGGGTCTTTTTAGTAAAATGCCTCCATCTCCCTCTACTCTTCCTCCTTTAATTTCTTCCATTCTTCTACTCTCACTTGAACACTTTCTGTTACTAATAAGTGTGTAATGAAATTTAGCACGGCTAGAAGTGAAGTGATGGGTGATGACAAGACAGAGAACAAGGACAAGGAAGGGGATAGAACTGGACAGAGTTGAAAGAAGTAAGGAGTGTGAAGTATCTGATAGTGTGATTATAATGAGACGAGGGGAACAGGGAGAGGTTTCCTACAGGTGTGTAAGAGACGTGCTATGGAGAGTTGTTCTATAGGTTGTAAGATACCTGCTATGGAGAGTTGTTCTATATTTGTGTAAGAGACCTGCTATAGAGAGTTGTTCTATAGGTGTGTAAGATACCTGCTATGGAGAGTTGTTCTATATTTGTGTAAGAGACCTGCTGTGGAGAGTTGTTCTACAGGTGTGTAAGAGACCTGCTATGGAGAGTTGTTCTACAGGTGTGTAAGAGACCTGCTATGGAGAGTTGTTCTATAGGTGTGTAAGAGACCTGCTATGGAGAGTTGTTCTACAGGTGTGTAAGAGACCTGCTATGGAGAGTTGTTCTACAGGTGTGTAAGAGACCTGCTATGGAGAGTTGTTCTACAGGTGTGTAAGAGACCTACTGTGGGAAATAGAAGTGTAAGGAAGTGATGTATAGAGTACACTTCATATCTATAGTAACGTGTGCAGCGGAAACTTGGACTTTGGATAAAAGAGAAACAAGGAAGTTGGAGGAGCATGTTATCTGTCAACAGAAGAGATAGGATTAGGATTGAAGATGTAAGGTCTAGAGTTGGGGTACATGGGATAGTAGAGGAGAGGATTCCAAGAAGATTAATGGATATGAAGTATGGAGGGAATAAACCGCAAGTGAGAGGATAAGAATGGTGGAAGGACAGAGGGAGAGGGAGGCATTTTACTAAACAGACCACAGTCTGGAAACAGTTCATGATGATGATTTACTACCTGTTCAGGTTATACACATATGTACTAATTACACTAATGAGTTAGGAATTAGGAAGGTGAAATTTAAAGGAAGTGTGCCCACATTTGCATGAAGCCCGAGTGGGGGGGGGGAGGGGGACCTCCTATAGTAGACCCCGACCCCCTTGTAATCGGCATTCCAGTCTATTGTGAGAGTGACTCCTTAGACCATGTGGCCACCGAAGCAGATATTTGGTTACTATTTCATATTATTTTGTTTTTCCTACTTCCTCTTGTGTTCATAATTTATTACAAGACTCGGATTCAAAGTGAGTGAAAGTTTTGGTATTCAAATAGGGTTATTTTTCATTTTTTATTGGGACTATTATTAGTTGTAAATGTGGGGGGACACGCAGTCTAAGGTGTAAGCCTAATCTGGTCTTGTTTGTTGGTGATAAGGGAGGTCACTGCACGAATCCTGATAGGGTGTAATGAGCAGTGTATTATCGTAAATATTTCCCCTCTCTCCCTCCAGGCACCACGAACAGTCAGTGGCCGGGTCTAGTTGGTGCTGCAGTGGCTCTTCCTCGACTATTCCTCATTTCTCCTCCCATCCATCCTTGTTCCTCCTACAGTACCTCTCAGCTATTTTATTCCATCCTGCTGTTCCATTGAGTAGGTCAATCTGCGGACACATATTCTCTGAATTCTACCCTCCTCACACATGCTCTAATCAAGGACTCACATCTTTCCTGGGCCAGCCGCTGAACACTTTGTACTCTTTCGGAGGGAACCCCTTCACAATCAGGAAGTTTAGAAGAACCTGGAACACGATAACAATATTTAAATAACGTCTATTATGGGGTGGAGAGAGGGGTGGTGACCAGACAGTGTGAACCAACCTTGAGAGGAGTGGTGTGACTAGACAGTGTGAACCAACCTTGAGAGGGGTGGTGTGACCAGACAGTGTGAACCAACCTTGAGAGGGGTGGTGTGAACCAACCTTGAGAGGGGTGGTGTGAACCAACCTTGAGAGGAGTGGTGTGACTAGACAGTGTGAACCAACCTTGAGAGGAGTGGTGTGACTAGACAGTGTGAACCAACCTTGACAGTAGTGGTGTGACCAGACAGTGTGAACAAACCTTGAGAGGGGTGGTGTGACCAGACAGTGTGAACCAACCTTGACAGGAGTGGTGTGACCAGACAGTGTGAACAAACCTTGAGAGGGGTGGTGTGACCAGACAGTGTGAACCCACCTTGACAGGAGTGGTGTGACCAGACAGTGTGAACCCACCTTGAGAGGGGTGGTGTGACCAGACAGTGTGAACCAACCTTGACAGGAGTGGTGTGACCAGACAGTGTGAACCCACCTTGAGAGGGGTGGTGTGACTAGACAGTGTGAACCAACCTTGACAGTAGTGGTGTGACCAGACAGTGTGAACCAACCTTGACAGTAGTGGTGTGACCAGACAGTGTGAACAAACCTTGAGAGGGGTGGTGTGACCAGACAGTGTGAACCAACCTTGACAGGAGTGGTGTGACCAGACAGTGTGAACCAACCTTGAGAGGGGTGGTGTGACCAGACAGTGTGAACCCACCTTGAGAGGGGTGGTGTGACCAGATAGTGTGAACAAACCTTGAGAGGGGTGGTGTGACCAGATAGTGTGAACAAACCTTGAGAGGGGTGGTGTGACCAGACAGTGTGAACCAACCTTGAGAGGAGTGGTGTGACTAGACAGTGTGAACCAACCTTGACAGGAGTGGTGTGACCAGACAGTGTGAACCCACCTTGAGAGGGTGGTGTGACCAGACAGTGTGAACCAACCTTGAGAGGAGTGGTGTGACCAGATAGTGTGAACCAACCTTGACAGGAGTGGTGTGACCAGACAGTGTGAACCCACCTTGAGAGGGGTGGTGTGACCAGACAGTGTGAACCCACCTTGACAGGAGTGGTGTGACCAGACAGTGTGAACCAACCTTGAGAGGAGTGGTGTGACCAGTCAGTGTGAACCAACCTTGACAGGAGTGGTGTGACCAGACAGTGTGAACCAACCTTGAGAGGGGTGGTGTGACCAGACAGTGTGAACCCACCTTGAGAGGAGTGGTGTGACCAGACAGTGTGAACCAACCTTGAGAGGGGTGGTGGACCAGACAGTGTGAACCAACCTTGAGAGGAGTGGTGTGACCAGACAGTGTGAACCAACCTTGAGAGGAGTGGTGTGACCAGACAGTGTGAACCAACCTTGAGAGGAGTGGTGTGACAGACAGTGTGAACCAACCTTGAGAGGGGTGGTGTGACCAGACAGTGTGAACCAACCTTGAGAGGAGTGGTGTGAACCAACCTTGAGAGGGTGGTGTGAACCAACCTTGAGAGGAGTGGTGAAGTGGAAACGTCGGACCACGGTCTCCTCCTTGGGTAGCCTGAAGCGTATTTTGGTGATTCCGTCCCCGCAGCTTTCTGGGGGCTCCTCTGGGAGGTTAGACTCGGCTTCCAAGCGCACAGCCTGGGACACAAACACAATTCTCAGGAGATTGCTCAAACACATATTAAAACTCTTAGTGTTTCTCTTTTTACACATTCGTCTACAACATTTAGCAACGTCTTACATGGCCTAACCCTTCCTTTTAATCCCCACACACTCTACCTTCATATACTTGCTTCATCATCCTCTCAACATGCCCAAACCAACATAAGACACTTCTCTCACATGTACATATTGTATTCCCTCTCAAACCGCGCTCCTTGTTACAGACGGTTCATGGAAATTGACAGAAATAGAGAAAAAGAGAAAATAAACTAATAAAGAGTAAATTTATTGGGGGAGGAGAGAAAATGTGGGAAGAACTCAATACAGAGAAGTGACATCTCCTTTCTTCTGCCTTCTTTAGTAGAAGTAGTCACACACACACACTTCTATAAGGTTAAGTTTGTTAAAATGTGATCTTGCCATAACTCCCTGAATACGTCCTCACCTCTTTCTGTATTTGTTCCGCAATGATCCGTTTCTCCGTTTCTTGCTTCACCTGGTTCTCGAGCATCACTTGGTTCCTCTTGGCCTGCTCTTTCGCCCTGGAACAAAACACGACTTGTCACCGTTCTTGTTTTACTCCATTCATGGTCCCTTCTCCTCGTCAACTTATATACCGGCTACAAACTACTGGAGTGCTGAACATGCCGGCTACAAACTACTGGAGTGCTGAACATACCGGCTACAAACTACTGGAGTGCTGAACATACCGGCTACAAACTACTGGAGTGCTGAGCATACCGGCTACAAACTACTGGAGTGCTGAACATACCAGCTACAAACTACTGGAGTGCTGAACATATCGGCTACAAACTACTGGAGTGCTGAACATACCGGCTACAAACTACTGGAGTGCTGAACATACCGGCTACAAACTACTGGAGTGCTGAACATACCGGCTACAAACTACTGGAGTGCTGAACATACCGGCTACAAACTACTGGAGTGCTGACATATCGGCTACAAACTACTGGAGTGCTGAACATACCGGCTACAAACTACTGGAGTGCTGAACATACCGGCTACAAACTACTGGAGTGCTGAACATACCGGCTACAAACTACTGGAGTGCTGAACATACCGGCTACAAACTACTGGAGTGCTGAATATACCGGCTACAAACTACTGGAGTGCTGAGCATACCGGCTACAAACTACTGGAGTGCTGAAAATACCGGCTACAAACTACTGGAGTGCTGAACATACCGGCTACAAACTACTGGAGTGCTGAAAATACCGGCCTCCCACAGGAACACTCGCTACAATTCAACTACTGCAGTAGCACTCCATGAGTTATATGAGCCCTCCCCGCAATGCTCCGTGGATGGGAACTCGCTCACCAATATGTTACCAAATCCAGCCTCCCTCCCGGTCTCAACCTTAGATAACTTTGTCTCCTTTCCTTCTAAGCAGTTAATATAAATACAATATTGTATCCTATCCTTCCACCAAGAGCCAAGACAGTGCTCATGACCTACCTCTAGCCGTAGTCCAGTCGCCCCCCCCCCCCCTCCCCTCCGAGACCTACCTGTCGGCCTCCAGGGACTCTTGGTACGCCGCGTCCTGCTCCATTTTCACCATCTCTCTCGCATTCCTCTCTTCCTCCTCCCGGATCTCCGTACGCTGCTGGTCCGTGAACACGTCGACCGCCTGGATCAGACTCGTCAACAGCTCGCTGACGCCCACGTTACCTGCAAGCGACACGTCAACCCTCGGCTCAGTCCTCAGCGAGATCACCCTCCCAACGTAGGGACATTATTGTTTATAGTTTTTATAACAAAACCTTCTCTGTCCTAAATAAATAAAACTATTTATCCAGTTGATTTTTGGTATAATTCTCTTCACACAATAATATCAACAGTTGTTGAATATTTGTCAATAGTATTTGCGTTTTACGGTGTTTCTAGAGAGAAACTATTCTAGAATTTCCTGGGCTTACTACATTTTCCAGCCACTTTATAATAAAGTTGGGTCAAATCAACTAATTTACGAGCCTGACTCTCTGATCTAACTTCGAATCTTGGAAAAAATTATGAACATAAGAGGCAATTTAAATATAATATAATAAAAAATACAAATAATGACTAAATGTTCTTTCTCCACACTTCCCTATCCTTACATACTCCCTTCAACATCCATACACAGAGTCACACATGCTCTTTTATTATTAAAACTATTAATGTTTCTCTTTTTCACACATTAGTCTACAACATTTATCCACGTCTTACATGGCCTACCTCTTCCTTTTGATCCACACACTCTACCTTCATATATTTTCTTCACCATCCTCTCAACATGCCCAAAACAAATATAACATGCTGTTATAACAATCACCTCTTGTATTCCACAAGTGAGACCAAGGAATTGATGGGAGGAACAGATAGCAGCAAGTGTGCAAGTGAGAGGAAGAGAGTGGGACTAAACAGACCTGGCCACAGGCTGGGTAACAGTTCATGATGTGCATTGTATATATTTCTTAGATATCTCATTCACCTAGCTCTTGTGTTCCTCTGGACAAACCCACATTCATACAGTAAGTTTGAAAATTAAATAAATAAAGGTGTTGACAAACTTCCGACCCCGCACGGATTCAAACCAACAACGTCTTGAGGGGAGTTGAGAATAAATCTGGTCTAGAGTGATCTGCGCTAAGTGTACCATGGACCACGGTGAAGATCTCGGTGGACGAGCGCAGCCTCATTATGATAATAAGCGCCGGTAGTCGCTCCTTGTCGATGGTGCGAATGGTCATCGCTGCGACCGCTCCCAGAGTCTGCGATACCGACGCTAAGAATCTGTGGGAATAACAAAAACAGTGCTATTGCGCGAAGGACAGTTTGGCCTTGAGAAATAATGGTTTTATCTAAATCTGGACTAGACATTGTATTTTACACAATCAACTCTACACCTACATCGTAAATAGAGTTATAGTTTGAAATAATTGTTCATGCTACGATTATTTACAACGATTATAGATTATTTATTAAAAACTATTGGGAAATTACTTAAGATTATTATTATTAGCAGCGCGTCTTACTACCCGTTCGAGTTGTACACACTTACGCTAATGTGTAATGGTAGGGTGATTGTGAGACGAAATGGAGGACCTACAGTTTAACGTGGAATCCGAACCACGGTGGAGGCCTGGCATTCCACACATTCACAAGTTGTGATTAATACACGTCTTGTCAGAGGTGAAGGAAGGGTAAATCTGTGCCGGGACCGAGGATTGAACCCCGGACCCCCAGCACAGAAGTCCGACACCTTACCCCTAGACCACCAGGTCACCAGGCTCCTTGAAGATATGTTGTGTAGTGGCGGAGGGTTGCAGTATGGGGAAACCTGTTTTCAACAGATTGTTGAGTTTGTGTAGTCCAGGGTGGTATGTAGCGACCAAAGGGATGATGTTGTTTGTTCCTGTTGATGTTGTGGGCCCGCTATTTTGAGCTCTGTCTATTTGACTGCACCAGTGCTGGCTATCCGTCCTAATTTAAACCATGATTTAGCCCAGTGCTCTATTCCAAATAACCTCTAGAGAGTGTAATTAATACAAAAAGATTGTATGCATACAAAAAGATATTTTATGCATAACGGGCCAAAGTTGGAACTAGATTGATAGTTTTATCAACGGTATGAACTTATATTTCTTTATCTGGTGATGTAATCTTTGCATAGCCCGCAAACCAGATGCAATGTGCATTTAAGTTTTTTTTTTGTGTGTGATTTTGATCACTAAACTGATAACTAAAAAATTTTGATTTAAATTTTACTTTTGAAAAACCCAACTAATCAACATAATAATCACCGATTACGATTAATTGCCGATGCACTAATAATCGCCAGATAACGATTCATTGGTATCCACATCGGTACACCCCTGGTAGTAAGGGTGAGCCAATTTGGCCAGTAAAAATATTGACAGTTAAAATATTCCAAATTGTATGGTCATTATTGTCAGAACAATCTAAAGTAATTCAATTATAAATTGTGATTATAACTTGAGAATAAAAATAAATATTACAAAATATCTTTCAATAATATGTGTTTAGTAATAAATAAAATGATAGAATATTATAGCATCGAAATATCAAAGTGTGTGTAAATATGTGTCAGTGTTTTTACTTTTATTTGTGTTCTACCATTTTCCTAATATTCTATCATTTTATTTATTACTAAATGTTTTTAAAGAATGTGTCAGAGTTGTTAAGTTTTTACCTCTTGTTACTGTCATGTCAGATCGTATTATATTTGAGACCATTTATTTTTCATGTGAATCACCTCAAAATGTTACGGTCGTACAATATTTGGGGTCGTTACAATATATTTACAATTTGCCGGCATTTAAGTGAAACGAAAACTAAACTAATATGAGAGATAATTGATTATCACATATTTTGAATGTTGCCATTTTGTTTGGACAGCGACAGCGTCCCAGGACCCAGATAGTGACAGTAACAGTGTCCCAGGACCCAGACAGTGACAGTGACAGTAACAGCGTCCCAGGACCCAGACAGTGACAGCGTCCCAAGACCCAGACAGTGACAGTGTCCCAGGACCCAGACAGTGACAGTAACAGTGTCCCAGGACCAAGACAGTGACAGCGTCCCAAGACCCAGACAGTGACAGTGTCCCATGACCCAGACAGTAACAATGTCCCAGGACCCAGACAGTGACAGCGTCCCAGGACCCAGACAGTGAGTGTCCCAGGACCCAGACAGTGACAGTGTCCCAAGACCCAGACAGTGACAGTGTCCCAGGACCCAGACAGTGACAGTAACAGTGTCCCAGGACCAAGACAGTGACAGCGTCCCAAGACCCAGACAGTGACAGCGTCCCATGACCCAGACAGTAACAATGTCCCAGGACCCAGACAGTGACAGCGTCCCAGGACCCAGACAGTGAGTGTCCCAGGACCCAGACAGTGACAGTGTCCCATGACCCAGACAGTGACAGCGTCCCAGGACCCAGACAGTGAGTGTCCCAGGACCCAGACAGTGACAGCGTCCCAGGACCCAGACAGTGACTGTCCCAGGACCCAGACAGTAACAATGTCCCATGACCCAGACAGTAACAATGTCCCAGGACCCAGACAGTGACAGTAACAGTGTCCCAGGACCAAGACAGTGACAGCGTCCCAAGACCCAGACAGTGACAGTGTCCCAGGACAGTGACAGTGTCCCAGGACAGTGACAGTAACAGTGTCCCAGGACAGTGACAGTAACAGTGTCCCAGGACAGTGACAGTAACAGTGTCCCAGGACAGTGACAGTAACAGTGTCCCAGGACAGTGACAGTAACAGTGTACCAGGACCCAGACAGTGACAGTGACAGTAACAGTGTACCAGGACCCAGACAGTGACAGTGACAGTAACATTGTCCCAGGACCCAGACAGTGACAGTGACAGTAACATTGTCCCAGGACCCAGACAGTGACAGTAACAGTGTCCCAGGACCCAGACAGTGACAGTAACAGTGTCCCAGGACCCAGACAGTGACAGTGACAGTAACATTGTCCCAGGACCCAGACAGTGACAGTAACAGTGTCCCAGGACCCAGACAATGACAGTAACAGTGTCCCAGGACCCAGACAGTGACAGTAACAGTGTCCCAGGACCCAGACAGTGACAGTAACAATGTCCCAGGACCCAGACAGTGACAGTAACAGTGTCCCAGGACCCAGACAGTGATATTTGTGCTTCGCTCATTGTGTTTGTTCGACTCGTGTGTCAAGTCCCAGCCCCACACCACGAAGTGGGCGTTGAGACACTGCAGCACAGACTCGAACCCCAGCAGTTGTGTGCAGAACACATTGCTGAGAACGCTCCCATCGTGGTGTAGATACACGGCCAGCAGTCTCCTCTGCAGACACAAACACCCAACACTAACATCAAGACACCTTTGTCTGGATTCACTCATTTTAACCTCAACATGTACAGCTTCAATCTTTCTAACCTCGCAATAAACTATGTTATATCTTTCTAACCTCGCAATAAACTATGTTATATCTTTCTAACCTCGCAATAAACTATGTTATATCTTTCTAACCTCGCAATAAACTATGTTATATCTTTCTAACCTCGCAATAAACTATGTTATATCTTTCTAACCTCGCAATAAACTATGTTATATCTTTCTAACCTCGCAATAAACTAATTGTAATGTGGTATAAAAAACATAAAGGTTGTAGATAGTAGAAATATACCAAAACAAAACATCAATGTTGATTTGAGCAAGGTCGCTAGAACACAAAGCTCATGAAATGTACATTTTGGTTTGTTTTTATTAGATTTGGGTCAAATCCACTATTTTGCAAACCCAAGTCTGAATCTTGTATAAAATTACGAACCTCAGAGGAAATATAAATATAATATAATAATATAAAATACAAATAGTAACTAAATGTTAACATTCTTTCTTATAAAACATTCATACATTCAGTTAAGTGTTAAATTACTGGTCTGGGGTCTGGTTGTTGAGTTCATCCTATAACTATAATTGGTTCTGAACTACCAATAAGAAGTAATAGCGCTCTAAAACACATTTAACTTGAAAAATTGAGAAAAACAAGATAATTTTTTAAAGATTTGTCTTGAATCCTCAGATATCCTTAAGGATTAAAAGGATTCGAGGGTCCATCCTTACGTCTTTGGCGGGTCTCAAGCAGGCCTCCTTCACGGCCTCGTCTAGCGAGCCGGGGAAGAACTCGGGGTGGCAGCCTCCATATCTGTTGGTGAACTCGTCGGCAAAGTGGATACAACCAGCGGTTTCATCCTCGACGTTGTCTGGAACTGATGTACAACATGTCATTAAACAATACAACCAGCGGTTTCATCCTCGACGTTGTCTGGAACTGATGTATAGGCCTAACATGTCATTAAACAATACAACCAGCGGTTTCATCCTCGACATTGTCTGGAACTGATGTATAACATGTCATTAAACAATACAACCAGCGGTTTCATCTCCGACGTTGTCTGGAACTGATGTACAACATGTCATTAAACAATACAACCAGCGGTTTCATCCTCGACGTTGTCTGGAACTGATGTATAGGCCTAACATGTCATTAAACAATACAACCAGCGGTTTCATCCTCGACATTGTCTGGAACTGATGTACAACATGTCATTAAACAATACAACCAGCGGTTTCATCCTCGACGTTGTCTGGAACTGATGTATAGGCCTAACATGTCATTAAACAATACAACCAGCGGTTTCATCCTCGACATTGTCTGGAACTGATGTATAACATGTCATTAAACAATACAACCAGCGGTTTCATCTCCGACGTTGTCTGGAACTGATGTACAACATGTCATTAAACAATACAACCAGCGGTTTCATCCTCGACGTTGTCTGGAACTGATGTACAACATGTCATTAAACAATACAACCAGCGGTTTCATCCTCGACGTTGTCTGGAACTGATGTACAACATGTCATTAAACAATACAACCAGCGGTTTCATCCTCGACATTGTCTGGAACTGATGTATAACATGTCATTAAACAATACAACCAGCGGTTTCATCCTCGACGTTGTCTGGAACTGATGTACAACATGTCATTAAACAATACAACCAGCGGTTTCATCTCCGACGTTGTCTGGAACTGATGTACAACATGTCATTAAACAATACAACCAGCGGTTTCATCCTCGACGTTGTCTGGAACTGATGTATAACATGTCATTAAACAATACAACTAGCGGTTTCATCTCCGACGTTGTCTGGAACTGAGGTACAACATGTCATTAAACAATACAACCAGCGGTTTCATCTCCGACGTTGTCTGGAACTGATGTACAACATGTCATTAAACAATACAACCAGCGGTTTCATCCTCGACATTGTCTGGAACTGATGTACAACATGTCATTAAACAATACAACCAGCGGTTTCATCCTCGACGTTGTCTGGAACTGATGTACAACATGTCATTAAACAATACAACCAGCGGTTTCATCCTCGACGTTGTCTGGAACTGATGTACAACATGTCATTAAACAATACAACCAGCGGTTTCATCTCCGACGTTGTCTGGAACTGATGTACAACATGTCAGTACACACTTAAGCTAATGTGCAATGGTAGGGTGATTGTGAGGTGAAATGGAGGACCTACAGTTTAACGTGGGATCCGAACCACGGTGGAGGCCTGGCATTCCTCACATTCACAGGTTGTGATTAATACACGTCTTGTCAGAGGGGAAGGAAGGGTTTGGCAATCAGATAAATCTGTGCCGGGACTGAGGAATAGCATATATCTTAACTATGCTAATGGTTTTAGGGATGAGGAATTTTATATTTATAATAAGTGAACCCGCAGTTGCACGAAGGAAGAGCAGAAATCATTTTAGGGAATACCACAGTCTACTGTGAGACTCGCGCCTTAGACCATGTGACCACCGAGGCGGTCTGTGTTATATAACACCGTGGTGTACCCCCTCCCCCCCCCCATGTAACACTTACTGAGGGGCTGAATCCTTTTAGTCTCAACATCGACGAAAATGTCGTCTTCTGTGAATGTTTCCGATGCGTCCTCAAACTCTTCCACGGAGCTGTTGTCGCTGTCAAGGACGTCTATCACAATCTGTACAACAGTCGACAACATTACAACAGCCATTGTTACTACTATGTTTAGCTCGAGTGTAAATGCACCCTGGGTATTCGCCTGGAGTGAGAATTATAAACCTCTTCAAGAACAATTCACACTATCAAAGACTGCCAATACACACACCCTCTTGTTGTCCCTGGCGGCGCGGCGCACGCCCAGCACGTGCAAGGGGTAGCTGATGCCGGCACACGCCAGCGTGGTGCGCTCGTCCCTGAGAGCGGCGCGCGGCCAACCGCTCCACGCCTGGTGTCTCACCGGGATGTCTGTGAAGGTGTGCACGTCCCTCTTCACGTCTAGGACAGTCTTGGAGCCCGGATAGTTTAGGGTGTGCGTCTTGTTGGTCATCTCGTTTGTCACCTGGAGTACGTAGTTACGCGACAGTTTCTCCACGAGGTCTCCGCTGCGGGGACAGGACAAACAGTAGGAAGGTTATGATTCAGAGGAAATGTGACTGCGTTTGCATGGAGGGAGGGATACAAACCAGAACCTAATAATCTCTGGCAAACAAGAGTAAAAATAATCAAATTAATAGCCCCCCCCCCCTCACACCTTAGATAACACCCTTCAGCTCGTATCAGGTGTCGGATCTAGGTGTAGCTCCCGTTAAATTTATTTTTAGGTGCACTTCCTAAACCAAAGGATTATATCATACAAGAATTTCTATGAGCAAGAGCGAAAAAGGTCTACCATTTTACCGGGAAAGGATTTTCCTAGACCCTCCAGGGTTTGTTCACAATCCACATGGAATCGACGGCTTTACTTCCACTCTGAAGGAAGTTGTGCTACGGATTTTTATTGTTCAAAAAAAATCCACCGACCCTGGCTGGGTCTGAACCCAAGACCATGGAGGTCAACGTTTCCATTGAGACACAACAAAATTGAAACATGACAACTCTCAAACAAACAAACCATTAAACTGATAGCAATTCCCCTGTTAATTTAGGTTCGGTAAGTCTTGTATCTAATGTCCGGGGTGATTGATCGCGAGAGACGAGCCCTCGACACATCCGTCCTAATGTAAGTGAACCTACTCCTCTGTCGGGAAGACCTTGTCCGCGAGATGATCCGGGACCACCAGGAACAAGAGGTTGTCTCTCGGGAGCTTGAGGCTGGCCAACGTCGCCGCGTCGGACCTGGGCTCAGACACCCAGCCTTGCAGGTCCTGCTGGCAAGGAGGAATACTCAGTTGTGCCGCCAGCAGCAGCTTCAAGTCGCCTGCAAGGAACACAACACAGATTGCGCCTGTCCTTGACCGCGGTAGAGAGCTCCAACTTGCCGTGACAGGACTACAGCGACAAGTGTTCTCTAACCGGGTCTTATTTGTTAACTACCATCATAGCTGACATCTAAATATTGTATTCTTTAAATTTAAAAATGGCATTACAGGCTCTGCCTTATATGAGTGACTCTGGGCACGGGACGACTCCTGGATAACTCAGTGGTTAGAGCATTGGCGTACTAAGCCAAACGTTCTGGGTTCGATTCCATGTCCAGGTGTCATTTTTTAATTTAAAGAATATAAGTGCTAACAATATATTTTTTTTAACGTGCAGCGTCTTACTTCCAGTTCGGGTTATACGCTTTATTTACTAACCACGCTTATGTGTTAGGGATGAGGAAGGTACCCGCATTTGAGTGGAGGGAGGGTGGAAAACTGTTTGGAAAAAAAAGTTCACATTACCCCCGACCGGGTCTCGAACCCTGATCTCCACTTCATCAGCAGTCCAGTCTATTGCGAGAGTCACGTCTCAGAGGCTGACACCTGGTCTATTGCAAGAGTCACGTCTCAGAGACTGACACCTGGTCTATTCTGAGAGTCACGTCTCAGAGACTGACACCTGGTCTATTCTGAGAGTCACGTCTCAGAGGCTGACACCTGGTCTATTACCTTGCATTCCCCTGCCCCCATGACGAGAGACTAACCCACAGTGGCCGTGTCCCGGAGCTCCAGGTGGGACATCTTGTCCTTGAAGTTCACATGGAACTGGAGTGTCCGAGCGTTCTCCTTGCCGGACGAGGTGGACGGGAACGGCACGACGTCAGCGCTGACGCTGACAGGCATAGGACGGGGTAGTGGGGGACTGTCGTCACACGCGATGACGGAGACGTCGGACAAGGAGGAGTGGTTCCTGGTGGGGCGCACCTCCTCCAGCACCTCCACGTCCACATCCATCTCGGAGGGCAGAGTCTGCGTCTCCTGGGGCATCACGCGGTTCACAGCGCTCTGGGACACACAATTAACAGGGCGAGTTCACAAAACCATATTTTAAATGTTTAATAAAATACAAACCTTTAGTTTATCTGACGTCGTCAACGGCCTTCATTTTGGGACTGGTCCGCCATCTTAAATATTTTTATCTACCTGTTCATATACTAATTACAGTTATCTGTTAGGAGTGAAGTTGTAATGAATTTATAGAAAGTGTACCCACATTTGCATGGGAGACCACGCGGCTAATGGAGCAGGTTGGAAGCTGTTTCAAGTGTTTTTAAAGATGATAAAAATATAACTAGGAATCTTATGATATGAAAGGTGTCTGTGTTTTGATTCCCCTCGTTCTGAGCTTGAGGTGTTTCAACCAAACCAGACGGGGGGTGACGGGGGTTATTACATTTGTTGCTAATAACGTAACATGGCAAGTAGTGTTTTGTTACAAGGAACACATGTTTTTAGCTTAGAATAAGCGTAATATCATATTTTTCTGGATACAAAGAGTTAGTTTCTAAAACTTTTACAGGATATTATTTCCAAAAATTTACATAGACATTTAAAAATGTCCAGGTTTTCCCTGAATTTATCCGGAAACCCTGGTAAGGGTATGAAGCAACAACGGGATTTTTTTGTATCAAATTATGATAAATTTAATGTTTTCCGACACCTAAACACACAACCAGACTCTGAATTTTCTGATTATAATGAAACGAACCCTTGTTAAAAAATTCTAAACCATAAAAAATACTAATACAGACACATAATTGACCGGGTAATGTTCTGCCATAGCACTGAGTGTCTACAAGCAGTAGCCCTATAGTTTTATTATCTTTATTTTAAAAAAAGTTGAACTTCCTAAAACAAATCGACCTGAAGTAGATCGTCAAAACATCTCAACTGGGTAAGAAAACTTTTGGTGCCTGCCAATGCAAAATATTAGTATTGTTTACACTAACAAAAACCGAACTTACCCTAACCTTTCATGTGTAAATAAATTCATATTTTGATTGATTATCTACAGGCTTTAAAATACCAATACCAAGAGTTTTCCAAGAATTTTTTTTTAGCAATTTAGAATATTTTTTTTCGTCACATTTATTTCACTATAATCGGAAACTTCATAATCTTGTTGTGTGTGAAGGTGCTAGAAAGCACTGAAAAATAAAAAAGAATCCCTTCAGATCTCTGTTAGTATATTTAACTTATATCTTATTTAATCCTCTAGCGATATAACTATCATAATAAATCAAGAGTGAGGTTAGGACGTACCAGGAGATCCCAATTGCATTCATCCAGATGAAAGATTGCCTCAGCAACATCTTCTATCCCTGTGCAAGCCTGTACAGAAAACAAACAAAACTCGGGAGTGCAACCATATAAATATTTATTTTAAAATGTATTTGAAAAATAAGAAAATCGTTATCACGTAGCCATCTCTCTTATTTTAAAACAAAAGAACCTATGACTAATAAAGAAGACACCTAATACAGTTACCTTTTAAAACACTTTTAATTAAACAAACATTTTTTTATTTAAAAAACCATAGAAATAATAAATTGTTACCTGGAAGTCTGCAAGTACTTCTTCCCTATTTTCTGACATTTTAATTTGGCTTACACGATAAAACTTGAATCTACATTAAGTATTAATTTTTAATCTAAGTTACAATAGAATGCAAAGATGATTAGTGCTTTAACCGCATACTGGGAATTTGTCTATTCATTTGTTTGGAAATGTGACCAACTAAATGTTTTTAATATTAATTAATATTTTACACTTAAATAAACAGGTGTACCAATGTAAAGATAGATAGAAAAATAAAAAGATTAATAAATGGATTCCAATAAACTATAAAAAAAAAGTGTGAGATATTTTATGAGTTAATTTAAATTTGAAAGATTGATTTGATAAAGAGAATGACAAAAGTATCACCCTATGTGAATATCCCACCACTTCCAACGGCGGCAAACTTCACCATTCATTCTCATCACTCTCCAACATCATCATCAACAATTGTTTCCAGTCTGTATCCGGGACAGTTTTGTAAACTGACTCCAGCTTTCTCTATCTATTCACCATTCTTCTCATCTTACTTGCACACACTTTCTGTTATCTGCTCCTCCCATATTTCTACTATCTCTTGTGCCCGTACCCTTTTAGCCCCACTTACATTCAATGTTCATGTTTCTGCTGCATGGGTGACAATTGGTACAAAGTATGCCCTGTAGGTCTACAAAACTTCCTTACACTTCAAGGGCACTTCTCTTTTCCCTAGCAGGTCTCTTACACACCTCTAAAACAACTCTTCATAGCAGGTCTCTTACACACCTCTAGAACAACTCTTCATAGCAGGTCTCTTACACACCTGTAGAACAACTCTTCATAGCAGGTCTCTTACACACCTCTAGGACAACTCTTCATAGCAGGTCTCTTACACACCTCTAGAACAACTCTTCATAGCAGGTCTCTTACACACCTCTAGGACAACTCTTCATAGCAGGTCTCTTACACACCTCTAGAACAACTAACCCTGCTGTCCTCTTCTCATCAAATCCTCTCTACTTCCACCTTTCGTCTCAATCACGTTTACAAGATATTTTACGTTCTGTACTTTTCTCAGCAATACTCCAACTTTATAGCTTTTATAGGCCTTATCCTCTTCCTTGTCATTACCGTCATTTCATACTATGTCGTGGTAAATTCCATTCCACACAATTTCAATTCCTCATTCCATTCCTGTAGCTGTTCCTGTACTTCCCCTTCATTTTTTCCTCCCCGGGTTTTCCTGCCCCTTTGTTCATGACCATTTCCATTCCCATTACAGATAGTAATGCTTCGTTCCAGTTTTATTTGGAACAACTCTATCCTCCCATTCTCCATCTTAACATGACTCATGTTATCCTCATACATGCTTTTCACTCTGATTACAGCTCCTCTTTCCACTCCTGCCTCCTCCATCGCTTTCCAAACCTTATTTCTATCCACGCTATCATATGCCTTCTCCACATCAGCTGTCTTATGGCAAAGATCCAGTCTATTGTAGACCTATGTTCCCTAAATCCATGCTATTCCTCTCACCACCGTTCTTTCATTACATTTCTTACTCTTTTCCACTATCTTCTTTAATATTTTTGTACAATGGCACATCAGCGTTATCCCCCTATAATTTGTACCTCTTCCTGTCTTTCTTAAAAAATAGGTATCATGACTTCCTTCCTACGGTCTTCCGTTACCTTGTCCTCCTTCCAAACCATTCTCAGCAACCTGTATAGCCATTGTATAACTACTTCACCTGCTGATCTTATCATTTACACACGCAGTTCGTCCACACTCAGTGTTTTTCCTTGTTCCATCCTCTTTAATGCGTCCTCCGCCTCTTTACACGTGGGACATATTTCCTTCTCTTCTGCTATTTATTCCTGCTCCTCTGTTTCTCTCCCATCCTCTTCCGGGTTGAACCTCTTCTCAAAATATCTCATCAATAGTTCATTTTCTTTCCATCCTGTCTTCAACGTCCTTTCTTCATCATCGCCACTATTCTAACTTCTTGTCTTTTCTCTCTCCTCCTGTTTCTTACTTAGCCATATAACACCTTCTTACTTCCAGTCCCAGCATTTGTCCATTTTTGCATAACATCCTTCCTGGTTTCCAGTACCACTTTCTTTGCTATTTTCTTCTTCTCTCTATATTATTCCTCTTTCCTGTTCTTAAAAACTCATTCTGAATGTTTTATTCTTCTCCTCTACTGCTTCCTTCTCCCTGTCGTTCCACCAGGATGTCTCCTTCCACTTCCTCTTATTACCAAACCATTCTTAAATCTTCCCCATTCTACCTCTACACTTCGAGTTGAGTCCTTGGGCATTAACCTTCTTTTCTTTCTTAGGTACAGCTATATTTTCTCTTCATCTTTTAGCCTTTAAGCCCTTATTCTTCTTTCTTTCCTTCTTATACCAGGTGTTTGCCACTTTCCTTTTATTTCTTGCATATAACTCCAACAACCTTCCACCCTCCTTTATAAAACACCTCCACAAACCCTCCTCTCTCTTTTCCTACCTATGCATCACGCATTACTCCAGATCTTCCACAAGTTTTCCCTTTTCATCTGCTGAGCACCCCACTTGTATCACCAACACCTTTTCCCCTCTGTCTTTATTATCCTGTAATTCGTCCTGCGGCCCTTCTCTCACTACAAAGCCTACTCTGTCCCTCCTTTCCTGCATCATTTCCCATCCAAACATTCCTTATTTACCTGATGCCTCCAATTAGTCTCGCTCAGCCCCAAGACATCACCCTCCCCTCCATTCTTCCAGTCAGCGTCCATCATACACCACCATAATTGTATTTACTAACCATGCATCCACACCATACTCCTGTTCACCTGATCCTACGCTTTCTCCAGAACAACAAGTGCACAATAAACTTTATTCCTTAACGTCATACAAATCTTAATCACTTTTTACGATTCAACTATCTGGTTCATGCAACCTCTACCTGGCATGAAACCACAATCACACACCCCAAATCTTGTCCGCAGTTTTTTTTACGCACCCTCTCAAATAAGACTACCAAAAAAACTTTGCCTTAAATACTCAACAAACTAATTGCCCTATAACTCTTACATTTACTCTTTGGCGTTGTACAAAGGAACAATACAGCATTCTTCCAGTCATTAGGAACAGTCGAAATCCCAGCACACACGATCTGGCAAGTAGTATCCTGTCCCTACACATTGAACAACTCACACAATCTGGCAAGTAGTATCCTGTCCCCACACATTGAACAACTCACACAATCTGGCAAGTAGTATCCTGTCCCCACACATTGAACAACTCACACAATCTGGCAAGTAGTATCCTGTCCCCACACATTGAACAACTCACACAATCTGGCAAGTAGTATCCTGTCCCCACACATTGAACAACTCACACAATCTGGCAAGTAGTATCCTGTCCCCACACATTGAACAACTCACACAATCTGGCAAGTAGTATCCTGTCCCCACACATTGAACAACTCACACAATCTGGCAAGTAGTATCCTGTCCCCACACATTGAACAACTCACACGATCTGGCAAGTAGTATCCTGTCCCCACACATTGAACAACTCACACAATCTGGCAAGTAGTATCCTGTCCCCACACATTGAACAACTCACACAATCTGGCAAGTAGTATCCTGTCCCCACACATTGAACAACTCACACAATCTGGCAAGTAGTATCCTGTCCCTACACAATCTGGCAAGTAGTATCCTGTCCCTACACATTGAACAACTCACACGATCTGGCAAGTAGTATCCTGTCCCTACACATTGAACAACTCACACAATCTGGCAAGTAGTATCCTGTCCCTACACATTGAACAACTCACACAATCTGGCAAGTAGTATCCTGTCCCCACACATTGAACAACTCACATGATCTGGCAAGTAGTATCCTGTCCCCACACATTGAACAACTCACACGATCTGGCAAGTAGTATCCTGTCCCCACACATTGAACAACTCACACGATCTGGCAAGTAGTATCCTGTCCCCACACATTGAACAACTCACATGATCTGGCAAGTAGTATCCTGTCCCCACACATTGAACAACTCACATGATCTGGCAAGTAGTATCCTGTCCCCACACATTGAACAACTCACATGATCTGGCAAGTAGTATCCTGTCCCCACACATTGAACAACTCACATGATCTGGCAAGTAGTATCCTGTCCCCACACATTGAACAACTCACACGATCTGGCAAGTAGTATCCTGTCCCCACACATTGAACAACTCACACGATCTGGCAAGTAGTATCCTGTCCCCACACATGCTAACATTTCACCTGTGACCCCGTCTACGCCTGCAGCTCTTACCGATTGTTAAATAATCGAGTGTGTCCACTAACAATTGAGAGCAGAATCAGTTTGACCGGCGCATGCTAGAATTTTGACCCATACCACCTTGCAAATCAACTAGAAAAAACAGCTATTTTCAAAATATTTTATTTTCTAGTAAATAAACAGATATTTAAGATTAATGTTAAAATGGATGTTTTCAGATGATTGTGTTATGTCGTGAAACGTATCAAAAACAGAACAAGAATGACACATGCAATTTCAATTTGAATTACTTAAAATCCCTTCTCAACAGTAGATACAGCTGTCTACTTGCACGTTACTTTGTTGACGCAAGCACACTGATAAAGTAGGATGGTTTTAAAAATCTGGTTTTGCGTCTACCAAGTTGAAAAAGGAAACTTGAAGATATTTCAAGTCTCGCCGAGCGAACACAGCTCATGACGCTCATCGCGTGATTGTTTCTGCTTTGCTCTTGTTTATTGGCGAACATGTGAACATACATGCATCGTACGTCCTCACGTATGGGTCCTTGCCTAGAATTCCTCCCACTCATGAGATTATGCTGTATTTTAGGGGAGTCCAAAGCTTTGAAACTGAAACTTGGATTCAAAATCAATATCAATTTTGACAATTACATATCTCCACCAATAATGGTCAGTTATCGCCAATCTGAACTGTTATGTACAGTACAAGACAATAGTCATAGGCATCTGGAAAAAATTTAACTAATTGAATTTGTCAAACTTTATTTATCTAAACAAAACATTTTTCAAGTAAATTGAGTGTGTAAAATTATGTAAATAACAAAAATATATTTTTTTCAAGCATAAACAAACTAACAAAAAAATATTCAAACTTTGCTTCGGCTTCAAGAATATCTGATATTCGAGTTAATTTCAAATTGAAATAAAATGGACTTTACACACACACCTACTGTATTTCAATAATAACTAGTTCTTTCTCTCTTTCTCTTTTACTTTCAAACCTTGTGCAACGAACAAAAGGAAATGTTCCTCCGCTTTCTACCACCGCAATTTTCCATCCAACAAAAATGAAGACGAAATAAAACAAAGGCATCAAATAAAGTTAATTTATCTCAAGAAAAAATCATAACAAAAATATTTACAAATTGTTCTAATTAATTTATATAATTTATATAATATATATATCTCACCACAAAAAGGATATACTAAAATCAATCACAATGGGGTGGTTTGCACCCCAAATATAAACCACTTCAAACAATTGACCATATTGGAATGTAACATTTAATTATATTTACAAAACACACATTTAAAAGAAGTCTAAGCTTAGTAATAACAATCTATTTTTATGATAAAACCTGCATCACCTGTTATTAAAATATAATTGTGTTAAAACTCTTGATTAACAAACCAGCAGTCGTTAGGCCTGTTGGGGTTTAGAACAAATAATGAACGGAGGAGAATCTTTCAAATATTCAAATCCTCGAGGATATTTACATGTTTTATGGTCAAACCTCGGGGAGAGAAATAGAGAGTCGGATTCCTTAAGGTGGGATGTAGGGGGAGGTGAGAATGGTTTTTTTTCAGTTACTATGGCAAACCCTTTTTTTGGGTCGAAAGAAATCAAACGTCGATTCAACGGCAACCTAGAGTTTTTAATTTTCTTCACAAGATGATATCAACAATTGTTGAATATCTGTGAAGAGTGTGCTGGAATTCCATGACAACATTTTCTCTTCATTTAAAAAGTTTGTCGACTAATGCCGCTATGCTTATGACAGATATTCAACATCTGTAGATTTTTTTTTACCATCCATTACTGTTTCCAGCCTGTGCCCGTTTTTTATCAAGCCAAATATTTCCACTACCTGCTTGCTAGGCCTGTCATAGCTTCATATACTTATAATATAACTTATGACTAGGACAGGCACAACATCCAGTCCCCAGCCAATGATTCATCATGGTTGGAGGGTGAACACATATTTCACCAATGATAATGCCGGGAATCAAACCAGGAACCCTTAGCTCAGTAGGCAGACACGCTATCGACCGAGCTAAGGCTATAAAAAGTGCAAAAACACTGCCCTTAACTCACATCCCCTACAACCCACCTTAAGGGTACTGTTGACTACATGAGAAGGTATGTACTATCGTGTCACAACCTTTATTAAATATCTAC
This sequence comes from Timema podura, assembly GCA_033556935.1. Lineage (NCBI taxonomy): Eukaryota > Metazoa > Arthropoda > Insecta > Phasmatodea > Timematidae > Timema > Timema podura. Next base: position 2,803,995 of record JAVRXN010000006.1, on the reverse strand, counting down.
TTTACTGATTATTACTAGAACAAACATGGCTGCTAGACCCCAGACCATTAACATATCAATATACCGAGTATTAATGACAAGTCTTGGGAAACTCAAAAGAGAGTGCACAAGAAAGAAAAGTGTGGGGACATTTTGATGGTATCTTTATTTCACCCCCTTTGGTGGCCGCATGGTCTCGGGTGTCACCTTTCAATAAACCGGACTGACAATGACAAGGAGTTTGTGTGGCGGGGATGTTTTTTCCCCCTCCGCGCTAACTGTACCGTCCTCATTCCTACATCGTCAGCTAATTTTGTTTTTTAGCACCATTTGGGTTATACGCCTATGTACTAATGTGCTAAACACCAGGAAGGTTTAATTTAGATGAAGTGCACTCGCATTTATGTGGAGGGAGAGGGGAAAACCATTCAGGAAAAACAGCCCTCAGTGTACCTGACCAGGATCGAACCCTGACAGTCTAGTCCATCACAAGATTACGCGTTAGACCACGGCGGCCACCAGAGCGGGTGTTAGAGAGTAATTGGCGTATGCCATCCAAACGGGTAGTAAGACGCAGCGGGAGGAATAAAATGATCACACAAATAAATTTGTCCATCACACTCTAAGTGTTTTCTAAAATTCTAATTTGAGATTGATTAAAAAAAAGTCTCAAAAAAGTAAAGTGAATAAAATTATGATGACCTCGACATCAAATAATAATTTTAAGCGAGTGGTAAAGGAATATAAATTTTAAAATATTTCCACTTTATGACTAAAATTGTACTTTTTCTTTAAATTTCAACCGAGTATTTTAATTCAGATTCGAGATTCGACCCATATCTAGATAAAATAAAGTCAACTAAAAAGAGATTCATATCAAGGGGAAACTGTCCGCATCCACTCATCAAAAATATCCGCTCAATGACAGGGATAGGAAGAAGAGGTACAGTTTAGACAAATTGCACTCATATGTAGTGTGGCAAGAGAGTGGGAAACTATTTATTTTTTTAAAAACCACCTTTTACACCCGTCCTGGTTTTTAACCACAAACCCCTCACCGGCAAACCAGAAAAGACTGACACCTTTAACTGCATGGCCACCGATGTAGCAGAACATCCGAATGTGAGAACTCGCCTTTATGAGTGTGAATGATCGTAGCAGCCTCGTCCATTTTGGAGATAGAGCTAAAGTCGGACCAAGTTATCCCTAATCTCTCCAAATACCACCAGAGTATATATATCTTTGTTCTATCTATATTATAAGATGAAGAGTTTGTCTGTCATGAGGGTTGCGTGATATCCATCATACACAGAGGGCTGACATTTTAACATTAGTAGTCCAGGGGCACCTAGAAGACGGAATTTTAATTTTTTTTAATAAATTAAAAACTGAGACGAAATAAATAAAATGAGTTTTTTTACAATGCATGAACAAAGAAAAGCGTCACAGATAGTATACGCAACCTATATATATATATATATATACATACACATATATATTATATAAATTCTTTTTTCTAAAAAAAATATATTCAAAATATCAAATAAAATGTGTTCAAAGTTTTAGCGAGTTTCAGATATTTCCAATATCAAGAGATCCGCCAGCTAAACAACACTAACCAGCCGCAAAATGTCACACAAAAAAAAGTTGCGACATTTTGAATTTTATTTTCAAAGTTTCCACTCCCAAATAAAATAAATATAAACTACAAGGTTGGATTCACCGCTTGTATATTTGCTTCTACTCAACATTGGCCTGAGTTTGAACCTGGTTCCTTGCTGTTTCCACAACAAAAACATTTGTGTCCAAAATAAATAAAATATTGCTTTATTTACCACTTGGTAATGTCAACAGTCGTGAACAGGACACCAACCCCTGACCTACTCGTCGTGGACAGACCAGAAAAGACGAGATATAAACGACTTTGTCTGCGTGCCCATCATGGAAGCGCTTATTTGCCTGTTGCCCTAATGTTAACAATAAGGGTTGAGAGTGGTTTTACAGGTGTACCAACCTCTGCAACTACCCGGTCTGTGAGCAGGTCTACCCCTTGAACAATCGACCAATAATTCCTGCCCTCACAGTGATCAAGATTATCAGCAATATCCTATCAATGATTCACTAGAACATGTTCGGCAAGTGTTTCACACTTATTATTATTATTATATTATTATTACTACTATACAATTTAATGAAAAAACCAACACTTATCGTAGCTTAAATATAATTAGAGATTTCAATCAATATTGACGTTAGCTGCCCGTTGGGGAAACAATCCCATCCAACTGACATTCATGGAATGGACCAAGTAAAACTTCGAGATTTTACAAACAATTCCTTTTTTTGTTTTAAATTTGTTCACACATTTTGAAAATGCCCATTTGGTATAATTATTTAAAAAAAAAAGAAAAAAAAGGAGATAAAATATTGTGGCAGTCAAGAAAACACATTGGATTAAGCTATATCAAAATAACAATACATTAATACTGGATTTATTTTTTAGTTATTTTATATAATATTTTGATTCGTGTAAAGCTTTTGAAAAGTCTTATCAAATACCGTATTGCCCCAAAATATAGTTCAACTCTCTCTTCTAAAATTGTACTCATATTATATGCGTAGCTTAACATTCATTTTTCACGGAAAAAGAAACCGTAAGAATCGTAGTAGGTATATTTTGTATTATACTGTAATAATTGTACTGCCGGCCGACAGGGAATTAGCGCGCATGCGTGTATCTGATAGTAAACTCAAGGTCAAAACAGAGAGAGAGATTATTTCCCACCTTCAGTGCCACTGGACTCCAACTCAACAGGTCAGTGTTAGAATCTGTGCTGTGTTTTTACTACCTGCTCATCAATACAAGCATTCAGAGGTCCTTTTAAACCCAGGATGATTTGTTCTCATGTAGAACACCTTCAAAATATTAGAGTCGTACTAAGTGTGAGGCGTACTACATACGGGCCAATACGGTACTTTGACAAAAGTCTTTAACTATACAAAAAAAATAACTTAAAAACAATAATGTTTTAATCTCATATAATTGCTAACGGTCGCTTGACTATGCAACATTTCTAACGACGCCGGTATCGGCTCAATGTGTCCGCAATGTGACGCGGAGACTCGATAGAGATTTGAACCAAATACCCAACTATCTCGACGACGGTCACTACTCGGTGCTTTGTCATCTAAACTATAATAAGATGATTCACTCCCACACTTGAGAGATTGGTTCAAGGTCGAGTCGAAACTGATTTTTAAAATACACAGCCTCACTCGTGGTCACAATGGTGGTTTACTCTTTTATCTTACAGAGAGCCGGCTGTCGACGTTTAGTCTTGCTGATGTGCAAGTGTTTTTTTTATTAAAATAAGGAGTCAGAAAAAAAAATTAGCTTCGACTTGCCTCGGGTAAAAAGTTAAGCCATGACAATAACAATCCTTCTCCTATAAAAATATTAATATATATATATACCCCCAGGGTTTGTAGACTAGACATTCTTGGTTTTCTAATAATGGTGCCGACAGAAATAAATTCCGAGACGTCAAGATTTGTAGACAGGAACGCCAACCGCTAGACCGAGAGGTTGGACAGCTAAAAATATTCATTGTTATGTTGAATTATTTTCCATCCTGAGATGTTATGTACTTTAATTATTATTACCGCGAAAGAATCTGAAGTTATTGAATTGCATGCTGGGATAGTAACTGGATTTATAAGATTAGGAGTAAATTTTACAAATAATTGTGGGATGAAAGAATTGTAAGTGATTTTAGTGGATAAAGTCGGATATATAAACACAGAATAATATATTTTTTAGAACATAAAACAACTAAACAAAAATGTTGTGAGCTTCAATTCATCTTTGAGAATATTTCATATGTTCGAATATAGTTCGCTCCGAAATGAAACCCTACTTGAATTTATTGATAAATGTTTGTCAAACAAAATAAAACAGCACATTAATAGTCTTCTAATTGAATAATAATATCTGGACACAGGATTCAAACCAGGAACCTTTGTCTTAGTACGCCAGTGCTCTAACCACTGAGCTATCCAGGAGTTGTCCCGTGCTCAGGGTCATTCTTCACTCATATTTGAAGGCAGAGTCTGTGATGGACGTCTGGAAATCGTCAGTTACATAAGAGTTATCAACTAAGATCATGAGCTATCAGATAACTCAGCCATCTTCGACTCAGGAGAGCTTCGTGTTGTCAATAGTACTAAAACAAGGTTCAATTCCTGTACGCTGGTGTCATTTTTTCAATGTAAGGAATATACTATTTAGATGCTGCTATAGACGTGATTAACAAATATAATAGTCTATTAAATCCATCATAATGAGATTTTTGTAGTTGAAAGTGAAACGCTCCGTGTAATTCAAAATGAGGATCAAGAATAGCGTAATATTGTGCCTTTCCAAGAAGTACGACTGATTCTACTATTGTTACTCAAACTGAATACACTAACATTTAGAAGGACGAGTTCAACATATCTGACAAACAAACAAGGCGAGCGATTTGTTGAAAACAACAGAGACGAACCAATGATGAATGTGTGGTGTTGGAAGAAGATACCTTCTCCGTTAGTGTCCAGATCTGATGACGAGGTAGTGAACCAATCACCAAGGAAGCTAACAGGATACTTAGATAACGTGATCTGTTTGGTTTACTAACAAGGGGAGGCCACGACGTTCGGATCACGGATTATCTTTAAACTTTGTACACTTTTAGTAGTCCATTAGGACAATATAATGTGCAAGTAGTAAGGCGTACTACTTAGGCGTTTTCGAGAAAATCGCAAGAGAAGTTTTACGCGTCGAATATGTACTGATGCGTTGCGACAATGAGCACGATATGGTGGCGGTCGAGTGGTTAGCGCTCCAGCTCCGTAATCTCTAGATAGCTGGATCGAGTCCCGCTCATCTTTTTTTTTTCAACACTGGTCATATTCTTTCATATATATTACAATTCAAAGGTAATATATTCTGACGTAACTCATTGTATTATTGAATAAAGTTATTAACACCTTTATTTATCGATGTTTGACTTGGGCTTTCCAAGCCTGGCCCTCCCCTTATCCTTTCAACAAACCTGTGTCTGCAGGTCAAAGCGTCCAGGTGCAAAGCAGTTCCGGGTACCTTACCCGATTTCAGGTATGAGGGATTTTGCAAATCACAACAGGCATTCATTTTCAGGAAAACTTTATGCGTTTGGTCGTTTACTTGTCGATAGTTATAAATATAATATTTGTTGTAGTAATAAAAATGAGTAAACAGCCAAATAACATTGGAAATTCAATAAAAGTTCATGCAAATACACGTATTTTTTCATTATATTACCTTTGAATTGTAATATATATGAAAGAATATGACCAGTGTTGAAAAAAAAAAAAAAGGATGAGCGGGACTCGATCCAGCTATCCAGTGATTACGGAGCTGGAACGCTAACCACTCGACCGCCACCATATCGTGCTCATTGTCGCAACGCATCAGTACATATTCGACGCGTAAAACTTCTCTTGCGATTTTCTCGAAAACGCCTAAGTAGTACGCCTTACTACTTGCACATTATATTGTCCTAATGGACTACTAAAAGTGTACAAAGTTTAAAGATAATCCGTGATCCGAACGTCGTGGCCTCCCCTTGTAAGTTAAATGGAGTTGGAATGTGAATAAAGCGTTTTTAGGGTGCGTTTTTAGGGTGCGTTTTTAGGGTGCGTGTTAAGACCACTTTTACAATTAAAAGCAAAAGCCGACTTTTAATAATATGGAATATTACCAAAACTTTCGAATATTTTGTTTTTGTTTGTGGTTTTATGCTTGAAAAAAAATATTATTTTGTGCTTTATTTGACTTTAATGTATTAAAAATCAACGTGTAAAATATTTATCGGAACAAATTGTTTGTAATATTTCCTTGTAATCCGATAGATCCAGTTATACGGCATGCAATTAAATTACTTTAGATTAGACTTGGGACGAATCTACTATTTAAGAATCCGAATGTACAACTAGCTTTGAATCCCAAATCTTGAATCCAAATCCAGATTTGGAAAAAAATAATGACCCTAAGAAAGAATATAAATATAACATAATATTACAAAATACAAATGGTAACTAAATGTTAACATTCTTTCGTATGATCCATTCATTATCATTCATACATTCAGTTGATTGTTAAATTACTGGTCTGGGACCTGGTTGTTGAGTTCATCCATGAATTATAACGGGTTCTGAACCAACAATAAGAGGTATTAAGGCTTTTAAGGGTTTTGAGATATTTTCGTGTAAAAACTCAGAATGGTAATAATTTAACATAAAAATATATTTTAACTGTCAATATTTTTATTGGCGAAGCTTTGTAATTATTGAAGCCTGAATTTTTTTTTTTTTCTCAAAGCCATGTCAAAGTTTCGAAGCTCGGTACGGCCTTAGCCCCTATGGATAGCCGAGAGTCTCCTAGAGTCCGCTTTTAGCAATAAACTAAGATTACAAAAATCTATAAATGAAAACATCGATCCTTTCAATATAAACGTTAATCTTCACTACGATAATTTATTTAATAAAACTGTGATGCAAATCGAACTGTTGTTTTTGTCTTAATATAAGTGACAAAGAGGATTCGTTAAATAAACGTACAAAATAATAAATTCATCTATGTAAATATAAGGTAAAACTTGTAAGATCTAATAAAAAAACAACTTGTTAGTTAGAAGATGAGTTGAAGGAGGTTAGCGCAAGATGCGGGAACTATGGAACCAAGCGCAGGACGATCATTCTGAAGGTGGTGATGGAGTAGCGTTACCACCTACTGCCCCCTCTGGCGCAGAGCTGGTACCTGGAGCCGGCGTGCTGGTTTCCTGGGAGCTGCGCCGTCCTGATAACACACAACACATTGAAACTAAGGCTGGGGACAGTGGAACCCTCGTATGTCCAGGGAAGAGAGGTCTGAGGTACACCTTTGGGACAGTGGAACCCTCGTATGTTCGGGGTAGAGAGGTCTGAGGTACACCTTTGGGACAGTGGAACCCTCGTATGTTCGGGGTAGAGAGGTCTGAGGTACACCTTTGGGACAGTGGAACCCTCGTATGTTCGGGGTAGAGAGGTCTGAGGTACACCTTTGGGACAGTGGAACCCTCGTATGTTCGGGGTAGAGAGGTCTGAGGTGCACCTTTGGGACAGTGGAACCCTCGTATGTCTGGGGTAGAGAGGTCTGAGGTACACCTTTGGGACAGTGGAACCCTCGTATGTTCGGGGTAGAGAGGTCTGAGGTACACCTTTTCATTTCTGATAAATACCTTAACTTCTTATAAAGTTGGGTTGACTCTTATAGTTCTAAAATCAGGTTGTGTTTCATACCTGTTCAGGTTACATGCATCTGTAATAATTACAATAGTGTGTTAGGAATGTGGCAGGTGGATTTTAGAGGAAGTGTACCTACATTTGGCTGAAAAACAACACCCATTACACCTAGCCGAGATTCGAACCCCGATCTTCCTGTCATCGGCAGTCTGGTATAAAACGAAAGTGACGCATTAAACCATTTAAATGTTTATTAAAATCTAGAATTCCAAATTAGAATCCTAAACGCTTTAAAAATGTATAGTTTTAGCTAAAGTGAAAATATATGAGATTTAATTTTAAAAAATAGATTCTCTCAGTTTTGTTGCCGCTGACAAACGATGTTTTGTTGGACGATTCTATTTTGTTATAAAACAACAGAGAAAACAGTTTTTATGTACAATAATTACATTAAAACAACTGTTACTCTACAAACTACACAAGTCTATATAATCTCTCTTTATTTAACACTAATAGAATAGTACAGGGCTGCCTTTTTTTTAGAAATATTTTATCCATTTTCACAGATTTTAAAGGTGTAACACAGATCACAGGATATTTGGTTATTTTAACAGATTTTTAGGCTTTTTTTTTAGGTTATCGTTAATAATAATTACCAAGTTATGGCCCGATATGATACTCGCTTGATAACCATAGTATCAACTGGTAATGCAATAATCGATATTATACGCTAAAAATCTCTTAGTATTCAACACGGTTAACTCCTCAAATGGGTTGGGGATAGCGATGGATTTTGTTGTGCTGTTTTTGATTACTTTTCCAATACCTACACTACAATATTAAAAATTCAGCCATTCACAATTTATCAAAATAAATTTTAAAACAAATAATGAATTATCTAATTGTTACATATTTAATTCTTAGAACTTTGCCTACATAACTAGCGCTTGTCAAGTAAGACGTGATGAGAAAACTCGAATTGATTTTAAACAAACCATCGATAATACGTAGAATTAACTGGACAATTTTAACGATGCGGAACTTGAAACTCCACAAAATATCTAACTTTTGAATAATATCAAGTGAATTATTATCTTTGATTAGATCTACCTAGATCATCGGTCTTGAAATAAGAATAAAGATGCTTGTTTAATTATCACTGATCTTTTACGCTTGGATGTCATGGCGGCTGACGTTTACGGTGATTCATAGCAGACGTGTTTATAGGTTAGATTTTTTGTAATATCTAAAATGTGTTTATCTTTTCTTTATAAAAGTAACAGTTTGTTTTATATTTATCCTTTGATTCTTCCTATATCTCTTTACTTTATGTTATTTTATTTTCTGTATATCACTGTGAAAGTGTCACGTTTTAGAAGCTATCGTGTTAATGGTCGAGTCCAATGTTCATATTTAGGGAAGAAGGGTAGGTAGGAGGCTAGGATTTTCACTAATGATTATCATTTGTAAATGTAAAAACTAACTTCTCGTTGTTTTTATGAAACTTTTTCAAAGTGAATCTTCTTATGCAAAAGCAATATTTGCGACAAAAATAAATTCCTTAGCAACTCTGCAATCTTAGTTAGGTTTTAAGCCAACATAGGTGATTTGTTTTGTATATAAAAAATGTTTAGCATTACAAAATAAGTCAACCTCTCTATAGGGCAAACCTCTTTTCGCTTTATGAGGTAATTGTGTTATTTTTGTAAGAAGGTACAGGAAAGGTGGATATAAACATATAAAAGGAACAAACACAGTTCACACTTTACACTGCTGTCACTAGACTGAAAGGTGATGGCTGACTCTCAAAGAAAATATATCGTCACCACCCAATTCCCCGACCTAGGTTTCATTCTATCAGGAACTCATCAGGAGGGAGTGTGAGACTAGCACTGCAACTTTGTCCAGTGTCAGCAGTGTTAAGTGTGAACATTGCCCGGAGCGGACAACACCACTGGTAGGTCCTGCGAGGCATGTACTCACGAGGAAGGTCTGGCTTAGGGGACCCCTTTATCCTGCAGGTGTTGTAAGAGCCGCAATTCTTGCACTTGAGACCAACGACATGGAACTTCACGATACACTCCTGGAATTAACAAAAATCAGAGACGTGATTGCGCTCCACCAGTTATCCACGGACAGTAAAATACTCGTCCAAAACACACTTTTATTTTAATTTACTTAGTTGTATAGTTTTACTTTACATCTACGACTGTTTCCAGCCTGGCTCAGTTTATATTCAAGCTGTATATTTTCCACTACCGACTTGTTAGGCCTTATAATCTAACTTAAGACCAACCACAACATCCAGTCCCCGGCTGTCAGTTTATCAATGCGAAAGGGTTAACCCATATTTTCATCAATGATAAATTTTCAGCCAAGCCGTGAATCGAACCTGGGACCCTTAGCTCAGTAGACAGACAAGCTACTGACTTGAGCTGTACCCCTCTGGGTCCTAAATAACCTCGTGACAGTCATGTGATGTGTGCCCCCTTGGTCCTAAATGACCTCATGACAGTCCTGAGATGTGTACCCCCCTTGGGCCCTAACTGACCTCGTGACAGTCATGTGATGTGTGCCCCCCTTGGTCCTAAATGACCTCATGACAGTCCTGAGATGTGTACCCCCCCTTGGTCCTAAATGACCTCGTGACAGTCATGTGATGTGTGCCCCCCTTGGTCCTAAATGACCTCGTGACAGTCATGTGATGTGTACCCCCCCCTTGGTCCTAAATGACCTCATGACAGTCCTGAGATGTGTACCCCCCTTGGTCCTAAATGACTTCATGACAGTCCTGAGATGTGTACCCCCTTGGTCCTAAATGACTCTGACAGTCATGATGTGTACCCCTTGGCCTAACTGACCTCGTGACAGTCATGAGATGTGTACCCCCTGGTCCTAAATGACCTAGTGACAGTCTGAGATGTGTACCCCCTGGGTCCTAAATGACCTAGTGACAGTCCTGAGATGTGTACCCCCCTGGGCCCTAACTGACCTCGTGACAGTCTTGCAGAGAATTCAGCCTTGAAGTCCTTGTATCTGGAGGCATCGGAGTCATGGACACCTCGTGGTCCATATTACTTCCACAACTGGGACATACAAGGGACATGTTATACTTCCACAACTGGGACATACAAGGGGACATGTTATACTTCCACAACTGGGACATACAAGAGGACATGTTATACTTCCACAACTGGGACATACAAGAGGACATGTTATACTTCCACAACTGGGACATACAAGGGGACATGTTATACTTCCACAACTGGGACATACAAGGGGACATGTTATACTTCCACAACTGGGACATACAAGGGACATGTTATACTTCCACAACTGGGACATACAAGGGGACATGTTATACTTCCACAACTGGACATACAAGGGGACATGTTATATTTCCACAACTGGGACATACAAGGGGACATGTTATATTTCCACAACTGGGACATACAAGGGGACATGTTATACTTCCACAACTGGGACATACAAGGGGACATGTTATATTTCCACAACTGGACATACAAGGGGACATGTTATACTTCCACAACTGGGACATACAAGGGGACATGTTATATTTCCACAACTGGGACATACAAGGGGACATGTTATACTTGAAAAACAGGGACATACATTTACTTGTTCTAATACTAAGATAACCATCATTTCCTAATGTGTCCTTATCAAAAACCATCAACTTAGTTTTGTAAGTATTTACGAAGATCCATTCTCAGCAACCCACCTGCGACATGTCAATAAGGCAGGTCTGGCAGGTGGGGCAGGCGTAGTGGCCCGCCTGGAGCATCTCCTCGAAGCAGGTCCGATGCAGCAGATGGCCACAGTCCGGGATATGGCACGGGATTCGGGACGTGTGGATGTCTTCCAGACACACAGGGCAGTTTGAGCGGGACACGTTCTCCACGCACTGAAACACGCGTTTATGACAACGTAACAGTAACAAGTCGAGCCACATCTCTAGTCACGCAGTCTGACCCGTGAGTCTAGTGTGGGGCTCGGGATTTGACGTTCGACTGCCGGTCCGGGGCACTTTATACTCCACCTATATACAAATTCGGGTATATTACTTATAAAAGTCTACCATTCTTAGCCCCATATAATTAGAGTAATTGTCGTATTCCTAAAGCCAATAAGACGTGCTGAAAAGTCGAAGTTGTTGTAACATTCCTCGACTCTTCCAGTTTTCCACAGGGAATCGCAATTCTTACATTTATCACATCAATGACATATTTTTTAAAATAATCCTAGCAGCTACCAAACATCAACATTTTAATAAGTTATTTTCCCCATATTTATTTATGTTGTCGCCCTGACCCATGGGCAAATCTGTCGGTATGGCTTAGTGGGTTGGGTTGGGTAGTCTCAAATAACGGTGTGGGTTCACCAATAGTTGTTTATAGAAGATACAGGGTGTGATTTAGTTGAACAAGTCTAGTTATTTCAGTAAGGTCCCTGCTACTCTCGGTGTCCTAACACCAAGAGTCCGCTCGTTGACTTAGCCCGGATGTTACGTGTCTAAATCTTAGCGAAGGCTCACAACGCTCAGACTATAACGCGAATCGAGGGTCACTAGACTTTTGAGAAGTTTGGGGGACCCGATCCTCTCGTGGAATTTTGGTCAAACAAACTGGAGTTGGGTTTAGTGACTGACCCGTGCAATGTCAGTCCGGTGAACTGTGATGTTCGACCAACGAAATAAAAGTGATAGGAGTTGAACCGAGGTCCCGCCCGCGTGGAGGCCGGATAGCAGGATCAAATGACTTGCCCTCTAGCGCCACATGACGGTAGAGTGACGTCATACTCTATACAATGCAGGGACCCTACACATGGAATATTCTCCAGACAGATCATCGACAGTGTGCTAAACACTACAAGACAGACCCCTTAATCTGACTCTACTCTTCTCTCTCTCGATATTGCCAAAACTAAGGGTTTATGTATATATTATATTATTAGCACCGCGTCTTACTACCCGTTCGGTTTACGCACTTACGCTAATGTGCAATGGTAGGGTGATTGTGAGATGAAATGGAGGACCTACAGTTTAACGTGGGATCCGAACCACGGTGGAGGCCTGGCTTCCACACATTCACAAGTTGTGATCAATACTCTCTTGTCAGAGGTGAAGGAAGGGTTTGGCGATCGGATAAATCTGTGCCGGGACCGGGGTATTGAACCCCGGACCCCAGACAGAAGTCGACACCTTACCCCTGAGACCGCCAGGTCACCCAGGGTTTATGTATCCAAAAAACATGTTCTTCCCCCTTCGAGTTTGTCATATTACCAACAGTTGCTCTGCGAGTTGGCACTACACCATTTAAAGACAACATCCAATATATGTACGCGACTGCTGATGTAGGACAATGACGCTCGAGGTTAGGGTCGCGTCAGACTTGTATACGTTAAGACAAGGTATGACGACGTATTATTCCCCTAGTGTACTTGACTATATTGTGTCGTTGGGTTGGTACCTTGTGTCCGGTTGTAGTTTGATGGGCAGACACATGTTGCACTTCTCGCAATGGAAGAACTTGTCACGGCCGCCAATACGGCAGATGCCACATCCGTCACAGTGGTATTGATTCTTCTCCTCGTCATCAAACAGCTTACACTCCAGACAGGTATACTGCACATAGATACAGGTGGTAAGATCTACTGTACAGATATCAACACTACTGTGAGAATCAAAGTTTAAGGCGGCGCCATCTTGAAAGAGAGCCACAGCCAACTTGAGGGGACAAACCCTCGGTAGTTCAGTGGCGGAGCAATAGCGCATTAAGCAAAGGGTTTCGAATTACATTTCTGAGGTAATTTTTACAGCCATATTCTATGTGCTATTTAAAAATGTCATTTTTTTATAGAGCCCCCTCTTACTACCCTTCGGTTATACGCTTGTGTACTAATTACGCTAACCTAATAGATTTTAGGGATTGGGAAGGTTATATTTATAAGTGCACCCACATTTGTGTGGAGGGAAAGTGGAAAACAAAAACACCTCAATACACAAACCGATATTCGAACCTCTATCTCCCAGTCATCTTCAGTCTAGTCTACTCTGAGAGTAGCGCCTTAGACCATGTGGCCACCAAGCGGACTCGTTACAAGTGGACCTTAAAGGGCTCGGTTAAACAGAAAACTAATTTATGTCGCCTTAATACATTCTGCTTCGTGACAGTTGGTAGAAACTGTTGACACACAATCCCTACCTTGCCGAAGCGCAGTTGGTAGATGTCGCACACCTATCGAGGGGCATCTGCACCCTATCTGACGAGTGTCGCAGTTGGTGCACACCAGTTCCGTCACGTCCTTCCTGTTGACGGGGTGACTCTCGTTCTCGTCATGACAGAACCGGCAGAAGTAGATCTTGTTGCAGCACGGAGTCTGCGGCAAAGGAGTCCGCACAGTTTTACCGTTAAAAACAACAAAATTGTCAACAGACTCAAACATTTAGTCCTGTCAACTTTTCAACCAAATTATGTGAGTGGAATATTTATTTTAATAATGTGCCTAGTTATTATTTAAATACATAGATCTAATGTATTGCTTTAGCTTCATCACTTATGCTACCAATTAACAAAAGTTAAAGCCAATTTATTTACTAATCATATCTATTACAGTTTATATAATAAGCCAATAGGAATCCGGGCACTCCTGATAGTAGAGGCCATTTCATAGAATTTCTAAACATGTTCATTACACAATAATCTCAGAATTTCGATTTATTTTTTTTAATTAAATTTAAAAAACTGATCCTTATCGTTCTAAATCGAGAAATGACATTACCAAAATTAAGCACAGACTTACACCTAAACATGAAATGTTAATGTTTCACAAACAATAAAATGTTGCTAGAAATCTAACAAAACTATTGTTTTAGTATACTTATTCCGAGTTTATTTAATCTAATACAATATGTAAATTAAGGTCAATTACAATCCGCTTGACATTTCCTTCGTGTTTGGGAAATAGCTTGATGTTGTAAGCACCACGTATATTTGTAAAAGGAAAATATTAATTTCCTACAATAAAATATTCACACTTTAACATATATAGATAAGCGTTAGGTTAAGAACTTACGACGAATTTAGATTTCCTTTTATAATGTTCACATCCTATCCCTGCCACTTGACTCCATCTTTATTTAAATAGCTAAGGGTTCTGTCCAACCAAATTCCTAGCGTTGGTAATTCATGGCGTCGTCTGCTTTTAATGGACGTTTACACAACTCAAAATAAATTTTATTTGTTTCTAAAATATGTTTAATCAAAGGTATTCCCATGAATATAAAATTATTTTTTATAAATAAAAACAAATCAGAACAACAGTTATTATAGCCTTCATTTAGTAATTTATTCATACGAATAAAAATGGCTAATTAAAAGCGCTAGAAAATACTTAATGATCAGTTATTGGAATAATAAATTGAGAAAAAGTTTATAGATAGATAGTATTTTAATTATTTAAATTTCATTTGAGGTATTGGCATTAAAGCATTTTGAAAGATTTAACTTGATTTAAACATAGATTTTTGAGATTATAAGATACCAGAGTTTATTATATATTTGTATAGAAGCCTTGTAATTTATTAATTAGCTAATAGTTTTTTGTTAATTGAATTGGTTAGCTGTAAGTTAATGTCTTCTCTGGAGTAAAAGCCCATAGTAAATCAAGGGAAAAGAGAGATGGTCTTAAAGGGCCAAAGAAAACCAAGGAAATCCGAACAATTACCGATGTATAGGTTATTATGGTTCTTTCGGGAAGGTAGTAAACCAATTAAATCCATACCTACTTCGTATGGAAAACTCAAGGACAGCTTAGTCTGATTCTCTTTGGAATGGAACAATGCATATGGTTGAAAATAATCCTAGGCAACATAAAACTTATTAAATATAATTGAAAAATGGATCCTTGACCCAGGAATTGATCCCATGACTTCAGAGTCAATCATCCATCATATTTTAAGTCTGTGTCTTTGATGACCGTGTTAGATCAGTGGAACAAACTGAAACTTCAATACTCAATGATAGCGCAATGGCTCACTAAGCCAGAGGCTTGAGTTTATTCCAATTCCAGGAATCATTTTTCAACTTGATTCTTACTTAGAAATAAGTTTAAAAATTCTGTTTGCTACTCTCTATCTATGAAATTTTGGATATACTTTCTCCTTCCTCATCCCTAACATATTTGTGTCATTAAATCAAATGCGAATAGATCAAACGGGTAGTAAGACGTGGTGGGGAAAAAACCCTATGATGTACTATGAACACTTTAATGGCAAGCTATTTCTCTGTATTCCATCAGTGGTTTTTAAAGTAATGCGGGGATCAAGATCAACTTAACGTAACAATACGTAATCTAACAGTTCTTATGATTTTAGATGGTATTCATCACGATGCAGTTAACTTAACTCACACTTAAATTAAGAGTTATCCAGTTAACTACAGAGTTACGTGAAGGATGTTGCAAGCCACATCATCAGGGTATTTAGTACTTCATTTATTTGTTTATGGAATGCAGATGCCCAGTGAAATCCTAGACAAAGATTCTATTTCCCTATACAGGATAAGGACCCGCGAGTTTAAGGCATGGAACGAGGAGTCTCCTTTCGGTCAAGAAAACATCTGAAAACTGACCAAGCTGTTCTAGCGGTCTTCTATCAACGGAAAAGATGTTTCTTTCTCAAGTAGCGACCCAGGTGACGACACTATTAGACAAAGTTTAACAATACGGGAATTTTTTATTTTTTTTTATTTGAATTTGTAGAAAAGAGTGCCGGCCTTTGGTGTATATGTTGATAAATAATATTATATTAAATGTAATAATGCTAGAATGTTATTATTTGTAAACGTGTCTTAAATTATTTTTCTCTCCAGTGAAAGTTTTTTTACATTAAACCAGGGCTATTCAATTATTATCCAAGCGGGCCACTACAAATAATCATAATATTATGCGGCTCAGACATTTAATTCAATCTGGCAGTAATTTGAAACTTTATTAGTATATACTTTTGTAGTTTAAAAGGGGGATGAGGGGAGTGAAATGTAATTTGATATTATATATAATATTGATATAGTTCAGTGATTTTTTTTAAATATATAAAAGTTAGACGATTTTCATCATCGAGCTTCCTTTTTTACTACTCAAAGTAAAAAGTGATATTCCATAAACTTACAGTAAGACTAATTACAAGCAGAGCACTCCGCTATTACTATAGATAACGTACGAACAATAAGCCAGGCAAATATAAACTGGCGAGACATCGTCTGCTGTTGGCTGGAGGGGAGAAGAGGTTTGAGTCAAACTCGGCCACCTGCATTGTTCAAGGCCAAAAACAAGAATATGTTATATAGCTCAGCCATTATGTGGGGCGCTTGGAGGGAGAGATACCGGGTCTAGAGTGGAGGACGCAAGCCACTGACTAATAAAGAGACTAAGTGGAGGACGATCTCTCTGACCGTTCAAGGTCAGGTGCCTCTACATACCGTCTAGCTATACGACGTATTTCCAGTGATATAATAGCTGGACTTTCAATCTGCGGAGGTTGGCAGTTCGGATGTGACCCGCGAGCCGACAATTGAATAGACCTACATTACAATAATCACCCAGAAGTGTTTCCAGCCTTAGGCCGGGTTGGTTTAATAAATCGCAACCAATCTTCCTTTTAACTCTTCATCCTTGTTCTTCCCTCCCTTCCTCCCACTATTGTCCTCTCGCTCATAGCCTCTATGCAATCTATTCTTCCCACCTCCTTTGTTTATCTTCGTACATCCATCCTATATTCTATCTCTTTACATGCTCATACCAACTAATTCTTGCTTCATCCTGTACTGGTCTTCCTTGTGCAAGCTATCTCTATTGTAGCACCCAGAATGATCCTCATAAACTCCATACCCACCGCCAATAATTCACTGATATCCTTCTTATCCGTTGTTCATGTCTTGGTCGCATATGCTGCAATGGGACAGAGTGGTCGCATAGGCAGCTGGTACAGAGTGCGCTCTTATACGACAAGCTGATCCCGTAAGTTAGTTTGGGGCACTATTGCTAGGAGCAGCTTGCAATCAGGGCTGTGCGGTAGATTTTAGGGTGATTGTGAGTTGAAATGGAGGACCTATAGTTTAACGTGGGATCCGAACCACGGTGGAGGCCCGGCATTCCACACATTCACAAGCTGTGATTAATACACGTCTTGTCAGAGGTGAAGGAAGGGTTTGGTAATCAGATAAATCTGTGCCGGGACCGAGTATTCAAACAGACACGTACACATTCATTATGGAGTAGAACAATCTGTACAGATATTGGCTTATAGAGACATAACCAACCATCCAATGGCTACTCTGACATAACCAACCCTCAATGCTACTTTCTGAAAGTAACTAAATAATTTAACTAAAAATTTTACTTATTAAATTTTGAGGATCAAAAGATTATAGGAAAACTTAACACAGACTAGTCGCAATCTTTGACACACTTACTTTCAACATAAATTATATCGCGATTGCCAAAAACAACATCCATCAAAAAACAGATTGCAAATGCAAAGACTGATTTCATCTGAATAACTAACAAACAATATATTGTCTTAAACAAAAAAGGATCAATAATATAAGGACTAAGGGAGTACAGAGAAATTGATACAAACAAGTCATTTTCTTAAAGTGACACAAAATGATCTAAACTAATGGTATAATTTAGATATAATAACCATCAAGGTGGCACCCTATTTACCGCCTTATATACGAGGTGTGTCCAGGTTTACAGGTAATACAACACGTACAACTCTACTTCAGTTGGAGCTCTGTCAAATACGCAGCGTGGTTGAAACAATCAACCAGGTAATGGCAGGACAAGACGGGAATACAATCGCTGACTAGAAGGTCCTAGGACAACTTTGAATGATCCAGGTGGTGTCTCACGCGCATCACCTTGGGCGCCACATTGAACTCGGGTCAGGCTGACCTCAATCCACTTTGCAACAAAGTCAAGTTCAAAATGAAGTAGACACATACATGCGCTAAGACTGTAAGACACGCGCTAGCTAACAACTCTCCTAGAAATACCAGTTCATTGGGTGACTGTTTTCCTTGCGGGCAGAGTAGTTTATGTTAAGCACTAGATGTGTGTTACTAGTGATAACAGGTGACCTGGTGGTCTAGGGGTAAGGTGTCAGACTTCTGTGCTGAGGGTCCAGGGTTCAATCCCCGGTCCAGGCACAGATTTATCTAATTACCAAACCCTTCCTTCACCTCTGACAAGGTGTGTGTTAATCAAAACTTGTGAATGTGTGGAATGTCAGGCCTCTACCGTGGTTCGGATCCCATGTTAAACTGTAGGTCCTCCATTTCATCTCACAATCAGCCTACCATTACACATTAGTGTTGTTACCGTTATTAAACTTATACAGAATAAATTAAACTTTAAGGTATTGTGTACATTCTATTACCAATTTTTCTTTATTCCATTTATTGCTGATAAGCTTCCAACAGCAAAGAAACAACAAAGTTGAAATAAAAAAAGACGGCATAAGGAAATTTTCCCCTAATCAAAAAGGAAAAATTATTATATAACAAAAAAAAATAATTTTATCAATGGAAATTCATTAAAATTGTGCTCAATAAAATTCGTAATAGATTTATTTCACATTACATTACATGACTATTTTAGTAAACCAAATGTGAATTTTCTGAATCATACATTAATATTTTTTTTTTACAACTTCTATGTTATAAGGCTAAAAGTGAAATGTTCCTCGAAGCAGTAATCAAACAATATATTAACTAACTATAATTAACTTTTTTTTTACATCCAATACTGTTTCCAGTCTTTCCTCTGGGTCAGTTTTTTTACTCCACCATCGGCTTGCTAGACCTGTCATGCGGGGAATCGAACCAGGAACCCTTAGCTGAGTAGACGGACACACTGCCGACTGAGCTAAGGTTAATTATAGATAAGATTTTGTTATTATTATTATTATTATTAGCACTGCGTCTTACTACCCGTTCGGGTTATACGCACTTACGCTAATGTGCAATGGTAGGGTGATTGTGAGATGAAATGGAGGACCTACAGTTTAACGTGGAATCCGAACCACGGTGGAGGCCTGGCATTCCTCACATTCACAAGTTGTGATTAATACACGTCTTGTCAGAGGTAAAGGAAGGGTTTGGCAATCAGATAAATCTGTGCCGGGACCGAGGATTGAACCCCGGACCCCTAGCACAGAAGTCCGACACCTTACCCCTAGACCACCAGGTCACCTAAGATTTTGTTAAATTAGGCATGTTGATTAGGAATGAAATTATCCAGGAAAGAGTAGGAGTACAGGCATTACATGGGATAGTAGAGATGGGAGGAACAGATAACAGAAAGTGTGCAAGTGAGAGGAGAAGAATGGAAGATAGATGCATTTTACTATTAAATTGACCCGGCTCCAGGCTATAAACAGTTGATGATGAGGTTATTTTGTTAAACATTATTTATTATGAGTTATTATAAATAAAAACTTTGGCTATTTAATTCTTAAAATATGCACTCCCTTACAATTATAATAATTGTACAAATGGCAGCATTTAGCCAACTACCAAGTCGAAGGTGGCTGCGTTATCTGATAGCTCGTGATATTAATATAATCACATATTTGTAGCCGACGATTTCTGCTAAGTCCATCATAGTCTCTGCCTTAAAATGTGAGTGAAGAATGACCCTGGGCCTGTATAGCTCAGTGGTTAGAGCATTGGCGTACTAAGCCAAAGGTCCCGGGTTCGATTCCCGTGTACAGGTGTCATTTTTCAATTTTCAGAATATGATATTGTTTATTATATTACATTTATCATCTGTAATTTTGTAGCTCAAGAAATGGATTATTATACCAATATAACGTATCTATCTCTGCAAACCACTTTCTACATAATCTAATGTTTCACTTATGACCATGATTTATTTATTTTTAATTCAATATTCACATGAAAAGTGTTTCACATTCATAAGTACGTACGTGACTAAAGTAAACATCCCCCCCTAATCCCCTACACCCCACAATATACATTTTCCCCCCAAGTGAGGTATCCCTTACCAAGGTGAATTTCCGTTAAGAAAAGTCGAACATAATTGAGAGATACATAACTCTCGCAACAGTTGGTTTATGTTCTCTATGAATTTAGTTAAATTAAGGTTAATACACTTTGTTTGACTAACAAACAAATTATAATGAGCACTTATGTTTTGTGCTTAGCGTGGACGAGCCAATGTCTGCTCAGTTGGCTTCTCAGAGCGAAACCCTTGCCGCATTCTTCGCAAGCGTGCGGCCTGTACCCCCGGTGGGTCAGCCGATGTTGGTTCAGAGCGGCCAGAATCTTGAAACACTTGCCGCACTCTTCGCACATATACTTCTTGTTTTCGCTGTGCGTGAGTCGATGCTGACATATGGAGCTGTTCGACTTGAAACACTTGCCGCAATATTCGCATCGGTACGGTTTCTCGGAACAATGGAACAGGCGGTGTTGGTTGAGACTGAGGCCGTCGTTGAAACATTGCCCGCAATCTTCACACTTGCCTTCGTGCTCTCTGGTGTGAATGAGGTAATGGTAGTTCAGGTTACACACCTGATTGAAGCACCTGCCGCATACGTCGCATATATAAGGTTTCCGCCCGCTGTGGATGATGCGATGTCTCTCCAACCTGTCCCTGGAGGCGAACCGTTTGTCGCACTCCGTACATTTGTGTGGTTTCTGTCCCTCGTGGATAAAGTTATGTTTGATCAGATAGCTCTTCATTTTAAAACCCTTCCCACATTCCTTACACACGAATTCGTTCGGCCCGTTATGGGTGAGACGATGTTGATTAAGATTGGAACTTTTGCTGAAGCACTTACCGCACTCTTCGCATTTGTGGCGCTCTGTCTTATTGCGAGTGCACGCGTGATCGGCCAGAGAGTTCGTGAAGAGAAACGATTTCCCGCACTCGTTGCAGTTGTATTGTTTATTGTGAACGAGTCGATGCGTGGTAAGATTCTCTTTGGTTTTAAATAACTTACCGCAATCTTCACATTTTTCTAAGATTTCTATCTTGGGCTCCATAATATTTGCTATCGATTCATCACCGGACAAGACCGTGTGATTACCGTCGACCGTACTTGCACCGCCATCAGACAGCGGAGAGTGTGGAGGACTACTTTCCGACTCGTCCTGAAAATTTGAAAAAATCAACAGAGAATTATAAATTCCTTCCTCGAGGAACATAAAGTGAGTGATTGATACTTGAGCATTAATGATGGATTATACAGCGTCCGACCGGTAGGACTTTTCTCTACTGCAAATATGAATGTGTTCTGTCATGCTAGCAGGGCAAGATATAGAACGTTGTAAAGAGCGGAAAATTCTCCTTCTGTGCATTAAGAACAATGTTGGTATGCCTGTTCGTCTAAAAATGGAGCAAAGATTAGCAGTAGGCGACAGGATCCACATTGTCACGACATATTTTGATGCTCCGACAGTTATTATTATTATTATTAGCACCGCGTCTTACTACCGTTCGGGTTAACGCACTTACGCTAATGTGAATGGTAGGGTGATTGTGAGATAAAATGGAGGACCTACAGTTTAACGTGGGATCCGAACCACGGTGGAGGTCTGGCATTCCTCACATTCACAAGTTGTGATTAATACACTTCTTGTCAGAGGTGAAGGAAGGGTTTGGCAATCAGATAAATCTGTGCTGGGACAGAGGATTGAACCCCGGACCCCAAGCACAGAAGTCTGACACCTTACCCCTATACCACTGGTCACCCTCCCAACGGTAGAAATGTGTGGTAATAAGGGAAAATTTGGTGATTAACGGAATGTTATTGTATTTTGAAAGCCATACATGGCCATATCAAACTAACAGTGACAGCTTCTCTTTATCTCTTATCAGGTACAACATGAAATACCAATTAGATAAATTGTTTTCTATCTTATCAATTACTTTTACTTTCGTTATAAAAGATACACAATAATAAGTCCTGTATACCTCTTTATTCATAAATGTGTTTTTTTTTTGTTTATTTAATTTTTATTGGTGAGTTTTTTAGTTTTTAACTTTTTGATGTGTCATTTTATTATTTTTCACAAAACCATATTATTTCTAAATGTGTGATTAAAAACAACTTTTTTTTATATCCAACCGATTCACGGGAAACAAACTATATGTGTCCACTTACAGTTGGTACTACCAAAAGACAATTATATGGACCGAATGAGAAATACTGTGTCCTGCTAAAAGGACTTTTGTCATAAACAAGCCTTGTACAAACTATTAAATATTATTAACTAACAAAACTTTTGGAAATAGTTTGACACAGCCCATTATAAGTTTTCATATCAACAACTTTAAATTGTTTGGCTGGAAAGAAACAAGTTTTTTCCCCCAAGTTGTCGTGCCTTAAATTCCCATATTTATTAGACTATTAATAATAAATATTTATATTTAGTTGATTTAAAATAATCAACAAGAAACCAAGATGTTTAGATTAAAAATATATAAATTATTTGTATATAGATCTTTGTGAGTTCTTTTGATTAATCTTAATTAATTATAAGATAAACTAGACCCAGAACATTAGTTTATTCTTTGATGAGAGAAAATAAAAAAAATCACTATTAGTTTCACATTCTAATTCCAGAAATTAAATTATCTTCCATGAAACAATGGCTGATGCTGTTGGTTTCTTCACTATTTGGTCTAAAAAGTGATGAAACTACTGGGGAGTGGAGTTGGTTACATAATGATGAGCTAAATACCCTGTTACATTGCTAGGACAGTCAAGTCTCGTAGATTACGGTGGGAAATACATGTGGCGGGAATAGGAGAATCGTGTCAGGTAATGACTGCAAACTCAATAGGATAGGGTGAATGAGTGACTGGAAGAATAGCTCAAGATAGGGATAGGGTGTAATGAGGTGGACTGGATAGAACTAGCTCAAGATAGGGATAGGGTGTAATGAGGTGGACTGGATAGAACTAGCTCAAGATAGGGATAGTTTGTATCATTGTAAGTGCGGCAATGAATATGGCTATCAGCATATTTATTCTAATGGGGTAAAGGCGAGTAGGTATAATTTATAGTAAATGTACCCACACTTGTGTGGAGGTAGAGTGAAAACAGTAAACCCAAACTAGATTAATACCCGGATATCCTCATCACTGGCAATCCAGTGATGCGTCAGGTCACGCAATCATTGACGTGTGTGAATGTTACACATAGAAACAAGAGATCTTACCTCTAATTCTTCCTTCACAGAACAAAAGGTAAATGATGGAGGTTCACCTCCTCCAATATCCTCCTCCGTTCCGGATACCAGAGTCGAAGTGTCGCCTGTAAAATAATGTGGTGTACACTTTAGAGCATTAGAAGTAATACAACATTTTTATATAAGGTAGAATTGTGAAGAAATATACCCACATTTGCACAGAGGGAGCATGAGAAACACTCTCACTACACACGACTGAGATTCAAAGCCTGACCTTCTCGTCACCTACAAGTCAGACTATATGATCTTGACGTCTAGTCTGTGTGCCCATCGATGCACGGAGTAATTTAAATGATTGTATTGTATTTTTGGCAGCACAAAGCCCTCACAGTCTAAGATGGCTGCGTTATCTGATAGCTCATGATCTAAGTTGATAAATCATATGTAGCTGAAGATTTCCACGCGTCCTTCACAGACTCTGCCTTAAAATATGAGTGAAGAATGATCGTGGGCATGGGACGTGGTTACAGCATTGGCACGCTAAGCCAAAGGTCTCAGGTTCTATTCCTTTGTCCAAATGTAATTTTTCTACTAATTTAAATTAAATGAATTGTGATCTACTCCATATGGACTTTCCCGTGACTACAATTATTTCCAACCTGTGTGATGTTGTTCATTAAAATAAATATAGACTTCATACAATAATTACATGGAGCCTATTTTGAATTATTTTAGTGCAAATAAGGAAAATTAGTTCAAGCCTCTTTACTTGATTTAGAAATGTATTTATTTTTAAAATTGTAGTTACTGGTCCCCAAGAAGACAAAATGTCTTTACACAAGTAAACTTTTGTCTGTCGATTGAATTGTAATATGTCAGGTATGTATAATATAGACTAGGAGTACATTTAGTTTTTTTCTATCAGCGTGTCTTACTAGTCATTCAAACTATATAATTATTCTAATGGGGTAGTGATGAGGAAGGGAGCATTTTAGAGGTGATCTACCAACATTTGCATGGGAAATTGGAAAATCATTTAAGCAAAGTCACTCTCCATAGACTCGACCAGGATTCGAACCAACATCTCCTTGTCACGAGAGCGATACCTTAGACTGTTTGTAAGCAGATAAAAACTTGGTACTGAATGTAATGCCTGAATATACCGGCTATGTTTGTCCATACCTTGTCACCCTCCTTGGTACAATCATCGGTGATTGTTGGTGATCCGCTGAGCTCTTCACCTCTCAGTTCTCTCTTTATTTCAGACACCATGTTTGATTCAACACGCTGAAAAAAATATTGGACAATTTAATCTAATATAACCTTAGGGCTACTCAATGGCTAGTATAAAAACTGGTATAAATGAAAGAGTTTACATCACTTGAAAGATATAATTTTTGAGAGTTAGGCTGGATTCATGTGTGTGCGAACAGCTAGTAGAGTCGATATCCATTACTTTCACTCACAGCCTCGGACGTATCGGCCAATGAGAAGACGAGCATAGGCTCTGGCCCAGGCTATGTCACACTTGTGGCATGTGACCATGTCCGTGATCGTGTGTGTACCCCAGAGGTATTGAGAAGAACAGACAATGTTAGGATAATCATGTCTCGTAGACTACAGTGGGCGAGACATGCAGCGCAGATGGGATATTCTAGAACTGTGTTCCCCTTATTGATTGGTGGAGCCAATACGAAAAACAGTTGGGAATATCGAGACGGAGATGGGAGGATAACCTGAGAATGGACCTGAAAGACACAAGGTGTAATGAGGTGGACTGTGTAGAACTAGCTCAAGAGAGGAATAGGGTGTAATGAAGGGGACTGGATAAAACTAGCTCAAGATAGGGATAGGCGTGGTACTTCTGTATATAGTAATATCGTAGAGCAAGTAAGCAATGAGATCTGGTAGTTTATATAGTTTACAAAGTGAATACAGACCATCTAGATCTATAAGTGATGTGTTTCTACCCCAACCCTCTCATATTTGGTCCTTGGTGTATCTAACATTTACCCTTTACTCACCAGAGAAAGATTCCAGATTTTTATATTTATCTGTTCATCAAATATGTACAATGTATGCACAGCTGGTTGTTCTTAAAGAAAAGAAAAGAAAGAAAGAAACACCAGAAACCCAAAGATCACACTTTACGGAAATATACATACTATAAATTTTGGACGCGACTTCTAATACAAGATTTAAAGTCTATCAATGAGCAATGCTGCGAATGGAGGCTTCCTTATTTCTGGGAAGAAATAGAAGTTCACTCCTAAAATATATAACACATATAGTTTCAATTTTCATTTTGAAAATGTATTTATTTTTTACTTAAAATGGTGACAATATCCTTTTTTTTTAATGTGACCCTCTTAGTAATATAAAATTTCAATGTGGCCCTGAGGATAGAAAGAGTTTGGTATGCCTATACATATTGGGGTGTATGGAAAGATATGCGACTTTTCAATCCTCAAAAATTATTTTCTTTGAGGTAAAACATCATAAAAAGTCTCAATCCCTAAGCCAATGACAGAAATGCGAGAGCCAACATGGCCTCGTGTTATTGGTGAAGATAAAGCATTTGTTCTATCTAAGCATCTGTTGCGGCCTTCACGGAGGTAAAGTGTTCAACTATCAACCTGCTTTGGTGGCTGCATGGTCTAAGGTGTCACTCTCGCAGTGGACTAGATTGCTGATGACAGGGAGATAGAGGTTCAAATCTCGGGTGTATTGAGTGTGGGTTTTCAACCTGGTGTTCCACTATACCTCCAAGTAGATGTGGGTAAATATCCTCTAAATTCAACCTTCTACATCTCTAAATACATTAGCAGAATTATAACCCGAACAGCTAGTAAGACGTAGCGATAAATATATAAAAGAAACTTTTGCTGCACGATTAGTGGCTAAACTGAACCGAGAGATCTGAGCTCTGAACGTAGCAGGCGCTCGTCAATGTGGTGACATTTCACGATCCCGCCTGGCCAAGCCCTGCAACATTTGTAGCAGGCGTTATTTGTCATCAGGAGGATCTTATTATTATTATTATTATTATTATTATTATTATTATTATTATTATTATTAGTACCGCGTCTTACTACCTGTTCGGGTTATACGCACTTACGCTAATGTGCAGTGGTAGGGTGATTGTGAGATGAAATGGAGGACCTACAGTTTAACGTGGGATCCGAACCACGGTGGAGGCCTGGCATTCCTCACATTCACAAGTTGTGATTAATACACATCTTGTCAGAGGTGAAGGAAGGGTTTGGCAATCAGATATATCTGTGCCGGGACCGAGGATTGAACCCCGGACCCCCAGCACAGAAGTCTGACACCTTACCCCTAGACCACCAGGTCACCTGGAGGATCTTCAGACCCTATAGTGATTCAATCACAAATCACTAATGTGTTAAAATGAATATCGAGGTCAAAGAGCTAAATAAATAATTACAATAATAATAATAATAATAAATGACATAGTCTAAGAAATCTAATCCCAGAGTGTTAGACGAGTCGGTCATGTTCACATAATTCCTAAAGATGGGCTTGTTATGTCAACACAGGAGGAGGCACTAGCCGGAACAACACAATCGGGACGTCCGCGTGAACCGTAGACACAGCATTAGGATGGACTTAACAAGATTGAACCTAACCTTCAAGCCACCCAGAGCTGTAGTGCAAGTAGAGGTTGTTCCACCTGAAGCTACTGCTGATATGGCCATAGCCTTAGCGAAATACAAGTTAGGGGGGCGAGTCACCGTGGTCGGTGGTGGCCAAGTCCTCAAGAAGGATGGATATTAAGTTCTTGGTTTGGAAAGCAGACCGAGTGCAACAAAATTACGATAGAGACAAAATAGCTATAATCTTTCCTAGAGGATAGGTGTAGTTCCAAGAGGGCCCCCCACAGGGGTAGTGAGGGTAATATTGCTTCGTTGATACCCAAGACACAAGAATGATCTTGCCGCATTTGAGCGTGATATCACAATCCCATTACTAAAAGTTACACACCTTTAAAACCAATAGAAAACCAGCGCTCGTGAGTCAATCGAGCTTCACCTCAACGAATGAAACACGACTATGACCCTCTTTAGTGTTTGAGCGATCAAAGGCGTTACTCTCGTCTGAGAACTACCCGATGATGACGGAGAGGTCGAGGTTCGAACCACGGTCGGGTCTAATAAGGGTGGTTTTCCATAAAATGGTTTCCTCACTCTCCTTCACCGCAAATGCAGGGGCAGATTACCTCTAAAATGCTTCCTTCCTCCTCCCTACCCCATTAGAGTAACCATCATATATGTGTACAACCTGAACAGGTATAAATACGCGGGGATATAAAAAAGAACAAGCCGGAGGGGGGGACCAGACCATACAACTGTCTGTGCTCCAAGAAACAATATATTCCACACTGACCCCCACCCCCCCCCCCCCCACTTGGTTTTTTTTACTGTGGGTCTCGCTGTTCTAGGGTTGAAGTGCTCGCCTTGGAACCCAATGAATGCGGGTTCAAACCCGGCCGAGGTATGTGGATTTTTACCGAGCGATGAAAATGCGTAGAGAACCTTTCCAGCAAAACGTGAACTCTCTCTCTCTCTCTCTCTCTCTAGTATAAATCCAATACGGCAAGAAACGACCAACCACTAGACATATTCTTACTACCCATTCGAGTCACACACTCATGTACTAATTACACTAATGAGTTAGGGATGAGGAATGTTGAATTTAGAGGAAATATACCTGCATTTGTATGGAGAGAGATAGTGGGGAAACTATTTATGGAAATACACCCGACCGGGATCGAACCACAATCTCCCCGTCATCCGCAGTCTGGTCTAGTGGGAGAATAGCACCGAAACGAGTCACCAAACGTACAAGACTCCTCTAGTTCGATTATTTACCAACACACGAACTACCTACAACCATGCTAGTGGATCAAGAACGGTTACTGTACATAGCCGTGGGTGGGTCCAACAATTTCACGCGCACAATCCCGACAGTCACGGATTTATCCAAGGTCACCTCGAAGTTCAGTTTCAACTATTAGAGTTCGTGAACTACACTTCTCTAATATGTTGGCCTACACTTTAGTATTTCAAAGAAAGGTACTGCAGGTTGCATAATAGGAGCATTGTATTTTGTATAGACCTCCGTGATCTAATGGCTAGAGTTCCTGACTTCAGGTTCAAAGGTACAGGGTTCGATCCCAAGCAGTGGGTCAGCAACGGTCAGACTAAGACAAATGAGGAGCTACCTTAATGAATAAGTGGCAGCTCCGGTCTTGAAAACTACAGTTATGGCTTCACGGTTCATTGTCCTGATCACAACGCCCTCTATCCCAAATGTTTGCACTATATTTACAAACAGGCAACCGCCGTTCGGTCAGTGTAGCCTCACACCATGGAGTTTTAGAGTCAAGCGAGATATAGGTTATGATACATAGAGAAGGTGGTTTGATAAACTAAATGTTTTTAGCTAATTTAAGTAAGGATACGAAGCATCTGTGGAACATGTTACATTTAATTTAGCTTATAAAAGTATTTAAACTTGTATTATACATACATTTTAACTGTAATCTCAAAACATATTGTAGTGTAATTTATATTGTAGCCTAATGTGAATAATACCTCGAATTCTTGCTTTGCTTCGCGTAGTGGAGATAACAAATCTCCACTAGAATCCATTCCATCTGTTTCGCGATATTTTTCAGACGTCATTTTAGATAGTAATAATGCAAATATATAAAATTATTGATAATATACATTGATTATAATAATTGATAAAAAAAATAATAAAAGAAGGCAGATTTTAAAATAAGATAAGGAATCAGGTTAGCCAACATGGTATGGTAGAATTCATACATGCTGCTTCATAGTAATGGCTTTAGAAATGCGTATGTGCTGAAATATTATAATGAAGCATTACTAACGATAATAAATCGAATATTATTTTTTAAAATTAGTAGGAGTAGCGAAGTTTATTAAGTTAATTATTTTGTAGTAATTACTTGAATAAAGTCATAAATAGACAAACTTACCATATTCAACACAAAAAAGTAATAAATGTATTGAATAAAAATTGACGGAAATAATGTATAACACGTTATTAAATTAATAATTTCTTTATAACTCCCTAATTTAGATTGTGTCTTGGTAATAGGCCTATTTATAGCCATGGAGAGCTTGAAATATTTCAATTACACCAAACATACATAAGGGCGTGGCAGCATAATCTCATGTGTTCCTTAGAGCATATGCTACGCATAGTCACATATAACATATTCCTTAGTCCACATGTGTTAAACTTGATAGCACTCCACGTAGTGGAGGTAGGACTCAGCTGCAGCAAAGTCGGTGAAGGTTAAGTTCTATAAGGACTGAATGACGAGGGGTACAGCATGTCCCTTATAAAGGGTTCATTGTACCAGGTAACAGTTTTATCAGATTTGAGTTGAGGCACAGAGTAAATTATGCTCGAGATGGTTCAAGATCGAACAGCCACGGGCCGCATAGCGTGGTAGTTTGGAAATGGTGCTGTGGGTTGGTTAGTAAATGGAAAAACTACAAAACTATTTTTTCCCCGAAATCCCCTTTTGTCAAGGAAACAAAAACCGATTATGGTTTTTTTTTCTGTGGTTAAAAAAAATCCTGATATTCACTTGTCCCTTTTACAGATCTCCAGGTGGGGACACCTTCCGGGGGTGCGATCAACAATGAACAATCAGCAGATAAAACTTTCTCTTTCAACACAAGACATTAAATGTAAGGACGATGCGAAGGGTTGGGAAACTGGAAAAAATCTTCAAATGGAAATGAAAAGGTGTGGTGTGAACATCGACGATTTAATTAAAGTCAAGTGGAAATATCTAAGAGAAATAATGTCTGAAAATTACAGTGTTCTATTTAGGTGGAAAGAGTGCAGAAATAAGAGTGGCAATAGTGATGACAAATGAAGTAAGGAAATATGTTACTTAAAGTGATGCTTTATAGTGATATATTAAAGTTTGTGAAATTAAACGCCGAACAAGGGGATATTAGAACAAGTGTACATGCCAACAACCAACCACGCTGCTGTCGAGGTAGATGAAGTAACCCTTCAACAGGAGGGACAAAGGAAGGTGAATACCATAATTATGGGAGAGTGGAACAAAGTGGTCGGAGAAGGATAGAGGAGCGGAATATCATAGGGTCACATTAACTGGGGAAGAGAAATGAAAAGAGATCATATGCTAATTGAGTTCCTCCATCGGAACGACCTGGTGGTGTCAAACACCTTGTTCAATAAACTAAACAGAGAAGTGTACACTCGGAAGAGGCCAGGACACATCAGAATTAGACCTACATCCTTGTCAAACAGCAGTTCAGGAATGGAGGGAAGGATGTGAAAACATGCCAGGAGCCGACATAGTTTCCGAGCACAGCTGGCTAGTGACGTACATTGAACTAAAGAGTACCTGTCAGGAAAACGAGCAAGAGAATACCGAGGGGAGACCTAGACAAATTAAGAAGCTTTAGTGACATTGTGAGAAATTCAATAGAACAAAAGTTAAGCGAAGGGACAGAAGCGAGTATAAGTAGGAAGGGAAGTGAGCTAGTGTTGTTTTCTTTTGCAGGTGATGAATGGAAATGTTGGGATAGTCAAGAGGACTGCACGAAAACAACGGAAATAATTTAGACAATGGAAGAAAAAGAAAATGGTAAAACGTCAATAAAGAAGGATTTACTAGGCTAAAGAATTAGATAAGGGGACTGCAGAATAAAAGACAAAGTGAGGAAATATATGGATAATACATGCAATGAGATTCTCTCGAACAGAAAAGAAAGCTGTTGCCTTATGTAGCAGAAAACAAAAGAACTACGAGGGAATGAAAGAAAAGGTGTGCGAACAGTAGGAATAGAATACCACAAAAGTCAAATGGTGACGCATCATAAAGAAGTTCTTACGATTTGGGAAAGATGTATATAAAAAAAAAAGGTACGAAAAGGAAAATCAACTTGGGAGCCTGGATATTGAAGCAGACGAAGTGGTAGAGGTAGGCGAAAAAGAACTGAGACTTTTAAAGAATCAAGTGGAGAGAGCCATAAAGGACATGTGAAAAAGGAAAGCTGCTAAATATTACAACATACCAACTTACCTGCTGAAGGAACTGGGAAACAACGGATTGATGGCTATAACAAAATTGATAATTTAAATATACGAAACAAGAGAATGGCCCAAGGACTTTCTAGACGTCACCATTGTGGCCCTAAGGAAAAAGAAGCAAGTCAAGAAATGAGGACCTTCAGCCTCATTTCTCATGCTGGGGAGCTCGTGGCAAGAATACTCAACAGGTGACTGGAACGGAAAATAGAACGTGTGATGGAATAATACCAACTTGGATTCAGAAAAGGAAAAAAAGAACAAGAGATTTCATCGTTATGCTGAAAATAATTTCAAAAAAGAGTGTTGTAAGTCAAGAAAGAAGACGTATAAATTGGTTTCATAGACTGACAAAAGGCGTTCTATATAGTGAAGTGGAAGAAACTGATGAAAATACTCAAGCATATCGGCATCAGTTGGAGGGACAGGAGGCTGTTTGCAAACCTGTACCTGGAACAGCGAGTGAAGGTGAGGCTGAAGGATGGAGAGACCGACAGCGTGGAGATAGGAAGAGGAGTGAGACAGGGATGTTGTTTGTAACCCAGTCTGGTCAACTTGTATGGAGAGTGGCTTGTCTGGGGAGCTCTGGAGGGACGTGGCAATTTCAAGGTAGGAGGACACCTCATGAATACAGTAAAATACGCGGATGATCCACCATTGCTGGCCAAAAATAAAGAACAATTGCAAGAAATTATGGACCAGCTGGATGGGGAGAAGGAGAAGATATGGCATGGAGATCAACATTGAGAAGTCAAAAGTGATGGGGATTTCAAAAAAATGAAGAGCCACTGAAAATAAAAATTGGAAACCAGGATTTGGAAAGCATAAAACAGTTCAAGTACCTGGGAAGTCTGCTGACAAAGGTTTCCTATTACACCAAGTAAATTGGGTTGAGGATCATCAAGGCCAAGGAAGCTTTCAATAATAGGTTACTGCTGACCAGCAAGTTGAGTTTGGAACTGAGGAAGAAACTGATGAAATGCTACATTTGGAACATCGCACTGTATGGAGCACAAGTTTGTAACGTGGTGCTGGAGAATACTTGTGAAGATCAGGTTAACAGACAGGGTGCCTACTGAACAAATCCTAAGAAGAGTGGGTGAGAAGAGAACCATTTTGGATGGGATTCTTCGGCATAAAGCAAAATGGATCCGACACATCCTTAGGAGGAACTGTCTTCTGCATGATACCATAGAAGGAACGGTTGATGGAAAAAGGAGTAGCCCTGGTAACAGGACATTTATATGTGTAAGTTGAAAACTTAGCCCTTCTATAGAAGGTATTTGATGTAGTCCTAAACTGGGAGAAAAAATAAAAAAAATTGGACGCCAAATAGAAGTTATTTGATGCACGCCCATTGTTCAGATTCATATACAAAACTATCAGAGGAGTGTTTTTTTCAGGGGAGGAGGGGGTTAACGCACCTTCCCCTTCCTTGTCGGTTTCGCCACTGCCGTTCACGATACCAATCTAAAACCTTATTTTAGTTCTTGTCTTACCAATGGTCTTTGGTCAAGGGAAATAAATCTCTTGGACTGGAAACTTTCATTTGTTATCACTAGAAGTACCTGGCGTTACCCAGGGTAACCATACAATGAATTGTGTGGTAAATACACGTTGCTAAAACAAAGTGTGTGCGGTTACCTCTGCAAACGCTTTTATTCTTCTTCTGACAGAAAAAAATTCTCATTTTATTTCCTCAGACCCAGTTCTTAGATAAAATAAATCTATTTAAAAATATATATTTTCTAGGTACACATGTTAGTAGACAGGGGCTAATAATTTATAAAATGCAATTCTTCTGCGTGTGGTAGATATTATGCAACACTAACGACAAACTATTCATTTTATTAATATAGACCTCTAAGGTTGATAGTTCCTTGGAAACGTTTCCAAATTTATTAATAAAGATTGAAATGGTAAGAACAAAATTGTGACATTGAAGTTGGTTGTACATTTTTTTATGCAATTTTATCCACCAATGGCAAAAAAATCAAAATTGTGTTCAATAATTGTTTTAAAATATGTATAATTTTGATACAGTTAATTCATGTTTAAATAAAAAAAATTACCATTATTTATATTTAAAAATAAAACTTGTATGTTTCATAAAATGTTCAATTGTTATTTACTTTTACTGTCAAAATGATGTAACAAACTTTTATGCGGGGTAAAAATGTGTAAAAAAAAACATGTCTGACGAAAATTATGGTGTCTTATATTATTATTATTATTATTATTATTAGCACTGCGTCTTACTACCCGTTTGGGTTGTACACACTTACGCTAATGTGTAATGGTAGGGTGATTGTGAGATGAAATGGAGGACC
Source organism: Timema podura (assembly GCA_033556935.1). Lineage (NCBI taxonomy): Eukaryota > Metazoa > Arthropoda > Insecta > Phasmatodea > Timematidae > Timema > Timema podura. The sequence goes on along the minus strand of JAVRXN010000006.1, from coordinate 2,770,010 downwards.
TACAGTTTAACGTGGAATCCGAACCACGGTGGAGGCCTGGCATTCCTCACATTCACAAGTTGTGATTAATACACGTCTTGTCAGAGGTGAAGGAAAGGTTTGGCAATCAGATGAATCTGTGCTGGGACCGAGGATTGAACCCTGGACCCTCAGCACAGAAGTCTGACAGACCGCCAGGTCACCTAACTAGTAATTATTTTGTACACATGTTAAGGTGAGACCTGTTTGTCATTGTATCTGTGTGTGGTATGCTATGACGACACTTCTCGTCAAAATATGTCGAGGGGGGATCTGAATAAATTACGTGTGATGAAACAGGTGTATAGATTTTAAACTCCTTTGATTGTATTTATCTTCAAACTATAAAATGTATTCAAGGTTTGTTTGGAAGAGGAATTATCTCGCATTTGAAAAAGAATATTAATTTGTAATTTATAAGGCACCATAATCACAACTTGTGAATGTGAGGAATGCCAGGCCTCCACCGTGGTTTGGATTCCATGTTAAACTGTAGGTCCTCTATTTCATCTCACAATCACCCTACCATTACACATTAGCGTGAGTGCGAACGGGTAGTAAGACGCGGTGCTAATAATAATAATAATAACTAGTTGAAACTAAACAGTAATCCTATTGGTTCCTAAAGCCCGGGGCAAGTCAGGGGTTAATGATGTACACATTCGTACCGGTGCCATTGTACTCTGCCGAGTCGGAGGTTTCTGATACCTCGCAATCTTCTTTTAACATCGAGTCTTACTACCCTCTCAGCTTATATACCCATGTACTAAGTATACTGTGTTAGTGATTAGGAATGTTTAATTTAGAGGAAGTGCACCCGCATTTGTGTAGAGTGTGGAAAAACCATTTAAGAAAAAACTACCCCCAGTGCAACCAACTGGGATTGAACCCCAATCTCCCCTTCTTTGGCAGTCCAGTCTAAAACGAGAGTAGCGCGTCAAGACCACCAAAGTGTGTTTCGTGATCTTAATTGATCGCTCATATGTAGTCAATGATCGCACCACATCCATCACAGACTTTGCCTTAAAATTTGAGGATGGGACGACTCCTGTGGTTGGAGCAATGGCGCACTAAGACGAAGGTCCTGGGTTCGATTCTCGTGTCCAAGTCAAGATGTGTAGGGAAGGATGCTGAGAGGAAGACACAGAGACAGGTGGATAAAGAGAGTGTGGAGTGGAGGAAGTGAGGAGGAGAGAAGTAAATGGAGAGGCTCATATTCGAGAAACTACTGATGTTGTCAAGCTCTAAAATAGAATGATGAATACTTCGTCTCCTCATACAATTGTCAACACCTGTCTTTGAATGAAATAAACACTCACAATGGAGAGGTTTTGTAATGCAATGTAAATATATTGTATTTAAATAAAATAAAATAAAATAAAACAAATAGGTACAGTTAATCATTTCCCTGACACCAAACAATGAACTTTTAAAGTACACGATAAATAAAAAGGTGCTAAATATATTTATATTTCTTTAAAATTCGAAGGTCTCTTTTCACAAAACACGATCGAAAACTACCCGAGATTTACCTAAAACAACAAATATAAAACACATATTTAATAATTTAATTTAAACTCTTGCTATGTCCGACCTACTTCGGTGGTTGAATGGTATAAGGTCAACCCTTGCAATATACTGTACTGGTAGATCCAGGTTTGAATCTCAGTCGGGTGTACCGAGGGTGGGTTTTTTTCCCAAATGGTTTCCAACTCTTCTTCCGTGCAAATGTGGGTACATATTCTTTAAATTTTATATCATTCATCTCTTCTCCATTAGAATTATTACTAAATAAAATATAATCCAAAATGTTGGTTGAGATACAACTAAAGAATAAAGATTATCCATGAAGTTCAAATTTAACTTTTTTATTCCACACTACACTAACGGAGTAGGTATGAAAGGTAGAATTTTGAGGAAATATAGTCACATTTGCATGGTGTGAATGTAAGACCATTCAGGAAAGAAAAAAACAATTCAATATACTAAACCGGGATTCAAACCCTTGATCTCCCCGTCATAGGCAGTCCAGTCCAGGGGTGGGGAAACTGTAAGGCCGCACACTTCATGAACAGAGATTTTGGTAAAATACGACAATGCGCCAACCATGGATAGAGAGATAGATCCATAAGAGCGTGTTTTTTTTTACATTTTGATTTAAAGATAGTGATTTTTTAAATTTAATTGATTGGAATACACCTGTTTGAGAGTAGAATATTTAAAAGGATTAAGATACATAATTATCAGACACCTTAGTTCAGTTGGTAGCATGTCTGCTACTGAGCTGAGGACCTCGAGTTCGATTCCCAGCATTGCCGAAAAAATTTACCATTGGTGAAATGCGGGTTTACCCTTTCACATCGATAAATTAATGACCGGGGACTGGATGTTGTGCTTCTCCTAGTCTTAAGTTATATGAAGCTATGACAGGCCTAGCCAGCCAGTAGTGGGAAATATATGGCTTGAATAAAAAAAACTGACCACAGGCTGGAAACAGTCATGGCTGCAAAAAAGTAGGACATATGTAACTGACGAAATGTGTAAAAAGGCCACATGTGGCCATCAGGCCGCAGAGTCCCCATCCCTGGTCTAGTATGTTGCGAGAGTGATGTCTTAGAGTTTAGACCATTCAACCATTGAAGCTGGTTTAAAAACAAATGACTTGTAAATCATAACCTTCCCCCTGGGTACAGCGTTGTGATTGGACAAAATAAAACAGTCCACACTCTCTTAGGAGGGTTGTCCGCTGTGGACAACTCCATGCCGCCTCAGGTTCTTCTTCACATTGAAACATTTACCACACACTTCACATTTGTAAGGCTTAATGCCGCTATGAATCACCAGGTGTTGCCTCAAGTTACCAACATCGCCAAAATACTTACCGCAAACGTCACACTTGTGCGGCTTCTGTCCGGTATGTCGGAACCCGTGTCTGTTGAGTTTGCTGCGGGTGACGAAGCCCTTACCGCACTCCTCACACTTGTACTGTTTCTGTTGGTTTTGAAACAAACCGTGGATAAGTTTGATGGTGGCGGGGGAAGTGGTGCCCAACTTGTCGTTTATCTGAGCGCTGTGGACAAGCAGGTGTCCGCGCAGGTGGCTGACCTGGCTGAAGCACCTCCCGCACTCTTCACACCTGTGCGGCTTCTCCCCGCTGTGAATGAGGTTATGCCGCTCGAGCTTGCTCGGCGTGATGAAGCCTTTACCGCACGCCTCACATTTATGAGGTTTCTGTTGACTGTTCATGAGGTTATGCAGAAGAGACGTTTTATTCGACTCTTCGCTCTCCCGAGGGTCAGGTTTCCTATGCACGTGGAGGTGTTCACTTAGATGGTCGGCCTGGTTGAACATAGTACCGCATTTCTCACATTTGTATTTTATCTGTCCGTTACTGTGGGTGGTCACGTGCCGCTTAAGGTTGCTCGAAGTGGAGAAACCCTTGCCGCACTCCTTACATATGTAAGGTTTGAGTTTACTGTGGACTCTGTAATGCTCGACAAAGTTCTGCTTGCGCGAGAAGCATTTGTCGCAGTCGTTACATTTGAATATTTCCTGTTTGACAAGGCTGCTCTTGTTGGACGAAGATGGTGTTAGTTTAGGTAAATTATCACCCTTTCCGTTCTTAGAGATTGGCTTGCATCTATCATGTTCGATTTCTTTTATCACTTGCTGTAAGAAAGATGTGTTTGTTTGTTTATCGCTGAAGACCATCGGATCCGCACCGGCTTGCTTGCCGATAATATTTTCAGTCTTTTCCTTCTCGCTTTCGTTAGAGTGGTTCTTATTAACTTTCACCCCTTCTTTAAATCTACGTTTGATTTTAAATCTTTTAATTGAATGTGTAGTGGATTCGGTCAGATTGGAACCTGGTAATGGTTTAACAATGTCGTGGAGCCCATACATCTCGTCATCGCTACGCAGTAAGAAGTGGACAGGAATATGTTGACTTGCGTCCTGGGAACAAACAACCATTTTACAAAAGCGAAAATTAAAAAATAATCTCGGAAGTCGGCGGTAAAAATAAATCCCAAATAGACATTAAAAGAAAACTCGTTTGAATGAAAAATTAGAACCAGGACCTGGTAATAAAATCCTGAATACAAGACAGCCAGTATTACTCAGTTGTTAGAGCCGAATCAAAGAGTCTTGGGTACGATTCTGTCATTTTTCACTTTGTTTAATTTGATTCCGTTATAGGACTGAGTAAGTGGACAACCGTCGCTACTAGTTTTTGAGACGTATAAACTAAATAATTTTTTAAAAATCATAAAATAGTTTTTATAAAACATAAATTGATGTAGAAAATAAACATTTCGTCTCAAACTGGACAAGAACGTGCGATGTTTTGTCCTGGATGAGTAAAAGAGGAACTTTAATTTTTCTAAAAAATGTGTATTTCAGCAGATTTCTGAAACTCTAGGAAAAACCAAAAGTGCAATAAAATATATTTGATGAAACAAACAAATAAAAATAATTTATAGGTTTATCAAATATACAGTATATATCAACGCGTCTCCTACCTTTCGGGTTGTAAACACGTACATTTAACTAGGCTAACGGAGTAAGAATGAGGAAGGTGATTTAGAGGAAATGTACCTGCATTTGCACAAACAAAGAGTGTTAAAACAATTAGGAAACACGACTCAAATCTCTTATCTTCTGCTCGTCTTGTCAGTTCAGTCTATTACGAGAGCGACACCTTGGACCTATGAGGCCACCGTAACCGGGTTTTAGTGGGAATTGATTCTTATGGGTTAAAAAGAAGTTCCTATTAACTGCAAGCATATTTTTTTCTCAATTAATTTGTTATTGTTGATAAAAAAAAGTATTCTAATAAATACAGCAGTTGATACTTTTAATAAGAGACATGTAAACCATAGGGTCTGATTTTGGTTGGAAGAACAGAAAGTTACGAGTAAATTAAAACATATTTATTTGTAGCCAACAATGATAACATTTTACTGTATTATTGTGTTATTTTATATGTACACAGTCACAACTATTCGGCCTAAACGGCGGCATTCCGGGCCGGATATCAAAAGAGCTGTTTAATACGGAATCTTAGTGAAAATAATTAAGTATGGGTTTGCCTCTTTTTTTTTTTAATTTTCACAAAACATTTAACTTTGTTTTAATAGAATCTTTCCATGTTTTTTTTTTGTGATGTAAAATAGGAATACAGTAATTATATGTGGACAGTATAGATTAAACAGAAATAAATTATTTTTAAAATCTTACTATACAGTATACTTTATTTTGGAAATGGAACAACAGCTACAAAACAAGAACAAGTGAAAACAGACCGTCAAATGGAGTAAATTATTAATTCAGTAAATGTTTTATAGCGGATATGTACCGGTTTGTTATTTTAAAACGTGTTTGTTAACACCGGGATGGATAGTCGCGATTATAGCATTTTGTTAATATCTATAAAAAGTGACAACATGACTTGATGTATGAATATATTAAAATTGTTTTTAGTAAATCTAGTAACTGCCAGATAATGTTCTTCCTGCCAAGTTCAGGGTATAGCTACAAATCATCATCATCATCAACTGTTTCCAGCCTGCGGCCGGGTCAGTTTGTTTTAACGCTCTAACGAGGCTCCTACCCCAAATAACTCAGACTTGTGGTAATGTCTGGTATATTCCAAGTTTTTTGTAATTAACAAACAGTAAAGTTTCAATCAATTCTAAACTCGAAACCCCTCAAAGTTCACAACTTAATGGTGAACCAGAAGACCCATACCTCGAGTTCATTCACAGAGAAAAGGTGAGCACTGCCGGTTTGTCGGAAGGGACGGAAACATTATCTCTGTTCCTTCTCTTATTTCAGACGTCATATCGGAGGGATCCCCCGCTGTGAACATATTAGAATATTTTATTTCACATCATTTCAAGTGAGTGTCGGAGAAATGTTTTCTTTGCTACAACAAACATATCAATATTATCCTATTATACTTTCCGTGCCAACATGCTACTGCAATGCCATCTATCAATGAACCACTGAACTTTTAACCAGTCTGAATATTTTATATCGGAGCTGATAGATGGAGACACCAGTTTTCTTTAGCACAGCGTCTTGTTACCAGATCGGGTTATGTACTGATTACGCTAACTGTTTTATGGATGAGAAAGGTTTATTTTACAGGAAGTGTACCCCCACATTTGTATGGAGGGAGCGTGGGAATACCACCCTCAGTACACCCGACTAAGATTCAAACCTTGATATTTTCAGTCCATCGGCAGTCTAGTACAACACAAGAGTAGTGCGTTAGACCATGAGGTGAAGGAACATGATAGATGACTCACGTAAACAGTATGATGACAGATAAAAGATATATTAAAGAATCGCGCTTTCTTTGCGCATCCTGTTCCCCTAGGATAGAACATGATTAGAGTGATTTTTTTTATAGACTGTAGGCCAATATATTTATGTGCTATACAATTTCACCCTCCCCCCTCCCCCCCTTTTACCCTGCTCCAAGATAACCAACATAAACTTCACTAAACTGAAGGTTTAATAAAGTTGGGCTGTATAGTAGTCATTTGTTTTAACATTTCGGTTGTTTTTCTGTGGTCAGTGGATGTATCATATGAAAGTGTTTACAAACACAGAGAAATGCAAATGAGGAACCTACTCTCCCCGATTTTGGGGTCAGCGTACTGAGTGCTCTAACGCGCTACTCTCGCAGTACACTAGACTGGTCTAACGCGCTAATCTCGCAGTACACTAGACAGTCGATAACGGGGAATTAAGGTTCGAATCTTAGGCGGATGTACCAAGGGTGGTTTTTACAATTTGGTTTTACACGTACATATGGCACACCCCTATAATTTTATATATATTACAGCCTTACTCATCTCTAAAACCAATAGCGTACAGGCCCTAACGTGAACGGGAGTAAGGCTAAAAAAAAAAAGTACCTTCTTTATTCTACCATAATCGTAATTTTTATGTCAAGTACTAAAATATGTGTATGGTGAATAATAATGCATTTGGAAATGTAATAAACTATTTTTCCAATTTACGAGAAACATTCAGGACAGTTGATCGGCCATCACAACTTACCCAAGTCGGTAGATATTCACTTATGACGCATTCTGCAGAGTTCTAAGCAGATTCCTGTGGTAGGAATACAAACCCCCCGAACAATGTTCTACTTGCAGCCGATGACCCCATAGAGGTGAAGCTTATATCCCCGTCTGGCCTCAATCGTGGTCGGGAACGTTACGTTTAAGTTACCAAGCTAAAGCCTTTTCTTTGTAAGTGCCGATCATTGACCAAGGCTCTCAAAATTCTCAAATTTCTAAAGAACTAAATAAATTAGAAGATTATAAATATAAGTTTATCTGTCAAAGATGACAAAAGAGCTATGAATACCTGTAGGAATAGCTGTGACCAACATGTCAATGTAAAATGTTTACACAGTGGCTTTTAAAATTAATTTGATTTTTAGAAAATATAAAAGTTAACTTATTCATTAATAAATAACTTATTAAACTAAGAGTTTATAAAGTGTCAAAAAAAATCACTAAAATTCATATAATATAATCGTTATAATAAAACTGGAACCAGCAGTTATATAGGTATTTTATTACTAATCATGATTATTTATTAGCATATTTACATTAATATTTCATTTATTGTATTAAATTGTAAATTCTAACTATATTCAAATGTGATATTTGTGGACATTATGGGTTTGGAGGCCGAATTGGGCGGGATGTTTGATAATGTAGTTAACTAACAAATAGCCACCCAATCACGCACAATTCTACTAGCTGCTTAAACATAGAAACTTCTCACTCGCGGGCAAAACGTGACGTATCTGTAGTGAGGCACCCTAATCCTGTATAAAACGGCGGATTGATACAAGTATGGCCCGGTCGTTCCCTCCAGGCCTTAAAATTGGAATAAAATTGTTCTAAGCATTGTTGTCAGATGTACATACCCAATTTGACTGACTTCCTGTACCATTGTACGATAATGTTATCCTTGAGGTGTGTTTAAACACTGATAGGGTAGTTTTATTTGTGCTTATTTAAAACAAAGATTTTCAAATATTAAACACAAAATGTATGTTTATGATATAGCATTAACACACATCCCACCCAACTCAGCCTCCAACCCATAATATCCACTAATATCACATTTGAATATAGTTAGAATTTACAATTTAATGCAATAAATGAAATATTAATGTAAATATGCTAATAAACACTCGTGATTAGTAATACAATTATCGATGAATTATTGCGAACTATGTTACATTAACGTAAGCAATCGCCTGAACAGCAAACCCCCCTTGAAGTAATTAAAAAAAAAAGTTTTAAGATGCTATGGGTACATTTCATAAGACTCCAATAAGCTTTTATTCATTGAGAATGAATTCAAAAATATAAAATAATATATTTAAAAAAAAATTAAGAGTGTGGGTGATGGGGAAGGGTTGATCCACCTAACCCCCGACCTAACTAGGGATTATCTTGGTTACTAAACCATTTGTGTCGGCTGCAAAGTCACGAATAGCTAGATGACATTATCTTGTTCATTTAAAAGCAGGGTTTTAAAGGTTTAAAGTATTGCTTTGGTATGGCCTACACTATAGTGTAAACAAACAAGGTAGGGCTGGTGTATTTCGCGCTGAACGAAGGGAATACACAACATTACCTCGACTAATTACATTATGACTCTATCTCATAAATTACACTATGAACACCGGCAGAATTACTTGAAGGGGGGGGGGGCACCCAGGAACATTTACAATCAACATGTAACGAATTTGTACAGCAACCAAGACGACTCAAAGTTTTAGTCCCAAAGTTGATTTTTGTAAAACGGATTGGATTTCTCAAAGTTCTTTAACAAATGTTAATTAATTTTATGCAAAATACACTTTTTTCTTCCTTGAGGATTTCACCCCCTTCTCCCCACTTTTTCATAAGCCAGAGGGGTGTGTGGGGTGCAAATACACCCCCTTGCACCCTCCTCGCGGCGCCCATGAACTAAACCATGGTGGAACCAAGCAAGGTAACAGTCTTACCTTGACTGATAACACTATGTTTATCTTACTATGAACTACACCAAGGCCGTAGCCAGCCAATAATTTCAGGGGGGGTTTGGTGGGTCCATCCCCCAATTAACGGAGGCTAGAAAAAATTATAAATAATAAACACCTCTAGAAGCTATCTGAAGTGTTTTTTTATGGCAACACTACCCCCAACTATCGGAGGCTAGGACAAATTCTAATTATTAAACAGATCTAGAAGCTCTCTTAAGTGCTTCTTTATTGGTACCATAACCCCCTAAATGGCCGGAGGCTAGGAAAATTCTATATATTTAAACACCTCTAGATGCTCTCTATTTTTTTTTATAGTAGCATAGCTGTTGAAGTTAAGGAAAAATTATAAATATTAAACACCTCTAGAAGCTATCTGATTTTTTTTTTACTACAACATAACACCATAATTGCCGAAGGCTAGAAAAAATTCTAAATATTAAACACCTCTGGAAGCTTTCTGAAGTGCTTTCTATGGTAAGACAACCCCCTAATTTGTACTTGTACCTTAATTTTGATATTGTTTGAACCATAAATAAAGTCATATATATTTTGTTCATAAAATTTCGAAGGGGGGTTTGAACCCAGAAACCCCCCCTGACTACGGCCTTGAACTACACCATAGTGAAACCAAACAAGGTAAGGCTGATATATTTCACAGTGAATGGAGTGAAAACACATCATGACCTTGACTGATTACACTATGGTTCTGTCTTGTAAGCTTCACCATAGCCGAATATGCTAAGGTAGGTCTACTCAATTTTGGATAAACGGCGTAGACGACACAGAGGTATTATTATCAGAGCTTGACAATTAGAATGATTTATCGCTCATTATAAAACTATCATAGTAGTGAGTATTTTTTTTAACTACTATGCTCTTTACATAATAATTAGTAAAAATTATTGTTTTCACATTTTTATTAGTTTTGAAATAATATTTTGTTATAAAAAAAAATAGCAATCTTTTAAACAGCGCTAGGATTTGAAATACGTTTTTATTAGATCGTCACAAAAAAAAAAAAAAAGGAAGTTGTAAAGCGTCGTCTCAGGAATGCATATCAATGTTTGATTTCGTTTTTGAATAAATTGTTATTTTAAGAGTGGATCTAACTTTTATTCCCTCATTATCTTACAAATTAAAAAGACCTGTGAGGGAAAAAACCCACTATATCCATATCCATGTCTTTATACATCAAGTCATGAGATCATTTTATTAATTTTAATATATATTATTAATAATTATCTATAAATAATGTATTACAACGTTATCAATGATAACAGCAAAAAAAGTATATGTTTGTATATTTTTTAAATGTTTAGTCATCAGAAAATCAAGTTTTTTTAAAAAAAATTAGATAATTTATAACTTATTAAAAATAATCAATCGCCTGTTTTTCAATACGATCGCATAAAAAAAAAAGTGAAAATCATGTTTAAGTAGGCTCTATAGCTGGTATTTATTAGTATTTAGTGTATTTGTTCAGAAAAATATTAACGTTGAGTGTATATTTTAATTATTGCATCAAACTGAAAACTGTTACCGGGATCTAGCCTTATCAGTCTGTTGGCTGTCTGCGAAGCTCGATTCAAACGGGACTGTCGGTGATTGGTTGGTTTAGGGCGAATTAAACAAAAGACGGTCGAGTATCTAGCCACCTTTCCTTCAAGCTTGCCCAAAATGTGGCCTTGGAGAGCTGCTAACATGAGATGTTTGTTTAGAATTCAAATGGCTTGTCAATCGAAACTTAAAAATTACAAGTCTTAGAAATAATAAATAGCAGAGTAGCGTCTTCTAGCTGAGAGTAGTTAATAAAAAAACATGTAAACAAGTATCAAGTAATTATAATCAAAATGTTGTAACACCCTAATTAAAATTAGTAGTGTTTATAATTAAATAAGTTAATAAAAGTACAGTGTCAGAAATACCAATCATTGAATAGCTAACAACAATACCAATACCTCTATACAACAGTAAATCACCAGTCATTCTATACAACAGTGTAACACCAGTCCATCTATACAACAGAGTAACACCAGTCCCTCTATACAACACTGTAACAACAGTCCCTGTTTACAACAGTGTAACACCAGTCCCTATTTACAACAATGTAACACCAGTCCATATATAAACAATGTAATACCAGTCCATCTATACAACAATGTAACACCAGTCCCTCTATACAACACTGTAGCATCAGTCCATCTATACAACAGTGTAACACCAGTCCATCTATACAACAGAGTAACACCAGTCCCTCTATACAACACTGTAACAACAGTCCCTGTTTACAACAGTGTAACACCAGTCCCTATTTACAACAATGTAACACCAGTCCATATATACAACAATGTAACACCAGTCCATCTATACAACAGTGTAACAACAGTCCATCTATACAAAAATGTAACACCAGTCCATCTATACAACAATGTAACACCAGTCCATCTATACAACAATGTAACACCAGTCCATATATACAACAATGTAACAACAGTCCATCTATACAACAATGTAACATCAGTCCATCTATACAACAGTGTAACATCAGTCTCTCTATACAACACTGTAGCATCAGTCAATCTATACAACACTGTAGCATCAGTCCATCTATACAACAATGTAACAACAGTCCCTGTTTACAACAGTGTAACAACAGTCCCTGTTTACAACAGTGTAACACCAGTCCCTATTTACAACAATGTAACACCAGTCCATATATACAACAATGTAATACCAGTCCATCTATACAACAATGTAACACCAGTCCCTCTATACAACACTGTAGCATCAGTCCATCTATACAACAGTGTAACACCAGTCCATCTATACAACAGAGTAACACCAGTCCCTCTATACAACATTGTAACAACAGTCCCTGTTTACAACAGTGTAACACCAGTCCCTATTTACAACAATGTAACACCAGTCCATATATACAACAATGTAACACCAGTCCATCTATACAACAGTGTAACAACAGTCCATCTATACAACAATGTAACACCAGTCCATCTATACAACAATGTAACACCAGTCCATCTATACAACAATGTAACACCAGTCCATATATACAACAATGTAACAACAGTCCATCTATACAACAATGTAACATCAGTCCATCTATACAACAGTGTAACATCAGTCCCTCTATACAACAATGTAACACCAGTCCATCTATACAACAATGTAACACCAGTCCCTCTATACAACAATGTAACATCAGTCCATCTATACAACAGTGTAACATCAGTCCCTCTATACAACAATGTAACACCAGTCCATCTATACAACAATGTAACACCAGTCCCTCTATACAACAATGTAACACCAGTCCATCTATACAACACTGTAGCATCAGTCCATCTATACAACACTGTAGCATCAGTCCATCTATACAACACTGTAACAACAGTCCCTCTATACAACAGATTAACACCAGGCGCTACAACGGTTTAAGAAACTCTTCGAAAGAGCTAAATGTACTTTCAAAAAAATACAATTTTTTTATCATGGTCAGAATCAAACCCTAGATACTTGATTTTATATACCAACTCTCCTAATTACATGAAAATAAAGCCAGAATTTTATAGGGAGCCCGTTATTTGAAAAATTGTAAATTCATGTTTCCATTATGGCATTTTATTGTTAGTTCATTGAGTTTTAAGTTTTACCGTTATTTCCGCATATTAATAATATATTTACTACTCCTCGCCTCGTGAATTAGCCAACCCGCTCTGGTCTCGAGGGACACGAATATCAAGGTTTGTACGTCCCTAGTCCATCCACCCCTTGACTTGGAACAGTCTGCAAGACTGACCATCATCCCCCCGCACCTCCTCCTCCACTAACCACAACTGATAACGTTGAATGGGCCCAGGTAACACATGTGCCGGCTAGATTTTGTCCAACATCAGGATATCTATCACAAAACAACGCCACAATATTCACCTTTTGTTTTGTCCTTCACTAAAAGCCCCGGTACAAAAATGTTCATATGAAGATTCTTAAAACGTTTCTAAAACTACTTTCATATATCATAATTTATATTATTTTATCAATACCTATAAATTAATAATAATACTAATAATATTTTAAATGTTATCAATTTTTTTTTCTAAGCACCGCGTCTTGCTACTCCGTTCGGGTTGTACGCATATACGTACTAATTACGATGGTGATTTTAGGGATAGGGAAGGTTATATTTAGAGGAAGTGTACCCGCATATGTATGGAGGGAGAGTGGAAAACCATTTAGGAAAAAACTACCCTCAGTACACCCGACCGAGATTCGAACCTCGTACATCGGTAGTCAAGGACGTAGTCGGAGGAGTGGGGGGGGGGGGGGTTTGAGGGTTCAATACCCCCCTCCCCGAAATTTAATGAACAAAATATATATAGCTTCATTTATGGTTAAAACAATATCAAAATTAAGGCACAAGTACCAATTAGGGGGGCTGTGTTACCATAAAAAGCAGATCAGAGAGCTTCTATAAGTGTTAAATATTTATAATTTATCCTAGCCTCCAGCAATTGGAGATGTGCCCACAACCCCCCCTCCCCCCCCCCGAAATTATTGGTGGGCCACGGCCTTGTCGGTAGTCTTAATCTACTGCAAGAGTGACGCCTTGTACCATGTGGCCACATGCTCGGACATTGTTGGTTACAAGGGTAGTATAAATGGGCGTGCACTTCCTCTAAACTAGCCTACTCTTCTCTGCGCCTTGTAATTAAAAGCCATTAATAAACCGACAGAGTTAAATGAACCGCAGCGAACTAAGCTTTGGGTTAAATCTCTTGTGATTCATTATGAAACGTCTGATACCTTAGCCCAGTCGATAGCGTGTCTGTTTATTGAGTTAAAGATCCCGGGTTCGATTCCTGGTATGGCCGAAAAACGTATCATTGGGTTTATAAACACTCAAAGTGATGTATTAACGACCGGGGGGCTGGAGGTTGTGTCTGTTAAAAAGTCATGTGTTGGTATATTAAGTCGGGTCAGAAAGTGCATGTCAAATACCTCAAACAATAGAAATATATTTTGTTGTTTTATTCACAGTGATGTTTAAAATGCGGGCACATTTCCTCAAGGATCTCCCTACAGTTATAATTATCTCAAAGTCACAATGTCTTTGATTAAAATCAAACATCAACAATGCATACATTAAATTAGTAAAGTGATTTTAACAAATTGAATATTTATTTAAAAACAGAAGTAAAAGATGACCAAATGTTTAAAAAATAGAGCTTTTGGATCATTATAGTTATTTATTTATCAATTATTGAATATACTGAACTATAATTGTTATTTTTAAATTATAGATTTTTTAAACGTTATTTAGACATTTTATAAGATCAAAAATGGCAGCCATTACTCTAAAAAGAGATGATCCTTTAAAAAATGACCTATGACTAAATTTTAATAAAACAACATCTTAATTTTTAATACTGGCTCCAATAACATATTTTTTTTAATTAATTTAATTATGTATTTTAAATGACTCACCCAAATAGTTAACACATGTATCAATTTAGTTTTAGGAACAATTTTTTTTCGCGGAGGACGAATTTGATAAGATAGAGGTAGTCAACTCTCATTTCTCTGTATCAGTCTAAACGGAGCTTCCGTAGTGAGTGGTTGTGTGTTTGTGCTAAAATCTTCATATTAATTTTTTAAAAAAAGGCGCGCAAATATGGGCGCGAGTGAAAGTGATATTCTGTAGATTTGTAGTTTCTTTTACAACTTTTTTTTCTCAATATGTTGCCTGCAGGAATTATAGGTAAGGAAATGAGCCAGATTATTTCTTTTTTAAAAATAACACTTTTAAATATGTTTTTCAAATCTAAGTAAAATGCTTCAGAGTTTTTTAAAAATCTTTGTTTCAGTTATAGTACAAACATTTGTTGATAGTTTTAACTTTAATGAAAACTAGACTTTTATATGCATATTATTTAAAAAAAATCTGTTTAATTATTATCAATAATTAATAAAGTACTCGCATCTAAATACTATCAAGCACAGTTGGGACTGGGTTCCCGCCATTTCGGAGTTCGGGGTTATATTCCCGGTCAGATGAATAATTGAAGGTGTTTTTCCTTATAAATAGTTTCCCTTTACACTTTGACTCTCAAATCCTATCTTCCTCATTGTTAATTCACTAACGTAATTAATGTAGTGGTGTTGCACTAAACCGGCTCATTTCCTTGTTGAATGCTTGTTGATATGTAGTAATTAGTAGTGGACAAACCATCAACAGAATAAACTAGAGCTGGTGAACTCTTTACTTCTGATTGATGGGGGATCCCTAATTAGAATTGCAACTGTTTTCATTTCTCATGCCATGTACCATGTCTTCTTTTGTTTCAGGATTTTATTATTGTGTATATGATTTTATTATTGTGTATATATTTTATTATTGTTATACAATTTATTATAGTGTGCGCCTGTTTTTAGCTATAAATATCAGTGTGTCCCCCTTCTTATATGATGACAGGTTAGGTAGGGCTAGGTTAAGTTACACTGTTATTCTATGGCTAAAAATTATGGCGCTAAGGTTTTATTGAGTTTGGCTTTTCTTGAGCTCGGTCGCAACCTCCCAGCATCCCACGGTGATCTCTTCAAATGGAAGGTTCGCTTTGGGGTGTTTCCGGGTATCTTGCGCAGTGTGTTTACGAACGGCCTTATTCGATAAATGGTGTGTTTTTTTTATTGTGTATTGTTGCACGTCTGCATGCTTACTATAGCCTAATGGCAGAAGAGTTCTTCTCCCGGGCTGCCCCCCCCGCCCCCTTTTTTGATAAAATATGTTTTAAAAATAAGCCTTAAGCCTCTAAAAACAACTAGAATCATTAAATATATATAAATAACTTTACAATGGTCCTAAATGTTTAAAGAACAATATGCACTTTTACCCAGCTTGTGAAAATATATTTCAATAACTATAAGTTATTTTATTTGATAGTTTAGTTTAGACTCTCAGGCTGGAAGTTATTAATTTGTCATTAACAATTTGTTTATATTCCTTCATTTGTAAAAATAGCGCCTATGAATGGTTTTATTCCTACGCGCTGTTTTATCGGAATGAAGTTGGCAAATATCTACAAATTGATTTGTGGTTTCCGACCCTACAGGATCGGCAGAACCTTGTTCGATACCTGGAGGGTACAGAAGTGAAACTTTTATTAACTTATTACTACTTTAATTTTTAATATTTCACCAGTATTCAACTTTTGTTTTGCAAATTTTAGATTTCTATGTAATTTTTAACTGTATTTATTGTAATTACTATTATTTTTAATACTTTTATTCAATTTTTTTTGAGTTATTATAAGTTGCTATGTAATTTGACCCCTAACAATAAAAATGGGGCAGCTCTGGGTACTGACGGAGGTAAGAACATTTTTATTTTGTAGTTAATTCCTGCAGGCTTAAAATATCAGTTGAAAAGTGCATTTATTTCAAATGTTTATCTCTTTGTTTACCTCAAAACTTAAAAGTCAAATAATCTTGACTTAAAAACAGAAAAAATAACTATAAAAAAACTCTTTATTTTAAAGACTGTGATTTATTATTTCATTTTTATAAACGTATTGAATCAATACGCATGAAAGAGGTTATATAATAAAAAGTACTTAAAAAAAAAGATTTACGACATTTGTTCTATGCTATATTTCTTATATAAAAAGTTCATTCAACTTCACAGTCTATTCTTGAAAAATTTGATGAAAAAATACAATTTGAGGCCTAGTTCTATTCTTGAATAGAAACAGGCTTTGAAATGGCGTAGCGTCCTCACTCAGAGGATTTGCTTGAATAAACGGAAATAAACACAAAAAGGGGGAGGGGGGTTTGGTTTTTTCAAGGCTTCTTCAATTATACATTTTATAACTATAATAATAATGTAACTTATAAAAATAATTTTAATTAACAACTATAATAATAAAAAGAGGACTTGAAAAAAAATAACACACATTTTTGATAAATAAACAAACACTTTTGATAAATAATCTTTTAATTTAAAAAAACCTAACCCAAAACAAAACGTTGCTGTGACAATAAAAACAACAAATCCGTACATGGGCCTAAAATGTTTTGCTATTAATAAGAAATTAATTATTTTGATATATATAATTGGTGGTTAACTTGTCTAAAGGTGCGGACACATAGATCGGGCAATTAGTCACAAAGGGTTGGGAACATAAATACACCTGATGGTGGTGTTTCCGGTGCGTTCAAAATTCAACACTACTCTACGCTGATATCAATGTCCAGAGTTCGATTCACAGTTCAGTACAACTGCTAATGTCGTTAAGTTCGTACACCAATAGCTAACCAGAGGGCGCATTGTTGTTACATTTCCTAACATTCGCACCTGGTCATGTCCCTTACCGCAAACCGCTGACCGTCTTTCGAAAACCTCTCGACATATATATCACATCACACGTATAAAGTAACATGTTACTTCGTATTACCTCTGCTTCAGTGGCCAAATGGTCTGAGGGGTCATTCTCGTGTTAGACAGGCCTGCTTATGACGGGGAGGTCGAGGTTCGAATACCAGTCGGGTCTACAGAGGTCGGTTTTTCCCTAAATTGTTTTTCGCTCTCCTTCCGTGCAAGTGCTGGTAGATTACCTCTAAAATGCTTCCTTCCTTCCTCATTCCTACCCCAGTAGAGTAATTGTCACGTAAGCGTAATAACCTGAACAGGTATAAGACGCTGTGACAAAAAATAGTGTGTTGTATGAATGTGTGTGTTGTGTGTGTGTATGAATGTGTGTGTGTGTGTATGAATGTGTGTGTGTGTGTAGAATGTGTGTGTGTATGTGTATGTTTTGTGTATCAGTGAAGTGAAAGTGTACACAATTGCGAGTGAAGTGAAAGTGTACAAATTACGAGTGAAGTGAAAGTTTACAATTACAAGTGAAATGAAAGTTTACAAAATTACAGTGAAATGAAAGTCTACAAAATTACAAGTGAAGTAAAAGTTTACAAAATTACAAGTGAAGTAAAAGTTTACAAAATTACAAGTGAAATGAAAGTCTACAAAATTACGAGTGAAGTAAAAGTTTACAAAATTACAAGTGAGTGAAAGTTACAAAATAACAAGTGAAGTGAAAGTTTACAAAATTACAAGTGAAATGAAAGTGTACAAAATTACAAGTGAAGTAAAAGTTTACAAAATTACAAGTGAAGTAAAAGTGTACAAAATTACAAGTGAAGTAAAAGTTTACAAAATTACAAAGATTTCACAAGAGAAAGTGTGTGTGTACAAAATGAAGAGGATAAGAAAGGAAAGTTATTGAATTAAAAACAAATATTGTTGGTTTTAGTTTTATTAATTACGTCTTATAATATCACATGGAATTACATATCGATTCATGTTTAGTCCAATTTTTCTAACAAGCTCATTTTAGAAAATACAAATTTTACTTATTTTTTTTCAGTCAACATTGATAACATGTTTTTATATTATTAGTTATTATTGTTGTTATTTTATAAGGTATTGAAAAAATCTATGAAACGTTAGTCAAAAATCATACGACTTGATGTATGAATACATGAACAGAATGTATAGTAAGTTTTTTTTAACTGTCACTTAAGGTTCTTCGTAAAAAAAAATAGGACTTTGTTATATTTGCAATAAACTTATAAGATTTTAATTTATGGTATCAGAATGATTGGTTAACCTGTGACTTATTCAATTGTTCACTTTTAGTTGTCTACCAGTAGATCTGCATCATATTGCTGTTTCATTTGTTGAAGGAGATTATTCTTACTCTTGTATATTTTTTATTCCAGCTCTACCAACAATAAGGGACGTGATTGCCTACAGCATTGTTGCTCCATCAACATTTTATTGCACAATTTTAACAAATAGTGATACAATCATTACAGTATATATGTATATATGTCTTTCAGATCACGGTCCAGTTTATAAATCTACAAAACTGTGTGAAATATATTTTTGTAGGTAACATTATTTTGTGTTTAATGTGGTTGCTCAGCGTTCCTTGGCACTAATTAGATTTTACTCTAACTTTTTTTTAGGTATCGGTTTGGTTTCTGTTTCAGGAAGTTTTTATTTTAATTTGTTTGACCTAATTCAGTAATAATATTTTATTCTATATTTCATGGTTTTATTTTAATTTGTTTGGTCTAGTGTAGTAATTATATTTTATTATTATGTTGGTGAATGTTTTTATTTTAATTTGTTTGACCTAATGCACTAATCATATTTAATTCTATATTTACAGTTTTATTTTAATTTGTTTGGTCTAGTGTAGTAATTATATTTTATTATTATGTTGGTGAATGTTTTTATTTTAATTTGTTTGACCTAATGCACTAATCATATTTAATTCTATATTTACAGTTTTATTTTAATTTGTTTGGTCTAGTGTAGTAATTATATTTTATTATTATGTTGGTGAATGTTTTTATTTTAATTTGTTTGGTCTAGTGAAGTAATTATATTTAATTATTATGTTTGTGTATGTTTTTATTTTAATTTGTTTGGTCTAGTGTAGTAATTATATTTTTAGTTTGCATTTCAATTTTATTTCCAACTAATTTTTAATTTAAATTACTTTATTTTGCAACTTTTTTTTTAATATGAAGCAAAATTTATGGTTACTGTTTGTAAACAATTGTGTTTGTCATGATTTTTATTTTAATGTGTTGTTTTTTTGTGTGTGCGCTAATTCCACTATTATAGAATGGTTTTTAGCTATAAGTAGGCCTACTGGTACTTTGGAATTGTGTGCTATACTTGTTTTAATGTTAACAATTTTATTTTGTAGTATTTATTTTATAAATCAGGATTTGTCTTACAGTTGATTAAGAAAACTATTGTATTTGTAGTATTTATTTTAGTTCAAGCAGTTTCTGATGTGTTCTAATCTTTAGTTAGTAATCATTACTGTTGAAAATAATAGTAAGATCGTATTATTTAATAATGAAATGAGGTATCGGCACTTACAAATTACAGGTTTTTTACTTACTAACCATTGTAAGGTTAGAGCATGCACTTCATTTTAGGTGAAAAGAAAAAAGAAGATTGAATCGCCCCTCACAGCAAGACTTGAGGAACTTTGTCGAAGTTTGAAGATGGATGTAACCATTTACAAGCCCCCAAGTGACTCGAAAGGGGGGTTTTGACCAGAGTGTTGTTATGTATCATTGAGGTTATTTGTACCATTGTTTTAACATTACTTTCCTCTGTAAATATTCATAATTTTTCCATACTACAAGTTCTGTAATAAGATTAAATCTACCAACTTTTTTTTTTTTCATATTTGTAAAGAGGAAATGTAAATTTAATATGTATAATTGAATATAATATATTATATACTATATAATATAGTATAATATATAAAATAATATAATAATAAAATAATATAAAATATATAGTATACTATAATTATACTAATTATAATTTAACTAAAGTAGAACGTGCACGGACTATTTGGTTCTTTGAGGTAGAGTTCTAGACGGTACACAGGTAGCAGCACTGTTGAAATGTGCTTTTAACGAGTTAAAAGTAATAATTATCAAGCCAGAGTTAGCCAATTTAGTGATTATATTTTGTTTAAAGTACGCTAGAAACTATAATTTTGTATCGTTAATTTTACCAGTACACCTTTTCATTTCCATTTTAAGATTATACAGTTTCCCAACCTTTCATCACATCGTCCTTACGTTCCATGTTCCATGTTCCTATACAATATTAATGGCAGTATAACTTACAGTATAAATACCAAGCACCAAGAAACAATGATGTTCCATTCTTGAATTATTTTGGGAATATATTAAAATTCAAATTTAAGGATTTTATATATCTAATATCCTTAAATTATATATATATATATATAAAAATAAATATATATATATAATACTACAATTAATAATAATTATATATATATAGAAATATATACAAAATAAAATAATCAAATAAATAGATGTTTTAACTTTAGTAGTAGTCATTTTAATTTGAAAGGCCTCTAGAACTCAACCTGTTGGATTTTCTAATGATGATGTATGTTTGTTAGTCATCATTTTAAGGTCCCAAAGAACTCGGGTAATGTGGCCATAAGCCGGTCCCAAGCCCGGTTGAGAAACACAGAGGGCAGGTCTATAGCCGTGGAATTGCAATCACCGTTGAAAGGTAACTATAGAATATTTAAATATTATATTTTTATCCTCTTTGTATTGACAACACATAAGGAAGGGTTCAATCATAAAGCACTAACAAATTTTTACTTTTTTTTTTTCTACCATTGTCCCAACCACCCGCCTCGGTGGCGTAGTTGGCTAACGCGCCAGTCGTGTTGAGCTCTACCGCTGAGGACGGGGAGATCGAGGTTCGAATCTCGGTCGGGTGAACTGGGGGTGGTTTTTCCTAAATGGTTTTCCACTCTCCTTCCACGTAAATGCGGGTTCACTTCCTTTAAATTCAAACTTACCCATTCCTAATCCATTAGCGTAATTAGTACTTAGGCGTATAACCCGAACGGGTAGTAAGACGCGGTGCTAAATATTATTATTAAATCATTGTCCCAACCACTCCCCCTCTTGTAACACAAAGTAGACAGTAATTCCAGGGTCACAATCACCTAAGCTCTAATGTCTACATGGTGTTACATGGGGTAGCTCTAATGTCTACATGGTGTTACATGGGGAACTCTAGTGTCTACACGGTGTTACATGGGGTAGCTCTAATGTCTACACGGTGTTACATGGGGTAGCTCTAATGTCTACACGGTGTTACATGGGGTAGCTCTAATGTCTACACGGTGTTACATGGGGTAGCTCTAATGTCTACATGGTGTTACATGGGGGGAGCTCTAATGTCTACATGGTGTTACATGGGGGAGCTCTAATGTCTACATGGTGTTACAAGGGGGAGCTCTAATGTCTACATGGTGTTACAAGGGGGAGCTCTAATGTCTACATGGTGTTACAAGGGGGAGCTCTAATGTCTACATGGTGTTACAAGGGGGAGCTCTAATGTCTACACGGTGTTACATGGGGTAGATCTAATGTCTACACGGTGTTACATGGGGTAGCTCTAATGTCTACACGGTGTTACATGGGGTAGCTCTAATGTCTACACGGTGTTACATGGGGTAGCTCTAATGTCTACATGGTGTTACATGGGGGGAGCTCTAATGTCTACATGGTGTTACATGGGGGAGCTCTAATGTCTACATGGTGTTACAAGGGGGAGCTCTAATGTCTACATGGTGTTACAAGGGGGAGCTCTAATGTCTACATGGTGTTACAAGGGGGAGCTCTAATGTCTACATGGTGTTACAAGGGGGAGCTCTAATGTCTACACGGTGTTACATGGGGTAGATCTAATGTCTACACGGTGTTACATGGGGTAGCTCTAATGTCTACATGGTGTTACATGGGGGAGCTCTAATGTCTACATGGTGTTACAAGGGGGAGCTCTAATGTCTACATGGTGTTACAAGGGGGAGCTCTAATGTCTACACGGTGTTACATGGGGTAGATCTAATGTCTACACGGTGTTACATGGGGTAGCTCTAATGTCTACACGGTGTTACACGGGGTAGCTCTAATGTCTACACGGTGTTACATGGGGTAGCTCTAATGTCTACACGGTGTTACATGGGGTAGCTCTAATGTCTACACGGTGTTACATGGGGTAGCTCTAATGTCTACACGGTGTTACATGGGGTAGCTCTAATGTCTACATGGTGTTACATGGGGTAGCTCTAATGTCTACACGGTGTTACATGGAGGGACTGTGGGAAAGAAAGTTGAATAAAAAATGTTGCGTGGTTTATGGATGACCCCTAATGAAGATTTAACTAGAGTAGAATATTTGGTAGAATAATATTGGTTTGAGTCAGCCATGATAACATTTGACTACATTATTAGGGTTATTATAAAAATCTGTAGCAAGACTTCCTTCAGAGATAAAGTAAAGCCAGCGGGTGAATGTTGACTGTGTCATGTGAAATAACTGTCGGCAATTGTCAACACTCGCTTGTGTGAAATGTGACTTATGAGGAGATGGTCGCTAAAATTGCTACAGATTTCAATGATATTTTAAAGTAACACAAGCAGTTCAATTCTTCACATAAATTGAGTGATTATAAATGTACAAATATAATACATATTATATTTTCTTTTCATTTTTACATTAAAAAAAAAAGTATGTCCAAAAATTTACAAATATAATTCCTAAATTTATTTAGTTTCCATTTATGTTGTATTTATATTTACATTAAATATATATTATGATTAATTTATCCCTATAAAGTATTATAGATTTATTATTATCATTTATCTAACATCAAGGAGGTCTGCATATAAAGTTATAGGGCTTGTGTGACTGGGATGTTTTGGAACCACTGCCATTGAGGGAGTAAGTATATCTTTGCCCCCCCCCCCTCCCCAGATCAGCTCTTGTGTAAACAATACCGCTAAAAAACTAACTCCAATCGCAGGAGCATTGAGCAGATATTCCTATACTCGTAACTAATTCAGTCAAACCTGCTCTTTATTTTACTTTGGTCCATTCTTATTTAATATGCCGGCAATATTATGAGTTTTGCAAACAAGTTGAGCCTAAAAAGATTGTCTGCTATTCAAAATAGAATTTATTAGATCTATTTATGAGTTATCAGACAGGAAATGTATCACTATTTAAGTTTATAAATATTTGGAATCAATATCTATTGATAAAATAATTATTTATCAAAGCGGCATTTACGCTTAAAAAAAAATCAATATTTAAATAGACTCGAAAGTACTTTTCAAATTTACATTTCTCTAAGTCCGGTTACGATTCTAGCGGTATAACTTACTTAAAATATATAATAATCTTTTGACACTGTACACCGCAAACAAGTCTAAAATATATTCATGCAATTCAAACAAGATATGTTTCAAATATTGGGGATTAAAAACTTAAAAAAAAAAACAACAACATTCAAATGATCGATTTTCAACTAAATTACTAATTCCCCCCCCCTTAAACAACTTTACCTGGTTTAGGGACGACGTACATGATGTACCACAGAGTTTTACTAATTATAAAAAAATAGGCTACTTTTTTATATTAGTAGGACTAGTTAATTACGGTATAATTAACAATTTACAGCAGATTTTTACATCACTTAATGGATTCATATAAATCCTTTGTTTTGTTTACAGTCGTGTTGAGCTAGACCCCCAAGGACGGGGAGATCGAGGTTCGAATCTCAGTCGGGGTGAACTGGGGTGGGTTTACTTAAATGGTTTTCCATTCTCCCTCCACACAAATGCGGGTTCACTTCCTCTAAATTCAACCTTCCCAATGAGTGTAATTAGTACTTAAGTGTATAACCCAAACAAGTAGTAAGACGCGGTGCTATAATTATTATTTATTGTTTTGATAAAATTATAAAAGATAGTCTATAACTTACTTAACAAGATTGTATTATATTTGTAAGAAGGTTCAGGAAAGGAACAAATACGGTTCACACTTTACACTGCTGCTACTGGACAGAGGGGTAATGGCTGCCTCTTGATAAAAATTGATCGTCACCGCCCAATCCCCCGACCTAGGTTTCATTCTATCGGAACTCAAAAGGGGGGGGAGTGAAACGCGCAAAGAAACTTACTAAAATGAGGAAACCTAAAAAAGAACAAAAGGGAGGAAAAGGAAATTGAAAAGAATGACAGGAACATGTAAAAGGAATAAAATAAAGAACAAACAAAGGAAATGGGCACTATAGTAGACGTTTATTTCTACCAATAGCTGCAAATGGAGGGTAGGTGAGTTATACCATGGCCCCAAAAGGGGTTTGAAACATGGCTCTTGGTTAAGATTTGTGATCAGCGTGAGTCACGTAATGCTTCTTGAGGTACCCTCTGCTGGTGAACCCTTTATCGCAAACCTCACACTTGTTTCTGAGACGTTTGTTGTGCTTGAGGTCGTGCTTGAGAAGCTCGCGCTTAAGTGCGAAGCACTCGCCGCACACTTTGCACTTGTTACAGGACACCTCCTTGTGGAGAGAGAAATGTCGCTGGAGGTCATGTTTGGTCTTGAAGCAGATGTTACATTCCTCGCACTCGTATTGCGCCGGTACGGTGTGAGTGGCGGAATGGGCGCTCAGATCGTTCTTAGACAAGAAGTACTCGTGGCACTTTGTGCACTCGTACTGCAAGTACACCCTGTGGATGTTGTAATGAATGATCAGAACACTTTTCGACGTGTAGATATTTCCGCACTCGATGCACCTGTACTCTCCTTGTTCCTTGTTGATGGGGTAGTGTCCGATGAGCTCCCTCTTGGTGGCGAAACTCTTGCCGCAATCTTTACACTTGTTCCCGGACTGCTCCGTGTGGGTCCGGTAGTGGGCCAACACGTCGTGTTTCTTCAAGAAACATTGGCCGCACACGATGCACTTGTACCGCCGTTGTTCTATGTGGACCGGATAATGATCGATAAGTTCGTTCTTCGACAGGAACAGCTCGCCGCACTCTTTACACTTGCGGTCTTGATTCCCGGATAGGCCGTAGCGGCGGAGACGACCCATCAAACTTTCCTCGAGGATAATAGTTTAGGACGTCATACACCCTGTTGTGAATTATTTGAAAAATGGCGATTCCTTGCGACTTGTCAGTTTTTTTTAGAATCCTCCCTGACCGCGAGATTCAGGTTCCGAGGACTTGCTAATCACTTCGCGGTAGACGTACGGAAGTTCTGTTCTAACATAGAATATTACACAAAAATGGATGTTGTCTTCACATTTCAGCAATGATGCATATTTCGGGCATGTCAGTAATTAAACTCGGGACCCTTAGATCAGTAACTGAACGCGCTTTCGACAGAACCAAGTTGTCAGATCTCAGATGTAAACATAACCGCTTTGATGTCCATATTCATTGGAAAGAGTAACTTTTGTTTTAAAAATTTATGAAAATATACAGGTGTAGGATGTCTTATATAAATAATTCAAAATTTTTTCCACAGTTGATTTAAAATAAAATATAGGCCCTCGAAATATTTCTACACAATTTTGTGACTATGCGAGCACTTTTTTAGTAATTATCCTTTATCTATGGTAATTATGTACCAGAGACGAGGGTAGCCAACAGCTGAATGTGATACATCTCTAAATAATTTTAACAAATTAAATAGATTAATGGAAACTTTGAATCCTAAAATCAGAACCAAATAAGAATCGGATTATATAAATTATAGTAGTACAGGCACTACTAAAATTAATTTAGTTTCATGTTTCAAAAGATTGTTTTATCAGAGTTTTTGTAGTAAACCCCCACATGAAGTATTTTTTTAATGTCTTATTTAGTAAAACAAAGTGGTTAGGCTAATTCATATGTCGCCTACTATTAGTCAACAGATTTAATTATGACCTTAAACGCCAAAATTGATTAAAGACCGTTATATTTTTTTTCGTGAAAAGCCTCGCCGATGCCGTATTTCTTGACGCGAGAAAAGTTTTTGACTGCATTTGTTTGTTACTCCTATACGAATTTTTTTTCTAAAGTCAAATTTTTATAGAAAGGGCCTTAATAAAAAATCATAAATGTTTTATTTGCGGTCAAAATTGATACTATTTTATTAGTGTTTTTTTGGGTACGATATTGAATATATATCGAAAGTCACAACTGTAGATCACATGCCTTGACTTAAGAATATTGAAAGTAGATAGAGTTAGTATATTTTTCCCCCTACAATTTGTCAACAACTTTGAATTATCAATCTCCTAGTTGAATGGTTAGAATTTATTATTCCTCCCACTTTTTATTCAACAGCTTTCTCTAAATTTTGTTCTGTTCAATAAACTTGTGAAAAGTAGGCTATTACGTTTATTTTTATTTTATTTTTCGCTAATTAAAAAAAAAAAATTGTGAGAAAATAATCTCTTGAAATTCATGTATAATTAACTAATAATTATGTTCAGATGCTCTAAAATTCCCTCCCACAAGGTTAAATTCCTGAAATTTTCTTCAGGAGGGGTGGATGCCACACCCTCGACGGATAACACTCAAATCGCCCCTCCCCCCCAATTTGGAGAACCCACATGGGCGCCCTTGCTCATACTCACTACCATCACCACTTCATCTCCTCCGGACATGGAAAGGAAAGGATATATAATGAGTTCATTCGAGCGCCCCCCTGGGACACAGTGCACTAGTGTCGGCTAATCTTCCCACAAACTGGGCTAGTGAGGTAATGAGTTCATTCGAGCGCCCCCCTGGTACACAGTGCACCAGTACCAGCTAATCTTCCCACAAACAGGGTGAGTGAGGTAATGAGTTCATTCGAGCACCCCCCTGGTACACAGTGCACCAGTACCAGCTAATCTTCCCACAAAAAGGGTGAGTGAGGTAATGAGTTCATTTGAGCGCCCCCCTGGGACACAGTGCACCAGTACCAGCTAATCTTCCCACAAAAAGGGTGAGTGAGGTAATGAGTTCATTCGAGCGCCCCCCTGGGACACAGTGCACCAGTACCGGCTAATCTTCTCACAAACCAGGCGAGCGAGGTAGAATAAATTTGTCTCCTCAAACAAGGATATTTATTTACCTCGACTAGGAACAATGATAAAATGCGTTTATACTGGTTGTTAGAGCGGCCATATTGTGCCCAAAGGAAAATACTTAATGATACAAATAACCAAAAACAATATCCAAACAAAATGAATGCTCTATTTTTAACTTCATATCTTTTATTTGTTTAATATACACATTTCAAAAACAACTACATAGTGTGTTCTCTTAAGGAATTATACCGACCGAGTGACCACCCTATGTTGACGAATATAGTGCCGACATTTGCCAATAGAGGGAGTCATGTGGTCAGTGCAACAAACCCTCAATCCTCGGTCCCGGCACAGATTTATTTGATTGCCGAACCCTTCCTTCACCTCTGACAAGACGTGTATTAATCACAACTTGTGAATGTGAGGAATGCCAGGCCTCCACCGTGGTTCGGATCCCACGTTAAACTGTAGGTCCTCCATTTCATCTCACAATCACCCTACCATTGCACATTAGTGTAAGTTCGTACAACCCGAACGGGTAGTAAGACGCGGTGATGATAATAATAATAAACCCTCATGCTGTCAATCTCAGTTTTCTAGACCGGAGCCACTTGTTCATTCAAGTAACTCCTCAATTGTCCTCACGAGGCCGAGTTCGATACTGTTCGAGAACCACTGTGTCACAGAAAAATCTGTAAGTGCCAGAGTTCGAACTAGGGACCTCTGGACCAAGGAGGTGGTCACACACATTTTAAACAAAATCTAGTCATTTTATTTGTCATAAATCATGATCTCCTGATATCACTGATAAAACAAATGAAACATTGTTTTTGTTCTTTTTTTTTTTTTTTTAGCACCGCGTCTTAGTTGATCAGGTTGTACTCTCATGTACTAATTGTGCTGATGGTTTTAGGGATAAGGAAAGTTATATTTAGAGGAAGTGTTCCCACATTTGTGTGGAGGGACAGTGGGAAACCATTTAGGAAAAACCACCCTCAGTACACCCAACCAAGATTCGAACCCCTGATCTCCCCGTCATCGGCAGTCTAGTCTACTGCGAGAGTGGCGCCTTAGACCATGCGACCACCGAAGTGGGTAGCTTTATGTTAAAGTTGTAGGCCTATCTGTGTTTGGAACAGTGTAGGGAGAAAAAAAAAGTTTTCTTGCCAAGAAAAATATTTAAAAAAAATGCTTTTTTTCCAGTTTTAACCAGGTTTTTTGGTTTGAACCTGTTCTAGATACCACATAGACTACATAGAAGGAAGGAGGAGCTAAGGAAGGGGGAGCTAAGGAAGGAGGAGGATTCAAATATTGGATGACTTGAAGGAAAGAACATTCTGGAAGCTGAAGGAGGAGGCAGATGACAGGGTGCATTGGAGATCTAAGTTCACCGACAAGAGGAATGGACCTGTCGTAAGACAGAACACAAACTAATGCCCATTATCAAGTCGTAGTGAGGTAAATAATAAATCATACTTTTGATTAAAACTCGTGCATCTCGCTCAAAACTATAATTTACTTGCAAATTTAAAGCTTAATCACACATTATGGTATTATTTTGAGAATTACAATGTAGATATCTCATCCAGAAATGTCACTTGGATATTATAATTTTAGTAAACAAAAAACAAAATAATCACGTAATGGCCTTGTACTATACTGTAAGTTACAATAAATCCATTACTGTTTCCAGCCTGGGTCAGTTATTTTTTATTCGAGCCATATATTTCCCACTACCGGCTTGCTAGGTCTGTCGTAACTTCATATGTCTTATAATATAACTTAAAACTAGGAAAGACACAACATCCAGTCCCCTGACCGTTTATTCATCATTGTGAAAGGGTAAACCCACATTTCACCAATGCTGGGAATTTGACTCAGGACCTTTAGCTCAGTAGAGACACGCTACCGGCTGGGCTAAGGTGTCGGATTTCTAATTGACATTAGTAAACCTTTAAGTTGAGTTCAAAATACACTTAACGTTCTGTGCCTTCAGGTTTAGAGTTTTATGAATGATTTAAACATCAAAAGATTAATTAACTATAAACCCTAATTATACTTTCTTCAACTGGGGGTGAAGTTCTACCCCCTACTCTTTAGACAACCAATCACTTGACAAGGATTTGTCTTAAAATATGAGTGAAGGCTAGCCTTGGGGTTCAGGACGACTCTGAATAGCTCGGTAGGCAGGGCAGTGGCACACTTGACTAAATGTTCCGAGAACAATTCCCGTGTCCAGGTGACATTTTTTTTAAATTTAAATAATATTATACTTAAATGTGGTTATAACTAATATAAGAAGCTTTGGAATATGAAAGTGTTAAGGTTTGAATCTTCTTCGCTTCAACACCCACAATAACGCTCATATCTTGGAAACATTTCCAAAGAAGAAGAGAACTTTTACACATCATTAACATATTTTAGATCTTTCACTAAATACAGTGTCATATTTCCACATCGATAGATTAGATTACAGCTATTTAATGGCAGTAGAGAAACATTCTGATATATCAGAATTAAAAAAATATGGTGGGTTTTGTGGTTTCATTTCAAGCTTTTCTCTTTACCTAGATAAACCTTTTTAACAAGTAATTTAAAAATCTAAAGTACAGGTATTGTTATGTGACGACAGCAACTTTCTATGGGTGTTTCATGCTTTGCCTCACATTTAAAAACATCTGATACCCTTCCAGGTTTTCCGAGCAAATTTCCAAATTTTCCAGTAACTACTATACATTACAAATATTAATATCGCCACTTGAGCGCACCTTCTGAAATTGTATCCTTCTGTGAAGGGCGTAAAGAATTGATGGGCTATTGGGTGAGATCTAAATTAGATTTTAGTGAGATCATATTGAGACATTAGACCAGTTTAAAATTGTTGCGAGACATGTTTTATTTAGTTTCTTGTTACTGTAACGTTATCTAATTTTCTCGCACGGGCATAGCCAGGACTCGACTTTGGCTAAAGATGCACATCAGAGGAGCAAAGATGACAAGTAAGTTCAACAGGGACCACCATAGTAAAATATATTCATGATGAGTATTAACTGAAATAAATATTTTATTTTAAATATTGTAAATAAACAGGGTTCCATGACATTTCAAGGATTTTATGTATTTCCACAAGGACAAGTGTATAAAGTAATCTTGGCAAAATACAAATCATTACATATTTTATTTTACTTAAAAAAACAAAAATTTTTTAATGCATGATCCCAACTCTTTTAGTAACTAAAACATAACACATGTTATAACTCATAACATAAATAAATCACTTGCAAATATTCACTAATATTATGTTTTAATTACCTTTTAGTTCTTAGTTATAAGTATAATAAAGGTTATCTAATTTTTACAATAGTAATAATTTTACTGACCTGTTTAAAAACAGGAGGTCAAAGGAATTTCCAGGACAACCCAAAAAATTTGAAAAATAAGAAATTCAATAACATTTCCAAACCAAGGGAAATATTTTAAAATTCCAGGCTTTCCATAATGCATAGGAACCCTAATAAAAAGTTGTGTATTTTTTTTTAGTGAATATGTGAAGATTCCAGAAATTTGACCAAATTTCCTGAGTTTGTCCTGTTTTTCGGGTCGCTGGACACAACTAACAAGTAACCTTCGAACAAATTTAATATCAATCCTGACTTGTGAATATCACAATTAAAATCACACATGGTGTAATAACTTAATAAGTTAGATTATTTGTAAAAAAAAAAACAAAAAAAAAAAAACCCAATGAATCTCCCAAAAGGATTCTTTTCAAACGATTGAAGTTAAATACAAATTACTGTTGTAAGATGGCACAAAAGTCTTCATTTGTGTGAGTCATTTTGTTTGATATGATTGAGGGCGGTGATACTTTAGATATCTACTAGAGACATACACTTTACCACACTCCTCGCACTCCACTTTCTTCTTATAATGGATCAATTTGTGTTTCAGCAAGGACGCTCTTTTATTGAAACGCCTCCCACACAGTTTGCAGGTGTTTCTCTGGTGTTGCTTCTGGCGATGGTTCAACAACATGAACTTTGTCGCAAAACGCGCGTCGCATTCCTCACACCTGTACTCCTCCGTCTCCTGACGGGTCCCGAGGTGTTCCGAGGACCTCTTCGCCCTACGTAAGCACTTTTTGCACTTCCCGCACTTGCACCGCTCCTTGTCCGATTTGAGGTGGGCACTGTAGTGACACAGAAGAAACCTCTTGTTCCAGAAAAAAATCCCACACTCTAAACATTTGAACTGAACTTTCTCTTTAGCGAGAGGGAAGTGGCCGAGAAGCTCCGCCTTGGTTGCGAAGCTCAAGCCGCAGTCCATACAGTCGAACCCTGGGGGCTTTATGTGGGTGTTGTAATGAGAGACGAGCATTTTTCTATCTGAGAACCATTCGGAGCACACGACGCACCTGTATTCGGGCTCTATGTGGGCGGGATAATGGTCGATAAGATGCTTCTTGATGGAGAACTGCTTATCGCATACGCTGCACTTGTGTCGCCCCGTTTTGACCGGGTCGCAGATATCACCTTGAGGTGCACTTCCCCTGCTGTAGCTGCCACACATCCTGACCACTTGAAACTTGTGTCGCCCCGTTTCGACTGGGTCGCAGATATCACCTTGAGGCGCGCTGCAGCTGCTCCACATCTTGACCTCTTGATACTTGTGTCGCCCCGTTTCGACCGGGTCGCAGATATCACCTTGAGGTGCACTTCCCCTGCTGCAGCTGTCACATATCCTGACCTCTTGAACCTTGAGGTCAACCTGGTCCTTCTTCAGCTTGGAGGAGGGTTCATGTGTCTGTTTGGGGTTACTCTGCGTCGTGTAATAGCTATCCATATCCTTCCTCTTACCATCACTATCAACATCTTCCTCAACATCATGATCATCAGCCTCCTCTACGGCCTCTTCCTCCACATCATCATCATCATCATCATCATCATCATCATCATCATCATCACAAAGGGGAAACCTCATTCATTTGTTTAAAGTTGCACTCTTCAAATCTCAACTTTTTGTTGAAATTACCACACGTTATCAGTTTGGTCGAATCTTGGCCCATTTCTCCGAGGTGAGATTTGAAGACAGCTTGGCCTTCTATCGTTTGATCAGCGTCTCTACATGACGGGGAGAAATCGGGTTCTTCCTAAAAAATAAATAAAAAATAAAATATGTCGGCCCAAAGACTTGTGAGTGTTTTAGTCTCTGACTGCACACTATCAATGTTCACGTATTCATGAAACAAGGCATGTGATCTGTAGCCGTCACTTTCAATAGAGATTACAGGGTGTCTACCATCCGGGAAAACTGGAATTCATCGGGAATTTGAAGCGGCCGGTGAAAAAAAACGGGAATTTGGTAAATAAAAAAATAAAAAATCTGGGAAAATGTTATTTTACTCAAAATATGAAATATAATAATCATTAAAACAGTAAATTACAATGTGATTCAAACTTTTTTTTTGTTTGTAGCAGTGTAATATATTTTCTAATTTTTCTAATTTTTAGTAGACTTTGTTAATACAAATAAAAAAAGACCTTTAATTACATATAAAAACTTATTGTTATTCATAAAAAAGACTAACAAAAAATGTTTAGGGGAGGGGGTAAGAGGGTGTAACACACTTTTGAGTCGGGTTATTTTAGGAAATGATGAAGGGAAATCAGGAAAAAGTCTATAATTTCATTGGTCAAGTTGAGTAGGCACCTTGGATTACCAATACATATAATACATCAGTATAAATACCTATCAACTCGTTTGAATATTATTATTATTATTATCACCGCGTCTTACTACCCGTTCATGTTATACACACTTACGCTAATGTGTAATGGTAGGGTGATTGTGAGATGAAATGGAGGACCTACAGTCTAACGTGGGATCCAAACCACGGTGGAGGCCTGGCATTCCTCACATTCACAAGTTGTGATTAATACACGTCTTGTCAGAGGTGAAGGAAGGGTTTGGCAATCAGATAAATCTGTGCGCCAGGACCGAGGGTTGAACCCCAGACTCTCAGCACAGAAGTCTGACACCTTACCCTTAGACCACCAGGTCACCCTTTATACTAAGTGAATTATTTTGTGTAACTGGACAGAATTTTCTGTAAAAATGAAAGGATGGGTGGTGAAATCAACAGACGGGTGAATGTATCTCGGAGAGTAGTTGGATGTATGTGGACTATTGCAAAGAATGAAGTAGTATCAAAAGAGTCAAAGATGGCAGTATATAAAAGTGTGTTAACGCTAATATTGTTTTATAGATGTGGGTGTGTCAGGAGAAATACAAGAGCAAGAGCAAGGTGAATGAGGTTGGAATGAGATATCTAAGAAATGTTTGTGGACAAACTCGTATGTACAGAGTCAGTGATGAATGGCTGCTGAAGGAGTGCTGTTCGAAAGGGAATCCACTAGGTCAATGTAAGAGAAGTGTCCTATGTTGGTTTGGGCATGTTAAGAGGATGAAGAAGCAAGTATATGAAGGTAGAGTGTGTGGATCAAAGGAAGATGTAGGCCATGTAAGACTTAGCTAAATGTGGTAGACGAATGTGTGAAAAAGAGAATCATTAATAGTTTTAATAATAAAAGAGCATGTATGACTCAGTGTATGGATGTTGTTGAAGAGAAGGGAGTATGCAAGGATAGGGAAGTGTGGAGAAAGTTAGTGAGGATGTATGGATGTTGTTGAAGAGAAGGGAGTATGCAAGGATAGGGAAGTGTGGAGAAAGTTAGTGAGGATGTATGGATGTTGTTGAAGCGAAGGAGTATGCAAGGATAGAGAAGTGTGGAGAAAGTTAGTGAGGATGTATGGATGTTGTTGAAGCGAAGGAGTATGCAAGGATAGAGAAGTGTGGAGAAAGTTAGTGAGGATGTATGGATGTTGTTGAAGCGAAGGAGTATGCAAGGATAGAGAAGTGTGGAGAAAGTTAGTGAGGATGTATGGATGTTGTTGAAGCGAAGGAGTATGCAAGGATAGAGAAGTGTGGAGAAAGTTAGTGAGGATGTATGGATGTTGTTGAAGCGAAGGAGTATGCAAGGATAGAGAAGTGTGGAGAAAGTTAGTGAGGATGGATTAAGTACTGAGTTGTTGTTTTTTAAGCTATAAATGCACAGTGTCTTGCCTACCCTGTAAGGGAACGGCGTGATTAGATATGTATTTATGCTAATATTGAAGGGATGAGTAAGGTATAGTTAAAAAAAGTGTAAACACATTTGTGTGGAGAGGGGGTTGAAAAACCATTTAGGAAAAAACACCCTCAGCTTACACTCGACTTGGATTTGAAACTAGGTCTCCCTGTGATACAATTTATATTTATTTTAAATTTAATCGTCTTGATTTAAGTTAAGAGATGTTACATAGTTTGTTTGGATATTCACCTTAATATATTCTCGTATCCCAGAGAATGTGATTAAGACTGGATGAGTGGCTTCACTCATGTCTCGATAGAAGAATCAAGCTGCAAACATAATAAAACAAATTATTGGAATTTAAGTCAAAACCTTTTATTACTTTCTTATTACCTGTTCAGGTTTTATATAAATAATAATCTACTTCCTTACTTTCTAATTACTCAGCTGACTTGATCTAACCTTGCTACTGTTCCATTCACTAATCAATTATAATCTCAGGTGACCTGGTGGTCTAGGGGTAAGGTGTCAGACTTCTGTGCTGGGGGTTCGGGGTTCAATCCTCGGTCCCGGCACAGATTTATCTGATTGCCAAACCCTTCCTTCACCTCTGACAAGACGTGTATTAATCACAACTTGTGAATGTGAGGAATGCCAGACCTCCACCGTGGTTCGGATCCCACGTTAAACTGTAGGTCCTCCATTTCATCTCACAATCACCCTACCATCACACATTAGCGTAAGTGCGTATAACCCGAACGGGTAGTAAGACGCGGTGCTAATAATAATAATTATAATCTCGATTATTATTATTATTCACAAAATAAACTATTTCCATTTTACTTTCATAGTATAAGATGGCGTCATCACGTAAGGGATCGAATCAGTGTTGGTCAAGTCTGTATAGGTTTGAACTTTAATTTAATTGGCCCGAGGTACACTTTATTCGACTCATTTTAGGCTCTTTTTCCTTGTTATGGTGCAATGTTCAGATATTTTATTCACTTTATTACACACACAAGAGTATTTAGAATCAAATGGTACCAAGATTTAGAAATGTATAACGCTTTTTAACAAATACATTTTTAAACAAAACTAAATATACTGCCCAAATCACTTTCAAAATGTAGATATTAAGCCTAATGATGACGTGTAACAATCCTGTAATCCTGTGCGATGGATGGATGTCACCCCCCCATGATGCTTTGCAATACTTTTATAATCCCGCGCAGTGCACACTAAAATGGCTGTGATATCATCATATGTGTAACACGCACGTTAAGTTATATTGAATAGTTTATTTTATCCATGATAAGAGATTTTAGACTCCTCCTAAAATTTAGTTGTTATGGATAGTTGTGGGACCTACATCGAGTCGTCACTTAAAGAAGTTAACTTACCAATGAAGTAAAGTTAATTACGGACGTTGTGGATTGTATTCACGCCTTCGTAGGGACTGTAAATTATGTTTAGGGTTTAGTGTAATGTGTCGAAATTGTTTTAGAACGTCTGAAAGATACCCTCCCTCGCTTAGGTGAATGGTACCTTTCCTTAATTAGGCCTTTTTTTTGTTTAAATCAATTCTATGTGTTTTTATAATTATATTAATGTACGGTTGATACCAATATTTTAAGAAAAAAAAACTTGCCGAGTATATGTTAGATAAAGTGTATGAAACCCTTTTATTGAGTTGTTTAAAGTTGTAAAAATAAAATGATTTCAAATAATTAATAGGCCCCCTAGTCTTGTAATTATAGCATCATTGGACTCGCCATTTCATTGTAAATATAATGATTGTGTTAATTTATTAATAATTTGCTTTTTAAGGTATAATACGGTCTATTATATGATAAAATGATTATAGACCATTCCCACAATAATTTACCGTTTAAAAAACATGTAGATAACCTTAAAGTTAGTTCAAGAAGTGAACCTCGCATCAAACTATCATTATGGAGTGAGACTGCAGGTCTATTTTATTGTATTAGGATTATGTAGCTTATACATTATACCTGTAATTCAGAAGTCTGTAGGTTGAACCTTCAATTATTGTGCAGTAAACAAAAGTACCGGCAAAGGATCTACTTATTTAAATTAAAAAATCATCATATACCAACGTAATAAAATAAAACGTATCTAAGAGAAAAGTGGGCAATTGCTAAAGGGACATTATTATTGAACCGATAGACACAAGTATTTATTTACTTTCTGTAAAAGTTAAAACTGCCAAATCAATAAATGTATGCTCAAAAGCTTTCATGGACCCATGACACTTATAAAATATAATACAATATTATTAATAAACGCAATACGGTAGGATTTGTTTGCATTTTTTCAACTGAATATACATTTGACAAGTTTACAATCTTATAATATACAAATAATTGTTTTCGTATCTATAAATAATAATAATAATAATAATAATAAATAATAATAATAATAATAATAATAATAATAATAATAATAATAATAATAATAATAATAATAATAATAATAATAATAAATAATATAATAATAATAATAATATAATAATAATAATAATAATAATAAAAATAATAATAATAAATAATAATTAATAATAAATAATAATTAATAATAATTATTATATATATATATTTGTTTAGCTACATTTTTTTAATATCATTCAAACATTTTCTCTCTGTTAACTTTCATAGAATAAATGTCATTTTATTAGGTTGGTGCACACCCTAAACTTCTGATCGCGCGAATATAGAACAAAGACGCAAAGAAACGAATTGAGTGATTTTGATTCTTCGATTTATAAAAAGTGCATTGTCGCGTTCGTTTCTTCATTATTATAGTCCCTTAAGTTTAACTTTGCGTGTGAAGTGGAATACTAATTTAACTGTGTGACTATTTTATCTAAAAGCAATCTTCGCATCGGATTTGCCAGGCAGGATCATTTAATTGAACTACAACTTCCACGACAGATCGTAAGATTGTTACTATTTCCATTTAATAACATTAAAATGTTTTAACAATCAAACCCCAAAACACAATTAAGAGACAGTAAAATAAGTTATTACATTTATTAATTTAATAAAGTGAACACTAATAATTAGTAGATAACTATTTTGTTGGGACTACGATATCAAAACGGCCAACTCCATAAAATTGATATCAACAAGATGTAGGGATATTGTCTAACTCAAAAACTATCTTTTACATTGAATATGATATACTGAGGTTTGACATTTGCATTGATAATACGAAACATTGACTTCCTGAATAATAATTGTAATATTTTAATTAGTTGGACGAGAGTGGCATTGTGTCTCAGCATTAACTTGTTAAAATTGTAAGTCACTTAAGAGGTTTATTACTAAACTATGTTATTTTGCTACGTTAGTGCCACAGGGCGTCTAAAATGTGTTGGAATGGCCTATTTTATTTAGCACCGGGCATTCATTCTACCCGTTCAGTTTATACGCTTATGTACTAATTACGATAATATGCTAGGGATAAGGGTGGTTTAATTGATAGGAAGTGTACCCGCATTTGCACGGAGAAAGAGAGGAGTACCATTTAGGAAATACTACCTTCAGTAGACCCGTCCAGGTTCGAACCTCAATCCATTCGGCCACTGAAGTGGTTATTAATGTAATTAATTTACCAAACTAAGTGTTCTCATTGTTGCTTCTGACGTACTAATAGACATGACAAACAAAATTGAATAAACCTTAAACAACTTTTTTCTTTTTTATTTCCAATTTAAATGTTTTCACTCTGATTAAAATTGTACATTTATTTAAAGAATCTAGATTTGACAGAAAAATTAAGATTCGGATTTGATACGGATCATTTAAAAGAACCTAAAATTGACATTTATGTCCCCCCCCCCCTTCTTCGAACTGTGAACACAATCTCCCGGTTCTGATCCAATTGTTGTGATTATACATTTCTCCGCTAGTGTGGCTCGTAGTTGGTAGTCTGACTAATAGAGCGCTCTTACTCAAATAGTTCGTGAATATCCGCTAGATGCCTCGCTCAGTTAGTACCCATTCCGGCTGCTAGGAGCGGGTACATTAGTTAGCCGACTTGACGCGGTCCAAGCAGAGCGCTAGTGTCTCCTCAAACTTCACCCATACTCCGATATAACCGGCACTCGTGAAATAACAAGCGATAAACTTTCCTTATTAAAATTCT
Organism: Timema podura; assembly: GCA_033556935.1. Lineage (NCBI taxonomy): Eukaryota > Metazoa > Arthropoda > Insecta > Phasmatodea > Timematidae > Timema > Timema podura. The sequence continues at coordinate 2,731,107 of JAVRXN010000006.1, read as the reverse complement.
TGTTCATAAATTCAATCATAAAACTTTATATTTAATTACTCTCGTGTTAGACTTGCCTGCTGATGACGAGTAGATCGAGGTTTGAATCTCGGTCGGGTCTACTGAGGGTGGTTTTCCCTAAAAATTTTTTACCTCTATCCTTCCACGCTAATGTGGGTACGTCACCTCTAAAATGCTTCCTACCTCATTATAGTAACTATCATGTTTGCGTATAGCATGAACCGGTAGTAAGACGCGGTGATAGAATATAACAATTCTTATGTTAGGAATTTAGGAAATAATTAATACTAACATTATGAAGAGTTTGTCTGTCGTGAGCGCTGAGTGATATCTATTGCACACAGATGCCTGACATTTTAACATTAGTATCCCCTGTGGACAAACAGGACCACCTAGAAAGCGGAATTTTAAATAATTGATTAGATTTTTAAAAATGTTTTAAAAACTGGGTACGAAGAATAAAATGAAATTATTAATTTCTGTCTGATCGCAGCAAAGGAAAGCGTTTCCACGGACAAAACCGGGTATTTCTCCTTGTGTAAAATATAAAAATGTGTATACCTACTTTAAAACTCCAACAAAAACTTGGAATATCATGTGCCCCCTATCCCAGGAGTTTTAAAACCGTTTGCAAATAACATACAATAGATTCAGGAGGTCCCAGGTGCCAGACAAGGTCCATACTACACTACAATCAGGAGGTCCCAGGTGCTAGACAAGGTCCACACTACACTAGAGTCAGGAGGTCCCAGGTGCTAGACAAGGTCCAGGCTACACTAGTCAGGAGGTCCCAGGTGCTAGACAAGGTCCACACTACACTAGAGTCAGGAGGTCCCAGGTGCTAGACAAGGTCCACACTAAACTAGAGTCAGGAGGTCCCAGGTGCTAGACAGGGTCCACACTACACTAGAGTCAGGAGGTCCCAGGTGCTAGACAAGGTCCGCACTACACTAGAGTCAGGAGGTCCCAGGTGCTAGACAAGGTCCGCACTACACTAGAGTCAGGAGGTCCCAGGTGCTAGACAAGGTCCGCACTACACTAGAGTCAGGAGGTCTCAGGTGCTAGACAAGGTCCGCACTACACTAGAGTCAGGAGGTCCCAGGTGCTAGACAAGGTCCACACTACACTAGAGTCAGGAGGTCCCAGGTGCTAGACAAGGTCCACACTAAACTAGAGTCAGGAGGTCCCAGGTGCTAGACAGGGTCCACACTACACTAGAGTCAGGAGGTCCCAGGTGCTAGACAAGGTCCGCACTACACTAGAGTCAGGAGGTCCCAGGTGCTAGACAAGGTCCGCACTACACTAGAGTCAGGAGGTCCCAGGTGCTAGACAAGGTCCGCACTACACTAGTCAGGAGGTCTCAGGTGCTAGACAAGGTCCGCACTACACTAGAGTCAGGAGGTCCCAGGTGCTAGACAAGGTCCACACTACACTAGAGTCAGGAGGTCCCAGGTCCACACTACACTAGAGTCAGGAGGTCTCAGGTGCTAGACAAGGTCCGCACTACACTAGAGTCAGGAGGTCCCAGGTGCTAGACAGGGTCCACACTACACTAGAGTCAGGAGGTCCCAGGTGCTAGACAAGGTCCGCACTACACTAGAGTCAGGAGGTCTCAGGTGCTAGACAAGGTCCACACTACACTAGAGTCAGGAGGTCCCAGGTGCTAGACAAGGTCCACACTAAACTAGAGTCAGGAGGTCCCAGGTGCTAGACAGGGTCCACACTACACTAGAGTCAGGAGGTCCCAGGTGCTAGACAAGGTCCGCACTACACTAGAGTCAGGAGGTCTCAGGTGCTAGACAAGGTCCACACTACACTAGAGTCAGGAGGTCCCAGGTGCTAGACAAGGTCCACACTACACTAGAGTCAGGAGGTCCCAGGTGCTAGACAAGGTCCACACTACACTAGTCAGGAGGTCCCAGGTGCTAGACAAGATCCACATTACACTAGAGTCAGGAGGTCCCAGGTGCCAGACAAGGTCCACATAAACTAGAATCAGGAGGCCGCAGGTACACATTACACTAGAATCAGGAGGCCCCAGGTACACATTACACTAGAATCAGGAGGCCCCAGGTCCACACCAAACTAGAATCAGGAGGCCCCAGGGTCACACCAGACTAGTCAGGAGGTACTAGTAACTCTGTTGAACAACTGGTAAACATTGCCCCAACTCCCCTTAGCAGTCCCCTGTTTCCCGACCTCAAGCCGCCACTGGAAGTCCCACTCTCACGTCCTCCAGTAAATTGTCCAGAGGAAACGTGAGGGACTTTATCTCCTCCCCACATTGGCTCGCTGCGAAGTACCAGCAATTATTTATTAGCTTTTATCTTGTGTAGTTATACACACTCTTCATGATAAGAACAGGCCTGGACTTTATTTCAGTGGCCTTTTACAAACGGCTACCTGATACCTCTAACAGTCCCACCAAATTTTAAAACAGAAATATAAAGTTGCCGTTTTCCTTTGTAAACCCAAAAAAAGTGCAATGATTCACTTGAAATAACCCCCCACAATGAATGGTGATAATTCATTTTCACTCAGGGAATACAAATACATATTACATACAAAAATAAATAGTAACGGGGGTAAATGGTTCTAAAACCACTCTTTACAGTGGAGGAAAATGCTTTACTGTGCTCGGTAACCCCATCACATCTTGTATCTCAAGTATGGTGACGTACCTCTCAATGGATGATGGAAACTGTCGCGCATGCCCAGTCAGATGTTCCCAGCAGGTGTTGTATCGAGTCTAGTTTGTGGAAACACTCCATCTAGAGCTTGTCTAGAGCTAGTCTAGAGAACATTTCCTCTGTAGGAATTAATAGTCTTTAGTACAGTCTTGGTTAAAGTGTGACCGCTTCGACGCACTTAAGTGCAAGAGTAAGTGCCGGTGATGCTTACCCTGTGTCTTTATAGTTCAACGCAATAAGTGCCAGTGATGTCTGCCTTGTGTCTGTACAGTTCTGTTCGACTCTTGCCGCGGTCGCTACAGAAATGTTATTGGAGGATATCAACAGACTTACTCTGACGGGAGTAGGAAGGAGAAGGGTATAATGCGGAAGAAATGTACACGCACTTAGGAGATATAAAATGATGTAAGTAATAAAACACTTCAGAGCAGGGATACGAACTACGTCCCTCCCATCACCGCGTGCACACAGACACGACCCCTTAGGGTTAAGGAGAGGTAAGCTTGGCTGGGATTCGAACCCGGGCCGAGTGCTATACGAGTCAATACAGTCGGTTATCCTCCCCCAAACCTCGTGTGCTTTGTAATTTCCTGCCTTAGAACGACAGGGGAGGAGGGCGCTCAGTCAGTCCTCGGACCTAATGACCCTCCGCTAGGACCAGGAAATTAATCCGCGCGCCCTTGGTATGGACGCCGTCAAAAGGGCCGTTAACTGAACCGGTCAACTCTATCACGAGAGGGGCGTGAATTATTGGTTGCAGATTTGGAGAAGACTTCATTCGAGATCTCGAAACATGACTTAACCTAATGCAACGGATATGAGTCCAATCGCTTCAACGGTTATAATAATATTCGGTTGGACACACGCTCTATAATAATTGCTGTCTCATCATGTGTGAAGTAATATACTCTGGAGGTTTCAGTAGAGCGCTGACAAATCATAACAATGTTTAAAACTAGCGAGACCGAAAGGGGCCATATCGTGGTGTAAAAAACCTTGACTTTTTGACAATGAGGCGTCACATTTCTATCTATATTTCACGGGTGGTCACTCTGCCCGACGCCTTATCGATACAGACGACATTTTCGGGTCATCCATAGAACTGGTACTTGGAGGGCTTCGTCAGGTCCCGGGATCGAGTTTGGGAGAAGCGCCGCGTCAACTGGGTCGGTCTGAGTATTCACAAGTTGAGCCAGTTCTCTTACAAGCACGGCTGTCCGCGCTTTTTCTTAAGACCGACATCACATTTTGTATCATCTTTTAGTAACTACTATTAAACCAAAATTAACACAACTACCTTACCCCTCCCGCAAGCTACTCCTCCCTCAAGCTACCTCTCCCTCAAGCTACCCCTCCCTCAAGCTACCTCTCCCTCAAGCTACCCCTCCCTCAAGCTACCTCTCCCTCAAGTTACCTCTCCCTCAAGCTACCCCTCCCTCAAGCTACCTCTCCCTCAAGCTACCCCTCCCTCAAGCTACCCCTCCCTCAAGCTACTCCTCCCTCAAGCTACCCCTCCCTCAAGCTACCCCTCCCTCAAGCTACCCCTCCCTCAAGCTACCCCTCCCTCAAGCTACCCCTCCCTCAATCTACCCCTCTCTCGAGCTACCCCTCTCGCAAGCTACCCCTCCCTCAAGCTACCCCTCCCTCAAGCTACCTCTCTCTCAAGCTACCCCTCCCTCAAGCTACCCCTCCCTCAATCTACCCCTCTCTCGAGCTACCCCTCTCGCAATCTACCCCTCTCGCAATCTACCCCTCCCTCAAGCTACTCTCCTCAGCTCCCCTCAAGCTACCCTCCCTCAAGCTACCTCTCTCTCAAGCTACCCCTCCCTCAAGCTATCCGGACAGACTGAGCTCACGGGCGGAGGGTCGCGACAATTTTATACACTTGATATGAAATGCCAATAAAAAAACCCGTGTAAAATAAATCGTACGAACCTTTAGTTGGTTAAAGTGTGTGACCATAAAACATGTAAATATCAAGTTATAATCAAATCCATCAGAAAGTTTGGGCTGTAGCCCCGGGGACACCCACACTGTTTGAGATCGTGGACAAATAAAACATCAAAATACACCCTAATCTCTCTCACGTTCAAAAATGTTAACGATTACAATTTATTCTCGATACGAGAGATTAAACTTTGTAATGAATCCCAATTGAACGTGCTTGTTTATTTGACAGAGCGGATATTTGGAATCTGACTGCAAGGGGTAGAGGGGCTACCACCCCGCCATCTTCTTTTGAAGACACACACATATAAAATATTAAAATCTTGATATGATGAATTGACTCCAGAGATTGCTATGATTTCAGAATGTTTGTCTCCTGGAACTAAATAACCGCTCTCGAGTCATTTGTCACCGGAGAATATCTCCAATAACACACTTCCCAATAACACATAAACTAGAGACTTACTTGGGACAGTAGTCCACGGTGCCAATAACTCGCGGCCCTTATCGCGCCGCTAGAGGGTCGCCCCGAGGAATAAAAACATCTGTAAGATTTATATTGGAGGTAATATTCCTTGGAACAGGACAGCTGGTACAGTCACTTCGTGGTACTACTAGACCTTCCCCGCGCTGAAATCAAGTATTTCACTTTCCCAAATCTCATCATTGTCAAGAAATGGAATGAAGAATTGAGAAATCCTCAAGTGGATACCTTTTTGCGGGATCGGGCGTAATCTTATTAATTACGTGTATGGGGCTTATTACCCCGGTTATTCGAATACATACCATCTCGATTAATAGTGTACATAGTCGGTGACCTGGTGGTCTAGGGGTAAGGTGTCGGACATTCTGTGCTGGGGGTCCGGGCTTCAATCCTCGGTCCCGGCACAGATTTATCTGATTGTCAAACCCTTCCTTCACCTCTGACAAGACGTGTATTAATCACAACTTGTGAATGTGAGGAATGCCAGGCCTCCACCGTGGTTCGAATCCCACGTTAAACTGTAGGTCCTCCATTTCATCTCACAATCACACTACCATTACACATTAGTGTAAGTGCGTATAACCCGAACGGGTAGAAAGACGCGGTGCTAAATAAAATCATACACATTCCGGTTAATCGTATACTATATGTATCCCATTTAATCGTCCGCGAATGTTTGATGGAATGTTTTCCGATAATAATTACTGTATAACGACTTTTCTATCAGACTGTACTTGTGTGTTCCGGCGATAGCGCCGTGTCTGGTGCACGTGGAGTGTTGGGAGTGTGGTACGTTACCGAGGACATGAGGCAAGGAGACCGTTACTCATAGACTTGATACTGTCGACCATTTGGACTTTGACATTTCTTCTAGCGCCGCGTCTTACCACCCGTTCAGGTTATCTACTAACTACTATAATGTGTTAGGGATGTGAAAGGTTGAATTTAAAGGGAGTGTCAAGAAAGGTTTGGGTTGCCATTGAGTTGATTAGGGATCAAAATCTTGGATCACCTGATCATACATTTGATCAAATAATCAAGTAACACAAACGTGGCAACATTGTAAAATGCATGGAATTTGTAAAATGACGATACAACTACAGTAGCCCCATGGCTTCTTTGGTGCTGACTGAGAGCTGACAGCTCTGAAAAGTTACCAGACCAAATTATGTATCCCTACGCCGAACCATATGGTTTGCAAAAACATGTGTTTAGCAGCTGTCACTTCTGACAGTCAAAATTTAGGTATATACCTAAATGTTGACTGTCAGAAGTCAGCTGTGAACTGTCAGTCAGCACCAAAGAAGCGATGGGGCTACTGTACCTAAATGTTGACTGTCAGAAGTCAGCTGTGAACTGTCAGTCAGCACCAAAGAAGCGATGGGGCTACTGTAGTAGTGACTTAACATAGATCTAACTGGTTTAGTTGTTAATACTAACTAAACAATTTTTTGAGGGGGGCCGCATCCCCTGCGCCCCCCTCTGGACCCGCCCCTGTCCCGGAGCGACTTTAAAACTTACCAAAGTTCCTGTAATCATACTTTGTTCCTTCACTCTACTTATGTTTTTTTTCCCTCTCTCCATACATCTTACATTAGAAACTTAGAAACAGCTTTGCTTAGATAAACAAATTATTTGTTTCAGGGTCACAACAGAATATTCCGACATTCTCATAAGAAACATAGCAATAAGAGGCGGTATCCTTAAACTGTTTGTTTATAATTTGTCTTTTCAAATGACTTGCAAATTTAAAAAACTATTCAATAACTCGCTTCGGTGGCCGCATGGTTTCAGGCGTCACCAACGTCCCCCCTTCCCCCGAAATTGTTTTCTAATCTCCCGCCACGCAAATGTGGGTACACTTCCTATAAATATAACCTTCCTAATCCCTACAACGATTAGCGTAATTAGTACAGAATAATGTGTAAAACTGGAATGGGTAGTAAGACGCGATGCTGATATAATCAATGGTTAAAACAAGCCAACTGCATTCACAGACAATTGGAATAGTTTGTAGCTTACCTGCCAGGGGATCCGAACCACGGGGGATACAGGACCTTTAGACCCCTCCTACTTCCCTCCCCCATAACTTTACTAAAATATCAACCTCTACTCCATTTACCAACGGGGAGAAAACATCCCTTAGGAGTTAGTTAGGTTCAACATCTGACGTTGAGAGACAAAGATGGACTTAAGGGGGAGTAGACACTGTGGGTGGGAGTTAAGGGGCTGCCAACCACGAGCACTCATATTTCTTCTATATAACTGTAACTGGGTGTTGATGTAGACCTCAAAACAACACGAAACGTCCTTATTAACATGTATCCTAGGTTCGATAGTTCCCGAGATAAGACCTTTCAAGCTTCTGCTGAAAATGTTAATAGCCCTGCCTGTGTACCAGCAGTGATACGTCACAAGAACTGCAACATGGATGCCAACATTTTCACTAGGTCTCGGGAATCATCGAACAGAGGACATCTGTTCATAAATACTTTTTGTTTTGAGGTCTACATCAACACCCAGTTACTTCACACATGAATAGATACATCCTATCCATTATGTATTTGAAACACTCCCCCCTCCCCTGAAAGTTGCACATAATTAAACAACACAACGAAATATCCACGTTTGACCTGCGCAAGGTCACTAGGACATGGAGGTCATGTCGAGTACAGTTACAATTTACTGGTAATAAAATGATAACGGTAAAATAACTAATTACGTTCACGAAGGAGAATAACCCAATCGTGTGTATTGCCGTTTCTGTTGAATGTCAAAACTTTCACTCATTGGTACCGGAGAGTTTGTTGGTCCGTGGAGAGCGTTGCGTGATATCTACAGCACGGAGAGTTTGTTGGTCCGTGGAGAGCATTGCGTGATATCTACAGCACGGAGAGTTTGTTGGTCCGTGGAGAGCGTTGCGTGATATCTACAGCACGGAGAGTTTGTTGGTCCGTGGAGAGCGTTGCGTGATATCTACAGCACGGAGAGTTTGTTTGTCCGTGGAGAGTATTGCGCGATATATACCGCACGGAGAGTTTGTTGGTCCGTGGAGAGCATTGCGTGATATCTACAGCACGGAGAGTTTGTTGGTCCGTGGAGAGCGTTGCGTGATATCTACAGCACGGAGAGTTTGTTGGTCCGTGGAGAGCGTTGCGTGATATCTACAGCACGGAGAGTTTGTTTGTCCGTGGAGAGTATTGCGCGATATATACCGCACGGAGAGTTTGTTGGTCCGTGGAGAGCATTGCGTGATATCTACAGCACGAATAGTTTGTTGGTCCGTGGAGAGCGTTGCGTGATATCTACAGCACGATAGTTTGTTGGTCCGTAGAGAGCGTTGCGTGATATCTACAGCACGGAGAGTTTGTTGGTCCGTGGAGAGCGTTGCGTGATATCTACAGCACGGAGAGTTTGTTTGTCCGTGGAGAGATTGCGTGATATCTACAGCACGGAGAGTTTGTTGGTCCGTGGAGAGCGTTGCGTGATATCTACAGCACGGAGAGTTTGTTGGTCCGTGGAGAGCGTTGCGTGATATCTACAGCACGGAGAGTTTGTTTGTCCGTGGAGAGTTGCGCGATATCTACCGCACGGAGTGTTTGTTGGTCCGTGGAGAGCATTGCGTGATATCTACAGCACGAATAGTTTGTTGGTCCGTGGAGAGCGTTGCGTGATATCTACAGCACGAATAGTTTGTTGGTCCGTGGAGAGCGTTGCGTGATATCTACAGCACGGAGAGTTTGTTGGTCCGTGGAGAGCGTTGCGTGATATCTACAGCACGGAGAGTTTGTTGGTCCGTGGAGAGCGTTGCGTGATATCTACAGCACGGAGAGTTTGTTGGTCCGTGGAGAGCGTTGCGTGATATCTACAGCACGGAGAGTTTGTTGTCCGTGGAGAGCGTTGCGTGATATTACAGCACGGAGAGTTTGTTGGTCCGTGGAGAGCGTTGCGTGATATCTACAGCACGGAGAGTTTGTTGGTCCGTGGAGAGCGTGCGTGATACTACTCGACATTATCACAATGTGAACTAGAGCCAGGAAGTTTAGATTTAAAGCTACCGTCCTCGTACATCTAGTTGGACGGATGGATCCAGAAAAATGCCAAGCTGTTTTTGCGTTCTGTTAATCATGGGGCAAAAATCATTGTTTTTTTTGGCAAAATAAAATAATTCAAATATTGCCCCAGCACAAACAGAGAATTCAATTTTCTTCACACGATGACCTCTAAATTTCTTGAACATATGTCGAGGGTGTCTTGAAATTTAATGACAACTTTTTCTCTTAGTTTAAAAAGCTTGTTAGATAATGCCGCTATGCCCATGACAGATATTCAACAACCGTTGCAAAAACACTGGCTTCTTCTCATGTCTCCAGTTCCGTCCCGCCTTAAACTAAAAACATTCCTACCGGGCGTCTACAGGTACTTGAACTGGTCCTTTATGAGCCACAAACACTTACAACTACTCGACTAGAAGCTCCACAGCTGAGTTTGGTTGGTGGCGCGTCTGAGTTTTGAACTAAGAACCAACGAGCTCAATATATTGTTCAATAAGATCATTTGTAAAATTGTGGCGACTTCGCTGAGCTGTCAGCCAAAAAGGGGATTTTTATAGATTTAAGTTAGTTTGTAAATCATATGCTTAGCTAGCTCAGAATGGTCACGTAAAGATCACATCTCAAGGCCGATTAACCGGGGCATTAGTTACAATACTAACCGGGGTATTATTATATACAAGATTACATCAGAATCAGCCAAAGTATCAAGGTGAGGTTTTTACTATTGTAAAACCTTTTCACTGGTCTTGAGCCCACAGTTTCCCAAAAACCTCGTTACGATGCGATGTTTGGTTGGAGCTGTATTATTTACCAAATTTGGGTATTATAGAGGGGGGTTGGAGGGGGGGGGTGAGATTGGCTCTTGAATGCAGTTCAAAACAAAGCACCACTAAATAAAACGTCTCTTTTTTTATTTCAATGTATCTTGGTGGTGAGAATAACGTAGCGCCGCGAGATGGTCTGCAATACTAGATGTCGTACACGCGTGTAACGCGGGTTGCACACCTTGCGATATCAAGGCGAGTCTGAACCTTGGGGAATTAGAACGGTTTGATGTATTTCGTTCAGGCGGAAAAATCGACCGGGATTCAAACCTCGATCTCCCCTTTCATGTAATTAACTGGTGTGTTTCGTACAGTCCCTCTATCCACTAAGCTGTTTGGAGGGTTTTCCAATCTCCGGTCCCCCCCGGCCAAGATAAATCTTTGTGTGAGAGAGAGAAACTATTCCTTGTCCAGTCCTGAGTCTCTCGTCGCCATTTGACCTGATTGGTGGATGCAGGTCACGTGCCAGTGAGGAAATGGATCCGCCCTTCAAACACACGGAGGGTAGAAGGGGGACAACATTCTCTAAGAGATGTAGGGTGCCCCTAGGCGGTCGGGGAGGGAGGCTTGTTGTCAAACTTGTTAAAAGTTTTCTCTACTCTTCTCTCTTCTCTATACAACTCCCCCCCCCCTCCAACAGTTTTTATTTCCTATTTCACGAGCAGAATGATAATTATTTGTAACATTTCGACAGGACCAGATGTGACTGTTTTATTATCATTATCATCATCGTTTTTATTGTCCCTTATTTTGGGTAGTTTCCTTGTTTCTCTTTGATTTGTTTCAGACGAACATTTTCCTGCAAACATTTCAGATAATGTAATCTCAGGGGAAGGAGATATGTCCGATTGGGGAGGGGGGGGGGTTGTTATTCAAGGTCAGTATTGTTAACATTTTTTACTGACTGGATCGTCGCGCTAAAATATATTCAAAACTTTTTACTGGGAAAAGTTCTATAGAACGAGGCTTCGCTCTAAATTTCCAGGTAAAGGTTTACTCAGTTTAAGCCTATCGACATTCCATAGATTTAGAGCTTTAAGTCAGTGGCTCATAAACCCGTGGCCTGCGGGCCATTTGTGGTCCGCGATAGCAATTTTTTTTTTGAGGCCAAACTGGCTCATGAACAATATAAAAATTATTTCAAGAGAAAAAAAATGACAAATACAAATATATATTTTTATATAATAAACTAATTAAAATGAATACATCTTTTATTCATGTACCGGTATTTTACGTTATTTTATAAAAGTTGTTTCCTTTTTACGTGAAGAAAAGTGTTATGTTTGAATAAAAAAGTACTTTTAACCGTCAGATGACAACTCTAGTAGACAATACAAACCTCCTGCTCTGAAACAACAGAGAACATCCTTTACGTGAAATCCCAATCCTTAATATGAGCATAAGACTGAACTGATACAAATATTTTAATATTCATTAAATTCTAATATTATCGGTACGGTACTGCAGCAACAAGAGAACAGAAACTTTGGCCCTTGGATGTGAAAAGGTTGACACGCGTAGGGCTTTAGATGTCTAATTTGAAGCAAAATATACATTTCTAGACTTCATACCATGACGAGAACTTTGGAACGATCCCTCTCCCAGCCCGCTATCTATTTGTTGCACCACTCGAGTAAGAACTGAGCTATCATCTCTAATCAAAGATAAATATTTTATATACCCATACACAATCATACACAATCATACACCAATCCTGGTTTCCATGGAGATGTAAGCAAATAATGATTGTAAAAACTGAGCCACAGCGCACGCAGCGGATAAAGCTGAAAGTTCTCTGGGAAAATAGGGTTTCCGTTGGACGCTCCTATTTGTCCCGATAGTCTCGAACCCCTAACCTTTAAAATGAGTATTCGTTTGTCAAAATAGGTTCAACTGTTTTCTCATAATTTCAATAACAGGAAATTAGGTTGGTAAATTATTTACTATAAAGATATTACTCCAGTATTAACGTTTGGTTTAATTCCCTCCACTTGGTGATATAAAAAGTTGTTGAATATCTGTATTGAGCTTAGTGGACTTTGAACAGGAAAAGTCATGGATGAAGTGTATTTTCTTTAAAGTACTGTATGTAAAATTTACTTTTAATACTTCATCCATGGAAAATCACGCGTTTTCAGAAATAATGTCAATGTATTGTGTTTCAAAACTTTTTTTCTTTGAAAGCTCAACTTCGTTGTATTATAAAGATCTTGTGACACGCTGGCTCCCTATACTCAATAGTATGACAAGGGTCTAAGAAACAAAGGGTAGGTCATATATAAGCCGCTTGCGCGTATGAATACACACAGTGCCGTATCATAAATCTACAAAGTAGTATATTAAGTGTAATATCAGAGAACTCGGTAAGATAACAGTGCCGGTAAAATAAATACAGTACTCGGTAACAGAACTCGATAATATAGAAGTGCCGGTAACATAAATCTATAGAGCCAGCAACTTAAATCCATAGAGAACACAGTAATATATTAGAGAGTAAAATCACAGGAAAAAATCTGTAATTTAACAAAAACTGTATCACTTAATATTATATCTTAAGTGACGAAGGTGTAATCATCTAAATAAATCACGTGCAACATTGAATGTCTTACTCATTTTATAAGGATGTAAATCAGAAATAATAAGATCACATAACCACGTGCAAGTGCGCAATAAGGCATACTCTCGTCATCATCGTAAAACCCGATATCGTTATAATTGGTGCAAAGATCTAAATAAATAAATGATATCACTTTAATTGACGCCCATTCGCGGGGCAATCAATTCCGTATTAAATCCCATATCACTTTAATTGGAGCCCAACGTGGGGCATTAAACCCGTAGCACTTTGATTGGAGCCCAAAGTGGGGCATTAAACCCGTAGCACTTTGATTGGCTCACAATCGCGGCCCAATAACGTAATAATTGGCGCCCAACGTGGGGCTATATCACTTTAGTTGGCGCCCGTCGCGGGCCAGTACCACTTTAATTGGCTCACAATCGCGGGGCATTAAACCCGTAGCACCTTAACTGGCGCGCATCGCGGCCCGATAACCTAATAGGGTCAACGTAGCAAGAAGAGTAGAAAATAATAGACGCGTATCAAAAAATACATTTATAAAAAATATCCCCTAAAATATTTTAACATGTATGAGAACTGTATCGTTGACCGCGTGGTCTAAAGCGTCACGCTCGTGTTGAACTGGACTAGCTGATGACGGGAAGATTGGGTTGGGTTTACAAAGGGTGGTTTCTCCCTATACCTCCACGAAATTATGGGTACATTTCCTCTAAAATTCTACCTACATTATTAAAGTAATTAATGTATGCGTGTAACCGGGTAGTAAGACGCGGCGGACTAGCACAGATAAACCACGTGAAGAACTCTTATTATACACACACGTACCGGTGGGCATGTGGGCTAGGCCGTCAACATTGTCTGATTCGGTTTGCCGGGGTTCGATTACCGGCTGGGTAAGCAGTTTCCCTCCAAAATGTTTTGCTCTCTCTCTCCCTTCATAGCAAATGCGGGTGCATTTCTGTATTAATACATACCTGCTCTTAATTCCATTAGTGTAGCTATGTGTGTAAGTGGTGTCGGTAGCACTCGAACCAGCCCTGTCCACGGTCGAGAGCCGCATCTGTTGAGCGGGCACAGTATAGCGCTGTGTGGTCGTGATGTGGCCAACGAAAGGGGTGAGATTTAATTGTGTGGGGTTGTCGGCTCCAGGGACCTCCCGGTCCTCCCTCAGGGTGTGTGAGTGTGTGTGTGGAATACAAGATGAGCTGGGAAGGTCACTAACTTGTTCAGATACCGGGGCTTATCAGGACCAGCGGCTGATAGAGAACCCTCCCCCTTGTTACACAGCTAGTTAGTAGGGTTGGGAGGGGGTGACAGAGACTGTGGTGGTCAGCAGAGATAGCATCTCACCACCCTGTGGAGCTATTTTATACTGGCTGAAATACTAGAGTACAATGTTCATAGGAACAACCTTATCTGACAGCTAGAACAGTTACTACAGTCCAATGTTCATAGGAAGAACCTTATCTGACAACTAGAACAGTTACTACACAGTTCCACTGTCCAATGTTCATAGAAGAACCTTATCTGACAGCTAGAACAGTTACTACAGTCCATTGTTCATAGGAAGAACCTTATCTGACAACTAGAACAGTTACTACAGTCCAATTTTCATAGAAGAACCTTATCTGACAGCTAGAACAGTTACTACAGTCCATTGTTCATAGGAAGAACCTTATCTGACAACTAGAACAGTTACTACAGTCCAATGTTCATAAGAACAACCTTATCTGACAGCTAGAACAGTTACTACAGTCTAATGGTCCTAGGAAGAACCTTATCTGACAGCTGGAAACAGTTTTATATATCACTTTCATGTGTAGGTAATTTTAGTATCTTCTACCCAGTGGGGTGTCCAGGCTTGCTGCCAGTATAAGCAGAGCTTGTTAGAACTGTACCTGTGATATGTTCTCTCCCACTCTGTCCCCAATTGACAAATCAAACACAAGTTCCTCTATACACCTCACATGGGGATATTAACTGGCCAATGGGTGTTCTTCTGAGTGACACTTTAACTCTGCTTACCCTGGAAACACTTCATGACACGACACGGGCTTCTTATTGTTTGTTGAGAGAGGAAAACTACAATCGAATAATTTATCACAACCTAGAATAATATTTTTAAAAATGTAACCTTCATTAACGCTGAAAGGTAGTGAGCTTACCTTGCTTGGTTCCACTATGGTGTAGCTTATAAGATAGGGCCATAGTGTAATCAGTCAAGGCAAACGAAACATACAACTAATTTGAAGAATCGCAAACATTTTCAAGACAATGACGATAAGTTTTGAACATATTACTTAAATCACCACTTTCTAAAAAGGACAAATAACGAAGCCGTAATGTAAAATGCTAATTCGGGCGTGGTCCGTACCTCCTGAAACAAGTGACGGTGTTGGTTCTTGTTCTGGCCCCAGGAAAGTTGAGAGCGATACTTTCTGTCTCACGGGAAAATGTTTACCTTATCTAAAGTATCGCACGTCCGACTGATGAAGAAATAAACAACAGAAGGCGGAGGTGGGGTTTGGAATGAACTGTGGTGTACTTTGGTCGCCACGGGGAATAAACAAGGAGGGAGGGTTTGGAACACAACACAACACAATTCTTCTTCTCATGTTGCCATTTTATTTTAACTGTTTGATGCCATGATATATAATTAATAAATAGCTTTACCTGCGGACAATCTAGTTATAACAGATCACGGTGCCCAGAACGCTTTCCTCAGTAAGGGTAACGAGACGGGTGGAGGGTGGAGTGAAAGTTACATTAGAGATGGAGGGGAGATATGGTCTAGTTGTCTGTGGCTGGACGAAAGATACTCGGACTATTCTTTAGCCCTGTTGTCTGTCGACAACGTGGACTGGAACTTAATCGAGACATGAGGTGGTGTGTTTGGTGTTTATTTTATCACAAGATACGTTTAGTTTTTACATTGGGTAATCTCAGCAGTTCTTCAATATGAACACACAGCTATAACTTTTTTTTGTATTACAAACTTTATCATCAAATGTCACTTTTCTCGTGCCAAATATACTCGACAACTTTTAATATTACTACAATAGAGAACTAAACTCATCTATGGAGCGATATATTATTTAATATGATAAAAACTTGAAAATACTGATTGACCTTAAGGTGCGCTCGGTCAGCGAGTAGGTATCAATAGCTGTCAGGTCACACGCTTAAAATACAATGGTCTATGTCGTTTCTTGGTTAATTGGCTACATCTCGATGTCTTCTTTATTTGACCTAGCTCTTATTTAAGGTAATCTACTAATGATGATATTTTTGACTTACAATTTCTCGATAATTGCGCTAATTGCGCTGACGATTTTGTTTAAAATATATATCTAAGGAGTGTTTGAATTCTCAAATATCACTGTATATATTATCTGCATTGGGGGCCGCATGGTCTAAGGTGCTACTCTCGCAACAGACTAGACTACCGAACGCGGGAAGATCGGAGTTCGATCCCTGTTAGGTGTACTGAGAGGTTTTTTCCTAAATGGTTTTCCACTCTCCCACCATACAAATGCGGGTACACTTACTTTAAATTCAACCTTATTAAGTCCTAACAAATTAGTGTAATTAGTACATAGGCGCATACCCCGGATGGGTAGTAAGACGTGGGGCTAACAAAACACTGTAACTTGTAAGATCTATAATTTTTTTTGGTAAAAATTAGTTTAATGGTATTTTATAATTAGTGATTTTTAAATTACTAAAAAAATGTTTCTCGCAAGTTTGTTCAAAATAAGTAACTGTAGATTGTTTTACCTGGTAAATAACGAAGGTAAATTTATTTTTCTTGTTGAGGTTTATCACTTGAGAATGTTTGTAGGATTGTGTCCAAACCAGCCACCAGATGTGTATCACTCCGCCTGTAACCGAAGTACTCATGTCACCCCCCTTCCCTCCCAGTGTATCTGTTAATTAGCCAAACAAATATTTATACTCTAAACATGACGTATGTTCCGCGAGAATTAGCTCAGTGGTTAGGGGGATTAATGCCTCGGCCTTTAATCAAGCGATACGATCTGACACACACATCCCCTCCCGTGCGATCGGTCGGCAGACGCCACTGGAATGTTGCTGGTGTAAAGTAATTGATGTGGCCGCGGTCATTAGCAGTGCTATTGGGCCTGTGAGTGGTTTAAGGGGGCGAAGAACATCTACCTCTGTCTGTCTGTCTGTCAATCTAGAGCACTAGATCTTCAGTTGTTCTCGAACAACCCGCCTATGTGGTCATGCGGTTTGACACGTCAGTCTCACAAGAGACTGGGCTGCCGATGACTGGAAGATTGGGGTTCGAATCCCAGTCGGGCCTATTGAGGGCGGGTTTTCCTGAGATGGTTTCCTGCTCATCCTCCACGCAAATGCGGGTACACTTCCTCTAAATCCTACATTCTCTCCTCCCCAATACACCATCTCCGGCAGTGTTTCTATATGTGTGGTCCGCAGGAAGGTTTATAAGCACCCCGTCTTACTACCCGTTCGGATATAAGCTCACGTGCCGATTACGTTGAGGGTTTTAGGGATGAAGAAGGTTATATTGAATATAAAGTGTACCCGCATCTGTGTGGCAAACTATTCTGAAAAAATACCACACCTCAGTAATCCGACCTAGATTGAGCCTTGATCTCCCCGTCATCGACGGTCTAGTCTACTGCGATAGTACGCCTTAGACTAGCGCACTGAAGTGTGCGCAGGATGTTAGTATAATATGAATTAAAGAATGTGATTATATTCTGAAAATGAAAAAATTACACCTGGACCGGAATCGAACCCGGGACCTCGCGATTCCCATGTCCAGGTGTCATTTCATTTTCAGAATATGAATCTGGATGGAGTAAATTCCCCTATAAGAATAAATAATAGCTCTGGCTATTAATTCTAATGTTGATCATATTTAGTACCAAATTAGGAAATATCCATACTTTGTTTGTTTTCTTGGTAGAGACAAGTCACAGGAACTGTTTGTATCCTAATATTCAAACGAACAAGTGTTTCTATCTCATGAGAGTTAGGAGGAGCGATCTTAGAAACTGAGCTCCTGATGAGCATCTGTCGTCTCTCTTGAAAATATCCTCCTCGCGGTCTGTCACACCCAGTCACATGAATCCTCTGGTTGAGCTTAAAACAAACATTCCCAACATATTTAAACTTACTCATGTAAGTATATTATGTGTGTTTACCATTTTTTCTAAAGGTAATTTTGAAGAAAACTTAAAGAATAAAAATTTTTAGCCCTCAAACATTTTTTCTTCTTAATTTGGCCCTCCTGCAAGTAAGTTTGAATTCACCCCCTTAACTCTAGGGTACATTTGCTGTCCTATTTTAAGAGCTCTCAGCCATCAACCCCTGGTACCAGTTGTTACCTATGATAACTACCCCCTGTGGGAGAGGGGTGTTGAGTGGTGGCCACCCCTGGCAGGTAGGCTAACACGATAGCACCCCTCCCTTAGCTCCCTCACACGCGGGATTTATTAACCTTCGATTAGTGGGACGTTTAACGGCGCTTTCAACTTAACAGAGGGTGAACCTCACTCGCCCGGTGTTTATGAGGATGAAGTACTCTAGGAAGATTTCTCGTCCTCTCTCCAATCGAATGCTTCCTTCATGCACTTTACATACTTAAATAAGACTGGTTTAAGTCCCTTTTAGATTGTTCTCTCCAAGTATATAAACATTGAAGAAAATCACAGTCATAAAATCTATTTGTAGAGTTAACAGACTGTCCGCCAGTATCTCTCAGGTCTATTGTTATATTTAACAGATTGTCCCCCAAGTATCTCTAAGGTCTATTGTTATATTTAACAGACTGTCCCGCCATTATCTCTCAGGTCTATTGTTCTAGTGACCAGACTGTCCCGCCAGTATCTCTCAGGTCTATTGTTCTAGTGACCAGACTGTCCCGCCAGTATCTATCAGGTCTATTGTTCTAGTGACCAGACTGTCCCGCCAGTATCTCTCAGTCTATTGTCTAGCGACCAGACTGTCCCGCCAGTATCTCTCAGGTCTATTGTTCTAATGACCAGACTGTCCCGCCAGTATCTCTCAGGTCTATTGTTCTAGTGACCAGACTGTCCCGCCAGTTCTAGATCATTCACCGTGCCAGGGGTCGCTGGTGCTTGCACCGGTCACCTACAGGAGCTCGGGGTGGCCCTGCGACGTATGCCTCCGTTAGACTACTTCCGTTATAAGTAGTACACAGGGCTGGGCTGAGAGCCCAGAGATGGGTTGGACTCTGTGGGGCAGTGAGTTTAATCGCCGACAAGGGATGGCATTGGCAGACCGGTGGGGTTCTGGGCCTTCGGGCCTGGGCTCCTGGGGTTTTGGGTCTTCGGGCCTGGGGTTCTGGGCCTTCAGGCCTGGGCTCTTGGGGTTCTGGGCCTTTGATCCTGGGCTCCTGGGGTTTTGGGTCTTCGGGCCTGGGGTTCTGGGCCTTCAGGCCTGGGCTCTTGGTGTTCTGGGCCTTCGGGCCTGGGCTTCTGGGTGGTTTTGGGTCTTCGGGCCTTCAGGCCTGGGCTCTTGGGTTCTGGGCCTTTGATCCTGGGCTCCTGGGGTTTTGGGTCTTCGGGCCTGGGGTAGGTGGAGGACTTCTCGCCTCCCAGGTATCTGGCCTAATGTGTTTCATCCCCGCCTTCGGGGTGAGGGTTTTGAAGTCTATCGATACAGGTACCGACCTAGAAACTGTCCTGGACCTGGTGTCAGGGTGCTTGACTCGCCGATGAGCGCGTAGTGGTCTAAGCACGTTAGATGTAAGTATCTAGGTCTATTGTTCTAGTTAACAGACTGTCCCACCAGTACTCTCAGGTTAATTGTTCTAGCGACCAGAATGTCCCACCATTCTGAGGTCTATTGTTCTAGCGACCAGAATGTCGCGCCAAGTACCTCACAGGTCTATTGGTCTAGCGACCAGAATGTCCCGCCAGTACCTCACAGGTCATTGTTCTAGCGACCAGAATGTCCGCCAGTACCTCACAGTCTATTGTTCTAGCGACCAGATGTCCGCCAGTATCGAGGTCTATTGTTCTAGCGACCAGAATGTCCCGCCAGTATCTGAGGTCTATTGTTCTAGCGACCAGAATGTCCCGCCAGTATCTGAGGTCTATTGTTCTAGTGACCAGAACTGTCTCACCAGTACTCTCAGGTCTATTGTTCTAGTGACCAGAATGTCCCACCAGTATCTGAGGTCTATTGTTCTAGCGACCAGAATGTCCCGCCAGTATCTGAGTTCTATTGTTCTAGCGACCAGAACTGTCCCACCAGTATCTCTCAGGTCTATTGTTCTAGCGACCAGAATGTCCCGCCAGTATCTGAGGTTATTGGGCCAACTTGAGGCTCTTGGATAAATATTTAACATTCCCTCGCGAGAGAGGAGCAGCTCAACGAAAAATGGCACGTAAGCAAGAGAGAGAGAGCGAGAGATGCCTTTGTTTGTGTATCTCGCCACGTCCCTCTATTCCCCCTCCTCTTCCTGAACCCCTGAGGAGATGGCTTTCATTAGGAAGGTACAAGCACATAACCGAGACGAGGCGGTTCGCTTCTTCCGTGGCACGGCCAAAAGTAGTTTGATGGCGTTCCGAGAGATTGCACCACCGCGCCAGGGAGGAGGGGACCCATTCTGATTCAGGGAAGTTTGCTCTTTCATTTTTTTATAGTAACGATCTCATTTAACCTGACTAGCACCTCAATATGGCGGTTCTTACCTCAGGTTGGGATCAACAACTAACATAATATTATCTTTATTTATTTAACTTTCAATCGTAGTTTGTTTTTTTATGACGGTAAACTTGATATCGTTTTCACGCAAAGTATTCTCTAAATTTCAAAATGCGCTCAACAACGTTCGATGATTCGGGAGAAATTAATTTGACCAAGAGGAACGAGGTCTCGTGTTAACTCGGCCGTTCCGCGATGTCTGCCCGATACGTTGACCAATTTAAACAAAATGTGCCATGGACGAGCCCAGGACGAGCGTCTTGTGTGTGTGGAGGGAGATCTGTTTCAGAAAGTGTAGCTCTTAGTGGCTCAAGGCGTGCTTTTGATATCCATCGCGGGACTGACGTCTTAAAACATGTGAACAACAGTTAATATTTTAAAATATGGTTTCTGTCTTGATTGATGACCAAAGAAAAATATCAACTTCAAAACCAAGGAGAAAATATTGACGTATTTCAACTTGGGATCCAAAGAGAAATGTTCAGACTGACGATGAGCCATAATATATTATGTTTTGACTGTCCTGATCTATAAATCAATTTAATTCCTCCTGACGCGTCTCCTGTTGAATTCCTCCTGACACACGTATCCTGTTGAATTCCTCCTGACACATCTCCTCTTGAATTCCTCCTGACACGTCTCCTGTTGAATTCCTCCTGACACGTCTCCTGTTGAATTCCTCCTGACACGTCTCCTGTTGAATTCCTCCTGACACGTCTCCTGTTGAATTCCTCCTGACACACGTATCCTGTTGAATTCCTCCTGACACACGTATCCTGTTGAATTCCTCCTGACACGTCTCCTGTTGAATTCCTCCTGACACATCTCCTCTTGAATTCCTCCTGACACACGTCTCCTGTTGAATTCCTCCTGACACACGTCTCCTGTTGAATTCCTCCTGACACACGTCTCCTGTTGAATTCCTCCTGACACGTCTCCTGTTGAATTCCTCCTGACACGTTGTAATGAAAAAAAAATAAAATATATGTGTGTATTTATTTATTTCTATATTTTTGAATGAAAGAATTAATTTAATTTTTGATAATCTATAATCTATAATATATAATCTTGTGTTTTATTGGGCGCCAACTACCAACCCCATTTATTTTGGTGAGATAGGTAGATTTTTAATTATTAAATAAATATATCCCCATAAACTGCTCAGCGGTAATACGAAAACCCTTTTTCTCAAGACCCCTGGACTTTACCTAAAGTTTGGACTTAAGTTGGACACTTACAACCGAAGACTTCCTGATGCAGGTTATTATTCTTGATTTGACCAATCCACTCTACTGAGCATCGCTATACATGGGATGCAAGTTCGAAAGAAAATACAATGTACATTGATGTAAATAACAATAAAACAATTAAATTTAAAGAGTAATTTTAATTATTGAAGTGAATGATATTCTTAAATGAACCCTACCTATGAAGCATGCCTCGTATATTATAATACTATTAAAAGTATTGTTAAGCAATACTTGAAATTGTTAAATTCTCACTTGAATTGTGAGTATATTTGAATATACATATTTCTTTAAGCAAATAAGATTTTAACAACAAAATTTATTCTTTATAACATGTAACAATAATAAACAAAAAAAAATAGTTCTGAGGTGGACAAAAAGTATTAATTCTGGTTTGGAAACTGAAAATTATTTGTCCTTCTTTAGTAATTTTAAGAATTATGCTTAATTATTTACATCCGTAACAGGATGTTTACAGATGGATTGGATCTCACCCGAAAATGTCCTTGCTCTGGTAAAAATGTTGAATCAAAGCTCCATATTTAACTCTCTGCCCTTAAATTTCCACCAAGATCTTCTTTGAGTGCTTCCACTCAACTTTCTTCACGAGTTTATACAGCTTTTAGAAGTTTTAGATGAATAACATTACCATGAACCTTTAAAAAAGATATAATTGAAGGATCCGCAGATCGGATCCTTCCTTACACTTTCGACGCCCATTTTAGAGAGTCACAACAATAAGTAAGACAAAACACAAACACGTTATTTTTGTTTAAAATAAACAATCACCGGCCTAGGAGAAAACATTCGCCGGGATTTGTATGCAAGAATAAAGCAAACAATCTTAATTATTTAGAGATTGGGGGTATTACTAAAAAGATAATGATACATTTTTACAAAGAAACATAATTCATCTTTAAAAATTAATTCAAACTTGGCACCAAACAAAAAAAACAAAACGAGAATAATAATTTCTTCCGCTAGGGGCAATTAATGTTTCAAGAGACAGCCAGATGCTATAAGTGTCCAAGAACATAAAATAAACAAATCGAATAGTTCCGAAATAAACCACTCTCTGGAGCAGATAGCGTTAAAATCACCTACCAACAAAATTAATAAACATGGCGGGTTGGCAGTTTATGAATAAAAATAAAAATAAAGAAAGATGATTTAATAAAGTGAAATAAAGGTAAGTAGATTATATGTATAACATATATTTTAATTGTAAATGAATAAATAATGAATATTCAAAACTTTAGGAGTTTTGAATGAAATTTAAAACAAATAAACAGTAAAATTGACAACGATATTATATATTTGAAGAATTTAGTCAACTGATTATTAGATTTCTATTATAAGTAACTCTTTTAACCAAAAATAACATCACAGAAATGCCCCTCGATGCTACGATTTTAATCTAATTTATTATATTAAGAGCGTAGTATCTACTTAAAAGATGTTATTTTCTGATATCAAACTTAGACGCTCAGTTGATCTCCGTGGTTAATGAAAGTGGATTTGAATTTCAACATCCCGACTCAAAATGCACCCTACTCTCTCTAGTTCGGGTTACGGTTTTAAATGTGTGTTTATTTAATTAACTTAAAACTCTTCAAGTCTTCTTGGTATGGTATTTTCTTCCAGATTCTGAACGAATTACTTCAACAACTTCCCAAATATTAGAGATGCCACATGTTTGTCAGCTGTTAACATCAGCTGATCATTTCACAACATTGAACATTCAAGTTCAAGGTCACTCGGCTTGTAAGGTTAGAATTTATTAAATATATGTGATTATAATATTGTTATTCATGTGATAATATATTTAATTTAATGCCACGGTTATGGCAAATAACCAAACTACTCACTTTAAATCAATCAGTCGAAAATACCCATTTTCTTGGAAAACTTGCTGTTTACTTTTAATTCATAACTTAATGAAAAATCAAATATTTGGAATTCACAGTTATTTTCTTAGCAGCTTAGAGACATCCTCTACTTAACAAAAGTATTCTCCTTACTTAAATATATTTTAAAGACAAAAATAATTTAGAAGAAACATGCTTATATTGAGTTTAATCTTCTCATCCCATAAAAACTTGAGGGCCTAGAACCCTTTCCATTAAAATCCTTAAATTTCTTCAATTGATATGGCAAATAGACACCCTTCTTCATATAATGTAGAAGTCTTTAATGAAAATTACAAATATTTCTCTCTCTAAACTTTAAAAACAAATGTAGGTGTGGAAACTCAAGTTATCGCAACCTTTGTGACACCGGTAGTCATTCTCTTTATCCACATAAAATGGCTTAAAACCAACTATTTTAACTTCCGATGGATATGTTCATTAACTTAAGGATATTATTTAACTATATAAAGTATTTTCATTGCCAAAATTATACATTTTGTACTCTTAAATTGTAAAAAGGAAACAAATCTTTTAGTGGTTTTGGCACTTGGACACAGAAAAATGAATAGGCCTTGACCTTAAAGTCAGAATTTCTTCATTCCATTAATGAATATATCAAATACATCCTCTTATTCAGCTATCCTGTTAAAATAATTAAAATATAATCATAATTTCTTCCTCAAAACTTGAAAAAGCAAATGCTCTCTGAGTCATTTTCTTTACATCTTGACAGAACGTAGAGTAGGCTAACCCTTATTTCTTTGTATTTCTCAATTCTTTTAGTGAAACCAGTTATTATAAACTCTTTTCAAGGTAATATAGAAGTATCATTTAAAGATATTAATAATAACCCTTTAAAATAGTTGAAAAGGAAATAGAATATTTGAAAATTTAGGCCCACGCCTAACTTGAGTATTATCAAATGTTTGTATACACATTTAAACTTACTCAAACTTGTCATAGGGGTACTTTCCAAAAGCCCCTCAATATTAATGTCAGTTCTCAAAAAGAAATATTTAAATAACATTTCATTAAACTCAAAAATCATATATTTTTAAAGTGTTAAAATGGATTTAACTCTTTCTCTCTTCAATTCTTCACAGTCAAATGCAGATTTTAGCCTTGATATATAAACAAAACAACAAGTTGATCACTCTTCTTACAAATAACATACATATAATATAACATAACATAAATAACCTTCTTCTGTTCTAGCATTCTTCGCTACATTGCGGTCCCACTGCGAAACAACTCTTGGCCTTCTTTGTATTTGCACAAGATCAACTGCTTGACCTGTCTTCAAGATCTTATTAGGATGAAATACACATTATGAAGGTATTTAAGGCTCTACCATAGACTTTTCTTTGATAGTATAATATCTGAGTGGCCTCATAATTTTTAGAGGAAAAATGAGACAAAATAATAGATAGTCCATAAAATTAGACGAAACTGAACTTTGGCTTTTGTTACACCATGCTGCATACAGATTCTCATTCCAGCGCTCTCCATAACATTGTTGACCTTGCTAGTAACTGATAATCACTTAATAATAATTACTTCTGTTGGAAAAACAGAGTAAATAGCTCCTTCACGAAAAATAATTGAGTATCATAGTTCCCTCAATAAGTCATAACTTTCTCCCATAAACCGTAGATCCTTTATGAAAAATAATTGAGTATCTTAGTTCCCTCAATCAGACATAGCTTTCTCCCATAAACCGTAGATCCTTTATGAAAAATAATTGAGTATCATAGTTCCCTCAATCAGACATAACTTTCTCCCATAAACCGTAGATCCTTTATGAAAAATAATTGAGTATCGTAGTTCCCTCAATCAGACGTAGCTCCTCCAAATAAACAAAAATCACCTCTACATTGGTACTGTCACTGTCTTGTTATCAGTGAGGACTTATAGGGCAATCAAACATATTGACAACTGTCATAAACTCCAAAACATTACTCTCCTCATCGCTTCCTCATCTCGTAGAACCTCCTATACACATAATTATCATCTTCATTGGAGCGCTGGGGTGTACTTTGGCATTTCTTTGGTGATATAAATATATTTTTCCTCGACGTATAATAAGGTAGAAATAAATAGTAATTGTAATAAAAAAAAAATCTTGTTTTCTTCAACACAGAATTAGGCCTATATGTAAACAAACGTGTATTATTTCACCTAAACATGTGCCTCAAATGAAATTTTTTAGGGACCTCTTTTGTTCACACTATTCATTTTCCAATCGCATACCGAGCTTCAGGGATTTCTCGACTCCCATAACCTTCTTCTGTTCTGAAACATTCCCTCCTCCAACAGCAACCCGAGCTTCAGGGATTCCTCGACTCCCACAACCTTCTTCTGTTCTGAAACATTCCCTCCTCCAACAGTAACCCGAGCTTCAGGGATTTCTCGACTCCCACAACTCTTTGAAACTATGTCCTAAAACTTATTCCAGGATCAAAAATAGTCCTCCTACAATCCCTAGGCTGAGATTGTGGAAGAGAGGGCCTAATTCCACTTCCTCCAACTAGCCATACATTTCCTAGATCTGGAAGAAATCCATGTCGCTTCCTTTTACCGAGGCCTCGTTTCTTGATCCTTGGTTTGCTCTTGTTGCAGGTATCATCTTGATTTGATGACTGCCATGTGACCTGGTTCCTGGTCCAATGATGCGAGGAGATATTGAATAAGACATCCTGAATATCAAAATATTTAGGGCATTCTTCATTGCTTCGGTGTTGGTGAAGAACATTCCTCCCGATGTCAGTAGCTTCAGTTTGCAGTTCCACTCTTAGAATGCTCCTTGTATCCTGGCTTATCGTCGCAGCTGACCAGACATCTCTTACAAGTTTTGTCTCTGTGGGCCCATTTGACGACACACCAAAACAACTTGACAATAGCACTTCATCGTTTACCCACAAAGTGCATGATAATTTCTCTACTTCAGAAACCCTTGTTTTTACATGAAATGACTCATTCGACTCCTTAAACTGCATGACTTCATAGTCAACTTCCCAGTCAAAATTGTTCACATGACTGCGAGAATGACCCATTATTGGAACACGTGACTGACTTATGTAGTACTCATTAGGGGTTTCACACAATTGTGTATCACATCTCTCGTAGTAAGCACCTAAATGTGTGAAAGGGTAAATATAAGAACCGTTAGCCGAAAGGTCCTTCACTGGCCTTGTTACCACTTGCTTTGGTACTTCCTCCACTGCTGCCACTAGTTTCTCCCCAGTCGTTGACAAGTCCTGTACTTGCGCCTCGACCTCTTTCCCCTTTTCCGCCAATTGGTTGTGGACTGACCTAAACTCGGTACTATAATGGTCAAATCTTGAGATAACATCATCCCTTAGTGATTTCATGTTATTCTCCATCTTTATCATGTTATTCTCCATTTTTTCCTCCATCTTTTTCATGCTATTCTCCATTTTTTCCTCCATCTTTTCCATGTTATTCTCCATCTTTTTCATGTTATTCTCCATCTTTTTCATGTTATTCTCCATCTTTTTCATGTTATTCTCCATTTTTTCCTCCATCTTTTTCATGCTCTTTTTAGCACTTTCCCTTAAATCTTCCTTTAGTGACTTCATGTCCCCCCTTAATACTTGCAATAGGTCAAACATAGTAAACTTCTTCACTATCTTTGGAGCTTCCTCTAACTTCTCCACAGCTGAAATACTCCTACTGGTATCCAGGGCATCTGCCCCCAATGATGTACCATCTTCCATGGGTGGAACTACAGGTCGTGCACCTGCCATAACTATTTATTCAAAAGATGTGACATAACTATCATCCCATTCCTCCGTTCGGCGCTCGGCTTGAGGCATGACAACATCCTCTTCCAACTCCTCTGCTTCTACACTGACCGATGGTTGCTGGGCATCCATGTCTATATTTTCGAGCTGCTTACGTGCCTTGCTACGTGTATAATACTGCCCCTCTGGCATAACCTTCTTCACGAAGTAAAATGACCCAAAACCTAATCGAGGTAATCTGGCCTTGTCAATAAAATGATCTAGTGTAAGTTGGCCACAAAAACCATCAACTGCTCCCTCAAGTCACAAATACACCCTAGTGTAATCAGGCCTCAAAATACAATCCTTGAAAAACTTTAGGTATAACAATGGCCCCACGTTGGGCGCCACTGTAATGAAAAAAAAATAAAATATATGTGTGTATTTATTTATTTCTATATTTTTGAATGAAAGAATTAATTTAATTTTTGATAATCTATAATCTATAATATATAATCTTGTGTTTTATTGGGCGCCAACTACCAACCCCATTTATTTTGGTGAGATAGGTAGATTTTTAATTATTAAATAAATATATCCCCATAAACTGCTCAGCGGTAATACGAAAACCCTTTTTCTCAAGACCCCTGGACTTTACCTAAAGTTTGGACTTAAGTTGGACACTTACAACCGAAGACTTCCTGATGCAGGTTATTATTCTTGATTTGACCAATCCACTCTACTGAGCATCGCTATACATGGGATGCAAGTTCGAAAGAAAATACAATGTACATTGATGTAAATAACAATAAAACAATTAAATTTAAAGAGTAATTTTAATTATTGAAGTGAATGATATTCTTAAATGAACCCTACCTATGAAGCATGCCTCGTATATTATAATACTATTAAAAGTATTGTTAAGCAATACTTGAAATTGTTAAATTCTCACTTGAATTGTGAGTATATTTGAATATACATATTTCTTTAAGCAAATAAGATTTTAACAACAAAATTTATTCTTTATAACATGTAACAATAATAAACAAAAAAAAATAGTTCTGAGGTGGACAAAAAGTATTAATTCTGGTTTGGAAACTGAAAATTATTTGTCCTTCTTTAGTAATTTTAAGAATTATGCTTAATTATTTACATCCGTAACAGGATGTTTACAAATGGATTGGATCTCACCCGAAAATGTCCTTGCTCTGGTAAAAATGTTGAATCAAAGCTCCATATTTAACTCTCTGCCCTTAAATTTCCACCAAGATCTTCTTTGAGTGCTTCCACTCAACTTTCTTCACGAGTTTATACAGCTTTTAGAAGTTTTAGATGAATAACATTACCATGAACCTTTAAAAAAGATATAATTGAAGGATCCGCAGATCGGATCCTTCCTTACACTTTCGACGCCCATTTTAGAGAGTCACAACAATAAGTAAGACAAAACACAAACACGTTATTTTTGTTTAAAATAAACAATCACCGGCCTAGGAGAAAACATTCGCCGGGATTTGTATGCAAGAATAAAGCAAACAATCTTAATTATTTAGAGATTGGGGTATTACTAAAAAGATAATGATACATTTTTACAAAGAAACATAATTCATCTTTAAAAATTAATTCAAACTTGGCACCAAACAAAAAAAACAAAACGAGAATAATAATTTCTTCCGCTAGGGGCAATTAATGTTTCAAGAGACAGCCAGATGCTATAAGTGTCCAAGAACATAAAATAAACAAATCGAATAGTTCCGAAATAAACCACTCTCTGGAGCAGATAGCGTTAAAATCACCTACCAACAAAATTAATAAACATGGCGGGTTGGCAGTTTATGAATAAAAATAAAAATAAAGAAAGATGATTTAATAAAGTGAAATAAAGGTAAGTAGATTATATGTATAACATATATTTTAATTGTAAATGAATAAATAATGAATATTCAAAACTTTAGGATGAAATTTAAAACAAATAAACAGTAAAATTGACAACGATATTATATATTTGAAGAATTTAGTCAACTGATTATTAGATTTCTATTATAAGTAACTCTTTTAACCAAAAATAACATCACAACGTCTCCTGTTGAATTCCTCCTGACACGCCTCCTGTTGAATTCCTCCTGACACGTCTCCAGCTTAAGTGTGCTCTCAGCCTTACAAACCCTCCTTTCCCCGCTTGTATGCCCTCAGGGTGTCACCTTGGTGCCGTCGAACAGTGGTGGCACCTCAGACCAACTTAGATGAGTGATAACCTATGTCCTCTATTTGGTTCCACTATCGTTGGTAATATTTGGTGAACCGTGTCTTACTACCCGTCCGGGCTATCCACATGAGTAAGGTAGACTTTTAGAGGAAATGTACCCGCATTCGCGTTGAGGTGGAGTGGGAAACCATTTAGGAACAACCCCCCACCCTCATTATACCCGACATCTTCGTCATTGGTAGCCCGGTATAACACGAGACTTACGCCTTACACCGTGTAACCACTGATGAATGTCTCTGGGTAACTCCTGCAAGCTCAGCCCTCAGTCAGGGTTTCCCAAATTTGATTTCCATCATTAATGAAAACACCTGTTTTATATAGTTATCCAGGGAACATTCCTTCATCATCATCATCATCATCATCACTGGTCGTCTGGTACAGCCTCTCCCGATCCAAGCTTCTCCAGTCCCCTCCTGTATCCTCCATGTCCTCCTCACTCTGTCCTCAATTCCCGTCACACGCCCTAACCACCACAACCTTCGTCTCTTCTATTGGTACAACCCTCAGGCTATCCCTAATTATTTTCGTTCCTTCACCCGTCTCTTCTTGTAACTCTTTCAACGCCACTGAGAGACCTCAGATAAATTGTGAGGTTATTCTCTTGGTACGGTACTGTACTATCTGCCATTTTAATGCTAATTTATATATATATATATATATATATTTATTTATATATATATCTTAATATATATAATTCTTCTGTACGTGTGTATGTCACTGAACTCCTCCTAAACGGCTGGACCGATCTTGATGAAATTTTTTGTGTGTGTTTGAGTGGGTCCGTGGATGGTTTAGATTCACAATTGGACCCGGTAGGTGGCACTGCAATCGGGTTTTAGGAATTTTTTTAATATTTTAGGTTTTTTGAATATTTTTTGCATATCAGAATATGTAACCTCAAAATTTCATCCCCCCTCCCCACCACCACCACCCAATATTTATAATAATGAATATAATATTAATAATTGACCATTAAAAAAATCAATAATTGGCCGTTAAAACCTTCTGAAAAGTTCATGAATAATTGAACTTCTGAGAATAATTCATAGTTACGTTTGTTTTTCGATACAGCTGATATTTGTGGGGTTGTGGCGAAATGCCAAAAATGAAAATACGTTTTATTTTGTATGTTGTCTTGACAAACACTGAATTTGTAATATTGTAATTGTGATGATCACATAGTATTTGTTTTATTATCGAAATCAATTATGCCAGCCAAACTAAAAGCCAACGTTCGGGCAGGACAATGTCTGTCGGGTCCGCTAGTATGTATATGTAACTATCGCTTTACATTTCAAGTAATCACGAATGTTGTCAGTAAATGGTTGGTCGGCGTTTTTAAAACAGTAACATGAAAATAATAATTTAACTGTTACTAACGCAAACCAGTACATGACTTACAGACTAACTTAATATAGCAGTAGACCAAACCCTACCCCTTCAAGTCCTAACGTGAGGATGTTTACTAATTGATTAGTGCGTGTAATAAAATAATTAGTACAATCAGACGTCCATAGAAATCAGATAACGCGGCCATCTTCGACTCAGGAGGACTCCTGGATAGCTCAGTGGTTAGAGCATTTGAGTACTAAGATGAAGGTCCTGGGTTCACTTTCCGTGTCCATGTGTCAATTTTTAATCTAAATAATATGATATTTAACAATTATAATAGCTTGGTTCTTTATTCCACAGTAATAATATAGTTAAAGTTGTCTATATTGACCTGAAAACTATACGTTTGTATTTTGTAAAATATCCTTTCTCTAATAATCCTACTCCTACTACGACTAATGGGTAACACCCCCGACAGAAGGGATTTAATGAAATCATCAGCCCTTCACCCCAAAATAGGATACAGCCCGGGCAAGTACTTTAAAACATTACGTCACTAATATGCCTCGACTGTACATTATCTGCACCCCTTCGTTTAGAAAATGACGCCACCACCCTCCAAGTTAAATCACCCTGAGATATCATCCCATCACAGCCCTTCCATCCCCCCACATTCTTTTTAAAATAAAGCTTGCCCCTTCTCCCTCCAGAAATCCATCAGTCAACCCTTTCTCTCTTATCCGAACATTCAGTAAAAGTCAGATAAATACAATAATTCCGACCACGCGCGCTGTACAAGAGATAGAGCTCCCCCTGCTCTCGACCCTGGCAGGGGTCAGCCTCGGTGTCGCCGCTTGATTGGCTGAGTGACGTCACACACTCCTCTCTGGACCTCTATTACCGCAGTAATTAAAACCAGCCGCGTGCGGTTGACATTTTAAAATGGTTTTGTTTAATTTTTGAACCCTACCCCCAAACCCCTTGATCCCCCCCCCTCTCTTAATGATCGAGATCGTTGTGATAAGCGAATCAGTCGAGGACAGTTCTGTTGTCCGGCCGCTTGAGCGCTGCTTTGTTAGTATTCATACATCCACGTGAATAACTCTCTGGATGATCCAGAGCAGTATGTGATGGTTCACACTGGTTTGTTCTAGTTCAAACTGGTTTGTTCTAGTTCACACCAGTCTGTGCTAGTTCAAACCAGTCTGTGATAGTTCAAACCAGACTGTGCTAGTTCAAACCAGACTGTGCTAGTTCAAAACAGTCTGTGATAGCTCTAACCAGTCTGTGTCAGTTCAAACCAGTCTCTACTAGCTCGAGTCAGTTTCTACTAGTTTAGACTGGTCCTGCCTGAAAATATTACTGTAACACATAATATTGAAAATATTATTTCCCTGTTGTAGATTCCGACAAAGTATTATTGTTATGACAAGTTTTATTCCCTCTTCCCCTTCCCAGTCCACACAACAAACTTTGTACGTAAAAGTTCCAACATTGTTCGGTTCTACTTTGTTTTACGTCTCTTGTAGAGATAGAGAGTTTTGTGATGGTCCTCAGGGGGCCGCGAGAAAATGGGTACTTTTTACAAATGTCCACAAGTGTTGGACCAAAAAAACATTCTGCTTTGAGATAGTGCTAATTTAGTGCTTTTATAGCGCATTTTTAATCACAAAATAAAAACTTAATTCTAAAACTTGAAACAATTCCTCTCGAATTTGTTTCCCGGAGTTCTGTTCAACTGATTTACTAAAGATTTATACGCCTATTCAAAGAGTAAGCCGCAATTTTAGAAAATTACAAATTATTTCAACAGCAATTTTTCGAACTCTACCAAAAATATTTAAAATTTCTTTTATTTCACCCAAAAGATTTGTATGCAGTATTATCACACCAGCGTTAAAAAAAAGTCGAATATTGAAGCCGCAATATGTGTACGATACACAAGTTGTGACTAGGACAAGAGAGCAAGTTGTGACTAGGACAAGAGAGCAAGTTGTGACTAGGACAAGAGACAAGTTGTGACTAGGACAAGAGAGCAAGTTGTGACTAGGACAAGAGAGCAAGTTGACTAGGACAAGAGATCGAGTTGTGACTAGGACAAGAGAGCAAGTTGTGACTAGGACAAGAGAGCAAGTTGTGACTAGGACAAGAGAGCAAGCTGTGACTAGGACAAGAGAGCAAGATGTGACTAGGACAAGAGAGCAAGTTGACTAGGACAAGAGATCGAGTTGTGACTAGGACAAGAGAGCGAGTTGGACTAGGACAAGAGAGCAGTTGTGACTAGGACAAGAGAGCAAGTTGGACTAGGACAAGAGAGCAGTTGACTAGGACAAGAGAGCGAGTTGTGACTAGGACAAGAGAGCAAGTTGTGACTAGGACAAGAGAGCAAGTTGTGACTAGGACAAGAGAGCAAGTTGTGACTAGGACAAGAGAGCGAGTTGTGACTAGGACAAGAGAGCGAGTTGTGACTAGGACAAGAGAGCGAGTTGTGACTAGGACAAGAGAGCGAGTTGTGACTAGGACAAGAGAGCGAGTTGTGACTAGGACAAGAGAGCGAGTTGTGACTAGGACAAGAGAGCAGGTTGTGACTAGGACAAGAGAGCGAGTTGTGACTAGGACAAGAGAGCGAGTTGTGACTAGGACAAGAGAGCGAGTTGTGACTAGGACAAGAGAGCGAGTTGTGACTAGGACAAGAGGGCAAGTTGTGACTAGGACAAGAGAGCAAGTTGTGACTAGGACAAGAGAGCAAGTTGTGACTAGGACAAGAGAACAAGTTGTGACTAGGACAAGAGAACAAGTTGTGACTAGGACAAGAGAGCAAGTTGTGACTAGGACAAGAGAGCAGGTTGTGACTAGGACAAGAGATCGAGTTGTGACTAGGACAAGAGATCGAGTTGTGACTAGGACAAGAGAGCGAGTTGTGACTAGGACAAGAGAGCAAGTTGTGACTAGGACAAGAGAGCAAGTTGTGACTAGGACAAGAGTGCAAGTTGTGACTAGGACAAGAAAGCGAGTTGTGACTAGGACAAGAGAGCGAGTTGTGACTAGGACAAGAGATCGAGTTGTGACTAGGACAAGAGAGCAAGTTGTGACTAGGACAAGAGAGCAAGTTGTGACTAGGACAAGAGAGCGAGTTGTGACTAGGACAAGAGATCAACAAGAGATCTAGTTTCGACAGGGCTACGACTTGTTCCTATTTAAGGCAAGTCTCTTACCGAGGACCTCCTTAGCTAATAACGCCCGGACGTAAGATTGCGTCATACCAAGGGTGCGGGAAATACAATATATGCTTCTAGTTCGAATCCTGGTGAGGTTACTTTTACACTTCTGAGAAATCACGTGAGTTAATAGTGAACCAGTGACAGGTTTATCTGTGCAATAAGTAGCGTTTCCATATCCTCTCTCCAGGCAAATACCGGTTAAGTTACTTAAAAACATATTAATGCATACATAGCCGTCAGTTTTTTTATTTATGTTCTAGGTTTCATCGACCTCTTGGAAGCATGTAAGACATCCTAGTCATATTTAGGTACCGGGTTTGTTTCCCCGTCGAAGCGCGACCTTTTTACGGCCTGGGTCACGTGGACTGTGTTTAACACAACCTCTCGTCTCCCCGTGCCACTGAGCTACACATCAGGGAGATACAACACATTGCTGCGACCAGCTCGATTGTCACTGAAATGTGTTTTCAGATGATAAGTGGGACAATGTGGCTTCAACACGGCGTTGCCTACTAACAGGCGCAGAAAACATGGGAGGGACCAGTTTTAAAATACAAGATAGCATTTTACTGTATTGGTATTGTTAGTTTTTAGGTATTTATATATAATATGAGTTATTTAACAAGCACTTTCTGAACCAACTTATTATATCACCACACGACTTATACATACATACATACATACATACATACATACATACATACATATATACATACATATATACATACATATATACATACATACATACATACATACATACATATATACATACATATATACATACATACATATATACATACA
Source organism: Timema podura (assembly GCA_033556935.1). Classification (NCBI taxonomy): domain Eukaryota; kingdom Metazoa; phylum Arthropoda; class Insecta; order Phasmatodea; family Timematidae; genus Timema; species Timema podura. Next base: position 2,696,284 of record JAVRXN010000006.1, on the reverse strand, counting down.
TATATACATACATATATACATACATATATACATACATACATACATACATATATACATACATATATACATACATACATACATATATACATACATATATACATACATATATACATACATACATACATACATATATACATACATATATACATACATACATACATATATTACATACATATATACATACATACATACATACATACATACATACATATATACATACATACGTACATACGTACATACATACATACATACATACATACGTACGTACGTACATACATACATACATACATACATACATACATATATAGATACATATATAGATACATACATACATATATACATACATACATACATATATACATACATACATATATATATATATAGATACATACATATATAGATACATACATATATAGATAAATACATACATACATACATATATAGATACATACATATATATATAGATACATACATATATAGATACATACATACATATATAGATACATACATACATAGATAAATACATACATATATAGATACATATATATACATATATAGATACATATATACATATATAGATACATATATACATATATAGATACATATATACATATATAGATACATATATACATACATACATACATATATACATACATACATACATACATAGATACATATATATACATACATACATACATACATACATACACACAAACATCCAGTCATACATGCTCTTTTATTATTAAAACTATTAAAGTTTCTCTTTTAACACATTTATATGCAATATTTATCCACATCTTACATGACTTACCACTTCCTTTTGATCCACACACACTCTGCACTAACTTGAGACCAGGTCAAACATAACACCCAACCCCAGGCCGTTAATTCATCACTGTGAAAGAGGAAATCACATTTCACTATTGATGAATTTCTTGACCACACCGGGAATAGAACCCGGGACCCTAAAGCCAGTAGACAGACATGCTAACACGATGGAATATATCTATTGCTATCTATCGAGTGTGTCGGCTGCAGATTACATGACTTGACGTATGAATACGTGAACGTAAGTCTAGTAGTTTTTCTATAGCCGTCAGAAAATGTTTCTATATAACCAGTAAACTAATTAAAATATCAATTAGACCACATACTAATTATGACACAGAAAAACGTGAGGGGTTGAAATTGTTAAGTGAAAGTAACTGTTATATTTCTTAGAAACATCCCCTGGAAAATATAACAAAATATCCAATCACAAACCAGTATCAGTGGAAATAACCAATATTTTGCTTGATTAATGTGGTTATTCTACCCGCTGCGGTGGGCGCATGGTCTAAGGTGACGTTATCGCAATGGACTGGACTGCCGATGAAGGGGAAATGGTGGTTCGATTCCGGTCGGGTGTATTGGTTTACTACTCTCTACGTAAATGCGGGTACACTTCTTCTAAATTCAACCTTTCTTGAAGTATAATCCGAACGGGTAGTAAGACATGGTGCTAAAATTTGTTATATTTTATTTGAAGGTTTTTTTTTATGTTTTGTTTACCCTGTTAAGAAACTTCTTTCTTTAAACCCTTTTATTAAACAAATACCCAATATATCGTTACTGCAGTGCCTTTCTGGCCAAGGTTAAGTTAGTTTGTAAGTCTAAATCCCTGTGACTGACCAAGGCCCCGAGAGGTCACGCCACCACCAGAATGTAATATCGAGCACCTGGAATGTTCTCCCAAGTGGACACTTGGCAGCACTGGCCCACACTTGGCAACACTGGCTCATTCATTATTGACATTTGGTTTCGACATAAAATGGTTTCGACTTCACCACTCACGGATATGGAATTCCCCCCATATGGGCAATGACGGGACAAAGGAGGTGTTGTATTCGTTCTATTGGTATTTAAATAAAAGAGATAATTTTTTTTTTCACCAATTAAATTAAAAACTCTCCGATTTGAAAGAAATGTCAAACATTGTTTTGTCCTTTAGAATTGACGTAAAATTAATTAAAAATTCCTATTCATATCTGCGTTGTAATGGAGTCGTAAAAACAGGTTGTATGATGTTCCCCGACTAATGAGAGGTGCTACTATGGTATGTCGTCTAATTAACCGGCTCAATTACATCGAGGATAGCTCGTGGAGAGTCCGACTCAAAACGCAAACAACAATCCAACGTTTGTTATGTTTCCATAGTTCTATTATCATGTTCGTTGTTTTGGATTAACTCTAGTTTGGTCACTCGGTCAGCGAGAAAGTATCTGTCAGGCCACACGCCTTAAAATACCTTTCTGGTCTGTGTCATTTAGGGAACTACTTCTCTCTTTATACTCCCTTTCGCCCTTCGCCTACAAACACCCTATGGCTACTAGAAAGGGAATGCGGGGCATTGCAACACTGTTCGTTTTACTTCGGGAGAGGAATTATTTTGATCTACAAACAAAATATAGATAATTAGAGATTTGATGAATGTAGAGGTTTCATGAGCTCCTGAATAAAAAAAAGTAGTTTTCACGAGGCCACCTGTCTGTCCATCCACCTGTCTGTCCATCCATCTGTCTGTCCATCCACCTGTCTGTCCATCCACCTGTCTGTCCATCCACCTGTCTGTCCATCCATCTGTCTGTCCATCCACCTGTCTGTCCATCCACCTGTCTGTCCATCCATCTGTCTGTCCATCCATCTGTTAGTCCATCCATCTGTTAGTCCATCCATCTGTTAGTCCATCCATCTGTTAGTCCATCCATCTGTCTGTCCATCCACCTGTCTGTCCATCCACCTGTCTGTCCATCCATCTGTCTGTCCATCCATCTGTTAGTCCATCCATCTGTCTGTCCATCCACCTGTCTGTCCATCCATCTGCCTGTCCATCCATCTGTCTGTGCCAGGCTCTATTTAAGTTTTTTTTATAGGGTTCCCTATTCAATTAGCAATCTTACCTCAGAATTAAGGGTAGTTTACTTAAGGTCGAAAAGAGAAACAATTAGATTTTTTCAAAATCATCTCCGAATAATTTTGATTGAAACTCGTATCCAGGCACCGTTTATAACTACAAACAAAATGGTCCATGTCATTTCCCATGGCAATAGCTTTGAGGGTACTTAACAAATTCTGTCCATATCTACGTTACTATTTGAGAAATTGAGATACGAAATAATCTTTCATAGAAAAGTTGTAGGATTATTAAAAATAGACAAATTTTATTTGAAACAATATCTAATACAATCAATATTTTCTTAGTTGTATAAAGATATTTTATTTTAAATAGTATTTTGGGAAATGGGGTATTCAAAATGCCCAGGAAATTTTATTTACTATTTTTTTTAGAAACGTCTATTGTTTCATGTATGCTCTTTGGAGAAATGCGATGTTCTTTTTTTCCCCATTATTTTTATATAACAATGCCTATTATTTGGTTTCATACACCTTAAGAGTTATTATAAGTATAATATAGTTAAAGGTGTGAGAAATTTTGTGCTGTGTCGATTATTAACTATGCTTGGTTCAGTTGACATCAGATGGACATTTATATACAACATTTATTAATCTGTTCTTGATTATTATAATATTATAATTTCAATATTAGTCAGACTATAAATCTAATTTCATTGGAAATTTTCTCAAAAAAGTAGTTAGGTAGAAAATATATTAAACTGTCTTAAAAATGTTACTTAAGATCAACTAATACTTGTCATAGTAACAGGCCCTTGTTGGAATTTAAAAACATCTCAATGGTGTTATTCAAAAGATAGGACAAACTTGTTATTTTTTCAATAATTTATCGTGCGTCTCTACAAAAATATTTATTCCACTTTGCAGTGAATTACATCGGGACTTTTTTTCTTCTTTCCATTTGTCATTCTTTCCCCCCTCCCCGTAGTATTTTCTCCTGACAAATCTGTAAGTCCGAGTTAGGTAGAATGTTATTTTCGTTCCTTCCCCTCGATGGTATTATTAAGTGGGTGCAGAGAGAGAAGGAGATAGGCAACCTGCACTGACGAGCGATAGTAACACTGGTGTCAGCTGTGGGATTCCTCCATAAGAATAACACACGCCAGATCTATCATCCTCTCTAATTGAATCCTGCCCGTCTTTCTGTCGACCGGACCTTCTCCCCCCCACCCTACACAACTCCCTGATAGCTGAGTAAGTCATGGCCAGGGACTCTTCCCCCCAAGTGCGATAGAGAAACTCCGTTGCACGTAAATCATGGAGGGATCCCCCCCAAAGCAGCCGCTGTCTGAGACATTTCAACACATTCCTTCCTTCATAATGTTGTCGAATACTATACTCAACGTTCTGACGCATCTATCCAGAACATTATGATGAACATATTCCTCCGAACATTAAGCTCATGTATCAGGTTAAAGTTCCTTTTCTTTCTTTCACTTTATTTCTCGATACTTCACAAATTTACAATATAATCAAACTTAATTTACTAGTAGTGTTGCTTAAATCTAACGAAACTATTTAAATCTATATAGTCTGATCAGGCCTACATACTGTTTACAATTTATTAGGTTAAGTTGGAGCACACTTACATAAATGGCAGGATCTTTCTAATTATAAATTAATTTGACGAGTATTACGTTACGTCTAATTTTCCCTACCATACCGTAACAATCTACAGTCTGATGTTCACAGGAGGAACGTTATTTAAAAACAAATATTACAAATAAATTTACATTCTTTGTCCATTTAGTAAATGTTTTGATGACCTTGGTGGTCTTGGGGGTAAAGTGCCCCTCTCAGGACCAGATGTTCGTGGGTTCAAACCCAGCCGGGATCGACGGATTGTTCATTAGCGATAAGAATCCGTAGCACAACTTCCTTCGGAGGGGAAATAAAGCCGTCGGTAGCATGTCGATTGTGGTGTGTGAAAAAACCCTGGAAGGTATATGTGGAAATACCATTCATGGCTAAACTGGTAGGCACTTTCGCTCTCGCTCATAGAAATTATCGTGTGCTGATATAATAAGTCGGGTTAGAAAGTTCACGTTAAATATCTTAGATAAATAAACGATACATTAATCCATTAGAAAGTATTATTAGTATAGTTCACTTGCGGACTGAAGCCATGGAGTGTTTTTAAAAATAATTTATAGATGAAATTAATAATTAATAAATCAAATAAGAACATATCTAGAGTAGCACAATCAATGATGCTATTGGGCCTCCTGTAAAAATCAGTGTTTATGTATCCTGCGTTTAACCTGAAAGGTTTACGGTGTAACTTTAAAGTAAAGACTATTTGTTGCCTTTTAGGATATGGGGGGAGGGGGGTTTAAAAACGAGAACATTGGAAATGGGGCTTAAACGTATCTTAGTCTGATTTACGTATTTTGCTGCCGAGGTTCTTCTTACATGAGTAATTTATTATATGTATATCCGTATTGATAGTTTGATCAATCTCACAAAGTCGCTAGTTATCCATCCATCCCGTTACTTCAAGAACATTCCTCACTGGTAACCTATAAATATTACCAGCCCTTAAGTTTATACTCGATATAAGTTAAACACCGCATATTAAAGGAAGTGTGGCAACCTTTACCGTGTAGAGGGAGTGTCCGACTGGGATCGAAGCTCGAGCTCCCTGCTATCGACAGTCCAGTTTATTGCAAGAGTGGCGCCTTAGACCATGCGGCCACCGAAGCGGTCAGAGCTTATATTTGATTTAGAATATTTTAATAGTCCTTCAGTAAAGAGTAGGGTTTGTCCGGAAAAACACAAGAGCAAGGTGAATGAGATCTAAGAAATGTTGTGGACAAACTCGTATGGACAGAGTCTGTGATGGATGTGTGCAGTTTGAGAGGGAATACAATATGTACATGTGAGAGAAACAAATATATGAAGGTAGAGTGTGTGGATCAAAAGGAAGGGGTAGGTAATTTAAGACGTGGCTAAATGTTGTAGACGAATGTGTGAAAAGAGTAACATTAAGAGTTTAAATAATAAAAGAGCATGTATGACTCGGTGTATGGATATTGAAGGGAGTATACAAGGATAGGGTAGTGTGGATAAAGTTAGTGAGGATGTATGGATGTATGTACATTAGCCCCATGGCTTCTTTGGTGCTGACTGACAGTTCACAGCTGACTTCTGACAGTCAACATTTAGGTATATACCTAAATTTTGACTGTCAAAAGTGACAGCTGCTAAACACATGTTTTTTGCAGATCATATGGTTCGGCGTAGGGATACATAATTTGGTCTGGTAACTTTTCAGAGCCGTCAGCTGTCAGTCAGCACCAAAGAAGCCATGGGGCTACTGTATCTATGTATGCATGCATGCCATAGCCCTAATCTCCCCCAAGCCTTGCTGCGCTACCTGACGAGGCAGCAGCATTGCTACCACTCTGTCTCGGGTACCTCCAGTTCTCAAAGTTCCCAGAGCGAACAATAACATGCCTTGTTAAGATGGTAATTCCAAGTCTTGTAAAGTGATGACTTTGTAAGTTCTCGCAGGTTTTGGTCCCAGAGGTGAGTTCGCTGGCGCCTCTGGTGGTGAAGGAGGGGAACTGCTGTTCAATCAGTTCCGCTACTCGGGGGGTTGCACAGCACCCTCTCAACAAACTCACGAAGGGAAGGAGGGGGGGGGGATTTATTGGTATTGTCAGCGTAGCCTTGTTTTTGTATACTACGGGTACAACTTTTTTACCTTATAATAGGAGACAGTATTGTAACCATGAAAGTTTTCTGTCTCAAGACAAGTCTGCCTGATGTATCTCCGAACTATGTAAAGTGTTTTACAATTCTGTCCGTCAGTCTGTCCCTGGGGTTACAACAGAAACTGTTTGATGTTAAAAACTTTATTATTTATATGTTATACGGTCAGACCTCGAGGAAAAATCGTTTATTTTAGTTCTAGCTCCAATACTAAGGGTTGGTTACAGCTCATTAAAACGAATTAAAATAGCTTTAACAATTTTTTTTTTCCAAAGACATCTGTGGAGAGATTTACACTATAAATAACATTGTATAGAGTAAGAACCCGTTGGATCCAACCCCGGTAGCCCGAAATTCCGGAAATCCGAACAAACGTAAAACGGGGTTAAAAATGAATTCAAATGGAACACATTTTATTGGCTATATCAAGCTCCAAGTTAAAAAGAGAATTGTAAGAAACAGGGATATCTGATAATAAATATGTTTCTGTAAAATACAGCACATATACAGTAGCCCCATGGCTTCTTTAGTGCTGACTGACAGCTGACAGCTCTGAAAAGTTACCGACCAAATTATGTATCCCTACGCCGAACCATATTGATCTGCAAAAAACATTGTGTTAGCAGCTGTCACTTCTGACAGTCAATGAGTATACCTAAAGTTGTTTGCAGAAGTCACTGTGAACTGTCAGTCAGCACCAAAGAAGCCATGGGGCTACTTTAACATCAGTCGACTAAACCCATTCAATTGTAGTTTAAAATACTGTATCAGACTGAGGGTTGTACCAATAGAAGGGACGCTGAAGAGGAAAAGGTTGTGGTGGTTAGGGCGTGTGACGGGAGTGGAGGACAGAGTGAGGAGGACATGGAGGATAAAGGAGGGGACTGGAGACACGCGGCTGAGGGAGAAGTTTGAAAAGATCGACGGTAATGGAAGAGGATGTGCCGGACGACCCTCGGAGGTGGAAACTGATGATGATGATGATGATGATTATATCCCTGTATTCTCACGATTAATCCGGCTTGGGTCCCAATCAGTCCGGATTAACGAGGTTCTGGTGTACATGTTTTAGAAGAGTAACCCATTTAATGGTATTTTACTGATAGCAGAGCTTAGAACCGACCGTTTGCTACACATTCTAATAGACTCGGTGAGAAATGATGAACTGTCTCGCTACCATTTGTTGTGAATGTCTTCCTTCTCGTTACTTCTACGTCTTACACTGCGAGGAGGGTGAATTTTAATGTCTCACATGATAACTCTCCTGGTGAGAAGATTCCAAACGGGATTATAGACTAACTAACCATCACTTCAGAGCGAACCCGGTAGGTGACCTGGTGGTCTAGGGGTAAGGTGTCGGACCTCTGTGCTGGGGGTCCGGGGTTCAATCCTCGGTCACGGCACAGATTTACCCTTCCTTCACCTCTGACAAGACGTGTATTAATCACAACTTGTGAATGTGAGGAATGCCAGGCCTCCACCGTGGTTCGGATCCCACGTTAAACTGTAGGTCCTTCATTTCTTTCACAATCACCCTACCATTACACATTAGCGTAAGTTGTAAATCCGAACGGGTAGTAAGAGCATTGATGAAATAATAATAAATGAGCGAGCCGGTCCGTTTTGGTGGTCGCATGGTCTAAGGCGTCAATAGGTTGGACTGCCGATAGTGGGGAGATCAGGGTTCGAATCCCGGTTGGGTGCGCCGAGGTTTTGTATTTGAATGGTTTTCCGCTCTAATTCCAAGCAAATTCGGGTACACTTTCTCTATATTCAACCTTCATAATCTTTACCCCATCAGTGTAATTAGTACGTAACGTATGTGTATTACCTGAAAGGCAGTAAAACAAAGGACATGAATCATAATCACATGTAGGTTTATTTCAACACACATTTTATTCACCTTCTCATTTCTGTTTCGATACAAAGTGCTGAGAAAAAAAAAGAAACAAAATCTTGAAGAAAGTAGAAATATACTCGACGAGTTATCTCTGGAGACGATCATTTCTACATTTATTTGATAACAGCAGCGAACAGAAATTACACTGGTTTTAGTCGGAGAAAAGTTGACATCCAAATGAAACGGAAGAAATATTCTGTAGTATTACTGTACACATCAATTTCAGTACAAGTTTAATAGAGAGTCTAATATTGTGATGTCCTCTAGACACAAATCATAGCCTTCCTAGTTCAACGAACAGTGAGTAGGTTTACAATTAAAACCACTAATTTATGTTTATAAAACTCACCCTCGTTAAATTCGTTTACATATTTACTGTTTAAAGTAACATATTTTTTTTATCACTGTTAATTAAAAGAAAAACATGTTATTTTGACTAGCTAAAATTTTGTACATAATAAAATAAATACTAGCTATTTACTATTTTAGAAAAAGTCTAGTTTTATACTCATATAAATAGTATTTTTGTAATCATATTTAGAAGAATGTGAAGGATATGTAGAACACAACATACTATATCATCACAACTCTATATGTACGCCTACATGTCTTTATATGTTGGAATGTATGTACAGACATTTTATCAATCCTCAGTGTCTTTTTAGACAGATAATTTAACGACTTATCATTTCTAAAAAAAAAACCCCTCTCGTATTAAGGTCTACTTTTGTTTGTTTAAAAAAAGGCCTTAAGTAGTTGGCCTTTTAAGATGTTATTTTCAATTAATTTTACTCTATATGGCAAGTCCTAACATGGTAAAACAGTGCTACCAATATCTCAACAACCCAGAGAAGATGTAATCTACAAATAATAATTAGTGGGCTTGAACAAAAATATAAGTTTGTTTGGGACGAAATTACCGCAATGCCATATGTAATTAATAAACAACATCCAATTAATTCCCGTATTGTCGGTACTTGATTTAATACCTAATTTTGTAATAACTTCTCTTGAGGTAAAGGAAGGATGTAATGTCTAAAATAATTGCAACCAGGGCCCGGATTTTGATGACATAAAATCTTTAAAAAAAACTATCTATAAAATGACCTGAAAATTCTAAAAAAAAACCCTTGAAATTTTCAAAAAATGAGTTTAAAATATGAATAAAAAAGCACATTATATTCACGTGACTAAATCAAACACAGCCTTAACAAATGTAAATTGCAATGGAGGCTTTTACAACTAAACTTTCGTATTCTGCTGAATATAATATTGATACAAATATCTTCTCCAGAAGTAATAGCTACCCCTCCCAGCGCAACCCTCTCCAGTCTCACCAGGAATGTGTGTTTTACAACTAAACAAGGAAAGAGGATACAAAGTTCACATTATCTTCTCATTCAGACAACTGAGTGTGTTTATAAAATATTGAAAGTGTTTAGAAATATACTTGTGCAACAAGAATATCTTGAAATTACTAAAAAATTGCTAAAAAAGACTCCAAAACAACACAAATCCAAGAAAATATAACCTAAGATTCCAAAATGAAAAAAAAAAAGACCAACCGATGACCTATTAAATCTACATTTCCACAACCAGGAGATCATGGACAGAGCTCGTGTTCTTGTCAGCGTTGTCCTTGATGAACCAATAAAAATATATGACATGTCATCAAAATCTAGGCCATGTTTATTACAGATTATAAGATGAACCCAGAGTTTTTAAATGTGTGGCTATGTCAATTAAATTTAATAAAAATAAACCCTATGTTTTTGGCGAACACAGTATTTCCTATCCACACAATTTTTTTTACCAGGCTTATAAAAAAAACACATAAATGTTACATTCCAAATAGTTTTGTGTTTTAAAGATTCATTCCTTAAAATTAGTCGTTTATATTCTTTACTTGCTATAACAGACACTAATTTCCTAATACAAAGTTTTAGTAAGCTCCCAAAACTATCTATCGTCACAAAATGTTTGAGAACTTACATGGAAGGCCATCGACTTTTTGAATATTTTGTAAACAAATATTGTTAACGTTTCAAATAAACATGTTTTTTTTTGTTGTTGTTTGACATTTTATATTATTTCTACAAGCTTTATTTCAGACACTTACATGCAGTGGTACATGCTTAGCTACTCGATCTCAACTCTAGTTCGTTAATACTGTACAGACTCAACACAAGACTTGAATTTACACCTTTATACAGATTGATATGATGTCAAGGATATGTTCATCAAAAAAAAAGGGGGGAAACAACATGGACAAAATGGGGGAACACAATATTCCTTAATCCTTTCTAATATATATTTTTAATTACATTTATGTAGAAGTATTTATTTCTTCTTTCTTCATTACAATTTATTTCTTATACACATAAGTGAGCATTTTTTTTGATAGTAACCAAGGACTTACACTTCTCTCTCTTTCACACATACTCAAACACACATACACACACACACATTATCTTATCACAGACAGATCATGTCAAATCTCACAATTCAATCAATCAATCAATCCTTTTTTCGCTTATCAATGCACTAATGGCTTTTTTAATAACCCATTCATACGAGGAAGTTTCTTCTGAAAAATTTCTAAAAACATATAAATGTCCATAATTAAAGGGCAGGACTCAAGTGTGCACCCTGTGGCGTTGTTTTATTTGGGCGAAATGTTATCCTCTACAATATTATCACGTAACAAGGGCCAGACTTGCAACACCCCCGACAGAAACCAGTGATCATACTTACACTGGTTCGGTTGTTCACTGTCATATTAACTAGTTTGGTAAATGGGATGGATGTATTTATGAAATAAAATAAAGTACTGTTGGTAGTAAACTTACGTTTACCAAATTAATAATCGGTTATTGATGGTTACCAAGGTTACCAGTTAACAAGTATCACAGATGATGTATGAATGGCTGAAAAGGAGTTGGAACAATCACTAACTACAATGTCACTACTTCATCACTAGGTCCATGCATCGCATGCACAAGTGGTATCGTTGTCTCTAAGAACAAATATGGCGGCCAGAATGTCTGGCGCAACCAGGACTAAGGCGCATCACTGACGGGTACAGAGATAGTATAATGACGAGAGGAGAAGATAACACAAACATCGACAAGATAGAAGAAATAAATCCCCAAGAGATGAACGGTGACTAGTATTTTGGATCAAAAACTATGCTAAATAAAAATAAAAATAAAAAATGAAAGTAGCGTGTCACTTAAAAAATGAAATACATTTTGACAAAGTTAATATGATCACTCATTCAAAGTATTACTTGAAAAATAGAGTTTTTTTTACCCAAATGCTGCGTTATATTAAGGTCAGTACATACAAAAATTTTGTAAATAATAAAAAAACCAGACAAAACAAATTTTTGATCCACAATTTGAAAATCCCAGCTCCACTACAACAAGTCGTTACAGTTTGATTCCAATAAGTCCCAGTACATGGGGTCCGTGGTGTCCCTAGGGGTCATGATGGTCCCTGGCTCACTGCGCGAGGACTGATGGTACATGGGCTGGTATTGTCTGGGAGTACCCCCTAGGGGTCACGACGGGTCCCTGGCTCACTGCGCGAGGACTGATGGTACATGGGCTGGTATGTCTGGGAGTACCCCCTAGGGGTCACGACGGGTCCCTGGCTCACTGCGCGAGGACTGATGGTACATGGGCTGGTACTGTCTGGGAGTACCCCCTAGGGGTCATGATGGGTCCCTGGCTCACTGCGCGAGGACTGATGGTACATGGGCTGGTATTGTCTGGGAGTACCCCCTAGGGGTCACGATGGGTCCCTGGCTCACTGCTGCGAGGACTGATGGTACATGGGCTGGTACTGTCTGGGAGTACCCCCTAGGGGTCACGATGGGTCCCTGGCTCACTGCGCGAGGACTGATGGTACATGGGCTGGTACTGTCTGGGAGTACCCCCTAGGGGTCACGATGGGTCCCTGGCTCACTGTGCGAGGACTGATGGTACATGGGCTGGTACTGTCTGGGAGTACCCCTAGGGGTCACGATGGGTCCCTGGCTCACTGTGCGAGGACTGATGGTACATGGGCTGGTACTGTCTGGGAGTACCCCCTAGGGGTCACGATGGGTCCCTGGCTCACTGCGCGAGGACTGATGGTACATGGGCTGGTACTGTCTGGGAGTACCCCCTAGGGGTCACGATGGGTCCCTGGCTCACTGCGCGAGGACTGATGGTACATGGGCTGGTACTGTCTGGGAGTACCCCCTAGGGGTCACGATGGGTCCCTGGCTCACTGCGCGAGGACTGATGGTACATGGGCTGGTACTGTCTAGGAGCAGGCGTGTAGGACTGATAAGGCATCGTGCAGCTGGACAAGTCTTTGATCACCTGAAACACCGCAGGAGGCCCTGTTTCTTTCAGCACTGCTTAGGTAGGGATTAGGGAGTTATATCTATAGGAAGTGAGAGTAGTGCCCTAGACCATGTGGCCAATGAGTGGGTAAGGCGCTTGTTGGAGAACTCAAGATGGGAGGGTGAAATATTGGATAGGAGTGACTGAGAACAATCAACAAAGATTGTATTAGCTAAGGAGGTTGGTAAACCAAAACAATTTTTAAAAATGGTCTGTTATCACCTACGGGAGGGCATTAGTAGAACATTAATGTTTTGTGTAATTATCATAGACTGAAGTGCATTTGACAAATATGGAGGTGATAAGATTTCACTAACATGAGACTAGCTTTGTAAGAAATTATGTAACAAGATATAACTAGCTTGAGCCCATTCTTTGGGGGCCGTTCTTGAATTACGAAGGATTTTTTTGGGGGGGGGGGGGGGGGAAAGGTTTAGGTATTTTCTTGCGTTTTCTTACGAGTTGGGAAAGGGGCAGGGTGGTTCGGTCAGAATCCATCTTATATAAAGTTTTTTTATATCAAAGTTCACGGTAAAACAAAAAATATATTTTTCAGACATTTCAGAAATATTAAATTTTCATTCAATGGTTAACCCCATTTTAATCACCAGTTTTCACTTTTTTGTTGAAATAATTGATTACAATACAAATGACTTTTTGTTTTAACGATTTAAATAATCTGATTTAGCAAATCGTTAAATTTTTTTTACGTAAGATACAAAACAGGGGAGGAGGGAATCTTACGATCCCTTATATGGGAGGGGGAGTCTGAGGGATCAACAATTGCGTAATTTAAGGACGGCCCGCTGTGCGAGATCAAAGCTTGGACAACTCCAGTGACGTCACCTGCGGGGACTTGGCAGGCTCCAGGCTGGGCACGGGGGCCGTCAGGAGCGAGTACTTGGAGGGCGCGGGGTGGTGGGTGGAAGGAGATATCACGTCTGGAGGTGGGGGGTTCGAGTACCGGTGGCAGTCTTTACAGCTGGGACAGTCGACGCTGAACCCATGGTTGGGGTCTGCGACCTGAGACATAAGACCAGAATGAGGACAATCCTGAACATTGTTTATATTATCTTAACAAACTATAATATATACTTTGTTAGAGTAAGGTTATATTTATAGGAAGTGTACCCGTATTTGCCTGAGAGAGACTGGAAAACCATTTGGGAAAACCACCCTCTAGTACACCTGACCGATATTCGAACCTCAATCTCCCGATCATCGCTTGTCTAGTGAAGTCTACTGTGAGAGTAGCGCGTTAGCCACTAGGGCGGGTCTTAACAAACTAGTTCTAGTTGTTCGGGACCCTTCTCGACTGTTCTCGAACCTCCCCGACTGTTCTCGAACCTCCCGACTGTCCTCGAACTCCGACTGTTCTCGAACCTTCCGACTGTCTCGAACTCCCCGACTGTTCTCGAACCTTCCCGACTGTCCTCGAACCTCCCCGATTGTTCTCGAACCTTCCGACTGTCCTCGAACCTCCCCGATGTTCTCGAACCTTCCCGACTGTTCTCTAACCTTCCCGACTGTCCTCGAACCTTCCGATGTCTCGAACCTTCCCGACTGTTCTCGAACCTTCCCGACTGTCCTCGAACCTTCCCACGCGGGGCGACAGTTGGCAGGGTCAAAGAAGGCGCTTATGAGTTCAGCCTGAAGTCGAGGAACGTCAGCTTCCTTACCGGCCCATGAACCATTATGGTACGTTGATTTGTAAGCCGAGCTTCGGAGGATTCTGTGACTTTCCTCTACCTGTGTCCAAGGTTCATCTCTCAGTTAGAGCACTTGGGACAAAGGACACGGAATAGTCCCCCCGCCTCAACTAAATATTTGTAGTTGGTGACCAGATCTCTTTGAGCACTGACCTGTGACCTCGTGAACTGCATGTGGTGCTTCCTGCGCATGGTGCTGGCAGGGGTGTGTGGTACGGACACTGACAAGGGGGGTGGGTTGGCAGGGGGAGGACACGCCCTCGAGGCCTGGGCGTCGTGCTGTCCCAACTCGGACATGGCCTTCCTGCCTCTGCAGTTGCCTCCTGACAAGGAAACAACATCCTGAATACCACACGTCTCCTCCTGGTAGTCTGAGGAGGAATCTATAACCCCCGCCCACCCCCATACACTGGTCAATTGACTTCCCAGAGCCTCTTGGACCAACACAAGTGTTAACTATAACTAACTATACAAGAGAGGTGAGGTGCCATGGTTGTTCCTCGTCCGAGATAATATCTCACTAATGGTGGTAGGGATGGATGTTGTATATTTTAAAGGAGAAGGACCCGCATTGGCTTGGAGTTTGGTGTAAAACCGTCTAAAGGGGAAAAAAAACCCATCTTATTACACCTTTCCATGATTCTAGCCACTACCTCAAGTAGATATGTGAAACGAAAACATTTAGGTTTTAGAAAAAAATATTGTTATAGTTATCATTATCATCATCATCTCATCATCTCATCTTTTCATATCATATTATAATCTCATCTTTTCATATCATCATATTATAATCTTATCATATAATCATCATATCATCATATCATCAACTCATCATTTCATCATCTAATCATATCATCATATCATATCATCATATCAACTCATCATATCATCATATAATCATCTCATCAACTCATCAAATCTTATCATCATATCATCATCTCATCAACTCATCATATCTTATCATCAGATCATCATATCTTATCATATCATATCATCAACTCATCATATCATCATATAATCATATCATCAACTCATCATATCTTATCATCATATCATCATATCATCATATCATCATATCATATCATCATATCATCATATCTTTCATATCATATCATCATATGGTAAAAGTGTAGGGCCCCACATAAACCCATAAATTATATAATAGCGTGTCTGAGGAAAGTTAATAATTAGCCAATATTGTTTGATTTTACACGCAAGCACTTGTAAATGATCAACGGGGACCATCTTTAAAGTGTCGGCAGGATTTTTATATTAAATTTAAACTGCACACCTATCAATTTGTTTTTACCTAAATATTTCATTCAGTAAATACATTTTTGTGACCACAAAACAAGGAGGCCTTTATAACAGATATGAGAGTTAACGTTTCAGGGTGATCCCCTTCTCTTAAATCTTCTAATATTTTTTTAATGGAGGGTTTCGATGAATAGATTGTGTATTAATCAAATCTAATCAACAAATAAAATAACCAGACATAGGACTGTTATACAAGACAATGTTTCCAACGCAATGTTCTACCTGCGTGTTGTGCATAATCGTTCCCACAGCAGTCGCTGAAGAAGTAAGAGTCCGAATAGACATTCCTCCCGAAGAAATAAGGGTAGTTTCCTGGGTAGGGGTTGTTTTCTGTTCCATTTGCTGGGGGACACATCTGCACCCATCCCTGAAAAAATTCAAATAATATATTTAATTTTAAATTACCCTTATCAAATCATGACTACAGTACAAGGAGATGTTTTATGCAAACGATGGAGCTACATAATGATTACAGTACAAGGAGATGTTTTATGCAAACAATGGACCTACATAATGACTACAGTACAAGGAGATGTTTTATGCAAACGATGGAGCTACATAATGATTACAGTCCAAGGAGATGTTTTATGCAAACGATGGAGCTACATAATGATTATAGTCCCATTTTTACAATAAATACAAATACTATTTTTGCGTTACACATAGATAAAATGTAAATATTTTGTTATTGTTATTTTAAGGTCCATCCAAATTCCCGGTTGTAGATAACATGACCTGACGAATGAAAATGTGAAAGTAGTTCTATTATCTTAACTTGTCTAGTTGTCAACTAAGTCTCTCCTATGTTGGACTGTACCGATCATTACAGAGCTTTGAGGCGCAACCTTAGAACGTTTAATGATGTAAGGGCTGGTTATGTGGACAATATTATATGAGCTTTTTTCAAACTATAACCATTTACATTGCTTCATCCCCCCCCCCCCTACAACCCCCCACTCAATTATATGTTATAAAATCAGTCACAGGCTTGAAACAACAAATTCGAGGGTTGCATTTCGGGAACTAATCGGTCCAATGGTTTAGTGGGTCAGTGCATCTGACTACGAATCTACGGGTCCCGGGTTTGATTCTCGGCTGGTACCTCGGTTATTTTTTTACAAAAGAGGAACTGCCCCAATGGTCATTAGGGTTTGGTTAGTAAAGCTTAAGTTAGGTTTAAGTGTTTCCCCTGGTTCCGCACCCTAATAATCTCTCACCCTCACCTCATTGGGACTTGGGTGAAGCCTCCACGGAAAGCATGTACTATCAATACTATCAGTACATTAGTACAGGCTAATATTTCCACCCACTGAGCCACGAAAGATGTAGCCCAGACACACTGTATTATTATAGTTCCAGCCGGTGTTGCTGTCCTAGGTTGAGTGCACGTACCAGGTGGTGTCTGGAGCCCACTAGGGTTGTGGTGGCGTACGGGGCGGGGGAGCTGGACCCGTCACTCCCCTTCTCCTCCCGGTTACCGCCGTGGAACGTGCTCAGACAGGAGGATGTCACCTCCGCGTAGGCCGGACCCGCGTCGCCTCCCCCGGTCTCGGAGTAGTCGTTGAGGGCCGTCGTGGTGACCACGTGGCCGTTGTTGAGTAGCCGGGACTCCGCCCTACTGGGGTACCCCGAAGAGAGGTCTTTGTCCGACGAGGGGCGCCAGCAGCCGCCCCCGGCCATGGGGCGGCTCTCGATCCACAGCGACGAGTCGTGGTGGGGGGGCGGAGGGGCTGATATCAACGGGTGCGGGAGCCCGGAGGCGGCTTTCACGCCCAGGGGGGTGGACATCACGCCGCCGTTGGAGCACGCGTCTGTCGGCAGAAGAAACAAGCCATGTTTTGGCCTCGGTCCATGGTCGAGAGCGAGGATTCAGACCCAGACTAAACAACTCTCTCCAGCAGGGTGAACTCTAGCGGTAAATCGGAGCTCACTATTAGTTTGTTTGAGGTATTAAACGTGCACTTTCTGAACTGACATGACAATTTATATGAGCGAGAGCGAAAGAGCCTACCAATTTTGCCGGGAAAGGTATTTTCACACAATCGACATGGGACCGACGGCTTTACTTCCCCTATAAAGGAAGTTGTGCTACGGATTTTTATCGCTCAATAAAAATCAACCTCGGTTTGGTTTGAACCCACGAACATTCAGTTCCGAGACAAGCGCTCTACTCCAAGAGTGACATTGGTTTGTTCCCAAGGGGTGGTAAACATCAGCCTCCGAGCGTGTGACGCGGTCCCGACACCTACCGTGGAGACTGGGCAGGGTGACTTTCTTGTTGAGGAGTTGTCTCCTCCTGACGAAGAGCATGGCACCAAACAGCAGCACCATCACAGCCACCATACTTCCCAGGAGGGCCATGAACCAAGTCTCCGTCAGGAAGTCTCCCCCGTTCAAACTGGTATCGTGTCCGATAGGTTGCCTGCAACGATACACATTTTACTACACACTTTTAACAAGTTTATAGTTATAAACTATAAATAGTGATCCAATTATTCCAAATCATTCGGTTCACGAGTTAAAAGGGGTCAAACTTGCCATTTTATGATTTTTGTTTTACATTGTTAAGTTAAAGTAATTTAATGTATGAGGCTGAGATTTAATACAACTAAACATTTATCTGAGGAGTACAGAATGAAATATTTATAATATGTAAAATAAAACAAAAACTTTGAAATTATAAGCTGTTTAAAAGTGGTCAAATTACATAATTTTTAATAATATGTAAATACTATTCTTTTTAATTACCCCAATAATTATTTTTACTTCATTTTGTAGTACATAATGTCGTTATTTAGAGTTAGTTGATTTTTTAAAACCTAATTCTACTCGTTAGTTTTATTAATGTGTCCGGGTTTATCGTTGAAAATATATATTTCATGAAATGTCTGGTTTTAACTGTACCGATTCTAAAGACGACACTAAACTAACAATGTAATATGCCAGGCCGAGGCAGCCGGTCAGCTAATACTAACTAATGACACATCCAGGTAAAGAGGCCGACGGGCTACCTTATCTGGTCGGTGTTGCTGGATTGGACTGAGACATTTCTATTTCTTATCTTTCCAAGATAACTCCTCTTAGTCACACCTGTGTCCAATGACAAGATGATATTGTAAATATACTAGCTACAAGGTGAGGGACCTCTGGTTAGTCCCCACAAGGTGATATTGTAAATATATTAGCTACAAGGTGAGGGACCTCTGGTTAGTCCCCACAAGGTGATATTGTAAATATACTAGCTACAAGGTGAGGGACCTCTGGTTAGTCCCCACAAGGTGATATTGTAAATATATTAGCTACAAGGTTAGGGACCTCTGGTGCTGATCCTTGAGCAGGAGTCTGGACGACGGTTTCAGCCGGAGGGTGGTGGGGACACTGGGAGGTCCCGGTCCGGCCCGGGTCACTGCTGCCGCCGTCACGACGTACGTCACCCCCGCCGTCAGGTTGGTCAGCAGGAGTGAGGGCGTCGCGGCGTTCACTGTGACGTTAGTCAACACCCTCGACGAGTTCTCCCTTCCCCCGCTGCTCACCACGACCTGGTACAGACATACTAGCTGATCCGAGGGGAACAGGACGAGGAGGGTGGACTCTGATACATCTTACTCTGTGCTCTCCCTCGTCATTATAATGATACTAGCAGGGTCGCGACTGGCCTTATACACAAACTGAGTCATTATAATGATACTAGCAGGGTCGGACTGGCCTTATACACAAACTGAGTCATTATAATGATACTAGCAGGGTCGGACTGGTCTTATACACAAACTGAGTCATTATAATGATATCAGCAGGGTCGGACTGGTCTTATACACAAACTGAGCCATTATAATGACACTAGCAGGGTCGGACTGGTCTTACACACAAACTGAGTCATTATAAAAGTTTGTAGATAGTTAAAATGCACACACGCACCTGGTAGCTCTTCAATATCCCGTTGTGGGAGCCCGACGGTGGAGGTTTCCACTTGAGATAAACAGCCGAAACGTTCATGAGCACGGCTTCTATTTGAGAAGGAGGCTCCGATGGAGCTGCAAGATGGACAACAAAGTAACGGTTGATTTGATATAGTCCACTTTACAACTCTCAATCATTTACAGGAAATATCAGAACATAGATCTGGTTACAAATAAAATATGTTTTCTGAAGGCCTTTTTTTAAAAAAAAAAATTCGGTTAAAACTGTTTTAATTTGCAGACTGAAAGTGACGTGACGTGTCTGAGACGAGGACAGGAAATTAAATTACTTCAAGAAAAGGTCGCCGGGGCATTACAAACAGAGGGGAAGGTAACTGAGAAAAATAACAAAAATGTACGACACGTAGAAACTTTGGTCAGAATTAGTCAGTAGAAACTTTGGTCAGCACCGGTCAGTAGAAACTTTGGTCAGCACCGGTCAGTAGAAACTTTGGTCAGCACCAGTCAGTAGAAACTTTGGTCAGCACCAGTCAGTAGAAACTTTGGTCAGCACCGGTCAGTAGAGACTTTGGTCAGCACCAGTCAGTAGAAACTTTGGTCAGCACCAGTCAGTAGAATCTTTGGTCAGCAACAGTCAGTAGAATCTTTGGTCAGCAACAGTCAGTAGAAACTTTGGTCAGCACCGGTCAGTAGAAACTTTGGTCAGCACCAGTCAGTAGAAACTTTGGTCAGCACTGGTCAGTACAGTGGGTGTGATACAACAGTGGGAAGTTGGTTGTAAAGAACGACCAGAGGATTCTACATACTTTGAAGGAGTTAAAGGACTAACAAGGGCTTCTCTTTCTGCCCACAGCTCTATTTGGTGGGCAGTATTATCAAAAACCTATGTCTCTGAAACAAGGTCACTCCCGAGCTTCTCTTTCTGCCCACAGCTCTGTTTGGTGGGCAGTATTATAAAAACCTATGTCTCTGAAACAAGGTCACTCCCGAGCTTCTCTTTCTGCCCACAGCTCTGTTTGGTGGGCAGTATTATAAAAACCTATGTCTCTGAAACAAGGTCACTCCCAACCTCCTGACGATACCCACCACCCTCGTGCGTCCGGGCCATCCTGGAGTTGGAGGGCCGTCCGTCCACCTCTTTGTAGAAGGGGATCACGAAGAACTCGTACCGGGTGAAGACTGACAGTCCGGCCACCTGGAACCCCGAGGCGTCCCCCGCATGCAGCACAGTCTGCATGGTGTAGGTCTCCGGGGACCGGCTGCCGTCCAACGGCCGGTAGTAGATGTAGAAACCTTCCACGTACTCGGAGTCGTACATCTGGGACAGGCACGGGGCAACTCAGAGTAACTCACAGGGCAACTCACAGGGCAACTCAAAGGACAACTAACAGGGCAATTCACAGGGCAACTCACATGGCAACTCACATGGCAACTCACAGATCAACTCACAGATCAACTCACAGGGCAACTCACATGTCAACTCACAGGGCAACTCACAGGGCAACTCACATGTCAACTCACATGTCAACTCACATGTCAACTCACAGGGCAACTAACAGGGCAACTAACAGGGCAACTCACAGGGCAACTCACAGAAAAACTCACATAAAAACTCACAGGGCAACTCACAGGGCAACTCACATGTCAACTCACAGGGCAACTCACATGTCAACTCACATGTCAACTCACAGGGCAACTCACATGTCAACTCACATGTCAACTCACAGGGCAACTCACAGGGCAACTCACAGGGCAACTCACATGGCAACTCACATGGCAACTCACAGGGCAACTCACAGGGCAACTCACAGGGCAACTCACAGAGAAACTCACAGAGCAACTATTGGGATTGTAAGATAAAATAAAACTCGACATTTTGACGTTTCATAAATGTTGGTTTTCACGAGACCATCTGTTTGTCAGCCTAGAGCCCAAACCATTTTAATGAGGTGCTTTCTAAATTAAGTAGATATCTAACGATACAATTAAGGATCGTTTAATGAAGGACAAATAGATTTTTGTCGAAATCCGCTCTTAGCGATTTTGATTAAATTTCACATCCAGACACTGTTTCAGATATGAAATAACTCATCATGGTAAATTATTATTATTATTATTATTATTATTATTATTATTATTATTATTATTATTATTATTAGCACCGCGTCTTACTACCCGTTCGGGTTATACGCACTTACGCTAATGTGCAATGGTAGGGTGATTGTGAGATGAAATGGAGGACCTACAGTTTAACGTGGGATCCGAACCACGGTGGAGGCCTGGTATTCCTCACATTCACAAGTTGTGATTAATACACGTCTTGTCAGAGTGAAGGAAGGGTTTGGCAATCAGATAAATCTGTGCCGGGACGAGGATTGAACCCGGACCCTCAGCATAGAAGTCTGACACCTTACCCCTAGACCACCAGGTCACCTATCATGGTAAAGTTATGGTACTATTTAAAATTAAAAACTTTTATTTGAAATGTATTTTTATAAGACCAATACTTTCCGAGATATTGGCAAATATATATATTTTTGTGGAGGTCTTTTAAAATGTGGAATTGATTGTTATGGTCTGTAACAGTGTATATTATTTCATTCGTGCTCTTTAGTGAATGTCTCTATTTTAAGATAAAAGAAAGCGAGGGTTATTTTCCTCGAGGGTCGACCATAGCTCACCTCCCACGTGAGCTTGACGGCCGTCGTGCTGACAGGTTGAGCGTCTGTCAGCTCCACTACGTGGTCCACCATGAGACCATGCCTCGCCTCGGCCAGATGACCGTCCTCCACCAGGACACTGACGGGGTCTGAGGGGACACTCGGCGGGGAGAGCCCGTGGGAGTTCTCAGCCCTCACCAGGAAGACGTAGGTCACAGAGGGGGTCAGATGGTACTGAGTGTAGGAGGGACCTTGCACCCTTCTGGCAACCACCACCCAACCGGCCGAGCCTTGGGTGCCGGACTCTCGACCAAACACCTCTACCTGCAACAGTCAGCCCTCGAACCCTGACCGGTACTGAAATGGTGGTATTATCTCCTTCGTGAGTTCATTGAGTAGGATGAATATATCCGTCATGAGCGTGGCGGCAGTAGATGAGAAACTTTAAATGAAGATAAAAAGTTGTAATTAAATTCCAGGAAGCCCTAAACTGATATTCAAAAAATGTTGATATCACCACGTGAAGAGAATTACACTATTTGTTTCTACTGGAGAAATATTTGATTTATTTTGACGAAAAAAAGTTTGCTATAAAAAAAAATACAAAACTACAGCCATTGACTCGCGTTATTGACTTAAAGGAGAACTTAGAGCAATTCAGATTTAGTGATCTTAGAGGTAATAATACTCTCTCTCTCTAAGGATGGAATAAGATTCTTGGCTGAACTCATCTGGGCAAAGGAGTGTTCACCTGTATTTTCTAAGGGGTAATGTGTCTGACCTGGTATCCTAGGAGAGAAGAGGACCCGATCTTGTTGTTCCTCGTCCAAGAGATGGTGACGCTGG
The DNA here is from genome assembly GCA_033556935.1 of Timema podura. Classification (NCBI taxonomy): domain Eukaryota; kingdom Metazoa; phylum Arthropoda; class Insecta; order Phasmatodea; family Timematidae; genus Timema; species Timema podura. The sequence continues at coordinate 2,672,875 of JAVRXN010000006.1, read as the reverse complement.
ACTCGGTCTTGTTGACGATGTGTGGGCGGCTGGGCGGTCCGGGGAAGGTGGTGGGCTCTGGCGCCCGGAAGAAGTGGATGTTGGGGTTGGTGGGCGGCTCAATGCGCAGGGAGGCGCTCCACGTCGACTTGCCGCTTCTAGAAGACGCCACGCACGTGTAGACGCCTCCGTCGCGTTTCTCCAGATCTGACAGAGCGAGAACACGACATGAGGTCAGTGGGAGGTGTGTCGTCAAATTGAAATAATAGTAATATGTCCGATATCTCAATAACGAGCATATTATCTTGTGGATCCACCGAGTGAAGACACCAGCACTCCCTTCAGGGAAGTCGTCACACCTTCTAAAGACACCGGTACTACTTCTAGAGCTCTTTAAAGATATCTAAATCAAAAGGAACAAACGATAGCAAATGGGCACTCAAAAACTATTCCTTCCGAAACATCTTCTCAGGGATTCAATCCAGTATCAAATGGGGTAAAGTAAAATGGCAATCACATGGGCAGGATTGCAACATTCTGATAATTTCATCGACGAGGGAGGGGGGATGAACCACCAGAGTAAAGATGGAGGGAAAGGTGTCACAATACTCTCTCTTCTCTCTCTCACAACTCACCGTTGATGTGGAGCGTCCCTGCCAGCGAGATATTGACGGTGGGTCCGGGCAGCACGGGGATCCCGTCTCTGTACCACGTGATGACGGGCGCCGGGACGCCCGTTGCTCTGCACGGCAGCACCGCCACGGACTTGACAGGGAGGGTTTGGTTGGTGGGGCCCAGGGTGATGACCGGTGGGGGCTGATCCTCGGGAGAGGTGACCCTAAGACGGGCCTCGACCATGACGGACCCAGCTGGGTTCACCCCGGAGCACACGACCACAAGCCCGGAGTCGTTCCGGGTGACTGACTGGAATACACAGGAGCACAGTATGTCGACACGTGTGTGACGGGACTAGAGATACAGAACACCAGTACCTGCACGTCCACATGTGAGGTACGTCAAGTAGAGCCCACGGAACACCAGTACCTGCACGTCCACATGTGGGTACGTCAGTCAAGTAGAGCCCACGGAACACCAGTACCTGCACGTCCACATGTGGAGTACGTCAGTCAAGTAGAGCCCGTGTGTATCAAGCGGGTGACTTCCTTATCCTCACCACTTAGATTAAGGCCTCAATAACTTTCGGGACGAATATACTTTTATGTATTCGCGATATTTATCTTGCACTTTCTGACCCAACTGAATATACGTATCAGTGAATAGTCTTAATTCAAAACAAGATACAACATTCAATCCTTAAAATGGGTTTGATAGGAACAAGAGCTTAGGGCAGTGGTTTTTTGGAATATTTATAGCAAAATATATGGTAAAAATAACATGCTCCAGTATAAACATAGAGGTTAGTTTTCTTCACACGGTGATATCAACGGTTGTTGAATATCTGTCATAAGTATTGAATGAGAAACTTTTAAAACGAAGAGGAAAAGTTGTCGTTAAATTCCAGGACATCCTCGACAGATATCCAACAACTGTTGATATCAAGCTGTGAACACAAATAAACTATTTATTTCTACTGCTTTTGGCAAAAAACAACAACAAAAAACTGCCAAAACCACTGACCTTTTCTAGCGGTTTCTACCCTCCCACCTTACTTCATCGCTCTGAAAAAGAGGTAAGGGGTGTTACGATTTAACCGCTGATGAATGTTTCATCCCCTTCAAGAATCGAGGCCAGTACCCTCGGTCCACAATGCTGTCTGCTCTTGGTCACCAGTACCTGTATGGCGAGGAGTATCCTGCCGTCCTGAGATGATGACGCCGTGAGGCGGCCCGTCGTGGCGCCGGGGAACAGGAGGGACCGGTTCCCCTGCACCGACCAGAACACGGACGGCCGGGGGTTTCCCGACACGCCGCACTCGAACACGGCGTCCTGACCCACCTCCACGTCGGCGTCAACAGGGTGGACCACTACGGCGGGAGGAGCTGAGAACCGACAGACACGTCCAGGAGTTAGCTACGTCAGTAGGTCCCAGGTGCTAGTATCTGGAGCTAAGTGTCAGTACTAACAAAAACACGTCAGTAGGTCCCAGCAAACCAGGGAACAGTTCCCACTCCCTGTATATAATACCCCAACTCACAGTGTACGGTAAGCGTGGCCGACGCCCGCACGACGCCGACGCCGTTGTCTGCCTCACAGCTGTACTCCCCCTCGTCCTCGGCCACCACTCTCTCGACGCGAAGGCTGCGGTCGTCCAGGACATGCACCCGGCCTAGAGGCATGGCGCCGCCCCCCGCGGTCCGCCTCCACAGCACGTCCGGGGGCGGGTCTCCTCCTGCCTCGCACTGGAACTGGACGCTGCCCCCGACCAGCGCCACCGCGTCTTGCGGCCGCGGGACAGATAGGGCTTCACTGCGGGCAGAGTTAGAGGAGAGGATCGAAACAAGTACCCTCGAAGTAATCACCACAAGCGACCTTCAACTGGTCGCCCTAATGAACAGGATGAGAAAGGTGAATAGTGCCCTCGGCTTGAGATGATTCCACCGCCGAATTATCACCCGTTCAAGTTGTCTTCAACTTACAAACTAATCAAAGGATCCAAGAAGAAATGGGTGAACATTAAAGAAAAAATTCACCAGCATTTTCCCAGTAAGAACCCCTCATGGAAATATTGATCATTCCTTCCGTCAAGAATTGAACCCCAGCCTCCTGGCTCGAAGACTGAAGGGCAAACACCAAACATGTGAGGACTTTCACAATCCATCCCAGAAATTTTTAAAAATCTAAACTAAAATAAATAATTTATTTGAAGAACTTATAGTGAATTCTCAAAATCAAAATTTTCCACCCAATCGAGACCAGGTTTTTGATCCAACCCAATCTCTCATTATGGGTAATTCGTCATCTTGACCTTTTAACGAACCTGCTCACATCCAGTTCTCCCCTCTTTATTCGTCTCTCTCTCTCTCTCGACCACTTCTTTTTTTTATTACTCTTAATTCCATTTTGGTATCGCTCTGGACTCTTTCTCTACTAGTTTACAACTTTTTCTCTTTTCTTATTAACACTTGGAACTGTCTACCGGCCAATTTCCGCTGCCGTTATCTTCATTTAGCGCCCTTTGTTACCATAGCAACAGGAAGCTCTGACAAGCGAATGTATGACATCATATTTACTGATTCGGTGCCACACACACGCACACACGCACACACGCACACACACACACACACACACACACACACACGAGTCACGACTATTAATCCCTACGTACTATCCAGCCTTGTTCTCGCTGTTAACAAGCACATTTTAAAATAATCAAACCGGTACATATCCGCTATAAAACATTAACTGAATTAATAATTTACTCCATTTGACGCTCTATTTTCACTTGTTCTTGTTTTGTAGCTGTTGCTCCATTTCCAAAATAAAGTACTGCATAGTAAAGATTTAAAAAAATAATTTATTTCTCGTTTAATTTTGACTGTCCCCTTATAATTACTGTGTTCCTATTTTACATCGCAATCAGAAAATGGGCAGATTCTATTAAAACAAAGTTAAATGTTCTGTGTGAAAAAAAAATAGGCAAACCCATACTGAAAATTATTTACACTCAGATTCCGTATTAACGTTTTTTTTTCCTTCATCCGGCCCGCAATGCCGCCACTTTGGGCTGGACAGTCGCGACTCTAGTGTGTATATGAATAACCTGGGTTATAAAATATTATAAATATTAATACCACAGCAACACTACTATATAATTATTATTGAATAGTATAGATAATACGATCACTGATGCCATAATAATACATCATATCCCATATTTATTGCTACAGTTATCCCACCTCTGACACCAATGCAATACAAAATATCTTAATTTAAAATATCTTAATTTTTATCCTGATGCGAGATAGTATACTGTATATACATATATATCAACCACTATATATGTATATGCAGGGGTTGATTTCTAAAATCTTAGGTACCGGAATGCACTCCTAGATTTTTTTAAAATTTAAGCTTCAAAAGACGTGTTTTTAAGCCATTATTTTCTTCTAAAAACAAAGAATTTTTTAAAAATTTATCATAATGTGATTGTGTTTGAATGTTTTTCAACTAAATTTAATGCAAATGCACGGAAGGGGGAGAGTTAAGATAAGTCATAGGAATTAGCGCCACCAGACATCGACTTTCATCCACCCATAAACTCCCCCAAAACTCTCAAGGTCACTTCTCTGCCACTGATACACCTTGTGATGAGAGAAAACAAGACTGCGTGTTAGGGTTAGGGAACTTATCTGTCATTGTTGGGCACATAAACTATTAAGAATTAAATAGCCAAAGCTATTATTTATGCTTTTGTCACTAAAAGCATAAATAATAGCTTTGGCTATTTAATTCTTAGTATATAATCCCTTACAATTATAATAATTGTACAAATGGCAGCATTAAGCCAACTACCGAGTCGCAGATGGCTGCGTTATCTGATAGCTCGTTATATTAATATAATCACATATTTGTAGCCGACGATTTTCGCTAAGTCCATCATAGACTCTGCCTTAAAATATGAGTGAAGAATGACCCTGGGCAAGGGACGAATCCTGGATAGCTCAGTGGTTAGAGTATTGGCGTACTAAGCCAGAGGTCCCGGGTTCGATTCCCGTGTCCAGGTGTCATTTTTCAATTTTCAGAATACATAAACTATTGTCAACCTAAGTAGCTAATTTTTAAATAAAACACCGCGCTTATGTATGTAATTGATTTGATAATCACGTCTTTCTAAAGAGATTTTTTCCCCTGAATTTCGTGTTTGCCTTAATAGAGCTACCGGAACGCCGCGTTCCGTCAGAAGTTAAGCACTGTATAAACGTATAATGAATATTTGAATGGACTGGTTCGAAATCAGTATAAAGCTTAGGGACTCTCTTATCTTACCATGCACTTTTAGCAAAGCGACGCTCGACTCTCTGACGCCGACCGTGTTCTTGGCGACGCACTGATATTTGCCGTCGTCGCTCTGACGGACATCTTGGATCACAAGGTTACCGCCGTCCACTATTCGTATCCTGCAACAATCGCGAGAAAAGTCTGAAACTATATTCTAGCCGAGTGAATATTCGGTCGGACATGTGTAGTTTCCGTGATAAAGTGTTCAGGAAGAGATTATTCATCCATTTTATGTGAAGAATACATTAATTGTTCTACAGGATGTTAATTAGAGAATGGTCTTAACTTCATTCCATGATCTCTACAGTTGTTTCTGGTGACAGCATTATGTAATGAACTCTTTCAATAAAAGTCATCCTATGACAAACATTCTCTGAACGGATTTTGAGCTGTAGAGGCTAAACAACTTTCATTATAAATAATGAAGACTTATCTATTTATTTATAAGTTTGTTTTGGTAGTTTTTCAAATACTAACGTACTAGTTAGGGTAGGGATGTAGTGAACGCAGAGAAAAAAAGATTGTGTTTGTGCAGTTTTTATAGAAAACCTTCTTTTGGTCAAAATAAATAAAAATATTGCTTCTACATAAACATAAGTGTTTAATTTTCTTCGCAAGGTGATATCAACAGTTGTTGAATATCTGTCAAAGGTGTCCTTGAAATTTCATGACAACTTTTTTTATTAGTTTAAAAAGTTTTTTATCTAATGCCACTATGCTTATATTCAACAAATTTTGATATCAACATGTGAAGAAAATTATTAAACTCTAAGTTTATACTGAAGAATTATTATTTGATTTGTTTTGACCAAAAAAAGGTTTTGCTATAAACACTGCAAAACACTCTTTTTTTCTTGGATTCTCTACAGACCCACCTTAAAGTAGCTCAATCATTACATTGGTGCTAGTGACCTTATTGTGTCCATGCGCCTTATAGATATAATTAATAATAACAAAATAACGGCTCAATCACTGTAGCTATTATATATTTAGCACATACATACAACCTATAAAAATATTGGACTCAAAAAATCACAATAAAAGGAATCCATTGGGAACCATTAATGGTCGCTGAACCAGTTTAATCGTCGAATGTCTCCGAGATCTCACAGCAAGATTAAAGAGTAACGTTTGATCCCTGGCTCAGCTCGGAGTACCTTTTAGAAGCATCGACGTCCAAAGTCTCTCCGTTCTTCCGCCAGAAGACGGTGGGCTCGGGGTGGCCCTTGGGTGGCCCACATTCCATCATCACCGTCTCGCCTAAGGCCACCCGCGTGTTTTTGGGCTCGGCGCGGAACTCGTCCCTCAACACTGCAACAAATAGAGTCACCGGGGATAGAAATATATAATCAACATTAGTATTATTAGTGTTCTGTCTTTCGACTTTCCTTTTGTCAGTGAATTAAGACCACCAATGCACCCTGTCCTTTGCCTCCTCTCTCAGCTCTCACTGAAATCAATTAAATATTACTTAATACAGACATAGCTACCAATGCCGTCATATTAATAATACATGTTCCAGAATTATAAACACTTGTTTAAAATATCCACCTTGACACCAATGCAATACAAAATATCCCACCTCTGACACCAATGCAATACAAAAATATCCCACCTCTGACACCATTGCAATACAAAATATCCCACCTCTGACACCATTGCAATACAAAATATCCCACCTCTGAACACCATTCCCCCCAAACACAAAAATATCCCACCTCTAACCACCATTTGCAATTACAAAATATCCCCCCTCTGACACCAATGTAATACTCCAACATTTATCACTGCACCAGTAAATCCAGCACCATTAATACCACCTGATTAACCCCAACATTGCCAACATTGCCACACATAAATAATACCGATATTGTCTTAAATACATAACACCAGTTCCTTGGAGGATCGACTTTGGTCTTATTACTAGCGCAGTGTATTTATTTAACTAGGTAACCATAATATGGTTAGTTTAATGAAAGATTCTGAGCCCACCCTATAAACAAATACCGACATAATTAATGTGGTCTATTTCTAAAATTACAATTATTGTTATGGCTGTTCATTAAAATTTTTAAAAACAATGTGTCGTTTGTATGGGAAGGTTTCAGTAAACAAAGTAGTAAAAGATTATCAATTAAATTTTCCTTGTTATTTTTGGTAAACAATTTAAAATCTACCAACTACACAAATGGTTACGATATATTCAAATTCTATCTTTGGAAACTCGCCAATATTTTTTTCTTAACAGAATGTCCTGGAGAGTCTTACGTCGAGTTTGATGTCTGGAACTCGCATTACACCAGGTGTAGATAATATAGTAGTAGATTATTGACCCTGCCGTTGTACAACCCATAGTAACGATATTCGATAGGGACTACATTCTGATGCTCAATCAACCATTAATTTTGTTCATAAAATTAAAACAGTATTTTTACGGATTTCCTGGATGGAAAGTAAGACTAATGCACATGAAATTATGATTTGAATAGTATTTTGTTTATCTTAGCCACGTTTATTCAAGATATTTACAGGGGAGGCAAATCTAAAGAAAGACACTTTAATATATGGCACAGAAGGTTAAAAGAAAGATGATTTGTTGAGTAAGGTTCTTACCCCCCCCTTTTTTACGAGAGATACCAACACGTCAGTTCTCCGAAACAAACGACCCTAAAAAGAAGAAAAAAGAAAGAAAAACTCCTTCAAGACCACTGAGAATTCTATTACTTTGTAAAGCAGCATCTTAACTAACCCCCCCTCTCTCCCCTCCACTAAGTTAGCGAGAGAACCCTGAGCTCTTTGTCTTCAGATCAAGTCCTTGAAACTCCAGACACCTGCGATTTATTCTCGTCTCAGTCTGTATCCCCCCTCCTCCCCTCTTTCTTATAGTATTACTTCTTCGCTCATTTTTTATTTGCGGTGTCGTCTCCCTCCCGTCTTTCTCTCTCTCCTTCTGTTTGTTTTCACACACATTTGTTTCCCGTTCCTTATTCCCGAGCCTCTCATCTTTCACTGGGAACCTCCAAACATATGATTAGTTCTCAGAGTTATACCTCCTCGCTTGTTCTTTCGTCCTGATACCTAGTGGCGAGGACAGGATGATGGGAGTCGGAGAGAAGAAATAAATGTAGCCGCGAATTATTATTTATATATTTATCAATAAAGAGATAAAAAAAATCGTGCAGTATAAAATACTCATAGACTAATAATAAAATATACAACCATCGGGACCTACACGCTAGAGTTCAATTTCATAGAAAATTCCTTTAAAAAAATACAAACTTTTTTTGCAGACAAACTTGATAGCACTTTAATATATTGTAAGTGTTATTTCATAGGTATTGATAGTATCCATAAAAAATTAAAGTTGCAGATACCATAACTTGACGTATTAATACGTGAAAGTAGATCTAGTAACTTATCTAGCTGTCAAATAAGCCTCTTCCAATTAAAAATGGACGGTATCCAACCCGCAACACTTTGTCTTTACTGACGTCACACTGTAAATTACGTGATGAAACGGTTATTTTGTACTGCTGCGCGCTAGGAATGAATAAACTACATTTAAAAATAACAATATACTAATATTATGGTACAGCATTCTTCTTTTAAGTTAACTACAATGGCCGGATAGTTATCTAAGATGATAGATAGAGTTAAATAACTAAAATATGTTACGATTTAGTAATGTAATAATTAAGTCATCGCCATGGTTCACGGCTTGAATCTGTGTCCTCAATTTACCATGAAACGTAGAAATATTACCTTTTTGTTCCAAAATGGCATAGCTTATAGGATAGAGCCATTGTATCTGAAGTATGGGTTGTATAGTTGTACCTTGACTTTCCTAGTTCTACCTCCGAGATGTATAGTTGGACCTTGACTTTCCTAGTTCTACCTCCGAGATGTATAGTTGTACCTTGAATTTCCTAGTTCTCCCTCCGAGATGTATAGTTGGACCTTGACTTTCCTAGTTCTACCTCCGAGATGTATAGTTGTACCTTGACTTTCCTAGTTCTACCTCCGAGATGTATAGTTGTACCTTGACTTTCCTAGTTCTACCTCCGAGATGTATAGTTGTACCATGAATTGTACTATTTTATCCTCTGAACTGTATAGATGTACCTTGACTTTTACTAGTTTATCCTCTGGACTGTATAAATGTACCTTGACTTTTACTAGTTTATCCTCTGGACTGTATAAATGTACCTTGACTTTTATTAGTTTATCCTCTAAGCTGTATAGATGTTACTTGACTTTTACTAGTTTCTCCTCTAAGTCGTATAGACGGACCATGACTGCGCCACGAAGGGTCTTTTTGTAGACACATCAATATCATAATAACCTCCCCCGTTGACCGATCCTGTGTCCCTAGGGAGTGGAGGGGGGATCCACTTGTTTTCTGCTCGGCCGGACCACGACAATGGACCCCGGGATTACGGGAAGGAGGTTGAAAGGAACTGAGGAAGAAATAAACAAACAAAAGGACATCAGCTTAAAGAAACTGGTCCATTGCGTCTTTTTTTGTTCAGTTTTCCCTTGCTTAGGACATCTTGTCTTATTTAATGGTGGTCGTTTCTCTATCTTGTTTGCTTTGTTGGGAAGGCCCAAGTAGAAGGGATTTATCGATCATTCGCGATCACTGGGATGATTTATTTATAAGGAAGATCTTATGAAGCCCAAATCCCAGATCATGTCCATTCACCGGGGGGGGGGGGGGGGGGAAATAATAATTCATCGGCCGAACTAAAGAGTAAATTTACAGATTACATTCGTAAACGAATCAGTCAAAAGTGTCCACACCTGACTAAATAGGCAAATAACTTAACCTAAGACAACAAAACTAGCATCAGGAATTGTCTGTATCAGACCTTCACCTTCTGGTTCCAGCCCTTGAGTGTCCGAGCTATTAGGAGTTCACTAATTGCGGTTCGAGGACAACAGTCAACACCCCTCCATTAGTTTCTCAGGGTCCGACACGTCTCTTATCCTTTCCTTATCACCTATTTCTTCTCCTTAGTTCCTTCTATTTCTTTTGCCTTTTCTTTTATTCTCCTTCCTTTTCTTTTCTCTTGTTTTTCCTCATACTACTCCTCCCTTCTATAGCATCTCCTTTTCTTCCATATACTTATGTTTCCATTCCTTCTCTTCCCTTCACACCTTCCTTTGCTTCCCTCTCATTCTATTATTTATCATCCTCCCTCCCTTCTAGTTTTCCCCAAAGAACATCTCCCGAGGAAAGGGACATCTTCCCAACAAGACGAAGATCGATCTCAGGCTCCGGTATCGTTTAGTACCGACAGTTTTACGGTGTATTCCTGTCCCGGTGGGCTGGACGTGACCTCTCATTGAGGTAGCAGGTCATTCCTGACGAGTCTTGGACAGTAACTGAACACACTATTCTATGACAGCGATACTGAACACACTATTCTATGACAGCGATACTGAACATTGTCTGATATAACAGCAATGAGCCCAGTAACTGATCCACAATTTGTAGCTTGGACGCTAACATATTGACCCAAATAGTGCCAGCAGGCCGATATATCAGCCCCAACTTTTAGAGAATCATATTATATTCATATATAAATATGTTAACTTTCCAGACTATACTCTAAGAATAAATAACCTCTGTTGCAAAATACAAGATTAATTGGTTATTTTTTAAGTGCATTCCGCTTTCCTTGAGAGGCTACACTATGATCCTATCTTATAAGCTACACCATAGTGGAACCAAGCAATGTAGCAGTCTTACCTTGTCTGATTACACTATGACCCTATCTTATAAGCTACACCATAGTGGTACCAAGCAAGGTAGCAGTCTTACCTTGACTGATTACACTATGACCCTATCTTACAAGCTACACCATAGTGGAACCAACCAAGGTAGCAGTCTTACCTTGACTGATTGCACTATGACCCTATCTTATAAACTACACCATAGTGGAACCAAGCAAGGTAGCAGTCTTACCTTGACTGATTACACTATGACCCTATCTTATAAGCTACACCATAGTGGTACCAAGCAAGGTAGCAGTCTTACCTTGACTGATTACACTATGACCCTATCTTATAAGCTACGCCATAGTGGAACCAAGCAAGGTAGCAGTCTTACTTTGACTGTTTACACAATGGTAGAACCAATCAAGGTAATCCTAATTACCTTTCAGGGTATTCAGAGTTTCACATGAATAATAAATGTGCTGTAAATATTTTTTTTTCTCAGGCAAGATTGTGTTATTTTCTAAACAAAGTTTTCCTACCAGTACTGTATTGCTAAGCTATTTTGTATGCTTTGTTTGATAGTTTAACAAACTAAAATGTAAGGAAATATAGAATATAGTAAGTTTTATAACTCGCTTAACCTTTCAGTTCTAATGCTCAACGCAGCTTAATATCATTCAAAATTATAAATCACATTATACTATTTTCCTTAAAGTTCTTATTAAAACGTGGAGGTTAATTCATTCGGAACAGTTAGTGTCAAGAATTTATGAACGTTTTTGTACTTTATACTAATGAAACGTGCATTTGATTAGTTGCGGGCTAATACGACCATTTACATTCTGGAGCCACTTCTAGGAATATATTGGATGGCCTCTGGCTTGAAACTTAAACTGGAGAAGTTCCAGTACTGGCCGACAAAATATATCTCTTTAAATATATCTAAGTTATATACGGAGTGCTCGGAAACTCATAGCAGAAACCGCAAATATAGTTTTTTGAACAAAAAATAGTCCAAAATATTTATACACGTACATAGGGGAAACCTCTGCTAATACCATTAAATTGTGTTCAAATTTTCGGTGTACAGCGACGGGAGAGCAAAGCGGTTCAAGCATGCGTATATAACAGGTTGCTTAGGTGTTAGGCGCGCGGCACTGCACATGTAATAATGGCAAGCACTTTCTACTATGTATGACCGTTAATATTGACCCTCAGAACGTATTCGCATTTCTAGATGGACTGGTGTGTTGTTAACTATTAATTGTGGTATGTTCTGCTGCCGTGCTTCAAGATGTCGAGGTGTGCAGTGCCGCGCGCCTAACTGCTATGCAACCTGTTGTACACGCTTGCTTGAACAGCTATGCTCTCCCGGCGCTGTACACCGAAAATTTGAACACAATATACTGATATTATCATAATTTTCCAGATGCAGGTGTACAGGGATTTTGTATTACTTTTGGTTCAAACAAACTATACGTGCAGTTTAGGCTACGAGTTTCCAAACATCCTTTCAGGGGTCACAACAAATCACTATTTCAACTAAAAGTAATTCTTTTTTAGGCTTAGTAACCAAAAGTCACTTTTTTAGTCAATTTTATCAAAAGTCAGCAAGAATAACATATAATATATACCTCAGTTTTAGCTTATGTGGTTCTGACTGACAGCTCACAGCTGACTTCTGACGGCTTTGAAAAGCTACCAGACCAAATTATGTATCCCTACGCCGAACCATATGATCTGCAAAAAGCATGTCTTTAGCAGTTGTCACTTCTGACAGTCAAAATTTAGGTATATACCTAAATGTTGACTGTCAGAAGTCAGCTGTGAACTGTCAGTCAGCACCACATAAGCTAAACTGAGGTATAGTTACTTATTTATTGGAGGTGGAAGCTAATTTGAATGGATGTCCACCACAGTGTTTAGCGTTGGAGGGGCTAACACTTGTGTCTTAGGCACAGTCTTACCATAGACCAGGGGTCCCCAAATTACGGCCTGCAAGCCAAATCCGGCCCGCGGACGCTTTGACAAAATAAAAATAACGATAAAAATAATTTCAATTGTGAATACTGAAATGCTGGTGCTGCTGAATGAAGTTCACAAAATACCAACATACCATCATAATGCGGCCGGTGGCAGTATTAGAAATGTGTAATCAAAACAGACATACTGTGGTGTACTGACCTGGCGGCGTTTCATTAAGTATCTTTTGAGTGGGGGCGCTGATGAACACTAACTATTTGGGAAGGGAGGGTGTAATTATGTTGGCTGCGCAGCTTAACTTTCTAAAGAAATCACCGCCCTTAGTGCGTATTGGTGATTGTCATTGGATACAACAGCGGCCTCTGACCCCACAGGCCCCTCGTTCGATCCGGCCTACCTAGCTCTTTCGATATTCTAATGTGGCCCTCCGTTCAATAAGTTTGGGAACCTCTGTCATAGACTATGCCAAAGACACAAATAAGAGTAAACTATCTTCACAATATCTATAGACATTATTAACTTAATGTGACTATTTTGTTTCAGATTAATTTAGCTAAAATGGGAAAATGTCATTTTGGGGATGAGTGGTTACAAAAGACTGATGATAAGGGATATTTGACTTCAAAATGGGCTGGAGAAAAAAAGTTATTCTGACCGGTGGTGTGTGCTCTGTGAGGTTTGTGTGAAAACAGAAAAGGGATTTAAAGCACTCACACAACATTACAAAGGAAAGAAACACTCAATATGTAAATATCAAACACAATCCTGCTCAGTTGAAGTTAGTAGCTGAAAATGTTCCATTGCTGACTCCATCAATTGGTCAAATAGTAGCATCATCATCAACTTCAGGAAAAACCACATTTTCACCAACTTCAAGCCAAACTTCATCATCTGTAGCAACTTCAGTAAGTTCAATGATGTGTCTGTATAATGTCAGAGATGCAATCTCCAAAGTAGAGCTCATATGGACTTTGTCAACTGTGGCAAACAAATTTCTGCTTTATCATGCAAAAATATTGTTTCTACATTTCAAACTATGTTCCCGGGTTTTCTTTATCTCCGACCAAATTATCTTATTTGATAAGCAATGCACCATTTCCCTATTTTAGAGACCTGATGTTGTCTGAAGCAAAAGTGGTTTTTTTTCCTGTTCAATTTGATGAAACCACAAATAATAAAGGCAAAAAGGAGTTTCAGATAGCACTCACATATTGGTCTACGTGTAGAGAAGAAATAATTACTCTACATCTGGAGACACTTTTTATTGGAAGTGCAACTGCTAGTGTTTTGAGTTCTTCAGTTTTGAAAGCCTTAAAAAAATATTTCCTTAGCCTTAACAATCTTGTTATGGTTGGGAGTGATGGACAAAATGTGAACCAAAAAGTTTTCCGCAGTTAGAGGAAAAGGTTTACAGTGGGAACATGTAACTTGCATATTGTAAACAATTCATTCTTAAAAGGCTTAGAGGCTTTTGGAACTTATATTTCTGCTTTGTTTATTGCTCTTTATTATTATTTTCATGGCTGGCCTTCTCGCCTTGATGATTTTGGTAAAATACAAACTTGAAAGGTGTTCCAATGCACACTCTCATGAAACATGTTCACTCGCGTTGGTTTACACTTGAACCGGCTGTGGAACTACTTCTTGAACAATGGCTAGTCATTAGATATTACTTTATGGAGTCTGCACCTCGTCAAAAGACAAATGTCTCGTCTTCATTTAAGAAAATAGTTTCATTTCTAAAGAAATAATCAATTAAAACTGAAATGTTGTTTATTATTTCCAGTGATCAATTATTTCAAAAATTTCTTTGTCTCTTCCAAATAAAGGAACCACAGGTGCTTATTTTGCAAAGTGAAATAGAAACATTGCTTTTAACTATAATGGGGCGTGTTTGTAAAAAGGAAGTCATTGAACCTGTGGTTCAAGGAAAAATCTTGTTTGAGAATGCCTTTGACAAGTGTAATTTTATTATCAGTAGAGAATAAACTGTCAAAATGATCGTAAAGAGACAGAGTGGAATTCCAGGCAAATGTAAGTAAGTAAGCAATTTGTAGCATTTGGTAGCTACATTATTAAGAAGTTAGATCCAATGCTTACACATTTTACCTGCCTGCAGCCCTCAAAATTAAAATCAGGAAGATAGTTATCAAGGACATACTTGAACCTGCAAAGGTTTTGCCAGACGACACAAATGCAGATATTTTACTGGATGAGTGTAAATTACTTCAGACTGAAAATATGCTAACTCCCCAAACTGATTTGAGAATAGATCACTAATGGCTTAACTTCTTCAAGCTAAGAAATTCTCTCGGAAGTGAGAAATACCCAGTTTTGCAGTACTTTGTGAAAATGTGTGTCACATGGCAGTGCAAGTTTTGAAAGGGGTTTTTCTTTGTCAGCTGGGATTTTGACTGAAGAAAGAGCAAATATGAGTGAAAGAATGTTATAAATGCTAGGCTCAATGCTAAGGATGGATTAAACTGTTTTGATAACAATCCTGCTCTTGTTCCAATCACTAGGAATCTTCTTATACTGCTCTCAAGAGGTACAAGGAGTACTGTATGGAGAGGAAAAGAAAGAACGAAGAAGAATTTTAAAAGATAGAAGGAGATCGAAAATGAACTGCAGCAGAAATTGAGGGAAAAGAATCAATAAAAAACAAAAACTGGATATTAATACACTTAAAGAGGAGTTAAACAGTGCACACAAATAGGCTAATAGGAAAAAAGGAATCAGCGACAAACTTTATGAAGAGGCAAACAAGAGACTGGAAGAAAGACTTTGAGGAAATACATCTTGAAGGTGATCAGAAGGTCAGAGAAGAACAAAATAAGTGCAAAAAAAATCTCACTTTATCTTTGGAGGAAAAACTGGAAAAGGAACAATATTATAACCAATGAAATGTTACCTTGTATAAAGATTAACCGGGGTTGTTCAGTGGTAGAGCATTGGCAAGCAAAGACAACTATCCTGGGTTCGTGTCGGGGCCACGGCATCTTCCTGTAGCCCAATTTGTGGGAAGATTGGCTGGTACTAATGTACTAATGTACCGTTGTCTGGGTGACGCCCCACTGTACTGATAGTACATCTTTCCTTGTCCTGATGAGATGAGGGGATGGTAGTGAGTATGACCGGGGGGGGGGGGGGGATGAAGAACTTAACCTAACTGGGTGGCCGTGGGGGTTAATCCCCCGTTACCAGTCGGGAATTGAATCCGGACTTCTGCCCACTATTCCAAGAAGTCGGTTACCCCGGGTTAGAAAAGTTAAGCTTACCAGGATAAAGGTCCTTCTTATATGAATTGGACTGTAGTTGACAAATACTCTGATAGAATTTCCTCCGTCAAATCATCTTTTATTAAATACCGTGACGCTGTTAAATGAGCTGCCCCTACAGGAGATCGAGCACACAACCCCACCTAACACCAAACCTTGCTAGCGCTACCGCGTGCCATATTTTGTATTTAGTTTCCCGAAGCTCTACAGATAAATAGATAGATATATAAAAAGGTGTTTCCTAAGCAAACATGTTGAAGCAAAGCGTTTCAAAATATTGACGTAGTAAACGGCGAGTGAATGGCTGTTATAACTCGAGAGAATATAAACACACTAAAATGACTAATAACAGGCAGACACACGGAACCGCAGGCATTAAATACCTCCGTGATTAACTCAACGCTCCCTGCAAAATGGCCGACTGCAAATTAGTTTCATCGATCCCCGCAACAACAAAGAGGGGAAGTAATACAAGGAACCAACGTTGGCAAGTTCCTAACAATGGGACAATATTCCCAGGACCGTAAGGACCATAATAGAGCGTGAAGGGGTACAAGTAGCGACCTTACGAGACATACCACCGGTTCTCTCAAGAGAGGGAAGCTACGCCAAGAAATGGGATTAAAAAAAAAGAGCCCCGATGTAACTGTCTTGGGTGAGAGAGAGAGAGAGAGAGAGAGAGAGAGAGAGAGAGAGAGAGAGAGAGTGTTCTCTGACAAGGCAAGACTTGCCCCTGAATCGGCGCTCGACGTTCAACAGAAGAGGTCCTTCGGGACAATTCGTTCGGCTCAGTTCCCAGGATCAAAGGATATATATAGAGATGGTTCAGGTTACAAATTATTTAGGTTAATAACAGGATAAACCTTTTATCTGGCAGTTTAAAATGGTTAAAACCATTTTCTTGTATCCATACGGCAAGTCACATGTTCTGAAGCTATCGATTTTACAGATGGTGTAAGTTTTCACAACGCACTAATCATCTATGATAACATTTTGTCAATGCTGACCACTCTATGTCTAATTTCTGTAACTTATAAAGAGTTTTACAGACTCAGAATATGTGTTAATTTGTACCTTTTTCCATCTGAATAAAGACAAGTTTAAACACGGTAATTATTCCCAAATAATTCTATCTGAATAGAGACAGGTTTCAACATGATAATCATTCACAATAGTTATATCTGAATAGAGACAGGTTTCAACATGATAATCATTCACAATAATTCTATCTGAATAGAAACAGGTTTCAACATGATAATCATTCACAATAATTCTATCTGAATAGAGACAGGTTTCAACATGATAATCATTCACAATAATTATATCTGAACAGAGACAGGTTTCAACATGATAATCATTCACAATAATTCTATCTGAATAGAAACAGGTTTCAACATGATAATCATTCACAATAATTCTATCTGAATAGAGACAGGTTTAAACACGGTAATTATTCACAATAATTATATCTGAACAGAGACAGGTTTCAACATGATAATTATTCACAATAATTATATCTGAACAGAGACAGGTTTAAACACGGTAATTATTCACAATAATTATATCTGAACAGAGACAGGTTTCAACATGATAATCATTCACAATAATTGTATCTGAATAAAGAGACAGGTTTAAGCATGGTCAACTTTGCGATGGTGAATGGTTTTCCCACGATCGGGGAGGTCAGTCTTTGATCCCCGACAGAGGCAGTGAGGACATATTTGGTCAAGTTTAATCCTTAAACGAGTCCTGTCCTTTCGCCAAAGTCTAAGATCAGCGAATTTCCTTAAAATCCCCCTACTCATTCTGTCCCTAACGCCGATCTAATTTAAGCCCTTAAAGAAACAGCTAATATTTATACATTACAGCCCGGTTAATCCGAACTGCCTGAGACCTAGGCTTGTACGGATAAGAGAGACTAAAGATAAAACCCACGACCGTGATATTTGCGAGTTGTATGCACTGTGATAACTACTTAGTCAGGTCGCAGGTGAGATATACCGGCCGAGCGGCCGCCGCATGCGGGTGAAAGGTTGTCCTGTATCACACCGATCCTTCCAGCCATGATCTCAGTTTTCTAGACCGGAGGGGCTGTACTGTGTTTCATCGGTCCACAGACTATTACATATTCTCAGGCGCGACAAACTGTTTCTCATATCTCTCCTTTGGCTCTTAAAGAACCCGCTTCAGTGGCAGAACGGTCTAAGTATCGTGCTGATGATGGGAAGGTCGAGGTTGGAACCTCGTTTGGCTCTATTGACGTGTTTTTTTTCTTATTTTTTTCACTCTCCCTCCACGCAAATGCTGGTATATTACCTCTAAAATGCTTCCTTCCTCCTCCCTACCTATTAGAGTAATTATATATATGTATAACCTGAACAGGTAGTAAGACGCGGTGATTTAAAAAAAATCTTAAAAAAATATATAGATTTTATTAATTTAAATTATTATTTATTATCAGTATTATCAATTTTATTTCTGACAGAATATGACTGACTTATTTACTAATAACTAATTTTTGTTCTAAGCAAATCTCAATTATTGTGATGACCATATTTCCTTAATAAAATAAAATATGTAACTTTGAGCTTTAACAGTTAAATTTGTAAAGAAAAAATGATAATGTTGGGGTTCCAAGCCCGGCCCTCATTACGCCAATTATCTCGTATCTGACAATAGCCGCACATAAGATCAATCATGCGTCTGTTATGACGTCACCTTCAAGCGGCTGTCTCGGTTCTAAAATATCACCCCCCCCCACTTTTCGGAACTACTCATAACGCAAAACACCCGCCATTTATCTGTAAAACACAAAGAACAAAGGTACAGGGTAGGTAACATCCCTACAGCAAACACATTACACGATATTTCCCTCTGTATTTTTTTCCCCTCCCTTCTGTTTGTATTCTCTCCACCCGCCCCCCTACCCCTCCAAAAAAGGTAGTGGGTTTGGTAGAGAGAGGTTTAGGCTGTTAATACGTTCGGAACCCCCTCCCCCCCTTCACCCATTTCCCTCTTTTTTTTTTTACCAGCTGCAAAAACGCGTGAGTAGGGAATTATTTATGCGGTGCACTCTGGGAGGTAGAGCCCGGAGGTAGCAGCGATACTAGCGCTCTGCCCGCCGAAACGTGCGGTAGGGGATAAGTGCTAATCCCGTGATTAATCTCCTTGGCTTATTGGCTCGTTGAGAGCCGTGATGGGTGGAGGGGGGGGTATAAAACCTGCCGGGTCAGGGGCAGGCTGAATGTTAATACTTGCTGGCCAGAGTACTGACCATCCTGGTGGATGTCTGTACTAACTTAGGGAGGTTTTGTACCGGATGTACGAGCATTCATTCACAGGAGCGGTTCCGAAGGACCGAGCAGGTCCAATAACAAGGACCTGGAGACTCTTTATTAAATAGTTAACTGCGTGGCAGTCTGGGGGGGGGGGGGGGCTTGAGAAACAAATAAGGTTCATTTATAGCCCTTTCACAAACACGTCTGATTCTACATATAGCGGCACACGGCGTCCTTGGTTAGAATCCTGAACAGGCTAGTATACAGCCTGATTGCACTGGATTTACGCAGCGTCAGTTTATATCTCTGGCTTGGATATATGTTTTCATTATATTTTGTCTGGATAGTGCGTTGTTATACTTTACTGTCCTTGAATTTAACTGGTCAGTTTATATCTCTGCTTGGAATTTAATGATCTCAGATTATATCTTTAGTCTGGATTTATTACGACACTTTATTTCTGCCTTATTAAGGCGTCTGTATTATAATCTGTCATGGATTTACGGGATCAGTTTCTATCTGCCTGGATTCACGCACGTCAGTTTATATCTCGGTGTAAGATATTTTAAATATATTGTTAGTCGGGTTATCGTTTACTAACGTTGACTGGTTTTATGAAAACTGGATTATATTTAGGGTTAATTTTTCAACTTATTTCTGTTTATAAAGACGTTTTAACTACTGCATTTGGTGTGGATGTTATCTGGAGTTTAACACACGTCCAATGTGTTTTAGGTTGGTAATTTTTAGAAAGTATTTAGGTATCCATTAAAAAACGTTCATGTTTAGAAAGATTCGAACCTCAATTTCCCCGTCATAGCATTATAGCTTACTGCGAGAGTATCGCCTTAGACTATGCGGCCAGCGAAATGGGTTTGGGTGGAATTATTGTTTTGTATATCTGGTAGCTAATAAATTTACTAGAACAATTTTAATATATTTCTACATCTGTCACTTTTGATTGATCTTATCAATAACAGCTATAAAATAAATAAATGACATGTCTGTACTTTCTAAACTGTTCCTCCAATCAAAGTCAGGCTCATTCGGTAATAGTCGACTTGCACTGAATTAACTACGAAAACATCGCCCGTGTCCACAAGGAATAGTATTATGTATTTCAAGGAGTGGAAATAGGACCATATACCTTTGATCAAGGGGTCTATGGTGTAAGGCTCGTGCCTTGCTGATGATAGAAGTTCGAATATAGGCTGGTTGGACTTTACGAATATTTTTTACCATACTGCTATCCACCTAATGAGGGTGCATTTCCTCATAATACTCCTCGACTCTACATACATTTCCAAATACCTCAATAGAACATGTTTATCGTTTGAGGAGTTTGACAGTTTGGAAACTGTCCACTAAACTTTCTTTAGGGGGATGTTAGTTCCCTCTACCGTTAAGATAAGAGGGGTGGGGGGTGGGGGGTACAAGATCTGCAACGAAATGTACGATACATTAAACTTGTCTCGTAAAAAACTTGCTTGGGCTCCATCTTCAAGGAAGAGAATGCAAGAAGGAACTAAAGGGAGTAAAACCTACAGAATTACATTTATATCATTTCCTCTCAACTCATGATGTGAATATTTAGAGTGAGTGCGTAGAGTACTTCGTTAAACTCAAGGTCGTGAAACTCAAGGTCGTGACAGTCAAGGTCGTGATAGTCAAGGTCGTGACAGTCAAGGTCGTGTAGCAGTCAAGGTCGTGATACTCAAGGTTCGAGGATTCACATTTTGAATTGTATTGTTTTTATAGCTCTTATTGTTGGTTCAGAACCAATTATTATTACAGGATGAACTCAACAACAAGACCCCAGACCAGTAAATTCACACATAAAATATAATCATTTATAGCATTCAGTTATCTCACAAATAAATGTGATTTATTTTATCCAAGATTTGGACTCTAATAATTCGATATTTGGGATTTGTGAAAAAAAAAAAAAAAAAAAAGGTATTTGACCAACTCTGGTGGATATATTTATGTTTGGAGCATCACTATCAGTGAAAGTCACTACAAAATAGTTCCTAACGCAAATTAAACTTTGGCAACAGTTTTATTTTGTGTTCTTTGTACTTTCCTCTGTTTGAGCCAATGTTGGATATATTTTCTCATAATTCACTTTCATCATCCTGTGCTATTAAGTTAAGTAGTTTTTTCTGTGCTATATAATCATTAATAATCATAATATATGAATACATTTCTGTCGGTGTCCACGATTGGATATCTCCGGAATATTCTCCAATCCTCCCGAAACGCTAGAAAGTTTAAATCTGAGGAGATTTTAGGGGAAACACTAAAAGGTGGGCCAAAATCTAAAACTTATTAATTAATAAGTTATAAAAAAAGAAGATATTTTAGGTATTTACTCTAAAACATGAAGATAAAAGTTTCAACATATGTCGATACGTTGTTTTTGGAGATATAATTGGTTATTATAGCCCGTGATCGAGCGCCAATTATTACGATATTTTACTTGAATAAATAAATCTGTTAATGTTGCACACGATTTATTAGAGTGATTTTACCTTCTTATACAATTTTACTTGAAATACAAATATATATTAGTACATGTCGTGATATTACACGTTCTCTAGGTTTATGTCGCCGGCACTCTGTGTGTTCATACGCACAAGCAGCTTATATATGACATACCCCTTGCCCCTTGGACCTCTCGTGACCAGTGTCAAAACCAACCAATCGAAAGCGTCCCTGCGACAGGTGTCTTGAAGGCTACTTCCTATTGGGTATAGGGAACTGGCGTCTCTTGCTTGTTTGGTAAATACTACGGAGTTAAATTTTGAAATAAAAAATAAGTTTTGATGGTGCAATCCTTCTACATTATTTCTGAAAAGCGCGTGATTCTCATGGATGAAGTCTTAAAAGGATAATTTACATACAATTTACTGAAGAAAAATACCTTCAGCCATGACATTTTAAATAAAGGAGAGCGGTCCAAATCAATATCGTTACAAACACTTGTTTGAGTTAATAAGGATCATTAGTGTTCCTATGTTATTGTTTACGAGTCAGCCCAACCTGGTAAAACGGACTAAATAGCAAAGATATTATATTTGGTCGGTTATAGTCGCGTCTAAATATCACATTCTTTAAATTGAATAAAAAGTTTAAAAATAGAACTAACAAGAATAATAGCGTGGCTATTTAATCCATAATGATATGCATGAAGCCCTCCCAAGTCTAAGATGTCTGCGTTATCTGATAGCTCTTGTTCTTAATAGATCACACATTTGTAGCTGACGATCTACACACGTCCATCATAGACTCTGCCTTAAAATATGAGTAAATATATAAGTGGTAAGAGCATTAACGTATTAAGCTAAAGGTCCTGAGCTCAATTCCCATGTCTAGGTATCATTTTTTAATTTAAAAAGAATACCAACCTAACAAAGCCAAAGCTTAGCCTTCCACGCGTCTACCAATTTAAGGTTAGGTTTTGTTAAGTTGGGGTGATGTTGTTTTAATGAAAGACAGGATTAAAACTTGTTAGTTAACAAATGACCAACCTCGGCCAGTCCGTTTGTTTTCTCTGCGTCTGATATCAAAGTGTCTGAATGTTGAGGTGTATTCCAAAACTCCGAGGAATAAAAAACAACTGAAACTCATTCCCACGAATTTATAACGAAGGAGGAGAAGGGCGGAAAAAAAAACACAACCAAAGCTAAAATCCTTTTTTTCCCTCCCAGTAAAACAGACAAAAAAAAACCCACTCTACAAACCTCTACGAAGATCTGAGAAACAAATGACATGACATTTAATCAAGCGCCAAACAGCCGCCGCTCTCAACATCAACAAAAAAAAAACACGTGTTGCCGGCAGTAGTGTCGTCAAGCCACAACAGATGGCAGTGTAATTCGCTCACTAAGCGCTCGCTTAGCGCTACATTCTCTCGCTCTCTCTCTAGCATAAATCATGGCGCCGCGCCATATATTACGGCGACAGTCAGATTCTTGCGTTGGGGCTACGACCCTTTCACAGCGACTAGCTTAATAACGTCAAAACATTTCTCCGCCATAACTCAAACCCGGTTTATTGGGGGGGGCTCGTCAACATCTATGAAAGGGGTTTGTTTGGGACGTTTTTTGGGGCAAGCGCGCCAGACCCTCCATTGTGGGTGTGAGTATAAATAACACAGTCCTGGTATCGCCTGAAACATGCGCCATATTGGCAAGTTGAGACAATCTGTTTCTAGACCTGCACCGCAGTCAATTAGATCTCGCAGAAGACTAGACTGCTGATGACCAGGAACTGTCAAACGGGGCAAGTTGGGACAATCTGTTTCTAGACCGGCACAGCAGTCAATTAGATCTCGCAGTAGACTAGACTGCTGATGACCAGGAACTGTCAAACGGGGCAATTGGGACAATCTGTTTCTAGACCGGCACAGCAGTCAATTAGATCTCGCAGTAGACTAGACTGCTGATGACCAGGAACTGTCAAACGGGGCAATTGGGGACAATCTGTTTCTAGACCTGCACAGCAGTCAATTAGATCTCGCAGTAGACTAGACTGCTGATGACCAGGAACTGTCAAACGGGGCAATTGGGACAATCTGTTTCTAGACCTGCACAGCAGTCAATTAGATCTCGCAGTAGACTAGACTGCTGATGACCAGGAACTGTCAAACGGGGCAATTGGGGACAATCTGTTTCTAGACCTGCACAGCAGTCAATTAGATCTCGCAGTAGACTAGACTGCTGATGACCAGGAACTGTCAAACGGGGCAATTGGGGACAATCTGTTTCTAGACCTGCACAGCAGTCAATTAGATCTCGCAGTAGACTAGACGCTGATGACCGGAACTGTCAAACGGGGCAATTGGGGACAATCTGTTTCTAGACCTGCACAGCAGTCAATTAGATCTCGCAGTAGTCTAGACTGCTGATGACCAGGAACTGTCAAACGGGGCAAGTTGGGACAATCTGTTTCTAACCGGCACAGCAGTCAATTAGATCTCGCAGTAGACTAGACGCTGATGACCGGGAGAGCGGGGTTCTAATCTTGGTCGGGTGTACTGAGGCAGATTTTTCCAAATGGGTTTCCACTCTCTCCAGTCAAATGTGGGTATACTTTCTCTAAATATAACCTTCCTAAAACCATTGTGTGAATAGTACATAAGCGTATAACTCGAATGGGTAGTAAGACGCGGTGCTAATTTTTTTTAAAATATCTTCTCAACTATGGCTGTGGCCACGCTGTCTAAGGCGCTGCACGCGGGTGTCTTAATTCGAAACCAGGCTGGGTGTACTAGTAGGATATTTTCCCTGTGGCTTATCTAATCTCTCCTAAAGCGAATACGGTGCATGCACTTAATAAATATTCCCTTCTCGTCCTTTTACCCATAGAGAGGTTTTGGACAGATATTTCTACAGACTGGTTCCATCTCGTAGCTGAGTGGTCTGGGAGACTGGTTCCATCTCGTAGCTGAGTGGTCTGGGAGACTGGTTCCATCTAATAGCTGAGTGGTCTGGGAGACTGGTTCCATCTCATAGCTGAGTGGTCTGGGAGACTGGTTCCATCTCATAGCTGAGTGGTTGGAGACTGGTTCATCCATAGCTGAGTGTTGAGAGACTGGTTCCATCTCATAGCTGAGTGGTCTGGGAGACTGGTTCCATCTCATAGCTGAGTGGTCTGGGAGACTGGTTCCATCTCATAGCTGAGTGGTCTGGGAGACTGGTTCCATCTCATAGCTGAGTGGTCTGGGAGACTGGTTCCATCTCATAGCTGAGTGGTCCGGAGACTGGTTCCATCTCATAGCTGAGTGGTCTGAGAAACTGGTTCCATCTCATAGCTGAGTGGTTGGGAGACTGGTTCCATCTCATAGCTGAGTGGTCTGGGAGACTGGTTCCATCTCGTAGCTGAGTGGTCTGGGAGACTGGTTACATCTCATAGCTGAGTGGTCTGGGAGACTGGTTCCATCTCGTAGCTGAGTGGTTTGGGAGACTGGTTCCATCTCATGTTACCCATGTATTCCTGCCGATATTATTGGATGTTAAATGCACAGTTTAAGTTGGTTTGTAAATCGTGTTCTGATATCACCCTTGTGTTTGGAAAGTACAATACAAGCGCAATGCACTGTGTTTGCAATAAACAATGAACAGATAACTGCTGATATTTCCATCACTATCATGATAAATATGGATATAATAAATACTAGAGAAATATCACCGAGTTTAGAAAGTGAGCCTCTTACATAGGGTTGATATAACTAATTAACTATCTGAACAGTCTAACTTTGGCTGAAGTTGGTAACAGTTAGAGGATGTTTTGGGCTCATCCTTCGTTTCAATGGAGGTGTATAGTGCTGAGGCCGTCCTATTTGACCCGGAAAACACCCGCGTCATGAGGTTAAGATGGTTAAGGGCTCAACAAAACAGCACAGGTTGGAATAGCTGCCAAAGTCAAACAGAAACAACGAAGTTGGAGCAATCGAGTTTAGCCTCTGCTAGTCCTGACAAGCTCGACAGTGGCAGTCAACGGACAACAGCCAGCCTGACCACAACTTCTAGCTATAATCTCTGGCACAGAGAGGTATTGTAATCGTCAACATTCACTAAATAGGATTTATCATGGATTCTGACGTTCAATCTGCCCCAGAGATAGCAAAAAATTGATATTACAATTATGTCTGTTCATCTGTCTGTGCCTGAGATTACAACTGAAATGGTTTGATTGATAGATTTCTTTCTTGCTTGATAATTACACGTTATATTGTCACAGTAACTGTTCTAGCTGTCAGATAAGGTTCTTCCTATGAACATTGGACTGTAGTAACTGTTCTAGCTGTCAGATAAGGTTCTTCCTATGAACATTGAACTGTAGTAACTGTTCTAGCTGTCAGATAAGGTTCTTCCTATGAACAATTGACTGTAATAACTGTTCTAGCTGTCAGATAAGGTTCTTCCTATGAACATTGGACTGTAGTAACTGTTATAGCTGTCAGATAAGGTTCTTCCTATGAACAATTGACTGTAATAACTGTTCTAGCTGTCAGATAAGGTTCTTCCTATGAACATTGGACTGTAGTAACTGTTCTAGCTGTCAGATAAGGTTCTTACTATGAACATTGGACTGTAGTAACTGTTCTAGCTGTCAGATAAGGTTCTTCCTATGAACATTGGACTGTAGTAACTGTTCTAGCTGTCAGATAAGGCTCTTCCTATGGACATTGGACTGTAGTAACTGTTCTAGCTGTCAGATAAGGTTGTTCCTATGGACATTGGACTGTAGTAACTGTTCTAGTTGTCAGATAAGATTCTTCCTATAAACATTGGACTGTAGTAACTGTTCTAGCTGTCAGATAAGGTTCTTCCTATGAACATTGGACTGTAGTAACTGTTCTAGCTGTCAGATAAGGTTCTTCCTATGAACATTGAACTGTAGTAACTGTTCTAGCTGTCAGATAAGGTTCTTCCTATGAACATTGGACTGTAGTAACTGTTCTAGCTGTCAGATAAGGTTCTTCCTATGAACATTGAACTGTAGTAACTGTTCTAGCTGTCAGATAAGGTTCTTCCTATGAACATTGGACTGTAGTAACTGTTCTAGCTGTCAGTTAAGGCTGTTCTTGTTAACAATGGACCATACAACATCCAGGGACGATGTCTCAGGGCCGAAGGGCTCGGTGATAAGGAAATTAAGATGTGTTGCACTACAGGGACGATTGCCCGTCTCTTGATCTCCATCCAGTTTTCATTTCCTGCCCTCCCCCCCCCCCCAACACTGCAGGGACCACATGCCATAGACTTTTTTTAGAGTCTTTTCTTCGCCCTTTTTTTCTGTTGTAGCAGAGAACGCCAGTAGATGCGAGGGGGAAGGGGGGCGGCACCCCGCTGCGGGTAATTTGAATGCGTGTGACCGTGCGCGTATATTTTCATTTTCGTGATGGGAGCCTTTCCCCCCTCCCTCCCTCTAATCTGATGGACCGAGTAATTGCGAATTTCCTCAATCTCACTTTCCCTCCTGTCCCCTCTTCACTTCCTCCCCTTTCTTTAATATTGCTCCTTCCAGTCTCTTCAGGGAGGCTCCCCTTTAGTGCCTCCCACTCTTTATAACGGGCTCGTCACGGTTACGTCACAGTTCGACTCCCGGTAGGATGTACTAAGGATCCCCCCTCTTTTCACCACCAAGCAAATGTGGGTACACTACCTCTAAACTATACCGTTATCATCCTTTACACATTGTCGTGATAATTTTGTGCATGTAGACCTGGGACATGTAGACCTGGGACATGTAGACCTGTGACATGTAGACCTGGGCATTTAGACCCGGGGCATGTATACCTGGGGCATGTAGACCTGGGACATGTATACCTGGGACATGTATACCTGGGACATGTATACCTGGGCATTTAGACCTGGGCATTTAGACCTGGGACATGTAGACATGGGGTATGTAGACCTGGGGCATGTAGACCTGGGGCATGTAGACCTAGGGCATGTAGACCTGGGACATGTAATTCTGGGACATGTAGACCTGGGGCATTTAGACCTGGGACATGTAGACATGGGGTATGTAGACATGGGGTATGTAGACCTGGGGCATGTAGACCTGGGACATGTAGACCTGGGGCATGTAGACCTGGGGCATGTAGACCTGGGCATTTAGACCTGGGACATGTAGACATGGGGTATGTAGACCTGGGCATGTAGACCTGGGACATGTAGACCTGGGGCATGTAGACCTGGGGCATGTAGACCTGGGCATTTAGACCTGGGACATGTAGACATGGGGTATGTAGACCTGGGGCATGTAGACCTGGGGCATGTAGACCTGGGGCATGTAGACCTGGGCATGTAGACCTGGGGCATGTAGACCTGGGGCATGTAGACCTGGGGCATGTAGACCTGGGGCATGTAGACCTGGGACATGTAGACCTGGGGCATGTAGACCTGGGGCATGTAGACCCGGGGCATGTAGACCCGGGCATGTAGACCCGGGGCATGTAGACCCGGGGCATGTAGACCCGGGGCATGTATACCTGGGACATGTATACCTGGGACATGTATACCTGGGACAGGTATACCTGTGACATGTATACCTGTGACATGTATATCTGGGACATGTATACCTGGGACATGTATACCTGGGACATGTATACCTGGGACATGTAGACCTGGTACATGTAGACCTGGGACATGTAGACCTGGGACATGTAGACATGGGACATGTAGACATGGGACATGTGGACATGGGGCATGTGGACCTGGGGCATGTGGACCTGGGGCATGTGGACCTGGGGCATGTGGACCTGGGACATGTAGACCTGGGACATATATATTGAGTACAGGTGTGACCACGTTGTATAAGGTGCCAGGCTCTCAAAATACTTGATATATGGTGACGTGAGAGATCTAGGTTTGATTCTCGGTTGGGTACTCTGCGGTTTCTGTCATGTAATCTTTAATTGTGATTTTCTCATCCTCTCCCCAAGCAAATCCTGGTTTATTTTATTGAATGTTTCCCGAAACCTACGTCTCAACTCGCGTTGCTTCATATATATCCTTAAGTTATATTAATGGAACCCGGGACTCTTGGCTCAGCGCGCCAATGCTCTACCACTTGAGTTATCCAGGAGTCGTCCCGTCATTCCTCAACCAATAGTCCAAGGCTGAGTCTGTGATGGACGTGTGATATCATAGTCCCCATTGGCAACACTCGTGTCTATTCTTGCCTTAACAATAATAGTAAGAAAACACAAACGGAAATTGAGCTGAATGACAAAATCTCTCTTCTATATTTTTCATTTCTAGGATTGTAAGGAATAATAACGGATATTAAAAAATATCGTATTGATAAAACACTGCAGAGTCAGGTTACTCTGGTTCGGGGGACCCCCTCTCTTTCAAAATGAGGATACTTACATTTCACATCAAGATTCAAATATCATCAGCGTAGAAATTCAAAGTAAACATACCCGCTGTGGGCCAATATTTAATTTATTTTGGGCAAGCACGTGCTTTTTTTTTGGTCTGATAAGACTGTAAATATAGTGAGCGGTTTCCCTCCCCCCACCCCCCTTGAGATTAGTCGCCAGATAAGCTCCTTATCACATACTACACCATAAACTCGTAATTCAGAATTTAATTGGGTCAAACTCCAACAAAGATGGTAAATAAACCAAAATTTGATAATTTTTTAATTGATAAAAATGCTACAAGTTCTCTTATATATTAATATAGTAACATTGATTAGAAACTCGTAAGATGTGTGAAACGAAATAATATACATTGTTGCTGAAACACTCCACCAAATAGCATAAATGAAATAATATGCATTGTTACAGAAACATAGAGAACAGAGGGACATCTCTGGTGGTCTTATTTGGAACCAGCAGGTTTTACTGGGGGGTCGATGTCAGCTTGGTGCATCTCCCTGGGACTTAAAAACTCAAAATCACCTCCTTTTTTTTCCCCCCGCCGAGGTGCGATATGCTCGGAGTAACGTTCAAGTTGGGGTTGTAGGGGACGGGTGAAAAGGTCAGTGTTTTTGTAGTTTTTATATCAAAACTGTTTTTGTTGTTGTTGAAATAATAAATACTCCAGTATAAACAAAAGAGTTTTAATTTTCTTCACGCGGTGTTATCAACAGTTGTTGAATATCTGTCATGAGCTTAGCGGCCATTAGATGACAAAACTTTTTAAATGAGGATAAAAAGTTGTCATTAACAACTGTTGATATCAGCACGTGGAGAAAATTAAACTCTACTGAAGTAATATCTTGATTATTTTGACGAAAATATTTATTTTTTTGCTTTAAACAAGTCCCCTTAACTCTGGTTACCTGCATCCTCCACCCGGGCTCGTTGAAGTGTCTGCTGAAAGTCGCCCAGATGAGAACTATGATCGTGTTTTTATTGTATCAGTGACTGAGCCATCCGACTAATCCACCACCATCACCAACACCGACACCATCTCCCAACCACCATCACCATCCGTCTTCGTTTCCACGGGAGTCCGAAAGAAGGAGGGGGAGTCAGCCCCTGCCGTTAAGAAGGGTCGCTCACACGAGGAGGGTGGGGGGACAGAAGATAACTGTAGAAGTTGTAGGTGGCAAGATCTTCCCAACTGGAACCCTTGTATCGTGTGTGTGTGTGTGTGTGGTGGGGGGGGGGGGGGGGAGATGCTTGATCCAAGTTTGGGAGAGCTCTGTGTGATTCGAGGGGACGTCTGAGGGCCCTCGACAAGACATCTTCACCACGAAATAAGAGGGAGGTTGGACCTCTTGGGTCACTACACTCACATTCTTACAGGAAGAACCTTATCTGACAGCTAGAAAAATTACATATACTTTAATGCAGTCATACGTCAATTCATGCTATCTGCAGCCGTCACTTTTGATATATATTCTCAATGTCTATAAAGTAATAATAATAATAATAATAATAATTTAGTTATTTAATTTTAGCAATGTTTTTACTCTACAAGTCTTTTAACCACAAGCCAATAAAAGTTTTCTTTCAATTTCTTCCGGTAATTTATTGAAATATACGGTATATAAAACACGAGCCTATATCAGTACACGACTTACAAACTAACCCGATATGGTGCAATAGTTAGGTACTTAAAACAAACCCCTATTACTAGGAATTTAGCTACCAGGGTAACAGAGCAGACACGGACAAAATATATTATTTTAAGTGCCAACGGGGATTGAACCAACGCGCACTGAAACCCTAGGTTGGGCCATTTGAGTGGAAACTAATACAACAAACCAGGTTTTACCAAACAAAATGTATTTTAACACAATTAATAAAGGACATTTGAACTAGACACAGCGAAATGCGCCTCTTCATTAATTATATAAGAGTGCAAGGTTATATACATACTTAATACAGTTTAATATGAGCTTATAATGGAATAATATTACAGAAACGCCTAATAATATGTTCATTTATCCAGTTAATTATCCTGCTAATTGTCTGAGATATCCTGCCTAAATATGTCTTGCAGAGTTATCAAGCTCCATCACCCTACAGTTATCCTGCTAATTGTCTTGGAGATGATCACGGTATGACCTGAGAACATACGACCTTGCACGAGTCACTCCATCCCTCTGCCACCAGTTATTCTGCTAGATTGTCTTGGAAATGATCACGGTGTAGACCTGAGAACATACGGACCTTGCACGAGTCCTCCATCCCACTTCTGCCACCAGTTCCCCCTTGGAACTCGGCAGCAGTAAGGAGAACCGTCACTCACATGGCGGGCGATGTCTAAGACGTGAGTATGACGTGGGGGAGGGGGGAAGTGATGGCTGAAGGACAGATTGACACGCGTGCAGAAATGACGAGCGTAAGGACTGTCAAATTACCGGCAGGTCTACACACGGGGAAGGGGAACTGATAAGAGGAGAAAGGGAGTTGATAACTTCCGTTACATCGGGAGACTTTATGTGGTCAATTGGACAGAAGGCTTCACGTGTCTCTAGTTCTGTCTCGCTCCCTGTCAGGAGAGTTCGAGTATTCACTCTGATGGGCTGAGGCCATGAAATGTGGAGTTGTGGGAGAGTTTTACAGCGAGTGTGAGGGGAGAGTTGAGAGTAAAAACACCAAAGTACATCCTGCTAGGTTATAATTCCGACAGCTTCTTCACCAACAAACCAGAAACAACGAGAACTACGCCTTTGCACGGGTGTAGGCTACGTCTCTAGCGAGCTTATAGTAATATTCTTAGATTTAAAAATGACACCTGTACACTGGAATCGAACCAGGAACTTTGACTTAGTATGACAATGCTCAAACCACTGAGCTATCTAGGAGTCGTTTCGTGCCCAGGGTCATTCCACACTCATATTTTAACTAAAGTATATTATCGATTGTTTTTACTTGGTTATTTCAAGACGCTAAATCTTTATCTACGTCACTCTAGCCCACCCCCTCCCCCCGGGTGTTCTGTAACTTCCATACATGTTCTCCTCGTACACGCAGAGTATTTTGTTACGTTGTTCCCATGTGAACTTGACAGGTCCTTTTAGGTCTACATGTCTTCGTACATTTTATTTTTCGTACGTTTCAGCGAGATTACACAATCCGTAGCACCGTAGTGGGGGTTTCCCGCCCCCCTTGCGTACGTACGGCTTTGCTGTAATGTAGTTTGGTCTCGTTTGCTGTCGCACATGTCCGACAAGGTGCGAGTTTCATCAGCGCTAGTGTAGCGACGGCCATTTGTGGATACGGTTTTGTACTATAGTCAAGGTACGCATATATTGTAGATAGATTGCTAAATACTTCCTCAGCGCTAGTGTAGCGACGGCCATTTGTGGATACGGTTTATACTATTGTCAAGATACGTATATATTGTAGATAGATTGCTAAATACTTCCTCAGCGCTAGTGTAGCGACGGCCATTTGTGGATACGGTTTTATACTATTGTCAAGATACGTATATATTGTAGATAGATTGCTAAATACTTCCTCAGCGCTAGTGTAGCGACGGCCATTTGTGGATACGGTTTTGTACTATAGTCAAGGTACGCTTATATTGTAGATAGATTGCTAAATACTTCCTCAGCGCTAGTGTAGCGACGGCCATTTGTGGATACAGTTTTGTACTATAGTCAAGGTACGCATATATTGTAGATAGATTGCTAAATGCTTCCTCAGCGCTAGTGTAGCGACGGCCATTTGTGGATACGGTTTTATACTATTGTCAAGATACGTATATATTGTAGATATATTGCTAAATACTTCCGCAGCGCTAGTGTAGCGACGGCCATTTGTGGATACGGTTTTGTACTATAGTCAAGTACGCATATATTGTAGATAGATTGCTAAATACTTCCTCAGCGCTAGTGTAGCGACGGCCATTTGTGGATACAGTTTTGTACTATAGTCAAGGTACGCATATATTGTAGATAGATTGCTAAATGCTTCCTCAGCGCTAGTGTAGCGACGGCCATTTGTGGATACGGTTTTATACTATTGTCAAGATACGTATATATTGTAGATATATTGCTAAATACTTCCGCAGCGCTAGTGTAGTGACGGGCATTTGTGGATACGGTTTTATACTATTGTCAATATATATATTGTAGATAGATTGCTAAATGCTTCCTCAGTGCTAGAGGTTTGCGAGTTTCCCGACGTCTCAACTTGAACGACATGTATAAGGGAGCAGGTGCATCCACTGATCCTATCATCCCCTCCTTCCCTCCATCTTATAACTCCCCTTCATCCTTCTTGGTCCTGGGACTGAGGTTAGTCCTTCCCGGGCAGCAAAGTTGGTAGAGCATCCAACTATCACTGGTATGTGAGATACATGGATAGCAACTTTGGTAGCGCAGTGGTAAGAGCACATGTATCCACGATGGTGAGCAAACCAAGGGCGATATCATGTAGTTCCCGGTTCATACCCCGGATAAGGTTTCCCCAGTGTTATATTTTATCCTAGTTATTTCACAAACAAGTTTCCCGAGCTCTTTAATCTCTCGAACCTGCTCTAACCCCCCGAGTGTAAGATTAAATTCATCCAGTATGTTTTGTACGAAAGCTTGGTAAAACAGCCGAGCTTATCAATTATCTCAAGGGCATCCTCTCGCTCCTATCGAGAGATGGGAGGGGGACCCACTCAGCGACAAGACCACGTGTGTGTACACAACCAATAAGACGGTGGAAATGTTGTAATAGCTGTGTTTATAGTGGTGTGCGGGTGAACAAGCGTCTAACTCACTCTTACATTAAGAGAGAAATAAAGTGCCATAAGCATGCTATAACACACAGTTACAACAGGTCAGTTGAATTGTATATTTGTCCTATCAGAAATTTTTATTTTATTTTATAAAACATCATCTTCTTTCCGTGGTTGAGGTCATACATCGGTTGCATTCTTGATCTTTCTCGTCCCGTTTACCTTTGTCTTGTGCAACAAGAATCAATAAACCATTCCTTCTCCTAATGCGACCCATCAAGTTGGCATTTCTATAGACTCTTCTTAGATCTTTTTCATTAGTAGCCTGAACTGTCAACTTTATCCTCTATATTCTTCTCCGGTACCACAGCCCCATATGTAACACTTGACAAATTCTTCATACGGTTTGCTAGTCCGTACTATCCTCTTCATATTGGAAATAAAAGTGCGATGTTTAAATTATTACGGGGTTGGTACACTTCGTATACCCTGCAAGGTAGCAGTCTTACTTTACGGTGGGGTTGTAGGAGACGTGACGAAAACTCACTGTTTTTGCAGTTTTTATAGCAAATTTTTTTTTTTTTGGGTCAAAATAAATGAAATATTGCTCGAGTACAAACTCATATTTTAATTTTTCTTCCCATGGTGACATCAAAAGTTGTTGAATATATGTCACGAATAGATCGGCATTAGTTGACAGACATTTTAAATGAAGATATAAAAGTTGTCGTTAAATTCCAGGACACCCTCGACAAGATATTCAACAAACAGTTTAATTTTCTTTACACGGTAACATAAACTGTTGTGTTTTCACTGTATCAATATTTGATTTATTTCGACCATCAAAATGTTTGGATGTAAAAACTGTGAAAACATTTATTGTCATAACCCTGAGAAATGTCGGGATGTTTGATTCACATAACTTTGTTGGATGTACGTGACTGAAAGCGCTGGCTTAGCGAATATGATGTAACGAACTATAAATACTAGAGAGGAATGCTGACTACTCATAACAATGTTTCTCTACCAGCCTAGCATACATGTTGGAGTAGCCACGTACGTATTGTACTAAGGTTCATTTTGCCACAGATGTTGCTTGTAAACAAGCCCAAGGCTACGTGTGTTTATTGTAGACTGCTCACTTCCCTTAACCTGCGCCTGGAGGGTATGCTGACTTCTGTGCGCGGTGGAAAACAAGGGGTAGAACCGAGCAATTACTGACATTAATCACCTTTAAAGGCGTTTAACACCTATTCACACGTCTCGGTGGCCCCCGCCGCATGTTTTAAGTATCCTAGGCTGGGATATCGGGGTACAAATACCGGTCGGGTGAGCTAAGGGGGGATTTTACTAAATGGTTTCCCCATCTACCTTCACGCAAATACGGGTACACTTAGTCGAAATTCAACCTTTCTAATTCCTAGCACATTGGTGCTGTTAGTACAAGGGCGCTTACCCCGAACGGGTAGTAAGACGCGGTGGTAGAAAAAACACATTTACAGTCTAAACCTACAAGATATATTAGCACACGACTTACAAACTAAACTAGATTAATACATCTTGTCTAGGCACTATTAGCTGAACGGTGAGTCGTGTTTGGGTATAGACAGTTTGCTGTTTTTACTCTGCGTCACCGTTTAATTACATGATTGGTCTAGGGATGAACGAGGTAGAATATAGATCAAATGTAGTAACGTTTGTAGGGAAGTAGTGTCGTGTGAAATGCAGCTCCATGTTCAATCTGCTCCACCAAGACGGGTGTGGGTTAGTCGGTTGTTCTCCACGCGCGGCAGATATAAGCGAGTGCAGTAATTAAATTATGTGTGGAGAGCCTTGTTTACACAGTGGCTCCTGGCTCCTCCGAGCGAGAAACAAGAGAACCAGAACAAAGCCACCAAAAAGCTTTCCAGTAATGGATACTTAGGGAGCTTTCTCGACTATCGCTCGCCGGATCTAGTTAGAGAACTCTCCGTATTATATTAGATATTAACTGTACTGTACAACACATTCGCAACCATCCCACAGTGGGGTGCAATTAGGTTAAGTGGACCGTCTTAACACCGTCGGGGATAAGGTCGGAATGATATTTGGACCGCATCTCTAGTCCCCCCCCCCCCCACCCGTCTCGTACGTTCGTGTGATAAGGATGAAGAAGGTACTCATTAAAATGGATGCAACCGCATTTGCATGGAGGAAAGTGGGGGATAATTTACCTAAATTATTATTATCACCGCGTCTTACTACCCGTTCGGGTTATACGCACTTACGCTAATGTGTAATGGTAGGATGATTGTGAGATGAAATGGAGGACCTACAGTTTAACGTGGGATCCGAACCACGGTGGAGGCCTGGTATTCCATACATTCACAAGTCGTGATTAATACACGTCTTGTCAGAGGTGAAGGAAGGATTTGTTGATCAGAATTTAGGTAAAAACACACCCTCATTACAACTTATCAGAATTCGAACCCCGATCTCCAGTCCAGTCTATCGCGAGAGGGACACGTTAGACCATTTTACCGCTGAAGGGGGTGGTCTAGACTAGCACCTGGGACCTCCTGAGTCTAGTATATAGTGCCAACCTTGTATAGATCAATAGTAACTGCACTGGAATGTGTCGAGAAGGTGGAGAATGTATCCCAGTCGAGCACACTATCCGTGCGGCCAATTTGGGCGTTACCGAGCTCTAGTCTCACTGATCAACAGATAGAAAGAGAGTGAGGAGGATGTGGTTGTCCTTGGTGGTCTTGGGGTAAAGTGCTCTCTTCAGGACCTGATGTTCGTGGGTTCAAACCCAGCCGTGGTCGACAGATTTTTACTGAGCGTTAAAAATATGTAGCACAGTTTCCTTCGAAGGGTAAATAAAGCCGTCGGTTCCTTGTTGATTGTGGAATGTAAAAGAACCTTGGAAGTTCTGTGAATATACCTTTCCTGGCAAATCGGTAGGCTCTTTCGCGCTCGCTCATATAAATTCAGTGTGAAAGGCAACGGGGAACCACCTCACGTCCTGAACTTCCCTTGTACATGGTATTTCTACCAGATGGTGCAGGCAACACTAACCAACCTAAATAAAACCAACGTTTGGGTTGTTGAGTTAAGAAGAAGGAAGAAATGATGATAGCGAGAGAGAGAGAGAGGCAGATAGATTACCCAAGTTCCCAACACGCGACACTCCTCGTATGAAAACATCGACCCGTGCTCGCGGTCCAGCTCCAAGGAACTCCCCCCCCATCCCCCACTCCTGGTCTTGCTAATGGTCTTGATCGTTACACCGCCCCGCTAGGGTATTTCCCCCGTTAGACAATGGGGAAACCCCTCACGCTCGGGGATACAGACACGATATCAATTAGAGCCGTGGCCTGGATTCCTCCCAATAGCTCTTCACTGGAGCCAGACCTAGGTTCCTCCCAATAGCTCTTCAGTGGAGCCAGGCCTAGGTTCCTCCCAATAGCTCCTCAGTGGAGCCAGGCCTAGGTTCCTCCCAATAGCTCTTCAGTGGAGCCAGTCCTAGGTTCCTCCCAATAGCTCTTCAGTGGAGCCAGGCCTAGGTTCCTCCCAATAGCTCTTCAGTGGAGCCAGGCCTAGGTTCCTCCCAATAGCTTTTCAGTGGAGCCAGGCCTAGGTTCCTCCCAATAGCTCTTCAGTGGAGCCAGGCCTAGGTTCCTCCCAATAGCTCTTCAGACACAGCGTCACTCTATGACTGGAGCAAGACCTCTGGTTGGCTGAGCTTGTGACGTCACTCATTACACAAGACATCTGATTGGCTGAGCTTGTGACGTCACTCACTACACAATACATCTGGTTGGCTGAGCTTGTGACGTCACTCAGTACACAAGACATCTGACTGGCTGAGCTTGTGACGTCACTCAGTACACAAGCCAGTACGTTACATACACAAAGCTATGTTATATGTTATACAAACTAAGTTATTAAAAATCAGGTCACATATTGGAACTTTAAATAGTAAATAAACCTTTTAGATCCACACCAGTGTACAATATTAACGTCATTACTCTACTTATGTTTTAAAATATGTATGTTTGGTTGTTTTAGTACCGGGTGACGTAAGCAATGACGTAATCAAATTCATCCAAGTGGCGCTACCTTCATATTCTCTTTAGGTTGATGGAGTCGACCTTTGACGCTTCTTGTATTCTTTATAGTGTAAAAAACTAGAACTGTGACGTCATGGAAGGACTAGATACAATAGACTCTCCCACGTAGGTATTCACGTTTCATTCGGTGAGTTTTGAGCACACAGTAAAAAGTAACAAAAATACTTTCGTATGGTGTGTGATACTAGTTTTCTTGGTCTGAAATAGTTTTCTTTGAATCGTCTACAACTGGTTATTCGGTTTATTGCACCAAAATAGGCTGAAGGGATTCTTCCTAACCGGACGTGGATTAAAAATATCCGCGGAATCATATGTTTAGAATAGAAAATAAAAATAAATAAAGGATGTTTTTGAAATGCAAGTAAATATTTTCCAGGTGAAAATAGTGGAGTGTGTACACTCGTCATTGGAAGAGGGGAAATGCTATCAAATAACCGAATGGCCTCACAGGGGGACTGCTCATTTTCTAACTGTCACGTTGGCGTGTAAGTGGGACAGTGCTTAGGTTAAACTTTCTTCGTCAAATAGCATCAAGTACTGACGGTGCTTATTCTTAAATGGTTCAAAACACTCGCTTGGTCATATTTCCTTTAAATTATACCTTCATGAGCCTAATAAACTATTTCCCACCTTCCCTATACGCAAATGCAGTTACATTGCCTCTATTCAAGTTACCTCATCCCTTTTCTTCTACTAGTGTAAAAAGGCTGATATCGTGGACGCCGGCGGTAAACAAACCAACAACCCTAGGTTCAGTACTGGTTACACTTCCTGCCTGTAGAGCGCTCTGATTCCCTGCACTCCCCAAAAACAGACCTTGGTTGTAACTCGTCTTATTTTCTGAATCTCGGGTCGTGTTTGTGTGGCAATATCTGACCAATAACCGGCGGTTACACTTAACTCGGGAGCAGTTAACCCAGCGTTTATCTGGGAGAGTTAACTCCAGGTTTCTACTGTTAATGGCGGCCCGGTCTACAGATTCCGACCACTTCAAACCGCCATCAAATCAACACATGGAAATGAGAGGCAAATTCATCCCCCGGCTAAACTGTTATTGTTGTGTGTGGGTACCTTCTGTTGAGAAGACAACTGGACCTTGAGATGTGGGTACCTTCTGTTGAGAGGACAACTGGACCTCGAGATGTGGGTACCTTCTGTTGAGAGGACAACTAGACCTCGAGATGTGGGTACCTTCTGTTGAGAGAACAACTGGACCTCGAGATGTGGGTACCTTCTGTTGAGAGGACAACTAGACCTCGAGATGTGGGTACCTTCTGTTGAGAGGACAACTAGACCTCGAGATGTGGGTACCTTCTGTTGAAAGGACAACTAGACCTCGAGATGTGGGTACCTTTTGTTGAAAGGACAACTAGACCTCGAGATGTGGGTACCTTCTGTTGAGAGGACAACTGGACCTCGAGATGTGGGTACCTTCTGTTGAGAGGACAACTGGACCTCGAGATGTGGGTACCTTCTGTTGAGAGAACAACTGGACCTCGAGATGTGGGTACCTTCTGTTGAGAGGACAACTAGACCTCGAGATGTGGGTACCTTCTGTTGAGAGGACAACTAGAACTCGAGATGTGGGTACCCTCTGTTGAGAGGACAACTAGACCTCGAAAACACATTGTCTGGGTGTGGAAACATTATTAACATCCAGCCAGTGAGTTATGTATGTTGCTCCACCTTGTACATCCAGCCAGTGAGGTATGGATATTGCTCCAGCCAGTGAGGTATGGATGATGCTCCACCCTGTACATCCAGTCAGTGAGGTATGGATGTTGTTCCACCCTGTACATCCAGCCAGTGAGGTATGGATGTTGCTCCAGCCAGTGAGGTCTGTATGTTGCTCCACCCTGTACATCCAGCCAGTGAGGTCTGTATGTTGCTCCACCCTGTACATCCAGCCAGTGAGGTCTGTATGTTGCTCCACCCTGTACATCCAGCCAGTGAGGTATGGATG
Organism: Timema podura; assembly: GCA_033556935.1. NCBI lineage: Eukaryota > Metazoa > Arthropoda > Insecta > Phasmatodea > Timematidae > Timema > Timema podura. The sequence goes on along the minus strand of JAVRXN010000006.1, from coordinate 2,632,948 downwards.
TTGCTTCACCCTGTACATCCAGCCAGTGAGGTATGTTTGTTGCTCCACCCTGTACATCCAGCCAGTGAGGTATGGATGTTGTTCCACCCTGTACATCCAGCCAGTGAGGTATGTTTGTTGCTCCACCCTGTACAACCAACCAGCTAGGTATGGATGTTGCTCCAGCCTGTACATCCAGCCAGTGAGGTATGGATGTTGCTCCAGCCTGTACATCCAGCCAGTGAGGTATGGATGTTGCTCCAGCCTGTACATCCAGCCAGTAAGGTATATATGTTGCTCCAGCCTGTACATCCAGCCAGTGAGGTATGGATGTTGCTCCAGCCAGTGAGGTATGGATGTTGCTCCAGCCAGTGAGGTATGGATGTTGCTCCACCCTGTACATCCAGAGAAGACCAGACCTCCCAGTTGTGCACATCAGCAAGTGATTGTCTCTCGGTGATAACCTATTGTCCGGGCTATTTTCCGCTAAATAATGTCCTGGCATTGTCCTGCCCCGACAATAGTCCGGTAATTGGAGGGTCTGAGCGATATCAGGGTGTTTATTGGTGGAGAGGGGGGGAGGACTATCATCAGGGTCACCAACTGTCACACGAACACACCAACATACCCGTGAATTAAACGTGTGTGACCAATCAGAACCAGACCGTGGGACGGATTGGTCTTATTGCCGTCCCTAGCGTGTACTTTCTAAACAGTGGAGGACTCCAATCAGGGTGACCAACTGCACAAATGGGGGCGCTTAGCTCTAATGAGTCTGGCCTTGTGTTTCAACTGTTTCTTGTTAAGCTCTTTATTTTTTACAGAGTTAGGCCTGTAACTTGACATTTTTCAAAATAAATATACCACAGCCTCAGTTGACATGTTCAGTTTAGTCTCCTTCACTTGGTGATATCAACAGTTGTTGATTATCTGTCGTGAGCATAGTGGACTTGGAACACGACATTTTCTCTTCATTTAAAAAGTCCTGTTAAAAGTATTCTAAGCTCACGACAGATAATCATAAACTTTAATTATTATCGAGTGAAGAAAATTAAACCAAACCAATCTACTAAAGTATATTTTATTTATTTTGGACCGAAAATAATTTTTTGTTGTTGTCCTAAAGACTGCAATATTATGTCGTAAACTCGTGGTCCTTCCGCCCCGCCCCTCCCCCTAACATTAGCTCTTAGACCACAGCAACCAGAAATATATACATCACAAAACAAGGGGGGAGGGGGGGGCATTTCAAACCCAATCTCAAAATGGTACGTATTTTGAGTTTGTTGGGAATTGAGCTCACGCTTTTAGAAATGCTACTCTAGGTTAAGTTAGTATGTAAGCCACATACTGATATAACCTCCTTTATTTATAAAGTGTAAGGCGATAAAATATAATTAACTCATTATCAAACATAAAAAAAAACACAATCAAATGTTCCCCCCTCCCTTCCTATTCCCCTAGAACCGACAGGAATATATCGCCCGTCAGGTTGGCACCTCCTGATAGTCTTGTCTTGCAACTGCGCATCCTGAAGCTCGCGTGATATCCTTATCAGGACCTCCTTCATTATCCTTATCAGCAGTAACTCACTTTCCTCCCACCCCCCTTTACCGGAGCTACCTACACACACTCTTTATTATGCAAATTTATAAATTATGGGTCGAGACTGCCCCCCCCCCCCCCAGTTGGTAACTTACACCGGGGCTAGCAGTATGGTGAGAATTAACTCGAGAGAAAAATGGACCCATAAAAACTTTTTTAGTAAAATAAATAAAGAACACTTATTTTACGTTCTCAGTTATTTTTTATCATTTATTAAAATATAAATATAGTTATCATTCTCTGTTCCAACTTTTCTTACTTCTCATCAGGACTATGAAAACCTATGCTGAAGGGGTGAGGAGGCTAGAATTTAGAGTAAATGTATCCGCATTAGCGTGTAAAACCAAGTTGATTAGTGAATTGAAAACTAAAGACAGCAATACTTGGCTCTAGGTGACTGGTGGTCTTGGGGTAAGGTGTCAGACTTCTGTGCTGGGGGTCCGAGGTTCAATCCTCGGTCCCGGCACAGATTTATCTGATTGCCAAACCCTTCCTTCACCTCTGACAAGACGTGTATTAATCACAACTTGTGAATGTGTGGAATGCCAGGCCTCCACCGTGGTTCGGATCCCACGTTAAACTGTAGGTCCTCCATTTCATCTCACAATCACACTACCATTACACATTAGCGTAACCTGAACGGGTAGTAAGATGCGGTGCTAAAAATAATAATAATAATAATAATAATAATAATAATAATAATAATAATAATAATAATAATAATAATAATACTTGGCTAGAACAAGTCTGTATTCAATACTCGCCGTTCAAATATTTGGTGTCGAGGTCAACTTTGGTCTTATTTTACTATTATTATTGCTATTTTATACGTACAATGGTGACAACTGCAGAGAACTTGATGTATGAATATAATAGAGGTAGTTTTAGTAGTGTGAATACTTTTTTATCTGAGCTATTTAACTACTCCTGATTCTACCTGTACAAGAATCAAAAACTAAATTACATATAGAACCTTCACAACATCCAGCCCCTGAGCACTAATTCATTACTGCTAAAGGGGAAAACCCCCCATTCCCCAAATAATAACTTCATTGTCCATGCTTGGAATCTAACCCGGGACACACTATCTGCCAAGATAAGGTGCCGGATGGGTTTGTAGACTGACCTACCATGTTCAAATCTCGACCAGGTGATTAACACACGAATTTAAACTTTGTTTTTCCCATCCTCTCTCCACACCAATACGGGTGAATGTGTTCAAAAACCATCTTTCTCATCCTTTCCCCTTATATTAAAGCAGTTGATGAGTCTGGTAATGTAATTAAAAGCACAATGTAAATGTAGGATAATAGATTGTTCGTGGACGCCTGCGAGTATCACAATAGGCAACCTGTAGTACAGTTCTCTAACACGGGCTGCGTAGCTAAATATAGCAGGCGCTTACACTCGGGGCCTCGATTCGATGAGATATATTACCGTGGTGAGAGAAGTTTTTAAAAACTTTACAGTGACATTTTATAGACAATTAAAAGCGTTAGATGTTTTTATATTTTACTGAGTTATGTCGGATCTATAATGGCTCCAAGTAAAATGTTTGAAGCCCGGTTAGATATTATTGGGATGTTAAGTTCAAGAACCATCATAACGTCGAGGTAGAAAACTTTCACGGTTACAATAATTTCTTCATACGAGAAAGTGGGTCGCTAGAGTTTGCGGGTGTATCCCCAAAATTTGTTTACACAAACAACAAAAAACCATGAACAATATTTGTTTCCGCTCTTATAAAAACATCCACACACGCTCGTCAGATAAACGGCGAGCGGCCCGGTCAAGTAAACAAACGAACCTTTTCCAAATAACAGTTTGTTGGACGATGAATCTTTGTGGCTGGAAACACATTATTGTGTGTGTGTGGAGGGCTTCACGGGAAATAGAGGGGTGTACGAGGTTAAGTAGAGGTCAATCGCACTAGAGTCGCAACTATCCGGTTATTCCGCTATCCGGCCCGGATAATGGAGACTCTAGTGTAATTACTTCAAGAGAAGGGTGTGAATAAAGAACAGAGCCCACTATATTACTTTATGCTGACATATCAGAGTTTATCTCTGCTTACGGATCCAGAGGTCCAGGGTTCGGTCCCAAGCAGTGTTTCTGTAACGGGGTCAACTCAGCCTCATCAGGACAAATGCCTGAATGAGCAAGTAACAGCTCGGGTCTAAAAAACTGAGAGTAACGGCCGGGGGAGCTCGTTGTGCTGACCGCATGACACCCTCTAATCACCAGAAGTTGGCACTATATTCACCAACAGACGTCGTATAATCCCTGGTCGGTGTTAAAATAATGTTTAGTAGATGTGTTGAAACATGTCAGTATTATGTTTTCAAGTTGAAGTTAAGGAGATCTGAACTTCAACTTTGAACCTTGCAAGCTTTGTACACCCTTAGGGGACTAATGTCGCCCTGTTTCGTAACATGATAGTGTGTCCAGGATGAGGAGGGTTGAGTCATTCAGAAGTGAACCTGATGTTGCGTAGAGGTAGAGTTGAAAATAGTTTAGGGAAAAAAAACACACACCCTCAGTACAGCTGGCCGGGATTCACACCCTGATCTCCCAGTCATCGGCGGTCCGGTCTATTGCGAGAACCGCACCTTAGACCATGTGACCACCGAGGCTGATCTTATCATTGTCAATGTTTTGTTAGGCTAGGTTGCTAGGTTAAGTTAGGTTAAGAGTTTAGCTTAGAGGTGAATGAAAATAGCCCCACCCCACATTAAATCCAAATGAACTTGTCCCTGGGTGGATGGAGGGGTGGAGCGTTGGGGGTGGGGGCAGGGATGTATTCTCTTGAAACTTGGGCACAGCAAAAAAAATATTCAAAAAGAATGAGGAAGACTGTGGCTTTCATCTTTTCACCGACACATTCCATTTTGTTTCCTCCTTTGGTTTTATTCCTCTTCTTCTATCTGGTTGGAAGGTTAGTATTTAGAGGAAATGTATACGAATGTGTGTGTTAGGAGACTGAGAAACCGTATAAAAACGACTAAAGCTACACCTGGGCATTACCTCCACGTGACCGGCGCAGATCCAATCAGATTAGGTTAGACCGACCACTTTCTCTACGTGTCCACCAGTGCTTTAAGGTTCTTTGTTTCAAAATCTCCAGCTTTAAGTTTAGTTTTTGTTTGAACTTCATCTCAATGTGAAAGAGAGATGTGAATAATATTTTTTTTTTAAAACTCTACCAACTTGAGCGCTGAAAACAAGAGCTCCAAATGGCGGAAGTAAGGAGGTCTTTATTTACCTTAATATTTACACCAACTAACAGGGGAACACTTGTATTTTATTGCCCGGTGTTCCCCCACTGGCTGTGACGAATTGCCCTCATAAAAAACGGCCCAAACTGGGGACTGGAAACATTCAGAGGCTGCCGGCCGGGTTTTTTACCACCTCATGGCCGGGTAACAAACTGAGAGTTGTTATATATCAGGCATGATTTGGTGGCCACATGGTCTAAGGCGCTATTCTCGCGGCCGGTCGGGTGTACTGTGGGTGACTTTCCCTAAATGGTTCCCCACGCTATTTTTTACAAGCTAATGCGGGTACTTTTTCTCTAAATTAAACCTTCCTAGTCACTAGCCCACTAGCGTAATTAGTTAAAGATGGTTGGTTCTGAGATATGATTGGTTCTCCCGTGCCGAACATCTCGGGCAGAGCGGACGAAGTAGAGACGAGTTGAACTCTAGCAGAACAGCTCGAGAGCCGATTAAGCGGAAATGCTGTGATTGGCTCAGAGCTCGTCACGTGACCACGTTTATGTTCTGCTCTTTTTTTCGACGAACGTGTGAATCAATTTTTTTTTTTTAACTTTTTGAAATTTTCCAGTCGGTCACAGGCTAGAAGCTATAAGTTTTCTAAATTTCAAGTTTCTAGTTCATCTGTAAGTGGGTAAACATTAATATCAGTGAGTGAGCCACGTGGCTTCATAGCGGTATAATTCCCTCAGAGTTCAAGCTCAGGTATATAGATAGATAGCACCACCTGAAAATACCTCCCATCTCGCTGATAGCACGCAGAGATATGGTAAAATCAGACAAGGGTTTTCATAGGCTGTCACTCTGCGGGGGGTCATTCGTAGCTAGGACCTACAGCTCTCACCTCGCTTTATTAATAACCCCCCTGCGTGATACACAAGACTTGGCTCTGAGGAATATACAACATTCGGGGGCAGAGAGGAGGGAAATTTACCGGGTTTTACCTTCACTGGGAGAAACAGGAGCGTGGGAATGTGTTTAGATTAGTGGATAGCTCGCCTGACTCACACCCGGGATTCGTTTCGTACTCTCTGCACGGTTTATAATGTGCTCCTACATACTCATTAAAAGCGAATATAAAGGTCCATTTATTTACCCTAACAGTCTTGCTCCTTCCTACACAAGAGATATTTTCAGTCACTCAATATTGCTATTTTGATAGGAAATCCCAGGTCTGGTTTATTTACACTCACTGGTGGGACAAGGCTTAGTTCTCGTCTTGTCTGGTTTGCCGGTGTTGGAGACCGTTCTGAGGTGTTTTAGGTGGTTTCTACCAATGTTCTCCCTCCAGGTAGATTCAGGTACACCTTGTGGGTGAACGGGACGGGTGGTAAGGTGGGGTGCTTGATATCAGTTGATTCAATCTGAGAGGTACTCGGTACATTCTTGTCTTACAATGTCAGTGACAAACTTTAATTCAAGCGAACACAGTGAGGAGGGTGAATCTTGCCCGTTCCTAGCGCTGACTGGATGAGACCCTGACCCTGATATTTAAAGGATCACACAGATGTTTTAAATCCTTATGAGAAGAGAAAACAAGAAAGTTTCTTAGCTAGACAAAATATCCTGAATGTAATCTCGAGAACTAGACCCAGTCAGTGGTATATTGCTAGTGGGGAACTAGGGACCTCTGTAGTTAACTAGGGATCTCTGTAGTTAACCAGGGACCTTTGTAGTGAACCAGGGATCTCTGTAGTGAACCAGGGATCTCTGTAGTTAACCAGGGACCTATGTAGTTAACCAGGGACCTCTGAAGTTAACCAGGGACTTCTATAGTTAACCATGGACCTAGTTGCGTCGTATGGTAAGTATTACAGAGACAATGTTGTTACCAGCGGGAGGGAAACCAGGTCCTCACTCCAACCACAAGGATTTGGTAACCATTTTAGTCCTCTGTTTTAATGGGGGTGTTTTCATTGCATTAATTAACCTCCCTCCTCCTAACCCTTCTACTGTGCGAGGGTGGGGGAAATTATTCAAACCACAAGCTCGACCACGACCACACAAATAAAAACATTCATTAGAACAGCATTGAACCCAGGAGTTGTAGTATCTGGGTAACAGGACCAACACAAACACTGGGATATAGACTTACAAACTAACTTAACCTAGTGCAGCAACACTCGAGGTTCGAGATCTTTCAGATGTAAACAGACGTTATGATCTCTTTAGTTATCTAAACAGTTTGTTATTTTAAAATAGGGTTTACCCTAAAATGAAGTTTAAACGAACCAACAGCGTTCACATTCGTGACTGAGAACATCAATATACGCTTAGTTTAATTTCCTACACACGGTAATATCAACAGTTCTGTTCAAAGTACACCAAGACTCAAGACAAATATTCAACAACTGTTGATATTAACGTGTGTAGGAAATTTGACTGACCACATCTACTAAGAGATAGTTTATTTATCTTGTTAAAACATATATTTATCATTAGTTGTCAGTTAATACTGCTCCACGATATATTCCTGGCCACTCAGCTTCTAGCAATAATCCCTGACAGTAAACAGCGCTTGCTTGTTAGGACCGCTAATCTTGTCATTCGGAGGGAAAGGTTACGATGGAATGTTGGTAGCATTTGTGAGGTGGATGACGTCGGAATGAAGTCATCTCGGATCAAAGGTGAATGTCAGTATCTTGTTGAGAGGGACTGATATAGTGATAAGAATTGATGATATAGTGATGAAGAGGGTTTGTTATAGTGATGAGGTTTGATATAGTGATGTAGAGAGTTGATATAGTGATGTAGAGAGTTGATATAGTGATGTAGAGAGTTGATATATAGTGAGGTAGAGGGTTGATATAATGATGTAGAGGGTTGCTATAGTGATGTCGAGGGTTGATATAGCGAGGTAGAGGGTTGATATAGCGAGGTAGAGGGTTGATATAGCGAGGTAGAGGGTTGATATAGCGAGGTAGAGGGTTGATATAGTGATATAGAGGGTTGATATAGTGATATAGAGGGTTGATATAGTGATATAGAGGGTTGATATAGTGATACAGAGGGTTGATATAGTGATACAGAGGGTTGATATAGTGATGTAGAGGGTTGATAATATGATGTAGAGGGTTGATATAGTGATGTAGAGGGTTGCTATAGTGATGTCGAGGGTTGATATAGCGATGTAGAGGGTTGATATAGCGAGGTAGAGGGTTGATATAGCGAGGTAGAGGGTTGATATAGCGAGGTAGAGGGTTGATATAGTGATATAGAGGGTTGATATAGTGATGCTGTGATGCTCTCACTCCAGCAAAGCTCTTCCATCGCTGTCCCCAGTCTCTAACTCAGAACACATGACCCCCCCTCCCCCTGCTACTAGTCTACCCGCCACACTTGGTTAGCAGAACACTCCTAATTTGAGAACTCACCCTTCTTACCACCCCCCTCGCCTAATGTTGGTTGTTTACAAGTATCTTACATGCTTCCCCCCTCTCCCCCTATGACTCTTGTACAGATCTACAACTGAACATATTGTTCAACCACTCGTGTACAACATCGGGGACCCTGTGTCCCAGAGTAACGGGAACATCTGTCAGCCTGCAAGTAGATGATCTGATTTAATAAACCAAGTTATTGAACTGGCTGTCTTCCCGACCGGTGTTCCGTCAGATGGCCTCAAACAACTCACATATGTCTGCTCCGAACAGGACTCAAACCAGACAATACTGTACCAACACGAACTTTAGATCTAATAAATTATTAAACTGAACAAACATAGCTATAAGGGATATCTGTGTCTTACTACCCAGCTGGATATCTGTGTCTTACTACCCACCTGAGATATCCGTGTCTTACTACCCACCTGAGATATCTGTGTCTTACTACCCACCTGGGATATCTGTGTCTTACTACCCACCTGGGATATCTGTGTCTTACTACCCACCTGGGATATCTGTGTCTTACTACCCACCTGTGATATCTGTGTCTTACTACCCACCTGATATATCTGTGTCTTACTACCCACCTGGGATATCTGTGTCTTACTACCCACCTGAGATATCTGTGTCTTACTACCCACCTGAGATATCTGTGTCTTACTACCCACCTGAGATATCTGTGTCTTACTACCCACCTGAGATATCTGTGTCTTACTATCCACCTGAGATATCTATGTCTTAATACCCACCTGAGATATCCGTGTCTTACTACCCACCTGAGATATCCGTGTCTAAACTAGTGTTGTAGGGAGGAGTAAGGTATAATTAAAGCCTGTATTGCCCGCAGGTATTAAGCCGGTGGGTCGTATGGGCTGTGGACCTCCTAACACGATTAGACAGCTAATCCCTCTTTATCTGGACCCTCAGTAAGTTCAAGAAGAGGATCAATATAGCAGGATGTGCTCTCCGGTCCACAAACATTGACCCTCAGTAAGTTCAAGAAGAGGATCAATATAACAGGATGTGCTCTCCGGTCCACAAACATTGATCCTCAGTAAGTTCAAGAAGAGGATCAATATAGCAGGATGTGCTCTCCGGTCCACTAACATTGACCCTCAGTAAGTTCAAGAAGAGGATCAATATAGCAGGATGTGCGCTCCGGTCCACAAACATTGATCCTCAGTAAGTTCAAGAAGAGGATCAATATAGCAGGATGTGCTCTCCGGTCCACTAACATTGACCCTCAGTAAGTTCAAGAAGAGGATCAATATAGCAGGATGTGCGCTCCGGTCCACAAACATTGATCCTCAGTAAGTTCAAGAAGAGGATCAATATAGCAGGATGTGCTCTCCGGTCCACTAACATTGACCCTCAGTAAGTTCAAGAAGAGGATCAATATAGCAGGATGTGCGCTCCGGTCCACTAACATTGACCCTCAGTAAGTTCAAGAAGAGGATCAATATAGCAGGATGTGCGCTCCGGTCCACAAACATTGATCCTCAGTAAGTTCAAGAAGAGGATCAATATAGCAGGATGTGCTCTCCGGTCCACTAACATTGACCCTCAGTAAGTTCAAGAAGAGGATCAATATAGCAGGATGTGCGCTCCGGTCCACAAACATTGATCCTCAGTAAGTTCAAGAAGAGGATCAATATAGCAGGATGTGCTCTCCGGTCCACTAACATTGACCCTCAGTAAGTTCAAGAAGAGGATCAATATAGCAGGATGTGCGCTCCGGTCCACAAACATTGATCCTCAGTAAGTTCAAGAAGAGGATCAATATAGCAGGATGTGCGCTCCGGTCCACAAACATTGACCCTAGTGTAACTAGTACTCTCCAGTCCACAAACATTGCCCTTGTTGAAGAGAGGGAGAAACAGGGCACCGGGCTATGGAGTCTTGGTTCGAGTTGAGGTGAGGAGCTCACACACACACACACACACACACACACACATACATATATTAATATACGGGTTTGTTTCCAACCTATCCCCTGCATCGATGTTCACGTGGGCTAAGGCGCGGACCTCCTCTGGTCGGGTTTGGTTACTGGGAGATCAGGTTTTGAAAACCAGTTAGATGTATTTTTCCTTCACGCAAATGCGAGTACATTTATTTTAAATACTACCTTACCTTCATCCCTATTCAATTTATGTGAATATTCGCCTGGACGGGTAGTAAGAGGCGGTGCCAGGAAAGAATAAAGATGTCGTATGGTTCCTTCTTTAAGATAAAAAAACATTAATCTGTAATATTTTGTCGTCCAGCTATAAGAAGAAACGAGTCCTAATATAATTAATTAGTTTTATTAATATATTTTGTTATTTCAATAAGTTATGAAAACTACAATCCTACAGTAATCCTTAAGGCAGTAGTAGTAGAAATGTTTATTATATAGTATTAGTAGGCCTAACTATTTCCCAATAGGCTGAAGCTAGGGACGTCCAATCAATGTTCGCAATAAAGTAGTTGACAGTTACCTACACTCCACTGGCGAATGGACTGTAGATCTACGTTCACGTATTCATACGTCAATCCATGTTATCTGCAACTGTCAACTATCAATACATATAAAATAACAATAATAACATAATACAATGTTACCAATGTTGACCTAACAAAACTTTTTTACGTATTATCAAAGGCCCTTCATATAAAAATTGGACTGTACTATCGATACTATCGTTAAGATAGAACCTGATACGACGTCCCAACTGTCCACGTGACTGAGCCAGCTAATGACGTCATATGTTGCACACTAGTGACATGTCAAACTCTGATTGACGGGAATGTAATCTTTTAAGTGCTTCATTTGTTTACTTAAGAGACTATACACGTCTCACCCGACCAGGGACGCTTCTATTCGGCTTGCTATTTGGGAAGTATTGTTTTATTAAGGTGAGGTCTGTGTTTTTACAGCTTTAAAAAACAACACTTTTGGTTGGCCAAAATAAATAAACTGTTTCTCCAGTAGATAAGATCGGTTTAATTCCCTCCACTTGGTGATATCAACAGTTGTTGATTATCTGTCAAGAGCTTAGTGGACTTTAAGAGCGAGCATCACCTTCCAATCAACTCTGTGATACAGTCGACTATAAATAGTATATTTACACCAACACTATTGCACGTGGATAATTTCTGACTGAACATTAATGGAGAGAAAGAGTTAATAGAAGTTCCTAATACTGAACATTGGGGAAGTAACTAAATTGGAAAGACAGGTTTTGACCATTTTAGAATGTCTTTACAGATAAGCACTGTGCACAAATCCTCATTGTTTTAATCGAGACATTCTGTAGTTATTAACGAGAGACTTTGTCGCTTTGTCCCCCATCGTCACCGGGAACATTCGAGTAATCATTCACATACGATTGTGCTGCACACATTTCTGTATTTTCTTTTCACTTTAACTCCCAAACCTCACGTGATCCGGGAGCTGTGTTGGGTCTGCTATGATGAACGCTCCTAAACAGGAACATTAGAACCTAAGAGAAAGTTTTATTCAAAATCCACTCAGCCCAAGACAGAGATATATATCAACTGTTGATAACACCAAGCAGAGAAAATTAAGCCAAACGTTTCTACTGAAGCAATATTTTATTTATTCGAACAAAAAATAAAAAAAAATTTTTTTGCCATAAAACTGCAAAAAATACGGCTCCTAAATCTTTCTCCCCTTCTTCTCAAGTATTAAGAAAGTGGAAAGGAAGAAATAGAAAACAAACTAATATAAAAGGGTGGAACAATGGGGAGGGGAGGGGATGTCGATGGGAAAATGACGACCACTCGATGAAATAGATTTCTGTTGCTAAAAGGAAGAGAAAAAAACCCAGAAAGAAGAAGAAGAAAGCTCGTTTGACGCCCCCCCCCCCCCTCTTTCCAGGCTCAGAACTTCCTCTCCAGATAAATACACCCCCACCCCTCTCCACCTGCTCTTGTTGGAGTAATTGACGCGGGCCTTGAAGCTTAATGACGTAGTAATTACTGCTGGGTACAGATTGCGCGCCTTCATTCCACCTTTCTGACTCGTCGTTATACAGCTCCATTAGACTGAGTCACTACAGCTCCATTAGACTGAGTCACTACAGCTCCACTAGACTGAGTCACTACAGCTCCATTAGACTGAGTCACTACATCTCCATTAGACCGAGTCACTACAGCTCCACTAGACTGAGTCACTACAGCTCCACTGGACTGAGTCACTACAGATCCATTAGACTGAGTCACTACAGCTCCATTAGACTGAGTCACTACAGCTCCATTAGACTGAGTCACTACAGCTCCACTGGACTGAGTCACTACAGATTCATTAGACTGAGTCACTACAGCTCCATTAGACTGAGTCACTACAGATCCACTGGACTGAGTCACTACAGCTCCACTGGACTGAGTCACTACAGCTCCATTAGACTGAGTCACTACAGATCCATTAGACTGAGTCACTACAGCTCCACTGGACTGAGTCACTACAGCTCCACTGGACTGAGTCACTACAGCTCCATTAGACTGAGTCACTACAGCTCCATTAGACTGAGTCACTACAGCTCCATTAGACTGAGTCACTACAGCTCCATTAGACTGAGTCACTACAGCTCCATTAGACTGAGTCACTACAGCTCCATTAGACTGAGTCACTACAGCTCCATTAGACCGAGTCACTATACCTCCATTAGACCGAGTCACTACAGCTCCACTAGACCGAGTCACTACAGCTCCATTAGACTGAGTCACTACAGCTCCACTAGACTGAGTCACTACAGCTCCACTAGACTGAGTCACTACAGCTCCATTAGACTGAGTCACTACAGCTCCATTAGACTGAGTCACTACAGCTCCATTAGACTGAGTCACTACAGCTCCACTAGACTGAGTCACTACAGCTCCACTAGACTGAGTCACTACAGCTCCACTAGACTGAGTCACTACAGCTCCACTAGACTGAGTCACTACAGCTCCACTAGACTGAGTCACTACAGCTCCACTAGACTGAGTCACTACAGCTCCATTAGACTGAGTCACTACAGCTCCATTAGACTGAGTCACTACAGCTCCACTAGACTGAGTCACTACAGCTCCACTAGACTGAGTCACTACAGCTCCACTAGACTGAGTCACTACAGCTCCATTAGACTGAGTCACTACAGCTCCATTAGACTGAGTCACTACAGCTCCATTAGACTGAGTCTTTACAGCTCCAATGAACTCAGTAGATCAACAACTAGGTAAACCATCTTTGAAATCTATTACAGTTACTATTTTTATTTTTAATATTGTTTCAATATTGTTTTATTGTCTATAGATGTTTTTAATATTTTACTGAACGTTATTAAATAATAATGTTGACTGTTTTTTGTTGATGGGTTAAGGCAGGTACTTACTCTTTTATCAATTTAATATTTGCCCTCTATTCTAAGCATTTTCATCTAAATGGTATTTGCTTGATAAAAAGTGTGTGTGAGTGTCTGCATAAAATGTAATATCTAATAAATTAATAATTTAAAAAGATTATAAAAACAATATCTTCTCAGCTTGGATATTAAAAAAAATATTAGATTTTATTTGAAACTCTGAACATATTTTGAAATAACGCTGCAAGCTTTCTTTCACCACCTTTATTTCAAAGATAACGGCACTGAGAGAGAACTGATAAATGTGTTAAAAAGAATATGGAGAGGAAAATAGAACTAAGGAAGAAATATGTGGTGACGTCAGCGTCAGCGATAACACGCACAATATGTTACCCGTGGCGCCCCAGCGGCCGCTGATAGCAACTACTTACAACTTCAAGATGGCTTCCCACAGTTCACGGTCAGTCCTAATTTAAGAGCTTCTTTAAAAAAAATAATATTCGGTACTTTTGAAATCTTCTCAGATAAAATAGCTCTATCGATGTTGGAAAAATATAAATAGTGCATAGGAAATAGTGCGCAATAAGTTGAAACATTACTTTCAATGATAGCATTCACAGCCGAAACATGAATAGTGAATATTTAATAAATTCGATCCAACTTTTAACTTTTCACGTACTTTATCTGGAGATGAGTCTAAACGACCAATGAGAATACGAGGAGCTCCAGCCAATCAAACGCCAGTGCACACAGCAGACGGAAAATATCTTATAATAGTAGCACTCGTTTGTTTTAGTGTCAATGGCTACGAATGTAGGAGAGAAATTACATTTTTGATCCTGTTATTGAGAAGTAGGTCCAAACCAATGTTCATGAAGCTAATAAAATCACAACTAAAGAAAGATTAATATTTTAATTAATATTAGTCACTAGATAAATTAGGTGGCCACCGAAGCAGGTCGCTTACCACTAGACCGACTTATTATGAACTGTGCTCTGTAAGTGGTCCCTAATTAGTTATCCTTTGCACATGAAAATAAATCCGGTCTTACAATCTCTTAGAAGTGAATTAAATGCAAACCTAAATTACTAGTAGTTCTGTCAGTTCGGGCAGTTCTCGTAGGCCCTATATATTGTACCAATAGAAAAGATCCTATTGGTGAAGGAGGAAGCTGTCCTGTCGTTTGAATGCCTCAGATCGTCAAATAGGGCTCAAAACAAGTCTTTCTCCAGACGATGGCTTCGTAGAGGATCTGCTTGTTAGTTTATTTTCCTCCCGTGTTCTGTTTGTTCCCTTGTTCTCCCCGTGTTCTGTTTGTTCCCTTGTTCTCCCCGTGTTCTGTTTGTTCCCTTGTTCTCCCCGTGTTCTGTTTGTTCCCGTGTTCTGTTTGTTCTCTTGTTCTCCCGTGTTCTGTTTGTTCTCTTGTTCTCCCGTGTTCTGTTTGTTCCCTTGTTCTCCCCGTGTTCTGTTTGTTCCCGTGTTCTGTTTGTTCTCTTGTTCTCCCGTGTTCTGTTTGTTCCCTTGTTCTCCCCGTGTTCTGTTTGTTCCCTTGTTCTCCTCGTGTTCTGTTTGTTCCCGTGTTCTGTTTGTTCCCTTGTTCTCCCCGTGTTCTGTTTGTTCCCTTGTTCTCCCTGTGTTCTGTTTGTTCCCTTGTGTCCCGATGTGAGAAGGCCCTCAGTCTACGAACCATGACCTAGAGAGAGAGAGAGGAGATACGCTCCAGCCCGGGCACGACTCTGAGCGGTCAGGCTGACCTTATGATGAACCATCATGCAAGGCAATACAACATTTAGAAATGTGATATTTGGGAGCTCGGTATAGTCAATAGAAATCTGGTACGAGGGGTTGGTGGATGGAACACACATGTTGACAGTTGTGTTCTCACTGACATAATATTGACAGGCATGTTGCAACATCAACACTAATGTTGCTTCACAGTCTCTTGTTAGACTGGGATATATATCGGACAGGGACAGCAGGTGGGCATTGAACAGGCTCCCACCAAGGTAACTTGTATTTTAGTGAGGGGAAGGGACCAATCAGGACCAATAAGAACCAAGTTAGCTTCTCAGAAAGTACAAGAGGGGGGGGGGGGGGGGAAGGCTGGTATCAGAACAGATACTCAGCGAGGGATGTATTTGGGTCTTGACGGTCAAACAGTTTATACGGTCGGTTAAATAAACACTCGGGAGGTTATTATCTTGATCTCTTGGTGGTGTCTTGGTGCAGTTTGGTGTCTTGGTGCAGCTTGGTGTCTTGGTCGTGTCTTGGTGCAGCTTGGTGTCTTGGTGAGGACTTCATGGTGCCCAAATATTAGTCGTTGATTTTAAGGATAAATGTTACAGTATTAAATGCGATAATATTAGAGGAATGAGGAAGGTAGAATTGACAGGAAATGTACCCGAATTTGTATAGGAGAAGTGTGTGAGGAAAACCCCTTAAGTACACCCAACCGGGACTCCAACCCCGATATTCGCGTCCTAGGCGATCCAGCCACTGCAATAGCGTGACCAATGACGAAGGTATAGTTAGTTTGTAAGTCGTGTACAGATAGATTGTGTTTATAAAATGTATAATGTAAAATTATTATCCCTCGAAACACAAATTACACGTTTGTAACGCAATCTGGATCACAACCCGGCTTTTCGGCTCAGAGCTTGAAGTGTTGATGACATCAGCCGCACTTCATTAATTAATAACTAATACCCCCCTCCCCCCCCCCCCCCCCCCCCCCCGTTTTATGAATGTTCCAGTCCGTTATTTGACTCCGACTGGGGTTGGTTCGTTAGAGTCAGTGTTAACATTAATAAGTGCTAATTGCACGCGGCTTCACTCCACTAATTGAAATGCAGGGGGGGGGGGGATCATTAGGACGAGAGGATACCGCCAATAACTGGTCCATGCGCGGGATTGGATTACCACAAGATACACCACCATTTTCACACGAAGGTTCTTTCGGGAAACACAAACACTTTGGCTACATTTTACTATTATTATACCTACTAGTGTCGTATTGATGACAGGGACACCCTTAACAGGTGTGGGTGGTACTCTGGGAAAACTTGGTTTACGGGGCCCCCAGAAATAATAAACAAAAAATGTAATTATTTCATGTTACTGCAATAGTTTGCCCCTATTTACCCATTTCCAGCCGTACAAGGTATCAGGAAATGCCCTAAAAGGTAAATGCATGTAATAATTAACGCTAGAAGCCATGTTTTTATTATAAGGGTTTATTTATTTCCTCGACAAACTTGATCTGTTTGGAGGCACAAAGAACAACTGTGCCAAGTTTGAATTAAATAGGTTAGTGCGGTTATCGTAAGACACACCATAGACAGACAGACAGATGCAAATCAGTCGAGTTAAAACTAAGAACTCGTTTCACTCATCCAATAAACCAAACCCCATGATTATGTTTTTTTATTTGTTTTTACACTCTGACAATATTTGCTAGATCGGCTAAACAGGGAGACAACTTTACGAGCGCGCAAACAAAAATTTCCCACCTCAACTTGTTTTTTCCCCCTCTCTCAGCTAAGCAGGTGTGGGCCCCACTAAGGCCACACCGTTCACACACCCCTAACGGTGGACCTGATTGATAATTTGTATCAAAAGTTACAGCTGAAGTCACATGACTTATATCAACACGTGAAACTAGATTTGGTAACTTTTCAAACTCTCAGATAAGGCTCTTCCTATGGAAATACGACTGTAGCACTACGTTATGTGTCGTAGAAATATGAGGGTGAAAGGGGGGGGGGGACCCTTGGAATCAACGGGCTCCCCAAATTGGGTACTCCACATACCACTCCAACACAAACCTTTGGATGCTCCATGGTAGGTATCTTCCAAACGTACCTTACATTTTGATATTTAGACACATGTGTTAAACTAGCTCCTAGTCAAGGACTTTCTCCACTAATTACTGGAGTTGTGTGACTAAGGGGAAGGGTGGGACTAAAGAGGACTAGGTCCAGTCTAGGGGAAGGGTAGGACTAAAGAAGACTAGGTCCAGCCTAGGGGAAGGGCAGGACTAAAGAAGGCTAGGTCCAGCCTAAGGGAAGGGTAGGACTAAACAGGACTAGGTCCAGCCTAGGGGATGGGTAGGACTAAATAGGACTAGGTCCAGCCTTCGATTGGAATCATATGTTGATACGAACTCCTTGCTCTGTTATATTTACTATGGAAATGACGTCTCAGAAGTTTCGGAACCATAAAAACAATCCTCTAATAGTCTAATATCGGATACATCTTTTAGGTTATTTATGTTGGTAACTTTTAACTTGGTTTTGGCGTCAACCATACTTTGAAATAGCAAAACACTTTAAATATTGCAAGGCAGCCGAAATTCACTAAAGCGCTTAAGAAAGTAGGTCCCTTAAACTATGCTGCCCTAGGTTAAGTTAGTCTGTAATTCTATCTCCCTGTGTGTATGTGTTGGTCCTGTTACCCAGATATTACAACTCCTGGTGCTAGTGTTGCTACCCTAAGTTAAGTTAGTTTGTAAGTCTATATCCCTGGGTATGTGTTGGTCCTGTTACCCAGATATTACAACTCCTGGTGCTAGTGTTGCTGTCCTAGGTTAAGTTAGTTTGTAAGTCTATATCCCTGTGTATGTGTTGGTCCTGTTACCCAGATATTACAGCTCCTGGTGCTAGTGTTGCTGTCCTAGGTTAAGTCAGTTTGTAAGTCTATATCCCTGTGTATGTGTTGGTCCTGTTACCCAGATATTACAACTCCTGGTTCTAGTGTTGCTGTCCTAGGTTAAGTTAGTTTGTAAGTCTATATCCCTGTGTATGTGTTGGTCCTGTTACCCAGATATTACAACTACTGGTGCTAGTGTTGCTACCCTAAGTTAAGTTAGTTTGTAAGTCTATATCCCTGTGTTGGTCCTGTTGTAGCGTCCTCAGGCGAGGAGGCCACAAAATAATACAAGGAAAATACAAAAGGTTAAATAACAATAACAAGAGTGAGTGCACATGAGTTCAAGACTAGAAATGTTCCATAGAGAAACATTACGCGTCTAATCCCGCCACTCCCACCTGTTACTGAGAGTATCAAAATATATGGGAGTCGTCTATCACTAGAGAGCCTTAAAATGCGTCACCCTTCCTAACCACTGAAAAATATTAGAGAAATTACATTAAACAACCAAAAACCTAGGACATGTGATGGTATATAATAGTTAAAAATAAAAGAATTAGTCATGTTGAACCAATATTTATTTTGGATAGGACAATCCGAAGTTTAACAATTCAAATAAGTACTAATTATTGTTGTTATAACAATTATATGTACATTATGTACAAGTGCTTTGGACTTTAACATTGAAAATTAGCCCGCTATAACGGGTCTGGGCAGAAATGATATTCTGCCAACAATAAAGTTACAATTAGAGTAATATTTTCTTTACAAGTAAACAAAGAATGTACGGTTATATATATATATAATAGAATAATAGTAAATATGGACAATACAATCGTTCTAATAATTATTTACCCTATCAATCTTGATTTGGTTCAATTAGCGCTGGCGTGTTGTATTGCGACAACATTGACTCTCAAGTCTAAAAGGTAAATATTTCTCAAGAAGAAAACATTAATAGGTTGCGAAATAACCCCAAGAAATCTATGTATTATATCAACAAGACTATTTAATATAAACATAACAGTAAATGTCAATAGTTCCCCTAACATAACAATTGTATTAGTTATAAATCGTGACTACGCCCAATTCGCCCTGGCGCGTTGTAAAAAGACAACATAGGCTTATAAGTCCAATACCACAATATGAAGCAAAAATTAATTTAGAGTTCCACCGTAATTAATACAAATAAATCATTACACCTCAACCGGTGACAAGACGCCATTACAAGTTAATTGCCAGACTTCTATTTAAATTTTATTTTTTTAAGATAACTGAAAATATTAAGCCAAAAAGGAATTTTGAAATAATAAAGAAAATATATAAAAAAAGATGTTAAATTAGCCGAGATTGAATTTGGGTTCTTACATTTTCAAAAGCAGAAAGCCGAAGCTTGTACTAGTCCTAAACCAGCTCTGTCCCAATTGTGTCGAACATTGGGACAGACACAAATATATATACAGATACAACAAAAGAGGAGGGGCATGAAGGGTAAGCAAGAGGGGAAAGATTCTAGAATATCAAGGAACAATGTTATGCGCATTTCTTCGTGCCTCGGGAGACCGGTGGTTCTTTTCTGGCGCAATCTAGAAGAGAATAACTATAACTGCGCATGTCCAGCCCACATGTGGTGTTCGCTAAATCGCCGTTCAATTCGCTCCGTCAGTATACTTTTTCTCTCGGGTGAAGGAAGGTGTGCATAGCAGAAGTTAGGTCGCTCTTCCACGTCGCCTCCAATCACGGACAAATGGGGTAAGGTTCAACCATCGATATAGCAGTTGTGTATTTTATTGACCATCCGATGCTACAAATCTCCCCCCCTTTCAGGGTTGACAGGGAGGAGGGAGAAGGTTGTCACATTCTTCTACTCGACCTTTGGAACATCCCATGGGGCAGCAACGGTGTACTCGGGAAGTTGTTCTCCAGGATTTCCCCATCGTATATGATCTTTCTCATCCTTGGCATCAGATCATTTTTTTTGTTTTTCGAGTCCTTGTAGATCGGATGGGTTGATCCGCCCTGGGCTGCCGCTGGGATTCGGCACCGCTCTTTACGCCGGGACGTTCTACTGCACACAATAGCAGTGGGAGCTCCAAACTGTTCCTGCCGACCGTTGACTCGAGAGCCGTCACCATAGTCTTTCCCACACCACGCTCGCCTCTTCAGGATCTACCCACGAGGCATGCGCACCAAGACAAGGGAAGGGGAGGGAGAAGAAGGAGATGACAGGACTCCTCTGGGCTGTACAACAAACAAAAAACATAAGCAGTAAACTGACCAAAAAAATTTACACTCCTAACTAATAGGACCTATATCCAACGTCAAAAAAAAAATATATATATATATAAAGTTTTTAACAAACTAGCCATCATATGCCGCAGCCAGTCTATGGTCACATGGCGCACTGGTTCATTAGGCGCGCACTCGTCACTTTCACGTAGATACTTCTTGATCAAGCATACACGTGTCCGGCACATTTCACCAATATTCCTCTTAATACCTTTTCAAGTTTTTTGCCCTGGGCCCAGGGAATTTGGTATTGCAAATCTAAATCAAGATATCGTCGACACAAAAGACAAAAAAACATTTATAAAATATTTTTTTTTTTTTTTAAAAATATTTATACCACACCATGTCACTAGGGACAATTGGGCTCAGGCTTTCTTTAAATGACTGACATGAGCTCGTCTACACATAGACGCATCTTTCACACTCTTAAGATAGACGGTCACGGGGGTTAAAAACTTATCAATGGTCCATGGGCCACTCCACCTCTGGCACAGCTTCGCCGATCTTCTATCTGCCGAGGAGCTCAAGGGGAATTCCTTACATAACACACAATCCCCTACAATATAAGGGACGGGGAGTCTACCCTTATTATAGGCGTTAGCCACCCTTTTTTGAGCCCTTTTTAGATGATCCAGGGCACGCCGACATCTCTCCTTATGGGAGGAATCATCGGAATTCTCTAACAGCGAATCAACGTTCCAAATCGCTAAGAGGGGGTGGTTTAATTCCCGACCAAGAAGGATAGAGGCTGGCGAACAGCCTATGGACTCATGGAAGGCAGAATTAAATGCTAAATTTAAGAAGTCTAAATCCTGATCCCACTTATGCTGTGCCTCACAGTGATAAATAGTAAGCGCTATTACCAAATTGCGGTTAAATCTTTCCACCTGATTGGGTCCCGGGTGGTAGGGGCTGGTAGTCACGTGCTTAATCCCCCAGTTAAAGCACATATTCTTAAAACCAAGAGAACGGAAACAAGGCCCATTGTCACTAACCACGACACGAGGTGCCCCAAAAAGATTCCAAACTCGTCTGCAGAGGGCGTTAACGGTAGTGGTCGCCTTCATATTGCGCAAGGGAATGAGCACTACAAACTTGGAAAAGGCGTCAACTAATATAAGAATACATGAATTGCCAAGAGTAGAACGGGTGATTGGCCCAATATAATCGATGAAGACTTTATCCCAGGGACGTTGGGCAACACCGGCCGAATGAAACCCAACTCTGGAATTTTGGGTTGGTTTAGCTTTCTGACAGCTCTCACACTTGCCAACCCACGCTTTTACATCGTTGTATAAACCTGGCCAAAAGAACTCATTAGAAATTTTCCGTACGGTTTTTAAAACTCCAAGATGACCACCAAAGGCAGAATCATGAAAATATCTAAGTAGCATTGGTCTGACCGCACCCGGTACAACCACTTTCCTATTCTTCCCTTTCGAATTAGTCACAACTAATAGCCCATTAAATACAGAATATGACCCTACCTTTTCTCCTCTAGATAATTTACTCATGATATCAATACACCACGGATCACTATTTTGGTGATCCCCGATTGCCACAAAGGATTCAGGAATGGATCTAATGACGCAGGAGGCGGGAGCCACCTCGAGAGAACCAATGGGACACTTTTCCTCGGCCATGCGGGATAAGGCATCAGCTACTACGTTATGTTTACCGGATACATGATGAGTGGAGAACTTGAACCTAGATAACCTCCACACCCATCTCCCCACTTTCCCTAGTTGCTTGGGGTGGTTCAGCATCCACGCCAGGGCCTGGTTATCCGTGTACAGCTCAAACTCCCTCTGTTCGAGGTAGTCAGCGAAACGCTCAATGCCCGTGACGCAGGCAAGGCATTCCTTTTCATAGGTGCTATATCGCCTCTCAGCATCGGTGAGAGTTCGACTAGCAAAAGCTACCGGTCGGACTCCCTCCGATGACCTCTGAGACAATACAGCCCCAAGCGCCACAGAAGACGCGTCTACGTGGAGGAGGAAGGGGAGAGAAAAATCCGGCATTCTCAAAACCTCCGGAGAGATTAGCTTCTCCTTTAACAGGTTAAAAGCTCGTGCCTGCTCTTCACCCCAACTAAAGGCCACTCCTTTTCTTTTTAAGGCATTAAGGGGGGCAGTAATCTCCGAGAAGGACGGGACAAACCTGGCGTAATAGGCGCACATGCCCACAAAACGCATTACTCCCTTAAGATTAGAGGGGGGAGCAAAATTAATAATGGGACTGATCCTTTCGGGATCAATAAGAAGATTCCCCTCTGAAATGACGTACCCCAGGTATTTGATGGAGGGTTTAGCCCAAGTAACCTTGTCGGGATTCACGGTTAGTCCTACTCGCCGCAGCCTAGTCAAAACTTCCTCCAAATGCACCAAATGTTCCTCTAAAGTATTGCTGTACACACATATGTCATCCAAGTAGTTAAATACATACTCAAATTTAATGTCAGAAAAAACAAGATCTAATACGCGACTTAAGGCTTGTCCCCCAATGCTACACCCAAGGGGAACACAATTAAATTCGTATTGTCTCCAGGGAGTGACAAAGGCGGTAAACTTTTTTGACGATTCTGTCAAGGCACATTGTAAAAAACTCGCATTGAGGTCAATCAGACTAAATATTCTAGCTCTACCGAGATGCTGGAATGCCGACTCAATGCTCGGCATCGGGTATGGGTCGAACAGGATTTTCTTATTGACCTTCCTGTAATCTACAATTAACCTATATCCCTCCCCTTTTTTGGGTATGATGAACGCGGGACTAGCAAACGGTGAGTTAGAGGGGCGTATTACCCCTTTTGATTCCAAGTCATCAATCAATTTCCGGAAGATTTTCATCTTGGGAGGAGCGCACGAGTAAGGACCAGATCTTATGGGGATATTGTCAGTCATTACAATTTCGTACGGTAGGACCTCACACCTACCCCACCTGCTAGTAATGACGTCAGAAAATTTAGAAATCAGCTCCCTAATGGCTTCTTCCCCAATTCCAAACGAACATAAGCTAGGAACAATACAATCTTTACAAAAGGGGATTCTAACTCTGGGTGAGAACTCAAAACTTAAATCCCTTCTCGCCAGACTAATAACGGCCCCAGTTCCCCACAGGAAGTCGTTCCCCAAAATAATGTCAAAGGGAAGCAATGGAACACAAAACAAGCTTCTCTTCCACGAAAACCCCATAATTTTTATGGACAAGACTACTCTCTCGCTAACTCTTAAGAGATTACCATTACCCAAAACAAAGGTCCTAATACCAGTTTTTTCCACCGATATCTTCCCATTTTTCTTTAAGATATCCACAAAATTATTACTAATAAATGAACCACATGAGCCGGTATCAAGTAAGGCAGAGCCCGACACCGATCTGATAGAAAACTTAATGATGGGGGGAAGGGGGCTAGAATGTTTTGGAATCGTACGCGCGGTGGTCCCCTTGCTAACACCACGCGTTACGCGTTTCCCCCATTACAATCCCTCTGAAGATGCCCTAATTGGCGGCAACGGTAACATCGGACGCGAGTGATATCAAAAGGTCTCCTTGCCCTTATCGCGCCTACTTCCCTCACAGCAGAACTAGAACTGGCTCCCTCAGTAGGCCGGGTTATAGTTGAAAATGGGGGGGACCTTTCCTGTTTAAAGTTACGGGACACCTGTGTAGGGAACTCGTGCAAATACTCCCTCTCGGCTACCAGAGAACCCTCAATACAAGAAGCTAATGAGTAAAGCTCAGAAAGGGTAGAAGGCTTATTCAAAAACACAAAATGCCTTCTCGTCAGGGGGGACACATTTTCCAGAATGATTTCAACTACCTCTTCCTCCGGCATTTTGAGATCTAACACCCCAATAGCCTCTGAAATGGCCAAAATAAATAATCTAAAGGGTTCGTGTGGAAGTTGGAAGCGCCGAACCATTCGATTACATAGAGTATCCTTCTCTCTCTTAGATATTAGAGACTCTAATATTCGACTTTTCACTCTAACCCAGGGGAGACCTAGTTGGATGCATTCAGTGATTAGATGCGCCAAAAACCCTGACGTCTTGCCAACGCATAGCGTGAGTAACTCCAAATCTCCTACAAGTCTCAATTTCCAAATCCTGTCCACCTCTAACAGAAAGTTAAATAAATCAGAGGACGATAACCCATCGCAAATCGGCCATAGTTTTACACGCTCGCTAGCTACAATACTTTGAGTTTTGGCAAGTGAATTAGATAACACTAAACTAGCGGTGGGAACACTAGGGGGGATCGGGAGCCCACTACCTCCCTCTATCCTTACAGCTTCTATTTTTTCCTGTTCCTTATCTTCAAGGGAAGGATGGCTAACGTCATCACGAGGTTCTAAATTAAAAGGATCGCTGGACTTACTAATAATGTTCTCGGACAGCAATGACCGCAACACGGCCATAGGAGCGTCGGGGGGGAATTGAATATCTCTTCTCTTGAGCTCCTGGCGAAGATCGGAGCTACTGAGCCGGTATACATCAGTTCTTGTGCTGATTACGCCTCCAGAGGTGGTGGTGTCCATGGCGGGAGTGATTCATGAAACAATTTCAAAGACAATTAACAAACAAAACTCACAAGGTGCCTTCACTCTGAAATATAGCAGAGTAGCGCAGCTTTCTTTGTAGCGTCCTCAGGCGAGGAGGCCACAAAATAATACAAGGAAAATACAAAAGGTTAAATAACAATAACAAGAGTGAGTGCACATGAGTTCAAGACTAGAAATGTTCCATAGAGAAACATTACGCGTCTAATCCCGCCACTCCCACCTGTTACTGAGAGTATCAAAATATATGGGAGTCGTCTATCACTAGAGAGCCTTAAAATGCGTCACCCTTCCTAACCACTGAAAAATATTAGAGAAATTACATTAAACAACCAAAAACCTAGGACATGTGATGGTATATAATAGTTAAAAATAAAAGAATTAGTCATGTTGAACCAATATTTATTTTGGATAGGACAATCCGAAGTTTAACAATTCAAATAAGTACTAATTATTGTTGTTATAACAATTATATGTACATTATGTACAAGTGCTTTGGACTTTAACATTGAAAATTAGCCCGCTATAACGGGTCTGGGCAGAAATGATATTCTGCCAACAATAAAGTTACAATTAGAGTAATATTTTCTTTACAAGTAAACAAAGAATGTACGGTTATATATAATATAATAGAATAATAGTAAATATGGACAATACAATCGTTCTAATAATTATTTACCCTATCAATCTTGATTTGGTTCAATTAGCGCTGGCGTGTTGTATTGCGACAACATTGACTCTCAAGTCTAAAAGGTAAATATTTCTCAAGAAGAAAACATTAATAGGTTGCGAAATAACCCCAAGAAATCTATGTATTATATCAACAAGACTATTTAATATAAACATAACAGTAAATGTCAATAGTTCCCCTAACATAACAATTGTATTAGTTATAAATCGTGACTACGCCCAATTCGCCCTGGCGCGTTGTAAAAAGACAACATAGGCTTATAAGTCCAATACCACAATATGAAGCAAAAATTAATTTAGAGTTCCACCGTAATTAATACAAATAAATCATTACACCTCAACCGGTGACAAGACGCCATTACAAGTTAATTGCCAGACTTCTATTTAAATTTTATTTTTTTAAGATAACTGAAAATATTTAAGCCAAAAAGGAATTTTGAAATAATAAAGAAAATATATAAAAAAAGATGTTAAATTAGCCGAGATTGAATTTGGGTTCTTACATTTTCAAAAGCAGAAAGCCGAAGCTTGTACTAGTCCTAAACCAGCTCTGTCCCAATTGTGTCGAACATTGGGACAGACACAAATATATATACAGATACAACAAAAGAGAGGGGCATGAAGGGTAAGCAAGAGGGGAAAGATTCTAGAATATCAAGGAACAATGTTATGC
This sequence comes from Timema podura, assembly GCA_033556935.1. Classification (NCBI taxonomy): domain Eukaryota; kingdom Metazoa; phylum Arthropoda; class Insecta; order Phasmatodea; family Timematidae; genus Timema; species Timema podura. Next base: position 2,606,500 of record JAVRXN010000006.1, on the reverse strand, counting down.
GCATTTCTTCGTGCCTCGGGAGACCGGTGGTTCTTTTCTGGCGCAATCTAGAAGAGAATAACTATAACTGCGCATGTCCAGCCCACATGTGGTGTTCGCTAAATCGCCGTTCAATTCGCTCCGTCAGTATACTTTTTCTCTCGGGTGAAGGAAGGTGTGCATAGCAGAAGTTAGGTCGCTCTTCCACGTCGCCTCCAATCACGGACAAATGGGGTAAGGTTCAACCATCGATATAGCAGTTGTGTATTTTATTGACCATCCGATGCTACACTGTTACTCAGATATTACAACTCCTGGTGCTAGTGTTGCTGTCCTAGGTTAAGTCAGTTTGTAAGTCTATATCCCTGTGTTGGTCCTGTTACCCAGATATTACAACTCCTGGTGCTAGTGTTGCTGTCCCAGGTTAAGTTAGTTTGTAAGTCTATATCTCTGTGTATGTGTTGGTCCTGTTACCCAGATATTACAACTACTGGTGCTAGTGTTGCTACCCTAAGTTAAGTTAGTTTGTAAGTCTATATCCCTGTGTTGGTCCTGTTACTCAGATATTACAACTCCTGGTGCTAGTGTTGCTGTCCTAGGTTAAGTCAGTTTGTAAGTCTATATCCCTGTGTTGGTCCTGTTACCCAGATATTACAACTCCTGGTGCTAGTGTTGCTGTCCTAGGTTAAGTCAGCTTGTAAGTCAAACAGTCCCCAGAGAATCCAGATGTGTGGCTGCTGCAGATCAATGATGAGAAGTGTGGGGGGTGATATGACATATTGTGTGATACCTCCCCACGGGATGAAGTCACCCTCTCAAGACAAGGGGAGAGCGGCGGGCTATTAGCATCACGTGGCGCCTCGCGGCCGACAGAGAGGTAACGTCAAGTAGTTGATGAGATGTTCTGAGCATGCGTGGTGTGTTGGGATAGAAGAGTGGGGGATATCCGTGACTTACTAAATATACAGGTTCGATTCTCGTGTCTTGGTTAATTTTTCCAACTGTGTAAATATGTGAATATGTCACCCAGAGCACGGCTATATCCGAACCACCGATCATTTACATCATTTCAATAAATATACTAGTGTTGTGATACTAGTGTTAATATATTACGAATTTTTAAGGATATTCAAGGTTTATAAAAAATATCACATTCAAAATTTGAGAAAGTTCAAAAATAAATAATTTATTTTCTTTCAATTTTGAAAGCTCTGATACAACTTATTATGATTTCTGCCTCAACATAATCTTATGATGAACTCAACAACCAGGCCCCAGACCAGTAATTTAACACTTAACTGAATGTATGAATGCATTATAACAGAAACTTAACACTTAGCTACTATTTGTAAAACATTTATATTTCCTCTCTGTTAATAATAAGTTTTAAGATTAGTGTTCGTAAGGTCGTGGGTTCGACCCAACCATAATAATAATAAAATGTGGCAATGAAAATATCATAGAACGCCCCCAAAAAGTTTTTTTTTATCGAACAGCAGTTCTATAATCAGGAGCGTACAAATAGTTCTATCATCAGGAGAGTACAAATAGTTCTATAATCAGAGTACAAATAGTTCTATAATCAGGAGAGTACAAATAGTTCTATAATCAGGAGCGTACAAATAGTTCTATAATCAGGAGAGTACAAATAGTTCTATAATCAGAGTACAAATAGTTCTATAATCAGAGTACAAATAGTTCTATAATCAGGAGCGTACAAATAGTTCTATAATCAGGAGAGTACAAATAGTTCTATAATCAGGAGAGTACAAATAGTTCTATAATCAGGAGAGTACAATAGTTCTATCATCAGGAGAGTACGAATAGTTCTATAATCAGGAGAGTACGAATAGTTCTATAATAAGGAGAGTACAAATAGTTCTATAATAAGGAGAGTACAAATAGTTCTATAATCAGGAGAGTACAAATAGTTCAAGGCTCTCCCCTTCTCCCCTCACTAGTCCTCGAAACACGCTTTCCAGGAAAGATAGAAATATCCCATAAGTTATCGCAACCCCTCCCTCCTCCTACTTGTAGGCGCTAAAAGAGGGGGGAGGGGTGGCGGGGTGAAAACAAATGAGTCGTCGTGTGCGCTCCATTCGACGCAGGTGTTGGCGGTTCCGAGAATGTTCGCGACTCGTCAAATGGGGCCCTAGCACCTCCTTTATGGGGGGTTATCTGTCCCATTCAACCTGAAGAGAGGGTGCGTCGTCTAAAACACCCTCCTCTTCCTGTTCGGGTTCAGGACCTTCCAATAAATCTCTACTCATTCGGTCGACATTTTGTGTTGCTCTCCTGCCGGCGGCGAGTGGAACTAGCGATGATTCCTGTTTTTATCCGGAAGAATTCCTAAATCTAAACCTCGATATTTCGGTTCTTTATTTCTTAATATCTATTTATGTAATGAGCTGCAAGTTATCTGTCGCTCTGACCTTTCCGCTACTTTATCTGAATTATAACTTGTAAGATATGCGAAACGAAATAATATCTATTGTTATAGAAACATATGATTTGTTCTCTGAATTTTAACACACCTTATCCTAAAGTTATATTTGGAAAATATTGATTTTATAAAATACTTTAGTAAAAGTTGTTTACTTTTAGATACCTACAACAAGTTATCTCTGTAAGGTGCTGGGACATGATACTACTCTTTACGTAAATACACTCCAAGTTACTTTCATGGAATATGGGTTGCGCCATTTTGTTTGTAATATTAAACAGTGCCTGGATAAGAATTTTAATCAAAATAGTTAAAGCGGATTTTGAGAAAATCGATTTGTTCACTTTTCGCCCTTAAATAAACTACTGGTACGCTTAAATTTAGGGTCGGATTTCTAATTCCAAAAAACTCATAGGTGAAACTTTTCTAAAAAATAGATAGCATGTAAAGCATTTAATAAACTCTTGCTACATGTATCACACAGTGAATATTGCCTTGCTACATGTATCACACAGTGAATATTGCCTTGCTACATGTATCACACAGTGAATATTGCCTTGCTACATGTATCACACAGTGAATATTGCCTTGCTACATGTATCACACAGTGAATATTGCCTTGCTACATGTATCACACAGTGAATATTGCCTTGCTACATGTATCACACAGTGAATATTGCCTTGCTACATATAGCACACAGTGAATATTGCCTTGCTACATGTAGCACACAGTGTATATTGCCTTGCTACATGTATCACACAGTGAATATTGCCTTGCTACATATAGCACACAGTGAATATTGCCTTGCTACATGTAGCACACAGTGAATATTGCCTTGCTACATGTAGCACACAGTGAATATTACCTTGTTACATGTAGCACACAGTGAATATTGCCTTGCTACATGTATCACACAGTGTATATTGCCTTGTTACATGTATCACACAGTGAATATTGCCTTGCTACATGTATCACACAGTGAATATTGCCTTGCTACATGTAGCACACAGTGAATATTGCCTTGCTGCATGTAGCACACAGTGAATATTGCCTTGCTACATGTATCACACAGTGAATATTGCCTTGCTACATGTATCACACAGTGAATATTGCCTTGCTACATATAGCACACAGTGAATATTGCCTTGCTACATGTAGCACACAGTGAATATTGCCTTGCTACATGTATCACACAGTGAATATTGCCTTGCTACATGTAGCACACAGTGAATATTGCCTTGTTACATGTAGCACACAGTGTATATTGCCTTGCTACATGTAGCACACAGTGTATATTGCCTTGCTACATGTAGCACACAGTGTATATTGCCTTGCTACGTGTATCACACAGTGAATATTTCCTTGCTACATGTAGCACACAGTGAATATTGCCTTGCTGCATGTAGCACACAGTGAATATTGCCTTGCTACATGTATCACACAGTGAATATTGCCTTGCTACATGTATCACACAGTGAATATTGCCTTGCTACATATAGCACACAGTGAATATTGCCTTGCTACATGTATCACACAGTGAATATTGCCTTGCTACATGTATCACACAGTGAATATTGCCTTGCTACATGTATCACACAGTGAATATTGCCTTGCTACATGTATCACACAGTGAATATTGCCTTGCTACATGTATCACACAGTGAATATTGCCTTGCTACATGTAGCACGAACTGTCAGAGTTTCTCAAAGAACCCCAAAAGACCCTACAAAGGGGTGACCGATGTGGGTTGTGATCCCGGCTACCGTCTCGTGACACGGACCAGCCAGCCCTTGTTCATTTCCTGTCCCCGCCACCAGAGCGCAGCAAAGTCGCGTGCCGTGTTCTATATTCATGAACCAGCTTACGATGGTTTTGTTTTCACGGGGGGGGGGCTATTTAAATGGTAATCATCCTCTCAGCTCTGCCCCGGTTATGTCGGGCCCCGGTAAATCGGGCAAATGTTCCCAGTGTGGGTTTTAATTTCTTCCCTTCAGTGTTCAAACGGGAGAGAGACTCTGACCTTTAATAGGGCCGGGTCAAATGCTACTGAACTAGGGTCATCCGGGTGAGGGACTATTCCGGACGGGCAATCATACATTCTTCTAACAGTCCAACTATCATAAGAAGAGCCTTTTATAAAACACACACACATTTAGTTGCGGCCAACATTGACAACATATTAACATATTATTCTGTTATGTTGTATTTATTAATAATATCTATAAAAAGTGACAGCTGCAGATCATATGGATTGACGTATGAACACATCAAAGTAGATTTGTAACTGTTGTAGCTGTCAGATAAGGTTCTTCTTGTCTGCCAAGTCTTGCAAGTAATTGCCTGCGATTGTCGAAGATGCAATATGTTGTACAGATACGTCATGCAGGAAGTATAAGCAATACATCTCACGGCGCTAACGCAGCGAGAACTGGACAATAGTCGAGTTGGAGGGACACTTTTAAAAATAGATCTAGTAGGTGTGAAATTATGCAACTACATATAATATTGGACTCTCTTCAAAAACTATTTGTTTTATGATGATTTTGAACAGTTTTTAGGCTTCGTTAAGAGTCTATTCACTGTAGTGGAAGGATTTGCACAGATATATCTGATTGCCAAACCCTTCCTTCACCTCTGACAAGACGTGTATTAATTACAACTTGTGAATGTGAGGAATGCCAGGCCTCCACCGTGGTTCGGATCCCACGTTAAGCTGTAGGTCCTCCATTTCATCTCACAATCACCCTACCTTTACACATTAGCGTGAGTGCGTATAACCCGAACGGGTAGTAAGACGCGGTGCTAATAATAATAATAATAATAATAATAATAATAATAATAATAATAATAATGGAAGGATTTGTTCGTAAAGTAAACCCAGTCCTCCCATCTGACTGGAATGATGCACAAACGAGTGTAAGTCCAACCAGTGTCGTGTCGTGGAGTGTTGCCAGGGTAAACATTGTTTAAACTGTACCTGTGAAATGCTATGAACCCTCACTTGCTGGCTACCTACGAGTCAACATTCCCAGGTAAAGCAGAGCCTGTGTGTGATTGGTCGGGTGGGGAGAGCAATCACACCGTACCTTGACAACATTCCCAGGTGAAGCAGAGCCTGTGTGTGATTGGTCGGGTGGGGAGAGCAATCACACCGTACTTTGACAACATTCCCAGGTAAAGCAGAGCCTGTGTGTGATTGGTTGGGTGGTGAGAGCAATCACACCGTACCTTGACAACATTCCCAGGTGAAGCAGAGCCTGTGTGTGATTGGTCGGGTGGGGAGAGCAATCACACCGTACCTTGACAACATTCCCAGGTGAAGCAGAGCCTGTGTGTGATTGGTCGGGTGGGGAGAGCAATCACACCGTACCTTGACAACATTCCCACGTGAAGCAGAGCCTGTGTGTGATTGGTCGGGTGGGGAGAGCAATCACATCATACCTTGACGACATTCCTAAACACGCCACTGCATCTACACACGCCTTTATTTTTCCCCCGCGTCCATTCGAGCTGTCCGCATCTGATCACTAAGGCTAAGGATCGAAAAGGTAGAATGTAGAGGAAATGTACCATAATTTGCGTGAAGGTAGAGTATGGAAACGGCCCTCAGTATACAGGTCTAGATTCGAACCTTGGTATCTCAGTCACCGGGTATACGAGCCTGACATCCAGTCCGCGTGTCCACCTATACGGGCTACGAGTCATGCTTCTTATAGCGTTACAGCAGCTTGACGCTAGGGCGGAGCTTTATAAAGCTGGTGTAGCTTTACCCGGAGGTTGGAGCTTGCGGCGATGTGAGAGTAGCTTACAAGATCCTACTGTAGGAGGGGACTAACGCGAGTAAAAGTCCACATTTTTACAGTTTTTATAACAAAAACAAGAATTGTCTAAAGTAATTAAAACATTGCTTCAGTTAGAAACACAAGAGGTAATATCAACAGTTGTGGAATATCTGTCATGAACATTTCGACAGGACTGTTGAAATAAGGACAAAATATAGTTTGTTGAGGTCCTGCCAAGCTGCTGACAGATACTCATCAACTGTTGAAATAACCAACTGTGGATAGTTGCACTAAGTGTACCAACTGTGGATAGTTGTACTAAGTGTACCAACTGTGGATAGTTGTACTAAGCGTACCAACTGTGGATAGTTGCACTAAGTGTACCAACTGTGGATAGTTGCACTAAGCGTACCAACTGTGGATAGTTGCACTAAGTGTACCAACTGTGGATAGTTGCACTAAGCGTACCAACTGTGGATAGTTGTACTAAGTGTACCAACTGTGGATAGTTGTACTAAGCGTACCAACTGTGGATAGTTGTACTAAGTGTACCAACTGTGGATAGTTGCACTAAGTGTACCAACTGTGGATAGTTGCACTAAGCGTACCAACTGTGGATAGTTGTACTAAGTGTACCAACTGTGGATAGTTGCACTAAGCGTGCCAACTGTGGATAGTTGCACTAAGTGTACCAACTGTGGATAGTTGCACTAAGTGTACCAACTGTGGATAGTTGCACTAAGCGTACCAACTGTGGATAGTTGTACTAAGTGTACCAACTGTGGATAGTTGTACTAAGCGTACCAACTGTGGATAGTTGCACTAAGTGTACCAACTGTGGATAGTTGCACTAAGTGTACCAACTGTGGATAGTTGCACTAAGTGTACCAACTGTGGATAGTTGCACTAAGCGTGCCAACTGTGGATAGTTGCACTAAGTGTACCAACTGTGGATAGTTGCACTAAGTGTACCAACTGTGGATAGTTGCACTAAGCGTGCCAACTGTGGATAGTTGCACTAAGTGTACCAACTGTGGATAGTTGCACTAAGTGTGCCAACTGTGGATAGTTGCACTAAGCGTGCCAACTGTGGATAGTTGCACTAAGTGTACCAACTGTGGATAGTTGCACTAAGTGTACCAACTGTGGATAGTTGCACTAAGCGTGCCAACTGTGGATAGTTGCACTAAGTGTACCAACTGTGGATAGTTGCACTAAGTGTACCAACTGTGGATAGTTGCACTAAGCGTACCAACTGTGGATAGTTGCACTAAGCGTACCAACTGTGGATAGTTGCACTAAGCGTACCAACTGTGGATAGTTGCACTAAGCGTACCAACTGTGGATAGTTGTACTAAGCGTACCAACTGTGGATAGTTGCACTAAGTGTACCAACTGTGGATAGTTGCACTAAGCGTACCAACTGTGGATAGTTGCACTAAGCGTACAAACTGTGGATAGTTGCACTAAGCGTACCAACTGTGGATAGTTGCACTAAGCGTACCAACTGTGGATAGTTGCACTAAGCGTAGATAGTTGCACTAAGCGTACCAACTGGAGCAATACTATATTTATTTGGGACAAAGAGGTGTTTTGATATAAAAACTGTAAAAATATCGACCTCAACTCGCACTTCTCTTTCAAAACTTACTTGGGGTTGTACGTGGGTAAGTTGGGCTCCATAAACCCACGCTCCTATTGGCTGAAAGCGCCCAGTGTCGTCCAATCAGAGAACACGTACTCCACTGATCACAAGACCAGTTAATTTTGTCCTCACCTTTCAGCCGCGCTCGCCTGTAACAGACTGTACTTGTTCCCCCCCAAAGACCTGTGATTTATACCGCAGTTAGTGCCACCACCACAGACCGTAAATACCTGCACTCTCTCCCCCCCTCCCCTTCACCTAGCCCTAAAAACAAGCTCAGGGTTGAACTAACAAATAAACTGATACAGACGTTGTTCCATCACTAACAGTGGTGACCTCTGTGAGCGGGGAGAGTGTACTAGAGCTCGGCCGGCCCGGTATAATGCCTAGATAAGTCGTCACTAGAGCGCTCTAGTGGCTGGGAGGGTGAGTTATCGCAACACTCTTTGAACCCTCGTGCCTCCACGGGACGTTCCTCTTCTCACTCGAGACCTGGAGGAAAACGGACGGTAGAGTTACACGTCTTGTCGAGACGCTTCCTAGGTTGGACTCACGGATAATGTACCTGACCGTTTAGATCGGGCTTAATTTTGACCGTAAATCTAAACCTGAAAACCGGATCTTAGCTACCAGCGTGTATTACTCCATCTGCGTCGGTGGTCGTGTGGTCTAATGCGCTGTCCCTACAGTAAACAAGACTTCCGATGACGTGGAGATCAAGGTTCGAATCTCGGTCGGATATATTGAGGGTGGTTTTCTCAAAATGGTTTTCCACTCTCTCCACGCAATATGTGGGTACACTTCCTCTATATATAGCCTTCCTCATCCCTAAAACAACTATCGTAACTAGTATATGAGTGTATAGCCTGGATGGGTAGTAAGATGGACACGAGGGTGACAGGAGACTAGAATGGACACGTAATATTATGGTATCATCAGCAATAGTCAGTCTTTAAATGTGAAGTTGCGGTCGAGGGGAGCGCAAGTATTTTTTAAATAGTTTTTATAGAATATAAATTTTTTGTCCAAAATAAATCAAATATTTCTCCAGTAGCAACATAGAGTTTAGTTTTCTGCACATGCTAATATAAACAGATCTTGAATATCTATCAAGGGTGTCCTGGAATTTTGTCAAAACTTTTTAAATAAAGAGAAAACGTTTTGACAAACTTCCAGGACACCCTTGATAGATATTCAAGATCTGTTTATATTAGCATGTGCAGAAAACTAAACTCTACGTTACTAATGGAGAAATATTTGATTTATTTTGGACAAAAAATTGAATGCTATAAAAACTGTAAAAAAAATACTTGCGCTCCATTCGACCGCACCTTAAACAAAACGTGTTAAACACAAAGTGTTGAATAAATAAACTAGAAATATTAATTTGTGAGCTTTAATTAAAATCCAAATACCATTATTTAATCATTGTTAGGGAACATAAACTCTCCGGGGTACGAACACAATACATCTACATCTAGTGCTGATCCGTACACGAGAATCCGAAATGATCAGGTCTTATACTAAACCTGTCAGCATCAATACCAAGGACTTCCGTTAGAACTAATTCAGTTGGAGCAATAGTTCCTATTTAACATCTCTGGATTGAAATATTGAGAACTGCTGTTTAATGAAGGGTTTGGTACAACCGCGTGATTGTTAACAGACAGTGGCCAAATGGTCTAGGGCGTCACTACTCCTCTTAGACTTTCCCGTTGATGGTGGGTACATCGGGGTTCAGATACCGTTCTACTAAGAACGATTTTCCTTAAATGGTTTCCCACTCTCCCTCCACGCTAATGCGAGTAGATCACCTCTAGAATCCTCCCTTCCTCCTCCCTACACCGTTAGAATAATTCTCATACCCGCGTACAACCTGAACGGGTAGTAAGACGTGCTGATAGATAAACTGAAGCTCATTTTAAAATCCTACTTTATATAATTTATATTTCATGGGATGACGATTAAAAAACGCTTGTCTTATTTTTTTCACTAATGGGAATTATTGTGTCAAGGTGGTATCCCTGCGCATGTGTCTAGTGGGAAGCTACACGCACCCCACAGAAATAATAAAAAAAAGAACGAAAGAAGCTTTAACATTCTAGTCTACAAACATCATAAATAAATTATTTTTAAATTCTACAAGCTTTGCTAGTTTAATGCCTTCTCCCCGTTGAAAGGTTCCTGGGTTTTTTTGTCCTTGTTTTTTTATTTTATTTTTTGTCGCGCCAAAGCACGCATTGTCTGCTCGGAGAACATTACTCCAACCGCGTCAATGGAAGAATGAGCTAAGGACCAACGAAAATATAACTAATATTTATAAATATGTCTCAAGATCCTGGAGCGTTGTCTGAGTATTCAGTGTCGTGTCGTGTCACCAGGGTAAGGAAAGCTTGTCATCTGTACCTGTGATTTGTTCCCTCCCTCTATGTCCCCATTTGACCAGTCATACATTGGCTCTGTTCTACAGGAGAATATGTTTCCGTTGAAACATGACGTAGTGTGATGAGAACACTCAGTTTAAGATGTTTTGTGTCAGAAACTGCATAAATACACACAAATCAGCTCACATCTACTTTAATTATTTGCGACGATCAATTTGGAAACATTAATAAAAGTAACGAGTAGAGTTAGGCTAAAAAAAACTCAAAATTAATTCTAAATAGCGACATTATTTACTAAAAAATGAGATAAAATCAAACTATCGGGTTATAAACTAAACTGTATTTATATACGATTAAAAGGATGTAATTTTACAATCTTTGAACTACCTATACAGTAATAATTATTTACCTTTAACATATTAAAGATATTTTATTGTTTACACCTCACATGTATGTCTAGTTGTACTAAATATCAGTCCCATACATTCGTTATTTTACCTTAACACTTATACTCAAAAATAAAAAATTATCAAGTTTGGCCCCTTTTAACTGAACTGTAATTATTTGAGATCCTTAGATCACTATTTATAGATGTTACTATAAACCTGTTAAAATTGTGCTATAAGGTTTACACTGCTAACCTACCTCGGTCACAAAGAATGAATCAATCGCTGTCAGGAATGAAATACAAAGGTTTGTGTCGTTTTATGGAACTACTTCTCTATTCTGTGTAAACTTTTACTCTCTTTGTCTTGTCAATAAGAAATAGGGGAAATAAAACTATGAAACTTCTTATTATCTGAAGGTAAAGAGGAAAGCTCGCTGCTAGTTCTCAAATATCAAACAATGACTGTATTTGTTAGAGGAAACTTCTTATCTCAAGGTAAAGAGGAAAGCTCGCTGCTAGTTCTCAAATATCAAACAATGATTGTATTTGTTAGAGGAAGGTTCTTATCTCGAGGTAAAGAGGAAAGCTCGCTGCTAGTTCTCAAATATCAAACAATGATTGTATTTGTTAGAGGAAGGTTCTTATCTCGAGGTAAAGAGGAAAGCTCACTGTTAGTTCTCAAATATCAAACAATGATTGTATTTGTTAGAGGAAGGTTCTTATCTCGAGGTAAAGAGGAAAGCTCGCTGTTAGTTCTCAAATATCAAACAATGACTGTATTTGTTAGAGGAAACTTCTTATCTCAAGGTAAAGAGGAAAGCTCGCTGCTAATTCTCAAATATCAAACAATGTCTGTATTTGTTAGAGGAAACTTCTTATATCAAGGTAAAGAGGAAAGCTCGCTGCTAGTTCTCAAATATCAAACAATGACTGTATTTGTTAGAGGAAACTTCTTATCTCAAGGTAAAGAGGAAAGCTCGCTGCTAGTTCTCAAATATCAAACAATGACTGTATTTGTTAGAGGAAACTTCTTATCTCAAAGTAAAGAGGAAAGCTCGCTGCTAATTCTCAAATATCAAACAATGACTGTATTTGTTAGAGGAAACTTCTTATCTCAAGGTAAAGAGGAAAGCTCGCTGCTAATTCTCAAATGTCAAACAATGACTGTATTTGTTAGAGGAAACTTCTTATCTCAAAGTAAAGAGGAAAGCTCGCTGCTAGTTCTCAAATATCAAACAATGACTGTATTTGTTAGAGGAAACTTCTTATATGAAGGTAAAGAGGAAAGCTCGCTGCTAGTTCTCAAATATCAAACAATGACTGTATTTGATAGAGGAAACTTCTTATCTCAAGGTAAAGAGGAAAGCTCGCTGCTAGTTCTCAAATATCAAACAATGACTGTATTTGTTAGAGGAAATTCTTATCTCAAGGTAAAGAGGAAAGCTCGCTGCTAGTTCTCAAATATCAAACAATGACTGTATTTGTTAGAGGAAACTTCTTATCTCAAGGTAAAGAGGAAAGCTTGCTGCTAGTTTTCATATATCAAACAATGACTGTATTTGTTAGAGGAAACTTCTTATCTCAAGGTAAAGAGGAAAGCTCGCTGCTAGTTCTCAAATATCAAACAATGACTGTATTTGTTAGAGGAAACTTCTTATCTCAAGGTAAAGAGGAAAGCTCGCTGCTAGTTCTCAAATATCAAACAATGACTGTATTTGTTAGAGGGAGGCTAAATCTAGAGCCCTTTTTCATCAAGACCAGTCTCATAGATCCGATAATATGATTAAAACATACACATTTGTTCATATTAATAAAACTCAACATATAGGGTCGTTAAGGGAAAAGAGCCCCGTTGGACTCTTTCGACTTTATTTTGGCGTGAACCGTATTTTGAAACAACGTGTCGTAGGATTAATGATCGCATTAAGAGCTGAACGTCAATTCCTCGCTTACTGAGGCAACCCCCTCCCTCCCTATGACTGAGAATGAATTGGAAGGAATGGTGGAATGGTCCTTTCTGCTGCCAGAGCTATCCTCTAGAGACCACACGTGCGGGGGATCCCCCGGAGCTAATTCTGATCTTACAGCTCATGTGAACTCATCTCGTAACGGGTGTGAAGGGAGAACGGGCTAACACACACGGCTTTGAACCAGACGTTCTGTCGGTGTGTTCATCAGACTTTCTTTTGTTATACTCGTAGTTTGATAAACACTGCTCTAGGTGGTTGATGAACACTGCTCTAGGTGGTTGATGAACACTGCTCTAGGTGGTTGATAAACACTGCTCTAGGTGGTTGATAAACACTGCTCTAGGTGGTTGATAAACCTAGTCCCCTTACCTCCTCACATGGTAGTGAAACCCAAATTCCTGTTTTCAAATAAGAAACACATTTCTTGATATTTGGTCAAGAAAATCACATTTAGTATCATTTTGTTAATGAGTAATAAAGCAATAAAATGTTTCGAGCGGCCTCCACCTTCAATGTTTGCATTAGGTTTTAAAAAAACATGAAACTCGTTTTAAGGAACAAGAGGGGGGGACTCATAAAAAGACACCCGCGGCCATAAAAAGGTAATATTTGTGTTTGGTACACAGCAGAGTTTGGAAGAGCTGTTATTATTGTATGACACGTGGGTATAGACTTACAAGCTGACTTAACCTAGGACAACAACACTATCACCAGGAGTTGTAATAGCTGGGTAACAGGATGAACACATACACAGTGATACAGACTTACAAACTAACTTAATCTGTGACAGTGTCTACTTCCCGCCACCAGGGGCGCGGCAGGTCTAGGGGTACATTGTCCCCGAGACTACAATTAACAGATAATTGGACGCCGGACGAGGTGGAAACATCGCGTGAGTCTCGTCACGACGCTTGATCACGCCACACTGGAGCCTTGCTGGTGGTGGACTAACAGGGGCAACTCTCTTCTAGCCTTGCTGGTGGTGGACTAACAGGGGCAACTCTCTTCTAGCCTTGCTGGTTGTGGACTACCAGGGGCAACTTTCTTATAGCCTTGCTGGTCGTGGACTAACAGGGGCAACTCTCTTCTAGCCTTGCTGGTTGTGGACAAACAGGGGCAACTCTCTTCTAGCCTTGCTGGTTGTGGACTAACAGGGGTAACTCTCTTCTAGCCTTGCTGGTGGTGGACTAACAGGGGCAACTCTCTTCTAGCCTTGCTGGTGGTGGACTAACAGGGGCAACTTTCTTCTAGCCTTGCTGGTGGTGGACTAACAGGGGCAACTCTCTTCTAGCATTGCTGGTTGTGGACTACCAGGGGCAACTCTCTTCTAGCCTTGCTGGTTGTGGACTACCAGGGGCAACTCTCTTCTAGCCTTGCTGGTCGTGGACTAACAGGGGCAACTCTCTTCTAGCCTTGCTGGTCGTGGACTACCAGGAGCAACTCTCTTCTAGCCTTGCTGGTCATGGACTAACAGGGGCAACTCTCTTCTAGCCTTGCTGGTTGTGGACTAACAGGGGCAACTCTCCTCTAGCCTTGCTGGTGGTGAACTAACAGGGGCAACTTTCTTCTAGCCTTGCTGGTGGTGGACTAAGAGGGGCAACTTTCTTCTAGCCTTGCTGGTGGTGGACTAACAGGGGCAACGCTCTTCTAGCCTTGCTGGTGGTGGACTAACAGGGGCAACTCTCTTCTAGCCTTGCTGGTTGTCGACTAACAGGGGCAACTCTCTTCTAGCCTTGCTGGTGGTGGACTAACAGGGGCAACTCTCCTCTAGCCTTGCTGGTTGTGGACTAACAGGGGAAACTCTCTTCTAGCCTTGCTGGTGGTGGACTAACAGGGGCAACTCTCTTCTAGCCTTGCTGGTGGTGGACTAACAGGGGCAACTCTCTTCTAGCCTTGCTGGTTATGGACTAACAGGGGAAACTCTTCTCTATCCTTGCCGGTTGTGGACTAACAGGGGCAACTCTCCTCTAGCCTTGCTGGTAGTGGACTAACAGGGGCAACTCTCTTCTAGCCTTGCTGGTGGTGGACTAACAGGGGCAATTCTCTATTATAGTTAAATATCTCACTGATCATCTCAAACATCGGACATAGATTAAAAAACACGAGCACATCACTAGCCGTGACAATAAAACACGAGCACATCACTAGCCGTGACAATAAAACACGAGCACATCACTAGCCGTGACAATAAAACACGAGCACATCACTAGCACGATAATAAAACAACAAAGCACATCACTAGCCGTGACAATAAAACACGAGCACATCACTAGCCACGATAATAAAACAACAAAGCACATCACTAGCCGTGACAATAAAACACGAGCACATCACTAGCCACGATAATAAACACGAGCACATCACTAGCCACGATAATAAACACGAGCACATCACTAGCCGTGACAATAAAACACAGCACATCACTAGCCAAGATAATAAAACAACAAAGCACATCACTAGCCGTGACAATAAAACACGAGCACATCACTAGCCGTGACAATAAAACACGAGCACATCACTAGCCGTGACAATAAAACACGAGCACATCACTAGCCACGATAATAAAACACGAGCACATCACTAGCCACGATAATAAAACACGAGCACATCACTAGCCGTGACAATAAAACACGAGCACATCACTAGCCTTGACAATAAAACACGAGCACATCACTAGCCTTGACAATAAAACACGAGCACATCACTAGCCTTGACAATAAAACACGAGCACATCACTAGCCACGATAATAAAACACGAGCACATCACTAGCCACGATAATAAAACACGAGCACATCACTAGCCACCACAATAAAACACCAGCACATCACTAGCCACGATAATAAAACAACAGATCACTGTTTACATATTTTACGATGGGTCTCGTTTTAACGCCGGAAACGACCTCCCGATATTTCATTTCCGGGATGACTCTTAAATTATTCCAGATTAATAAATTCTAATTGATCTCATTAGCGATAAATGAAATCGAAATTGAATTTCAGTGGCGGAAAATGTGTTGCTTTCCACCAATTAATATACCGACCCGTATTTCATAGAGGAGGGCTGTGGTTCGTGGACAGAGACACCGTGTTATCGGATATTTTCCAAATTAAATTAAAATCGCGAATAGCTGAACAATGTTGCAACATGTTTTTATGTCACAGAAACCACATCAAAGCAATGGCACCAGCAGATACCTACAAGCTCGGTTTAAAAAATGTAATTGACTGTCAAATTATGTTTTTTTTAATTGCTAGAATAAATTAAATTACTACTTTTTAAAACACGAAACAAAACATTATAAAGGTTTTTATGTCACATGTTTAAAAGGCACGTACAAATATATGAGCTTTATTTTTCTCATTTAAGTTGATTAAAGTTTTAATTTGAAACTAATTTTAAAAACTGGCAACAAGCTTCAGTTTGCAGGAGTATTCCCAAGCTCATCAAATGAGGTTGGAACATTTTAAATCCCACGCTTTTATATAAAAATATATTATATCAACAAAAATGACATATTTTTTGTTACTAAAAGCAATTCTTGGTACTTTTCTTGGACTGAACTGTTTCGTTTGTTTGTTACAGTATTTTACTGACAGGTAACATTCCTATAAAAATCTTATGTAGACATAGAATTTCTATATTTTATTATAATATAATAGAGCCTGGTTAATCGGAACTAATTGGGACCGAAGCTGGTTAGGATTAACCGTGAGAATAGGGGGATATAGTATTTACACTAATATTAAATCACAGTTGAATGAGTTTAATCAAATGTTTATTTATTTAACTGATATTTACCATGTGATATGAACGGTAATTATTGTTAGTTACGGAAGAACACGTTGTGTTGGTTGGTATCACTGTTTCTTACAATTCTATTTTAACTTTGAGTTTGTTTAACAATCAAATAGGTGACCTTGTGGTCTAGGGGTAAGGCGTCAGACTTCTGTGTTGAGGGTCCGGGGTCCAATCCTCGGTCCCGGCACAGATTTATCTGATTGCCAAACCCTTCCTTCACCTCTGACAAGACGTGTATTAATCACAACTTGTGAATGTGAGGAATGCCAGACCTCCACCGTGGTTCGGATCCCACGTTAAACTGTAGGTCCTTCATTTCATCTCACAATCACCCTACCATTACACATTAGCGTAAGTGCGTATAACCCGAACGGGTAGTAAGATGCGTTGCTAATAATAATAATAATTAAATATATTTCACGTGACTTAATTTTTATCCCCGTTTTCTGAAAAGTGTGTTTGGCTTATCCGGAATTTCGGTCTAACGGGGTTTTACTGTATATATAGCACACAATGTCAATAAGCGTGGAAACGGCTACTAAAGATATTCTCACTTACAGGAGAACCATTATTTTTATTAAGGTTGCCATCTATTCGAAGGAAAATATATTCCCTCTGCTGTATTTTTTTTTATGGGAATGTCAGCCCCGAAACTTCAAAACCACTCAAACAATTTGTTAGTTCCGGTAAAAAATGACTTTGTTTGAGGAAGGCTGAATCCGTGTTTGTAACCAATTACTGAAACATTTCCTTGAAAATGAACTAATCCTGTATTTTAATACACTCTTACTTTCTCTCGACCACTCGGAGAAAGTAATATTGTGATCGTCAAAACACTCGCTTAATGTCGACGTTTCATGACCCCCTGAAACCTAATTAGTGGTTTTCATGTTGCCGTCTGTCTGTCTGTCTAGATTAGAAACAATTTTACTTATCGCGCTAAAACTTGGTATCTGGGGTTATAATAAGTTTCCTCCGAGGATAATTTGCAATTAGAAATCAAGCCCTAAAATTAACGTAAATTTACTGAAGAGCTAAAAAAAGAACAAATTGATTTTCTCGATATCTCTGCTAATAATTTTGATTAAACTTTGTATCTAGGTCCTGTTTAACATTACGAACAAAATGGAAACCTATTTCCTCATGAAAACCACGTCCAAGGGTGACCAAATCTCCACAAATATTAGACACAAGACATAACTTATCATTGTAATGTTGTAGTGCTATTAAAAATAAAAACATTCTGTTTGGAATGTATTTTTTTATAAAACCAATATTTTAAAAGCTATAGGCAAATATATATTTAAATTTCCTATGGAACTCTTTGAAAATTGACGAACAAAGAGGTTCCTCTTTCCTCATTGTTTCTGTAACAATGTGTATTATTTCATCTATCCCCTTTGTTAGAGTGTTTCTAAAACAATGTATTTTATTTAGTTTCATAAATCTGAACGATTTTTTTTTAGTAAATGTTTCTATCTGGAGATCGAAGTGAAAGTCTGCAACGTCACATTTATTTATTATATGTTAGCCTCACTTATTGAATCAAGAATATAAAAACCGCTGTTAAAATCCAAGAATTGGATATTAAAATATAACAGGAGAAACAATGATTTATTCGTCTATCGGGACTATTTCATGTTTTCACAGTTGAAAAAAACCACTAGAACACTTCGAGTGTACCCCAATAGTTGCCTAAACATTTGACAGTGAATATCGTGAGGAAAAAAACAACTAGTTGATAATATTAATAAACCTAACTAGACCTAACCTTCAATTGATAAAGAGCATGGAAGGTTGGGATTTGAAAAAAAAAAGAGAAAAGTATAACTCTTTCAGTTATTATTTAAGAATGTATAAAATGAGAGTGAACTAGAATTATTGTATTTTTATTAAATAAAAAATATTGAAAAATATTAATTGAAAATCCTCGTCCGTTTAGTTCTGTCCCGTGGTCTATACCAGAAGTTTCCAAACTTTTTTTTTACTTGTGTACCCCTTGGCAGCCCATTAGCAAAATGTGTAATTAATACAGTAGTATTTATTTCGGTTTTATTTGTTTGCAACTGAAAATAAATGGGCTAGTAATGGTATTAAAAAAACAACGTTATAGTAAGGTAAATAAAGAGTGCACATAGTTCTACATTAAAAAAAATTAATTTATTTATTAATAATTTTAAAAAACTATTTTATATTTGAAATTGAAATAATCTTCTCAAGTCAAATATAGAAGAAAACTGCCTCTCACCATATCGTTGAGTTAATTTCATAATTTTTGTCTGATCTTTAGTCTTACAACCCGCCTCGGTGGCGTAGTTAGCTAACGCGCTAGTCGTGTTGAGCTCGACTGCCGAGGACGGGGAGATCGAGGTTCGAATCTCGGTCGGGTGAACTGAGGGTGGTTTTCCCTAAATGGTTTTCTACTCTCCCTCCACGCAAATGCGGGTTAACTTCCCCTATATTCAACCTTCCCAATTATTAAACCCTTAGCGTAATTAGTACTTAAGCGTATAAACCGAACGGGTAGTAAGACGTGGTGCTAAATAAGTTAATTAAATTAAATTAAATTTAGTCTTACACTGCTGGCATATGTAGCCTTCCCGCCATTACTTCGCACATGCCCCACGTTGGGCACCACTAGTCTATATCTATATCTATATCTATAGTGCAAAGTTTTATATTTCTAGGTCCTCTGGAGGGAAGGGGGGTGTAAAGACAAAAACAAACATTAGTAAACGATATTATATATACTATAATGTTATTGTATAAAGTAGTACCGGGACTGAATTTCTACATTTTACGCCGCGCACAGAACAAGTGATTGTAGCTGCGCGTGGTATCGGCTGTAAATATCCCTCCTCTGTTTTGGGCGACTTGGAAATATAGTTCTCGTGGCACCGCGGGTCGTTACAGTGTCTGGAGCGTGAGAGGTTGTGATCCCGGAGGAATGAATACCACGGGGAAGTTGGGTCGAATGATTGACGCTCACTACTGTGACTACACTCTCTCTCACACTCTCACTCTAACATACACACACACTCACACACGCCGTGTTATGAATCTCTTTAATGTTGATCACGTGACGAGCTCAAAGCCAATCAGGATATTTCAGCTCCCTCAGCACGAAACTCTATAATCTAGTTCACTTGGTTTCAGCTTGGTCAGCTCCGCCTGAAAGACCCAATAAATTGGTAATACTAATTTCGCTCAAACTTGTGCGCATGCGCTATACAACTACAGTCAGATTCTCATATAAAGAACCTTTTAGAAAACACAAACATCTTTTATTACGGTCAACAATGATAACATTTCACTATTATTATTATTGTTATTTTATTTGTATTGGTAATATCTATCAAAATTGACAGCTGCAGACAACATGACTTGACGTATGAATAAGTAAAAGTTGATCTAGTAACATGTCTAAGTTAGACTATAGAGACTGGCTCGTTGAATACTGTGAGGAGATTTGAAGTGATTTATCAAATAGGAGGCGTGTGGACTGGACGGTCCAATGACGAGCCTCGCTCAGATGTCTTGAGCCGTGGCGTTCAACCCTGTCACCAATCACCACAAGTGGCGAGTTTCAGTCTGACATCTCTCACGGTAAAATAAACACTCTCCTGACGGCGAGAGCTCGCTCTGACTTGGTATTCCCCACATAACATTCCGCTTTCTGAGCCGAGTCACTGACGGAACACTTGTCGTCCAATACTTTCTTCCACTCCCTTTCAGACACTTGGCCTCATCTCCGCCTTCATCTCCGCCTTCAGACACTTGGCCTCATCTCTGCCTTCATCTCCGCCTTCAGACAAAAGGATTGCTAAATTTCGCATTAAATTGCTTTACATTTTCAATCCGAACAATTTTCATCACCTGAATCTGAGGCAGTTGTAACTGAGTAGTACATGTGTACATGTCTTGAACAAATGTGTGTGTTTTAAATATATGAAGGTAGAGTGTATGGATCAAAAGGAAGAGGTAGGCCATGTAAGACGTCGCTAAATGTTGTAAATGAATGTGTGAGAAAAAGAAACATTGAGAGTTTTAATAATAAAAGAGCATGTATGACTTGGTGTATGGATGTTGTTGAAGAGAAGGAAGTATGTAAGGATAGGGAAGTGTGGAGAAAGTTAGTGAGGATGTATGGATGTTGTTGAAGAGAAGGGAATATGCAAGGATAGGGAAGTGTGGAGAAAGTTAGTGAGGATGTATGGATGTTGATGAAGAGAAGGGAGTATGCAAGGATAGGGAAGTGTGGAGAAAGTTAGTGAGGATGTATGGATGTTGTTGAAGAGAAGGGAGTATGCAAGGATAGGGAAGTGTGGAGAAAGTTAGTGAGGATGTATGGATGTTGTTGAAGAGAAGGGAGTATGCAAGGATAGGGAAGTGTGGAGAAAGTTAGTGAGGATGTATGGATGTTGTTGAAGAGAAGGGAGTATACAAGGATAGGGAGGTGTGGAGAAAGTTAGTGAGGATGTATGGATGTTGTTGAAGAGAAGGGAGTATACAAGGATAGGGAGGTGTGGAGAAAGTCAGTGAGGATGTTGTTGTTTGAGCTATATACAGTGTCTTGCCTACCCTGTAAGGGGACGGCCTGATTAGGTATGCCTGTGTGTAAATATTGGATTGAGCAACTTAATTCTCAATTTGTACAAGTTGTGGTGAACTTCACTTATCATTCGTAACAGCTCTGTGACTCCCACTCGGCAGGGTGGTGACCGTGGGAAACTACTTTGTGTGGCGGAGTTAAAGTAGTTTATATTAACGACAACCCGTCACTTTCAGCCACGGTTGAAATCCTGGTGTCTGTCTGAGCTTGTGCTTTCCTTTTGTAGCACTTGAAGTCAGCCTCGTGTGTATCCTCCAAGAGTTGTATGACAGGTCCCTCCCAGAAGTTATCCTCCGAGGAAATACTAGACAAATCCAAGTTTTAGTGTCCTGATTGTTGGCTGCAGGAGATAACGCCCTTGTGGCATGCGATGGCGTGGCTGCAGCCAATTAAAGGGCCGGCCTATTACCCCACTAAATGAGCACTGAACAGACCACAAACTTTCAAATAATGGAACCTTCAACATGTAGCGAGCGGGCCGCTGAACAGACACAGGGCCGCCATTGTGCGTGGAGGACTGAGGGTAACCTCTGCTTGGACAGTGACTGGGGCTTACTCTGCTTGGATAGTGACTGGGGCTTACTCTGCTTAGATAGTGACTGGGGCTTACTCTGCTTGGACAGTGACTGGGGCTTACTCTTCTTGGACAGTGACGGGGGCTTACTCTGCTTGGACAGTGACTGGGGCTTACTCTGCTTGGACAGTGACGGGGGCTTACTCTGCTGGGAGAGTGACCGGGGGATTACTCTGCTTGGAGACTGGCGGGGGGCTTACTCTGCTTGGACAGTGACGGGGGGCTTACTCTGCTTGGACAGTGACGGGAGCTTACTCTGCTTGGACAGTGACGGGGGCTTACTCTGCTTGGACAGTGACGGGAGCTTACTCTGCTTGGATAGTGACGGGGGCTTACTCTGCTTGGATAGTGACGGGGGGCTTACTCTGCTTGGACAGTGACTGGGGCTTACTCTGCTTGGACAGTGACTGGGGCTTACTCTGCTTGGACAGTGACTGGGGCTTACTCTGCTTGGACAGTGACTGGGGCTTACTCTGCTTAGATAGTGACTGGGGCTTACTCTGCTTGGACAGTGACTGGGGCTTACTCTGCTTGGATAGTGACTGGGGCTTACTCTGCTTAGATAGTGACTGGGGCTTACTCTGCTTGGACAGTGACTGGGGCTTACTCTTCTTGGACAGTGACGGGGGCTTACTCTGCTTGGACAGTGACTGGGGCTTACTCTGCTTGGACAGTGACGGGGGCTTACTCTGCTGGGAGAGTGACCGGGGGATTACTCTGCTTGGAGACTGGCGGGGGGCTTACTCTGCTTGGACAGTGACGGGAGCTTACTCTGCTTGGATAGTGACGGGGGCTTACTCTGCTTGGATAGTGACGGGGGCTTACTCTTCTTGGACAGTGACGGGGGCTTACTCTGCTTGGACAGTGACTGGGGCTTACTCTGCTTGGACAGTGACTGGGGCTTACTCTGCTTGGACAGTGACTGGGGCTTACTCTGCTTGGATAGTGACGGGGGGCTTACTCTGCTTGGACAGTGACTGGGGCTTACTCTGCTTGGATAGTGACGGGAGCTTACTCTTCTTGGACAGTGACGGGGGCTTACTCTGCTTGGACAGTGACTGGGGCTTACTCTGCTTGGATAGTGACGGGGGCTTACTCTGCTTGGATAGTGACGGGGGGCTTACTCTGCTTGGACAGTGACTGGGGCTTACTCTGCTTGGACAGTGACTGGGGCTTACTCTGCTTGGAGACTGGCGGGGGGCTTACTCTGCTTGGACAGTGACTGGGGCTTACTCTGCTTGGACAGTGACGGGGGCTTACTCTGCTTGGACAGTGACGGGGGCTTACTCTGCTGGGAGAGTGACCGGGGGATTACTCTGCTTGGAGACTGGCGGGGGGCTTACTCTGCTTGGACAGTGACTGGGCTTACTCTGCTTGGAGACTGGGGGGGCTTACTCTGCTTGGACAGTGACTGGGGCTTACTCTGCTTGGACAGTGACTGGGGCTTACTCTGCTTGGACAGTGACGGGGGCTTACTCTGCTTGGACAGTGACGGGGTCTTACTCTGCTGGGAGAGTGACCGGGGGATTACTCTGCTTGGAGACTGGCGGGGGGCTTACTCTGCTTGGACAGTGACTGGGGGTCTTACTCTGCTTGGACAGTGACGGGGGCTTACTCTTCTTGGACAGTGACGGGGGCTTACTCTGCTTGGACAGTGACGGGGGGCTTACTCTGCTTGGACAGTGACTGGGGGTCTTACTCTGCTTGGACAGTGACGGGAGCTTACTCTGCTTGGATAGTGACGGGAGCTTACTCTGCTTGGATAGTGACGGGAGCTTACTCTGCTTGGACAGTGACTGGGGCTTACTCTGCTTGGAGACTGGCGGGGGGCTTACTCTGCTTGGACAGTGACTGGGGGTCTTACTCTGCTTGGACAGTGACTGGGGGTCTTACTCTGCTTGGACAGTGACGGGAGCTTACTCTGCTTGGATAGTGACGGGAGCTTACTCTGCTTGGATAGTGACGGCTGACTAGTGATGACAGCTGACTCTAGTGATCAAACAATGCGATGTTTTGATAAGTAAAACTAGCATGTAGGGGTGAGCGAAGCTTCGAAACAAAATCAGCTTCAACTCATTTCAAAAAATTTCTGGCTTTGAAAATGACGAATGCTTGTCAATAATGGTCAATTATTGCCCTTCCGAGCTGTTATATACAGTACACAACATTTCATTTGGAAAAATCTGAAGTAATTGGATTTTTAGTTGATAATAACTCGGTTTATCAGAATTAAACTAAATATCACAAACAATTGTTCGATAAAACATTTTTCAACTAATCTTAATGCATATAGTTTTATAAACAAAAAAATTAAAAATATTCTTTCATCATAAAACAACTAACGAAAAATATTAGAACTTCGATTCATCGTCTAAAATATTTGAGGCCATATTCGATTCGAGTTCGTTCGGAATTGAAAAAGTGTACTCGGCACGACCAGGTGTAGAACCCAGGACAGTTTGGCTTGATGCGGGCCTCTCGAAATAACTTGTTTATGTAAAGACGTTATCCATAAAAAGAAGAACATTGTGTATTTCCTTACCTCCATTAGTCTGTAGCTAGGTCAACATTTCTCTGCAATAGATTTTGAGCAATATACCTATTAATTCTAGACAACTTTCTCCGAGTCAATGCCTCATATATTGGACAAGACACACATATATATGTTTAATTGTGACGTCATTTGAAACTACTGCACATGCGCTTGAACAACCATTCCTTCCTATCCGAAAGTTCTGTAATCGTGACTTCACTAAAGGCGAACCTGTTGCTGGTGATATTGATACATGCTATTCCTGTATACGTGATGCGCAGTCTAGGAGTAACAAGTCTGTTTGAAAACCCGCGAAAGTTGGCGACCCTAAATTTACGACCGAACAAGACACTATCGGTGTGTTGGACGGTCTGCCATGACAGTTGCTGGTGAGGTTATGGTAATAAGAGCGAGTTAGCTTATGGTAGTTTCCTGGATTACTGCTTTAAAATAGCAGATGAAGCTCTCTAGCTCGGCTGCTATAGGAGTCGTTGGAGGGCCTTTAGCAGGAATCGCCGGTAATCAAAAGGACGGACCCATAAACCAGACTAACTCGCGTTGATAACTTTATTTGATAGCTTAGTTTATTAGTCTCGTTGCGAGTTCATATAGTAATTACCTCCCCTCCCTGGCTTTACGGCTCAGAGGAAGGGAAATTGAGTTCAATTAATTAACCGAACTTATATTTAGTTCACCACACATTTGCAAGCGAATAAATACCCTCACCTGGAAGGAGCAGAGTCGTAAATTACAAGCGTTTCCTTTGGTATGTTTTATTTTATCTGAGGACTGTATTAAGGTGGCCGCCTCGGTCAGCGAGAAAGTGTCAATCGCTGTCAGGTCACACGGCTTAAAATACAATGGTATGTGTCGTTTTATGGAAGACTCTATTCTTTATAAGGTTATACTCCCATTTGACCTTAACCTAAAACCACCTTTTTTCATGTCAATAAGAAAAAAGAGGAAAGAAAACTACGAAACTTCTTATCTCAAGGTAAAGAGGAAAGCTCGCTGCTAGTTCTCAAATATCAAACAATGACTGTATTTGTTAGAGGAAACTTCTTATCTGAAGGTAAAGAGGAAAGCTCGCTGCTAGTTCTCAAATATCAAACAATGACTGTATTTGTTAGAGGAAACTTCTTATCTCAAGGTAAAGAGGAAAGCTCGCTGCTAGTTCTCAAATATCAAACAATGACTGTATTTGTTAGAGGAAACTTCTTATCTCAAGGTAAAGAGGAAAGCTCGCTGCTAGTTCTCAAATATCAAACAATGACTGTATTTGTTAGAGGAAACTTCTTATATCAAGGTAAAGAGGAAAGCTCGCTGCTAGTTCTCAAATATCAAACAATGACTGTTTTTGTCAGAGGAAGGCTAAATCTAGAGCCCTTTTCCATAAAGCCTAGTTTCATAACTCCGATAATATGATCAATAATTCGTTGAAAATGAGCTAATGTCACATTTTCACACATTTGTTTCTGTTAATAAAACTCAAAATATAGGATTGTTAAGGAAAAAGAGTCTTGTTGAAATCTTTCGACTGTATTTTGGGCGCGAACCATATTTGGAAATAACGCGTCGTATAATTAAATATTGCGTTAGAGCTGAACGTCTTTGCGGCAATTTCTTACTTATCGAAGCGGTCGCCGTAATAACACTATTTTTATTATCAATAACCAGTAGTTTAAAATATACCGCCATCTTGACTTGTTCTGTGTAAGGGCTGGTTCACACGTTCACCGGAAGTACAGAATTACAAGCTATCAGAAACGTGTAATTACCCGCGATGCTCCCTGATGGGAGCAAGAGTGGTTGAACATATATTTTAGCTGAATGTAACGACTAACGTTATCATATTGTTGTGTTATCTAATGGAACAAACACAAAACTACAAAGACAAACGCGCACACACTCTCCAGAGTTATTTCAAGTCTCGCAACAACAGTAGATGCAGCTGTCCTCTCGTGCGCGCAGGCGTTGATCTGAGTTTGGCTGGTTTTGAAATTTGGTAGTCTCTCCATAACAGGTGTCGATATATTTCTAGATATCTGGAATCACCTGAAGTAGCTCCAAGTAGACAAAGTGGATGGTGGTTGTCTCGAAGAGCACTTGATGTTCTCTGGTTTGTTGCTGAGTGAGTGGATCCACAGTGGTGGCTTGTGACTTGTTACCAGGGTAGTTCCTTGGAAGTAAAACATTATAACGAACGTTTCCATGAACAACTGCACATACCGAAACTTTAAATAAGTAAAAAAAAAGAGAGAATGTAAACAGTTATAAACAGTGGGTGTCTTGTTACTAAAAAGTTCCGCTAGACCACGCTAGGGGCGCATGAAGAACTAACACATTGGATTACAGTTTTAACAGAACATTCTTGACAAGACTGTACTCAAGTCAAATGTTCCCGCCCATACGTGCGTCCATTAAATTGTGTGTGTTTGTTCAATATAATAGAGGGGGGCTATTAGCTTGTACAGTCCCAGCAAGATTGACATGCCTTGGCAATAACCCAACAGTAATCCCAATTTGAAGAGGTGGGTGTAGGTAAGTTTGTTTTTCTGTGTTGTAAGGGAAACTTGAACTACTTTGGAGGTTGGGAACTAACTTAAGTCACGGATACTGACTTATCTGGAGACAGCTTTCAACTTAATCACATTTAACATTGAAGTATATCCGTGAACCCTGCACGGTGTAATAATGTACAGACGGTGGAAAAACTCAGTCCTAGCTTTGGTTCAATGATAGCTCTAGGAGCAGGTGATCGCACATGTCCATCACAGACTCTGCCTTAAACCATTAGTGGAGCATGACCCTGAGCAGGGGACGATTCCTGTATACCAGCGGGTTGAAGGTCCCTGGATCTATTCCCGTATCATTTAAACTATATTTAATTGAAACATGTATCTTCTTTATTGTTGTAGAAGGCGTACTTTGTACCTATTCACTATCACACATACAGCAGAAACATGGACAGTGAATGTAAGAGAGACAAGGAGAGCATGTTAGCTGTCATCAGGAGAAACAAGGACAGTGAATGTAAGAGAGACTAGGAGAGCTGTCACCAGGAGAAACAAGGACAGTGAATGTAAGAGAGACTAGGAGAGCTGTCACCAGGAGAAACAAGGACAGTGAATGTAAGAGAGACAAGGAGAGCATGTTAGCTGTCACCAGGAGAAACAAGGACATTGAATGTAAGAGAGACAAGGAGAGCATGTTAGCTGTCACCAGGAGAAACAAGGACATTGAATGTAAGAGAGACAAGGAGAGCATGTTAGCTGTCACCAAGAGATACAAGGACATTGAATGTAAGAGAGACAAGGAGACATGTTAGCTGTCACCAGGAGAAACAAGGACAGTGAATGTAAGAGAGACAAGGAGAGCATGTTAGCTGTCACCAGGAGAAACAGGAGTACATGAGATAGTAGAGATGGGAGGAGCAGATAACAGAAAGTGTGCGAGTGAGAGGAGAAGGATGGTGAAAGGACAGAAGAAGAAACAGATGATGATTATGATAATAATCTATTTCTATTGGTCTGTAGTAAAATTTTGTTTATAAGGAAAATAAATAAATGAACTAATTGACAAATAATAGAAAAACTAGTTTTTAAATGAAAAATAAAATATATATGGCTAAGGACTATAAATCCTAAGCCATGTTTTACCGAGTCACTACTCTACCAGCTGAGCTACCCGGAGACATGGTCAATACCTAGGAAGTGACAAAGCCAAAACGAAAGGTCTGAGGTTAGATTCTTCGTCGGGGCTGACTCGCCAAACAATGTGAACCAATTAATGTCAACATCACAAGATCCTTGGCTAACTAATTCTTAGCAGGATTCACAGCGGCCTAGTTCCTGTTGACAACACTTTATAGTTTCGTTAAAAAGGTACTTTTGGAAAAAAATTAGTGTCAAGGTCCAATCGCACAAACTTTCTCACACTTCGGTGGCCACATGGTCTAAGGCGTCACTCTCACTAGACTGCCGATGATGGGGAGATCGAGGTTCGAATCTCGGTCGGGTGTATTGAGGGCGATTTTAAAAAAAAATGTGTTTCCACTCTCCATCCACGCAAATGCGCGTATACTTACTATAAAAATATCCTCCCTAGTCTCTAAAATCATTAGTGTAATTAGTATACAACAAGCGTATAACCCAAATGGGTAGTAAGACGCGGTGTTAAAAAATAGACTACCCTCATATGATTTGCTTTATACATTTTTAACAAAATCGTTGGAGCTGTTCCCGAAACGTTTAAAATTTTCAAAAATGATTCTTCGATAAACCAGCCTTAATTCAAGCGTTCAAACCTAAATATACATAAATACCCGAGGTATGGTCGTATAACATGACAATATCGAGTTTGAATGAAATCCACCAAACAATTTAGGCTCTAGCCCCAAATTTAAATAAAGTAAATTGTAACACACACTTTTTTAGTTCAGGGGAAAATAACAAGTCAAGATTCGTAAAATTCTACAAGTCTAAAATGCAAATAAAACAAAATTTATCTCTTGATAATTCTTTTTCCTTATTTAAAAAAATATGGTTATTAATGAATGTCTTCTTTTTAGTTTTTGTAATTTTTTTCTGTTACATTTCAAAGGGTCAACCAGCTTCTGTTGTAAGATGTTATCATTTGGTCGCAACAATTATTTTATTTGGGTTTCATGACCACATTTAAAAAAAAGTTTTATTCCTTATCACAATATTCTCTCTATATGATAAAAAAAATGCTAACGGAAAGCACACACAAAGAGAGAACTCTTCTACCCATTTTAAATGATAACATCTTACAACAGGGCCTGTCCCTCTGAAAAGTAAAAAAAATAATAATGTAAAAACAAAAAAAAAGAAAACATTAATTATTTGCATTTATTTCAATAAGGAAAAATTATCAAGAGATAAATTTTGTTTTCGAATTTTCTTTCTGTTCCTCCCCCGCAACAACTTTATGTCCGATGCTTTCAAAATGATTGTACAAGCCGCCGCCCCCTTTTCCCTACTAAAAACTTGAGCACGACACCCCCCTCCCTTCCTCTCCAAATGTAATCAAAAGTTTTAAAACTCACCAAACTTTTTATTTCGCTATCGGGAAAATGTTTGGTTGGGGGGGGATTGAAGAGCGCGCTCACAAACGATACACAAAATAATTTCCAAGTAGAGATCAAAGAGCTGTTTGCTGGGAGGGTCTGACTCTACAGCACGTGTGTGTGTGAGAGAGAGAGAGAGAGAGTCCGGTAAACACTCTCACAGGATGACCCTAATTACATAAATGGATGGGTCAACCCGCCCACACACCCCCCCCTCCCACTGAAGGACTTCACCCAAGAAACCAACCCCGACCTCCCTCTCTTTGTCTGGACGTCTTACTACCGCTCAGCGTTGCTAGCTGTAAGATCCAGATACCTCTTTTACTTTAATCTTTACCTGCTTCGGTGGCCGCACTGTCCAAGGCGTCACTCTCGTGTTAGATGACAGGGTTTAGATCCTGGTCGGTTTTTTTAAAAGTGGTTTTTTGCTAGATGGTTCCCCCCTTCCCATTTCCTCCATGCGAATGAGGGTACACTTCCTATATATTCACCCTTTCTCATCCTTAACTCAATAGCGTAGTTAGCACATAACCTGAACAGGTAGTACGACACGGTGCTAATTCCAGTACCTGTACAATCCAACATTGGGATATTTCCCAGTGCTCTGCTACAAATCCACAACACGTTGCACTCATTATTTTATTATATAAATATACAGTAAAACCTTGGATTGCGAGTAACTTGGTCTGCGAGTGTTTTGTAAGACGAGCAAAAATTTTCAATAAATTTTAACTTGATAAACGAGCGATATCTTGCAATACGAGTAGTACTACTGTTACGCTTTGTCTGCCGAGCAGTGTCATTGGATAGGTTCTTTGTTAAAGTCGCACAAAAATAAAAATATTCCAGTGATCCTGTTAGTGACAGTGAAAGTCGTCCTAAACTATAACCCACCTCCTCCTCTCCTCTCTCTCGTCCACCTCACACCAGCCACCATTAAATTTAATTAATAAATTTTATTACAGTACAGTTACATTTAAATAACGAAAATAAAAAAGGTATTAATCATTTTTAGATTAAATATTTTTGGGTTGTGGGACGAATCATCTGAGTTTCCATTATTTCTTATGGGGGAAATTCACTTTGATATACGAGTGCTTTGTATTACGAACACGTTTACGAAACGAATTATGCTCGCAATCCAAGGTTTTACTGTAATTATATATATAAATATTGTACACCTGAAAGCGAGTATGGCCTCTTGTTTGCTAAACGCTTGAATTATTCACTTTCTCTCGGTGAGATAAATATTGTGATCGTAAAAAAAAAAAAAAATTGAGTTCGAGATTTTGTTAAGTGTCTGCGTTTCATGACCGCCGAAACAGAAAAAAGTTGTCTTCATGATACCGCCTGTCCGTCTATCTGTCTGTCTGTCTGTCCGTATCTCGGCCGTACCCTCCTCTGTACCATAATTTATTTCCAAACATTGTCTTATGACCTTGAAAGGAAATCATCACCAGACAACAATTCCAACGGATGTTAGAATCTGTTGTTTATTATTGTTAATTGTATACAAGCCTAGTAACATTTAAAACATATAAATCTGACAACTTTATTTGTATGCAATTTTCTGACATAATTTAAGAATAAAAGTTATATTTCCTCTAAAAATAATAATCATGGCATTTTTTTTAAATCTTTATTTTATTTAGGATATTGTAGATCTGGAAGCTCTTTTTATTAAAAAAACCAAAATATTCCAGTCTATTCAGAACAGCCTTTCCAATTAAAAAACACTGTATTAATCCCAAAAGAGCTGTAATACACCACGGCCATAGTGGACTAAGAACAAAAACATTTTTTATTCATTTTCAAGGTTTCTGTCCAGATTCCACTAAGCTCATGACAGTTAGGGATACAAGGGAATAATGAGGAAGGTCACATTTCACACAATAACTTTTATATCTAAAACCTCACAAGAACCCCAGGAAACACTTTTATATCTCAAACCTCACAAGAACCCCAGGAAACACTTTTATATCTCTAACCTCACAAGAACCCCAGGAAACACTTTTATATCTCTAACCTCACAAGAACCCCAGGAAACACTTTTATATCTCTAACCTCACAAGAACCCCAGAAACACTTTTATATCTCTAACCTCACAAGAACCCCAGGAAACACTTTTATATCTCTAACCTCACAAGAACCCCAGGAAACACTTTTATATCTCAAACCTCACAGGAAACCCAGGAAACACTTTTATATCTCAAACCTCACAAGAACCCCAGGAAACACTTTTAATTTTAAAATAATAATTTAAATACAATAGAGACCTCTTTTAACCATAATCTAAAGTGTATTATAATGGTTTCATGAATGTCTAACAGATGGCAGCAATAGCTAAATTTGGGCTAAAATGGGACCTTCCTCCTTTATTTACCTTGTACTTTACAGATATTCTATAGAGAATTAAATCAAACTTATCTACTGTTGACATATTTTATTTATTTTGAACAAAAATGTTTTATTGCTGTAAGAACTGTAAGAATATAGACCTTAACTCACCCTCTTTTTCTCTCCCCTCAGGTGCGAGGGAAGCACAGGTAATTTATATCGCGGGTACTAATTTTTAAACTTATTAATTTTAAGTAGCTCAAAAAGTTAATCTCACTTCTTATCATACAAGGTAGATTTTTTTTTTTTTGCTTTCCGTGAAGGCTACCTTTGCAGGAGAAGATTTCTTTACTACAAAATATACTTTAACTTTCTTATACCTTTGAGTTGATTAAAAAACTTTCTCTTAAAACTACTTGATTTTGTATCTCAAGTTTCAATAAGGCACAAAGAGGTCAGATCTCGCTAAACGCCAGCGGATACGGCTGGCTCTTAACACAGACTAGGGTTCATGCCAGGCAAATGCTGGTGCGTTTTATTTAAACTAGCCTTACTATTAACGTGTCCATAAAGTGAGTACGAGTTGATAATATTCGGCTAGGGCTGAAATCGGTGTACGCGCCTGGAGAGAGTTTGGTAAACACTGCTCTGTCTTATTTTATCTTCCAAACCTCGTTTAGCTCCTAATAATATCATTTTAAACCAATGAATACAATCAAGCAGGAGGGGGATAGTGAAGGGGGTACAGTGAAGGGGCAGAAGGCCACGTGTACAAGACAACTCCCCCCTCTCCCTCCATCAGACAATATTGACATGAGAACAGCGGGATATCTTTTATCATCCTCTTGGACTTTGACCGCTTCCCCCTTTAATGACTGGAACAATCGTTCACTGGCGCTCCTGGTGGTCGAGGGCCTCAAATAACCACCAAACAGCTGAACACGAATGTCCGGGTGCCCAAAGGGCGCAAATCTGCCCCAGCGCAGGTGGAATATTGGCGCAACTTTGCCCCCAATATGCTCTCTCTTCTTAGGTTATTACTACTAGGTGTTCTGTCTTTGGACAAGTCCACAGTCTGGTCCAGAATGTCATATCATCACCTCCCTTCTCTATACCCCGATACTTCATCTCCTGTCCTTGTTTGAGGTTCATCCGTCAGTTTCAATCCTCGTCTTCCTGGTCTCCATCCACCCTTCCATCTTGCCTTCTATGACGTCACTCTGTGAACCATTTCTTCTCATGATCCAACCCACCTGTGATCGCCTTCCAATGAATCTTCTTAGAACTTGTTCATTAGTTATTGTTCTGTGCCTTATTTATTCACCAAACAAGGAACGTGGCAACTGCTACGACCTTCAGTTAACCAATCAGCGTGGAAGAATTTACTTCTAAAGTAGACATTACTATTTTATTATAAACTAGCGATTAATTTAAAGTGATTCTGGATTATTATTATTATTATTATAATAGATAGTCCTTATCAATGTTATATTAAAACATTTATAGACATTTTAAGTGTTTTAAAAATATCCTGGAGACATCCATCATATCTAGGGTCGAGATTTTGAAGTTCATTCTTATGACAAAGTTCACTCCCTGCATGCTAGTATCAATACATCTAAGTTTTAATGAACTTTATGCTTTCAGCCCTAAGAAGGATTACTAAAATATAACATAGTTATTTTAACTTAAAATGCTATTGAACGCTATTTTATTTTATTTAAAATGCTACAAAATAGTATTAAAAAACCTAATACATGTTTTAAAGTTCTCTTTCTCCGCGCCTATACTGTCGACACATCGTCACATATGTAGGTACACACATGATTCAGACGGGAAATGAGTAGTCACTGTTACTACATACACGGTAGAAGCTTTTTCGACTTTACTCTCGTTTTACAAAACATAAAAAACGTAACCTCGACAGAAAAAAAAAAGAGTCCTTTCTTTTTGTTTGTGGGGGTTCATCCCTTATCAGCACATTTGTCATTAATGTAATTGGTTTCAGTGTCCTATCAAGTTACATAGCTCAATAGCTATCCCGGACGTAATGAAGTGAGGTGTATATATTAATTATATTATTAAAAAGCTAGTAGATTACAGAATTACTGTCAAAATTCTGAAAGCGTCGGAGAGATTCTGCAAATTCGAATAGGATGACACAGAAACAATAGGAGAAAAAAAGATAATACAAGTCTAAAAAATATTATTTTTTGGATACTTTTTTTATCAAACAACTCCATCTTTCAGAAGAAACACCGTCTCTTTGTCTACAAAGCTTTGACAGGATCTATTTGCTCGAACACTGACACAAAGAGGGACCTCACGTGAGAGTAAATACACAGGTCAATTATGTATCAGGTCTTACTCTTCCATTGGGCACAGCCCACACACACAGATGGAGATAGAGCTATCTATAATAGTGTGTAGGTATCCTCTTTGAGCCAAGAGAGAGAGATAGGGATACCCAAAATATATAAGTCAAACGAGAGAGACAGAAATATCCCTAAGCTATCATTACTAAGTCAAGCGAGAGAGACAGAAGTACCCCCAAGCTATCATTACTAAGTCAAGCGAGAGAGACAGAAATACCCCCAAGCTATCATTACTAAGTCAAGCGAGAGAGAAAAAGATACCCTTAAGGTTTTTCTTTATGAACCAAGAGATAGACAGAGATACCCAAGGTATTATTTCCAAGCCGAGAGAGAGAGTGAGATGGAATGTGCCTCCAAGAGTCACCAGATAAAGCCGGTACTTGGGAAATTGACCTTAACGTGCAGTGAGTAAAACAGTTTCTCTCGTGGGAGGATTTCGCCGGCGTATTAATTAAGTGAAAGACAATGAGCCGGGGACGAAAGAGATGTCGGGGTAATGATATTAAATATTCATAGTGGAGGAGAGAGTTCGGGGATTCAATCCACCCTCATCCCTCCCCCTATTGTTGCTGCCCCTTGCGAGCTTGTCGAGATTAGGTTGAGAGGAAAGGGGTGATTTTATTGAAGTGACCCGTGGCTTTTTTTTATTGCTAAGGGATTCAAAAACTTGGAGGGGTAAAGTCTTTTGATCTTTGTAAATTCATCTTTCTCTGATATTTTTTTAAATTCACTTGTGAATCCAAACCCTCCAGATATTTATACTGTGGAGGAGGAGGGGTGGAATAAACAGGAAGTGTACTTGTCATTTGCGTGGAGCGATAGCGGGGCACCAACACCATATCCTTAGTACACTCCGCCGGGATTCCAACCCTAAGCTCTTCGTCATCGATGAATTAGAATAAACGAAACTGAGGCCTTTGTCCATGTTCTCACCGTTACAGGTCAAAGATCACCGTTGCGGGTCAAAAGCAATCGGTAGGGTGTGGGTAGGATAATAATTGTTATATATTATATGGCCGCGCAGTCTACGGCACTAGACTCTCGTTACTCGTCGGGATATTGGGTTGACTCTCGGTTATATTTATCGTGAAGAGCGGGTAGGGAGAGGGAAATTTTCCAAATTTGATGATCCTCTGCAGGTTTTATCGCTCCCATTATCATGTTAGTGCTGGTGCATAAAGAGTCGACATTTTCTCGAAACTTATTCTAACGATCTTGATTAAAATTTGTGGGACACTAACATTAGAAACAAAATGGCAATATCTCCATGAAAACTACTTTTGAGTATACGTCACATGAAGATAAATCTCCAATTTGAGATAACTTATCATTGTAAAGTTATAATACTATTAATATAAACATATTCTAGTTTGGAATATATTTTTATAAAAATAATAGTTTCTGAGCTAAGCAGAGGTTAAATATTTTTTTTTATGGAGCGCATTGAAATGTGAAATTAATTTTATATGTTCTTTGTTGAACAGAAATGTTCCTTTTCCTCATTGTTTCTGTAACCGTGTAAATAAAGGCTGATTTTGGTTGGAGGAACAGTAGAAATTAGTCACTAAAGTTACTAAAACAATTTTAATAATTTCATACATCAAGTCATTTTATCTCCAGCTGTCACTTTTAATAGACATCAACAATACCTAGAGAATAACACAAACAATTTATTTAAATGTTATCAATGTTGGCCGCAAATAAATATGTTTGAATTTTCTCCACTGTTCTTCCAACCAAAATCACGGTATAGTTTCATTTATGCTCTTTGGTGTATTGTTTCTGCCACGATTAATATTATTTCATCCAACCAAATCTTACGAGTTCTTAGTGAATGTCTCTATATTAAGATACACGGGAGTCTGTGCGGTGCACCGAGCCACTGATTTATAAAAATTGCAAACATATTCATCTTAGCTTAGTTCGCGCTCACTCCCAACACAGCAGTCTAAGCACTATCACACTTAGACTCCATCGTACTGTACCTAGTCACTTCTCCTCCTCACCTTCTCAGCTTATCATCGGTCCACGGCAGTCAGTTTGTTTGTTGGTAGAGCATCTCGGGGTAACTTAATATTATGGTGGGGGTAGAGGACGTCGCAGATTAAAGAAATGGAACTTGTGAAGTAGAAGTTTTAATATGGAGAAACATTTAAGACATTGATACGAGTTTACTTAAGGTAAAGATGAAACAGTATATTTATTACATGAAAAGATGATAAAATAATAAATGATAAATGCCGTGGGCCTTCAGCCACATGGCCTTGTCTTCCCCCAACCCATCTCTAAGCACGTATTAGAACTTTACAATTCCCGTCCTTTCTACTCGCGTGCTGATCGGGAAAAATCCCCGCACGTCCTATCGACTCGCGTGCTAATTAGGAAGTCCTCCAGCACGTCTTCACGACTCGCGTGCTGAACCGAAAGTGCCCTGCGTCTGACGCTTCCCTTCTACTTAGGGTCAAAAACAGACGCTTAATCGGGGATGCTGATTGGCTAGCAGTTCGCGCCAAACCTTCCCTTTCCACTGTGAGGCCACACGTGCAAGACACAGGTGCACCTCACAGCTTCCGGGTACTGATAAGATTAAAAAACAAGTGAAAAGTAAAAGTAATAAATTTAGATGAAGCTAAGATTCCCACAAAGACTTTACGAAAAATGAATAATACTAGATTTAAAAGTTAAAGGCCGAAAAATGAAGTTAATGATTTGAAATTTAAAACAAATATTGCTTACAACTTTAGTTAAGGTTTAGACCACTTATATTTAATATTAGACCCCACACTTAGATATGATTAAAACATTTGATTCTAACATATAGCTTAAATTAGGCCTAGACAAATGGAAAACAATAAGGTGTTATAAATTTAGTACTTCAGTATGATCCTATTAACATGTAAATAATGTCAAACTAATTTAGTTATTTAAAAGAAATGGTCTAGAGACCTGACCACTTTACAGTACGAAATAGAAAGAGAGAGAAGAAAATGAGCAGTTCACCCTGTGAGGGCTCTTGTTTACCTACTGATGGCACGTCCCCTCTTCTACTGACGAGTTTACACACCCATTATACCATTTGAACCTTGAATACATTGACTTGCTTTTAGAAATTACCTTTTACTTGTTCCCCATTCTAGATGGACATTTGCTACCAAGGACCTTTTTAATCCACATCCTGGCAGGAAGTCTCCTACAGGACCTTTTTATGAATAAACCAATCAGCCAAAGCTGTAGATTTATAATAAAAAATGTTAAAAAACAACAACTTCAAGATAAAAAATAATGATTTTGTGACATTGTAGGAATACTTGTAGAATAATTTAAGAACTTATTATTTTTGTTTCAACGTAATATTTTTAAAAAATTCTCAGAGTAAAACGTAAATTGATTAACATGGGTAATCCTATCTTGACCTGTCGTGACGTCACAGGTAGACAAATCCTCGAGTTGTGAAACAATATGAGGCATCAGGAAGTACCAAAGAGCAGGTAGGAATACAAACAGCTCCAGAGGTTCCGAGTGGAGACCATTAGGCTCGTTATTACTGCCATCTTACTACCCCGGGCCTAGAGATAGGAGGGAGGTCCACTCGCTAAGTGAGTCCATTTTAATGTCATTATCGTGGTATTTGCATCCGGCTCTTCCCGGAAACTCTGAATATGTATTAACAAGGCTGGAAGTCACGAGAGGGCTTTAGAAATGATCCTGAACCCGGGATTGAGGGGGTTTAGGTAGACTCGAGATAAATCTATATCTGAGTACATTGGACATCATCTCTGAATGAGAGACAACCCTGTCATTCTCTTGGTCTTACTACCTGTTCAGGTATGTACTAATTACTCTAACGTGCTAGGGATTGGAAAGGTTGAATTTAGAATAAGTGTACCCGAACTTGCGTGGAGAAAGAGAGTGGAAAACTGGAAAATTACCCACAGTACGCCCGACAGGGATCTAACCCCGATCTCCCCGCCATCGGCAGTATATTCTATTGCGTGGGTGACTCCTTTTAGACCATGCGACCATCACCGCTGAGAAGCCTCGATAATAATTCATAATTTATCAGTAAATGTGTTTTATATTAAAGTTAGCTGCCGCTAGTTTTGGTCGCGTTCCCTTGAAATGTTACAATAAGCGTTCTTTGTATTTCCCTAAACAATCCTCGTTTGAAAGAACACACTATTTTGTTTTGTTCAACTTTGTTAAAAATATTTATAGAAAGTAAAAAAAATAAAAAAAATAACTTCCAGTATTCTTTCAACTTTTTTCTTTATCCAAAAGATTCTTCCAGATTTCCCTTTTCCTTAATGAGATGGCGAAGTCGAACGCATTCATAAGTTATTTACGGAAAACCCTTCACAAGCCAACTTGGGGGGGGGTGAATGGGTGGGGGGAGGGGGGAACTGTTTTTTATTCTCAAAGTAACATTTTGTGTCCTTTATTTTTTAAGTGACATCAGAAAGACATCAACATTAAAATTGAATTTTTCTTTCTGAATGTAAGAAGAAGGGGGGGGGGGGGGGGTGTTTTAAGAAGAACGATAAATTGTCCTTACGACACGGCCCCTTAAATCTCCTAAATAATAAAACGAGGGATAAACTTTAACTAATGTTTTTTAAGACGAACTGCTCTGAGTCTTGGACGAAGAAACATTTACATTCCTGGTTACAATTTATTCAGCAACATAAAAAAAAACCCCACGGATGTCAAATTTGATTTCCGGATACCCTTAACTCTTTCTGACACCGAAATAATCTAGGATCTATATTTTATCATCACCTCGTATTAATACCTGTTCAGGTTATACGCTTATGTACTGATTATGGTATTCAGGTAGGGATGAGTAAGGAAGCATTTTAGTGGTAATCTACCCACATTTGCGTGGAAGGAGAATGGGAAACCATTTCAGAAAAACCACCCTCAGTACACCCAACCGGGATTCAAACCCCCATCTCCCCATCATCAGCAGACCAGTCTAACACCTCGATTACCAACTTCGGTGGCCGCATGATCTAAGTTGTCACTCTCGCAGTAGACTAGACTTTAGATTTGAGTCGTCTATGATCTATTTTTATATTTTCCAAATATTCTAAGGTAACAATTACAAAAAATAGACGAACCGAACAATTAAATTAGATTCATAGCTCTTTATCATTTTTTAAAATAATATTTTGACAACAAACTATTATTGACAGTTTTTAGTTAAAATTTATTTACAACTCTTCACTCATATTTTAATATATACTCTACAAATACACAGATAACGTGTCTGTCCACTGAACTAAGTGTTCCGGGTTCGATTCCCGGCATGAGTGAAAAATGTATCGTGGCTGAAATGAGGCTTTCAATTTAGAGGCGATAAATTTGACGGTCCGAGGATTGGGGGTGTTGTGTCTGTTATAGAATTAATTTAGTTTGTAAGTTGTGTGCTGGTACAAGGAGTCGGTTCAGAAGCTGCACGTTAAATCCCCCAACTGCGATTGTTCGGCAAGTAACAGATTTAACAAGCCTTTGTGTCCTATCAATGAGTATAACATTTTATCGGCTGAAGAGTTGGACATAAAAAAAAACTGCCTCGACACGGATTTAAACTGTAAAACAAAAAAACATCGGCTTAACTCGCGTGAAACGGCCCGCTACCCTCTTAACGGCGTAATTCCCGACAAAACGTAGCGCTACAGTCTATTTTTATAGTTTAGTTTTCATTACAACCCCCCCAACTGTGATTTGGTAAAAATTTTCAAACATTTAGCAGATAACGAGGAAAGTAGGAACAAATGACGTCATTAATTGTGGCGGAGTCAAACTAATGACCCTCCCCCCCCCCCCGCCCAGAGCCCTCACATCTCCTAACTACCCCCCTTCCCCCCCACATAAACGAGGGCCGACTCTTCTGGTTACAAAATCGATGCCATTGACCGAAAACTAATACAGAACTTTCCTTCCTGGATGCGCGCGCGCGCGGCGAGAAGAGCTTTCCCATCAGACACACGAAACTTTACCGGGGGGGGGGGGGCTAGATTGGGAGAAATTTTCTCTCAAATGAATTTTCTTTTTTTTTTTTTTCTGGAAGAAGAGAGAAAAAACAACCATTACACCAAATGGAAAATATGACAGGGACTTTCTCTCAACAAATTCTCTTCCTCCCCCCCTTCCCCCTCAACCCTTATACTAACTTATTTATGAACGTCTGAGAGGTAAAATGGACCAAGTGACGCGTCTATATAACATCTATTTATCGAGAGAATGTGAACAGAAAGCGGTGGGTTTTTTTCCCCCCTAGGAAATGGTGAGACTTTATACATTTTGACAAGAAGGTAAAATTTATCAAGAATACTTAAGGAAAATAGTTAAACTTTTTTTTTTTAATTGAAGACCCCGGTTTGGTAACGAAACAACTTCATTTTAATTTTATTTTCGGCAAATGCAAAAAACTATTTATAAAAAATAACCCGTATTTTTATAAATAGTTTGTTTGTATCCCCTGAAAAAGATAAAATGAAGTTGTTTCGTTAATGTCGTACATTAGCTAAGACAGAGAGAAATTATTGTCATATTTGAGTGATGGATTGCTTCTATAGGTTCTGTCATTATGGTTCACCATGAACCTGTTTTACAAAGTGAACCTGTTTAGGCGAGGCAAGGTTAATAAAAAATACTCTGTCTCTTGTAATGCTTACAACTCTCCTGCCACAATGGAAACCAATTCAATCTCTGGCAGATCTCAAACTTTGAGGCCCGCGCAATGATATTCAGGTCTCGCAACAAACCACAAGCATAAAGAAGAGAAAGAACTAACTGAACGAAAAGACAAGAAATACATTTAAAATGGCCGCAGTTTCCATTTACTTGGTAAAGAACGGCTTCGGGGCAAAGGTCGCTACTGTATAAATACTTTCTCTCTGGAAAGGTAAATTCTGTCTTCTTGGAAAAAAATATTCATGGGATATTTATTTATTATGTTTTCATAGGATATTAATTTATAACTGGTAATCATAAATACATAAAGAGACCAAAATAAAGAAACGAAGATTCGAGTTAACGATTTTTATTTGGACCTAGAAAGGGTTTGGTCCAAATAATATTTAAATCTACTTAAATGTTTTATATAAAAAAGGAAGTAACTTTGAAATAATCAACCTTAATCTAAAAACAATGTGGAGTAAACTGAAAGAAAAAAAGAAGGTATTATGGCTAGATCTGATTGTTGGGTTAGTTTGCAATGTATAATTAGCCTTAATGATCATTAGTTTTGCAGATAATAGTTTTTAAGATGTGGTATTGT
This sequence comes from Timema podura, assembly GCA_033556935.1. Taxonomy (NCBI): domain Eukaryota; kingdom Metazoa; phylum Arthropoda; class Insecta; order Phasmatodea; family Timematidae; genus Timema; species Timema podura. The sequence goes on along the minus strand of JAVRXN010000006.1, from coordinate 2,565,303 downwards.
TTGCGCCATTAATGGGTAAAAACAATTAAAAGGGAATAGAAGAAGATGGAGCAAGACATCGTTGCCGATTGTTACGTCACTCGTAACAAGACATCGATTGCTGAGCTTGTGACGTCACTCACTACACAAGACTCTGATTGGTGACTTGTAGTCACTCAGTACAAGACATCGACTGCTGAGCTTGTGACGTCATCGTACAAGCATACGTTACATACCAAGCTTGTTTTATGAAGACAAACTAAGTTGTTAAAAATCAGGTCACATATTGTAACTTTTAATAGTAAAAAACCTTTTAATCCACACCGTGTACAATATTAACGTCATTACTCTACTTATGTTTTAAAATAGTATGTTTGGTTGTTTTAGTACCGGGTGACGTAAGCAATGACGTAATCGAATCCATCCAAGTGGCGCTACCTTCATATCGGGTCAAAGGGCATCGTGAAAAAGTTATTGGTAGTAAACGCGTTGTAAAGAGGAGGGGAATAATTGCAACCTTCTTGTGGCGTGAATTTAGTAACACGACTAGAGCTTGGTTCCTCTTTCGCAGGAAATAGAGCAGCGCATCTGCTTGAGTGTCGCAGGAAATAGGCACAGCATTGCTTGAGTGTCGCAGGAATAGAGCAGCAGCATCTGCTTGAGTGTCGCAACATCTGCTTGAGTGTCGCAACATCTGCTTGAGTGTCGCAGAAATTCACACGGTCTGTTGTTGACCCATGATGCATTGCAACGATAACTTACAACAGCTGATTATTATCAACATATATTCTAGATCATTCTCTGATCGGATGCTGTCAAATTATAACGCTGTGTCGTGGCACAATCCAATACATCGACACACGAAGCTGTCTGCTCGCTTCTAGCTCTACAGCGCATGCGCACTGATTAGAGACGGTTGTCTGAGATTGATTGGTTCTCCGTGCCGAACATCTCGGGCAGAGCGGACGAAGTAGAGACGAGTTGAACTTTAGCGGAACAGCTCGAGGCGGAAATCTTGTGATTGGCTTAAGAGCGCGTCACGTGACCATTTATGTCCACCGTGGTTTTTCGACCAACCAGTGAAGGTGCGTGGTACTTTATTTCACTCCCAAGCGACGGTCCACGTACACCATGATCACCTGGTGGTCCTGGGTAAAAATGCTGTTCAGGACCGATGTTCGACCCCAGGCGGGGTTGAATTTTTCTCGAGCGTTAAAAATCCGTAGCATGACTTACTTTGGAGGGGAAGTAAAGTCGTCTGTCTCATATCAACTGTGAACATACCTTTTTCGGTAAAATTGGTAGAGCCTTTCACTCTCGCTCAGAGAAGTTATCGGTTCTGATATAATCAATCGGTTCAGGAAGTGCTCGTTAACTATCCCAAATAAAAATAAATAAATTAACACGTGCAACATGAGCAAAGAATCTGTGATTGGTCAATTGTCGGACGAGGAGGGTAAAACTCCACTAGAATGTTCTATTTGTTCTTTACTAAACTTGAAACTAGTTCCTCAAACCGCGCAGCAGTTTTTAAGAGACTTTCTCTCTTTATTTAAAAAAAGTCCTGTTTAAAGTCCACTAAGCTCTTGACAGATATTCAACAACTGTTGATATCCCAAGTGGAGGGAATTAAACAAAACATTCCTATTGGAGCAATATTTTATTTATCTTGGCTCAAAACAGTTTTTGTTATTAAAAAAATAAATACAAACATAATTATTATTTTAACTCCTATTTTCTTCATCCTACCTTAAAAAAACGCCACTAGATTAATCTAATAGCCGTCAAAATTGTCATGACCTCTAAACAGTGCGTATGAATACATGAAATTAACTTGTGAACTTGCGGTTGAGGGGCTTTCTGACCTTAATAGAGTTTTCTCTAAGCTTTTAACTGTAACTGCTCAACTTTATGTCCCCAGCTCTGTAACGTCGCAAACCCGACCTTCTGACGCGGAAAGAACATTCCAAATGTCCCGAGCCGTGTCCTTGGGACGTTTTGGTCGCCGCTGGGCCCCAACTGGACCCTGACTGTCCCCGATTGTGGGAGAGCTCGCCCAAACTTGTCCCTCAGAGAGAAAAGCGCCAATCATCCGTCCTCGGTCAAAGACTCTGCCACAAACCATTCGTCTAATTAGAACCAGAGGTGGACCGAACTCTAAAGTCTTGCGTTTAGTTAAGCCCTTTCACTCGCTGCAACCCCCCCCCCTAAAACCCGCCCCTCTACGGTCTCAATTGACAGAGTTTGAGCAAAACCTTTGTTCTTCAGGCCTATCACGTTCTATAAGAACATGTTCTACATCTAGCTTTCCATACAAGGATATATAGCACCTCTAATCACACGTTCCGGCTTCGCGCAGATTCTGTACTAATTACGTTAGGGGTGAGAAAGGTGACATTTGGAGCAAGTGTACTCGCGTTAGTGTGGCTCTCAGAACACCCGACCACTATTCAAACCATTGATCTCCTCGTCATTCGGCAGGCCAATCTATTGCGAGAGTGACGCCTTAGACCATGCGACCAACAAAGGTTTCTGAAGACGCCTACTTATTTTGGAAAGTTGTGGACAACAATGATTTGTCTTGTACCAGGTTAGGAGCGTTACGACATCCGTTAGATTGCCTTACCGCGTTCTGCGCAGAATGAGCTCTTGGCTCTCCTCTCTTCGTACTGATCTGTACCTCACTAGACTCTCCCGACATGTTCTGAACGCCGCCAAAACGTTGGTTTCTGCTGCATGTGTGACAATGGGTACAAAGTACGCCCTGTACAACACTTCCAGTGCGCCCTAGCGCTCCTGCCGGTGATTTATTCCACTTCTCTTTGGCGGACTATATCTTCAAACGAAACGGATTTTCATATTGAATAGATTTTTGTTTTAAACAATCTATTTTATTTGTTCGTTTATTCACTTTTAAGTTAAGTCTGTATTTCTTGTACTTCCATCCATCATTTTTTGGGGGGTGAGCGGGAACCAACGTGCCGGAACCCTTAAGAGTTGACGTCAGCCAATGCGTCCTCGGTAGAAATTAGACTGAATCAGAAAGTATTAACCCTTGTAATATATCGAGCACTTTAGTTCTATTTCAATGTCTGGAACTATTCCCAGGAGACGGGTTGTCCCCAGCACATCTTCTCTAGTCACAGCCAACAGGGAGCGGCACACTGTCTGTCTGTCTGTCTGTCTGTCACATTCCAAGGAATCCCACTCCACCAAGCTAGCCAGAGATGAGAGCGGCGCTGTGAGACCTCTTAACGAAAATAAACGCTCTCATTCAAGAGTGATCATTCACCGGAAATAATAGCTCACCACGACAACGGGGCCCTTAGTCGCGGCGAGAGGGACAGCCAAGTGTCTGAATATAGCACGTCTGGCTCTGGTGGGTGATCAGCACCGTGGATCTACTGAGTGCATTGGTACACTGACAACGTTTACTACGCGAGTTTTAAGAGTGGAGCTAACATGTAGTATACCCGGGACGTGTGGTTAGTATCCCGGGACGTGTGGTGAGTATCCCGGGACGTGTAGTGAGTGTCCCGGGACGTGTAGTGAGTATCCCGGGACGTGTGGCGAGTATTCCCGGGACGTGTGACTAGTATCCCCGGGACGTGTAGTGAGTATCCCGGGACGTGTGGCTAGTATCCCCTGGACGTGTATTGAGTATCCCGGGACGTGTGGCTAGTATCCCAGGACGTGTAGAGAGTATCCCTGGGACGTATTGTGAGTATCCCAGGACGTGTGGTGAGTATCCCGGGACGTGGTTAGTATCCCTGGGACGTGTAGTGAGTATCCCCTGGACGTGTGGCTAGTATCCCCAGGACGTGTGACTAGTATCCCCGGGACGTGTGACCAGTATCCCCGGACGTGTGGTTAGTATCCCCTGGACGTGTGGTTAGTATCCCCTGGACGTGTGGCTAGTATCCCGGGACGTGTGGTTAGTATCCCCGGGACGTGTAGTGAGTATCCCCGGGACGTGTAGTGAGTATCCCCTGGACGTGTAGTGAGTATCCCAGGGACGTGTGGTATCACCGGGACGTGTGGTTAGTATCCCGGGACGTGTAGTGAGTATCCCGGGACGTGTGGTTAGTATTCCGGGACGTGTGGCTAGTATCTCCTGGACGTGTGGTTAGTATCTCCTGGGCGTGTGGCTAGTATCCCCGGGACGTGTGGCTAGTATCCCCGGGACGTGTAGTGAGTATCCCGGGACGTGTGGTTAGTATCCCGGGACGTGTGGCTAGTATCTCCTGGACGTGTGGCTAGTATCCCGGGACGTGTGGCTAGTATCCCGGGACGTGTGGCTAGTATCCCGGGACGTGTGGTTAGTATCCCGGGACGTGTGGCTAGTATCCCCGGGACGTGGTTAGTATCCCGGGACGTGTGGATAGTATCCCAGGACGTATGGTGATTGTAATTAGTCTAATTGAGATATCCGAGTCTCAATACTCTCGAGAATAATTCTTGTTACCAAATCAATAACAAGGTCTAATTAAAAATATTAATTTGTGGAAACTCATTCACTTCCTGGACAATGGCGAGAGGGGGAGGGGTTGGCGGCAGCGCACAAAGGAATCTCCACGGCTACGCGGAGTTTGTGTAGCTCCTGCCGCGTGGAACAAGAGAGTTATAACTCCTCTTTGTGAACATTTGTAGAACATTATTTAACTGACCATCTACTTTCTACTATGGAGAACTCTCGACGTCGGGGCTATGTGCCCATCAACAGATGCTGTATTTTCTAAAGGCGTGTCGTGGCGTTTCGACAGGGTAATCAGAGTTGGTCCAGGGATGGCACATGTGTGGCACGCCGACATGATAAAAATAAACATAAATACAACTTTCCCGACGTGACTTTCAGAAGACAATAAGAACTCTACAGCCCGCTAAACTTTGTGACGTCAGAGGTTAGAAATCGTTTTGTGTGACATTGAAGACAACGAGACGAATAAAAAATATAACATTTTTCAATATAGTATACAATATAGCATATACAAGTTTTTGATTTTAGCATTTATATACATTTGTTGCCTTATTTTCACCTGGAGGTGTTTCTTTCAATGTTACTACCTTAAGTTAATGAAGTTAATGAAGTTAATCTGGTCAAATACACTCCCTACGACAATTTAAAAATTGTTCTCCTTTAAAATTCAGACATTTTAAAAATATTTACAATTTTATTTGAGCTATTCATTACATTTCATAGTAAGTTAGTCAACAAGTTTTGATTTCTAAATACACATTTAAAAACCTAGATAATAGGTGACAAAATGGACTAGATCAACATTTAGATGGTCCTTAAGTGACACATTGGACTAGCTCAACATTTAGATGGTCCTTAAGTGACACAATGGACTAGCTCAACATTTAGATGGTCCTTAAGTGACACACTGGACTAGCTCAACATTTAGATGGTCCTTAAGTGACAAATGGACTAGATCAATATTTAGATGGTCCTTAAGTGACACATTGGACTAGCTCAACATTTAGATGGTCCTTAAGTGACACACTGGACTAGCTCAACATTTAGATGGTCCTTAAGTGACACACTGGACTAGCTCAACATTTAGATGGTCCTTAAGTGACACATTGGACTATCTCAACATTTAGATGGTCCTTAAGTGACACACTGGACTAGCTCAACATTTAGATGGTCCTTAAGTGACACACTGGACTAGCTCAACATTTAGATGGTCCTTAAGTGACACAATGGACTAGCTCAACATTTAGATGGTCCTTAAGTGACACACTGGACTAGCTCAACATTTAGATGGTCCTTAAGTGACACACTGGACTAGCTCAATATTTATATGGTCCTTAAGTGACACACTGGACTAGATCAACATTTAGATGGTCCTTAAGTGACACACTGGACTAGCTCAACATTTAGATGGTCCTTAAGTGACACACTGGACTAGCTCAACATTTAGATGGTCCTTAAGTGACAAAATGGACTAGATCAATATTTAGATGGTCCTTAAGTGACACATTGGACTAGCTCAACATTTAGATGGTCCTTAAGTGACACATTGGACTATCTCAACATTTAGATGGTCCTTAAGTGACACACTGGACTAGCTCAACATTTAGATGGTCCTTAAGTGACACACTGGACTAGCTCAACATTTAGATGGTCCTTAAGTGACACAATGGACTAGCTCAACATTTAGATGGTCCTTAAGTGACACACTGGACTAGCTCAACATTTAGATGGTCCTTAAGTGACAAAATGGACTAGATCAATATTTAGATGGTCCTTAAGTGACACATTGGACTAGCTCAACATTTAGATGGTCCTTAAGTGACACATTGGACTATCTCAACATTTAGATGGTCCTTAAGTGACACACTGGACTAGCTCAACATTTAGATGGTCCTTAAGTGACACACTGGACTAGCTCAACATTTAGATGGTCCTTAAGTGACACAATGGACTAGCTCAACATTTAGATGGTCCTTAAGTGACACACTGGACTAGCTCAACATTTAGATGGTCCTTAAGTGACACAATGGACTAGCTCAACATTTAGATGGTCCAACCTTAAAATTTAATAAACTTTTTTTCAGCACCGCGTCTTACTACCAGTTCAGGTAATACGCATATGTACTAATTAAGCTAATGAGTGAGGAACGAGGTTGGCATAATTTAGAGAAAGTGTATCCACATTTGTGTAGAGATAGAGGGGAAAACAATCTATGAAACCCCCCCTTCAGTACACCGGACCCCCCCTTCCCCCGATCTCCCCACTATCGGCAGTCTAGTTTATTACGAGAGTGACGCCTTAGACCACGTGGCCACAGAGCCGGGTACTTGCGATAATCTTGCATCACTCGGTAGAACATTCGTTGAAGAGATACCAACATAAATATATTTCCTTGATAATTCCGGCATCGCTACCAACTTGACGTTCACATAATTCCAACGTATCAGCAGATATTACAGCTGTTAGGAGATTTCAGAATCCTGTTTTTAAGGAAACTTTGGAAAAACACACAAAAAACTGTGCCTCCCCGAGTAGTCGACTGTTGGGTAAAGACCGCTTTACGAAAGTAAACACTGATACAATGTCAAATATTCAGAAAGAAACTGGCGACAGTTCCATACGGACAGTTCCATGGGCTGAGACAACATATTCAACATTGCTGAAGTCACTGTTGGTTCTTTGAAGAGTGAGGCACTGCCTTCATCTCTGTTCACTACCGAGAGTGGGAGAATCTAACAACTCAACGATCAAGGCCGTAGCCAGGGAGGGGTTTTGGGGGTTCAAACCCCCCCGCGAAATTTTATGAACAGAATATATATGGCTTTATTTATGGTTCAAAAAATATTAAAAATTAAGGTACAAATACAAATTAGGGGGCTGTGTTACCATAAAAAGCACTTCAGAGAGCTTCTAGAAGTGTTAAATATTTCGAAATTTTCCTAGCCTTCGGCATTTTGGAGGTTATTTTACCATAAAAAAACTTCACAGAGCTTCAAAAAGTGTTTAATATTTAGAAATTTTCCAAGCCTTCGGCAGTTAGTGAGTTATTTTACCATGAAAAAAACCACTTCAGAGAGCTTCTAGAAATGTCTATCATTTAGAATTTTTTATAGCTTCCAGAAATTGGGGGATGGGCCCACCAAACCCCCCCTGAAATTATTGGCTGGCTACGGCCTTGTCAACGATCATTGGAGCGATGGAACACAATATGGCCGTGTTCATCTATTTCCCTCCGATGTATTATTATTATTATTATTATTTTATTATTATTATTATTATTATTATTATTATTATTATTATTATTATTATTATTATTATTATTATTAGCACCGCGTCTTACTACCCGTTCGGGTTATACGCACCCCTCCGATGCAGCCCCCCACACTATAAAGAGGGTAGAGGGAGTTTAAAGCCACTGTTCACACAAAGATGGTCCATTTAACACGCGCTGTATGAACCGTGCTGCAGACATTTTGTGATCGTTATTCCTCGAACTGAAACGAGTCGTTTCGAATGTAACTTTTATTTTTATCGAAGGTACCGAACAGAGTGTGACGTCGTTCAAACAATAAGCACCCGGTTCACTGTTGCCACCACAACATACTGTGCAGACAATTTCCCACGATACTCGACGAGAAGAATGAGACTTGATTTACTAACTTTTCGTGCTGAGCGAAACATTTAAAAAACTTGAACAAAAATGTGTTCTTAGTGACAAATATTGAAAACATTGTAATCTTTAGTCAAGAGTAGCCGTGTGGTGGTGCCACATACACCATGCACCATATATCACAGTTGCCACTACATCTCACATTGCAACTATCTCACAGTTTGCCACCACATCTCACGTTTGCACTATCTCACAGTTTGCCACCACATCTCACGTTTGCCACCATATCTCACAGTTTGCCACCACATTCCAGTTGCCACCATATCTACATTTGCCACACATCTAAGTTTGCACCATACTCACAGTTTGCACATATCTCACAGTTTGCCACCATATCTCACAGTTAGCCACCATATCTCACAGTTTGCCACCATATCTCACAGTTTCACAATCTCAAGTTTGCCACCATATCTCACAGTTTGCACCCTATCTCACAGTTGCCACCATATCTCACAGTTAGCCACCATATCTCACAGTTAGCCACCATATCTCACAGTTAGCCACCATATCTCACAGTTAGCCACCATATCTCACAGTTTGCCACCATATCTCACAGTTTGCCACCATATCTCACAGTTTGCCACCACTTCACAGTTTGCACCTATCTCACAGTTTGCCACCACATCTCACAGTTTGCACATATATCACGTTTGCCCCATATATCACAGTTCCCACTATATCTCGCAGTTTGCCGCAGGGGAGAATGTGACGTCATGCAGCCGGGGACTATATTATGATCATAATATGTAACATAGCCTTCTTGTGATCAGAAGATTTTAGTTGATATAAATCCAATCTTTGAACATCAAGAACCAGTCCAATCTAAACGGCAATTCACCGGACCGGGGGAGAGATATAAGAGTTTCGCCACCTCCTGACAAGTTCTATTAGCCTGGTACCGAAACAGGAGTAATTGTGTTAGAACCCTATTTCAGGACCCGCCCGCCCGCTTCTAGCAACCTATCCCATCTATCCATCCATCTATCAATACAGCAAGCGTCCCCTCTTTCATCTAACTCACCCCATCTGTCGATCATGTTACGATCTGTTTACATGAATATTGGGTTAGTCCTTGTGACGAGCCCTTGTGATTGGCTGTGCACTGTGAGGGGTGAGGGGGTAGCACACAGTTTTAATTACCATTAAACTGCTTTTTAGTGTTTCACGTTGTCGTGTCTATTTTATTATTGTTACTATAGCGAGGGCATGTCAATTTATTCGGAAACACTCCTACCACCCGGCCTCTTCGAGTTAGGGTTTTCGGTTGATGTTGTTCTTTTTATCTAGGGGGGTGTAGTTTAATACCTATTTTGTATTAGTAAGCCTAATTAGCTGCCTCCAAATAATTTACAAATTGAATATATTTTCAATAGATGTGGCTGTAATTTGTATGATCCGCTACAACGTTAGCAAGGTGGACAGTGTTTTGTTTGTTTCCCACTCTAGCGGCGCATGTGTTTTTGTTTGTTTCCCACGCTAGTGGCGCAGTGTTTTTGTTTGTTTCCCACGCTAGCTGCGCAGTGTTTTGTTTGTTTCCCACGCTAGTGGCGCAGTGTTTTGTTTGTTTCCCACGCTAGCGGCGCAGTGTTTTGTTTGTTTCCCACGCTAGCTGCGCAGTGTTTTGTTTGTTTCCCACGCTAGCGCGCAGTGTTTTGTTTGTTTCCCACGCTAGCGGCGCAGTGTTTTGTTTGTTTCCACCTAGCGCGCAGTGTTTTGTTTGTTTCCCACCTAGTGCGCAGTGTTTTGTTTGTTTCCCACGCTAGCGGCGCAGTGTTAGATATTATAGATCATGGCCCGGAAACTAACCCTGTGTTGTGAATTCATAAGCGCCAATTGATTTTCTCCGTTTCACTAAATGAGTATCTTAGAACCCTTGATCCAAACACGTTCCTCCGCTCCGCCAACGTCACACGTTCCTCTCGCTCCGCACGTCACACGTCTGCTCCATACGTCAACGTTCCCCTGCTCACGTCACTCCTTGCCCAAGTCACAGTTCCTGCTCCAGTCACGTTCCTCTGCTCCACGTCACTACTGGTGTTGATTGAAACTATGAAGGGTTTGTTTGTCCACCTGAATCCTGACAGCAATGAGCAGGACTAGGTATAGTCAAACTTTCATAGTTACAAGTTACTAGATCTACCTGTCATACGTCAAGTCATGTGATGTGCAGCTGACACTTCTGATATATTACTGTCAATACATATCAAATAACAATAAAATGTTATCAATGTTGACGGCAAATAAAGTTTTGATCTGGTAAAAGATCTTTCTTACAAAATTGGACTGGTTATTAAGAGATGGACAGGACGATACAAGATAACTTAACCTAGGACAGCAACACTACACAGTTCGGGTTATACGTTTATCTACTAATTACGCTGTGAGTTTAGGGATGAGGAGGGTTATATTTAAAGGAAGAGTACCCAAACATATTTGCATTAAAAGATTTTAGATTGGCTTTTTCCAGATATTATCAAGATACAAACTATCTTTTGTCCCCAGATATTATTAAGATATAAACTATCCTTTGTCCCCAGATATTATCAAGATACAAACTATCCTTTTCCCCCAGATATCATAAAGATACAAACTATCCTTTGTCCCCAGATATTATTAAGATATAAACTATCCTTTGTCTCCAGATATTATCAAGATACAAACTATCTTTTGTCCCCAGATTATTGATTAAGATAATAAACTATTCCTTTTGTCCCCAGATATTATCAAGATACAAACTATCTTTTGTCCCCAGATATTATTAAGATACAAACTATCCTTTTCCCCCAGATATTATCAAGATACAAACTATCTTTTGTCCTCACAGCTCTGATAGCAGAACTGGTTGCAGGGATAGCGCGCCGGACTCTTGACACGGAACCTGGTTTGGGTTCAGTACCGGTCGCATGCACTGACATTTTTTAGACCTTACAGTTCTATAGGTTATGTTATCAGTTCTTATCACTTCTCTCACTTTCTGTTCGTGCTGCTCGTATTTTTATTATCCCCGCGTCCTACTACCCGTTCAGATTATAAGCATATGTACTAATTACTCTTGGGGGTAGGATGAGGAAGGAAGAAGGAAGCATGTTAGAGCCAATCTACGCGTATTCGCGTGGAAGGAGGGTGGTGAAATCATTTAGAAAAAAGCACCCTCTGTAGATCCGACCGGGAATCGAACCCTGATCACGTCATCAGTAGGCCAGCCTAACACAAGAGTGACGCCTTAGACCGTTCTGCCACTGAAGTGGGTCTGTGCGTATTTGATCCCACCACTTTAATATTGATGATGAGGGTAGAATCTCTAATAAATGTACCATCATTTGTGTGGATGAAGCGTGGGAGACCATTTAGGTAAAAAGGACCACCCTCCGGTGGAATTTAAGTCCCGACCCCTTTATCACCGGTGAGCCTGACTAAATGAGCTCAACATCTATACACCGTGACCACCAGTGCGGGATGTAATTCATTATAAAGTTGAGAGCGAGACAAACCAATTCAAGTTCCGTCATGAGTGGCCTTGATATAATGATCGTGTGTTCCCGGCTCTAATATATTACTGCTCGTGTGCTCCCGGCTCTAATATATTACTGCTCGTGTGTTCCCGGCTCTAATATACTACTGCTCGTGTGCTCCCGGCTCTAATATATTACTGCTCGTGTGCTCCCGGCTCTAATATATTACTGCTCGTGTGCTCCCGGCTCTAATATATTACTGCTCGTGTGTTCCCGGCTCTAATATACTACTGCTCGTGTGTTCCCGGCTCTAATATATTACTGCTCGTGTGTTCCCGGCTCTAATATACTACTGCTCGTGTGCTCCCGGCTCTAATATATTACTGCTCGTGTGTTCCAGGCTCTAATATATTACTGCTCGTGTGCTTCCGGCTCTAATATATTACTGCTCGTGTGCTCCCGGCTCTAATATACTACTGCTCGTGTGCTCCCGGCTCTAATATATTACTGCTCGTGTGCTCCCGGCTCTAATATATTACTGCTCGTGTGTTCCCGGCTCTAATATATTACTGCTCGTGTGTTCCAGGCTCTAATATACTACTGCTCGTGTGTTCCCGGCTCTAATATACTACTGCTCGTGTGCTCCCGGCTCTAATATATTACTGCTCGTGTGCTCCCGGCTCTAATATATTACTGCTCGTGTGTTCCCGGCTCTAATATATTACTGCTCGTGTGTTCCCGGCTCTAATATATTACTGCTCGTGTGTTCCCGGCTATAATATATTACTGCTCGTGTGTTCCCGGCTCTAATATACTACTGCTCGTGTGTTCCCGGCTCTAATATATTACTGCTCGTGTGTTCCCGGCTCTAATATATTACTGCTCGTGTGCTCCCGGCTCTAATATATTACTGCTCGTGTGTTCCCGGCTCTAATATACTACTGCTCGTGTGTTCCCGGCTCTAATATATTACTGCTCGTGTGCTCCCGGCTCTAATATATTACTGCTCGTGTGTTCCCGGCTCTAATATATTACTGCTCGTGTGTTCCCGGCTCTAATATATTACTGCTCGTGTGTTCCCGGCTCTAATATATTACTGCTCGTGTGTTCCCGGCTCTAATATATTACTGCTCGTGTGTTCCCGGCTCTAATATACTACTGCTCGTGTGTTCCCGGCTCTAATATATTACTGCTCGTGTGTTCCCGGCTCTAATATACTACTGCTCGTGTGCTCCCGGCTCTAATATACTACTGCTCGTGTGTTCCCGGCTCTAATATATTACTGCTCGTGTGTTCCCGGCTCTAATATATTACTGCTCGTGTGTTCCCGGCTCTAATATATTACTGCTCGTGTGTTCCCGGCTCTAATATATTACTGCTCGTGTGCTCCCGGTTTTCCCTCCCTTGAAAGCGCGCGCTGCACGCCACTGATACCCGCGTGTAATTAGGACAGGGATGGAGGGGGGGCTCCATTCAACCGGCAGTCAAATGGCGCTACTTCATTATGAGCGGCGCGGGGTATTCTGGGAGAATTAGTTTGCACATGAAAGAGAAACACACGTTGGCGGAGAGAGGGGGGGGAGCGGTAATATCTGCAAGTCATCTTTCCCATTCATGGCGGGCGGGTTGCTGATTCATCGCCGTCAGGGGACAACTTCTAAGGACTGCGTCGCTTCATCATTGGATGAGAAGACGCGGCCCTGCTCAGGATCGTGGCTTGGGGAACTAAGTATTATATCAAATAACCATACCAGACCCGCGCTGTGGTTTTCTCATCCTCTCTCCAGTCGAAATATAATGTATCATCATCGAATCGTACACAGACGTAAAACCATCCAAACAACTCGTCCATTACTACACGTGAATTATTTGGTTTTAAGTAAAAGAACATTAAGATCTGTTCGAGAGAACTTATTGTCGAAATAAACCTGTCTTTTTCTAAAATTGTCCCTTTTTCTTCTAGTATATTTGAAATCTAATTTTTTTAGTACATTCTCTGTGCGTAATCATTTCGGGTTTCAGATAATTTCTCTCTACCATATACAGGGTGTTTGGAAACTCATAGCCCAAACTGCACATATAGCTTGTTTGAACCTAAAGTAAAACAAAATACCTGTACACTTACATCCAAAAAAACTCTGCTAATAATTTATATTGTGTTCAAAGTTTCGGTGTACAGCGCCGGGAGAGCAAATCTGTTCAAGCATGTGTGTACAACAAGTTGCATAGGAGTTAGGCGCGCGGCACTTCACACCTCGACATCTTGGAGCGCGGCAGCAGAACACACCACAATTAATAGTAAACAACACACCAGCCCATCCAGAAATGAGAATACTTTCTGAGGGTCATCATTGATTGTCATAAATCACAGAAAGAGCTTGCCATAATTACATGTGCAGTACTGCGTGCCTAACTCCTATGCAACCTGTTGTACACGCATGCTTGAACAGCTTTGCTCTCCCGGCGCTGTACGCCGAAACTTTGGACACAATATAATGATATTAGCATATCTTTCCGGATGTAAGTTTGTAGGGATTTTGTACTACTTTTGGTTCAAACAAACTATATGTGCAGTTTGGGCTATGAGTTTCCGAACACCCTGTAAATAATGTGTCTGGGGTTGAAAGGGCCCCAAAGAACAGACTGGACGGCCAATAACGGGGACATTGAGGCTTGATTTAGCAAGGATGGTTCTTCCTATAGGGTTTCCCACCATACCTCCATGTAAATACGGGTGCATTCCATCTAGAAGTGTACCTATTCCTACTACACTAGCGCAATGTATGCGTATAGCCCTGACGGGCTGTAAGAATATATATTCCAATTAGTTCACCCCATTTTTACGGCTTTTAAATAGAAAATCAAAATTAATGAAAACATTTTATGGTGCAAAATGTTTTACCTCAGCTCTTGAAATCTGTTTCAAACTTTCCGAACAGACCCTGTGTCCGCATCCGTACGGCGGATCAGAGGGCGGACATTCCGCGACAAGACGTCAAACCTAATTTAGGGATTGCTTCTCCGCGATGTTGCTTTCAAAAGATGAAAATCTTCTAAGTAATAAATTTCTTAAGTGAGGCTAAGAAAGCGAGCGGGTGGTAGGGAGTGGCTGTCAAGTCAAAAGGGGGAAGTCGGAAAGTAACTTCTAGCGGTGGCGAAATATCCCTTCAATAGCCTCGCTACACTAGCGCTCACGGTGGGGATGAAAGACAGTTCTCGACTAAGGTCCACGGAGGAACAACTTGAAAGAGGACATCCGAAGGACTGGTTGACGCCATCTTGCCACGGACTTGTCAACACAGCAAGGAGATGGTGGGTTTGTAAGCTGTACTGAGAAATAAGGAATCACCCAAGAGTAGTTTTGGTTTGAATCCTGGTTCAAGAACTCAAACAACTGATCAGGCGAAGTGTGTTTTGGACATCACAATAAACAATTAGTTCTAAAGTGCCAATAACCGGTTGGTGGAAACAAACAGTAGAATAACGCGTGTAAATACAACATTGCTCCCCAGACAGAGACACCATCAGATCTAACTGTCGTGTTGATGGCAAGATGGCGCCTCTCCGTCATACTTCCTCCAGCCAGGTCACGGCAGGGGGTGTGGGGAGAAGGACGCCGAGTGCATCAAAGACTCTGAGAGTCTCCCTCGGCCGTTATTGTGTGTCTTCCCTCTAGGTTCATCCTGCCCCCATGGCTTAGGCAATACCCTTACACCCTTACAGGATCCTCACGTCTTATAATCGGATTGCGGCCCCTCCATCCCCCCCTCCCTCATCTCTTTCCGAGCCATCCCCTCTGGCGAGTCATGAGGGTGGAAACCTGAAATTTGGTTTCAGGACATTCCCTACGGTACCTCAGGAGAGGAGGGGTAAGTGACCCCTCTACTGGGACATATGTCACGGTGTACCCCAAGGTCCAACGTCGGAACGGGTTGGTGTACCCCAGCTCATCCTTAACCCTGCTGTAGCAGTGTATAACCCAATTTTGAAAAGGATTACAAGGTTCATGCCACCTCGTGGTGCGTGTGTGTCTATGTGTGTGTTTACACGGGCTTACTACCCATCCAAACTATCCTTACAACAGTAGCTTTGCTTCATATCCTGGTTAGGTGTACTCAGGGGGGTTCTCTATATTTTCCTACATGCTGATGCTTCAACATTTCCTCTAAAATCTCCCTTCCCTCATCCCTAATCCATCGTCGTAATTAATGGATACGTATAACCGAACGGGTAGCTAAGATGGGGGTGGGGGGGAAGTTTCCAACTATCGGGTCTGGTTTGACGTCACACTCCAAGGTCAGAGTGTGTCCTTACATCAGCCCCTAGAGGTTCGGAGGTCATGTCAGTTAGACAACCTGTTGGGTCTGACAGAAATACAGATCATTAGGTCCTATCAATTAGTAGCAGCTCAGCAGGGAGATAACCATGTTGATGTTCTCCCCCGCTAGAGGCAGGACGGTCGCTAATGCCATATCCCACCGCTGCCACCACATCACAGCGGGACTATTGGTTTATTAGCCTGACTGACGGGTCCTAAGCAGCTATGTAGAAACTTACAGTCCAATCTTCATATGAAGGGCCTTAACTGACAGCTGGATTAGATGTCATGTGATCTACAGCTGCCACTTTCGATTGATATTACCAATAACAATAATAATATAGTAAAATTTCATCAATGTTGACCGTACAAATTATGTGTTTGCATTTAAAATTTGTCCTGTAGTCGGTACAATTACAATTGTTTCTTAGTATCAGGAGTAACACAACCTCGATGTGTTTGCATGCACACAATTTTGACATGAATTGTATACAATAATGCAACATTCCAGTCAGCCAAGATATCAACTGTATGTAACTAAATGTACTCAAAGAGACTCATTGAATGATCTAGTTTGGCCGACACATTCAAGACAGTTCTCAATTGATACTCTTTTGGAACTTGCGGATGTAGAAGCCAGGTATATGGGAAAAGGTGGATGTTAATAGCCAGGTATAGAGGGAAAGGTGGATGTAGGGCCAGGTATAGAGGGAAAGTGGATGTGATAGCCAGGTATAGAGGGAAAGGTGGACGCAGTATTCAGGTATACATGAAATGGTGGATGAAGTAGCTAGGTATATAGGAAATGGTGGATGTAATAGCCAGGTATAGAGGAAAGGTGGATGTAGGGGCCAGGTATAGAGGGAAAGGTGGACGCAGTATTCAGGTATACATGAAATGGTGGATGCAGTAGCTAGGTATATAGGAAATGGTGGATGTAGTAGCCAGGTATAGAGGAAGAGTGTGGCCGGATCACAAGGCAGTCAGATGCTTCATTGTTTCAGGAAGATTACAGATGAGAACAACCCCCCCCCCCAACCCTCAGGGATTAGAGGCAGAAAGGGGGATAGGAAGGGAGAGAGGGGTGGGGATCTTCCGTAACCGCTACTTTGGTCGGAGAAATTAATTTTAATTTTTTTCTCTAGATTTTTTAATTAAAAACGTTCTCTTATCGAAAAGAAACAAAATATTTTTTTCCCTGGGTCGGCGGGAGCGTAAGGCTTATCTTATTTCTACTTTGGGAACGAGATTCTCAAAGCGGGGGGTGCATAATAAATAATTCTTCTTGGGGGTTGAGCTATATATATTTAAAAAAATACGTTATTTGTTGTTTGTTTTGCGAACAAAGAAGATATGGTGGTATCGCCAGCATGTCTGATTCTGGCCCAAAGGCAGCCTTGCCAGACGCTGGCAAGAAGGATTACGCAAGAGTCCTTACTTGTATTACATCCCTTACTGGGAGTGGTACGGGACAAGGGTAGCGGGTAAAATGTGCCCTCCCAAACTTTGACGGACGGGAAGAAGGATGTGAACTATTGTACCCACCTACATTATTAAAACCCAGCGACTTCCATTACTGTCCGTTTTGGTATTTAGATTAAAACACACAATATGGAGCCGAGGAAGGACCTAATTATGACAAAACCTAGCTTGGAACTGGGACTAGAAGTCAGTGTAGATTAAAGTTTTTTAAATCATTTTGTGTGTGTTCTGAGAAAAAAGTACGAGAGGAAGACTCAGTGGAATGTTACTGGGGGAGGTTTTATCATCTCGTGTAAAAATAGACATGGATTAGGAATATCGTGGAAACTTTTGGCGATAAGTTGTGAACATTTTTGCATACTATCAACATTTTAATATAAAGAAGATAAATACTCCTCTTCTCTTGTATGTCTACCTCCCTGTATCCCGTAGAGAAATAACACTGAAAGAAGGGGAAGGTGTAAGATACGATAGCTGATAGCGGGTGTAATCCATTCCTTGTGAATACCCAGCACCGTCCACTCTCCAGATCCTGGTCCCTTGGACTACGAGTTCCGCTTGGTATAAGGCGTCCCTCTCGCAATAGACTAGACTGCTGGTGGCAGGGGGATCGGGGTTTGAATCCCGGCCGGGTGTACTCAGGGTGGTTTTCCCTGAGTTTACTTCCACATATGGTTTTCCACTCTCCCTCCACGCAAATATGGCTATATTTCCTATAGATTAAAACTACCTTATCTTTTATACATTAGCTTAATTAGTAGATAAGCCTACAACTTAAACAGCTAGTAAGACTTTGTGCTAGAAAAAATAAAAAGCCCGCTACGTTAGTAGACAGACACCTTCTATAATTCAGAGACTTTTAAAAGTGCTATCCACTTGCCGTATAGGGTTCGGTATCAAGTGTTTGGGGAACAAACATCTCTAAAGGCTTCTATAACCCATCATGGATATCTCCTTCAAGCGTAGCCACGTAAGTAAACGTGCGCAGTGAGCAATTTAGGAAACCTCCGAGTGTAGCCACGCACGTAATCTTCTGCAGCAAGCAATTTGGAGACCGATGACCCCATGCCTGCCATCGATACCTGTTGCTACCAAAGAGCTAGGACCCACCCCACCTCTTTGGCCAGACCTCAATCAGTGGGAGGAGCTGGCTCCTCCCTCCATGTGTGCTGAATCGACAACCTCTAATTAAATACGGGATGGTACATAGGACTCACCGGCCACGTAGAGGGTCGCGTTCCTGCTCCTGGCCACGCCGGCTAGGTTGCGTGCCACGCACCAGTAGACGCCGCCGTCAGTCTCCCGCCTCCCGTGCGTAACCCGGAGGAAGAAGAGGGACCCGGGGGGCAGTAGCACCCGGTGAGACTTGGCGTCCCCTGGGGAGGTCCTCACCAACTCACCGTCCTTGTACCACTCTATGAGCGGCGCTGGGTAGCCCTCGGCCTTGCAGTTGAGTGTCGTGGGGTCGTGACGAGGCACTGTCACATCCGTGGGGTGCTCGGTTATCCGGGGGGAGCGGTACTGCTGGGAGTAGCCTGCAACAAGAACAGCAGGAGTTACAAGGAGGAGCTTGCAACAAGGACAGCAAGAGTTACAAGGAGGAGCTTGCAACAAGGACAGCAAAAGTTACAAGGAGGAGCCTGCAACAAGGACAGCAAAAGTTACAAGGAGGAGCCTGCAACAAGGACAGCAAGAGTTACAAGGAGGAGCCTACAACAAGGACAGCAAGAGTTACAAGGAGGAGCCTGCAACAAGGACAGCAAAAGTTACAAGGAGGAGCCTGCAACAAGGACAGCAAGAGTTACAAGGAGGAGCCTACAACAAGGACAGCAGGAGTTACGAGGAGCCTGCAACAAGGACAGCAAAAGTTACAAGGAGGAGCCTGCAACAAGGACAGCAAGAGTTACAAGGAAGAGCCTACAACAAGGACAGCAAGAGTTACAAGGAGGAGCCTACAACAAGGATAGCAAGAGTTACAAGGAGGAGCCTACAACAAGGACAGCAGGAGGCAGACAATCTCTACAGCACTTTACTCTCGTTTATTGATTCGGGAGAGTTTCATAATAAAGGTGGATTTTAGAAGTGAAGTACATCTTGTACCAACCTGTACAGGACATGTGAAGTTAGGTACATCTTGTACCGGTCTGTACAGGGCATGTGAAGTTAGGTACATCTTTTACCGGCCTGTACAGGACATGTGAAGTTAGGTACATCTTGTACCGGTCTGTACAGGACATGTGAAGTTAGGTACATCTTGTACCGGTCTGTACAGGACATGTGAAGTTAGGTACATCTTGTACCGACCTGTACAGGACATGTGAAGGGAAGTACATCTTGTACCGGCCTGTACAGGACATGTGAAGTGAAGTACATCTTGTACCGGCCTGTACAGGACATGTGAAGTGAAGTTCATCTTGTACCGGCCTGTACAGGACATGTGAAGTGAAGTACATCTTACACCGGACTGTACAGGACATGTGAAGTGAAGTTCATCTTGTACCGGCCTGTACAGGACATGTGAAGTGAAGTTCATCTTGTACCGGTCTGTACAGGACATGTGAAGTGAAGTTCATCTTGTACCGGTCTGTACAGGACATGTGAAGTGAAGTTCATCTTGTACCGGCCTGTACAGGACATGTGAAGTGAAGTACATCTTGTACCAGCCTGTACAGGACATGTGAAGCATCTCGTGTTTATTCATGTCAGGAGGGTGGGGGGGGGGGGAACTAAATTTGGTTCTGGTTGGTTTAATGTGAGTTGCGTGTGTGAGGTCTGGTTCAAAATTCCTTCCCGGCATGCACTTGGAGCTGCAAGTCAGTCTTACAAGTAGACCAATGTGCTTAAATTAAAATACGTAAGCTGTAATTAAATAAATAAACTTATTATAAATGAGGAAATCTCTCTTGTTCCCGGCCTGACTCACCTTCTGTTCCCAGTTCAGCCTGAATGAACACTTCTTTACTATGAAATCATAGTCTTACCGTGCCTGTTTCCACTATGGCCCATAGCACAACCTATCGAGGTAAGCCTGTAATATTTCACAGTTAACGAAATGTTCAGTTAAATATTCACATGAAGTACCTTTATCTGACAGCTAGATACTCTTTTAGATCTACTTTCATGTTTTCATACGTCAAGTCTTGTGATCGGCAGCTGACACTTCTGATATATATTATCAATACATGTCAGATAACAACAATAATAATATAAAATGTTATCAATGTTGACTGTGATTAAATAAGTTTGTATTTTCCAAAACGCTCTTTTTTATAAACTCAGACTGTACTTTGAGGGTCTGTGTAAAAGAGTATTTTGTTAAAATATTTCTAGTGTACCCCTGATGGGGCTCGTCTTTAGTTTGTCCGGGTTTTTATCCGGCAGAGGAGCTGGTTCTTAGTCTAGTAGCCAACATAACAAACGAAACAATACCGCACTAGAATAAACCAGGCTTCATTTTAATCAAACAATTAGTCATGCAGCTCTAATTAGTAGTAACATCCGTTAATTGGATACGAGATGGGTTTTGAAAGGTGTGGAGTGTTGGTACCCGTGCAAACACGAAAACAAATAAAAGAAACACGATGAATAATAATAAGAAAAACTGACATAAATAAAAAAAGAGCACATTGCATTATTCAAATTAAAACATCGTACCTTGTAAACGTCCTACAAGTATTTTTACCCCGAACGTAATTACTTTCTCCCCTCTCCCACCCTCTCCTGATGTGATAACAAGATAAGTTCTGTTTGCGTTGTGTTCGCGTTTTATTTTGAGCCCGTAATATTGGTAGCACTGTAATCTGTGAACAAGTGACGAACGATAGTATGCGCGCGGCACGCGAGGTTTTGTGGTGGCCCGACCATTACCTTGCTCAGGGGTGTGGAAACTGTGTTACAAGATACTGTCTGTCTAGAACAGGGGTGTGGAAACTATGTTACAAGATACTGTCTGCCTAGAACAGGGGTGTGGAAACTATGTTACAAGATACTGTCTGTCTAGAACAGGAGTGTGGAAACTATGTTACAAGATACTGTCTGTCTAGAACAGGAGTGTGGAAACTGTGTTACAAGATACTGTCTGTCTAGAACAGGAGTGTGGAAACTATGTTACAAGATACTGTCTGTCTAGAACAGGGGTGTGGAAACTATGTTACAAGATACTGTCTGTCTAGAACAGGAGTGTGGAAACTATGTTACAAGATACTGTCTGTCTAGAACAGGAGTGTGGAAACTATGTTACAAGATACTGTCTGTCTAGAACAGGGGTGTGGAAACTATGTTACAAGATACTGTCTGTCTAGAACAGGAGTGTGGAAACTGTGTTACAAGATACTGTCTGTCTAGAACAGGGGTGTGGAAACTATGTTACAAGATACTGTCTGTCTAGAACAGGGGTGTGTAAATGCTTTCAAGTTTACAGCAAGATAAGTAGATAAGTTGAGTTTCAGATGTAAATGTGCAGTTGACATTTATAGTTTTATTATAAATAAGCCGAACCTTGAATAGATGATCGAAGAGATAACGTATATGAATAGCTAGGCAAGTATCGAACTTGTCTTGGAAAGCTTTGTTACAGGGCTGGTGTCTGCCAGTCGTAACAATAATTAACTCTGTTCTAAGTTCGTGAACGTTTGTGAGCCAAGTTCATTGTCCAGCTGAGAATAGCATTAAAACAACTTTCAACTACTACTCATGAATGGCAAAGTTCAAAATTAAGAAAACCTAGAAATAATAATTTATCAAATTTTGGATGAAAATTTCAATTCAAGGGCAAGAATGTAGCCAGATAAAATTTTCAGGGCTAGGTAGGGAGGCGGGACAGTAGTAGAGGGAGGGGGGATTTAAAAAATATATTAAATGATTCTAGAATTTTTGATCTTATTTTTATGTTAATTAATGGCAGGTAAATAGTTTAAGTGCTATCAATTTGTTTAACATTTAGAAACATACATAGTGTCTCAGCCCTCTAAAGTCTACATTGAGCACCCATTAAATAATGCCATAAAGGTGTTAAAGGTATTAGTGGGGGGTACTGCCCCGTGAAAATAGTTTCTTCTCCTGGAGCTTATTAGTCCCCCTTTCTAGTTGCAAAGTTTTATTGTTTTCTAATCTCTAGACTCACACCTCCTCTTATGTAGGCCTAACACTTATCAAGAACTGTTTTCTATGTTTAACTAATTGAGTGCATGAATACCACCTTCGTTTTAAGTCAAGAGGAGCTAAATTTTTGTTAAATATGACACTGGCTTTAATTCTCTTTTTATTGTTTGAGGAGTCAACTGAATATTAAATAAATTTAATAAAACTCCAATTTTAAATGAAGGCTCCGATTGATTTTTGAGAGGTGGTCACAAAGAGTTTGTTTTCTTAAAGTTAATAATATTCTTGTAAAATAATATATTTTGGCTACCATGAACTAGTTTTTTTTAAATCGAATGGCACACTTGACCGGGAGGGAGGCTCGGTCACCCCTGTATGTAGACTATTAGCCGCTCTATTGGCACAGAACGTTGCCCAGGGTACATACAACGATATGAAGTGATGATGGTTTTTATGGCCGCGGTGAGTCTTAACCTAACTAACCAAACCCTGGTGACTGTTGGGATAATTCCCCTTAAGGGAAGAATACTAGCAGTACCAGCCGTGAATCGAACCCGGGAGCCCTGGACTTGTAGCTAGGTGCACTGACCACTAACTGGAAGCCCATCCGGTGATATTTGATGCTCTGGAGCCATCTTACTCGTGAGGGCCGCACAAACTCTGCGAGTGTCGTATTGATCTATCCGTGAGGTGGTTAGAGAGAGAGAGAGAGTACAATACTGTGGCAAGGAGGGGCCCCACACTCACGTACTGGTCATGGGTGTACCCCACCTGGGTCAACAAGGACCCTCGTCTCTGAAGAAACACAGGGAACCAAAGCAAACAAACGTAGAGAGTTTGACACATTTGATGGATACTGATACAATATGTTGACGTGGTATTTCTTTCTTTCTTTTGTTCTCTCTGACAGTCAGATGCCGGTAAAATGGTGTTCAGGACTGCTTCATGGGGCGTTAGTTCTAGAGGAGTGTGTTCTATTGCACACCCTAACTCTATCTTCAGTGTAGTTCTAGAGGAGTGTGTTCTATCCCCACCAAGTCCACCTTCTCCCGACGTTCCTCAATGAAATTAGTTCAACTGTGTACATTTCTGTCGCAACCCACATCAAAGTTTATGAATCACTTTTACCCGAGCTCGTGTTTGTGTGTAAACACTCCACAGACCTAACATGGCGATACATCCTTGTATTCACTGTCCTCTATCATCAACACATCCTTGTATTCACTGTCCTCTATCATCAATACATCCTTGTATTCACTGTTCCTCTATCATCAACACATCCTTGTATTCACTGTCCTCTATCATCAACACATCCTTGTATTCACTGTCCTCTATCATCAATACATCCTTGCATTCACTGTCCTCTATCATCAATACATCCTTGTATTCACTGTCCTCTATCATCAGAACATGACATTATCGGAATTAGACCTGATTGTTTAGCTCTTAGTAGGATCTTTGTTTGGAGATGTGGCTCTAGGCAACTGAAAGAGGAGGCAGCACTCTAGATCTAGGCAACTGAAAGAGGAGGCAGCACTCTAGATCTTGGCAACTGAAAGAGGAGGCAGCACTCTAGATCTTGGCAACTGAAAGAGGAGGCAGCACTCTAGATCTAGGCAATTGAAAGAGGAGGCAGCACTCTAGATATAGGCAACTGAAAGAGGAGGCAGCACTCTAGATCTAGACAACTGAAAGGGGAGGCAGCACTCTAGATCTAGACAACTGAAAGAGGAAGCAGCACTCTAGATCTAGACAACTGAAAGAGGAGGCAGCACTCTAGATCTAGACAACTGAAAGAGGAAGCAGCACTCTAGATCTAGACAACTGAAAGAGGAAGCAGCACTCTAGATCTAGACAACTGAAAGAGGAAGCAGCACTCTAGATCTAGGCAACTGAAAGAGGAAGCAGCACTCTAGATCTAGACAACTGAAAGAGGAAGCAGCACTCTAGATCTAGACAACTGAAAGAGGAAGCAGCACTCTAGATCTAGACAACTGAAAGAGGAAGCAGCACTCTAGATCTAGACAACTGAAAGAGGAAGCAGCACTCTAGATCTAGACAACTGAAAGAGGAAGCAGCACTCTAGATCTAGACAACTGAAAGAGGAAGCAGCACTCTAGATCTAGACAACTGAAAGAGGAGGCAGCACTCTAGATCTAGACAACTGAAAGAGGAGGCAGCACTCTAGATCTAGACAACTGAGAGAGGAAGCAGCACTCTAGATCTAGACAACTGAAAGAGGAAGCAGCACTCTAGATCTAGACAACTGAAAGAGGAAGCAGCACTCTAGATCTAGACAACTGAAAGAGGAAGCAGCACTCTAGATCTAGGCAACTGTGTCTTTAACTCCCGACTTTGAGAATGTTCAAAATTATAACCTCGAAATAAAGTTTTCTATTGAGGTACTAAAGAGGTACATACCGAAGAGCGGGTGTTGGGGGGTATGAGTGATGAACAGAACAGCACAAACAAAGTCAACCGTCGCGCTACCTCCTCCCCCCACTTCGCGGGAGGGGAGGAAAAAAAATATCAACAACGTCTTAAAGATTAATGCTTTACTATTGTCGACTTGTTCGCGAGAATACTGGCTGGATTCAAGAGGGAGGGGGGGGAGCACGCCAAGTCTCGAGATTTGTCTCTGGAAGAGGAAAAAGGGGGGGGGGGAGTAGAACTCAGAAGTGCACTTCAAGGTTCCTTCCTCTCTCTCGAGAGAGAGGAGTGGCTCGGAGAAAGACTCCACGCGCTGTTACGAATGTTTGGGGCGTGTGCCCCCCCTTACCCCCCTCCCCCCAAACAATGAACTGGGATCACATCTTACTGCACTGTACACAATCCCCTCCTGTCTGGTCTAGGAGGAAACATTGAACTGGGATCACATCTTACTGCACTGTACACAATCTCCTCCTGTCTGGTCTAGGAGGAAACATTGAGAGCAATCAGTTCTTATGGACACCTAAAAGGGAAGGAGGGAATCAGTCGGTCCTCAGGAGTTCCTCATCAGGAGGTTCCCGAGGAAAGAGGAGGAACAACATCTAGTTTCGGAAGATACGTTTATTTTAATTTACAACATTTGACCGGCCTCGGTGGCCGTATGGTCCAAGGCGCTACTCTCGTAGTAAACTAAGCTATCGATAAGGGGGGGGGGTGGGATTGAGGTTTGAATCTCGGTTGGGTGTACTGAGTTTTTCCTAAATTGGTTTCTTACTCTACTTCCACGTAAATGTGGGTACACTTCCTATAAATATAACCTCCCTATTCCCTTAAATCACTACCGTAGTTAATACGTAAGGGCATAACGCGGTGTTAAACAATAATAATTCACTTACACACTTTCTTTGGTACTCTCTCCTTCTCCATCCTCTTCACACTCTCTTTGGTACTCTCTCCTCCATCCTCTTCACACTTTCTTTGGTACTCTCTCCTTCTCCGTCCTCTTCACACTCTCTTTGGTACTCTCTCCTTCTCCGTCCTCTTCACACTTTCTTTGGTACTCTCTCCTTCTCCATCCTCTTCACACTTTCTTTGGTACTCTCTCCTTCTCCGTCCTCTTCACACTCTCTTTGGTACTCTCTCCTTCTCCGTCCTCTTCACACTTTCTTTGGTACTCTCTCCTTCTCCGTCCTCTTCACACTTTCTTTGGTACTCTCTCCTCCATCCTCTTCACACTTTCTTTGGTATTCTCTCCTCCTCCATCCTCTTCACACTTTCTTTGGTACTCTCTCCTCCATCCTCTTCACACTTTCTTTGGTACTCTCTCCTTCTCCGTCCTCTTCACACTCTCTTTGGTACTCTCTCCTTCTCCGTCCTCTTCACACTTTCTTTGGTACTCTCTCCTTCTCCATCCTCTTCACACTTTCTTTGGTACTCTCTCCTTCTCCGTCCTCTTCACACTTTCTTTGGTACTCTCTCCTTCTCCATCCTCTTCACACTTTCTTTGGTACTCTCTCCTTCTCCGTCCTCTTCACACTCTCTTTGGTACTCTCTCCTTCTCCGTCCTCTTCACACTCTCTTTGGTACTCTCTCCTTCTCCGTCCTCTTCACACTTTCTTTGGTACTCTCTCCTTCTCCGTCCTCTTCACACTCTCTTTGGTACTCTCTCCTTCTCCGTCCTCTTCACACTTTCTTTGGTACTCTCTCCTTCTCCATCCTCTTCACACTTTCTTTGGTACTCTCTCCTTCTCCGTCCTCTTCACACTCTCTTTGGTACTCTCTCCTTCTCCGTCCTCTTCACACTTTCTTTGGTACTCTCTCCTTCTCCGTCCTCTTCACACTTTCTTTGGTACTCTCTCCTCCATCCTCTTCACACTTTCTTTGGTATTCTCTCCTCCTCCATCCTCTTCACACTTTCTTTGGTACTCTCTCCTCCTCCGTCCTCTTCACACTTTCTTTGATACTCTCTCCTCCTCCGTCCTCTTCACACTTTCTTTGGTACTCTCTCCTCCTCCGTCCTCTTCACACTTTCTTTGGTAATCTCTCTTTCTCCGTCCTCTTCACACTTTCTTTGGTACTCTCTTCTTCTCCGTCCTCTTCACATGTCCGTACAATTTCAAGAGTTAAATCATCCAAACGAAAATATCTGGAAACAAATATCTGTACCTCTGACGGGAATCGAGCCGTGCTCCTTCTCACCAGTAGACAACGGAGTAGCTGCCGATAGAAAGGAGACACAGGCGCTCAGCCGAACAAAACCCAATATAATAATGGAGAAAGGGGATCTCCCCCTCCCCTGGAGCTGTGTTAGTTTGTAATTCGCGCCATCTTGGCGGCGCACAAGTTTCTCTCTGTGTTTATATTCCATCATCATCTTCCACTTTACTCCAATTCATCTGTTGTAAGAGCGCGGCTCCTACACGACAATTTCCTGCCGCCAAGCGTCTCATTATCAACACAACACACCCGCACACCCGTGGAGGTAGGCGAGATCCACTCATGAACATCAGGGAGGGGGAGGGTTTTAGAACAATCAAACTTTCTGGCTATGGTTTATTCAGATAACAAAAGTGAAAACTTTGAATTTGATTCGACGAATTAAATTAGACCCGCATCGCTGCTGGTCAAAATGATCCAACTGGATTTCTGGGTGATAGGGATGTGTAGGTTCGAATCCCGGCCGTAGTTAATTCGTGTGGTCACTAGAATCATTGTGGTAAGACAATTAATTAAATCCAGATTAAATACATTCTCTCCGACTGTGGAATCAGATCAGTCACTAAAAGTTGGTGACGAGTCACTGGATTATGGGCAGAGAAAACATTTGACCAGAAAGATAAAATATCAACTTCGCTAGCCTTTGAAAATAGTACATATACTTTTAGTTTGTAATAAGCTTACCTGGTTCCACTATGGTGTAGCTTATAAGATAGGGTCATAGTGTAATCAGTTAAGGTAAGATTACTACCTTGCTTGGTTCCAATATGGTGTAGTTTATAAGATAGTCATAGTGTAATCAGTTAAGGTAAGATTACTACCTTGCTTGGTTCCAATATGGTGTAGTTTATAAGATAGTCATAGTGTAATCAGTCAAGGTAAGACTGCTACCTTGCTTGGTTCCACTATGGTGTAGTTTATAAGATAGGGTCATAGTGTAATCAGTCAAGGTAAGACTGCTACCTTGCTTGGTTCCAATATGGTGTAGTTTATAAGATAGTCATAGTGTAATCAGTCAAGGTAAGATTACTACCTTGCTTGGTTCCAATATGGTGTAGTTTATAAGATAGTCATAGTGTAATCAGTTAAGGTAAGATTACTACCTTGCTTGGTTCCAATATGGTGTAGTTTATAAGATAGTCATAGTGTAATCAGTCAAGGTAAGACTGCTACCTTGCTTGGTTCCACTATGGTGTAGTTTATAAGATAGGGTCATAGTGTAATCAGTTAAGGTAAGATTGCTACCTTGCTTGGTTCCAATATGGTGTAGTTTATAAGATAGTCATAGTGTAATCAGTTAAGGTAAGATTACTACCTTGCTTGGTTCCAATATGGTGTAGTTTATAAGATAGTCATAGTGTAATCAGTCAAGGTAAGACTGCTACCTTGCTTGGTTCCACTATGGTGTAGTTTATAAGATAGGGTCATAGTGTAATCAGTCAAGGTAAGACTGCTACCTTGCTTGGTTCCACTATGGTGTAGTTTATAAGATAGTCATAGTGTAATCAGTCAAGGTAAGACTGCTACCTTGCTTGGTCCCACCTGTTCCTGTGGCTACAGCCAGAAGTGTTGGCTCCCCTAACCACTCAGCCCCGAGTATCCTGGTAATGTTGACAGAAGAGTGCAGTGTATTGTTACTATCTGTGTTTCAGACAGGGGCAGGGTATACTCCACGCGAGTCTCGTCAAGAGAAGGTATGACGTACACAAATATGTTAATTAACAATTCACACAGGAGTCTGAACGATTTACCCCTGATTGGAGGCATCCCCGCATACAAGTCATACCTATCGTGTTTCCGACCCACGAATCAAACTCGCGGGGTAGCCCCCCCTCCCCCCCATTCAATGGCAGTGCAGCTCTGAAGAGTAGAATATTCTCCATAGTTACATCATATCAGACAGTGAGAAAAGTTACTAAATCTACCTTCATGTATTCATACGTCAAGACGTGTGGTCTGCCGTTGTAATTTCTGATAGCTCTTATCAATACATATAAAATAATAGTATAGTCACATTTTATCAATGTTTACAGCATTAAAATAAATGTTTGTGACTTGATAAAAGGCCTTTTTTTTAATATGAAAATTGGATTAAACGTTCACCTATCCAGAATATTATTCGCACTTCCCGATGAGCTTAATAGATGACATCTGGGCCAATTGTAGAGGACCCTAAATCTTACAAATCATACAAATATTAATAAACAATTAATGGTGTTTGAATGTACAGCTCAATTTTTATAGGAAGGGCATTTTAGAAAATACAAACATGTTTTACCGCGGTCAATATTGATAACATTTTACTATAATATTATTATTTTTACATGTATTGATAATATATATCAACACTGATAACTGCAGATAACATCGCTTGACGTATGAATACATGAAAGTGGATCTAATAACATTTTTATGTAAGATATTGTTCTTCTTATGAACAGTGGACTGTCTATATTTACATAAGGATCAATTTTAAAATCTAAAATACGCTAAAGTACATGTTTATTTAATGATTATGATTCTTTGCATGTTTGTAATTACAAGCTAACTCAGCTTAGCGAAACCTGACCTTTCTTACGACTATGAGTAGAATATTAGTTTCTTTAGGTAGGAGTAGTATTGTAATAACTACCCTGTAAGAGACATTCTCAGAAGTTATTATCTTTATAAAAGGGCTGGCCTTCGCAAGGCTTTATTTCCATGATTTTATATATTAACCCTCCCCCAACCCCTCCGAGTAAGAGGTCGTAATATTTTCCGGCGCCAGCCCCCGCTATCTTACTTAATTTTTTTTTACGATTTGGTAAATTAGGTTATTTTAATTTTTTATCTATTTTTAGGATCGGTAATAAAGCGAGTGATATAAAATTTTAGAATACTATAATTACAGTCAAATTATTCATAAGTAAGTGAAATTTTATAATATGTATATTTATTTTCTGACATTCTTTTTTCTTTTGGATTTAGTTTCACTATAAAATTAATAAAAAGTTCTTACGTAGTTTAAGATCGGCCCCAAAGACTTCACAAACATTTTAATACACATCCAAAAGTCGGGTTAGATTAACAAAAGGTGAAGACTATTTTGAATATTTAAAAAACGCGTCTGTCCCAAACCTCGCAAATAAAGTGGCTTCCATCTATTAAACATAAAAAAAAAACCCAGACCGGGTGTACTTTAATGGTTTGTTTTTTCGGTTATAAGTAGAACCTTTTGTTTAACGTGGCTTGTGAAAAATATTACACCATCAGGTATAACTTCCACAACTCCATACACATTTTCACCCCATTTATATGGAACCCGTTTAATATGTAGCTTTAAAAACACACACGTCATCCCCTAAACCTCCCTACACGAACGCTACATTTAACCCTTGTTTCGCCACGTCCAGTTTTTTAACGTTATAGTCCGTGAAAAACTAAACAACATGACAGTAATGAAAAAAAAAAGGGGGTTGAAAGCTCTAGAACATTCTCACCTAGTGCTAGCGTGCTGGATTGCAGGTGATAGTCATTTCCTATTACCACCCCTTCCCCCGACCCTTGTGTTTTAACAGTGTTATGGATGTTTAGGGGGTGATTTTATAGCTCCACCCCCTCCCATCTCCTCCACAACACACATACACAACCCTTCGAGCAGTGAAAACGCTAACCTCACCCCCTTTTCACGTCGCAAATTATCGCTGTTTAGAGGATGTCCTATAGGGGAGACACTAGCGCTACAGACGGCGGGTCTCTGAAACACAACTCTTGTGACGTCACGCGCCGGTTGATGGACCGACTGAACTATGATTGGACAACAACCAAACTAGCAATGTGTATTAGTTGTTATTTATAGGGGTAGTTTTTTTTTTCCGTTCCAGTCGCTCGCCAGTTGATGTTTTACAACAATTCAGATCTATTATACAATTATTGAGTTTCAGGTTTTACAGACAATATATATATTTTTTTCAAATTTCTCTGATTTGACTTTTCCGGGGAGTTTTCCTAAATAATTAATATTTTCTGTTATTACATTGATTGTAGCAGTTAGCAAACATCGACATTATTATTTGCCAGTATCTAATGTTTGTGTGTAGAGTTGTTATAAAACAAACCCTGTACGACTGTCTCATGTTAGAATGCGGGGCTTGATGACCCGGGAAATACAACTACCGATGCAGGTAGGTTAAGTTTTATTATCAGATATTATACTCTTAATATTATTATTATTTAGCACTGCGTCTTACTACCCGTTCGGGCTATACGACTTAAGTACAGAGGATGTGTACACGCATTTGCGTAGAGAGCGATGGTAAGAAACCATTTAGGAAAAACCCGCCCCTAGTACATCCAACTGGGATGGAACCTCGATCCCCCCGTCATTGTCAGTCTAGTCTAACACGAGAGTGACGCCCTTTGACCATGCGACCATAGAAGCAGGTTGGAAAATGTTTCTGATTTCAATATTTTCTCTATATGGTAAAGTAGAAGCAGCCAAATGACAATCGTAAAAATAAACTACTATTAAATGTCTGCCCGGCCGAACGATTCAAACAAAAATCACAAAATTAATTTGAAATCCTACCGGAGAGATATGAACTCATTTCACGAGATCAGGTCCCGAGGGAACACTCGAATATCCGTGAGTTGTCTTTTAAAAATAGCAGAGAAGTAATCTAAGGGGGAAATTGAATGTGTTAGTCCTTGGTGGTAATGTAATTCCTGGTAGGTTGGCAAGCCTTGCTACTCCTGATGGTCGGTCCCACGCCGAACACCACCTAACATAAATACAGGCAGAGGGTGGTTCGGTCGGTTGAGGGGATGAAGCTAGGGGTAGTTTACCGAGGGGTTAGGCGGAGAGAGAGGAAATTGCGATGCAGTCAGCGTCAAGAAGGGCGAGGGACACGGAGCATATTGTTGAAATAATAGCATTAGTTTATCTCCACTATTACCGTAGATCTCCGCGAGGAGCGCTGCTGTGTTTGTGTGGAGGGGTGGCGAACACGTGACTGTCGTTACAAACATGAACCAAGGGCTACCAACCTCTCTGACGTTAACTAGGGTCAGATATTCGTAAATACGTCGATATCCAACTCTTGAGAGTATTGTATTGTTCTATTTACTTGACCGGTAGAAGTTATTTACCCCTTATTTACCTACCACGTCACAATGTCGGTCCGGGCTGTATGCGCTTTAGTGAAGAGAGTGGGGATAGCAACTTTGAGATTAAATGTACCAGCATTCGCACAAAGGAAGAGTGGGAAACTGTTTGGGAGTACAGACCAGACTTTTGAAATTGTTTGTTTTTAACATTCCTTGATAAAATGATACTCTTAGTGTCTTATGACATTATCGTGCTGTATTGTAAATAGACTCATAATATTGTGTGTTTTTAAAATTTAACTTTTATAATAATAGATACCTAAAAAATAAATTTGTTTACATTGGTTTATTTAAACAAGACGTTACGAAAAACGTTGGTAAATATACAGCTATGCTTTCTATGCTATGTTAGGGTGGGGGTGTGGCAGTAAAATAAAATAAAGGCCATATATTCAACACAGTGTAGGTATGTTACATACTGGACATATCACGACAGAAGCTGTCAGTTCCACTGATATCAACACATGTGTAGGTATGTTACATACTGGACATATCACGACAAAAGCTGTCAGCTCCACTGATATCAACACATGTGTAGGTATGTTACATACTGGACATATCACGACAGAAGCTGTCAGTTCCACTGATATCAACACATGTGTAGGTATGTTACATACTGGACATATCACGACAGAAGCGTGTCAGTTCACTGATATCAACACATGTGTGAATGTATGTTTATATGACATATCACGACAAAAGCTGTCAGCTCCATTGATAATCAACATGTGTAGTATGTTACATACTGGACACTATAGACAGAACTGTTAGTTCAATGATATCAAACATGTGTAAGGTATGTTACATTAGTGGAATATCACGACAAAAGCTAGCGTCCACTGATATCAACACATGTGTAGGTATGTTACATACTGGACATATCACGACAAAGCTGTCAGTTCCACTGATATCAACACATGTGTAGGTATGTTACATACTGGACATATCACGACAGAAGCTGTCAGTTCCACTGATATCAAACATGTGTATGTATGTTACATACTGGACATATCACGACAGAGCTGTCAGTTCCACTGATATCAACACATATAAGCTATGTCTCCCCTGTGACGACAGTCCTACCTACCCCCAGTTAGGGGTGGAACTGTCCGATATTATAGCTCATAATAAAACCCCAACAAGAAGGAAGGGGCACTTAAAGTGGGAGGGACAGGGGGGGGGGGAAGAACGTCCCGAAAATCAAAACGTATAAAACAAATAGTGCTCGGGTTGGTTGTCGGGGGATAGAGAGGGTTGGGGGTGGTAATACCCCCTAATATTATTGTAAGTCGATGCTTTCTTCGTGCTTTGAATTGGGAAAAGTCACTTTGTGTTGAGGGTTGCTTTCTGCAAGGTCCGTGCATCAAGAGGTCATGTCAAGGATTGTGCTTTCCAAACAATAAACAGGATTTTTAATCCTAATATAGTGTTTGTTTGGTGTTTTATGTTGATTTCTCTCTGTAATTATCTAGCGACAATAAATACAGCTTTTTAATCATAAAAAAAATGGTTCCTACCTCGAATATTATATCACTAAAAATAATAATTTAATGACAGCATTGTAATATTTATATGAGCCAGTTATGTATCTCTTTTCTTAGCGAAGATCAAGAACTTTTAAAAAAACTAATAAATACTATTTTACATTATTAAGACAGACTTGTTAATCAGCCCTGGGCAAATTGAGGCATTCCAACGATCTGTCTATTTGAAAAAAAGGTCTAAAATACCTGAGTTTAAAAATATATTCTATCGAAAGTATAAAAAAATTCTATTCCACCCACCGATGAACGGATACTACCTATCCGTGACGTCACGGCCGGTCAAGATAGTATCTCCCATGTTAGTGAATTTACGTTTTACTCGGATAGTTGAAAAGATATAACGTTGAAACAGAAACCATACATTCTTAAATAATTCTACAAATAGTCCTACAATGTCACAACATTATTATTTTATCCTTAAGTATTTTCTAATAAACTTTTTTTTTTATAAATTATCTACATCTTGGGCTATTTGTTTTATTCAGGAAAATGTCCTATAGGAGTCTTCCTGCCAGGATGTGGTAGCAAATGTCTATCTAGGATAGGAAACAAGGAAAAGGTAAAATTAAAAATTAAGTCAATATTTTCAAAGCGGAAATATTAAAGTGTGTGTGTGTAAACTCGTCAGAGGAAGAGAGAAAGGGTTACCAACACCGTGTATTACTACCAGTTTGTGTTGTACCCATTTGTACTTATCAAACTAACGTTATAAGGAAGAAAAAGGTTAAATTCAGACGATTTGTATCCGCATATGCGGGGTATGGGAGAGGGATTGGAAAGCCATTTAGTAAAAACCACCCTCAATACACCCGACTGAGGTTCAAACCTTGATCTCCCCAACATCGTCAGTACAGTTAAGTAATTGGTCAAGTGACACCTTGGATCATGTGACCACCGAAGAGGGTTTGAGCACTTACTAAAACAATTGAAAGCGCAGTAGATATTTTTATTGAAAGGACTCTTTGTTTCCTGTGGTCTACGACATCCGCCAATAATTGGACGAGTCTACAAAGTTGTGTAAACATTTTCCTCCATCCACCAAAATGTTGTACATGTTAAAACATTACACAAAAAACGGTCGGCGTCATTTCAAAATTAATAAATTCCACCAAAATCCCGGCATGAAGGGGGGGTTAATGACATCATTCCAGTTGGGATTACTTTGATTATTTTGTTTCTATGCAAATAGCAGTTAGTTTCATAGCAGCGATCGTTTGGGAGCGGTGATAAGGTCGGGGGAATGTTGTTTTTATCTTCTATAGGATCACCTCCGTACGCCTTTCCCTCGCTCATGAATTGAAATGAAAGGGTTCAGTAAACCGAAGTAAATGACTCGTGGAATTAGCGGCCATTCAAACTCGATATTACGGCGAGACGAGGACCTTTGTAATCCCAAACAAGGAGAGGAGGGGGAAAGTCTCGCGCCAAAGAGCTCACATATTTATGTAAATAACCTGAATAATTAAAGATATCAGAGGCTCAACATATTTTCAAGTAACACCGCCTAAAAAACCGAGTGAGGTTTCTCAGTTCAACTAGCACGGTTAAAGCGAGTGATCTGCCGGTACAATGGGCACCAAGCGCCCCCCAATAAAGGGCCGGCTACCCCCTCTCCCCCCCTACAAGCTCTCGACCTAACACTCTGGTGTTAATATATCACCGCGACGTTCCTGCTCTCTTGTTAACTGTTGCCAGGGATATTCCACCTGTCATACCAAGATGCCAGCGCTCTCTTTACTGGCGCCGTGTATTTTATATATATAGCGTCGCGACGCTCCCCTCCCTCACAAGCGTCGCTCGTAACGACGGGGAGACGTGTAATCCCCTCATGACACGGAGGCAGGGGTTTCATAACCTGGGAGTGGTTGACTTCATTGCTCCGGGGACATTCCTCCCGGAGTCGTCTTAACTGACGGCACTTACTCCGGGGGAGGGAGGGGGGTACATTATATTAACAGCTTGTCAGGGCGCTTAAGGAGCCCGTCTACTGGTAACGCCCCGCTTTATTCACGTCAAAATGGAGGCGACAGATGAAGACTGTTATCATAGTAATAATAATGATGATGTTTGCAGTTATTTTCACGTTAGTGGGATAGGGTTTATAAATGTAGTGGTATGTACCCGCATTTGCATGGAGAGAGTGTGAATAAATCCCCTTCACACATGGTTAGTATTCTAAACCCCGACCTTGCCCGTTACTGGTGAGCAAGACTATTTACAAGACGAACGCCTTGGTCCATGCGTCCACGGGTGTGGTGAGAGGCACGTTCAAGCTTGTTTGTAGACGAGTGGGTGAGGTTTGGCATTTTTTTAAGCTTTGTTGTTGTAAACGGACTTGGGTGAGGTTTGGCATGTTTAAAGCTTGTTTGTAAATAGGGGAGTGGGTGAGTTTGGCATGTTTAAGCTTGTTGTAAGACAGTGGTTAGATTTGCATGTTGTAAAGCTTGTTTGTAAGACGAGTGGGTGAGGCCTTGCACGTTCAAGCATTTTGTAAACGAGTGGGTGAGGTATTGCACTATCAAGCATGGTTGTAAGACGAGTGGGTGAGGTATTGCACGTTCAAGCATATTTGTAAGACGAGTGGGTGAGGTATTGCACGTTCAAGCATGTTTGTAAGACGAGTGGGTGAGGTATTGCACCAATTTGTTTAACATGATCTCTATTGTTGTAAAACGTGGTCTCTTACCTTACAGGACGAGAATAAATTTGGGGTGTTCGAAAACAAAGTCCTTAGGAACATACTGGGGAGTGGAGGAGATTAGATAACGATGAGTTTATACCCTGTTCTTATCACATTACATTGTTGGGATAATATAGTTTCGTAGAGTATTGTGGGCAGGACATGAGAGCATTTAGAACCTGATGAATGGCAAACCAATGAGAATATCTAGACGATGGGAGGATACCATTATAATGGACCTGAAAGAGATAGGGTGTAAATGAAGGTGGACTGGCTAGAACTAGCTCCAATAGGTACAGGTGTAATGAGGGGACTGGATAGAACTAGATCCAGATAAGGATAAGTTACGTACTCTTGTAAGTGAGGCAATAAGCTCTCTAGTTCCTAGTGACATATAGTGAAGCTCTCTAGTTCTAGTACATATAGTGAAGCTCTCTAGGTTCTATCTAGTGACATATAGTGAAGCTCTCTAGTTCCTAGTGACATATAGTGAAGCTCTCTAGTTCCTAGTGACATATAGTGAAGCTCTCTAGTTCCTAGTGACATATAGTGAAGCTCTCTAGTTCCTAGTGACATATAGTGAAGCTCTATAGTTCCTAGTGACATATAGTAATCTGAAGCTCTTGGGGACAAAGATGACTCTACAGTGAAGCCAGGGGATGAAGCCCCGACATCCCAAACTGGAATATATCCTCCAGCCACTGGAGAGTAGATATATTATGGTTCTATCCCCCGACGCCAGAGTGCACTGATATCGATAGAAGGAGCGGTCGTGCTTATCTCTGGACAAGTTATACTCCTAGTTGTGAGCGATAGGACGCCAGGGAGACACTGCTCTCCCATTGGCTGCTGGGTAGAGGCGCCGATAAGAGCGTCGGGACGCCCGCTCTACATGCAAATCACTCGCTTAGAGAGTACATCTCTTCACCCCCTGCCCAGGACTTGTTTGGAGGTTACTTGGGAGGAAGACATCATTCGGTCTCAGAGTTACACTACCCGGGTAATGAACAGGGTAACACCAGGTAGCTGGGTAATGAACAGGGTAACACCAGGTAACTTTGTAATTAACAGGGTAGTACCGGGTAACTGGTTGTAAATATGAAACAGGGTAACACCAGGTAACTGGGTAATGAACAGGGTAACACCAGGTAACTGGGTAATGAACAGGGTAATGAACAGCGTAACACGAGGGTAACACAGGGGTAACTTGGTAATTAACAGGGTAGCACCGGGTAACTTGGTAATGAACAGAAGTAACACAGGGTAATTTGGTAACTAACAGCATAACACAGGGTATCTTGGTAATGAACAGGTAACACAGGTAACTTGGTAATGAAACTAGGGTAACACAGGATAACAGGTAATGTATGAACAGGGTAACACCAGATAACTGGTAATGAACAGGGTAACACCAGGTAACTTTGTAATTAATAGGGTAACACAGGGTACTGGTAATTAACAGGGTACACCGGGTAATAGCATGACTATGTGGTTAGATGCAGGTCAGGATTTGTCTAAAAAGATCTCATATTTATCATTAAGTTCATCCTAGAGGTTTAACTGCATTTAGACGCTAAATACGAGTGTTTAGTTTTAAGTGTTGTTATAGGTTAAGAAAGATTATAAGTCTAGTGTTCATGTAGCCATGTTTCGTGTACGCACATCTAAGCCCCTGATAATACCAAGCAGGCCAGGTAGACTAAAGCAGAGCAGACTCAGTTGTTAACATTAATAAACAGAGCCGCCTTGTAAGCGCCGTGAGATACTCTGCTCTGGCAACTATTCATACACTCGAGTGTTGCAGGGTAGTATACTCCGCACAAGTAGGGCGCTGTACAGTATTTAGCTGGTTCTGGAGGATTAATAGTTTAGGAAGCTGTTTAGCACTAATTTGTGTCTTCTGAGAGAAACAAAGAACTTGTTTTAGGTTTAAATATAAGTTTGAAAAATAGTCTGAGCGCGTGAACTAAACCTGTTCGTTTGTTTATGTGCACTTACCATTGAGCTATCCAGGTCTTCAAGTCTAGCTAGTTCAGGATGGACGTGTTTTATTTAAGTTAGTAGGATATTGATGAGCAAGGTAGAATTTATAAGATGGTTATCCCCATTTGCTTGGAGGGAGAACAGAAACTGATTTTAGAACTATCACCCAAAATACACCCAGCTGGGACTCGAAGCCTAACCTCCCCAGTTATCGACAAGACAAACTATATGAGCCCTCTTTAGATATAGATTTCGAACAAAATGTCCAATTTTTTAAAAAAATATAAAATTTTCAAAAATTAGTCATCAGTACACCAAGCAAGAATGATTTTCTTTATTCTTCATGTACCACAATCCCAAATACACATTTTGAACGAAATCATTAAAGCAATTAAAAAAACAGGTTTAGATAAATCAATTAGTCAGTCAACTACCTTAAATTTTAAAGTTGGAATTAAATCCCTGTTTCTCCCCGAAGTAAGACCATCAACCATTTTGGGCTGCAGCTCCGGATACAAACATATGGGATTGTGGGATTGTAGTAGCTCAGCTGATAGACTCCGTGAGTACGTTCTCCCCCAAGTACAACACTTTGGCAGGTTCAGAGTATGTTCTCCCCAAGTACAACACTCTGACAGGGTTCAGAGTATGTCTCCCCAAGTACAACACTCTGGCAGGGTTCAGAGTATGTTCTCCAAGTACAACACTCTGGCAGGGTTCAGAGTATGTTCTCCCCAAGTACAACACTCTGGCAGGGTTCAGAGTATGTTCTCCCAAGTACCACACTGACAGGGTTCAGAGTTGTTCTCCCCCCAAGTACAACACCCTGACAGGTTCACGAGTATGTTTCACTCCTCCAAGTACAACCAACACAGGCAGGGGTCAATATTGTTCCCCCAAGTACAACACTCTGACAGGGCTTCAGACTTGTATCGTTCTCCACCCAAGGTACAAACACTCTGACAGGGTTCAGAGTTATGTGTCTCCCAAGACAAATCGGCAGGTCAGGATACGCACGTGTGCTGTACTCTCACTGACGTCAGGGGTGCTAGGGTTGTTACAACCTACCTACAACACAATCCCACCCCCGTGCTAGTCACGACCAGGGATGGTTTTTAGGGGGTGCTCTGCTTCACAGGATTACAAACACATCAACAACCAGTCTCGTAGGGACACATACAATGCCTCCACACTTCACTTTGTGTTGAGCACTATGCCGGTACTGAACACTTTCCTTACGGTAAATAGATCGGGTATCAGCACTACACCCTTAGGGCTGCACGACTTATTGTACTAATTACGATAATGGTATCAAGGAGGTTATATTTTAAAGGATTTGTACCCGCATTGGCATGGCAGGAATCGTTGCTTTATCGTCGGTTGAGCTCGCAATCAGTCCACGGTGACAGCACAGACTTTAGCTCTTCTTTATCTAAATTATGTTTGTAGCTCGCAATAATATGAAAAGAATAATATACATTGTTACAAAAACATATTATTTATAGTGTCTCTCCCAATTAAAAAAAATTTGCCTATATCTCGGAAAATATCGATATTATAAAATATTCTTTAAAAATTAAAGTGGTTTATTTTTTAAGAGTTCTAGAACTTTGCGAGGATAAATGATCTCGTATCTCAAAGAGTTGGGGGGGGTATAAAATTTGGAAATTACTCTTTATAAAGTAATGTAATTTCCAACGGAAAAATGAGATGTACTAGTTTGTTTGTATGTTAAACGATGCCCAGGTAGGAAATCTCTAGAGCCAGCTTTGTGAAAATATAGTTTTTTTGTGTTTTCTCCCTTGAGTAAACTACCCTTCATTTTAAGGTTTGACAGATAATTACAAACATAAAACCTCTCTGGGAACCTTAAGAAAATCATTGATACTAAGTTTTAACCCGATTGGTAAAATGTTTTTGGCTCTAGGCCGGGATACAGACGGACAGATGGACGGACAGTAGAGTGAAAACCATTATTTTGGGTTCATGCAACCTTTACATCCATATCAATCTGCAATTCAATTATATTGACCATTACAATACTTTCTCTTTCTAAAGAGCCATGTGAAAGTGAATATACATTGTCGTTTGATGTTCCATACATTGTCAAATTGCCCAACTAATTAAACTTTTTTTTTTGTATTTGTTTGTGTAAGTCCTGGCTTAAATATAATATTACTCATTGTGTGGTCGAACTCAGATAGTCCTGGAGTCAAGTTCTCGCTTCATGTCCCGATGTTCGTGGATTAAAACCCAGTCGGGGTCGACAGATTATTCCTGAGCGATAAAAATACGTTGCACAACTTCCTCCGGATGGGGAAGTATAGCCGTCGGTCCCATGTCGATTGAGGTATGTAAAAGGACCCTGGAAGGTATGTGAAAATACCTTTCCCGGCAAATTAGTATGTCCTTTCATGCTCGCTCTTGAAATTTCTCGTATGCTGATATAATCAGTCTGTCCACTAAGTGCAAGTTAAATACCTCAAATAAATAAATAGTGCATTTTAGGGAACAATATTAGATTGTCAACTAAACACTCATCAAACTTCTAAACACACAACAACTACAAGTTTAAACTTGCAACTGGTCATCATAACTGAGCGTGTGAAGTCACATAAATCTAGCAGGACGGTCCCCCGATCAATTACTGGCTACGTTTATCGCTGTTTATTTCCGACGTTTTAAAAGGTCCGGTACTTTCGTCCGTGTTCACAAAGCGTTCCATCCCCGGTTTAATGAACTGTTTGCGATAACGCTGTGTTAAGTGGCAATAAAGTGATAGCGTAGCTGCACAGGCCCTTGTCGTGT
The DNA here is from genome assembly GCA_033556935.1 of Timema podura. Lineage (NCBI taxonomy): Eukaryota > Metazoa > Arthropoda > Insecta > Phasmatodea > Timematidae > Timema > Timema podura. The sequence continues at coordinate 2,524,017 of JAVRXN010000006.1, read as the reverse complement.
GGAGGGCAGCATTCCCACGGGTCAGGGATGGTGAGTCTAGGAACAGCCACTCTACAGCTCTCTGGGGACAGCTACTCTACAGCTCTCTGGGAACAGCCACTCTACAGCTCTCTTGGAACAGCTACTCTACAGCTCTCTGGAACAGCCACTCTACAGCTCTCTTGGAACAGCTACTCTACAGCTCTAATAGAACAGCTACTCTACAGCTCTCTGGGAACATCTACTCTACAGCTCTCTGGGAACATCTACTCTACAGCTCTCTGGGAACAGCCACTCTACAGCTCTCTTGGAACAGCTACTCTACAGCTCTAATAGAACAGCTACTCTACAGCTATCTTGGAACAGCCACTCTACAGCTCTCTTGGAACAGCTACTCTACAGCTCTATTGGAACAGCTACTCTACAGCTCTCTGGGAACAGCCACTCTACAGCTCTCTGGGAACAGCTACTCTACAGTTATCTTGGAACAGCTACTCTACAGCTATCTTGGAACAGCTACTCTACAGCTCTCTAGGAACAGCTACTCTACAGCTCTCTTGGAACAGCTATTCTACAGCTCTCTAGGAACAGCTACTCTACAGCTATCTTGGAACAGCTATTCTACAGCTCTCTAGGAACAGCTACTCTACAGCTATCTTGGAACAGCTACTCTACAGCTCTCTAGGAACAGCTACTCTACAGCTATCTTGGAACAGCCACTCTACAGCTCTCTGGGAACAGCTACTCTACAGCTATCTTGGAACAGCCACTCTACAGCTCTCTGGGAACAGCCACTCTACAGCTATCTTGGAACAGCCACTCTACAGCTCTCTTGGAACAGCTACTCTACAGCTCTATTGGAACAGCTACTCTACAGCTCTCTAGGAACAGCTACTCTACAGCTCTCTAGGAACAGCTACTCTACAGCTATCTTGGAACAGCTACTCTACAGCTCTATTGGAACAGCTACTCTACAGCTCTATTGGAACAGCTACTCTACAGCTCTCTAGGAACAGCTACTCTACATATATCTTGGAACAGCTACTCTACAGCTCTATTGGAACAGCTACTCTACAGCTCTATAGAAACAGCTACTCTACAGCTCTCTGGAAACAGCTACTCTACAGCTCTCTAAGACAGGGGTTCGAATACTGGTCAGAGTATAGACTTAACATCTACAGTCTGGAACATAGGAAGATGAATCAACATGCAGAGTCAGAAAAATAAATGCTAAAACAAAATCTTACATAATTTTTCAAAAAGTGTATTATAGTTAAATAATATTTAAAATTTAGTTGATCTGTAAACTTACCCCTTTTTTTCTATATAAACAGACAAACAGTTGTATTTATCAAGTAAAGCACTGAGATAACCATTTCAAACAAACATCTTTAGATCTTGTTTGAATTGAAAATGACACCTGGACACAGAAATCGAACCCGGGACCGCTCTATTAGAACACCGATTCTCTAACCACTGAGCTATCCAAGGGTCGTCCCGTCATTCGTCACTCATATCGGCTGCGTTATCTGATAGCTCGTTATCTCAATTGGTTGCTCATGTGTAGAGGATTATTTCTTCACGTCCATCACAGACTCTGCCCTAAGATACGAATACAGACTAGTGAGTGTGTCCGTGTAACAATTGGAGAATAGCGCCCCAGGTGTTAAATGGTTGCGTGCCCGCTATCTGTCCTGGTGACAAGTGGGGACTTATGATCTGGTTTATTGCTAGCGATACATAGCCTCCAGTGGCGTGACGCGAGGTGTTGAAAGGGAGGGAGGTTGATTGTATAAAGTACAGCTACATGATATACCATCAGTAGCAGAAACACACCAGCGCCATGTTGAGTGAACGGTTGATACAACTACCTGACTCTTACAAGTTGTTCGATTCCCCCGTTTTAATCTTCTTCCAGTTGTCCTTGGTTAATGACCAAGCTTTCTTTTCATCACATTGGTCACATATTAAAAAAAAAACAATTCTAGCAACGTTTAAACATCAACACGTTTAAAAGTTATTTACCAATTATTTAATAATCTATGTATTATTTGTGTTCCTGTGTGGCCGTATGGTCTAAGGCGTCACTCTCGTTTTAGACTGGCCTGCTGAAGATGGGAAGACCGGGGTTTGAGTCCCGGTCGGGTCTACAGAGGGTGGTTTCCCCTAAGTGTCAAAGATTAAAATTGCCCGATATTTCTCTGTCTCGACACTTTTCATTATTAGATATTAGTTAATTATTTACCGCCGTCTACAGACATGATGTTTTGTGGCACTAGTCTACCCCTGCACCTACTAATGACGTAAATTTAACGTAGCTCCATTCAACCTGCTAAGAATCATGAGCTCTGATTTTTCTCGATCCAAAAACCATTTCATTGGATTCCAAATAAATATTGGGTTTGGTTCACGAGAACTGGTGGTAAAACAGTCGGCTCCTATCACAAGGTTAGAGAGTCTGCAGCGTCGTGGCGTGGAGTGCTGCCAGGGTAAGCAGAGCTTGTTTAAACTGTACAACACTCCTTGCTCAGGTATGAACGATTGTTTTTTTGTAGTCACCGCGTCTTACTACCCATTCGGGACACACGTATGATCATGTGTTGGAGGATTATGAAAGTTGAATTCGAGAAAGTGCACCCCCATTTTCGTGGGGGGAGAGTGAAAACCATTCAGGGAAAACCAGCCTCTGTTGACCCAACCAGGGCTCGAACCCCGATCTCTCGCTATCAGCAGGTCAGTCTCGCACTAGTGACGCGTTAGAGTATTCGACCCCCGAAGTGGGATGGACCAATGATAACACTCTCTCGTGCCTGTGTACGATTGGTCGAATGGAAGAAGGGGGAAACAGATCAACAAGCTCTGCTGACACTGGCGACACTCCACTGTAATGGTCCCTCAGTTCTGCACAATATTTATATACCTGCCCGGCTGGCGCCAGTGCAGAGACATCCAGGACTTAATCTCGGGCTTCTGGGTACCCGGACTCCTCACTGACAGAGAACATGGATGAGAGACAAACGAAACTACGTGTTCATCAACCCTCCACCATAAAGTAAAAAAAAAAAAAACAAGATAAAAGATTGGTCTCAAAACAAACACTTCAAACACTTAAAAACACACTTATAATTCCCCACAACAACAAGAATTGACAATTTCCACACGTTAAAACCACAATCAGTTACATCTCTTGATTATTTTTCTTCCCTTTCTTTTTTTTTTTAGTCCCAACAATCAACAAAACAAATTCATCCACCACCGCCAACCATGAAAAAAAAAAACTCTCTCCCCCTTTATTTCTATACTTAATTATTTAACTAAACAAATTACTGCCTATTTAAATTTACCTTTCAAATCTATATAGCCTTTTAATACATTCATATTTATGTTTAAATTATACTTAAATATTAAATAACAATATTTGTACAACAAAGAAACAGAAGTGTGTGTTAACAATTTATGGCAATTTTAGTCACGAATTCACTTTCTTCTGACAGCACGAACATTCCCAGATGCCTTCCTTCTTCTCGAAATGCTCTCCACATCTTCCAGTGTGACTGGAAGAGTCTTATTTAGAGTCTCTGGTAGTAATAGGCACAGCAAGGCACCTAACATGGAGAGAGTGCCTAACACTAGATCAGGGATTGCCCTCCAATATGTTGCCATTTTGACAAGCCTGCAATCCAGTGGGGTGCATCACCGGTCCTTTCACCACAGCACGGGATTGGGGATCTTTAATGACACACTTTACTTCCACAAAATAGTACGAGTCAACATTAATCAAACAGCAGCAAAATGTTGGAGGAAAGTTTGAATATCAGGTCAGTGGAGGTCCACAACCAACCAAACCTGTGTTTGTCTCTTGGCACGGGTCTCTTGTTACCATTGTATACCATGTAAAGAGAATATCAGGTCAGTGGAGGTCCACAACCAACCAGACCTGTGTTTGTCTCTTGGCACGGACCTCTTGTTACCATTGTATGCCATGTAAAGAGACTATCAGGTCAGTGGAGGTCCACAACCAACCAGACCTGTGTTTGTCTCTTGGCACGGACCTCTTGTTACCATTGTATGCCATGTAAAGAGACTATCAGGTCAGGGGAGGTCCACAACCAACCAAACCTGTGTTTTGTCTCTTGGCACGGGTCTCTTGTTACCATTGTATACCATGTAAAGAGAATATGAAGGAACTTGATGACGTCACCCAGTAGACAACAGTCATGTTTTAGTACTAAAACAGCTAAACATGCATATTTTATTAAATAAGGAGTGTAATGACGTTAATTGGACATTGGCGGGGATTTTAAAGGTGTATTTACTATTTAAGGTTCCAAAATATGACCTGAATTTTAACACATTAGTTTGTCTTCTTCATAGATTTGTGTGTGTCTTGTGTACTGACTGACGTCACAAGCTCAGCCAATCAGATGTATTGCTCCTTCTGACACTGTCTTCTATTCTCTTTACATTGCTCTATGTTCCTGTTGTATTCCTGACTTGTATATCAGTGGTACGGGCCACTCAACTCCCAGCTGTTGTTATTCTTGTTAATACTCCTGTGATCAACCAACTTCTTCCTCGCTTGCCTTTATCCCATAATTCCCTGCTCTCGAGATTCTCTAAACACTTTAGTGAAGGAAAGACATGCAGACAGAACGAGGGGGGCGGGGGGGACCGGAGGGAAACTGAAGCCAACCCCCCTCCTCCCCCCTTCTGAGACTCAACTTACTAAATTCTTTAAACGCTCCCACCAGGATTTGCAAACTCCTCCCCCTCCCCCCCCCACCTTGGATCATCAGGTGAACTTTGCCTCTATTTTATTTTTTTAACTTTGTTCTTGTTAACTCTTCACAAGATGGAGGAAAGAGAGATCAGGCCGGAAACTTAACAAAGTTTAATAACCCGGCGTCTGTTGTTGCTACCCCTGTTACCAAGTGGATCATTTACTCAACAAAGTTCGACTTGAAACAAAACAAAGGTTTCATCATTTGTGTTTTAGTTCAACTCTTTTTAGTCGTCTCGTGAACCGTCTGGTCTAGAAAACTGAGATTAACGGCTGGAGGGATCACTGGGCCGATCACATTATTGTGACTAAAATCAGCTTGGCGAGCACACTGACTAAACGTCACGCTCACCAAGTTTGGGGAGCTCTCGGGGGACTTAAGATGGTTGTCCACTCTACCTCCGTGCAAACGTGGGTACACGTCATATAAATTCAACCTTCCTCCTTTTTAACACGTTAGAGTAAATTAGCACATAGCCTGAACGGGTAGTAAGAAGCGCTGATAAAAATAAACGTGCGAGGATAAAGAAGATAAGACTTATTGGAAAAGAACCTGCATTTGCGGTGGAGGGGGAGAGGAAAAAAAAACATCTCATCAACCCATCTGGGATTATAACCCCGAACTTCCGTTACCGGCAGACTATAGCGAGCAAGACGCCTTGGTCTGCGTGTCCACCGCTCCGAGTCATCTCAAGTTACAATAACGATCTCTCCCTGATTTAAAATGAAACCTTATCACCGCATTCCTTGATGATCTTATCATGACGAGAGGACAAAACGTCCTCAACTTCCTCCTTCCTCCTCGTAAAACATCCTCAACTTCCTCCTTCCTCCTCGTAAAACATCCTCAACTTCCTCCTTCCTCCTCGTAAAACATCCTCCGAACCTGACAACTACAATTTTATATCTTACGAAGCAAATTAGTCCGTGAAGGGGAACCCCCCCAACCCTCATGAATTTTCATAAATCTTGTTAGTTTCCCGCACAACGCAATAAGATGAATTATTCCAAGACAGGGAGGGAGGGAGAGGGGAAATGAAGATGGAGGGGGGGAGAGTGAAATGGAACACGTAATTACTTGTCTCTCAAGACAGAGAAATGGAACAAATTGTATTACAAGGTTTGAGAGGAAATTGTATTCTGGGAAATATAACACAAGATATTGCAAACTGTATCGAGTATCGACCGTTTTATCTTCAGGATAATGATTTTATACCCGCCTCGGTAGCGTAGTTGGCTAACGCGCTTGTTTCGTGTTGAGCCAGTCTGCCGAGGACGGGGAGATAGAGGTTCGAATCTCGGTCGAGTGAACTGGGGGAGGTTTTTCCTAAATGGTTTTCCACTCTCCCTCCACGCAAATGTGGGTTCGCCTCCTCTAAATTCAACCTTCCCAATTCCTAATCCATTAGCGTAATTAGTACTTAAGCGTATAACCCGAACGGGTAGTAAGACTCGGTGCTAAATAATATAAAATAATGATTTTATCTTTAGGGCTGGTCAAGGGTGCGTTTAGGACACTTTTTACAAAACGACCAAAGTTTTATATATTTCCCATGATGATTGGGGTGTAATTAAAACGTTTCGGTGGTTGCATGGTTTAAGGCAGAGTTCAGCAACCAGCCGATCGTGATCGGCCCAGTCCATCTTGGAATAAAAACATCTTCATTAAAAGTTGACCTTTGAGCTTTCTAAACTTACAAATAATATCGTAATGTGACCAAAACTAAGTTGAGAAATAAATAGCTTAATATGAAAATATACCCGCCTCGGTGGCCACATGGTCTAAGGCGCCACTCTCGCAACAGACTAAGACTGCCGAACACGGGGAGATCGGGGTGCAATCATGGTCGGATGCACTGAGGGTGGTTTTCCCCTAAAGGGATTCCCATGCAAATGCGGGTGCACGTCCTATAAATTAAACCTTCCTAATCCCTAGCACATAGGCTTATAAACCCGAACGGATGGTAAGACACGATGCTAAAAAAAATAATGAAAATGTACATTTTATCCATCCTACAAAGTTGGCAGTGGCACCCTCAGAGGGGGACAGAGGGATATATATATATACCCACCACACACCACGCACCACGCACCACGCGCCTGGAAACACTTGTGTGGACACTGGAATCATACTGGAAGTGTAACGATACTAAATACATAAATATATCCAACTAGTAAACTTTATAAACTTGCCCAGTACTGTACAACTGGTCATCCAATCAATCTGTCAGCACTCGAGATCCTCTATAAGTCTCACACATTACCAGCAAATGTCGGAAATTGCGTCGTGTGGATGACGTCACCAAATATCACCATTTGTAAACCTGGTGTCTATAAAATGTCTGAAGAAAAAAAATTGCAAGGAAAACTAGAATACAGTATTGCCCCCCATATCCGCGGGTAATACGTCCCTAGTTCTACCACGGATAACTCAAACCACGGATAACTGAAAACCACGGATAACTGAAACCACTGATAGCTGAAACCACTGATAGCTGAAACCACTGATAGCTGAAACAACGGGTAATTTAACCACGGATAAGTGAAACTACAGATAACCTAAACCACGGATGACTGAAACTACAGATGACCGAAACCACGGATAACTGAAACCACGTATGTGGCCCTGCTCTACTATTAAGTAATGTTAAAAATGTTTTCTTGTAAAAAAAAAGTTCATATATTAAATTAAATTGTAAATTCCGGGTGGGTGGAGGGGGGGTTGCCCGTTACTTTGGGAGCCCGTGAAAGTACATAACATGTTTGAGAGAAGATTTAATTTAAGGAATAAACACAAGATTAATAAATACAGAACAAAGAAGAAAAAGTAGAGTCGAGAAAATATGATGTTTGATCGGAGGGAGGAGCTTGGAGGAGCTTGGAGGAGTCGGCCGGTGCCCAATAGAGGGGTTGGCAGCACACCTGGAGTGAGGCATTATCATTCCTTCAATAGACTAGACTTCCCTTGACGGGGAGATCGGGGTTCAAATCACGGTAGAATGTGCTGAAGGTTTTTTTCCTCTCCTTAAATGGTTTCTCATACTCCCTCTACACAAATTCGGGTACATTTTCTCAAAATTCTACCTTTATCATCCCTACCCCACTAGCTCGGTTGGGAGGGAAGAAGGGGTTCACAAAATAAAAAGATGGCGGCTTCTGTCTTCTTCCAATCATAAAAATAACAAGAAGAAATGATTCAATAACAATAATTAACAATAATAGTAGGTGGATGGGGCTAAGATCTGCTCTCCTCATTTCTGAGGTGAGTTCCTCCACCCCAATACGAGAGATATGGTAAGAGAGGACCTACAGTTTAACGTGGGATCCGAACCACGGTGAGGGCCTGGCATTCCAAACACTCAAAAGCGTGAAAGCACACACTTTTCCAGAGGTGAAGGAAGGGTTTGGCAATCAGATAGTCCTGTGCCGGAGCGAGGTTTGAACCCTGGACCCCTCAAGCACAAAAGTCTGACACCTTACCTCTAGACCGCCAGGTCCCCTATAGTAATAATATAGTAATAATTCAGTGAAGAGTCCACGGTAAAACAAAAAGCCAGAAAACAAACGGAAAGTATTTGTGATGGTGTCCTTATAACTCTCCAAGTTTGGTTTTACTTTTATAAATCAAACAGAACTAAAATAACAGAACTCAAACTGTGGGAATGTGGAGTTAGCGCTGCTCAGCCACAATAATAACAATAATAATAGTTAGTTTATTGCTCGTGAGCGGTTGTTTGGTTTTCTTGTGTTTTCTTCCAAATGGGAGTCCATTAAAAAGTTCCTCTGGGATTACAACCCAGACACGCTCCGATGTGCGGCATCTGCCTCATGTGGTCTGCTCCAGAGGGAGGCTGGGACCGACCGGCCATCCGTCTCCTTGACAAGTGTGTTCTCCGCACATATTCACATTCTCACACATGTCGGGGCCGTGTTGGACCTACCTCAACATTGGTGACACACACACACACACACTCGAAATGTGGCTCGTGTACAGGTCAGCAAAGAACGGTCCTCGTTCAAGTGTTTTGTAGTTTTTGTAGCAAGTTATTTTTTTAGAAAAAATTAATCAAATTATTCTCCGGTAGAAACCTAGAGCCCAATTTTATTCACATGTTGATATCAACAGTTGTTGAATATCTGTCATGAGCATAGAGCTATAAAACCTGCAAAACCTCTGTCCTTATCTCGCGTCACCTACTATAACTCTCCGACATTGTCTCGGGTACAGCCCCAGTCTCGAACCAAGGACCTTGTCATCTTGCAACGCGAATTTCACACAGACTTAGTGTTTAGCGGGATATTACGGCCCCCTCCTACCTAGTTTTTTCTGTAGTGGGGAAGGTTGGTAGCAATGACGGAGGACTAATTTCTCCCACAGCTGCCGACCCCAAGACATTCCCCAACAATCTGTCAAAACACTCTTCAGGAATTCTCTTTTCACAGGGGCCGGTAAAACTGTCGGTCTGTCTATGATTACACAGGCCTGCGATGACAAAAATACAAGGCAATTGATAGCTAAACTTTATGTATATTTTGGTGCCGATTTGAAAAAAAAATAATGAAAAATTTCTATCACGTCACGTTTTCTTGAAAAATTCAATTTTACTTGGATTTTTATTAACATTTACCATTAAAAATCTATTGTGCGTTGAATTTCTTCCCTCCTGCCTGACCATCACTCTACCGTGGTGAAACCTACAGAATACCCCTTGTGACACCTATCCTCCCACCCCGTCGCAACATCTCTCTACCAATAGCGTCGCGCTAAACCTAAAAAATTAATCGATTACTGAAAAATCAATTTGCCTCACCAAGAATCGATTATTTTACATAGATTTAAATGGATAAAAACCACTTTTGCCAGATAGTACATGCAAAATTGTTCGAGAGAATTTCTTTTCAAATAGGATTTTTGCAAAAATATCGATATCGATTTTACAAAAAATCCTGACGTGATGGAAAAAAATGGAGTTCATTTTCGAAATCAGCACACTAAAAAACATAAAACTCAGCGAAAACTTCTATTGTATTTTTCAAAAACTTCAATTTGGCAGGCCTGTGTTATAAGGTCCGGACAAGCGTAGGCGGCCATTGTAGCTTGAATCTCACAGTATCAACATAACTTGAGAGAGGAAACAGGTTACAACACCTTGTGGAAAAACAACACAATATTCATATTGTTTATTTTGTTAGAACAACAACGGGTATTTGTGTTTAAAAAACAAAAAAATAACACTTGCCTGAGGCTGATTGAACTGATTCAACCATTTCTCATTCACGTTCAATATAATTCGTGTTTTGGTATTCCCTTAAGATATTTTCGTTAGAGTTTATCTATTCGTTGATAAACAACATCGAAAAGGTTTGTTTTGTAGTATTTTGTTGTCTTATGTTTGGGGTAAAACATTCTCCACATATAAAGCTCTAGATATGTAGAGTACTATTGATGCAACATTTCTGTGGAATTATTCCAAGATACACTCTAGTGTTAAAATGATAAACTAATATTTTAAACGTGTTAAGCTGCACCTTAACTAGGGTTTCAATTTACAACCACAAATTTTTAACTTTGCAACTTACCAGAAGTGTAATGCGATGTTTTATCAGATAATATAATTGTTATTCTGTCCTGAAGTTTGTGTAGCAGTCCCCCAAAGTGGTCTGATCATTCTTCCCTGGTGAGAGCGGCCATGTTGGGACCCACACAACCTCCAACATGGCCGCTACAAGCCTACTGATTGGTCTGACGAACTGCTTGGGGGATGGACAGAATGATGCGTATTTTGTGATTTGGTTTTTTCCGAAGAAACTGGAATGTGCCTAATTTTACTATTATATATACTACTACTCTTACTATTATTACTGTAACGGTTCTTTGTTAACATATTTTACAGTTATAAGAGTAACTAAAACAACTTTCATAAGTTCATACGGTAAGTCATGTCAGTAATATGGTAAAATATTATCAGTGCCGGCCACAACGAGACATGTCCATTTTCTGAAAGGATCTTCATACCACATTCCTACTATAGGTACTATATGGATGAACGAGGAGGAAGATTTTGAAGGTTATGCATCAGCAGTCACGCTGGAAATCTAAGCCCAGACCTACAGAGTGGCAGCTTTATGAGGGGATTAACGCAGAGTAAGAGAGTATTGTAACGGACAATTCAAAATCCAAAGAGTCTTCACATGAGCCACGCGTGGCCCCCCTGGAGACAAGTTTGGACCCCCCTGGATTACTCAAACTAATGTACTCCGGAGATGGAGGGGAGGGAAGGATTCTTTTGGGGGGGGTGAGGGAGTCAAAGTAAATACTGAGGAAAACGTTAAAACGAGATCCTTTTAGTTGTATTTACAAAATTGTCGTCGTTGACACAGCAACGACTGGTTTTTTTAGTTTTGTTTTTTTTGTTTTGTTTTTTTTGTTTCACTATAGACCCCGCGACTCTATTGCTGTTTGTTTTTAAATGGAGGAGGTAAAGAGGAGGGCGGGCGGATGGTGATACATTTCAAGAGCTCTGTCTTTTTTCGATCGTCGGAGGATTTCGTCCAAGTTTTTTTTTTCCCCTTGTGTTGTTGCGGTTTCACCCCCCCCCCCCCCGACCCCACCTAACTCACCACCCCCCCCTCCTCGTTTCTTTTAAGAGTGTTGAACGAGGTCTCGGTGACTGATGTTAAAAATGTGCGGCGATGTTAAATGTAGTGAAGTTAGAACGTGAAGAAATGTGAACATTCTAAGAGAAGTTCAAAAGGTCCAACTTCTATATATACTCCGGGTTGTATTTCCCGGGGATGTTTGGTGAGGGGGAAGGGGGGATGTTGATTCACTTGTCGCCAAGCGCCTCCCCCCCCCCCTCCTAAATCTACACCCTTCTCCTACCACCCGCACGTTGCGAAATAAAACTACCAAAGAACAACAAAGTCGTGAACGTGAGCGGATGTTCATTTGATGTTTATTTTTAAACTACAACTTTATTTTTGCACCGCGTCTTACTACCCGTTCGGGTTGTACGCCTAGAAACTAATTACTATAATGTGTGATCTAGAACAAGTGTACCCGAATTTGCGTGGAAGGATATTGGGAAACCATTTAGGAAAAATCAGCCTCACCCGACCGAGATCCGATCTTCACGTCATCAGCAAGCCAGTGAAATGGATCACTGGCTGGTGACAGTTAACTGTTGAATGCTTGTTATACTAATTATTATATTATGTTGAAATATTTGATATACCAGTTAAAGATTCCAAATATGTTTATTATATTTTCAAGTTTCCTCCTCCCTTGGAAATGTATCAAAGACGAAGCAAAGAAGAAATTGGCCTTCGACTTCGACTTCCGACATTTCCAAGCTTCGCACATCCCCTACGAAATATTAGCCCAAGTTTTAATTTAGTCCTGTTCATTGTAAGTCTCCCTGAAGCAGTAATTGTAACGACTCTTTACAGCACTCCTGAAGCCGTCATTGTAACGACGCGTTACAGACCTCTCGAAGCCGTCATTGTAACGACTCTTTACAGCACTCCTGAAGCGTCATTGTAACGACTCTTTACAGCACTCCTGAAGCCGTCATTGTAACGACTCTTTACAGCACTCCTGAAGCCGTCATTGTAACGACTCTTTACAGCACTCCTGAAGCCGTCATTGTAACGACTCTTTACAGACCTCCTGAAGCCGTCATTGTAACGACTCTTTACAGCACTCCTGAAGCCGTCATTGTAACGACTCTTTACAGCACTCCTGAAGCCGTCATTGTAACGACTCTTTACAGCACTCCTGAAGCCGTCATTGTAACGACACGTTACAGTCAACCTGAAGCCGTCATTGTAACGACGCGTTACAGACCTCCTGAAGCCGTCATTGTAACGACGCGTTACAGACCTCCTGAAGCCGTCATAGTAACGACGCGTTACAGACCTCTCGAAGCCGTCATTGTAACGGCGCGTTACATACCTCTCGAAGCCGTCATTGTAACGGCGCGTTACATACCTCTCGAAGCCGTCATTGTAACGGCGCGTTACATACCTCTCGAAGCCGTCATAGTAACGACGCGTTACAGACCTCTCGAAGCCGTCATTGTAACGGCGCGTTACAGACCTCCTGAAGCCGTCATTGTAAAGACGCGTTACAGACCTCCCGAAGCCGTCATAGTAACGACGCGTTACAACCTCTCGAAGCCGTCATTGTAACGGCGCGTTACATACCTCTCGAAGCCGTCATTGTAACGGCGCGTTACATACCTCTCGAAGCCGTCATTGTAACGGCGCGTTACATACCTCTCGAAGCCGTCATAGTAACGACGCGTTACAGACCTCTCGAAGCCGTCATTGTAACGGCGCGTTACAGACCTCCTGAAGCCGTCATTGTAACGACGCGTTACATACCTCTCGAAGCCGTCATTGTAACGGCGCGTTACATACCTCCTGAAACCATCATTATAACGACGCGTTACAGACCTAAAGATCCAAGGAACCCTCATTTCACGATAATCAGGGACATAAAGTTTTATTTATCGCCCGGGACGATCTTCATTGTCACGCCAGGTTCTTACACACATTTTCGAAAATAGGATTTCTCTGAGAATCCTTGCTCTCCCCATGTACTAGGAAGGGGAGGGGGAAGATATTATCTACCAGCAAGGGGGAGAGGGGAATAAATCCACACCTAACATACAAAAAAAAACAAACTGAGGAGCTGGTCTGGAAAACTCTGGGCCTCCAGTTGTAATACTGGCTGACTGAGGGTCTACAGGGGATTACTGTTGTAATACTGTCTGACTGAGGGTTTCTAGGGGATTACTGTTGTAATACTGGCTGACTGAGGGTCTCCAGGGGATTACTGTTGTAATACTGGCTGACTGAGGGTCTCTAGGGGATTACTGTTGTAATACTGGCTGACTGAGGGTCTCCAGGGGATTACTGTTGTAATACTGGCTGACTGAGGGTCTCTAGGGGATTACTGTTGTAATACTGGCTGAATGAGGGTCTATAGGGGATTACTGTTGTAATACTGGCTGACTGAGGGTCTCCAGGGGATTACTGTTGTAATACTGGCTGACTGAGGGTCTCCAGGGATTACTGTTGTAATACTGGCTGAATGAGGGTCTATAGGGGATTACTGTTGTAATACTGGCTGACTGAGGGTCTCCAGGGGATTACTGTTGTAATACTGGCTGACTGAGGGTCTCTAGGGGATTACTGTTGTAATACTGGCTGACTGGGGGTCTCCAGGAGATTACTGTTGTAATACTGGCTGACTGAGGGTCTCTAGGGGATTACTGTTGTAATACTGGCTGAATGAGGGTCTCTAGGGGATTACTGTTGTAATACTGGCTGACTGAGGGTCTCCAGGGGATTACTGTTGTAATACTGGCTGACTGAGGGTCTCTAGGGGATTACTGTTGTAATACTGGCTGAATGAGGGTCTATAGGGGATTACTGTTGCAATACTGGCTGACTGGGGGTCTCCAGAGGATTACTGTTGTAATACTGGCTGACTGAGGGTCTCCAGGGGATTACTGTTGTAATAATGGCTGACTGAGTGTCTCTAGGGATTACTGTTGTAATACTGGCTGACTGAGGGTCTCCAGGGGATTACTGTTGTAATACTGGCTGACTGAGGGTCTCTAGGGGATTACTGTTGTAATACTGGCTGACTGAGGGTCTCCAGGGGATTACTGTTGTAATACTGGCTGACTGAGGGTCTCCAGGGGATTACTGTTGCAATACTGGCTGACTGAGGGTCTCCAGGGGATTACTGTTGTAATACTGGCTGAATTAGGGTCTACAGGGGATTACTGTTGTAATATTGACCAACCTGTTACTTCAAGTTGCTCTTTTTAAGCTAAGGTCGAATGTTGATGCACGTTATAAATACTAGTTCACGCAACTTTTTCAAACTATTATCCTTTCTAAGGTTCCACGTCCTAGAATTCACAAGGATTCGTTTGAACCAGACCTCCATTCAGGAAATAGTTCATTGCCAATCCTTAAGTGTTTCCCTGACATATTCCGCTGCGCCCCGCCCAAACAAGGAATTGTCGGGGGAATGGAATTGATGTATTTTCGTTCCACCCCCCATTCTATCTTACCACCTCCTCTCCTGCTATGTTCTCCTTGGTATTCATCGCCCATGTCTGGGGAGGAGGAATAGGACCCATAACTCACAGTTAAGCGGGAATTTTAAAACATGGCTCGAATCGAGGGGGTATCGAATGAGATTCAGGTGAAACCTGGGGGAGGGGGAATTTGATTTTGTGGGGGGAGGGTCCGAAGGAAATGTCACACAGGTTTCTCCGGCACAAAACCGACCAAGTCGTCTAGGTCGATTCTGTATCGTTCTAGCGCTAAGGAATCGACTTTAAAGCCTATTTTATTCGCTTAGGGCGTGTCAAGACAGATTAGCTTCAGTTTCACATTTTTTGTTGATCAAATATTAACTCGAAGTGGATCTTATAAACCAGGGATAATCAAACTACGGCCCGTGGGACGAATCTTTAAATGTGTTGCATCGTGTGTCTGGCGTTTTAAACACACTAAAACTGTATTTTTTATATAAAACCATGGCAAAATCAACATTTCCAAAATCGGTAAATCATGCCCAAAAATATATGGCACTGTTTGTATCCTAATATTCATACGAACAAGTGTTTTTATCTCATGAAAGTTAGGAGGAGCGATCTTAGAAACTGAGCTCCTGATGAGCATCTGTCGTCTCTCTTGAAAATATCCTCCTCACGGTTTAACCGGGATATCCACGTTTAATCACACAAGTGGGGTAGGTATACTTAAGAGGAAATGTACCTTTATTTGCGTGTAGCCACCAGAAAATATCATTACCCCCAGTCATGTTCCACTTGGGCAGAATTCAAATCCTGACTGAAGAACCAGAAGAACCTGACGTTTAGCCGGCGTGACCACCGCTGCTAGTTTTATTTGATAAGGACAAGAAGATCGAGTCTAACAGTTTGTGTTCATTGGCTGCAGGGAGGAGAGAAAGTGTGGGGCCTGGAGAGAGGAGGGGAGAATTCAATAGCAGTGGACCAGACTACGGATGTATGAGGGGAGAATGTAATACTGGTGGACCAGGCTACGGATGTAGGAGGGGAGAATGTAATACTGGTGTACCAGACTACGGATGTAGGAGGGGAGAATGTAATACTGGTGGACCAGGCTACGGATGTAGGAGGGGAGAATGTAATACTGGTGGACCAGGTTACGGATGTAGGAGGGGAGAATGTAATACTGGTGGACCAGGTTACGGATGTAGGAGGGGAGAATGTAATACTGGTGGACCAGGTTACGGATGTAGGAGGGGAGAATGTAATACTGGTGGACCAGGCTACGGATGTAGGAGGGGAGAATGTAATACTGGTGGACCAGGCTACGGATGTAGGAGGGGAGAATGTAATACTGGTGTACCAGACTACGGATGTAGGAGGGGAGAATGTAATACTGGTGGACCAGGCTACGGATGTAGGAGGGGAGAATGTAATACTGGTGGACCAGGTTACGGATGTAGGAGGGGAGAATGTAATACTGGTGGACCAGGCTACGGATGTAGGAGGGGAGAATGTAATACTGGTGGACCAGGCTACGGATGTAGGAGGGGAGAGAGGTGAGGTAATAGAGTAGATAACGTTTAAAAGAGGAGAAAAGAGGAAAAAAAAGAGACAAATACAGAATTATTATATGAGTGGGTAGCGCGCTTGACTCTTATACTAGATGCCTTGTTTCGATATACATTGTTTATCTAGAAGCTGTTTTCAGGCTAATGCTGATACAGGTTATTAATACGGTACCCTACTCACCATGTTCATTTAGGCAGAGGGTGGCATCACTCCCAAGCCCATTTGACCCGGCTGATAAAGATATATCAGAACACCCGCGCTTGTATTTTCTTCTTATCGAGAGAAAATAAAGAAATGAAGCAAGCGCCCTGTGGAGAATAAAGAAGAGGTTCGTTGTAAGGAGAGTGAGAGAGAGAGTGAGAGAGAGAGAGAGAGGAGGAGGAGAGATTGCCTATTGTGAGGACGGGGATTTATTGTGTATTCTAGAGGAAGCTTTAAAAGGCTTTGTTTGGAATCTCAAATGGGGGTTTTCAGACCGGCTCGAGCTTTCTCGATTCTACTTAAGTATCTGTGATCAGACCGCTCCACTTCTATCGTCAAGGGGTGGTTTGTTTTATAACTAAGGTACACACCTGCAGTGGTGGACATGTGGTCTAGTGCGTCACTCTCGTTGTGGACTGGATTGACCGGGGTTTGAGAACCTGGCAGGTGTACTGAGGAGTGATTTTTCCCTAAATGGTTTCCCAATATACCTCAAGCAAATGTGGGTACATTTCTTCTAAAATCATACATAATTTCTTTTCTATTAAATATATTAATGTCCGTTTGTAACCCAAACGGATAGTAAAATGCTGGGTGCAGGGTGGGGGGTGGAACAAAGGGGAAAAAATTGCACTCTTTTCAAAATAAATATTAATTTAAAAAAGTATAAAATTGTTATCAAAACACTCCTGAAGAGATAGACAGACAGACAAACAAGGGACAATCCGACGGAGAGGTTTGTAAAACATACATTTTTAAGTTCAGGAGCACACAAAAGCCACAATTACAATACTTTCTAAACATAAGAAAGTAAAAACTCTAATCTTGGCTCTAAGTACCCTTGTAGTCCATATTGTTGTTGTCGGTAGCTAACGACTCCCTTTCCTGAGCCCCGGACGATATTTCCTCTGAATATTGTTGCCACGATATTTATCAAACTAAATGGGGAACAAATGTATTCACGGCCCGAATCAATCTTAGTCTTCCTGTTCGGCGTTGTTTTGTTCCAGGAGCTTTGTGACAGTTCCAGGGATGATGAATTACTCCGATAGCGTACGTCATCAACCCGCTCGCTAGCCAGGACACAGTCCAATGTTCATAGGACAACCTTATATTCCTGTAGGACAGTTACTACAGTACAATGTTCATAGGAAGAACCTTATCTGACAGCTAGAACAGTTACTACAGTTCAATGTTATAGGAAGACCCTTATCTGACAGCTAGAACGGTTACTACAGTTCATGTTCATAGGAACAACCTTATCTGACAGCTAGAACAGTTACTACAGTCCAATGTTCATAGAAAGAACCTTATCTGACAGCTAGAACAGTTACTACAGTCCAATGTTCATAGGAAGAACCTTATCTGACAGCTAGAACAGCTACTACAGTCCAATGTTCATAGGAAGAACTTATCTGACAGCTAGAACAGTTACTACAGTCCAATGTTCATATGAAGAACCTTATCTGACTACTAGAACAGTTACTACAGTCCAATGTTCATAGGAAGAACCTTATCTAACAGCTAGAACAGTTACTACAGTCCAATGTTCATAGGAAGAACCTTATCTGACAGCTAGAACAGCTACTACAGTCCAATGTTCATAGGAAGAACCTTATCTAACAGCTAGAACAGTTACTACAGTCCAATGTTCATAGGAAGAACCTTATCTGACTACTAGAACAGTTACTACAGTCCAATGTTCATAGGAACAACCTTATATCCTGCTAGGACAGTTACTACAGTACAATGTTCATAGGAAGAACCTTATCTGACAGCTAGAACAGTTACTACAGTTCAATGTTCATAGGAAGAACCTTATCTGACAGCTAGAACGGTTACTACAGTTCAATGTTCATAGGAACAACCTTATCTGACAGCTAGAACAGTTACTACAGTCCAATGTTCATAGAAAGAACCTTATCTGACAGCTAGAACAGTTACTACAGTCCAATGTTCATAGGAACAACCTTATATCTGCTAGGACAGTTACTACAGTACAATGTTCATAGGAAGAACCTTATCTGACAGCTAGAACAGTTACTACAGTCCAATGTTCATAGAAAGAACCTTATCTGACAGCTAGAACAGTTACTACAGTTCAATGTTCATAGGAAGAACCTTATCTGACAGCTAGAACGGTTACTACAGTTCAATGTTCATAGGAACAACCTTATCTGACAGCTAGAACAGTTACTACAGTCCAATGTTCATAGAAAGAACCTTATCTGACAGCTAGAACAGTTACTACAGTCCAATGTTCATAGGAACAACCTTATATTCTGCTAGGACAGTTACTACAGTACAATGTTCATAGGAAGAACCTTATCTGACAGCTAGAACAGTTACTACAGTCCAATGTTCATAGAAAGAACCTTATCTGACAGCTAGAACAGTTACTACAGTACAATGTTCATAGGAAAACCTTATATTCCTGCTAGGACAGTTACTACAGTACAATGTTCATAGGAACAACCTTATATTCTGCTAGGACAGTTACTACAGTACAATGTTCATAGGAAGAACCTTACTGACAACTAAAACAGTTACTACAGTCAATGTCATAGGAAGAACCTTATCTGACAGCTAGAACAGTTACTACAGTCCAATGTTCATAGGAAGAACCTTATCTGACAGCTAGAACAGTTACTACAGTCCAATGTTCATAGGAAGAACCTTATCTGACAGCTAGAACAGTTACTACAGTCCAATTTTCATAGGAACAACCTTATCTGGCAGCTATAACAGTTACTACAGTCCAATGTTCATAGGAAGAACCTTATCTGACAGCTAGAACAGTTACTACAGTCCAATGTTCATAGGAAGAACCTTATCTGACAGCTAGAACAGTTACTACAGTCCAATGTTCATAGGAAGAACCTTATCTGACAGCTAGAACAGTTACTACAGTTCAATGTTCATAGAAAGAACCTTATCTGACAGCTAGAACAGTTACTACAGTCCAATGTTCATAGGAAGAACCTTATCTGAAAGCTATAACAGTTACTACAGTACAATGTTCATAGGAAGAACCTTACTTGACAGCTAGAACAGTTACTACAGTCCATTGTTCATAGGAAGAACCTTATCTGATAGCTAGAATAGTTACTACAGTCCAATGTTCATAGGAACAACCTTATCTGAAAGATAGAACAGTTTACAGTCCAATGTTCATATGAAGAACCTTATCTGACTGGTAGAACAGCAGAGAATATTAAAACATATTTATTTGCGGCCAACATTTATAAATCTTACTTTATTATTTGTGTTATTCTCTATATGACTTTATGTACGTATAATATTAAGATTATTTTAAAAACTTGAGTCACCATCTTCTTCTGTTCTTCATATAAAAATCATACTATAGTTAGTGTGAGTATGAGAACAACTTGGACGGGTGGTAAGACTCGGTACGCGCCATAAGTCACAAGAGACCCCGCACCGGATCACACACGAACAAGCCGGTATCACGTGCACTTGTATATATATAAATAAAGAATGGAAACCTATTCGTATGGAACAACAAATACTTGAACTTGAAACCAGCGGTTTGTCTGTAAAACTCAGATCTGAGTCCATCTGGTGGGTCGAGGGAATGAATGGCTTGACTCGTACGGTTTTATTACTGTACTCCCCCCTTTCCCCCTTTCTTTCCACACACACGCACACACACACACACACACACACACACACACACCACACACACACACACACACACACACACCAAACACACACACACACACACACACACACACACAACACAACACACACCACTTAGTAAAAACATTCTCACATGCACGCATAAAATGTTAAAACCACATGTGGCGCAGCTGGTGGCCGTAGCACTGGTAATATAAACCACGGGACGAGATGTTGGCAGCCGTGGTTTGTTCTCCAGGTCTTGTGGTGAGCGTCTTTACTTGATGACTGATGAGAGAGCAACTTGTACGAGGTGGGTGTAAGGGAGATAGAGGGAGTACATGAGATAGTAGAGGAAGCAAGACTGAGATGGTATGGACATGTAATGAGGATGTTGGAGTACATGAGATAGTAGAGGAAGTAGACTGAGATGGTATGTCATGTAATGAGGATGTTGGAGTACATGAGATATAGAGGAGCAAGACTGAGATGGTATGGAATGTAATGAGGATGTTGGAGGACATGAGATGGTATAGGCATGTAATGAGGATGGAGAAGGAGAGGATGTCAAAGAGAATGATGGAAATCAAGTAGGTGGGAAAAATACCGAAAGGGAGGCCAGAAAGAGATGTGAAGAGCAGATAACAGAAAGTGTACAATTGAGAGGAGAAGAATGGAGGAAATTGGAGGAGGAAGAATGGTGGAAGGGCAGAGGAAGATGGAGGTTTTTACTAGAGTGACCTGGCCACACGTCGGAAACCGTCGACGGCGATGATGAAATGAGTCAAGGGTGAGAGTATGTTTAGAAAGGAGAGGTTTTTGAGAAATAAGAGAAGACAACTGATAAATAAAAGACGAGGGTTGATAAAGAATGAGAGAGAGAGAGAGTTCAGAAAAATGAAGAGAGAGCTGAGAAAGAGGTAGAGAGAGATAGGTGGAGAGTAAAAAATTAATTTAGTTTAATCACACACAAAAAAAAACAACAATAAGTTTGAATGAAAGGGAGATATGCTATTTAAAAAAAAAGTACAAGTAAAAGAGGGGACGCTAAAAAAAAAAAGGCTATGCAAAGAAATGTAGTCGATATAGAAAGGAGGAGGGAGGAGAATGATTAAATAAATACATAGAACATTTAAAACCAAGAGGGTGAAAAAAAAGGTATGGGAAAATATTTTACTAACAGTAAAATATTACGAGAAGTTGAACAAGAGAGGAAGGAAATAATTCAAGAGAACGGGGAAATTTAGTCGAGAATTATTGCAACGGAGAATTCACCTCATTTCATTTTGTACTTCAGTCTAAAAAATTGTGTGTGTGTGTGTGGTTTTTTTTTGTGTGATAACTTAATTTAAAGATTGAAAAGGTTATTTATTTTTCATCTCCTAGGAACAGGTGCCTAAAAGAAACACGAAAACCTATAAATCCTAGGCGTACCTATTTATTTTTTGGGAGGTTAGTTCTATATTTAAGTTCCAAGTCTCTAGAAAAGTTATTTAAGGAAGGACATAGATTTGCAACAACAACAAAAAAAAGTGGAAGGAAATTGGTAGATTGCGTTACCCTTTTACTTTTTATTTAAAAATAAGGGAGAAAGGGGTGAGATTAAGAAAGGTCGGAGTATGGTATCAATAAGAACGAGGAAAAAGAGAGATTTGAAAACGGAAATAGAGAAGTAAAAAGGAGATGACGTCAAGTAGTTAAGACCTGATCTCCCCCCACCAAGTAAGTGATGGGATACTTCCTAGTATCGGCCTCATCAGAGCCTATATCGGCAAAAGGGGGGGTTGTAAGAGAGACTATCGATACTAGCTCATCTATCAAGCCATCACCAGTAGCTCGTGGAGGGGGAAGGGGGATCACCAGTAGCTCGCAGAGGGGGACGAACGCTAACTTAATTCCGAGCCGTATCCCACTTCTGACACCAATTGTTAACGGGAGGTTCGCCGCGTCACAACTGTTCCTTCCTGATGCGTCGCGACGGGGATCACGTGTCACGCGCCGTGTTCGAGAGGAGACGTGATGAGACCAGTCAGGAGGGGTAGAGGGGGATATTAATGAGGGCAGTCACTGGATATGGGCGCATAATTAGCAGGATCTACTGGGAATCACCCTACAACGATGGGGCTTCATAAAGCTTCGTTTTAAATCCTCCAGAGGTTTATTAAAAATAATTGAGGTATGAACTAACTTATTATATAAGCGCACGACTTACAAACTAACTTAAATCTAGAGCAGACACCACACCCATGCTCTCCGGCCGTTAAATTCATCGCCGTTAAAGGGGAAACCCAACATTTCACCAATCATAAAATTTTTCCACAATACCGGTAATCAAACCCTAATCCCTCTGGTGGAGGAATCTTATTCGAGTCTTACTACCCATCCAGGCTGGACGTAGTTTATTACACTAACAGGTTTGAGGGCAGCGGGAGTAAGATTTTAGAGGAAATGTTCTAGAATTTACGTCTGGTGGAAGTGGAGAAAATGTTTATGAAAAACCATCCTAATTAAACATGGTCGGGTTCAAACCCAGACGTCCCCGCCACCGACCAAACAATTCTACGAGGCTGGAATTTAATCCACGTACCCATAGATGTGATTATATATATAACATTACAAGTAACGGATGTGGTAACTTTCGTCCAGCGTTTGTGTCAAATTAACATTTAATTTATTTCAAATCCTCTCACAATTTTGGAAAAAAAACGTGGGGCTGTCGACCCTTTTGACAGATGGCTCGAAGACTTAAAAAAAAAAACTAAGCTTAGCCTAAAAATACTCGACCACATCAATAAACATTTATGATCCGACTAACATTATTTATTCTAAAACGAGTATTATTATTATTATTATTATTATTTTATTAAATGCGAGGGTTTTGGCGAGGAATAAACTCGGGAATTAATCACCACGAGGACTCTGAGGAAGTACCCCTCCACCCCCTCATCATAGAACTAGTTCAACCACAGGAAACGGCCAAGGGAGGAAATGAAATGGTATTATACAAGTGATCGGCTCAGATGTATTTTTCTGTTTCTGCCTTCATGATCGATACCCACAGTATACATAGAGTACAGATTAAATCCGGATAATATGTACTAGGGATAAGTTATTGAGGTATGTATATGTATGGTACATACGTTGGGTCTAGTATTGGGTTAGGTATGGGCATTGGTAATTTGGGCTAGTAATATGGGTAATAATGGGAGGTAATATGGATTACGGGTAGTATTGGTAGTACTAGTATTGGGCATGGACGGGAGGTAATACGATGCTATGGATTACTGATGGTAAATGTGGGTATAGCAGGTAATCATACTGGTAGACCGGCGTTTGTAACTGATGGGCGTATGGCTCAGGGGTAAGCAAGGGACGGAGATGAGCTGACGTGTGATACATCACCTCTACAGAACCGACAGCAGGAACACTAGATGACCACCTCAAACGAGTACAGTCCATTCGGCGTGTTCAGACGATCACCTCGAAATCTCTAATGAATATATAAAGATACTTCTTATTTTATAAGGGAAATTAAAATCGAAGATGAACCAGAGAGGAAATGTGGCCAGAATTTAATCCATTCTTAGTTGTTGATATGAAACACTAAAAAATCTCCGAAGCCCTGACTCAGCTGGGCGGAAATTACCATTCTATTTTAGTCGTAGACAGTAACAAAAATAAAAGATAAAAATTATCTTTCGTTGACTTTTTTTGTTATTGGAAAACATTGTATTTTAATCCCACTCTTCTTTCTGTACGTGATACACGAATAATATATTAAAACATATTTATCGGCACAGTCTTGGGATGTAAGAAATTCTTCTGTTTCAAACTCGGCCCTACACTTTGATATTTATTAATATTTTTTTCCCGTCTAGTTTTGTTTAAAATGAAGAAAGCGCATTCCACGAGTTTTTCTCCGAGCTTGCAAAACATAGATATTACCCCCCTCCCCCGCTTTTGAATATGAAATTAAATTTAGAGTGGAAACATTTTACAACCAATATTTGTGAAAGTCTTGGCGTGAGCCTGTCTTCACCCCATGTTATCATACATCAGTACCCAGTTGATTTGCTTCAAGAAAATGTATTATTTGCATTAGCTCCTCCTTATCACTTGCAATAATTACTATCTTTTTGCTTATTATTTATGAAAAAAATCAAAATGGTGTATTTGTGATTTGGCTGCAATTTGCTAAAATACTTTGAACCATCAATATCCGAGTTAACAGATAAAAATGATAAAATATAGATTTCCTCCCATTTCTTCTTCATCAGTTTTCTTTTCATTTTATTATGTTAACTAAACTAGTGAGAAATATAAAGTTTATTTTCAATGGGTTCAGCTACGACTACATTTTATTTTAAATGGGTTCAGCTACAACTACATTTTATTTTCAATGGGTTCAGCTATAACTACATTTTATTTTAAATGGGTTCAGCTACAACTACATTTTATTTTAAATGGGCTCAGCTACAACTACATTTTATTTTCAATGGGTTCAGCTATAACTACATTTTATTTTAAATGGGTTCAGCTACAACTACATTTTATTTTAAATGGGCTCAGCTACAACTACATTTTATTTTAAATGGGTTCAGCTACAACTACATTTTATTTTAAATGGGTTCAGCTACAACTACACTTTATTTTAAATGGGTTCAGCTACAACTACACTTTATTTTAAATGGGTTCAGCTACAACTACACTTTATTTTAAATGGGTTCAGATACAATTACATTTTATTTTAAATGGGTTCAGCTACAACTACATTTTATTTTAAATGGGTTCAGCTACAACTACACTTTATTTTAAATGGGTTCAGATACAATTACATTTTATTTTAAATGGGTTCATCTACAACTACACTTTATTTTAAATGAGTTTCAAGCTTACAACTACATTTTATTTTCAATGGGTTCAGCTATAACTACATTTTTATTTTAAATGGGTTCAGCTACAACTACATTTTATTTTAAATGGGCTCAGTTACAACTACATTTTATTTTAAATGGGTTCAGCTACAACTACATTTTATTTTAAATGGGTTCAGCTACTGCTACATTTTATTTCCAATGGGTTCAGCTACAACTACATTTTATTTTCAATGGGTTCAGCTACAGCTACATTTTATTTCCAATGGTTCAGCTACAGCTACATTTTATTTCCAATGGGTTCAGCTACAGCTACATTTTATTTCCAATGGGTTCAGCTAAAACTACATTTTATTTTCAATGGGTTCAGCTACAGCTACATTTTATTTCCAATGGGTTCAGCTACATCTACATTTTATTTCCAATGGGTTCAGCTACAGCTACATTTTATTTTCAACGGGTTCAGCTACAGCTACATTTTATTTCCAATGGGTTCAGCTACAACTACATTTTTTTCCAATGGGTTCAGCTACAGCTACATTTTATTTCCAATGGGTTCAGCTACAACTACATTTTATTTCCAATGGGTTCAGCTACAGCTACATTTTATTTCAACGGGTTCAGCTACAGCTACATTTTATTTCCAACGGATTCAGCTACAGCTACATTTTATTTCAATTGATTCAGCTACAACTACATTTTTATTTTTGTTAATTTTCTTAGAAATTTCTGTTGTTGCTAAAATGGCTCTTGTAACTCATAAATTAAGCTCAGAATTATGTTATTATGCTCTAAAACTCCTCCCACGAGAATAAATTCCTGAAATTTTCTCTCGAGGGGGGCGGGTGTCACACCCCAGCAAATGGTCTCCAAGCCCCTCCCCCTCCATCTGGAAAATCCACATGGTCGCCCCTTATATTTGGTTTGTATATTAAAACTGAACAAAGCTACACACACAAAAAGAATAGTGTCTGTTTTTAAATAAGCAGTAAAAATAAAAGTACATAAAGAATAAAATAGTAAGTGGTTAAAATCCATTGAGAAGAAATGTATTTAAAACTACCCCACACCCTGGATACAAAGTGACGACCATCATAGGAGGAAATTGTATCTTGTGCCGCCATTACCTGGGCAATGTAGCCACACTCCAGACTGTATGGTTCTTGCACACATACGCAGTACAGAGTTTCACATAAGGTTTGTATCCATTCTAAATTGTGGAAACGCTCAAGCTTACGTGTTCATTTAGATATTAACAAGATTTAGTACAGATTTCCCTCCTATTGTAGAGGTCGACTGCACGATCCAATGAACATTGATGCTTAGCTACGGTCTAATTTTCATAGGAAAGGGTCTTTTAGAAAATACAGATCTATTAATGACGTTCAAACTTTATAGTAGGGTGCCTATTTGTTGGTGTTATTTTATCCATCAAAAGTGATAGCTGTAAGTCAAATGACTTTACGTATGAACACATTAAAATATATCTAACAGCTTTTCTAGTTGTTTGCTAAGGTTCTTCGTAAGAAAATGGGGTGACCTGGTGGTCTAGGGGTAAGGTGTCGGACTTCTGTGCTGGGGTCCGGGGTTCAATCCTCGGTCCCGGCACAGATTTATCTGAATGCCAAACCCTTCCTTCACCTCTGACAAGACGTGTATTAATCACAGCTTGTGAATGTGTGGAATGCCAGGCCTCCACCGTGGTTCGGATCCCACGTTAAACTGTAGGTCCTCCATTTCATCTCACAATCACCCTACCATTACACATTAGCGTAAGTGTGTACAACCCGAACGGGTAGTAAGACGCGTGTGATGATGATGAATAATAATAATAAATAATAAAATGAGTGCATACCAGGTAACAGGACCAAACCAAAGCCAGTAATTCCTTCGCAGGAGTTCTATTCCTGCACCTTCTAGACTCGCGGTGGTTTGACCTTGAACCATGAACCTTCGTCTTGCGGCAGTTATAACCGTGACGTGTTTTGTTGTATGACATGGTGGGGACGTGGGACGTACACGTGTTTATACACGTGCCCTTGTTATATGTTCTCGTCGGTACAGACTCGCTAGGGCTGGTTCACAGTCGAGAGCGTGTGATGTAGCCTATACTTACAGACCTGTTGACGTGTGGGGTGTACCAGTTGGGAGCTGCTTAGGTCGGTGAATAATTTGTAATCTTGGATCGTAATGGAAGGAAAATAAATAAACTATTTCTCCTGTAGATAAGTTAGGTTTGATTCCCTCCACTTGGTGATATCAACACTCCTTGAATATCTGTCTTGAGCTGAGTGGACTTTGAACAGGACTTTTCCTCTTAAATGTCCTCAATGGTTTTCCACTCTCCCTCCACGCGAATAAGGGTGGACTTCCTTTAAACTCAAATATCAACCTTCCTCATCCCTAACATATTATAAATATTTCACCGTGTCCACCTCATGTGATTTTCTAGTTTTTACTAAATCTCAGCCACACACATTCTTTACTTCACCTTAAACGGCTGGACCCGCTCCGGTGGCCTCGTTGTCTAAGGCGTCAGTAGACTAGACTGCCGATGAAGGGGAGATCGAGGTTAGAATCTAGGTCAGGTGTACTGAGGTTTTTTTTCCTCAAAATAGTTTGCCCACTCCCCATCCCCGCAAATGCGGGTACACTTCCTTTAAATATAACCTTAATCCCTAAGAAAATTAGCGTATAACCTGGAGTAGTAAGACGCGGTGATAAATACAAATATGATGTCACCTTAATAAAGATAGGTACATTAACATCATAAAATAGCAAGTTTGACCCCTTAACTTCACACTAATGAAGTTTAATGATTTGAAATCAATCATTGAATACATATTTATAACATTTATATAATTATATATAACTTGAACAACAACATTTTAGCTTTCGAATGAACTTAAACCAATAATATTTTCTTTTTTCTAAGCTGAGTTATTAATGTATTCAACCGCGGATCCAAATTATAGGTTACCAGTTCGTTGCAAAAACTTGCCACCAGGTGCGCCAGTGTCTCAGAGACAAAACAAAAAATGTTCCGTCATTAAAAAAAATACATATAAAGATGTTTGTTTTGATAAATTGCTTCCCGGAGAAGTTGTGGACGAGCTGTTGACACTCCAGACCAGTGCTCGTTGGATGTAAACAACATGTTTGAAAAGCCGGGGTTATATTCCTGGCTAGATAGTAAACTGGCGTGTTTTTGTTTGTTTCCAGTTCGAAGTCACTTGACAGCCTGTCAGTTTTATGTAAGATTGTTCCAGTCCCTGGCTATTCACCTTCCTACTCCTGTCACCTCATGCTGGATAGTCAGTTCTGGCAGTCAGATCCACAGTTATTAACCCCCCTCCCACTCCCCCTTCCCACGCAACTGCCGGTCTCTGCGACGAAGATAAATTGGAGCCCTTGATTAATTCCCCCTGCCCTCCTCTCCGTCGTCGCTGATCTAGATCTATATCTACCTTCCCCTCAGATATAGATGATTCATAAGACTCTAGTTCCAGGATTACGTCTCTCCGAGCTTGTGTGAGGCCTGGTTTACAATCAATATGAACAGAACAGAGTACAAGGCTGGGTACTGTGACTAGGCCTGGTTCACAATCATGATGAACATAACAGAGCCTAGGGTTGGGTACTGTGACTAGGCCTGGTTCACAGCTACAACGAACAGAACAGAGTACAAGGCTGGGTACTGTGACTATGCCTGGTTCACAATCAAGATGAACATAACAAAGCCTGGGATTGGGTACTGTAAATAGGCCTGGTTCAAAATCAAAATAAACATATCAGAGCCTAGGGTTGGGTACTGTGACTAGGCCTGGCTCACAATCAAGATGAACATAACAAAGCCTAGGGTTGGGTACTGTAACTAGGCCTGGTTCAAAATCAAAAAGAAACATATCAGAGCCTAGGGTTGGGTACTGTGACTAGGCCTGGCTCACAATCAAATAGAACATAACAGAGCCTAGTGTTGGGTACTGTGACTAGGCCTGGTTCAAATCCAAATAAACATAACAGAGCCTAGGTTGGGTACTGTGACTAGGCCTGGTTCAAAATCCAAATAACATAACAGAGCCTAGGGTTGGGTACTGTGACTAGGCCTGGCTCACAATCAAGATGAACATAACAAAGCCTAGGGTTGGGTACTGTAACTAGGCCGGTTCAAATCAAAATGAAACATATCAGAGCCTAGGGTTGGGTACTGTGACTAGGCCTGGCTCACAATCAAGATGAACATAACAAAGCCTAGGGTTGGGTACTGTAATTAGGCCGATTCACAGATATGACGAACAGAAAAGAGTCAAGGGCTGGGTACTTTAACTAGGCCTGGTCCACAACCAAGATGAACATAACATAGCCTAGGGTTGGGTACTGTAACTAGGCCTGGTTCAAAATCAAAATGAAAATATCAGAGTCTAGGGTTGGGTACTGTGACTAGGCCTGGCTCACAATCAATATGAACATAACAGAGCCTAGTGTTGGGTACTGTGACTAGGCCTGGTTCAAAATCCAAATAAACATAACATAGCCTAGGGTTGGGTACTGTAACTAGGCCTGGTTCAAAATCAAAATGAACATATCAGAGCCTAGTGTCGGGTACTGTAACTAAGCCTGATTCACAACTACGATGAACAGTAAATTAAAATGTGAAAATCCAATCCAGCAAGTAGATAATTGTGGTGTATAGTGGACCAGGCTGTAACTATTTCGACCCGTGTAGAGTGGTCATAGCGGCTCACGCTGATATCCTGTGGTTTGGTTCAAGGCTCGTTACGGGATTGCAGTTTATGTTCTGTCCTTGTTTCCCGCCCGACGTGTGAATCCACAGTTAGACTTGACTTTTCCACCTTCCACCTTCCACCTTCCACCTTCCTGCCTCCAGCCCCTCCCACTCCCCCCCCCCTCCAAGCGGAGCGTCTTTCCAATATTGGATCTGTTATTCAAGTATGGATTTTCTGGTCGGCAAGATGTGACCCAATTTCCTGTTCTCCGTGATTCTTGGAAACGGAACAAAAAAAAGAATGAAAACCACGTCCCGGGCCTAGAGGCTGTCGGATTGAACTCTCTAACTTTTACTTT
This sequence comes from Timema podura, assembly GCA_033556935.1. Lineage (NCBI taxonomy): Eukaryota > Metazoa > Arthropoda > Insecta > Phasmatodea > Timematidae > Timema > Timema podura. The sequence continues at coordinate 2,493,829 of JAVRXN010000006.1, read as the reverse complement.
CGGCGCTAGGCTTCCAATTTTATACAGTCGTTGTTTATATAAAAAATAAGTTCTATAGATTGTCCCGTTCTCTCTTTTTTCCCCTCTAAAAAACAACTAGCAGTGGGCCGCTATCTCTCCACAGCGTGGAATTGAAATTCAAATTGTTCATTGAATACATTGATATGGAAAACGCTTTATTTCGCAGGTTTTTTTTTTTTACTATTTATTATTTCGCCACAGAATTTTGGACGAGGTCTGTGATTTTTTTTTGGTGAGAGGCGTGGATTATCGGCGAGTTATTACTCTATTTATATAATCGGCGGTCGTGAAATCTCAATACAGCGAACCAAAACGCCAATATTAGTACAAACAATAGAATAATGGTGTACACTTTGTTTGTACTGGACGGTGATAAGCTTACCTTGCTTGGTTCCACTATGGCGTGGTTTATAAGATAGGCTCATAGTGTAATAAGTCAAGGTAAGACTTACCCTTCAAGGTAAACATAGTGTATATAAATCATCAACTCCCATCATAATCTTGAGGCATGAATGTTCAAGATTACATTACTGTCTCTACATGAGAAAATCGAGATATATAATAGAGACCGAATCATGTGTAACCACGCTGGTATTTGAACCCGGACTCTGTAGCTGTGCTTCTTGACCTCTGACTCATGAGGACAGGCTTGAAGCTACCGGTATTTGAACCCGGACTCTATAGCTCTGCTTCTTGACCTCTGACTCATGAGGACAGGCTTGAAGCTACCGGTACTCAAGTAGTGATCCATGTAATGGAAACACGCTAGGCTCGTCTGCCTGTCTGTCTGTCCTCGGTATTGATCTATCCACCCTCTCCACCGTAACTGTTGCTTCAGCTCCCGACGCGGTGTGCTAAGGGTTGTAACCCCCCTATTCAGATATCCCACCCATTGCTGAGACTTATCGTGCTAACTCTCGCACATTCCAGACTGGGAGACGCAGTAATACAGAGTTAGAGACAATTTTTGTTGTCAGAGTTAGAACATCCTTAGAGCAAATGTTTGCTATTCATTACACGAATCTCTAATACGGGATACAAACTCAAACTCTCAACCAGAGTGAGTTATGATCAATGTAACTGAGAGAGATGCAACGACCATCTGTTCGAGGACGAGTTATACAAAGGGTTTGTTTCTATAATCTTCATTATTATCAAGTGTTCTATCTCACGACAGGTCCATTCCTTTTGTCAGTGAACTTAGACCTCCAATGCACCCTGTCCTCTGCCTCCTCCTTCCTAAGCTCCTCTTTCCCTCAACCTTTCCTTCTATGACGCCGTACAGAAGACAGTTCCTCCTAAGGATGTGTCTGATCCAATTTGCTTTGTACCGAAGAATTATATCCGAAATGGTTCTCTTCTCACCCACTCTTCTTAGGACTTGTTCATTTGTCTCACTGTCTGTCCTACTGATCTTCTTAACGTTGACGTAAAATTATTTATTCTTTTATATTTATTTCAATGCTTGAAAACATATATTATATAAAGGATCAGTGACGAAATCGACAAAACAGAAAAAACATCTCTTAAGGAGAGTGTATGTATGGACTAACGCCTCAAACCGTGCAACCACCGATGCGAGTAAATTAATTTTGAATACTGAAAAAAAAAAAACCTCTTTCTTATTCCTCAACAATCGAGAATGAAAGCGGCTGTAGAACGAGGCCATTTAAATACATTAATTCCAGTTTTGATATTTTATTTTTATTATTTTCAACATTTTATAAGACTATCCCCCACCCTAAGACAATTTAAACTTCCTCCTATAGAGAAAATATTGTAATCGTAGACATTAATACCGTTATTATGGTGGGATTAACGTTTTATTTGCACACAAAGCCAAAGGGTTTTACAATAATTGTATGTCTGTCCCAATGTCTGTATGTCTGAGTGGTTTGAATGGATGTTGTTCAAAAAGACATTTAGTTGTTATTTGGACATGCCTCATAGCTTTTCAACTTAATTCAAACTAACAGTAATTTTACTGACTATATATGTTTTATGAAAATACGAAATATTTCGAAATGGACATGATTTTGTTCAAAATGTATATCTGGTGATTTTTTTATAAGGTAAATAAGAATGTATTCACTTTTTTTATCAAATACATTTCTTTTAGGGTTGTTTATTTTGACAGATTTTTGAAAATTTGTTGTTTAAAAAAAATTGCTATAGCATATTTTGCTAAAAATGTACATCTGAAGAGTTTTTCATATATATAAACAAATATGATATTGACAGGTTTTCTTAGAAACACCTCTTAAGAGGTGACTGTTGAATGGATTCTAAAAATGCTGTCACAAAGACTATTCGAGAAAGTGTGTACGATTATGTCTTATCATTTAATTTGTTTTCAATGTCAATGTGTTTGACACAGTGGTATTGGGGTAAGGTTCTCGCCTCAGGACCCGATGTTTTCCTTCAAACCCAGCGGGTCGACGGATTTTTCTTGGGTGATACAAATCTGTAGCACAACTTCCTTCGGAGGGGAAGTAAAGCCGTTGATTGTGGCGCGCAAATGAACCCTGGAAGGTATGGGAGAATACATTTCCCGGTATAATTGTTAGGTCCTTTCGCTCTCGCTCATAGAAATCTTCATGTTTTGATACAATCAGTCGGTTCAGAAAATGCACATTAAATACCTCAAATAAAGTAAAAAAATTAGTGAAAATCTCCTCTCATAAGTTAGATACAATGACCTAAACTTAATTATACCGGCTGAGTGGCCACCATCTGTTGGCGAAGATAGTACCAGCTTTGGCGGACAGAGGGTGTCATATGGTCAGCACAACGAACAACCCAGTGATTAATCTCAGTTTTCTGGACCAGAGCTGCTATTTTGTCATCCAGCACAACGAACAACCCAGCGATTAATCTCAGTTTTCTAGACCGGAGCTGCTATTTTGTCATCCAAATATCTCCTCATTTATCCTCGCGAGGCTGACATTTGAAAATGTGGTGGTAAAACGTCACTAGGGGTTGTTAGAGGGTAGGACACTTGTTCCACCCCTGAGACGTCACTAGGGGTTGTTAGAGGGAGGACACTTGTTCCACCCCTGAGACGTCACTAGGGTTGTTTAGAAGGGAGGACACTTGTTCCACCCCTGAGACGTCACTAGGGTTTGTTAGAAGGGAGGACACTTGTTCCACCCCTGAGACGTCACTAGGGGCTGTTAGAAGGGAGGACACTTGTTCCACCCCTGAGACGTCACTAGGGGCTGTTAGAAGGGAGGACACTTGTTCCACCCCTGATACGTCACTAGAGGTTGTTAGAGGGGAGGACACTTGTTCCACCCCTGAGACGTCACTAGGGGCTGTTAGAAGGGAGGACACTTGTTCCACCCCTGAGACGTCACTAGGGGCTGTTAGAAGGGAGGACACTTGTTCCACCCCTGAGACGTCACTAGGGGTTGTTAGAAGGGAGGACACTTGTTCCACCCCTGAGACGTCACTAGGGGTTGTTAGAGGGGAAGACACTTGTTCCACCCTGAGACGTCACTAGGGGTTGTTAGAAGGAAGACCACTTGTTCACCCTGAGACGTCACAGGGGTTGTTAGAAGGGAAGACACTTGTTCCAGCCTCTGAGACGTCACTAGGGGTTGTTAGAAGGGAGGACACTTGTTCCACCCTGAGACGTCACTAGGGGTTTGTTAGAAGGAGGACACTTGTTCCACCCCTGAGACGTCACTAGAGGTTGTTAGAGGAGTACACTTGTTCCACCCTGAAACGTCACTAGGGTTGTTAGAAGGAAGGACACTTGTTCCACCCCTGAGACATCACTAGGTGTTGTTAGAAGGAAGACACTTGTTCCACCCCTGAGACGTCACTAGGGGTGTTAGAAGGTAGGACACTTGTTCCACCCCTGAGACATCACTAGGGTTGTTAGAAGGGAAGACACTTGTTCCACCCCTGAGACGTCACTAGGGGTTGTTAGAAGGGAGGACACTTGTTCCACCCTTAGACGTCACTAGGGGTTGTTAGAAGGGAGGACACTTGTTCCACCCCTGAGACGTCACTAGGGGTTGTTAGAAGGGAGGACACTTGTTCCACCCCTGAGACATCACTAGGGTTGTTAGAAGGGAAGACACTTGTTCCACCCCTGAGACGTCACTAGGGGTTGTTAGAAGGGAGGACACTTGTTCCACCCCTGAGACGTCACTAGGGGTTGTTAGAAGGGAGGACACTTGTTCCACCCCTGAGACGTCACTAGGGGTTGTTAGAAGGGAGGACACTTGTTCCACCCCTGAGACATCACCTCTTTCTCTCCGCGGAACTCTATTTCGTGGTTGTCTGACTCCGCTAGGGACGACCTACGTCTCCAAGTTCGACAAGTTGGCTGGCTGGCTGGTAGTGGAGTTGACAAATTGGTAGGGAGGTGACGTCACGTCATGTTCGGCTATCTCCGGCTCCTTCCACGCGGCTTCCGATCTTAAACGACGAACATTTACCCCCACCCCCTTTCTCAAAACCCAACTAACGTTTGATGGAAGGAAACACGAGTTAAGGTCGATTTCCTTGCAGTTCTTAGAGCGAAAATAGTTTGGGCCAAATTAATTATATTTGGACACAATAGATTATTGTTTAATTTTAAACAAACGGTAATATCGAAAGTTGAATATGTCACGGACATTGCCTAATTTGATCAGGATATTTATATATTTTCTAAAAAAGCTTCTCATAAATGTTACAGAGCTCGCCGTCGTGGCCCAGATCTTGGGATGACAGGTAATATTTGTTTCAGGTACTGCCCAAACAATGCCATGGTGCATTCATTATGTTCCTAATCCTCTGGTCGCGGAAACGTTCTTATAGGTCTTTTTTTTTGGCTATAATAGCCATTTTGGATTTGTAGGTCATATTTTACTTGTTCACGTCCTTTTTGGGTCATTTTTAAGAATATTTTTTAAAGTTCTAGGCCTTTATGTTGTACAAGTATATTTCTAAATACTATCAATATTTTATAAACACACTCAGTTGTTGAATGAGAAATAATGTAACTTTGTATCATCTTTCCTTGTTTAGTTGTAAAACACACATTCTGCTGAGACTGAGAGGGTTGCGTTGGGAGGGGTAGCTATTATTTCTGGAGAAGATATTTGTATCAATATTATATTAAACAGGATACGAGAGTTTAGTTGTTAAAACCTCCATTGCAATTAACATTTGTAAAGGCCGTGTTTTGTTTTAGTCGTGTTACTTCATTACGAGTTTTTGTTTGGATTCTTAAGTCATTGTTTTGTAAATTTTCAGTATTTGTTTTTATTATTATTTGCTCTCAAGTCCAGCCCTGCTCATAGTATACGTATTAGAGCCGCTGTTTAGAAGATTTAACTAAACATGTCTACTCGACTAATAGTGTATTTATTGTTACAAATAACTATTTCACTAGAGCTAGCATTGATATAAGCTTAAGTCCATTAAAATGGAGGCGTTTTTTTTTACTGCATTCAACTATTAGCAGAATAATCCAGTATTGCCCGATGTTACCACCCAATTAATTACGTGGTTACCCTGGGAGAGGCTTTTATTTGCTTCAAATAGACAAACTGACGGACAGACTTCAATTTTATTCCTATAGTAACGTTATTTAAAACATTTTCTAAACAAAATCTAAAAGAAAGACAATTTTATAAAATCATGGTTCCATAATGTCAGATTAAGTTTCCCCTCAATGTAGTTTATGGGGGTGGGGGTGGGGGAGTCCGCAATTCATTAAATCAATTCTCAAACGTATTTGAGTCGTAGAAAAAAAAAAAGGTGGTATATGAACGAGTCCCGTATATATTTTTTATTTTTTTTAGAAAACCTGAACGGCCGTTCGTTATTAAAACCAAACAGAGCAATAAATAACTCATATTTGAACATCCGTAATAGCCCAGTCACTCTCTCGTAGAGACGGAATATAACCCCCCCCCCTTCTTCCTCCCCTCTCCCTGAGGGGGGTAGTCTCGTACATCACGCTTCGCTCGCCGCTACGCTCTTGTTTATTTTTATGCGCCATGTCATAATTCGCTGAGCGAGCGCTCTGCCCGCTTCTCTTGTGTAATTGCCGAGCGGAAGAAGAACGGGCCCATGGCTGCCAACCTAGAAAATTCTACACCGGGGAAGGGGGGGGGGAATTACAGCTTTTATAACGTTTAACACACCGAGTACCAACAGTATAATTTAAAGATAGAGACTAGTAACACAATCTGAACCAAGTGCACCAGCATTAGCTTGGAAAATGGAGGGAAAACTTGAGCTTTTTAAAATTATATTCTACTACCCGTTCAGGCTATACGCATTATGTCCCAACCGCACTATTGTTTTAAGGGGATAAGGTTGAAATTAGAGGAAGTTTACCTGTATTTTGTGGAGGGAGACTGGAAACCATTTCAAGGGGAAAAACTCCCTTAGTACATCCGATCGGGATTCTAACCCCGATCTCAGTCATCGGCAATCCAGTAATTGCTAGATGACGCCTTAGACTATTTTTCCACTGATGTGGGTTGTGAAATGGTTATAATCGCGATTTAAAGAAAATTGAAATGATATGAGATTGTGTTCTGAGCCGGGATTTGAACTAAGGCTCCTAGATAGAGCGACTTGGTATTTTATTTAGAAAGGAAATTACTAAAGTTTTTCACCCGTTTCGGTGTTCGAATCGTCTCGCAATAGACTGGACAAAGAGTCCGGGGATCAAATCCCGGTTGGGTGCTATTTGATTATATGATTTTAAACTCTTCCACGAGCAAATGTTGATACATTTACTCTAAATGAACCTTTATCATCCCATTATATTAGAGTATTAGTCATAACCTCATAGCTCGAACGAGAAGCGAGACAAAATAAAAGTTAAGCGGCTTTCAACAAATATCGAAATCGCTCCTCTGATGCCAATTTTTAAAATTAAAAATAAATATTTATATGTTTTATTGAAAACACAGATATTAAAAATTTGTTACATTGAATAGAAAACCCAGTGTTTTTAAATTAAATCTAGGGACATATGTCTACCGGCAGTTGGCAGTTCCGGGCGAGCGCCACTTGACGTACGGAACAGATGTGAACTACAGTTTGCGATACGACATGACGTACAGCTAATAGGGGCTAAGTTTAAACAGCTCTCTCTCTCTCCTCTTTGGCACAATCCCACGGATAATACACATCAATCCACGCGCACTTCAGACGCAATTCACACGCATCTGACAGTTAGTTCCACCCCGCGACGCTTGGCCTCACTGCGAGCCAATTTATGTGACAAAAGAACTGCGGAAATAATATACAGCGAGGGTAGTGTAATCTTCTGGTATTTGTTTATGGAGCGTTTCCATTATACCTAGCCTTAGGGGGTGAAAAAAAAACACCACGTTTTTACCACTCAAATGATAAAGTGAAAGGTTATATAAACTTTCTTATCACGACATTTTTTGCAATTATATTTCTGAGCCACGAAATTTAATGACTAAAAATGCAGTCATTAAAATATATTTTAACATTATGAAGAAGAGAAACCTTAAAATCCGATACATAAGTCACAATTTATTGTACAAAATCGTTTTTTCACAACTCACATAAATCATTTGTCCCTGTAGTTAAACATCTGTGTGTATATAGGCATTTATATATTAAATTGGTAATTGCCTACACCATGTTAGAGTAACTCATGTTTATTAAAGTTTTCGCGTCTTTGCATTCATTAGAGCGAGTTAATAACTTTTCTTCATACTGCTTTTTAAAAAAATCACTTGTTAAGACTCAAATGCTTCCTCACTTTGACTACTGTGATATGTTTACATTGACTCGACTGTTGAGTAAACCACTCACGTGACACCCACAGTCCTTTCAACACAATCTTGCTCAGAGTCACGATGTCAGGGAAATGTACTGATAATGGGTGTAAAATATTATTATTACTATAATAATGTGTGAGAATGTATTTAATCTAAATAGTTACTACAGTAGCCCCGTGGCTTCTTTGGTGCTGACTGACAGTTCACAGCTGACTTCTGACCGTCAACAGTTAGGTATATACCTAAATTTTGACTGTCAGAAGTGACAGCTGCTAAACACATTTTTTTGCAGATCATATGGTTCAGCGTAGGGATACATAATTTGGTCTGGTAGCTTTTCAAAGCCGTCAGCTGTCAGTCAGCATCAAAGAAGCCATGGGGCTACTGTAAATACTATCAGCGTTGTTTTCTTGTTTTCTTTATAAACTAAAGCACCTCCATGGTTATATATGCATAACCTAATAAATATATATGCTTGGTGATGATTATATCTGAATGTGTGTGATATGATTGTTTTTTAATAGGTTTTTTACTCCTTCTCCTTTATTTAGTTCTGCTCTTCATTTGCTTTATTTTAATCTCTCCATTAATGTACAATTATGTGAAGAGCTATGGTGGTAAATATTTTATTATTACTATTATTTTGTACACATATTATAATTTGTCTCTAGTTATAATATTAATAGCCCATAGAATGAACATGAACACGCATTATTACTAAGGAATTAGGGGTAGGAAAAGACTGCTGGCCTTAACTTCGCCCCAAATAAATACTATTTTATTCTTATCATTGTTTTTCTACACATCATCTTGTGTCTTGCAGGAAATATAACACGTCTTGTAGCGGCCATTTTTACTGTGCGAAGTGTATGTGTCTAATATAAAGTTCGGATTGATTCGAAATATTCACATATTTTTTTATTCGAGCTTGTGAGTGAAGATAATTTCCGAAATTGGAAATGTTAGTTTCTCACAAGCAAAACATGAGCAAGGCTATCCACCGTGACCTGACCTCCTCATGCAAATACCTTGACACGGCGACCGTGCTGCCATCTACCAGAGAGTTGGTGTGAGGCGGGAAATTTGCCCACCTCGCGAGAGAGAATTAAGTGAATTTCGCCCAAGAAGATAAAATAAGGTACCCACCCTTACGCCCCCCCGCGCCCTTTTGAAGGTAAAATATGAAAGGAAAAGGGGGGGGGATTTTGTGATGGGAATTGGGTAAACGGGTGGGGGGGGGGGGGGGGCCTTAAGAAACGAATTTTTATGCCGTGTTTGACTTTCATCGCGCGTTTTAAAGTAAAGCTTCTCCTTAGTTCGTTGGCAGAGTCCGCGGGCATTAACATCTAAGATCAAGGGCCTTATCTCCGAGGAGAGCTGGTGATATCATTGAACTATCTCCAACATTTGTTAATTTTGAAAATATTAGGAGGAATATAAATAGAAAATACAGATAGTTACTCAATGCTAACATTTATAGTACATTCAGTCAATTGTTAAATTAATGGTCTGGGGTTTGGTTGTTAAGGTGGCCGCCTCGGTCAGCGAGAAAGTATCAATCGCTGTCAGGTCACACGGCTGCGTCGTCCAACACGCTGGTCTCGCGTGAGGACGGGAAGACTGGGCTTGATCCTGGTCGGGTGCACTAAAGGTGGTTTTCCCTAACTCTCTTCACGCAAATGCGGGTGCATTTCCTCTAAATTGAACCTTTTAATCCTTAACCCATTAGCGTAATTAGTACATAAGCGTATAATGCGAATGGGTAGTAAGACGCGGTGCTAAAAAATAAGTACATGGTCTGTGTTTTTTTCTAGAATATCTCTTCTGTATTAGATTATACTCCCTTTAACTCTTCACCTATAACCATATAACCACCATTTGTAATGTCAATAATAAAGAGGAGAAAAAATAAAACAACTATAAGACTTGTTGTATCAAACTTAGGGCGCAAAGCATCATGGGTAAACTGATACGACTTGTTTACCAGCCTGTGATGGACCGCCTCCGGTAGAGACGTTAAAAAAAACCCGACTGAAAACCAAAGAATGAGATACTCTTGTCCAAGCCTGTGTTCCGCCGTGGAGTTGAGGCCGTCTCTACTCCCACAGGATGAGAGAAAAGCTCTTTATAAAAGCTCTAAAGGTTCGCTTGAAAGTGCTTTTACCTTTTTAGAAGGGAGGGGAAAAAAACATTCGGAACCCGCGCCACCAAACAAGCGGAAAGGAGTTTTAAATACATCTTTAGCAGACACTACCCTTAAGAGACGATACTTGCCTCTTTGAGAGGTTCCTCGTCAGGTTCTGGTGCCTCACGGAGGCTGGAACCTGAATATTATATAAGAGGATTATAAAATGATAAGCTATCTCCGTCATCTAAAGATGTGCATATTTAAATATGACTGCATGATGAGTAGCCCATGACTTATTTGGTGCTGACTGACAGCTCCCAGCTGACAGCTGACGGCTTTGAAAAGTTACCAGACCAAATTATGTATCCCTACGCCGAACCATATGATCTGCTAAGCATGTGTTTAGCAGCCGTCACTTCTGACATTCAAAATCTAGGTATATACATAAATGTTGACTATCAGAAGTCAGCTGTGAGCTGTCAGTCAGCACCAAGGAAGTCATGGAGCTACTGTGTATCCACCCTCTCCTTTATATAGTTCTGCTTTCTTCACACACTCCTTTATTTAGTTCTGCTTCTTCATTATTTATCTATTTATATCAATTTGTCCCCAAATGTACGGCTATGTGAAGAGCTATGTGGTTAGTATTTTGCTTTTAATATTTTTTGATACAAATCATAAATTAGTTTTTTATCACAATATTAATAGCAGGTGAGTATAGGCAGGTGCTTGCTTTGTTACTGTGGGGTTGGAACAGGGCAGGTGCTTGCTTTGTTACTGAGGGGTTGTAACAGGACACGTGCTTGCTTTGTTACTGAGGGGTTGGAACAGTGCAGGTGATTGCTTTGTTACTGAGGGGTTGTAACAGGGCAGGTGATTGCTTTGTTACTGAGGGGTTGGAACAGGACAGGTGCTTGCTTTGTTACTGAGGGTTGTAACAGGGCAGGTGCTTGCTTTGTTACTGTGGGGTTGGAACAGGGCAGGTGCTTGCTTTGTTACTGAGGGGTTGGAACAGGACAGGTGCTTGCTTTGTTACTGAGGCGTTGTAACAGGGCAGGTGCTTGCTTTGTTACTGTGGGGTTGGAACAGGGCAGGTGATTGCTTTGTTACTGAGGGGTTGGAACAGGGCAGGTGATTGCTTTGTTACTGAGGGGTTGGAACAGGGCAGGTGATTGCTTTGTTACTGAGGGGTTGGAACAGGGCAGGTGATTGCTTTGTTACTGAGAGGTTGGAACAGGGCAGGTGCTTGCTTTGTTACTGAGGTGTTGGAACAGGGCAGGTGATTGCTTTGTTACTGAGGGGTTGGAACAGGGCAGGTGCTTGCTTTGTTACTGAAGGGGTCGGAAAAGGACAGGTGCTTGCTTTGTTACTGAGGCGTTGTAACAGGGCAGGTGCTTGCTTTGTTACTGTGGGGTTGGAACAGGGCAGGTGATTGCTTTGTTACTGAGGGGTTGGAACAGGGCAGGTGATTGCTTTGTTACTGAGGGGTTGGAACAGGGCAGGTGATTGCTTTGTTACTGAGGGGTTGGAACAGGGCAGGTGATTGCTTTGTTACTGAGAGGTTGGAACAGGGCAGGTGCTTGCTTTGTTACTGAGGTGTTGGAACAGGGCAGGTGATTGCTTTGTTACTGAGAGGTTGGAACAGGGCAGGTGCTTGCTTTGTTACTGAGGGGTTGGAACAGGGCAGGTGATTGCTTTGTTACTGAAGGGGTCGGAAAAGGCGCCGCTGGCAGTAACTTTGCCCAAATAAAGACGGGAGGATGTTATTATTAATATTATTACGACCACCTTTGTGGTCTCGTGGTTAAACTTCCTGCCCAGGGTTCGATCCCAAGCTGTTGGTCTACACCGGGGTCAAAATCAGCCCCGAGACGACAAATGAGGATTTACTGGGATAAATAAGTAGCAGCTCTGGTCTAGAAAACTGAGATTAATGCCAAGTTTTTTACTGTGCTGACCACACGACACCCTATATCCACGTAAGTCGGCACTATCTTCACTAACAGACAGTGACCGCTCTGTATAAGCATACAACGTAAGTCCAAATATCCAAATAAACAGTATTTAGCTTAGAACTTAATCAGCCGCACTTGTGGCCTCGTGGACAAATACGTCAGTCTCGTCTCTAGCGTTTATTTCCAAGGTGAATTGAGATACAAAGGTTCGAGTTCTGTTCAGGTATACAAAGGCGTTATTTCTTTTCAAAACAGTTTTTCTACGCAAATGCGAATACATTCTCCTTTGATTATACCTCTTGTCTTCCCCATTAGTGTAGTTAACATGCCCGTACGGGTGGTAAGACATGGAGCGCTATAATTAACTACTATAAACTTAATGTAAGGGGTAAAGGATGAGGAGGCTACTTGGGAGGAAATGCACCCGCAATAGCGTACAGAGAGGTCCCAGTAAACTCGGCATGGGGCTACATAAGAAGGGTATTTTAGAAAACACAAACATAAACATTGATTACATTTTACTGTTGTATTGCTGTTATTTTATAAGAAGTGATATCTATTAAAAGTGATGGTTGAAGGTCACATAACTTGACATATGATACGTGAAAGTAGATCTAGTAACTGTTCTTGCTGTCAGATAAGGTTCTTGGACTGTATATTGATGATAACCAAGCTCAATGTGAGTATAGCACCGTAGACCTCTTGGTCACCGCTGCGTGTCTTCTGAAGCCTGGTAGTTGGCCCCCCGTATCACTGAGCTATCACAGGTTAAAGAAGATCTAAGACAGCCTTGAGGAAAGGCTTCATCCCTTGGAGCGGGGGTGGGGGGTGGGGGGGTGAATGTCTGAAACAGGGCGCAACCCTCTATAACCTCCACCGCGGGGGGATCACCCTCAATCAACCGGGGTACTCCGCTGGACCGGAATAATTTGGAGCATGAAAAGGAGGAAGGGAGGAGGGGGGGGAGGTAGCGCATCTTTTTTATCTGAGTTCTACAGCTCGTTCTTATTTGTTTGGTTACATTCGCTAGAAATAACAAAGATAAATTCAGTTTTGAAATCTTGAAGGGGTAAGGAAGGGGGGGGGTTGTTCTCCCCCCTCCCCCCACGTGTTTTATTATCTCCAAGGGAGGAATGTTGGCGATGCATTGCCCATTCTTCCCTCGTAGTTCCAAAGAGTTCCACCACGAGCGCCCTCTCTCTCGTTTCAATCCCAAAGAAAAACATGATTACGCACTTTATTCTATTTTCTCTCTGGATCTTTTTTTTTTACGTATGTGCGTGTTTTTTTTTTTTCTAACACGGGGGTTACACCAGCGCAACGACTTACATGTTAACTTAGTCTAGAGCACCAACAGTCTATAGCAGTGTTTCAGAATTGAAGGAGTAAAAGACGTAACATGATTATTCTGTTGATAATGACTCTGTTGATGCTGGCCCACCCCCACCCATTATCTAAACATCGTTATGTCAGGACAGTCCATCAAATGATGAGAGTAATCGTGTAGAGCGTTTAAAACAGTCAAACTCGTTGTGTTAATGAATGTACTGTCGACTAAAGTATATGATGTGATGAAGATAGTTAATTGGTAAAATACAAAGAAAGATACAGCCCAGGTCAGTCATTCTAGCAGTCATTGAATACGTCTATATCAGTGAACTTACTCCACCCCGTCCTGGTCAAGAACTACATAAGTCCTACCTCGCTGTTCCTTGCCGTCAAATATCAAAGCCCTCTCAACACTCTCCAAAGACTCTCCGAAAAACAAGACCCTTGTGTCCTAGTTTCACACCTACTTATAGCTTTATAAATGTGTCATGCTTACTGATACGTAATCTACTGGTATGTAACTATACCCAGGTAGAGCTGACATTCAAAACATGTGTAACCTTATTGTGGACTGTTCTGAATATCTTGACTGCTTTCATTATTACGAGGGAACTGTGTCTCTTATGTAACATACCTATGTCCCAATGTTACTAGGTATGCTACACATAGTGGAACCAAGCAATGTAGCAGTTTTACCTTGACTGATTACACTATGACCCTATCTTATAAGCTACACCATAGTGGAACCAAGCAAGGTAGCAGTTCTTACCTTGACTGATTACACTATGACCTACTTATAACTACATCATAGTGGAACCAAGCAAGTAGCATCTACCTTGACTATACATAGACTCTTAACAACATAGGGAACCAAGCAATGTAGCAGTCTTACCTTGACTGATTACACTATGACCCTATCTTATAAGCTACATCATAGTGGAACCAAGCAAGGTAGCAGTCTTACCTTGACTGGTTTACACTATGACAGTATCTTATAAGATACACCATAGTGGAACAAAGCAAGGTAAGCTCACTGCCTGACAAGGTGGTCCATGTGTACATAACAGCTCAGAATGGTAATAGCTGAGTATATTTTAGATATCAATATTTAGTTCGAAATTCTCGTAATTGTAGAAACTGGAATATTTTCGAAGTGTAGTAAGAGATGCTTTATTTTTCAAAGCCAAGTCTAAGTTTTGGAAGATTCTTACAGCCATAATTTTGTCCACCATATTAAATACACGTTTTAAAAATGTATCTTCTACTAAATGTGTAAAGAGAGCGCTTCTCGATCCTTAGAACTTGTAACTTGTCGGCAAATAGTCTCGTACGTAGGATGTAAACAGTTTATAGACAATGTCTATAACTTCCAACTACGAGTTGTGACATCTGTCAACACTGGAGCGCAACTTGAACATCTGGCAACGCTGTAGGACCACATGAACTGGAAGTATGAGACATGTGGATCAGACATGTAGGCACAGTGGCGGCTCGTGACATGTTGCAAGGGTTTGAAGAGGCTGTTCTTGTTATGAAATCTGGAGGAGACAAGTCCAGTGGTGGCTAGTGATATATATCCAAGGTATCAACAGTTTCAAGAGACCACACTTGTGAAATTAGATTAACAAACCACAAATATTAACTAGAACAGTTAATACAGTCCAATGTTCATAGGAAGAACCTTATCTGACAACTAGAACAGTTACTACAGTCCAATGTTCATAGGAAGAACCTTATCTGACAGCTAGAACAGTTACTACAGTACAATGTTCATAGGAACAATCTTATCTGACAACTAGAACAGTTACTACAGTCCAATGTTCATAGGAAGAACCTTATCTGACAGCTAGAACAGTTACTACAGTTCAATGTTCATAGGAAGAACCTTATCTGACAGCTAGAACAGTTACTACAGTTCAATGTTCATAGGAAGAACCTTATCTGACAGCTAGAACAGTTACTACAGTTCAATGTTCATAGAAGAACCTTATCTGACAGCTAGAAAAAGTTACTACAGTCCAATGTTCATAGGAAGAACCCTGATCTGACAACTATAAAAATCACTAGATGCTCTTTCACGTGCTCATACGTCAAGTCATGTGACATGCATATGTCAGCCCACAATCGAGCCATAAAAACCGAGTGGCTGCCACCTGTTGGCGAATATGGTGTTAACTACTGCATATACAGGGTGTCATCATGCTGTCAGAACAACGAACCCTTTAGCTTTTAGTCTCAGTTTTCTAGACCGGAAACTCTACTTTTTCAACAATAATAATATTATAATAGTAAAATATTATCAATGTTGACCATAATAAATACATAGGTCTATGTCTGTACTTTCCAAAAGTTCCTTATTGCTAAAATTGTACTTTACATCTGTTGTCGTGGTTGTGACATAGCACGCTTTCACCCTAAGCCCTTCAGTTTTAAAATTAGGAGTTAATTTACCCGCTCAAAGGTCGCCCTTTTCAGTTCGACTCCGTCCTAAGCTCAAGAAACACTTTCTGAACACAAAAGGTTGACACGTAATTCAACCTTTCATCGTTTAGCCCTGATAAAAAAAAAAAGATTGACATTTTGTGAGTGTACAGGAAAGTTTTAAAGAGTTCATAGCCCACATCTTTAAAGCTCTCATAAAGGGAAGAGTGGTAGCCGGGACTCTTAAGGCCGCACTTCCTGTCCTCCATCTTGCCGTAAAGGTCAGCGAGAGATATAAACAAGTTGATCCAATTTCACTTTAGAAAAAGAAGAAGAAGAGTTCATTTCCCGTCGAACGAGATTGACGCAAAACCAGCGCGCGAGTTGAGTGTTTATCATCTCCATGGTTACAACGCGACCGCCCCCCCACCCCACTTCCCCTTTATTACGGGGGCGAGAGGTAAAATAATCACGTTAGCGTGTAAACATGTCATCCAGGGTGAAAACCTTTACCCTTCCTGACCTCTGCCAAGGTCACACGAGACTCGGTGAGCTGTTGGCTCACCTGACTTTGATTATAACTGTGGATTCACACGTCCGACGAAAAACAAAGCGCAAGAACATAAACGCGGTCACGTGACAATCTCTATGCCAAATCACAAGATTTCCGCCTCGAGCTGTTCCGCTAAAGTTCAACTCGTCTCTACTTCGTCCGCTCTGCCCGAGATGTTCGGCACGGGAGAACCAATCATATCTCAGAACCCACCATCTCTAATCAGTGCGCATGCGCTGTAGAGCTAGAAGCGAACAGACAGCTTCGTGTGTCGATGTATTGGATTTGTGCCACGACACAGCGTTATAATTTGACAGCATCCATCCATTAGAAAATAAAATATGTTGAGAGTCAGCTGTTTTAAGCTTGAGTCACAGTGCATTATGGTTGTGTGAACTGTTGCGCCAATAAGGCAGATTCTGCTTTCTATTTTCAGCGAACGTGTGAATGAAGACACGGATTGCAGCTGCGCAGTTGCGGTTCTAGAACTGACGTCTATCAATGTCATCTATTGAGTGCCGATTTAAACATAATAGATGTTGTTCCTACACATAAGATGGATTTCAACATTTTTTATTGGGGGGCAAGCATTGAATCAGGGACTCGTACCAAGTGGGTAGTTCCATACCAGTAAAACCAAGCAAGACAGTGGAAATAACTGTCGACAGAAAAGAAGAGACGAACATCTTTTGGAGAGGAGCGGATTAGAATCGGTTTCCAACTCGAAATATTTTGGAACATCATCTCAAAGGACGATACTAGCAAGCAGGAAATACTCAATATGACGCAGAAAACATCAACCACACTTCAATATGACGTATAAAACATCAACCCACTTCAATATGACGTAGAAAACATCAACCACACTTCAATATGACGTAGAAAACATCAACCACACTTCAATATGACGCAGAAAACATCAACCACACTTCAATATGACGCAGAAAACATCAACCACACTTTCACAGTCACGTGATAAACCCTAGTGTGGGATAACAAATTACCCTAAAAAGTAAAATTACTTATATTTCATACTTATTTTGTAAAGCCCCCAAAAACGTGAAGAGGTTATCGGAGATGGCCAGCAACCTTTGGGCACATTTCCAGAAATTGAGACTGGCCGCAACGTAAAAATAATACAGTAGGCCTAAGTGTTGTTTTAAACCAATTACATAATATTATGAACTATCATTAAAATTACTTTGCTTACTTTATTATATTTCGTACATTGTTTATAACAGATGAGCCAAGGTGTTCCAGGATAAACTTGTCAGAGTCAAAAAGTGAATCACGCTTGTCGACTTATATTGTTTGTTTTTTTTGTTCTGTCATAACCGCTGAGTAACGTTTGAATGTTTGTTTTGGTTTACATAACTCGAGTAGACGCTTAGCATGTGTGAAGTAACGTACTAGAAAGGTTACAGGAGAGTGCAGACAATTCATAACAATGATTGAACTATTGGGCCAGAAAAGGGGCCATAGTGTGGTATAATATACCTGTCACGATTCCATCTGTCTCGCAGGTGGTCACGCTGCAAGACGCCGGACCGTTATCAGACGACATCTTCGGGTCATCAGTAGCGTACATAGAGGGCATATATCGAGCCCAGAGTCCCGAGATCGAGTTATGTAGAGGTCCCGCGCAGTAACAGTCGTCATCAACGGTCTAAGTTACCACGAGTTGAGCCAGTTCCAAACGTCCAGTCTCTTTATTTCTTTACCTTCCATTTAACATCACATTTTGTATTATTTTTAGTATCTACTACTAAACAAAAATTCGTAAACCTACATATTACTCCGAACCCAGACAACAACCTGACCTGCAACCTAACCACTCATCCCGTCATCTGGTTCACTATATTAATTCATGAAGAGAACGCAGCCTTTTAGAAGCCCTCGTTTATATAAAGTATTTTTAATTGAACTTCAGATGCCGCTTCCATAAAAAAAAATAAACATATAAACGGTTCCCGGTTACAGATCCTATGTCTCGGGTTTGATCCCAAGTAGTGGGCCTTGAACGGGGTCAACTCAGCCTCGTGAGGACAAATGAGGAGATGCTTGAATAAAGAAGTAGCGGCTACGGTCTAGAAAACTGAAGTCCTTGTGATGACTACGTGACACCATCTATAGGGGGAAGTTGGCCCTATCTTCGCCAACAGACGGTGGTCGTTCAGTTGGTATAGCTTGACTGCGGGCAGATACCATCGAGATTTGTTTAGTATGTAATTATTTATACCAAGCCAGGTTGTGTGTTTTGACCGAAACATGGACGGTAAATAGTAGTTGATTGTTTTCCTTGTGGAATATTGTCGCTAAATCTAAATACTAACTTGTAGGTACTCAAATCTCTTAAAATACTAATATGTTCTACTCGCTTTCTTCAAAACCATTTATTCAACCATACCTACCATAAGAAACCAAGAAAATATGGAACAAACACAAACATATAATCAACAAAATATCTCCATTATCATTTCTTTGGTTTTCCAAGGGGAAATTCCACAAATCACAGACTCGTGGCCGTTTGCTATGAATTAGTTCCTCGCAATATGGAAAGGGAGGTACTTTATTTATGTTCTTCTCACCGCTTGTGGTATCTAGTAAGTTCCTCTCAACTTATCAGAGACGCGCTGTAGCACTCCCATCACAATCATATGGGCCGTGGAAATAACGCAAGGAACACGTGGACTCCCCATTCTCGTAAGTAACGATCTCTTTGGAATGGAGTGTCAGCAGCGCTAGACGGAGCGTGCGGCCGTTAGTTGTAACTACACCGGCCATGTTGTTAGCAGTAAATTTGGAGGTTATGGAGGTGGCGGTTATTTTTAGTTTTGACGATTCTCACTTACTGTTAAATGAAGAAGAATGGCGAGATGGTGTGTTTTTATGGGTTTACAAAAGAAGGTGCGACAGATTCTAACGTACGAGGGGATTTGTTAACGTTATGTAACCTGTCTGGAGACGTTTGCCAATTCTCTGCTTTCTCTGCTCGAACTTAGTTTCGTACGAGATATAAAAAAATAAATAAATGTGGTTGTCAGAAACATGAGTTAGGGTGTAGGGTACGAGACTCGCTGTTGGTTATTTGTCAAGACAACTTCTTGAGGTGGCGATATGGAGAAATAGCTAAGGGAGGATTTATAACCCTTCAAAAGTTAGCATGTCAAAACAAAATATTCGACATTCTTGGAGATCTGGTTTTTATATTTCTACAAATTTACACTTTTTGTAAAGACAAATTAATTTAAAAAAAACTTTCTGACAAGATTTTTTTCTTAATTTCAGTTAGCGAGGTGTTTTGCAACTATTACATACGAAACATTATTCATATTCTTGGGGTGTTGGATTTTTACTTTAACGCAATTCCTCTGAGAGAGAGAATATCGTGATCGTCAAAAATATATAATTCGAGATTAAAATTGATGTGGACTTTTCATGACGACCTGAAACCTAATCAGTGGTTTTCACGATGTCTGTTTGTCCGTCTGTCTGTACATAGAACCGGAACTATTTTACCGATTGGGCTAAAACTTGGTATATGGGGTTGTAATAGGGTCCGCCAAGGATATTTTGGAATTAGATATCCAACTCTAAAATTAAGGGTAGTTTACTGAAGGGCAATAAGAGAAAGAATAGATTTTTATCAAAACCCTCTCTAAAGATTTTGGTAAAATTTTGTATTTAGGCACTGACTAACACTACAAACAAAATTGAAGCTCTCATTATATCATGAAAATGAATTTGATGGTTCTTTATATAAGTGGAAGTTTCCAATTTTGATCATTTCTCTGCAACTATTTGAGGTATGAGACAACTTATCATTGTGAAGTTTTAGTGACTACTAAAAATTAAATTATTTTAATTGAAATATATTTCTAATAAAACCAATAGTTAATGAGCTATAAGCAAATATATATTTTTATCGAGATATCTGAAAATATTATATTTATTGCTATGCTCTTTGGCGAACAGAGAGTTTAATCTTTTCTCAATGTTTCTGTAACTGTATATATTATTTCATTTGTGGTCTTTGGTGGAGTGTTTCTGAAACAATTTATATTATTCCATTTCACAAATATTATTAGTTTTTTAGTAAATGCCTCTATTTTAAGATGAACGAGAGAAAAGTGTGTGCTTTGCACCTCAGGCCCACCCAGTAAATTTTCCAAACAACTGGTTCAATATTAACGGTTCAATGGTTCTTTTATAACGTGTGAGTAAACATAGGGAGTATTATATATTGTCTACCACACCTGTTCCTGTTCCTGTTCTACGGACTCCACATCCGTAACGTACGTAGTCCGTAAGACGAGAGACTGGACAGTAACCGACTGCTCTGTCTATGGAGTATGTACCCGTGGAAGTTGGATCAATTGGAACTTTCTTAGGGTTGAATGGAAGGGTTTGCGAGAAAAGATCAGTTTTTTGTGCATTTTTTATAGCAAACAATTTCTTTTGACAAAACAAATCAAATATTACTCCAGTAGAAACATAGAGTCTAATTTTCCTTCACACGGTGATATCGACAGTTGTTGAATATCTGTCATGATCATAGCGTCATTAGATGACAAACTTTTTAAATGAAGAGAAAAAATTATCATTAAATTCCAGGACACCCTCGACAGATATTCAACAACTGTTGATAACACGGTGTGAAGAAAATTATACTCTTTGTTTCTACTGGAGCAATATTTTATTTGATTTGATGACCTTTTTCCGCGTCCCCTACGATCCAGTCTTACGGACTGAAGTTACGGACAACCACGTAGAACCAATCACAGGCAGACAAACAAACGACCGTCAATGTTAGAATTGAACCGAAATAATCAATAAGAATAAGAAAGAAAACTGTCGCCATTTTTTAAACGTATCTTATCTTCACCCATCTTTAGTATCAATTTCTTAAAAAACTCTTAATATAAATGCTGTCCTTATCTTAAATAAAAAAAAATCACAAAATCAAAATGATGAAATTGTTTATATAGCTTTAATTTGATTCTATATTAGCATTGGATGACATGTCACGTGATTAAGGTCATGGGTTGTGTGCACAGGATTTAATATCATAAATACTTGAAAGAGTCACAGGAATAGAAGGATCTGGAATATTTAGACGAAGCTTTGAAACAAACTTTCCTGAATTGACTTTTCTGTTGTCCCTTGTAGGCTGCTTTGATATTACCATAAGGGTCTATTTGTGGCCCCGCTACCACGTCATGACGACTCTATCGACATGCAGAGCGACCTCTGCATTATATAGCGGGTGTATGTAGGCTTCACACTGATACATCAACCGACATTTAGAACGTTCTATTTCCTAGAGCGGCCGCTGCGAGCGCTCGACATTTATAATTCGTGCGGTATGTCCCGTCGCCGCGAGGAGCGCTGTCTCTGAATTAAACATGGCCGCTGGCTCCAGACGGGACAGAAACCTGTCTGAATCAGATTCAATGACAGAAGAGGGTGGGTGGGTGGACGCCGCTGACAGGATCGCATCAATATGTTACCTGAACATCTAACAGTAGATACTCTGAATTGAAGGGGCGGGGTTCGATTTCCACTGGGGGGCAAGAGAGGTATATCTGTCTCCAAACATCTGTCAGAGTGATTTCTAGTCTTCTTTTTTCACGCTACCCATCTTAACACCCATCCTGGATACCTGCATATTTACAATAATGGAGTATGAAGGAGAAAGTTATAATTTAAATAAAGTGCAACCGCGTTTGCGAGAAACTAAAGTGACGACAAAATTTAGGAAGAAAAAACACCTCAATACGCCCGGAACGGACTCTTAGCGTTTCTACCTCTTTTCTCCCTGATAACCAGACAAAACGTGACTGATGCCTTTTGTCCGTACGTCTACCGGCGCTGTTTGGTAAATGTCATCCTCATCCTGGTACCTTAAGTCAGATAGTTTTAGTCGCTGATGGAGAGCTATGTTAGTCTATCACTCATTTCCCTCCTAACGTTAATTAATGTAAGACAGTTCAACTATCCAATAGCCTTACTCCAATTAACCCTCCTCTTCCTATTCACTTATGTAGTGTGATCTATTCCTCAGCAGTAATATAAATATTGTCTCTGATAGCCCATTCTAGCAATGTACCACCAGGACACTTGATAGAGAGAGAGGGAATATTTTAGTGGATTTGATTCAGAATGTAAAGTGATCCAGTTTTTCCGCCGATTACCTCCCCCCCCCCCCTCCCAAGAGACAATATTTGACCGGTCCTAAAGAAAGTTGTGAAGTTGTTTGGGGCCTTGACGTGCCCCCCCCCCCCTCCCCGAGCAAGTTGACCTCACGTGGTATTGACATGGGCTGCCCTGTTGAACTTAGCGCCGACATTTTGAGCTGAACTTTACAGCTCACGGGATGAAGAAGACTCCCGCGCATGCGCAACTCTCCAATATAGGTCGAGGCTACATCGAAAGCAGTAAATACAGTTAGTACAGTAAATATTATAGTTACACTAAGAGACCTGGTGTATTCTAGAAGGTCTTAATATGTCAGGGTGTATATCACCAATTCAGACAAGCATCATCTTTAAGGTCACCAAAACAATATACCACCAGCCCACATGGTCACCAACAGAAATTATAATTAACCTAAGTACTCATCAACTACTGGCAGTCGTGTGAAGTATGTTCTTGAGGTTCTGAACTTAACAACTGTTGAACTGGTCTGTTACTACCCCTAGCCATCAGAATGTCCCGCTAAACAGAGATAGAGGAGTATTAACACGCCGGTAACTCACCAGTTGTCTGTTACTACCCCTAGCCATCAGACTGTCCCGCTAAACAGAGATAGAGGAGTATTAACACGCCGGTAACTCACCAGTTGTCTGTTACTACCCCTAGCTATCAGGCTGTCCCGCTAAACAGAGATAGAGGAGTATTAACACGCCGGTAACTCACCAGTTGTATGTTACTACCCCTAGCTATCAGACTGTCCCGCTAAACAGAGAAGTGTATTAACACGCCTGTAACTCACCAGTTGTCTGTTACTACCCCTAGCCATCAGACTGTCCCGCTAAACAGAGAGAGGAGTATTAACACGCCGGTAACTCACCAGTTGTCTGTTACTACCCCTAGCTATCAGAATGTCCCGCTAAACAGAGATAGAGGAGTATTAACACGCCGGTAACTCACCAGTTGTCTGTTACTACTCCTAGCTATCAGACTGTCGCGCTAAACAGAGATAGAGGAGTATTAACACGCCTGTAACTCACCAGTTGTCTGTTACTACCCCTAGCCATCAGACTGTCCCGCTAAACAGAGATAGAGGAGTATTAACACGCCTGTAACTCACCAGTTGTCTGTTACTACCCCTAGCTATCAGACTGTCCCGCTAAACAGAGAGGAGTATTAACACGCCTGTAACTCACCAGTTGTCTGTTACTACCCCTAGCCATCAGACTGTCCCGCTAAACAGAGAGGAGTATTAACACGCCTGTAACTCACCAGTTGTCTGTTACTACCCCTAGCCATCAGGCTGTCCCGCTAAACAGAGAGAAGAGTATTAACACGCCGGTAACTCACCAGTTGTCTGTTACTACCCCTAGCTATCAGAATGTCCCGCTAAACAGAGAGAAGAGTATTAACACGCCGGTAACTCACCAGTTGTCTGTTACTACCCCTAGCCATCAGGCTGTCCCGCTAAACAGAGAAGAGTATTAACACGTAGGTAACTCACCAGTTGTCTGTTACTACCCCTAGCCATCAGGCTGTCCCGCTAAACAGAGAGGAGTATTAACACGCCGGTAACTCACCAGTTGTCTGTTACTACTCCTAGCTATCAGACTGTCCCGCTAAACAGAGATAGAAGAGTATTAACACGTAGGTAACTCACCAGTTGTCTGTTACTACCCCTAGCCATCAGGCTGTCCCGCTAAACAGAGAGGAGTATTAACACGCCGGTAACTCACCAGTTGTCTGTTACTACTCCTAGCTATCAGACTGTCCCGCTAAACAGAGAGGAGTATTAACACGCCGGTAACTCACCAGTTGTCTGTTACTACCCCTAGCCATCAGAATGTCCCGCTAAACAGAGAAGTGTATTAACACGCCTGTAACTCACCAGTTGTCTGTTACTACCCCTAGCCATCAGAATGTCCCGCTAAACAGAGAAGTGTATTAACACGCCTGTAACTCACCAGTTGTCTGTTACTACCCCTAGCTATCAGACTGTCCCGCTAAACAGAGATAGAAGAGTATTAACACGCCGGTAACTCACCAGTTGTCTGTTACTACCCCTAGCCATCAGACTGTCCCGCTAAACAGAGATAGAGGAGTATTAACACGCCGGTAACTCACCAGTTGTCTGTTACTACCCCTAACTATCAGACTGTCCCGCTAAACAGAGATAGAGGAGTATTAACACGCCGGTAACTCACCAGTTGTCTGTTACTACCCCTAGCCATCAGACTGTCCCGCTAAACAGAGATAGAGGAGTATTAACACGCCGGTAACTCACCAGTTGTCTGGGAACTCACCCGACCACACCTTCAACAGAAGACACTCTCACCCCTCAGAGCCAACCCCTCTCGTGGAAGTGCATCATCTATCCGGGGGGGGGGGGAAGGGGGAGGGGGGACTACGTCTGAGAATTGCAAAGAGGCGTGGTACGGGGGGCGAGGGGGTTACATAAAAGTGAAGACGAGAGAAAAAGAAAGATTTGATTAATTCAAGAGGCAGCCAAGCCCGTGGGTAACGTAACAGCCGCAAGGGGGGACTGTAGGGGGATAGAGCCCTGTTTCATGCATTGAAGACTCTCTGTCTCTGTCGATCTATCGCGTGTCGTAGAAAAACACACGAAGCGCCCATTTGGTCAAATCTCATTTTCAAAAATCAGTCAGTAAGCTACTGTTAGATTGATGGCGAGAATCAAGCTTTCAAACTCTCTTCTAAGTACTACCATTTTACACCCAAATATCAAATTTGAACGAAATCAACCAAATAGTGTCTGTTGTGGTAGCCACAGGCATGGATACGTCAGACACTCAACCTAACAGCAGCTTCTTGTTCGCTATCTCTCGACAGTAAGCCCTGGGGCTGGAACACAACCTGATATCTCTCGACAGTAAGCCCTGGGGCTGGAACACAACCTGGTATCTCTCGACAGTAGACCCTGGGGCTGGAACACAACCTGGTATCTCTCGACAGTAAACCCTGGGGCTGGAACACAACCTGATATCTCTCGACAGTAGATCCTGGGGCTGGAACACAACCTGATATCTCTCGACAGTAGACCCTGGGGCTGGAACACCACCTGTATCTCTCGACAGTAAACCCTGGGGCTGGAACACAACCTGATATCTCTCGACAGTAGATCCTGGGGCTGGAACACAACCTGATATCTCTCGACAGTAGACCCTGGGGCTGGAACACCACCTGTATCTCTCGACAGTAGATCCTGGGGCTGGAACACAACCTGATATCTCTCGACAGTAGACCCTGGGGCTGGAACACCACCTGTATCTCTCGACAGTAAACCCTGGGGCTGGAACACAACCTGATATCTCTCGACAGTAGATCCTGGGGCTGGAACACAACCTGATATCTCTCGACAGTAGACCCTGGGGCTGGAACACCACCTGTATCTCTCGACAGTATCTCTCCACATCCCGACAATATACGCGATCCCTTCATTTCATTTCTCTTCTGTCCTGTCCTGCCCGTGAATTCATAATTCCCCTCCATTGTCCGATGAAATTAAGCAGTGAAACAAGTTAAAAAAAACAACGTAAAAAAGGTCTCTTACATATTTTTGAAATTTGATATTTAACCAAACAATGAGGGGAAAATTAGGAAATACTAAAATAATTTCACAATCTTCTGCCCTTGCTCTCATTGTTTTCGATGTGTAAAAAAACATGAACATAAGTTCCGAGTGTATAAAACCCGCTTTATACTATATTCACCAGTGAACTTGCAGTTTGGGAAGACTGGCGCTACCTCTCCAGAACAGAAACTGCACAAAATGATTTTATTCCTCAGGGATTCATAAAGCTGGTAAGCTTGTTACTGTTTCAAAATAAGTTTTTTTAAATATTACTGTTACTCGTTATATGAATAGTATTTTAACCACTTTTTTATAAACTTTTCTTCATTTCTGTAAACCCATTTGGAAGATCTAATTTTATAGGAAATGTACCCGCATTGGTGTGGAGGAAGAGTGGGAAACTATTAAGAGAGAATCCCCTTTTTCTACACTCGACTGGAATTCAAACCCGATCTCCTTATCACTGACATTCCAGTCCGTACGACCACCGATGCGAGTAAATTACTCCTATTTGACTCCATGAAACAGAAAATGATATAATAAACTAGTCCTCGTCGGTTCAACAAATCAAAGGAAGGGACAGGAGAAAATAACTTCAACTACAAATATCTTCTTAAAATAATAAGACTAGTAAAATAGGGAATCTCATTTCATCAATATCTTTATTTATTTATATTTTAATATTATGTTGATAGCATAAATTAGATGTTTTCAATGTACAACAGTATATATACAGGATGTTCGGAAACTCAACGCCCAAACTGCACGTGTAGTTTGTTTGAACCATTAGTAATACTAAATCCTGTATACTTACATCTGGAAAAATATGATTATACCATTAAAGTGTGTTCAGGGTTTCGGTGTACAGCACGGGAGAGCAGAGCTGTTCAAGCATGCATGTACAACAGGTTGATAGAGTTAGGCGCGCAGCATGCACATGTAATATAGCAAACACTTTATGTGATGTAGGACCGTTAATGTTGACCCTCAGAACGTATTCGTATTTCTAGATGGACTGGTTTGTTGTTTACTATTAATTGTGGTATGTTCTGCTGCCGTGCTCCAAGATATCGAGGTGTTTAGTACAGCGCGCCTAGCTACTATGCAACCTGTTGTACACGCATGCTTGAACAGCTTTGCTCTCCCGGCGCTGTACGCCGAAAATTTGAACACATTATACTGATATTAGCAAAGTTTTCTAGATATAGGTGTACAAGGATTTTGTATTACTTTTGGTTCAAACAAGTCTACACATGCAGTTTGGGCATTGTGTTTTCTAACACACTGTATATGTGTGTTATATATATATAAAATCACCGCGTCTTACTACCCATTCGGGCTACACGCTTATATCCTAACCAAGCTAATTGTTTTAGGGATGAGCAAGGCTATATTAAGAAGAAGTGTACTGATATTTGCCTAGAGGGAGAGTGAAGAATAATTTAGGAAACACCACCCTCAGTACACCCGACCGAGATTCGAACCTTGATGTCCCCGTCATCGGCAGTCTGGTCTATTGAGAAAGTATCGCCTTAGACCATGTAGCCACCGAAGCGGCTAGTAGTTTGTTCATAAGCGCCGTACGTTCATCAACGCAGGATACCTGTCTTTCAGCCCTTGCCGCTCTCGGCCACGGCAGGGGTGACAGACGCTGTCACGTGACTTCCCCTCCCCTTCCCACCCAACTATTACGATAAGGGGTGCAGGTGGATTGAAAAAAGGGAGGGTACAATAATTTACATTTCAAGGAGAAATTGCTTCTGGAATGTGTAAGATTCTTTTGCTCGTTTGAGCTCACAGATGTCACTCAGGGGTGAGGGGGGGGACCTATTAGCGGAGGGGATTAGAATTGGATGTGTCGAGGGGGGGAGGGGACTCTTTTTTTTACTATCACATCTCCCCTTTCTTTAATTCTGTTCTTTCGTGAACATTTCAATTTCACTTTTAGAATTTATAAAGTTTCAATTCCAACTCCCCCCTTCCCCCTCCCCCTCTTTGTTTAAGAAAAGTTATTGGATTTTTTTTAAAAATGCCTGTTCTAATTCGGTCCAAATCGCAGCGAATCGTAGTTTTCACTTGACTGTGATCCGGGATTCGAACCCGGTACGTGGTGGTAGAGGTGATTTGAATAGGCCCCAAGTTGGATTGTGTTCTCGCTGTCCAAGGCTGGTACTTTGAGCTCAGATTCACCCTCATCTTCCTGGTCTGTCTCTTAACACTACTACGGAGCCAACAGCTCTACACTCTGTGAACGTGTGGTTAGCACCACTACCTCCTCTTATCAGTGAACGTGTGGTCAGCACCACTACCTCCTCTACTCTGTGAACGTGTGGTTAGCACCACTACCTCCTCTACTCTGTGAACGTGTGGTTAGCACCACTACCTCCTCTACTCTCTGAACGTGTGGTCAGCACCACTACCTCCTCTACTCTCTGAACGTGTGGTCAGCACCACTACCTCCTCTACTCTGTGAACGTGTGGTTAGCACCACTACCTCCTCTACTCTGTGAACGTGTGGTTAGCACCACTAACTCCTCTACTCTGTGAACGTGTGGTTAGCACCACTACCTCCTCTACTCTCTGAACGTGTGGTCAGCACCACTACCTCCTCTACTCTCTGAACGTGTGGTCAGCACCACTACCTCCTCTACTCTGTGAACGTGTGGTTAGCACCACTACCTCCTCTACTCTGTGAACGTGTGGTTAGCACCACTACCTCCTCTACTCTCTGAACGTGTGGTCAGCACCACTACCTCCTCTACTCTGTGAACGTGTGGTT
Source organism: Timema podura (assembly GCA_033556935.1). Taxonomy (NCBI): domain Eukaryota; kingdom Metazoa; phylum Arthropoda; class Insecta; order Phasmatodea; family Timematidae; genus Timema; species Timema podura. The sequence goes on along the minus strand of JAVRXN010000006.1, from coordinate 2,465,087 downwards.
AGCACCACTACCTCCTCTACTCTCTGAACGTGTGGTCAGCACCACTACCTCCTCTACTCTGTGAACGTGTGGTCAGCACCACTACCTCCTCTACTCTGTGAACGTGTGGTTAGCACCATACCTCCTCTACTCTCTGAACGTGTGGTTAGCACCACTACCTCCTCTACTCTTGAACGTGTGGTCAGCACCACTACCTCCTCTACTCTCTGAACGTGTGGTTAGCACCACTACCTCCTCTACTCTCTGAACGTGTGGTCAGCACCACTACCTCCTCTACTCTGTGAACGTGTGGTTAGCACCACTACCTCCTCTACTCTGTGAACGTGTGGTCAGCACCACTACCTCCTCTACTCTGTGAACGTGTGGTCAGCACCACTACCTCCTCTACTCTGTGAACGTGTGGTTAGCACCACTACCTCCTCTACTCTGTGAACGTGTGGTTAGCACCACTACCTCCTCTACTCTGTGAACGTGTGGTCAGCACCACTACCTCCTCTACTCTCTGAACGTGTGGTTAGCACCACTACCTCCTCTACTCTGTGAACGTGTGGTTAGCACCACTACCTCCTCTACTCTGTGAACGTGTGGTCAGCACCACTACCTCCTCTACTCTGTGAACGTGTGGTTAGCACCACTACCTCCTCTACTCTGTGAACGTGTGGTTAGCACCACTACCTCCTCTACTCACTGAACGTGTGGTTAGCACCACTACCTCCTCTACTCTCTGAACGTGTGGTTAGCATCACTACCTCCTCTGTATAAAAATAAACTAAACGTAGCTATTGGACCAACAGAGTCAAGGTCATCAAGGTCAACAGGAAGCCAGGGAGTGTTTACCTGCACCTCCCAGAGGGCGGCAGCTGTGTTTGTTCCGGAGTGGGTGGGGGGTGGTAGCGCTCTCATTAGACCGGCAGGGTGGAGTGGGGGTGTCTGGTGGACCACAGGTCCAGGTTCATACCTCGGGGATAAAATGAGTTACAGTCACATTCTAACAAACAAATACAAACTACAAACATGTTTGTTGCTGTCATTTGACCGTCGCCATTGTCACAGTCCCTGGATACAGATACACAGGTCCAGGGTTCGATCCCAAGCAGCGGGTCTGTAATGGGGTCAAACTCAACCTCGTGAGGAGATACTTGAATAGACAGGTAGCGGCTCCGGTCTGGAAAACTGAGGGAGGGTTCTTTGTGCTAACCACATGCCACACTATCCGGGGAAGTTGGCATTATCTTCGCCAACATACTGACGTCAGTGTGTTTTCTTGGTGGTTATTTTACAATATATTGATAATATCTATAGATGGCTGCAGATCCCACGACTTGACGTATGAATACGTGAAGGTAACTTTTCTCTCTGTTAGATAAGGTAAAGAAAGCACGGAAAGTACCTGGTAGTTACTAAAACAATTTTAATACATTAATACGTCAAGTCATGACATCTGCAGCTGTAACTTCTGGTCAGTACCAACTAGAACCAGAAGCAGCTGCAGGGACACTCATCTGTGTGAGTGACGTCATAAGGCCACACATATTCGGGTGATATCAAATACAGAAAATTAAGTAGACAAATTCCCATCAAAAATCGTAGAACAAGTTGGTTATACTTTTTCATACGGAGAAATTATTGTAACCGTGAATATTTTCCACCTCGATATTATGATGGACGTTTTATCTGCCCCTGAACTATAGAGTGTGTGTGTTACATTGTGTGTGCTCGGGGTTACAGCCCTAATATTGAGGGTAGTTTACTGGCAGTAAATTTAAGAAAATGTTCATCTTAACTTGTGACAGGATTTATGATTATGCCGGACATGTATTTATTTGAAATAAAAACTATTGTTTACTCTCGTCATAAAAACATGATTCATGTTTTAAAAGAGACTCCCATGCAACGTTACGACCCCCTGTGATTGAACCAGGACCTGTAGAGTAGGTGTCCCTGACCACTCGGCTACATACACTATCCCCCTTGTATTACCCACAACCAAGACGAACAATAATTGCACTCAATTTGCGTAATTAGAATTCCGTGCGCGGATGATGGGAGGCTACAGGGGGGGGTAAGAAACTTAGGGGGATATGGGGCAGGGCAACCAGATAGCATGTACCGTCATGAGCAAATATATATTCCTCTAAGGGTTGACAAGGGAAATAGCTAGCTCTGCTAAACAAACACTTAACCTGAAACAGACCAAACAAAATACGTTACACAAGAAAAGGGATAAAAGTCGATAACTTGTCCTAAGATACGTGCATACGATAGAGATGTTGTGGTAAGATCCTCGAGTCCTTGAATCCTCGAGTCCTTGAATCCTCGAGTCCTTGAATCCTCGAGTCCTTGAATCCTCGAGTCCTTGAATCCTCGAGTCCTTGGTTCCTAGAGTCCTTGAATCCTCGAGTCCTTGGTTCCTCGAGTCCTTGGTTCCTCGAGTCCTTGGTTCCTCGAGTCCTTGAATCCTCGAGTCCTTGAATCTTCAAGTCCTTGAATCCTCAAGTCCTTGAATCCTCGAGTCCTTGGTTCCTCGAGTCCTTGAATCCTCGAGTCCTTGAATCCTTGAGTCCTTGAATCCTCTAGTCCTGGAAATCTCTAGTCCTTGAATCCTCGAGTCCTTGGTTCCTCGAGTCCTTGAATCCTCGAGTCCTTGAATCTTCAAGTCCTTGAATCCTCAAGTCCTTGAATCCTCGAGTCCTTGGTTCCTCGAGTCCATGAATCCTCGAGTCCTTGAATCCTCTAGTCCTGGAAATCTCTAGTCCTGGAATCCTCGAGTACTTGAGTCCTTGATTATTGAAAGAATCTCTAGAATGTTTTATCACTCCTAATCCAAAGGTAGGATTATTAAACCGAATCAACTACACAGACTCGTATAATAGAGAACAATATGTTTTCAATTCCTAAATAAACAAAACAACAAAATCACAAAATAATTGCAAGATCCAACAGTATTGATCAAATTTGTGGGGGGGGGGGATCCATTATTTTACAAATCCTAGTCTTGGTAAAACTGATAAATACGTGAGAGTAGATAGAAAATGGTAGTAGTTGTAGGGAGTATTAGTATACACTCGACATTAAATTATACTTTCTTAAACCAAGTCTACGAACACAGCCTAATTCTAGGATATTACCTCTCAGATGAATCGAACTATTGTACAAATCATCCGCATTACACCCGGTCATCAAATAACAAGGAAGTGCAGACAATCGGCGTTATTGAATTATTACGGTGACCAAGAACTGAGATGAGTCAGTCGTTAGCAAACTATTCAATCAATTACCAGCACAATTAGGAGATATTCCTCAAATATACTCAGTTAGTTCGTGGTGCTGACTGACAGCTCACAATGACTCTGACGGATTTGAAAAGTTACCAACCAAATTTAATGTTATCCACGCCGAACCTATGATCTGCAATAACATGTCTTATCGATGTTGTCATGTTCTAGACAGGTCAAATTTAAGTATATACCTTACTGTTGACTTTCAAAGTCAGCTGTGAGATGTCAGCAGCACCTACAGAAGTAATAAAAGAGGTATAGGTTCGGCAGGTAAAAACAAATTAGACGGATATGTGAGAAAAGTTTTAAAACTTGTTTTATAATGTTTAAGCAGCAAGACTGGATGATTAATTATAGCTGGTACATCGGGGATTTATTATGATGTTTTAAAAAGGGATTCCAAAGGGTCAATGTAAAAGAAATGTCTTGACGTTGGTTTGGGAATGTGATGAGGGATGGTGAAGAAAATATATGAGGTAGTAGGATGTTGAAGGATCAAAAGGAAGAAGTAGACCTTGTAGATGGCTAATTGTAGACGGAATGTGTGAAGAAGAGAAACATTAAGGTTTTAATATAAAAGAGCATGTATGGACTCGCTTATGGATGTTGAAGGGAGTATGCAAGGATAGGGAAGTGTGGAGAAAGTTAGGGAGGATGGATTAAGTACTGGAGTTGTTGTTTTTTGAGCTATATGGACAGTTTCTTGCCTATCCCATAAGGGACAGCGTGATTAGATATGACGTATGTAATTCTAGATAAATTTAAATATTTTTTTAAACACTACGTCTTACTACCGTTAGATATACGCCTATGTACTAGTCCAAATAAAGTGTTAGATATTAGGAAAGGTTGAATTTATGAGAAAGTGTAACCGCATTTTAGTGGAGGAAGATTAGAAGCATTTAGGAGGAAAACACCTCAATTACACCCGACCGGGATTCGAAACTCGGATCTCCCAGTCTTCGACAGTCCAGCTTCTTGCAGTAGTAACACCTTTAACCATGCGGCCACCGAAGTGGGTAAACATTGATTAAATATTGAAATTGATTATAATGTATTGCAAGTAGAGTAGGGCTAAATCCCGCATTATTTAAGAAGAAGTTGTTTGATATTTCTTAACACCGTTTTCAACAAAATGCAGGCGAAAATTATCAGCAGGTTTCTGGCCAGCCAAAAAAAATTTAACTTTTGAGAGTATAAAGTTGTAAAAAAAACCGCTTAGTGCGAACATTTGTAGCTGTGAGAAAAAAAGCAAAAAAAAAGTTATATAATTAGATCTAACTTTGTTCTATAAATAAGCTCATGTTTTAACAGCGTCACAATAAAACAGTTTAAGAGAATGTGAGATTATTTTATAGGGATTTATGTAGGTTGCCATACTTAAAAAAAAAAATTCAACCACTTAGTAAATAATCCGTGATTTGTAAACGTCTGCAGCGGTTCTTAACGCTCTCCCACGCAACCCCCCTCTTAACATGTTTATTATACCAGTAAATGTGTCCCTACCTAATTCCTCCTTGTAGCAGGTATATTTTAGTTCCTCCCCTGCCTGTACACACACAAACCACCCCCCACTCCCCTAGCACTGGGTGATGAGGGGGGTTGTTATTCGAGGGGGAGTAGTGACGGAACTCTGCAATCTGGGAATGAAATAACAGGAATGTGGTTATTGGCTCGGTTGACTCCAGCCAGGGTCTATGTCTGTACGTACGTGTGTACGCGTGTACGCGTGTGTGCGTTACATCGACAATATCCAGCTATTTACCGTATCGCTTGTTTGTGTAGGGCCAGGAGTTTCAAGTGGAGGAGGGTTGATTGTGGTAACAAGGAGGGGGAAGTCGATTGAAATTTGTAAATCTCTACCCCCCCCCCCCCCGCCTCTTCCCTCTTCTCTCTCTACTTTGTTACGTCGATATACAATAATTTTTTTTAGGGGGTGGTGGTGGGTTGCGGTATTATATAAAAAAAAACGGCGGATGAAGAGCAATCTACGAGGACGTGATTGTTTTGTGTTTCCAAGAGCGGCCGCGCGATGGCGGGCTGGACGCTGAAAGATGAGACAAATGCTTCAATGATCGGGCATCAGTCCGTGACAGTGTTGTCAAATGTACGATCCCACGGTCCGATATCGAGATATTACGATGGGCTTATGCGTACTAAAATAAATGGTACGGTGCTCCCGAAAGACTCTTTCTCTCCTTTATCTTAAGATAAAGACATTTTATAAAAAAACTTGTAAGAGTTGTGAAACAAAATAATATATATTGGTGTAGAAAGCTTCCACTAAAGAACATAATAATCAATTTCACATTTTCAAAACACACACACATGTATATGTGTGTGTTTTGGGTTATAGCTCAGAAACTACTGATTTTATATAAATATATTCCAAATAAGAGTGTTTATACTTAATTGTATTACAGTTTTACAATTACAAGTTATTTTGTATCTAAAATAGTTGAGGAGATATCAAAATTGGAGGTTTCCACTCATGTAAGGTATCCTCAAAGTAGTTTTCATGGGAAAAGTGTTATTTTGACTGTAATGTTAAACAGTGCCTAAATATGAAATTTAATTGAAATAGTTTTGAGTGAATTTTAATTAAAAGTGATTCGTTCTCTTTTTTTGCCCTTAAGTAAATTACCCTTAATTTTAGGGTTGGATAGCTAATTCCAAAAACTCCTCGGGGAAACCTTTTGAAAACCTTGCATTCCCCATGAACTAACACTTTCAACTCTCCTGAATCAACAGTCACGTATTCGTACCAGGTCATGTTTTCAAAAAAACAGAGATTGTTTTGCCAATTAGCAAAACAGAGAGTATTGGCAAAACCAGCAATTTAGGGGAAACACCCCTTCTTTTTTTGTATGTAACAGCGAGTTTTGGACCTTAAGAGAGGGGAGGGGGGATCAGACGTACAATTACCAATGGGACTAGTCCGAAGTGCTCTAAATACTCAGCTACCAAGTCTAAAGCAACTTGTGGAGAGAATATCCCGCAGCTGATCTCTGTTCAGTACGGAGGAGAACTCCACAACCCAGCTTGAAAGTCTTGAGCTATGTAGCAACCGCGCATAATCGAGCGGTCGTGTGTTCTACACCAGATAGGGTTATAGCACTAAAGATATGTCAGGGCACGGACCAATCAGTAAAGTATTGACAGAACGAGGAGTCTTTCAATTAGTTCTAGATCCTACATCCCATTTACACTATTAGCTTAATTAATCTATTTAAATAAACCAGATTAAACGAACCCTACCAATTATTTTTCCTCTACCTACCCATCCCAACAAGCCCATCCTTACCCGTAAGGCCAGGGGGGTGGTAACGACAGTACATTATACTGACTTCTATAGACAGGTTTATCAATAAACAAAAAGCCTTTAATTAAACTAAAATCAAGGGCATGATAACTGAGTTGTGAATATTTTCCCCTGATATTTTTTTTATCACCGCGTCCTACTATATAGCTCATCTACGAGTAGGAAAGTATATCAGACTCGTTCGATACACTTTTTATATTAATCAATAAATAATATTTCCGAATATGTTGACACTAGTGAGTTTCAGTCAATGTTTGCGGGAAGGACCCTTCTTCTGGCTGGCCATCTCTCCTACCTTAGATGGGGTATACCTGTTCAGGTTGTATGGATATATAATTACTCTAATGAGGTAAGTATGAGAGAGTAATCATTTAGAGGTGATCTACGTTTGTTTTGAATCATGGGACTTGTACCCCTCATCCTGGACACGACTGTACACCACGCACGGGCTGCTGTGGGTGGTAAGAAGGGTGGGGGGGGTAGGTCTGACAAAGATCCCAGGGCGTCGTGCGCTTCTGATAACCACTAACAGTCGGTGAATACGTGATGTGCGTCAAGCCCGCCCCTGGTGGTGAAATATTGAAACGCCGCTAATTGCCAGGTACTAGGGCTCTAGAGTAGGGGGGGTTTTGTTTTGGACAGGGGACCACTTTTCATCTGAGAACTGAAATATCGAAATGTTGACACGTGATCGTTGTCTTAGCCTACAGACAACCCGTCTAAGGTGACAGGAGGAGATAATAAGAGTATTTCAAGGAACCTCATTAGTGTCAACGTGCAGAGAGAGTCCAGTGTGACAGGTCGTGATTTAAATTCCAGTGTTTTAGTTTATTTCGTTTACTTCCGGTCTCGTTCCGTGGTCATATTCGGTATAGTGCGAAGGCCCTACCTTTAACTGCTGTCCCGACTCCCTTTGAGTTACTAATATTGGTTCGAACCCCTGTTGAGTTGTAATGACACAGAGAGAAAGAAGTTGAATGTGTGGTCCAAGGTGCTTACAGCCCTAAATGTGAGCTAGACGCTTGTGGAAACCACAGTGATTCAAATAACGATAGCTATAGGCGCCTGCTAGCAGTGAGATAGACAACCTTACAACACAACTAAGTCTTGCGGGTAGTGTAAGGCATAAAATGCAGGCGGTATCAGTGACAGCGTTGACCTGGGAGAATAAAACATACTAAGCGACGGTTTATATATTTGAAACTTGAAACGACTCTTTCCGACAGATATTTCCGGAGGTCTACCTAACAGATTTCCATAATTAAAAACATATTAAGGCTTTCACATGTGATAAGGATGAGAAAGGTTGAATTTTAGATTAAGTGTACCCGCATTTACGTGAAGAAAGAGTGGGAAAACATTAAGGGAAAAACTCCCATGTAACACCCAACCAGTATTCGAACCCCGATCTCTCCGTCATCGGCAGTCAAGTCTATTGTGAGAGCGACGCCTTAGACCATGCTGTCACCTAAGCGGATCAAAATTGTTTGAGTTTAAAAAAAATATTTAAGTGGATAATTTTTTAATTTGGGATTAAAATTATGATAGGAATATAAATTTTACTCTATCTGTATTAATTGTATTTAAAATGTAATTTTTTGGAACATAAATGTTAGTGTTGAATACTATGTTTGTAAAATGGACATATGATGAGTCAATGAGGCTACTGGTATCTTAGCACCCTGAACCTACCGACAAAGAACCAGGTTAAGGTTCCAACCACAGAACCTCACAGTTAGTACATTCTGCCGTCAAACACAATCTTGGTCTGCTTGCCACTCAAGGATTGAGAGTTGTTAAGTTTCACAAACATTAGCAAATATAGCTTAGTATCGAACCCCAAGTCTCTCGGAACTAGCACACTAACACACATTTAGCTACAGACTCCGGGACTAGCACACTAACACACATCTAACTACATACTCCCGGACTAGCACACTAAAAAACATCTAACTACATTATATAATATAAGTACAACCTGAACAGGTATTAAGACACAGTGACATATACCCTCTACAGGTTCGAACACCCACTAGTCCATTTCTTCTAAGAGTAATTGTATTAATAATTCTATCAAAATGTTAATTGACGTGGGTGGAGATTCATCCCTCACTGGAGGCGTCCTCAGCCGTGATCTAGATCGTTGATCCGACAATCAGGATGTAAACAATTACTATCCTAGTTGTTGGGTAAGCATCCTCAAGAATCGAGCGATTCGGAGCTAATAAATCATTTTCTAGAGCTAGCGCGCTCAACAGCCTATAACAGACGGGAAGTTAAGGGTGGATTTAGGTAGAAACTAAAGATAAAGATAGAATGAGATAAAACATTCCCCCTTTCTCATTGCATCCATGCGGGATTTGAAACCCGACTTTATTTTCCGGTTTGGCGGTGACCTCCCCTTCCCCCAAGTGTGATGCAAGTCTGACGTCTTAGTCTACGCGACCACTTGTGTGTAGTAATGTGTGTCATAATATCGTGCTTATCCATGTGTAGTAATAGTAATAATGTGATTGCCGAGTCAGGGAAGTAATATTACTCCTGGTGAAAGTAAGACATTGACAAATTACTTCACTCTGTGCTCACATCTGTTAGAGAGGACTGGAATTCTTGATACACTGTATATTATATATATAACCCTGCCTCGAGGCAAGAGCGTGCTATGTCACAACCACTGTAACAGTATTTATCTATGTTCCTATAGTTCCTCTCATAGAGCAACTAAGCAGGTGTGTTGTAGCGATTTCTAAAAGCTAAAAACTTGTATCAAATTAGAGAAAAAGAATCATTCAAACTTATAGATTATTGTCCTTTAATTGACTGACAGGAGTGAAATTCTGGTTTCGACTCAACAATTTTGTGCTTCGTCATCTTTGTCGCTCTCACTGGTATTTATACGTGCACTTTCTGAACCGATTGATTGTATTAGCACACGAGAATTTCTATGACCAAGAGTGAAAGAGGCTACCAATTTTACAAGGAAAGATTTTCCTATACCTTCCAGGGTTCCTTTACACGCCACAATCGACAAGGGACCGACAACTTTACTTTCCCTCCGAAGGAAGTTGTGCTACGGATTTTAATCGCTCCAGAAAAATCCATTGAACCCAATAAAATCGAGTCTTGAGGCGACAACCTTACGTAGAGATCACCGAAGTACACCCACTTCTAAGAAACTCATAGAAATATTCTTTGAGCCTAAGCTGGACGACGTATATATATGTTTTGTTTTATTGTTGACATATATTGTGAGACTGACGTCTTAACAATGTGAGCAACGGTTATTCTCTTGGACAGAAAACGTGAATATATATTTTATAATTCATGTTCAACTTGACCACCAGGGAGAAATATCATCTCTAAATTCAAAAGTAAATTTAAAGAGATATTTCATCTTGAAATCCAAATAGTAATCTTGAGACTGCTAGTAACTAGAAACACGATGGTGTACTGGGCAGTTTTGTGGATGGAGGGAGCGGTGTCTACTGTTCACATAGCTATTGTTAACCAAGAACCACTATCTTGTGTTGCGACATAGCTCGTTACTGCACCAAGCTCTTCTATATATTAATAACTGCTCATCCATCAGAGGATAGAGAAATTAGTAGCTCACTTTCTCCAGTTTCCTCTTTGGAAGACTAATAAAAAGGTCTTCGCCCCCTGAATTAAGGGTTGGGGTAGGGTGTACACCCAGAAAGAAAGAGGCCGATAAAAAAAAAGGTTAAGTATCCATCCGCTCGTTTTTATTACAACTTTTCAAACAATTACGGAAAGAAAAAATGTTAATTTTCTTTGTTACTCCTCGGAGGAAATATTTCGTCCGTTTCTGAAAATGGAGTCGTTACCAAGTTCTACTGCTGATGTAGAGTAGATTAGAACATCCCGGGATGTTTATTACCCACCAAGACTCAGATATATGTGGCCCACGCCCGTGACTGTGAGGTTTGAGGCGTCGGATATGATCTTGATTCTTGTTTACTTAGGAGATGTGTATGTGTTCTTACCACAAATGATGGTGCAGTTTTATATAAACACTCGCCTCCCTAACTCATTGGTTCGATACTAACCCACATTAACCAATACAATCAACCGATTCCGGCCAAACTCGATGCGCGCGATGGGATCTTATTAAAATATTACATTTATTCAAGTATTTTATTTGGATGGGATATAACAAGACTTGAGTACTTTTTTTTATAGATTTTTAAAAAAACTACTCTTTTTTTTAATAAATGAAATGTTCTTCAGTAGGTACTGTACATTTACTGTAGTTCCGTACACGTTGAATATCTGTCATGAGCACCACTCTCTGGGTATATCGCGGTGCATCATGGGCGCGTGTCTGCACAAGCCGGGGGGAGGGAGGACAATACCGGTGTCTGCTTGCAGACAATGCAGACAATCGTGTCATTGAAGGTAATTGTCTTCACAGCCCAGAATCATCCACGTAATTTGTTTATCTCCGAGATATAAACTTGCAGGAGATGAACAAAATAGAGGGTCCCCGCCCCGAGATGGGGACACAAGACAGACCAATCACAAGGGGGGATTGTTTTATACCTCAGTGAGACGTGGAATAATTACATTCATCACAATATCCTCTCTGGGGAGGTGTACAGTGTGTTGGCGTAAGATACAGACCTCGAGGAAAAACAGGAAGTTACCTCGGCAGTTCTACGAGTAGAAGTGTGAAGCGCTTTTTAGAAAACCATCATCATCTTCATCATTGACTGTTTCCAGCCTGTGGCTGGGTCATATTAGTAAAATACTACAGCTTACTCTATCCTTCCACAGTTCTTCCGCCTTAATTTGCTTACATTCTTCTTCTCTCACTCGCACAGTTTGTCATCTGCTCCTTCAATCTCTTTCTTGGAATTACTTTCAATATTTCCCTACATATATCTCCATCATTCTCTCTTTTTCCATCCTCTTTACATGTCCATACCGTCTCAGTCTTGCTTCCTCTACTATCTCATGTACTACAACATCCTCATTACATGTCCATACCGTCTCAGTCTTGTTCCTCTACTATCTCATGTACTACAACATCCTCATTACATGTCCATACCATCTCAGTCTTGCTTCCTCTACTATCTCATGTACTCCAACATCTTCATTACATGTCCATACCATCTCAGTCTTGCTTCCTCTACTTCTCATGTACTACAACATCTCATTACATGTCCTTTACCATTCTCAGTCTTGCTTCTCTACTATCTCATGTACTCCAACATCCTCATTACATGTCCATACCATCTCAGTCTTGCTTCTTTACTATCTCATGTACTCCAACATTCCTTTTTAAATGCTCATACCATCTCAGTCTTGCTTCCTCTACTATCTCATGTACTCAAACATCCTCATTAAATGCCATACCATCTCAGTCTTGCTTCCTCTACTATCTCATGTACTCCAACATCCTCATTACATGTCCATACCATCTCAGCCTTGCTTCCTCTACTATCTCATGTACTCCAACATCCTCATTACATCCCCATACCATCTCAATCTTGCTTCCTCTACTATCTCATGTACTCCAACATCCTCATTACATGTCCATACCATCTCAGTCTTGCTTCCTCTACTATCTCATGTACTCCCTGTATCCCGCTATTTCCGGATAACTTCATTCCTAATCCTGTTTCTCTTCGTGACATCTAGCATGTTACTCACAAACTTCATTACTAATCCTGTTTCTCTTCGTGACGGCTGTATATCCCATGACTTGGCGCATGTGCACGTGAAAGAGGATGTGGTAACTGTGCTAGCTAGATAAGATCCTCCCTATGAAGATTGGAGTGTAGCTACTGTGTGAATGGAGAGTATTGGAGAGCGTGGATGTTATTGAAACAAAGAGTACGGTATTAACGACTCTCCAAGCAGACAATAATGGAGTCTAATTATTTCCAGTTCCTTTGTTCGGAAATAGCGAGGACCGTTCCATGAGCGGTATTCACCCTCCATCTCTATTAACACGCTCAGGAGATTCTACGAGCTGAGCGGATTCTAAGGTTTAACTGTCGGTTAATTTCATTCTCTTTCTGAACAACTGACGGAGTGAGTTGTAAGTTCTGTGGGTTCTGCATCCTTTGGTGTTAAAGTAGGGGACTCTGATTCTAGTGTATGGGACTGGGACCTCCTGATTCTAGTGTAGTGTGGAGCTGGGACCTCCTGATTCTAGTATAGTGTGGAGCTGGGAGCTCCTGATTCTAGTGTAGTGGAGACCTGGGACCTCCTGATTCTAGTGTAGTGGAGACCTGGGACCTCTGATTCTAGTGTAGTGGAGACCTGGGACCTCCTGATTCTAGTGTACTGGGGACCTGGGAACCTCCTGATTCTAGTGTAGTGGAGACCTGGGACCTCCTGATTATAGTGTAGTGTGAACCTGGGTACCTCCTGATTCTAGTGTACTGTGGACTTGGAACAGGGCTTTGAATGCTAGGACAGGTCTTGAACTAGATTTGAACAGCGCTCTAAACAGAGCTTTGAAACTGTTGATATTACCATGGAAGGATCGTTTCAGGATTGAATTCCTCCCTTAGTCAGGAGTTCTGACCGCTCGGCGGTAAACGGGACTGATTGAATTAAGGATGTCTCGAGCTTCTCCAAGAACTGTGGTCGCTCTGCCCCTGGGAGGTAGACAGCCCAGTCTGATTTATTTATCGCGCAATCAGAGAGGTGGGCACGACAACCTTCCCCAGATCGATAGCTAACCTCACTAGATAGTTTCTAGAGAAAGAGAAGACCTCGGCCGTGGACAGGAGTAAGACGAGAGAAGGGGATACCAAGAAGACGGGTCAAATAGGAGGTCCCAGGTGCGCACGACCCTACTCATGTTACCACAACTCCTGAACACAACCTGGACTCGAACCCTGGAGCTTCAAGGATCCAATTAGCAATGTGAAATGGGAATATCTCAACTTAAAAATATTTTCCTAATTTTTTCAAGGAAATGTTTCCCATTTTATTTGAGAACATTTTTCCATTTTTCCGAAGAAATTTTTTCATATTTTTTCGAGCAAGTTTTTTTAATTTTTTTTTCAAGGAAAATTTCCCTATTTTTCCGAGAATATTCTTCCATTTTTTCCGAGAATTTTTTTTTCCAAATTTTTTCTAGAATATTTTTCCAAATTTTTTTCGAGGAAAACTTTTTATTTGAGATTTTTTGTCAATTTTTTTAGAACACTTTAGTTTGACAAAAAAAAAGTTACCACTACGTGTTTTGTAACGTCAAATGATTACACATCACTGTAAAAAGATTTACTGTAAATGTAAAACTACAGTACATATTACGTGTTACACATCAGGGTAAAGTAAAGTAAGTTCCTTAAGACTCGTTCAACAGTAATTTCAAGAACATTTCATATTCTTCCGGTTAATCCGAAAGAGCTGTGGTCCCTCGGATAACCGAGGTTCTATTGTACTTCAATGGAATAGTCTCCCCTCCCTCTCTTTGGGTTCGACGAGTCGAGAACTGTAACGGACAATGTTCGATGTAATTACATTATTTGATCTCAATAACGTTTGGCGTAACATCAATACAGTAACTAGTCAACACACAGGTCACACACATCTGTTATCACATTACTGTTCGTTTGAAGGGGAGCACATGGCAATACATTTAAACTAGTTGGAATGTTCTAACACTGAGTATCAGTGTCTTCTGTGTTAAGATTATTCTTCACTATTATTTTAAGGCAGGTGACTGGTGGTCTAGGGGTAAGGTGTCAGACTTCTGTGCTAAAGGTCCGGGGTTCAAACCTCGGTCCCGACACAGATTTGTCTGATTGCCAAACCCTTCCTTCACCTCTGACAAGACGTGTATTAATCACAACTTGTGAATGTGAGGAATGCAGGCCTCCACCGTGGTTCGGATCCCACGTTAAACTGTAGGTCCTCCATTTCATCTCACAATCACCCTACCATTACACATTAGCGTAATGGTAACCTGATGGGTAGTAAACCGGTGTAATAAAAATAATAATATATAATAATAATAACGGGGCGTACATCAATACGAACAACGACAAGTCCACACATCTGTATCACGGACTGTCGTTGAGGGTAACCCATGCATAATTAAACTATGAATTCTAACCATGAGCATCCAGTGTCTTTTGTTAAGGTCATCTCATTCATATTAGGCAGAGTCTGTGATGGACATTTGGAAATCATACCTATGATCAATTAATATCGCGAGCTAATAATTAAAGTAAATAAATAATTTAAATCATGGTTTAAGTATTTGTGAACAATTTCCCCCTCCCTTAGATCCCCCACTCTCGACCTACAACCCAGCCTTCCCTACTTGGTAGGCCCTAGGACAGATAAATTTTACCGACAAATTTTAAAGATTCGAGACCAATCGTAAAATGTTGATCTCTAATTTATTTGGTGCTCCTGCCCACAGGTCGGGACCACGGCACGGCGGGTAGTATCAGTCGGGACGGACAGGGGTAGATAAGGGAAGGGCGTGTACTTGTCGCATGATGTGAAGATGTCACTTGTGTTGCTGGTTCAGGTTAAGATGGATGGTACTCGGGGAAGAAACTACTCAAGTCGCATACTAGACCCGGACACGCGGAGGATTCTGAGCAAACGATGGTGCCCTTCTTTTAAAAGTGAACCTCCTCATCTCGAGCCATGTCACTGATACAACTCATAAACAAGTGATATCAACGCTTGGTTCGCCTCGTTTGATAAACAATCAAATGTTTATATGTGATAAACAGACACAGGAATATAGACTGGAGTTTAAAAATGACTCCGGACACGGGAAAACGAACCGGGAGCTTTTCTTGGATTTCAGACAGGGGTCCCGGGCTCGAATCTCGTGTCCAGGAGTAGTTTTAATCTATGTTTAATGAATTGAAAATTTAGCCAGATCTTTCTGTAATGTTCTAGAAATCGGTCACAACTTTCAGGAAGCATAATAATATAATAATAATATTAATAATACTTCCCAGACCAGCCTCACCTGCTATACGCATTGTAATAAATTACTCTGATGGGATTGGGATGAGTAGGGTCGAGTTTAATAGAAATTACCCTCATTTGCGTGTAGAGAAAGAGTGGTAAACCATTTTATAGGAGGGGGGAGGGGACACTGGGTAAACCAACCCTGGATTCGAACCCTGACCTATCCTTTACAGTAATCAGTCTAGATGAGTCCAACATTTAGTCCGCCTGCCCACCGGTTTGGCTGAATAGTATTTAAATAAGAACATTTTTATTAGTAGTTCTTGATAGAATTTTATAGCTAAATTAAACTTAAACTAGATTTCGTGGATACTCTTAAATAGAAAAAATGACACCTGGACATGGGATTCGAACCCAGAACCTTTGGCTTAGTACACCACTGCCCTAACCACTGGATATCCAGGATTCGTCCCATGCTCAGGGTCATTTAAGGCAGAGTCTGTGATGGACGTGTGGAAATCGTCAGCCACTTATGACAACTGTATAACCCTGGTTAGCTCAGTGGTTAGAGCATTGAAGTACTAAGACAAAGGTCCCGGGTTCGGTTCCAGTGTCCAGGTTCATTTTCAATTTAAATAGTATGATATTTAGATGCCGTAAAACCGTAATACCAACAAACTATACATTATAGAATTAGACCCTATCTTAATAACATTATACATTTATGTTGTGTCTAGGTTAAGTTAGTTGTAAGTCTATATCCTGTCCTTAGTTTAATTGCTACTCTTTGTTATTGATATCCGTTTTCTGATCCCAGATATTACAACCGGCTAGTGTTGCTGTCCTAGGTTATATAGTTTTAGTTTTTGTAAGTATTAATCTCTGAGTCGTCTAGGTGTTAGTAGTGTTATCCTGTTGGTCCTGTTACCCAGATATTACAAGCTCCTGGTGCTAGTGTTGCTGTCCTAGGTTAAGTTAGTTTGTAAGTCTACATCCCTGTGTATAGTATCACTGTATGAATACCAAACAGTGCCAGTTATCTCTTGTATTTGTGTGAACGCGACTTGGGCCTGTCTTGCCCCTGTTCACTCTCTATCTCACTTCCTCCCGTCAACTTGTTCCTTCTCTGTCTTATCAGTGACATAATTACCGAGGAAGGGGGGAACTTTTATTAATTGACATTTCTTGGAAATCAAAACAAACACACACTAGTCGTTCTTTGACAACTTTTGTAAGTAGGTCTGTGTCGACAAGAGACACGGCAGGTAGTAATTACCTGTCGAGGAGTCTAGAGTGATCAGGAGCCAGTGAGCAGGACTGACAACTCACCTGCTGAGGATCCAGTGAACAGGACTGACAACTCACCTGCTAAGGAGCCAGTGAGCAGGACTGACAACTCACCTGCTAAGGAGCTAGTGAGCAGGACTGACAACTCACCTGCTGAGGAGCCAGTGAGCAGGACTGACAACTCACCAGCTGAGGAGCCAGTGAACAGGACTGACAACTCACCAGCTGAGGAGCCAGTGAGCAGGACTGACAACTCACCAGCTGAGGAGCCAGTGAGCAGGACTGACAACTCACCTGCTGAGGATCCAGTGAACAGGACTGACAACTCACCTGCTAAGGAGCCAGTGAGCAGGACTGACAACTCACCTGCTAAGGAGCTAGTGAGCAGGACTGACAACTCACCTGCTGAGGAGCCAGTGAGCAGGACTGACAACTCACCAGCTGAGGAGCCAGTGAGCAGGACTGACAACTCACCTGCTGAGGATCCAGTGAACAGGACTGACAACTCACCTGCTAAGGAGCCAGTGAGCAGGACTGACAACTCACCTGCTAAGGAGCTAGTGAGCAGGACTGACAACTCACCTGCTGAGGAGCCAGTGAGCAGGACTGACAACTCACCAGCTGAGGAGCCAGTGAACAGGACTGACAACTCACCAGCTGAGGAGCCAGTGAGCAGGACTGACAACTCACCAGCTGAGGAGCCAGTGAGCAGGACTGACAACTCACCTGCTGAGGATCCAGTGAACAGGACTGACAACTCACCTGCTAAGGAGCCAGTGAGCAGGACTGACAACTCACCTGCTAAGGAGCTAGTGAGCAGGACTGACAACTCACCTGCTGAGGAGCCAGTGAGCAGGACTGACAACTCACCAGCTGAGGAGCCAGTGAGCAGGACTGACAACTCACCAGCTGAGGAGCCAGTGAGCAGGACTGACAACTCACCTGCTAAGGAGCCAGTGAGCAGGACTGACAACTCACCTGCTAAGGAGCCAGTGAGCAGGACTGACAACTCACCTGCTGAGGAGCCAGTGAGCAGGACTGACAACTCACCAGCTGAGGAGCCAGTGAGCAGGACTGACAACTCACCAGCTGAGGAGCCAGTGAGCAGGACTGACAACTCACCTGCTGAGGAGCCAGTGAACAGGACTTAGTATAACTGCACCTGTGATATATTCTCCCCAACTCTGGCACCATTTGACCAATCAAACATATACATTCCTCACTGTCCAATGAGTGTTTGTCTCAGTGGTGGCAGAACCAGGAGGGCCAAGGGGGTATTGCCCCACTGGATTGCATTAAACTCCTTCTATAGGCTTCCAATTTTCAAAAACTGTCAGGGAAAGACTATTACAAATAGCTTATAGTAATATTAAATTTTCAAAATATTTCCAGGTGAAAGCCTAAATAGCTTCCAGGGGCATTAATGTTAAAACACTTACGGTTGGGGGGTGAAGGGGGGCCCATATTGTCTTGGGGGGGGGTTAACATTCCCCTAAAAATCCTGTTTTTGTCCTCTAATCTCCCCCATACACAAATAATGTTCTATCGCCACTGGTTTTTCCTAAACGAAGAGAGCAATAACTCCTGGTTTAAACTAACTCTGCTTACACTGGCAACACACAACGACAAGTCACTGGGTGTTTTATTGAATTAAAAGCAATGTAGGTGTGGGGTGGGTAGATGCCAACTTGGTTTTGCTCCAATGCTTCTACTGCTCTTTTAATTGTGTTGGGGTCTAAGAATATTTTTAATTTAATTTAATTTTAGCACCGCGTCTTACTACCCGTTCGGGTTATACGCTTAAGTACTAATTACACTAATGGATTAGGAAATGGGAAGGTTGAATTTAGAGGAAGTGAACCAGCATTTGCGTGGAGGGAGAGTGGAAAACCATTTAGGAAACAACACCCCCAGTTCACCCGACCGAGATTCGAACCTCGATCTCCCCGTCCTCGGTGGTCTGACTCAACACGACAGGCGCGTTAGCCAACTACGCCACCGAGGCGGGTAAGAATATTATTCTCAATATCTTCTCTCGTTATTGATTGAAGTGCTAGAATATTATTTTATCTCGTATCCGTGATTTTGGCAGCTCATATTGTTGACATATTAACTCCCATTTAAAATGTACCAACTTGAGGACATTTAGTCAGTAATGTTGAATATTTAGGGGGGCAACCAGATGATAAAACAGTCTCCGGTCCAGCCGTCAGGAGAGGGGAACAAAGAATATACGAGTACCTTCTTCACTGTGTGAATTTGTCATCTTACCATTGGTTCATAACCCAGCCGAGGTGCTAAGAAGAGTAGGACTAGTAGGACCAGTAGGACCAGTAGGACCGAGCAAACTGGGCCTCCTTCTTGTTAGGACCCCAGGACAACTCGGGCGCAATTTGTGACGATTGTGTGGCAATAATATTGTGGGAGGACTTTGTCTACAATGTAGTGCCAATAATCTTTTTCAAGAGAAATGGGAGTCAAGTTTATACTAAAATTATAGTTTTATTATTATTATTATTATTATTATTATTATTAACACCGCGTCTTACTACCCGTTCTGGTTATACACACTTACACTAATATGTAATGTTAGGGTGATTGTGAGATGAAATGGAGGACCTACAGTTTAACGTGGAATCCGAACCACGGTGGAGGCCTGGCATTCCACACATTCACAAGTTGTGATTAATACACATCTTGTCAGAGGTGAAGGAAGGGTTTGGCAATCAGATAAATCTGTGCGGGGACCGAGGATTGAACCCCGGACCCTCAGCACAGAAGTCTGACACCTTACCCCTAGACCACCAGGTCACCTTATAGTTTAGTTAATGAGGCGTAGTTTGTTAACTAATTCTTAATTTCATTCTTAATTTAGGAAATAAACGGTGCGAGGTATAATTTATTATGTACTAAATAAACGCCAATGAAACCAAAAATCAAATAATAGTTTAATCAATTAATATTTATATTAATCTATCAATATTATAACGGCTAAAAATTAAGATATATATAAAATGATCGTTACAAACTTTATTTTCTTTGCTAAGATACCCTAGTCCCAGGTTTGTAAAAATAATTAGACCATCTAAAATGTGGCTTTAGTTACTTCTAATTTAGTGGGAAATTAAATCATGTTGTCAGGATGTTTGAAGGACAGACAGACAGACATGAAACCCAACAGAAGACAGACAGACATCCAGCACAACAGCCATGAATGTGGACTACATGAGACGTCTCTCCTGTAATTTCTGAGCTCCACAACTTCTGATCAGTTCCGTGTATTTGAAGGGGAGTATGTTGGTCGTGTGGTTCGAACGCCTCTCCTGATATAATAGACAGGGAATGGAAAACCCTTGTTAGCAATTAAACCCTCTCTTCCCCCCCAACCGAGCGATCCGAGGAGGACAGATCGACCGTCTTTTGTCAATGTCTACAACTTCATTAGAGCCGTGTCACAGCTCGCTGGAAGGATCTGATGAAGGATCCTAGGTCCTTGCTCTAAGAGATGTGTCCTTATGAGGTCTGGGAGGATCTAAGCTGAGGGTGCCAAATGGGTGGCAGGATTGTCCAGCTGTTACCTGGTAGTCACTTTACCAAACACTCTCCTGGGATAGAACCAAGGTTCTCTGTTATCTCCAGCTGATAAAACTCTCCTGGGATAGAACCAAGGTCCTCTGGTATCTCCAGATAACACTCTCCTGGGATAGAACCAAGGTTTCCTGTTATCTCCAGCTGATAACACTCTCCTGGGATGGAACCAAGGTTCTCTGTTATCTCCAGATAATAACACTCTCCTGGGATAGAACCAAGGTTTTCTGTTATCTCCAGCTGATAACACTCTCCTGAGATAGAACCAAGGTCCTCTGTTATCTCCAGCTGATAACACTCTCCTGAGATAGAACCAAGGTCCTCTGTTATCTCCAGATAATAACACTCTCCTGGGATAGAACCAAGGTCCTCTGTTATCTCCAGATAATAACACTCTCCTGGGATAGAACCAAGGTCCTCTGTTATCTCCAGCTGATAACACTCTCCTGAGATAGAACCAAGGTTCTCTGTTATCTCCAGCTGATAACACTCTCCTGGGATAGAACCAAGGTCCTCTGGTATCTCCAGATAATAGCACTCTCCTGGGATAGAACCAAGGTTTCCTGTTATCTCCAGCTGATAACACTCTCCTGGGATGGAACCAAGGTTCTCTGTTATCTCCAGATAATAACACTCTCCTGGGATAGAACCAAGGTTTCCTGTTATCTCCAGCTGATAACACTCTCCTGAGATAGAACCAAGGTTCTCTGTTATCTCCAGATAATAACACTCTCCTGGGATAGAACCAAGGTTCTCTGTTATCTCCAGCTGATAACACTCTCCTGGGATAGAACCAAGGTTCTCTGTTATCTCCAGATAATAACACTCTCCTGGGATAGAACCAAGGTTTTCTGTTATCTCCAGCTGATAACACTCTCCTGGGATGGAACCAAGGTTCTCTGTTATCTCCAGATAATAACACTCTCCTGGGATAGAACCAAGGTTTTCTGTTATCTCCAGCTGATAACACTCTCCTGAGATAGAACCAAGGTCCTCTGTTATCTCCAGCTGATAACACTCTCCTGAGATAGAACCAAGGTCCTCTGTTATCTCCAGCTGATAACACTCTCCTGGGATAGAACCAAGGTTCTCTGTTATCTCCAGATAATAACACTCTCCTGGGATAGAACCAAGGTTCTCTGTTATCTCCAGCTGATAACACTCTCCTGGGATAGAACCAAGGTTCTCTGTTATCTCCAGATAATAACACTCTCCTGGGATAGAACCAAGGTTCTCTGTTATCTCCAGCTGATAACACTCTCCTGAGATAGAACCAAGGTTCTCTGTTATCTCCAGATAATAACACTCTCCTGGGATAGAACCAAGGTCCTCTGTTATCTCCAGCTGATAACACTCTCCTGGGATAGAACCAAGGTCCTCTGTTATCTCCAGCTGATAACACTCTCCTGGGATAGAACCAAGGTCCTCTGGTATCTCCAGATAATAGCACTCTCCTGGGATAGAACCAAGGTTTCCTGTTATCTCCAGCTGATAACACTCTCCTGGGATGGAACCAAGGTTTCCTGTTATCTCCAGCTGATAACACTCTCCTGGGATGGAACCAAGGTCCTCTGTTATCTCCAGCTGATAACACTCTCCTGGGATGGAACCAAGGTCCTCTGTTATCTCCAGCTGATAACACTCTCCTGGGATGGAACCAAGGTCCTCTGTTATCTCCAGATAATAACACTCTCCTGGGATAGAACCAAGGTTTCCTGTTATCTCCAGCTGATAACACTCTCCTGAGATAGAACCAAGGTTCTCTGTTATCTCCAGATAATAACACTCTCCTGGGATAGAACCAAGGTTTCCTGTTATCTACAGCTGATAACACTCTCCTGGGATAGAACCAAGGCCCTCTGTTATCTCCAGCTAGCCTTGCTAACCACTCGGCCACGTGGAAACACAATCAGATTGTTGCTCCAAGTAGAAACACGACTCCCACCTGTAGGCAGTTTTCCCCTGTATTTATGTAACCCGGCCGGCACGTGTGTGTGACAGATCCAGGGACCATCTATCAACTTGATATATGAACCAGGACACGGAAGGTCCTGGGGGTTGAAATAGTCCCTTCTCCCCCGCCTCCCTCTTCTGGAAGGACACATTTTAACAGAGGAGCTGTTAGCGACACGGCAACCAGAGCCCCGCTCAGTAATCTCACAGTAACTACTTTACATATATGACCCCGCCGGGATGTCGAACCCGGGGTTCTCGAGTCAGCGAATAGCTCTCTTGTAACACGTGAAGAATTTATAATGTTATGAGTTCCCACCGGAACACGAACCAAGTCTTGTAGAATGACCTCCTCACCCAATCACTCTGTTACAAGCAAGTGTTCACACAGGTGGGGATGCGGGCAAAGACGTCTGGCTCGTCTGGTATTGTTTGCTAGTAACTGTCAGGTTGGGGTTGTGATCCCGTAAGATTGCAATGTAGGTGAAGTTTTCACTCCGTCACACACACATGTGGGTACTTTTCTTCTAAAATCCTCCCTTTCATATCCTTACCACCACCAGTGTATTTAAATGCGTGGGGGAGTAAGATGCGGATATAGCTATCCAAGTCATATAAACGTATTAGCTTGGGTGGAGGGAGGTAATCAACTCAATGTTACAACACAGACGTACACACTTTAACATAATATTTTGTAAATTGTGACAACATTTTCAAAAATCAGCCAGTGGTAAACTACCCTAAAATAGCTGTTTATCCGAAAAACGAAAATATGGTGATATGTGTCATGTAAAAGATTCCTCAGATAGCAACTTTGAGCAAAATCGTTATAGACATTTCCGAAAATTTTTGAATTTTCAAAATTTATTTTATCGATATAAAGCACCCTTCTATTCTAGGGCTAGATTAAAAATTTGAAAAAAACCCCAACTTATTACTACTAACATCTCTGTAGGGTCCACCAGAATACCCACTTTATTCCAAACTTGGGGGACAAAGACCCCCCCTGACCCCCTGACCCCCTGACCAGGCCCTCACAAAGATTGACCTAATAAATTGCCGTTCCTGACACAGAGCCAACATCACTGTTTTCCCTTTCAAACTCGCAATGGGTTTTTTTTTTTCGCAAACAAAATTTATAACTTTTTTATCCTCTTCGTCGATTGCTTCCTTCCCACCCCCCCATCCCCGCCCCTATCTCCCAGATCCTTTTTACGACCATTTGGAATCTTTGACCCTTTACCTCCCTGGTGTGTGTTTCTCCGAGAACTGGCGGCGTGTGAAACAGGGGTGGACAAACTTATACAGACAGACACGGGGCTCACGTGGCGGTATATTCCTGTCCTAAGGCCGACCTTGTTCGTGACATTACACAGGACAAAGATACTCTAAATACACGGTACTCTAAATACACGGTACTCTAAATACACGGTACTCTAAATACATGGTACTCTAAATACACGGTACTCTAAATACACGGTACTCTAAATACACGGTACTCTAAATACACGGTACTCTAAATACACGGTACTCTAAATACACGGTACTCTAAATACACGGTACTCTAAATACACGGTACTCTAAATACACGGTACTCTAAATACACGGTACTCTAAATACACTGTACTCTAAATACACTGTACTCTAAATACACGGTACTCTAAATACACGGTACTCTAAATACACGGTACTCTAAATACACGGTACTCTAAATACACGGTACTCTAAATACACGGTACTCTAAATACACTGTACTCTAAATACACGGTACTCTAAATACACGGTACTCTAAATACACTGTACTCTAAATACACGGTACTCTAAATACACGGTACTCTAAATACACGGTACTCTAAATACACGGTACTCTAAATACACGGTACTCTAAATACACGGTACTCTAAATACACTGTACTCTAAATACACTGTACTCTAAATACACTGTACTCTAAATACACGGTACTCTAAATACACGGTACTCTAAATACACGGTACTCTAAATACACTGTACTCTAAATACACGGTACTCTAAATACACGGTACTCTAAATACATGGAGAAAAAGATTCTAAAATTGGTTGTACGTAAAACACCCCTCAATATTTTAATTTTGGAAAACAAACATTCAATTTTTTTTTTTAGCACCCGCGTCTTTAAATAAAATTTAATTACCCTATTCGGTGGCTGTGTGGTCTAAATCGCTACTCTTGAAGTAGACTAGACTACCTCTGACGGTAATATCGTGGTTCAAATCTCGGTCGGGTTTACTGAGGGTGGTGTTTGCAAATTGTTTTTCCACTCTCCCTCCACGCAAATGTGTATATTCTATATATATAAATATAGCCTCCCTAATCCCTAAAACCATTAGCGTATAACCCGAACGGATATTACCGTCAGAGGTAGTCTAGTCTACTTCAAGAGTAGCGATTTAGACCACACAGCCACCGAATAGGGTAATTAAATTTTATTTAACATTTATAACACTCGCCAGATACACTCTTTTAAAAAACACAGTAATTTTTGAAAATATTTTGAAATATCATTGATCAGTAAATTACCCTTAATCTTAAGGCCAAACTTAGATTGACGATATTTCCTCGTGCAGTTTTACCTTGACTGATTACACTATGACCCTTGACTGATTACACTATGACCCTATCTTATAAACCACGCCATAGTGGAACATTACAAGGCAAGCTTTATACTTTTCAGGGTAGACTTAAGGTACATCCTTAATGTTTTTTGGGGGGAAGAGGGGGTGGAGGAAACGTAAGATAAGATTCATATTTTTACAATTTTTAAAACAAAAAAAAATTGATAAAATAAATGAAATATATCTTCATAAGATAAGTTTATTTTGAACAGTTGATGAATATTTGTACTTAGACTACTAATGAGAATTGTGGTATTACATGAAGAGTAAAAAGTCCAGTTAAAAGTCCACTAGGTTCACGACAGATATTCAACAACTGTTGATATCACCAAGTTAAGGGAATTAAACAGATCTTATCTACTGAAGAAATAGTTTATTTATTTTGGTCATAAAAACTGCAAATTCTGGACCTTAAATGACGCTCCCTTCAAATTTTCCAACAAGATCGCTTTTATTGAATAAACTATTTGTGGACATAACTTTATCAAAACAATAGATATGCACTTTTAATATTTTCCAACCAAATAAAAACACTAATCACTACCAAAAGTTAAATTTACCCTTGTTTTGTATTAAACTACCACTTTTCAACGACTCTCTCCTTTAATTTAGACAATTTAAAAAGTGTAATTTAACCTCACGGTACTACCACCAACATATAATTACCAATTAAGTGTAGACTCCATCTATTTAAAGTGCTCATTAGCTCCTCCCATTATAATAGTCCCATCAGTACCTCCTTCGCTCCTGTCGGTTAATTATCCACAGATTAAAATATAACAGCAGCTCTGCTTTACAAGCTGAACACATTAGTCTGGGATGGAACCAGACAGGACTAACTATTCCTTCAAAGAAATATTCTGTCAGGAATAGTTAACAGTGAAACTATTCTCTCAGGTTATAAGTTCATCATCTAGTTCGATAGTTCATTGGTTCAAGAGTCCATTCCAGGATGTTACTATATAATTATGTTTATTAGGACAATGTGCTTATTGTTCGGTGGAGAGGGGGAAGTATCTTTGTTGACAGGTCAGGTATGTAGAGCAGTGCATTATGGTTGGTCAAATGGGGACAGAGGAGAGAACATATCACAGGTACAGTTTTAACAAGCTCTGCTTAGTCTGGTAGCACTCCACGACACGACACTGGTTGTATTGTTGGCGATTGTTTCTTCACAATGTGGTTAAGCTACCCACAAACAAATGCTGGTACAATTATTTTAACGTTGTCTATCCCCCAACTGACAACATGTCACCAGGATTCTTCCTCCATCCCCCCCCCCCCCGGCCAGATGTGTCCACAGAGCCGTGGTTTGGTCACACCTGCAGGAACGAGGGGGAGAAACTCTGCCATCTGTCGGGACGTACAAGAGACAACCAGCTCTGAATGAAATCAATTCCAGAGACGAGATCATCCCCCCCAATTTAGAGGTCCGGGAGGGGGGGGGTGACAAGCGAGAGGGATGGTCCGCGATGCGGGTGAGATTTACAGGGTCCTCCCCCCCCCTAACACCCCCTCACCGTGCCTCTTTTATTTATGTCGCAATTGTCCTTGCTATTGGAGCTCTTCTGGGAGAGAGGCGCCTTCTCATCAGGCGGAGAACCTGACGGCGGAAACGTCGCTATCAGTCTTTAGAGATAAGAGAGACTTGTGCTGCCATCTATCTCCCGGTCAGTCCTCGTGGCTGAGTGGATAGAAGGGCCGACAATCACCTTCCCGGGGTGTGAACCTTGCCTCTCTGATATCGCCGTCATTGCCGCCCTTCGTCTTACTACCCGTCAGGACTGTGAGTGCTATAGGGGTAGGGAGGGAGGAGGTAGAGTTCAGGGAAAATGTACCGGAATTAGGACGGAGTGTCAGTGGGAAACAATTGTCAAATTACACGCCCCGACCTCACTTCAAGCGCCCAATCAGATTACAAGAGTCTGACGTTTGGCCTGCCTGCCCACCAATGCAAGATCATTACTGTTATAAATGTGTCCATTAGACAAGTGATGTACTGTCCTGAATGTGTCCATTAGACAAGTGATGTTACCATGTGTCCATTGAAATGAGTATGTCCATTATAGACAAGTGACGTACTGTCCTGAATGTGTCCATTAGACAAGTGACGTCACTGTCCTGAATGTGTCCATTAGACAAGTGATGTTCACTGTCCTGAATGTGTCCATTAGACAAGTGACGTCACTGTCCTGAATGTGTCCATTAGACAAGAAACAAGTCCGTTCAGCCAATTTGGACATTCCCTTTACTCGCAGCCTGAATATTGTATCTCATTTCGGGGGAGATGGCCTGAGATGACGGAGATCGGGTTTAAATCCCGGTAGGCTCTACTGAAGGCAGTTTTTCCAAAGTAGCTTCTCCACGCAAATTCGGGTTGATTACCTCTAAATTCTTCCTCCCTCGGTTTTTTGGGCAAATAGGATAGAAATAACTATTCTGTGACAAGCGCAGAACTTTCTAGAAAAGGTCTTCTCAACAAGTTTAATATACATACCAGGAGATTAGTGAAAATATGTGATATTTCCTACAGAACACGCTACTGGATCTACTTTCAAGTATTCATACGTCACATCATGTGATTGCTGCTGTCACTTCGTTAAATACTATCAATATATAATACAAAATAACAATAATAATAATAATATCACCAATGTTGACAGAAATAAAATATGTTTATATTTTCTCAAAAAACTCTTTTTATGAAAACCGGAGTGTACAAAGATGGACACCGAACAAACAAGTTGACATCGACCAAGGTCTGTCTGCATTCAAGAGTCATTGATCCTCCATGCCAGTGTTCTCTTGGCTGATTAATCCGGTGGATAAATATCGTATTAACCGGGCGCATGGTTTCACAAAGGTCCCAGTTAACAGACGACCGGTTTTGTGACGAATAGTCGCAGACAAATAGAAGCTTAACAAGCCGTGCTTAGAGAGATGGCGGTAACTCCGCTTCATAAAGCGGTGGCCATGGACAAGCAATGCAGGTCGTACATACCTTCCCAGGTGGGCCAGCATAGGCCTGAATCCTGACATTCTGACTCTAAAATGAATTTTATTTAGAACTCTCTGAAGGACCCGGCGTTTCGGGAGATAAAGATTTTTAGATTGCTTTGCTTCCGACTCAGTTTTTAACTAATTAAAACAAATCTGATCAAAATTTTAAAATTCCATTTTCAAGGTGTACACGTTAATGGACAGGGGTCACTAATTTTTAAAATTTCAAACCTTCACGTGGAGTAGATGTCGCGCAATGTTCATGACAGACAGACAGTGTGACAAACAAAAAGTTCATTATTATTATAAAGATAGCAAATTAAATTAAACTCTTATTTGACATGTAAAACACTCCCAGGTAACCATTTTGAACCAAATCTTTAGAGACCTTTCCGAAAAATAAAATTTATTTTCAATAATCAATCATTATTAAGATACCCTTGATTTGAGATCTTAGGTTAATATTTTTATATCTATAAA
Source organism: Timema podura (assembly GCA_033556935.1). Classification (NCBI taxonomy): domain Eukaryota; kingdom Metazoa; phylum Arthropoda; class Insecta; order Phasmatodea; family Timematidae; genus Timema; species Timema podura. The sequence goes on along the minus strand of JAVRXN010000006.1, from coordinate 2,436,608 downwards.
ATAGCTGTAATGATATTAAAATATGCTATCTATATACCTAAACCAGCCATACATTAATACATCAGTACCCTCTCAGAGGCTAGATATAGACCACAATCAGCCATACATTAATACATCAGTACCCTCTCAGAGGCTAGATACAGACCACAGCCAGTCATACATTAATACATCAGTACCCTCTCAGAGGCTAGATACAGACCACAGCCAGTCATAAATTAATACATCAGTACCCTCTACGAGGCTAGATATAGACCACAGCCAGTCATACATTAATACATCAGGACCCTCTCAGAGGCTAGATACAGACCACAGCCAGTCATACATTAATACATCAGTACTCTCTACGAGGCTAGATATAGACCACAGCCAGTCATACATTAATACATCAGTACCCTCTCAGAGGCTAGATATAGACCACAACCAGTCATACATTAATACATCAGTACCCTCTCAGAGGCTAGATATAGACGACAGCCAGTCATACATTAATACATTAGTACCCTCTCAGAGGCTAGATACAGACCACAGCCAGTCATACATTAATACATCAGCACCCTCTCAGAGGCTAGATATAGACCACAGCCAGTCATACATTAATACATCAGTACCCTCTCAGAGGCTAGATATAGACCACAACCAGCCATACATTAATACATTAGTACCCTCTACGAGGCTAGATATAGACCACAACCAGCCATACATTAATACATCAGTACCCTCTCAGAGGCTAGATATAGACCACAACCAGTCATACATTAATACATCAGTACCCTCTACGAGGCTAGATATAGACCACAACCAGCCATACATTAATACATCAGTGCCCTCTACGAGGCTAGATATAGACCACAATCAGCCATACATTAATACATTAGTACCCTCTACGAGGCTAGATATAGACCACAGCCAGCCATACATTAATACATCAGTACCCTCTCAGAGGCTAGATACAGACCACAGCCAGTCATACATTAATACATCAGTACCATCTCAGAGGCTAGATATAGACCACAACCAGCCATACATTAATACATTAGTACCCTATACGAGGCTAGATATAGACCACAACCAGCCATACATTAATACATTAGTACCCTCTACCAGGCTAGATATAGACCACAACCAGTCATACATTAATACATTAGTACCTTACACGAGGCTAGATATAGACCACAGCCAGCCATACATTAATACATCAGTACCCTCTACGAGGCTAGATATAGACCACAACCAGCCATACATTAATACATTAGTACCTTATACGAGGCTAGATATAGACCACAGCCAGCCATACATTAATACATCAGTACCCTCTACGAGGCTAGATATAGACCACAGCCAGCCATACATTAATACATCAGTACCCTCTCAGAGGCTAGATACAGACCACAGCCAGCCATACATTAATACATTAGTACCCTCTACGAGGCTAGATATAGACCACAACCAGCCATACATTAATACATCAGCACCCTCTCAGAGGCTAGATATAGATCACAGCCAGCCATACATTAATACATCAGTACCCTCTCAGAGGCTAGATATAGACCACAACCAGCCATACATTAATACATCAGTACCCTCTACGAGGCTAACGCCCAAGTAACTAGAAGGTTCATCTCGATCAAAATTTGTAAAAACATTTCCCAGATAAAATAAAAAGCATAGTCTACTTCAATTTCCCGCTATCACGACTACGAGTTCAATTAAAAGCGTCGCCCCTCTGTTATCGGATGACGTCAGAGGGGAGGGATCCCCGGCACTATTTATAGCCAGTGTTCCCGGAGATGGAGTGTTGCATAAGGAATGGCGGGGTTTGATCGCACGCAAACCTCACCGCGGCTCCTGGCTGTTAAGAGGTGGGAGGTCCCTGACTCGTAGAACCCTCTCCTGGTCACGTGACCCATATAGTGTCAGGGACAGACAGACTTGTGAATTATCACTTCCTGTCTTTCTCTTGTCAAGGGTTTGACGGGTTTTATATAGAAACATATTTTTGACCAAAATAAACCAAACACTGCTTACATCATTAGTTATAAAGTCGACCCCGATGGTCTTGGGGTAAAGTGCTCGCCTCAGGATCCGATGTCCGTGGGTTCAAACCCAGCTGGGGGCAATGGTTATTTCTTGAGTGATAAAAATCCGTAGCACAACTTCCTTCGGAGGAGAAATAAAGCCGTCGGTCTCATGTCCATTGTGACGTGTTTTAAATAACTCAGGAAGGTATAGGGAAAGTATCTTTCCCAGCAAAATCGGTAGGACATTTCACTCTCGCTCATAGAAATTCTCGTGTGCTGATATAATTAACTAAGCCGGTTCATAAAGTGCACTTAGTGGACTTTGAACAAGATATTTATCTGTTTATTTAAAAAGTCCGAGATATTCAACAAACTGTTGATTTTACCAGGTGAAAGGAATAAAACTGAACCTAACTACTGGAGCCTTAGTTTATTTATCGTATTAAAAATAGTTCTAACAACTGCAAACATCCTCACAGTGATCCGAACTATTTTCAAAAAGGTGTCTTTCAATGGACGAGACTTATTTCTCGATTTTTTGTTATTTTATAGGTATTGATGATGTTCATAAAAAGTGACAAATGCAGATCTTATGGCTTGACGTATGAATACTTGAAATTAACTTTTCTATCTTCTTACTATGCGCTGTTAACAAATATATACAAACATGTTAGTGGTTTGGGTTTTGATCCGCTGATGACGTCATTTCTCCCGGGCAGATGTCCTGCGCGGTGTTTGTAGTGTCCGTCCGCGAAGAGAAATACTGCGGGCCAGTTTCCCCGGGTACTTTAATTACAAATATACACGCCGTGTATTTATTGTGTCTACCCACGCGTGGCGGTGTCCCATGCTAGATGATCGAAATATCACACGATCAAGTAATATGTTTTCAAATTGAATTCTTTTTTTGTTTGTTTTAGTTTGGATTGTTCCGTTTTCCGTATCAGAGAGATATTTTCGAACTCACCCACTAGGGGGTGGCAAAGGGAAGGGGGATATTTCCAAATAAACACAATCTATAATGGAATAGAGATTAGATAAATGATGGATATATTCGATCGCCAGAAAGGTGGAAGAAACAAATGATTGATTTTTTTTTTAAATTCGGTGAATTCGTTCAAATGAAAGGCTCGGTGGACCGTCTCGTAAATAAATTGTTTCTGTTGATGTTTTCATTGTGTTTTTATAGTCCAATCTATCAGCTAGGAAGAGGAGGGTGAATGTGAGCTATCGTATCGGGTACTGGTTATCATAGGATATACATTAACACCGGCATTCGCCTGGAAAGAGAAGATAAAAGTCTCACCGTGGTTACAATCTCCCAAGAGCACGCGGATCTTTGTTACATCTTATCTTCCATGAGACCCGCCTTGTTGGCGTAGTTGGCTAACGCGCCAGTCGTGTTGAGCTCGACCGCCGAGAACGGGGAGATCGAGGTTCGAATCTCGGTCGGGTGAACTGGGGGTGGTTTTTCCTAAATGGTTTTCCACTCTCCCTCCACGCTAATGCGGGTTCACTTCCTCTAAATTCAACCCTCCCAATTCCTAATCCATTAGAGTAATTAGTACTTGAGCGTATAACCCGAACGGGTAGTAAGACGCGGTGCCAAATATTATTATTATTATTTATCTTCCATGAGTCAAGTCTGTCGCTCTAACCGCTAGCCCAGTCCAAAGATGTCCAGGATTGCACTGCTAATTATTTCCCCTCTCCCTCCACTTCCCCCCCTCATTGTCGGCCCTCCCCTCCTAATTAACCCTCCTCTCCCTGGTCTCTCAGTCGGAGGATTAGGACCTGGAATAATAAAAGAACACGAGGACTTAACAAGAATATGGCGGCCATTTCCCGTCCATTGAAATAATCCTCCACAAAACTTTGAGAGGTTTTAACTTTTTGTGTTCTTGAACCGCTTCTTCCCCCCCCCTCTCCCTCTGCGGGCTATCCGCATATTTACATTAATGGAGCCAGGGATGAGGAGGGTAGAAAGTGATAGGAAATGTATCCACGTCTGCGTGTAGGCGGCGTTGAAAATCATTCGGTGTACCCAGCTGAAGATTCAAACCACCCCAACATTATTGTCTGCTGGCAAAGACAGACGCTTTTGTCCGCATGACCACCGGTGTGACTACCAGATAATACTAGTCTAGAGATAGTTCTGAAATAGTTTTCAACGAGTCGTACCCAGGTCAAACCATTCTCTTGTCAACTGGTGAGAGAATGATTTAAATAAAAACAATTCGGAGATCACTAAAAGTGATATTTATGGATAGTGATAGTTTTTAGTGGATCCCGTGCGGTCTAAGGCATTGGACTCGTACTGTAGTTGGTGGTCGCCGGTAGAGTGCGTTCCTTCGTTTTATATACTCCTTCCTGGCCAGGGCCGCGTCTAAGGGGGGGAGGGGGCAATTGCCCTGGGCCTCACATTATAGGGGGTCACATTTCCTCCATAAATTACTAAATTAAATTACAGTTATTATTTTAAATTTCGCAACAAATAGTGTAAAGATAATCAACAACAATAGTATTCGGTCAGTGATAGGATTCCATTCCAGATTCCTGAAGACCCTACACTTTATATATTTTCGAGTAATGTGTGCAGTACAGCAGAATACTCCAACTAACAGTGCAATGGTGCAAAGAGGAGTTTACTTTTGTTAACGTAATTGGATTGATTGTTTGCATTTAATAAAGAACCGCCATTTAATGGGTGGTTCAATATTCCATAAAACATGAGAAATTAGTCAGTACCTGACATAAGTACCGAGTACGTATCAAAACGGCTTAATGCTAGAACAGAAAAACTGCCGTATAAATGGAGGAGCTCAAATATTTCGCCCCGGGACTCCATTTTCTTAAAACGGCCCTGTTCCTGGAAATTCACCCTCCTCGTATTTAATTTAAGCATGGTTTAATAACCCTCAAGTCTATTGGTTTGCTCCCCTGACGAGGCGAATTATAAACACATTAAATTAGTTTGTAATTTTAGATGGGGTAGCTCGCCTTCGGTAACTAGGCGGCCATAAATGCGACATTCACGGAGACAAGAACAAATAAGTTCCCCAAGTCGGTCAACAAACCTTCCTAGTTTGCTTGTAAGTCTCTAAGTACAAATCGATAAGTAATTATTCATCCACCCTTCCCCTTCCCCTCTTCTTCCTGTCCCCGTTCAAACCCCGAGACATGTCACTGGTGAGTTATTTGACCGACAAAACTCTGGACGAGAAAACTTTCAGTTTGTCACAAAGTTTCTAAGTCAACATATCTTCAATGAGATGATTTATTCTACGAGGAGGTGAATCTATACTTCCGGTAGGGAACTGTCAGGTATAATCAGGTTCATGAGAACTGATCTGAAAGTCAGGAGGGCTTTTAACACGTTTGATATGAATTTCCGCGACTTTTCCAAACAACATTTTTACATTTTTCTTGACTTAAACTTTTCCAAGTTTTCCTCGGTGAAGGATTATTTTTTTTCTTCTATCACAATGACGACAGTTTTTCTTCAAAATCCTACTGTATATAAACATTAATAGACAATGATTTCTCATTATTAAATGTGTGATGTATTATTTGTGTCCCTGTGTAGTGTGTTATCAACAAACTCTGTACAAACATCTTATATCCATACCATGGTTTGTAGAGGAAGCTTGTCCAAGAAAATACAAACATATTTTATTCACGGCAAACATTGGTGGCATTTAATTATATATATATTATTATTATTACTATGGATTAAATAGCCAAGCAATTAGATTTGCTATTTGATTCTTCGAGTCAAAGTTGGCTGCGTCATCTGATCACTCTTATGTGGCTGAAGATTTCCACACGTCCATCACAGATTCTGTCTTAAAATATGAGTGAAGAATGACCCTGGGCACTGAACGACTCGTGGATATCTCGGTGGTTAGAGCATTGGCGTACTAAGCCAAAGGTCCCGGGTTAAATTCCTGTATCCAGGCGTTATTTTTCAATTTAAAAAATATACATGTTTATTGTTATTTTATATCTATTAATATTATCTGTAAAACCTGATTCGGTGGCCGCATAGTGTAAGGCGTCACCCTCGCAATAGACTATACTGCTGATGACGGGGAGGTGGGGCTATAATCCCGGCTGGGTGAACCGAAGGTGGTTTTACACACTCTCTCCACGCAAAAGCGGGTACACTTCCTCTAAATTCAACCTTTTCATCCCTAACTCATTGGCGTATAACCTGAACAGGTAGTAAGACGCGGCCCTATACAGCTGCAGGTTACATGGATTGACGTATGAATACATGAAGTTAGATCTAGGCATTAGCTCTTCTAACTGTCGAATAGCTCGTTTTTATGAAAATCAGAGTATAGGTATTCACAAAGTGTGCTCTACTATATTACATTATTGTATTGTATTGTATTGTATTGTATTGTATTGGCCGAACCAGTGGCGTGTGAGAAAAGGTTATCCAGGGACCTGTGCACGCTATTGTTGCCTGCATAATGCAAGTAGAAATGATAGCCCCTGCGTAACTGGGACTCTACTACCCGCAATACATTGAATCATCTCCATCAACCTAATATACACACCCCTAGGGACTGAGTGTATGTATAGAGGACCCTGGGTTCAGCCTCTCGGGTGCAATGTGTTGTCTAACTCAGCCACTAGCGGTAAGGTGGATAGTATTGTCTAACTCGGTCACTAACAGTAAGGTGGAGATTATTGTCTAACTCCGCAACTAGCAGCAAGGTGGAGAGTATTGTCTAACTCAGCCACTAGCAATAAGGTGGAGATTATTGTCTAACTCAGCCACTAGCGGTAAGGTGGAGAGTATTGTCTAACTCAGCCACTAGCAATAAGGTGGAGAGTATTGTCTAACTCGGTCACTAGCGGTAAGGTGGAGAGTATTGTCTAACTCAGCCACTAGCAGCAAGGTGGAGAGTATTGTCTAACTCAGCCACTAGCAGTAAGGTGGAGAGTATTGTCTAACTCAGCCACTAGCAGTAAGGTAAACTACCCTTAATTTGAAGGTTATATATCTAGTTACGAAAACTCCTTGGGGGAACCCTAGATAACAAGGTTTATCCTGATCGATAAAATGGTTCCGGCTCCAGCCTGAGGTACATACAGACAGACAGACGGACAGACAGACAGACAGATGGCCTCGTGGAAAACACTTTTGACTATCACAATACTTCTCTGTCCGAGGGGTCGTTAAAAAGTAAAATTGTAATAGAGTGTTATAAATCTTATCTTTGACTTCAACCTCTACTTCGCTTGGCATGTTCCAAGCTTTGAGTCAACTTCGCTCCTCATTTAAAATTACTTTAGAACCCCCCCCCCCCACTACCCCCCTAGTGTTTTAAAAATTCTCTCTCGTTGCTTTTTTTTTTTTAAATCGCAAACAACTTTTTTAAAAATGGGGGGAAAGTGTAAACAGCCCCAAATAGTCCCCAAGTGGGTTTTTATATTAACACCTTGCCGCTCAGGACCATACCCGAGGCCACATGTGCCCCACGAGGTCCCAGGACTAGCATGCTTGGGGACTACGCCCCCCTTCACTTCTGTGGCAGTCCCTCGGGGCTGAGTGGGATGAAGGGGCCGTATAGAGGAGTGCTGTCCTAGGTTAAGTCAGCTTGTAAGTCTTCCACTCACCTGCCACGGTCAGGGCTCCCGCCACCAGCAACACAAGTACAGCCCCAACTCCGCGTGACGTCATCTCGCGTGGTCAGGCGTCCAGGTACTAGCTGCGCGCACGCCGACACATCCTCCTCAGCTCCGAGCGACACGGGTCCATCTTCGACTTCCACTCGTGACAGTTTCAGTCCCGGCGCGATGGATACAGGGTGTACCTGTCCACGTGTCTGAACTTCATCCCTCCCTACAGAGTACACAACACGAACACAACTGTCGGGGCTCAGCTCTGTGTCTAAATCCCTCTCTACTGGGTACACAACACGAACACAACTGTCGGGGTTCAGCTCTGTGTCTAAATCCCTCTCTACTGGGTACACAACACAAACACAACTGTCGGGGCTCAGCTCTGTGTCTAAATCCCTCTCTACTGGGTACACAACACGAACACAACTGTCGGGGCTCAGCTCTGTGTCTAAATCCCTCTCTACTGGGTACACAACACGAACACAACTGTCGGGGCTCAGCTCTGTGTCTAAATCCCTCTCTACAGGTTACACAACACGAACACAACTGTCGGGGCTCAGCTCTGTGTCTCAATCCCTCTCTACAGGGTACACAACACGAACACAACTGTCGGGGCTCAGCTCTGTGTCTCAATACCTCTCTACTGGGTACACAACACGAACACAACTGTCGGGGCTCAGCTCTGTGTCTAAATCCCTCTCTACTGGGTACACAACACGAACACAACTGTCGGGGCTCAGCTCTGTGTCTCAATACCTCTCTACTGGGTACACAACACGAACACAACTGTCGGGAGCTCAGCTCTGTGTCTCAATAACTTGTTTGCACACAACACACACACACCACTGTATTGAGTTTCAAAATATGTAGACAGATACTAACATCGCGCGAGTCTCGTTTCTAGGTACTAGCCGCGCACACGCTTCCAAACAACCGCACGCGATCACGAGACTCTACTTTAGCGGCCACAGCCTGGAAAAAAAACAACACCAGAACTAATTACATCTTTCTTCTGGTCGTCCTGGTGGCCGTGGAGTCACAGTCGTTGGACAGCACCACCCGGAGACAAGGGACGTGTGGCTTGGCTTATGATCCCACGACGGGGCTATCCCGGTCCAGACGACACGTGGCGGGTGGAGGCAGGGGTGTTAAGGCGCCTTCACGAGGTATCGATTAACTGCGAACAACACAAGCTGGCGCCGAGGTTTGACAGGTCCCGTGATACGTTTAGAGTGAGACACACATCTCACACATTTCACACACATCTCACGTGACCTGGAACGCACGTCTCTAAAACATGCCAACGGTAGAGGCCGTTAGGTTAAGCGGGAGATGACTCAAGTCGTTAAATCACAGACCTTCGTAGGTTCGTTTCACACCGAGCTACCGTTCAGTACGCGATTATCTCCGACGAGGAGGGGCGGTCCATTATGCACCAGCATTTCATGTATGTCCCTTCTCCGCGAGGGATAGACCACCCTCGCACGGTTCCTGAGCTCGTTGTTCCTCCGGTGAACTCCTGAGACCGACTGAAAGAGAGACCGCCGCGCCGCGCCGCTTCGATCTGGCTGGATCCCTCCCTCCCTTCCCCTCCAGCCCGGGCAGGAGACTGGAAGGAGCTGCGCGCGCAACCATCCCCCCCCCCTCTTTCCCAACTCCCACAGTGAAGAGATGTGGACCTAAAACGGCGTAAAAAGGTTTTTTTTTTGTTTTAATCTTTAATTTGAGGATTACACGTGCGGTTTTTTTTCTATATCCCCTTTTCCTTTCTTCTTTCTTCTTCTGGGATTACAGCCGGGTCATTAGCGACTGGGAGTTGATCACTGTAAGCTTGTATCGTGGAGCCGACTGGAAAGCTAGGTGTTCTGGCTGCCAGCGGGATAAGGAGGGGGCATTTACCCCCTTGGAATAGATTGTCCCACTTTCTAGGTTTATTTCACCCCCCTATTCTCGAATATAAAGATGAAATCTGGATTGTATCAAAATAAAATAAAAACAAACAAACAAAATGTTGTCAATATTCGCAAATGTAATCGAAAGTTTTCTTAGTTATAAATGTGTAGTAACAGGGCAGGTGGGTGTGCAGTGACAGGGGAGGTGGGTGTGCAGTGACAGGAGAGGTGGGTGTGCAGTGACAGGGGAGGTGGGTGTGCAGTGACAGAGAGGTGGGTGTGCAGTGACAGGAGAGGTGGGTGTGCAGTGACAGGGGAGGTGGGTGTGCACTGACAGGAGAGGTGGGTGTGCAGTGACAGGAGAGGTGGGTGTGCAGTGACAGGGGAGGTGGGTGTGCACTGACAGGAGAGGTGGGTGTGCAGTGAAAGGAGAGATGGGTGTGCAGTGACAGGAGAGGTGGGTGTGCCGTGACAGGGAGGTGGGTGGCAGTGACAGGAAGGTGGGTGTGCAGTGACAGGGACGGTGGGTGTGCAGTAACAGGGGAGGTGGGTGTGCAGTGACAGGGGAGGTGGGTGTGCAGTAACAGGGAAGGTGGGTGTGCAGTAACAGGGAAGGTGGGTGTGCAGTAACAGGGAGGTGGGTGTGCAGTGACAGGGGAGGTGGGTGTGCAGTGACAGGGAGGTGGTGTGCAGTAACAGGAAGGGGTGTGCAGTGACAGGGAAGGTGGGTGTGCAGTGACAGGGAAGGTGGGTGTGCAGTAACAGGGAAGGTGGGTGTGCAGTAACAGGAGAGGTGGGTGTGCAGTGACAGGAGAGGTGGGTGTGCAGTGACAGGGGAGGTGGGTGTGCAGTAACAGGGGAGGTGGGTGTGCAGTGACAGGGAGGTGGTGTGTCCCAAGTTATGCCGTCTCTCGGCTCATGATCAGATAAAATTGTAATGACAAGTCTTGGAAGGTGTTGGATTCAAATATCTGGGAACTGTTCAAAATATGGCTATTCCCGGTGCTCAAGAACTATTATTGCTCGAGTATAGCTCTGTGTGTCCTAGTGTCCTAGTGTCCTACTGTCCTACTGTCACGTGTGTTGACATTTCCAATCAAGCCAGGAGTGTTATTAAATACACGGACTAATTAGACTTGTATGCATAGTAATTGTTTATGGTAGATTGACCCAGATTAATAAACAAAAACTGATATAACCTTGGAAAAAAGGTTCCACAAAATATGAAACGAGTTATTGAATGTGAAATGCAATAAAAATAATTAATTGCTTGTAACTAAAATACGATATAATTACTTTTTAATCGTGGTGGCTCATGGGAGTGCGCAAATATCGACCTATTTGTTGATTAGGATTAATAATAATAATAATAATAATATTTAGCACCGCGTCTTACTACCCGTTCGGGTTATACGCTTAAGTACTAATTACGCTAATGGATTAGGAATTGGGAAGGTTGAATGTAGAGGAAGTGAACCCGCATTTGCGTGGAGGGAGAGTGGAAAACCATTTAGGAAAAACCACCCCCAGTTCACCCGACCAAGATTCGAACCTCGATCTTCCCGTCCTCGGCGGTCTAGCTCAACACGACTAGCGCGTTAGCCAACTACGCCACCGAGGCGGGTAATTGTTGATTAGGAGCTTGCGTCATAGGTAACGTCATTCTCATCTGGTGATGAGCAAGTACGGGCTCGAGTCCTTGTCAGGTATAGTTTGGAAATTTTCCTTAAATGTCCTGCCATTCTTCCTATGAAAATATGTGGGTACATTTCCTCGGAATTAAACCCTACTCTGCTCATCCATACAATAAGACTAAACTTTGTAATAATATAGTATAATATAATATAATATACATATTGTTACGTCATTAAAGGCAAAGGTGTGGCGGTCTGCACGCCATTTTAATCACGACACCATCCGTATGGAGGGAACCACTCTTCAATTAGTTTAAATTATTGGACAAATTACACGGGAATTGAACACAGGACCTGCGGCTTAGCACGCCAACGCTCTACCACCAGGATCTTGTATCGTATACTCGCCCCTCCTGATTCGTAGATGTCTGATAGCTTGATACGATTTCCACACATCCATCCCAGACTCTGCCTTAATATATTAGTTACGGAACGACTCCTGGATAGCTCAGTGGAAGATCATTGGCACGCCGAGTCAAACTCCCCAGGTTCGATTCTCGTGTACAGGAATGATTTCTCAACTAATTTAAATTGAGCGCAAGAACAATTTAGTATTGTTTTAAATTCTTACGCATTCATATATCATATGGAGGATATTATCTTTTCCGGGCCATATTTACAAAGAGGTTGAAGGGAATGGAGGTATACGCGAGTTAAGGTAAAGTATTTTCCAACGGGAGAGTCCTCTGTGGGAACATGGTAGCGCCTGCTAATTCGCGGTGTAGACAACTCGCCATACAGGGACGTCAGGCTGGCAGCATCAACCCTCTTACAGGCTGTCTCAGTCCTCCTCGCATCAAGACGCGCTTTGGAGGGACAGACAGACAGACAGACAGACAGGGATAAACTATCTTAGCACCCGTTCGGTTATACGTTTGCGTACTAATTACGATGATGGTCCTTAGGGGTGGGGATGGTTATATTTATACGAAGTATACCCGCATTTTCGGGGAATGTGCGTAGAAAACAATTTTGTAAAAACCACCCTTAGTACACCTGGCCGAGATTCGAACCTCAATCTAATCGTCACTGGCAGTCTAGTCTATTGCGAGAGTAGCTCCTTAGACCATGTGGCCACCGAAGCGCGTCAGATACTAGTTCCTCACACAACCGTTATCTTGGACACTGCACCCTTACGCAGGCTCCCATATCACCGGGAATCGAACCCTGTTCACCTTAGTTACGTAGCCAACCTACTTGGCCACTATGTCAAAGAGTAGCCAGCCCAAGGGTCCAGAGTTAAATTCCCGGAATTAAAGAAAAACCTATAATTGTTTGGTAGTTTGTCAATCAAGGGACATCGCTCTGGGTCTATTCTAGTATTCTGTTAGTCTGTAAGTCGTGCACGTTAAAACACACCTTGGCAGATTGAGAGTGGCGTCTCGTGTTCAACGTAGCGTTTCTTATCTTCTTAACTAGGTCGATCAACTGAAGGTGACGCGACGCTTGGCGTCTCTACAACCTTTTAGTCAGGGCGTCCCGACGTGAGGGCGTCTTGTTGATGATCACTCAGACGGAAGGTGTGGAACGACGGGCCAACCTCAAAACATGGCTGCGGCGCATGCAGATTTGTCCCTGAGGGGGTGACTGGTGGAGGGGGTGACTGGTGGAGGGGGTGACTGGTGGAGGGGTGACTGGTGGAGGGGGTAGTCAGCAAACAATATCCCCACAAACCATTCTTAGTGTCAGTGGTGGACTGAGGATAGTTTCAAGGGAAGACAGACCTGTTCAGGTTGTACACATATATGATAGTCACTCTAATGGTGTAGGGATGAGGAAGAGAGCATTTTTTTGAGGTAATCTACCAACATTTGCATGGAAGGAGAGTGGGAAACCATTTAGTACAAACCACCCCCAGTAGACCCGACCAGGATTCGAACCCCAACCTCTTTGTCAGCAGCAGGCTAGGCTAATAAAAAGGTGACGCCTTAGACCATTCGGCCACTGAAGTGGGTCCAGTTTACCGGTTTATAAATAGTTTTAGTTCTAGAAGAGACACAGCAGTCAGACCCCCGAACGTTAATTCATCAATGTAGGACCTAAGGCCACGTGGAAATAGATGTTGAGAAACCACCATTTCACCCCTGAAACATTTTTTACACCAAGCCCAGAATCGAACCGAGAACCTTCACCTCATAGGCTAGGTGTACTTTATAATAGGCCTAGGTTCCCCCGCCTGAAAAGGTGTATACTTGCTTATTAAGAGAAGAATATCACACATAAAATGGGTTCAAATCCCGGCAACCCACATTATCTACAAAGGCCTTAGTCTCTTATCCTGACTGGGTATATTGGGTTGAATGCTGGCACATTTGTTTCTATATTCTACCTTCCTCATTATCCCATCGCTAATGTGAATAACCAGACTGGCCTTGAACTGGGGGTAAGAAACAACGTCTCGATAGGGGAGGGGGGTAGGGGGTGCTGGGAGGGAGAAAGATGTAAATAGGAGGGAGGCAGTAAAACATGGAACATGAAGTGACGAGAAATATGGAGTAACATTCTAGTGTGGGGAGGAAAAAAATTAAATAAACAATAGGAGGAACAAAATATATAACTTGTTTATTACCTTAAACCCGACACACACGGCACAATGTCTAGTACAAGGAACAGTAAACGGAACAAGATCTGGTTGGCATTGATTGCACGATTGTGTACAATATTTACACAATCGAAATGGCTTCTTTATTCATGGTTAGATAATAGTTTAGAATATTTATTAAATACTTTAGTGGTTAGTATTAAAACATCCACCTCAATAAGCGAGGAATGGCCGCGCAGACGTTCAGCTCTAAAACGCAATATTTAATTATACGATGCTTTATTTCAAAATATGGTTCACGCCAAAATAAAGTCGAAAGATTCTAACAGGACTCTTTTTCCTTAGCAACCCTATATTTGGAGTTTTATTAATAGAAACAAATATGTATGTCTTAATCATATTATCGGAGCTATGAGACTAGTCTAGATGGAAAAAAGGGCTCTAGATTTAGCCTCCCTCTAACAAATACAGTCATTGTTTGATATTTGAGAACTAGCAGCGAGCTTTCCTCTTTACCTTGAGATAACAAGTTTCCTCTAACAAATACAGTCATTGTTTGATATTTGAGAACTAGCAGCGAGCTTTCCTCTTTACCTTGAGATAAAAGTTTCCTCTAACAAATACAGTCATTGTTTGATATTTGAGAACTAGCAGCGAGCTTTCCTCTTTACCTTGAGACAAGAAGTTTCGTCATTTCATTACTCATTTTCTGATATTTAACATGACAAGCGGTAGGTTTAGTATGTCAAACTGGAGATAAAGTTTCCTCTAACAAATACAGTCATTGTTTGATATTTGAGAACTAGTAGCGAGCTTTCCTCTTTACCTTGAGATAAGAAGTTTCCTCTAACAAATACAGTCATTGTTTGATATTTGAGAACTAGCAGCGAGCTTTCCTCTTTACCTTGAGATAAGAAGTTTCCTCTAACAAATACAGTCATTGTTTGATATTTGAGAACTAGCAGCGAGCTTTCCTCTTTACCTTGAGACAAGAAGTTTCGTAGTTTTCTTTACTCTTATTCTTATTAACATGACAAGCGGTAGGTTGTAGGTGATGGTCAAACGGGAGTATAAGCTTAAACAGAATAAATTCGTTCCAAAACGACACAGATCATTGTATTTTAAGGCGTGTGGCCCGAACAGCGATTGATAATTTTTCTCGGTGACCTCGGCCACCTTAACATTTACCCAAATTACCAAATTTACCGTAAAGGCTACAAACAAGAATACATAATCATTATTTTGAAACTAGGTTATATTTTCCCCTTTGTTTGATCTTAATTTATATAACTTTGAATAAAGTTTTTGGTTGTTCCAGGACGTGTAATGTTTCCTAACAGATAGTCCTACAAGACGTTGAATGAGCTGCGTGAGGCAGATCTTGTACGATCTTCGCTCGTGTGTACCAGGATTTACAGGAGACTTTTCTCAAAATGAAGAAAACACAAGAGAAGTTAAATGGGGCAGTTTTCACGGAACTGTGGGGTAGTTATATTTTATTAGCGTCTGCTGAAATTTAACAGTTGGCACTCACCGGAGAGATCTCCGACGCTTGGCCGTGTCATTACTTTTTATTTTTTTTAAATGTCATCACCTTGTCTTACTACCCATCCGGATTATACGCATATGTACTGATTACGTCAATGTGTCAAGGATGAGTAAGATGGAATTTAGAATAAGTGTACCCACATTTGCGTGGAAGGAAGCGTCGAAAACCATTTAGTGAGAACCAGCCTTGGTTCACCCGACAAGGATTGTAACCCTGAACATCAGCCGTTCAGTCTATTGCGAGACTGACGCCTTGGGACATTTAGGCCAGGGAAGCGGGTACAGACCGTATTAAATCATTGCGCATGTGCTGTGGGGCTGGATACAAGCGGACAGCTTCGTCACTGTTGTGAGATGTATCACGAGACAAAACCTCCATCGGTGAAATATAAAATATGTTTCTTGTTTACGTCACAAAGCATCATGGGTCAAACATGTAGAGTTGCCGAAGCTTTCTCTGCTGTTTTCGATGAACGTATGTATCATAATTTAGTCTGTAAGTCGTGTTTGTTGTAGAGTTCCCATACTTTAATACCTTTGGTACGTTCGGACAGGGATCAACTTCAGCCCTTTACTTAAACCACCAATAAATATTACACCCATAGGCCTTCATATGTTTACCATGATCGAATCTGTAAAACCTGCTAATAAACAATGTAGAATAAAGTTTATCCAAACCATGAAAATGTTTCCCTAGTGTTACTGTAAAAATTCACAAAATGAAAATGACTCATAAGTTAGGAGTACCTACACAAAAAAAAGAAGAAAAGGAAAATCAGAATAGCTATGTTGCACTATAAAGTTATTCCTCTGGTCAGGTATTCTCCCAGTCATTATTAAGTATCCATTTTTAACCACTCTATAGGTTAACAATATCAGAAGCTCTAATCCTTAGGTAATTAGAAGGAAACTCAAAATTAATCAAGGGAAACTCAAATTTTATTACACAGATGAAGGTAGTTTTAAACAACTTCAAAACGGTATAAATATTGATCTGGTGCCCAAGTCTAATGGGCCAACCATCAGCAACGTTCATAGAGCTTTCACTTAACACTTAACACTTAACAAAAATGACTCCAAATTAAATAAATATTAAACGTTGAGAGCCCATATTTTGGTTGAAAGGGATTTCCATTGGTCTGAAGGCTTAACATAATAATAATATTAATAGCTAAATCAACACTCTATAATCCATCATCCTTAAGAACTATAATAATGATAATAATAACAGTCCAATCCTAATAACTAGCCAACAAGATGCAAATACAGGTTACGATATACCAAAAAACAAATTGTGAGCTGCGAGTGGCCGCTGCGCTGAAAGAACAAGATTAATGTGCACATATGAGTTAAAGCTAGCGCTCCCCACAGTAGGCACAGGAGTCACACGGGTTCGACGACAGTCACTAGCGGTCAATTCCCTCCCTACAGTAGGCACAGGAGTCACACGGGTTCGACGACAGTCACTAGCGGTCAATTCCTCGGATAGTTCCACCTCGAGTCAATCTTCCTATGTCGGCATCCTTGAAGTTAAGTTTAGAAAAAATAATCTAATGTATCACTTATTGGTCTGGAGAGAGTTCCATGTGACGGGAAACGTTACAAGGTACTGAGAGCGTTCATTCCTGGAGAACTGAGAGCGTTTGTCCTGTGTAACAACTTTACAACTGTGTCTGAGTGCCGAACTTTGTCCCAGGTTGATGTTTGTTAGCGAGGACCGTACTCCTAGGAAATGTGACACAGAGAGAGAGAGAGAGAGAGAGAAAGAGAGAGAAAGAGAGCTAATTGTCTCCCCTCTCATTCTACCACCCTCGTCATAGTCTCATGATATTTACTAGGGCTCTATGGTGAGAAGGGTCACTGGCACCAGGGAACGGTCTTATAGTGGAATTCTGGTATGAAGCGCCTTTAATAAAATTCAAACATACTTTTTTTATTCCTCTTGGTCTCTCGGAGAGAGTAGTATTGTGATCGTCTAAAAAAAAATCCAACTTCTTGAGATTTTTGATAAATGTCGATGCTCCAATTCTCGCTGAAACCTAATAAGTTATTTCAAGTTGCCGTCTGTCTGTCTGTCTGTCTGTCTGTCTCTATCCACGCTGACAAATGAAACCGTTTTAGCGATCTGTGGTCTAGTGGCTACAGTTCTCGGCTACATATCTAGAGGATCCGGGTTCGATCCCAAGCACTGGGTCTAGATCGAGGTCAGACTCAGACTCGAGTGGACAAATGAGGAGCTACTTGCTCCGGTCTAGAAAACTGAGATCAGTGGTTTGTTGTGCTGACCATATGACACCCTCTACCCGCAAATATTAGTACTAACGTCACTAACGGTGGTGGCAAACACCATAGAGTTGTTTTTTAAACGCTTCTAATGAGACTTCACTTCCTCGCTGGATAACAATCAAAGAATCAACTCTTCTACAATTTTCTTGCGAATGGGCAACATTTTGTCGTCGACACACAACCTTTCCTCCTTCCTCCTCTCCTTCCTCCTCCTCCTCCTCTTTCTTCTGGTATCGATTATCATCTGCTTCATTTCTCCTCCCGGAGTAAAACTTTATGGACGGGTTTTTACGAGACTTCATATTACTTATGTAAATACCACTGGGCTGGCGGGGGGGAATCCCCTTCCAACTGTCGTGCAGGGGATCACAGGGGGTTAAGAAACTCCATTTAAATACAAGAAGTTAGAACACAACCGCAGGAGTTGGTAAACCGCGAAGCGCGGAGAAGAATAACATTTCCATTGTTGAGTGTTTACGTTACCCCCCTCTCTTGCTTCTTTGAGAGGGGGGGAGATATTCCAGGTGGTGGCAGGGGGGTTATGATAAGTTGACTTCGTTTCGAATGTACATTTCGAATCTGTTGCTTCAAGACAAAGAGGAAGTAGAATAGGAACTATAGTAAGCGTCACAGGCGAGTGGTCACAGATGAACATAGCAAGATGGCGGCCAGGGGCAGGTTTACGTAATAAACATTATATTCTCAGACCAGTCATCGTTAGTATACATCAAACAGGACCAACATGTTATGCTATCTGCAACATCTTTGTTGACGTGAATTTTTTTTATAATATAGGAAAATTTTGTGAAATAATTTCAGTTCATACATGTGAGATGTATGTACTCTCTGTCGCAGATGCATAGGCAAGGCAAGCGTGGTCTAGGAGTAGTAAGTATATTGCCTGAACTGACGTCACTGCTGGAGAGTGATGTTTAGCTTGTCAGTTGCAGACATATAGGCAAGGCATGCGTGGTCTAGCAGTAATAAATATATTGCCTGAACTGACGTAATTGCTGGAGAGTGATGTTTAGCTTGTCAGTTGCAGACATGTAGGCAAGGCATGCGTGGTCTAGCAGTAATAAATATATTGCCTGAACTGACGTAATTGCTGGAGAGTGATGTTTAGCTTGTTAGTTGCAGACATAGGCAAGGCATGCGTGGTCTAGGAGTAGTAAGTATATTGCCTGAACTGACGTCATTACTATAGAATGACGTTTAGCTTGTCAGTTGCAGACATATAGGCAAGGCATGCGTGGTCTAGGAGTAATAAGTATATATTGCCTGAACTGACGTCACTGCCAGAGAGAAATATTTATATGTGTCTGTTATAGAATGATATAAGTCGTGTTCTGATAGAACCACCAGGCTCGGAAGGTCGCACGTTAAGTAGTAGATAATAACTAAGATATGCCAGGGAATTTATTAATTTGAATATTGTATATCTTGACGTTTAGTCCGTGTGTCCACACCACTGTTAGATGTCACATCCTTCTTCCCCTCAGTTCCTCCTTGGGTCCTTCTTAGGGAGTCCCCTCTGCCTCTATCGTACCGTGTCCGGGGATTCCCACAAGTGACATTTGAGGGGTAAGGGCAAGCCTATGATGACGATATAAATGTCCCTTTCTCCCACAACCTTCTATCCTTCTTCAACTTTCTGGAAACAAAGTAGCCCCCGCCGCGATTTGGTCTCAAGAAGAGGGGGGAAGGGGTGGGTCCCGCACTAAAACCTTCCATTGTGAAAAAAAGGGGAAGGGGGGTTTAAATATCTTTTTCTCGAAACGGCCGTAGATTTTGGATCCCCATTAGGATAAGAATATATTCTCCTGATGGAAAGATCGATTATTTGAAATAGCTCTTTTAAGGTGCGTTTAAAGAGGATGAGAAGAAAAGTCAATGTTTTTTATGCAGTTTTTTATTAGCAAACAATTTATTTTATCCTAAATTAAAAATATAAGACTATCAGAAGTACCCGGCGTTAGTTACCCAGGGAAACGATTTCATTTGCTTTTAACAGACAGAAAAAAATATCTTCATTTTATTTATTCCAAACCAGTTTTATTTAAATAATAAAGAAGTCTAGCTTCTAGGTTGACATGTTTGTGTACAAGGACTTCTAATTTTAAAATGTCAGCCCTCTGTGTTAGGTAGATATCACACAAGGCTCATGACAGACAAACAAACTCTTCATTTTATTAAAATGAATTGATCCAGTAGTTACGTTCAGTTTAACTCCCTCCACTTGGTGTTATCAACAGTTGTTGAATATATGTCATCAACCTTTGAACAGGACTTTTTCTCTTTATTTAAAAAAGTTCAAGAAGGATATTCAACAACGTGTAAGCTGGTCTCAAGGTATAATGTTCAGAGACCCTGACCTATAGGTCACCGGGTTCGATTCCCGGTTGGTACAGGAGTATATTCCTCCAAAGGAGAGTCATCCCAACGCTCACCAAGGTTTGGTTAGTTAGGCTATATTCAGGTTTAGGCTCTAGTCAGGTTTAGGCTCTAGTCAGGTTTAGGCTCTAGTCAGGTTTAGGCTCTAGTCAGGTTTAGGCTCTAGTCAGGTTTAGGCTCTAGTCAGGTTTAGGCTCTAGTCAGGTTTAGGCTCTAGTCAGGTTTAGGCTCTAGTCAGGTTTAGGCTCTAGTCAGGTTTAGGCTCTCCATAGACTCCACACACTCCACACACCACCATCCTCTCTTCTCATCGGGACAAGGAAAGAAGTACTATCAGTACAGTGGGGCGTCCCCTGAGAATCGGTATGTTAGTACGTTAGTACTGGCCGATATCTCCCCTACTGGGCTACGAGGGATGTAGCAGGCACGTTATTATTACTATTATTATTATTATTATTATTATTATTATTATTATTATTATTATATATGTGAAGAATTAAACTTTTATATTTCTACTGGAGCAATATTTTATTTATTTTGCCGAAACAATATTTGATAAAACACCGAACTTAACTCTCGTTGTTGTGTCGACCGGGTTGCACGCATTGTTACGCTATAAGGGACGAGGAGGGCTTAGTGGGAGTGCACCCGTGTCTGTGTGGGAGGAGACTGGGAAAAACACCCGCAGTACCACCCGACCGGGACTCAAACCATCTCCCGTCATCGGCAGTCCAGTCCATTGCGAGACTGATGCCTTGTACCGTTTGACTACCGAAGCGGGGTAGGCCATAGTGTTAGACTGTAAAAAGGAGCTGGATTAGGAGGGATAGTTCTAAGGTGATGTATTCGCCTGGGGTGAGGATGGGGAAAAAATGCGCGATCCTTCTAAATGGATGCGGATCTCCAAATTTTAATATTTACCTGCTTGGAGTACGCTTTGCTTTATTGGAGTGATTTGAACTTGAGAAAATACTTCTAGTGAACTCCTAACCGCTTGTATCGTGACTAACTTCTCTTCACATGAATACTACACATCGCTCCAATTGAACAGTCTGCCTGACCACTCGACCATTAGGGAAGTACCGCTATTGTTCTAAAGTTGCTCGGAGAGGTTTGAACCAAACTCTCAAGTATATTGGGTGCTAAGAAGCGTTTGCTGTGTCCCCCACAATGCAGCGCGGCCCTCTTGATGCCCCATTC
The DNA here is from genome assembly GCA_033556935.1 of Timema podura. Classification (NCBI taxonomy): domain Eukaryota; kingdom Metazoa; phylum Arthropoda; class Insecta; order Phasmatodea; family Timematidae; genus Timema; species Timema podura. The sequence continues at coordinate 2,415,397 of JAVRXN010000006.1, read as the reverse complement.
ACTCCCTGACCTTAGTAAGCTTGTTTTGAATTGGAGGATCACGTACAATGGGGGCATTAGCGGAGCCACATGAATGGCGCAAATTGTCCGCCTTTCCTGAAACAACTTATTACAGTAGCAGAGACGGTATTCATTCATAGAGACCAGAGACATGGAGAAACAGGAGATATTGTCAGTAGAAACACTGCAAGTAGTGGAGAAACAGGAGATATTGTCAGTAGAAACACTGCAAGTAGTGGAGAAACAGGAGATATTGTCAGTAGGAACACTGAGACATGAAGAAACAGGAGATATTGTCAGTAGGAACACTGCAAGACATAGAGAAACATGAGATATTGTCAGTAGAAACACTGTAAGACATGGAGAAACAGGAGATATTGTTAGTAGAAACACTGTAAGACATGAAGAAACAGGAGATATAGTTAGTAGAAACACTGTAAGACATGAAGAAACAGGAGATATTGTCAGTAGGATAACTGCAAGACATAGTGAAACAGGAGATATTGTCAGTACAAACACTGCAAGACATGGTGAAACAGGAGATATTGTCAGTAGAAACACTGCAAGACATAGAGAAACATGAGATATTGTCAGTAGGAACACTGCAAGACATGGTGAAACATGAGATATTGTCGGTATAAACACTGCAAGACATAGAGAAACATGAGATATTGTCAGTAGGATAACTGCTAGACATGGTGAAACAGGAGATATTGTCAGTAGAAACACTGCAAGACATGGAGAAACAGGAGATATTGTCAGTAGAAACACTGCAAGACATGGTGAAACAGGAGATATTGTCAGTAGGAACACTGCAAGATCTGGAGAAACAGGAGATACTACTGTCTCAGGTACATTGAACGCTCCAGGACGAGACAAGAGTTTGAAAATGGCGCCGCCACAATCCCAAGAACCAGCCCCAGAGGGGGGAGGGTAGGGCTCCTCCGACTCAGCACACTAGTAGGGGGTGGGTGGGCTGAAGGAGCCCCGTGATTGTGATTGCGAGAAGAAGTGAAGTCAAGCGAGAAACTGAAGTCAACTGTCGTGACCTGGGTCACTAACGGCGTTGTTCGCCGGGCGGTAGAGACGGGAGATGGAGAATATTCACTTTGGGGAGAAAAGAAAAGTTACCTTTAATTTATGTTTCTGAAAAACTTACGGGTTTGGCCAATTTTTAAACTATCTTCTTTTCAGAGGGGAGATCCAGATGTTCAAATGGTTATCCCCGAGTTAAAAGTTCTCTCTTCAGTAGAAATATCGAAAAGAATCGGTTCATGTTTAAAATATATAAATGTGTATTTTAAAACAATCGGTCGTATTTTATTGCATTATGAGAGGAACAGGAGAGGAATAAGAGAGAGAGGAAGGCAAGTAGAAGTGTGAGGAACATTATGGGGAGCAGGGATATGCCAGACAAGTGCACGGGAGGGATCTACAATTACTACTAACTACCAATATTGGCGTACGCTGCAGAAACACGGGTAATGAAGCAAAAGGATAGAAGCAGAATTCAGGCGAGTGAAATGAGATTTCTGAGAAGCAGGATAGGTGTGACAACATTTGATAGGAGGAGAAATGAGAGAGTAAGAGGAATGGTAGAGGAAGAACCAGTTCAGGACAGGATAGAGAAGGCACAACTAAGGTGGTATGGCCATGTGAGGAGATTGGAGAGAGAAAGGATGACCAGGAGGATGTTGGATATGGAGGAAGACCAAGGGAGTAAGGAGGAGTGTGGAGGAGAGAGGACTGGCTCAAGGTGGAGGAAAGAAAAAGAGGTGGTGGGGAGGCTTTTGTTCAAAACAGACCTAACCAGTGGCTGTTCATGATGATGATGATGATGATGATGATGATTATATAAAATTTAAAGCACCTTTAATTAAAACCCTTGCCTTCAAATTATTTAGTTCTAATTTTGTTTTACATACGAGGCTATCTCTGTTCAATCTGCTAATGTGAGACAACTTGCATCTCTTCTGCGCATGCGTGTCTGTTCTTACATCGCTGACAAGTGACAACTAGAACCAAATTACGTTAAAGTTCCCTAGATACTTACATGTTGTGTAAATACAAGTGAGTCCCCGACTTACACGGATTCGTAGATACGTGTTTGTGTTACCTAGACTTGTGACTAGCAACGACATCTATCTGGCAACACTTTAATCATAATATATATTATGTGGCTACCAGCAATCTGACGCACAGTTGATAGTATCATCTCCATTTTGTTTATTTCTACCTTGAGCCTAAGTTGTGTCTTGTTATTGAAATTTGGTAGTAATTATTATAAACAAAGCTTTATTAACTGTCCTTACAAACGAAAATACAGGTCCAGTACAAGCCTACATCGTATTTAAGCCCCCATTCAACTTACACGGTTATTTAACCTGCGTGGAAACCTACGGAATGAAATTAACCGCGTAAGTTGAGTTACTGCGGCTAGCTCGCATCTTTGGTAGAATGGTTTAAGGCGTCACTCTTGCGATAAATAGGACTATCGATGACTAGATGATCGGTGTTGGAATCCCGTTTGGATTCACTTTGGATATTTTTTTTCAGATATGAAAATGTCTGCCAGTCATTAAAAAGTCATGATTTTTTTGTAAGTCCAGTTTAACTGTGCAGGTAAGAATTGTACTTTTTTTTAAAATTTGCTCGGAGTTATCTTAAATTTACCCATGCTCCCCAGTGATAGCATAATTCATAAATTAGAAGATCTTAGAAATAAGAATTAATCAAATTCTGGATGAAAATCTCAGTAAGGGGGATAGTTAACACCTGAATATTTAAATATTGGTAATGGAAAAGTAATTAAATATGGTTTATACAATTCTGTAGACACCCTTGTAAATGGTTTACCACTTCTTTCTCCACGCAAATGCGGGTACATTTCCTGTAAATCCAACTTCCCTCATCCCTAACACATCACCCTAGTGTGTAGCCCAAACAGGTGAGGGAGACGTGTTGACGGAAAACAAGAAGCCAGTTTGTCGGTTCACACGGTAATAGTTGGTCCGTGTGTACGGGTCGTAAGACGCTCCCCTCCCCTCGTACTTGGAGAGAAGGGTGGGGGAATCAGGGCGGGGCGACATCGCGAGGAGAGTTGAGGGTTATGTAAGAGACGGTCTCCTTCCATCCGTGAAACATTCCCGAGTGCCAATCGCGGTTGAGATATGAATCATGAGGGGGAGGGAGCAGGTTTGACGGGTTGCGGCTCAGATAAAGTGAAGGGGTGGGATTTGTTCTGTAATCACCCACCCAGTACACATACATATATTTAAAACGTGACGTGATTTATTTCGACACCACTTTTCAAAGTTCTACATGACCGATTCTCATAATTTTATTTTGTATGAAAGCTTTTACACTAATGATGTGCTCTAAAGTTTAAAATTTAATAAGTATTTAAAAGGTGAGTCACAATATAAAACAAACCCAGAATTTATATCTACAGAAATCTCTTGAATTCTATCAAAATGATTTTGATTATTTTTAAAATTAAAAACATTAACTTGTATTATAAAATGCAAGCTAACAAATATTAACTATCGAAGGAGCAATATGTTTGTAATTCAAGTCAGTTTGAGGAAGATTTTAACACAGAGTTACTGATGTTTGACTAGGACCAGAGAGCAAGTTATCTTTTAAGGCATCAGTCTCGCGATGATATAATAAACTTCTTGTTAAAGGTTATAATCTCGGCCGGTTGTATTATGTGCAGAGGGGGGTAGTGCCATTTATTTCCTCTCTCTCACTCTCTCCTCTCTTCACGTGAATTTGGCCGCACCTACTTGAAACACCCTTTCGATTTTTTCTCCTCTGGACAAAGACTTTAATTACAAAGCTGTTGAAAGAAACAGTTAAAAAATCGGCCAATATCTAGACTCTGACCTCTTGAATATATTTCTCCGGTAAACATGTCTATACTTGGTAATAAACAGTTATTTACTATCGGTCTTGAACACCGCCATTTTACTGGGACTTTTCTTCAGAAGTCCTGTTAAAAGTCCTTTTAATGACGTGACAGATGTTCAACAACTGTTGATTTCATCGTGTGTAGAAATCTAGACTGAACTTATCCACCGGAGAAATAGTTTATTTATTTTGGAATACATAAAAGGCTTTGTTATAAAAACTTCTAAAGTTCAACTCTCGTTCATTTCCCCCTTAAGTTTGAGAGACTAGAACATGTCGCAGGGATTTATAAACATGCAGGTAGAGTGCCGCGTCACTTGACTGACACACAAGGCGTGTGAATACCACTTCAAGTCTCTTATGCGACATTTCTCCCGACTAATTGATGCGAGAGTAAATACAGTTTGAAAAGTTTAGGATGTCAATCATTTGAGAGAAGGGTCGTGAGATCTCAGTAAGTCCTTAAAACAAGTAACAAAGAGAGCACTTATGAACCAACCTAGTGGTAGCAGCCTCGAGGGGAAGTTCTAACCCAAAATATCCACTTCAAGAAACTTTTGTTAGTGGTGAACGTTGATATAACAGCGTTGTAATTGAGCCCTGTTATTGCTGTTGTTGTGACAGTCCTAGGAACACCATATTGATCTGGATATAGCTCGGGTTCTAGCTTTACGAGTATTACCTACCTAAGTTAGGTGTTATCTGGGGGTGAGACGGGCTCTTAAGACGTCTGGTTCTAGCTGTATTACCTACCTAAGTTAGATGTTATCTGGGGGGTGAGACGGGCTCTTAAGACGTCTAGTTCTAGCTGTATTAACTACATAAGTTAGGTGTTATCTGTGAGGTGAGACGGGCTCTTAAGACGTCTGGTTCTAGCTGTATTACCTACCTAAGTTAGGTGTTATCTGTGGGGTGAGACGGGCTCTTAAGACGTCTGGTTCTAGCTGTATTACCTACCTAAGTTAGGTGTTATCTGGGGGGTGAGACGGGTTCTTAAGACGTCTGGTTCTAGCTGTATTACCTACCTAAGTTAGGTGTTATCTGGGGAGTGAGACGGGCTCTTAAGACGTCTGGTTCTAGCTGTATTACCTACCTAAGTTAGGTGTTATCTGAGGGGTGAGACGGGCTCTTAAGACGTCTGGTTCTAGCTGTATTACCTACCTAAGTTAGATGTTATCTGGAGGGTGAGACAGGCTCTTAAGACGTCTGGTTCTAGCTGTATTACCTACCTAAGTTAGGTGTTATCTGAGGGGTGAGACGGGCTCTTAAGACGTCTGGTTCCAGCTGTATTACTACCTAAGTTATATGTTATCTGTGGGGTGAGACAGCTCTTAAGACGTCTGGTTCTAGCTGTATTACCTACCTAAGTTAGGTGTTATCTGGGGAGTGAGACGGGCTCTTAAGACGTTCTGGTTCTAGCTGTATTACCTACCTAAGTTAGGTGTTATCTGGGGGGTGAGACGGGTTCTTAAGACGTCTGGTTCTAGCTGTATTACCTACCTAAGTTAGATGTTATCTGGAGGGTGAGACAGGCTCTTAAGACGTCTGGTTCTAGCTGTATTACCTACCTAAGTTAGGTGTTATCTGTGGGGTGAGACGGGCTCTTAATATAATATATCCTGATATCTCCCCCTCCTGACTGTGATTTGTACCAGTGGATGTAAGTACCGCGTGCTTGAGACGAGTAATTTGTATTATTATTTCTCTCAGCCGCTGCTTGTTGCGATTTTGTGAGGCAGCTGTCGGCCTTGTTTGGGTTTGCACCGGAAGTGTTTTGTTACTGAAGGACCTCGTTCAGTCCTCCCTATCAGTGAGCCGGGATCGGTACTGTTTTCTGTCAGAGAACAAGGGCTCTTGGAGGCGGGGACCTACGTAGCGCAGCTGCGTATCAAGGTTGGCGAGGGATTGCCGCAGTGGTCCGAAGCGACAAGACTTGTGAGGTTTCCTCAGGGTCTACCTCTTCTTACTGCTGCCTTCTTTCTCTCTTCAGTCTACTCTTCTTACTGCTGCCTTCTTTCTCTCTTCAGGGTCTACCTCTTCTTACTGCTGACTTCTTTCTCTCCTCAGGGTCTACCTCTTCTTACTGCTGACTTCTTTCTCTCCTCAGGGTCTACCTCTTCTTACTGCTGACTTCTTTCTTCCCTTGGAGGCTGGGCATCGAATACCGTGTTTGTTCTATTAAATACCGCCAAATGAGATTGTCTCTGCGCACCTCGTCCTCCCCTCTAACCGCCTTCTACGCCCTCCAATATAGGCATACATATACTGATATTGGGTAGGATATGGGTAGGGTTAAATTTGATCACGTGCACCAACATTTGTCTGTGTGAGTAGGAAATTTGGAAAACTATTTTTTTAGAACCCATCCTGAGTACACCCGACCGTGATTCGAACCCCGTTCTCCCCGTCAACAGCGGTCCAGTTATGACGAGACTGATGCCTTGAGGGCAGGTTTTAGTATTTTTTTAAATCAAAGGTACTCCAATCCTCCATAGTTTCTTCACTGTACTTTTGATTTTTTTTCTGGTCTGAACATATTTATTATAGGGGAGTGTGAGAAGACATTTATAAAGGATTAGTTAATCTCCACGCCTGGTACGTCAGTATCACAATTACATAATACATCACTATCAACCCTCAATATGGTGGCATTCAAACTATAGAATATATTGAATTCCATATTAATATGGCGGTATTTAACTAGGAAGAAGATATTTTCAGAAAAATACTAAAACATCCTAGTGGCCTCAAGACAAAGTAAGCTGTAACAAACATTTATTAATGTGCGCTTAGAAATATGATTTTAAATTTAATATATGATTTCAATAAATAATTACAATTTATTACTTAATCTGAAAGTTTAATTTTGAAAAGTTTATCAAATAATAAATAAGTTATAAGTAGAAAGATAATTTTGAATACAAGCGGCTTAGCTTACCTAAGCAGTCAACGTGGTGTAATGAGTGCCAGAACAGACGAAACTTGTCTATTTATAGTCCTAGAACGTCATCACGTGATCCTAGAGAAGGATAGAGAAACATTCAACTAAGGAGGTCAGAGATTGGTAAAGGAAGCGTAACATGGCGCATGCGTGGAAAACTGCTGCTAGCCCAGACGGTTCTAGGCGTGGAACATTCCCGAAACATCCATAACGTTCTAGTGTGGTCTCGAGGCATCTGTGACGTGGAGCTCATGGCATAATCTGGCATGACAGGCCACGCTGGCCCTGACTGGCGTTCTATTTATTCGAACGGGAACGTTGAAGTTGGTAGGACGGGTGAAGTCTCTTTATTCGAACGGGAACGTTGACGTTGTAGGACGGGTGAAGTCTCTTTATTAGAACGGGAACGTTGAGGTTGGTAGGAGGATGAAGTCTCTTTGGGATTAATTGTGGGATTACCATTATTTAATAATCATGCTAGTAACATATCCCTATACGTTACAGTGGGGGATGTAGGAGACGTGATAAATTGTCAATCTTTTTGCAGTTTTTATGTAAACACAAATATTTGGTCAAAAGAAATCAAATATTGCTTCAATGGAAACATAAAATTTAATTCTATTCACACGTGATATCAACAGTTGATGAATATCTGTCAAGGATGTCCTGGAATTTAATGACAACTTTTTCTCTTCATTTAAAAAGTTTGTCATCTAATGCCGCTATGATCATGACAGATATTCAACAATTGTTGATATTACCGTGTGAAGAAAATTATACTCTATGTTTCTACTGGAGAATAATATTATTTTATTTATTTTGGCCAAAAAAATTGTTTTGCTATTAAAAAAACCCTGCAAAAGTACTGTCCTTAGTTCGCTTACCGTACACTCCCATCTTAGTATCAATATATGAACACCATTATTTTTCAACTGTTGTAGTTTTCAGCTCCAAAGTGTGTTCGGTATCTTCATGTTTTGAAACCCTCCCTCTGACGAACCGGTCCGGAATATAAATTAGAAATAAACAAGAACTTGGCTCGACATTCCTGAATGTGACTCTGCGACATCCTAATCCCCTTCATTACCTCATCTCTGTCTGATATTACTCGTCATTCCTGGTGTAACCGTGGGGTAATATTGGTGTAACGGGGGGTCGAGAAAGGGGGTGCGGTGCCCCCCTCACCCTTCAACCCCCGGGGCATGCTACAATCCAAACGGTGGCGCTACGTGAACAGAATAGGAGACTGCGCGTAATTGCGACGTTGAAATTCAAGGGACAGGGTAGCAGAAAGTTGAAGGAGGTTATCTGGGAGCTTGTAGTCACCCTCCTCCATTCCTTCAGAGGGGACAGGGGGTCAGAGGCTCGCCGTCCCAGCTGCTGTCCCAAGCAAACTATTATTGTAATAGTGTCGGCCATGGAAGAGGGGTGGTAGGTTTTGGAGGTTGTTGCAGTCGGGGATTAAACGTGATTTGAAAAAAAAAACCCAACATGGGCCTGTACAAAGTTTAACCTGGTACAGTCACGTTCAACACCAAGTGTCTGCGAGATAACGTTCCAACCTGATTACATCCGGTAACAAGCTTTTTATAGACTGGGACACTTTTAATAGAAAGGGCCTTATATGATGGCTAGAGATGTTACTAGATCTGCTTTCACGTGTTCATACGTCAAGTAATGCTGCAGCTGTCACTTCTGATAGATATTATCAATACCTGTTAAATAACAGTTGGCCTCGGTGGTTTTAAGGTAAAGCTCTCGCCTCAGGACCCGAGGTTCGTGGGTTCAAACCCAATTGAGGTCGATGGATTTTTCTTGAGTGACGAAAAATCCGTAGCACAACTTCCTTTGGAGGGGAATTAAAGCCGTCGGTTCCGGGCAGGTTGTAGATTGTGAGAATACCTATCCCGGAAAAACTAGGTCATTTCGCTCTCACTCTTAGAAATTCAGCGTGGGAGGTAAAAGGGAACCATCACACTTTATAAACACCCCTAGTACATGGTATTCTACCAGATGGTGCAGGCGGCACTAGCCAACTGAGGGAGTGAGTCCATGCCCAGCTACGGATGGAGATAAATCTCAACAAACCAACCCCCGGCCTGTAGACTTAACAAGCTATGATAATAATATTAGTATATTAAAATGTTATCAATGTTGAGTAATAAAATCTGTTTATATTTTATAAAAGGCCCTTCCTATGCAAATTGGGCTGTACCATACTGTACTAATCATTGATACGTTCTTGTATTTAAGTACAGAAATTATAAAACCGTATTAATAAAAATAGTATTTATAATAAATAAATAAATAATAATAATAATAATAATAATAATAATAATAATAATAATAATAATAATAAAATAAACTACATGTATGAGGACTGGCACCTTAACTCAGTTGGTAACGTGTCTGTATACTGAGATAAGTTTATCTAGTTCGATTCCCGGCATGGCTGAAAAATGTATAATCGGTTAAATTAAGGTGTATCCTGTCACAACGATGTATAAATGACCGGGTGTTCTATCTGTTCTAGTGTCAAGTTAGTTTGTAAGTCGTATACTGATTGAAATGCACTTCAAACAGCCCAAATAAAAAATAAAAATTAGCTATATCCTGTTATATGTAATAAAATTTGATCAGCACTAGAAACGCGTCTATCTATCCGGGTACGATCCGGATAGTTGAAGTTCCGGATAATCCGTTGTTTGGGGAGTTTTTCACCAAACCGTCAGTCTGTCTGTCTGTATATACCTAGGCCCAGAGCTAAAATTATTTTACTTATAAGGCTAAAACTTGGTAGCTGAGGTTTGCATTAGGTTCCCCAGAGGAGTTTTTGGAATTAGATATCCAACCCTTAAATTAAGGGTAGTTAACTGAAGAGCAAGAAGGGATTTAGTCAATTTTTGTCCTAATCCATTCGAACGATTTTGATTAAATTTTATATCCAGAAACAGTTTAAATTCATAAACAAAATGGTAATTCCCATCTTCTCATGAAAATGACTTTAAGGGCTGTTCAGTCTCTGAACTGTATATATTTAATATTGTAAAATAGCTTTTGTGTAGTAATTTATTTAACATTGGTTTTTTTATATCATGCTTTATACATATTGGTTTTGTATTTGTTGTTTATTCTTCGGACATTTTCCCGCCGTTTTTGAGAGGGTTTAAGGTGAGGGGGAAGAAAGGTCGTTTGTTTTTGAGAGCGAGCAGTTCAGTTGAGCGCGGTAGTCAGGACACATAGGTAGGGTGGTTGCTAGAATGGGTGCACTAATTTATGCACAAATCGGTGTCCGAATGCGAGTCGGGTGTTACAGGCCCTAAAGTGTCCTTCGTTATCAAGAAACAACGAGAGTTTGAAAGACGCCGCTAAGTCAGCCCCCTTGTTCCCATTCCTTCCTACTCTGAACCCAGCAACACACAAGGTAGGCCTCCATTGTCGGTGAACCTCATTTGGATGAGGTAAGCAATTTCTACAACAATTTTATATCGAATAAAGTCCACTTTTCCTTTTGTTTTCACTGGTTATTTTATTCGTTTGTTGACTGGAAAGAACAAGGGGACTTTACTTAGGCAGGAGTTTACAATTTTGATCACATCTTCGCAACTTTTGAAATACGAAATAGTTTATCATTGTTAAGTTGTAGTAGCCTACTATTAAAATTACACATTTTTTATTTGAAATATATTTTTATAAAACCAATAGTTTATGAGTTTTAAGCAAATATATACATAAATAAATATATATATGTGTGTGTGAATGCCTTTGAAAATGGGAAACTGATTGTTATTCTCTTTAGTATACATATATTTTACTATTTTTTAAATGTTTCTGTAACAGCGTATATTATTTCATGGTGGAGTGTTTCTGCACTAATGTGTACTATTTAGTTTTACAAATCTTACACATGTTTATTGGGTGTTTCTATTTTAATATAAAAGAGAGAGAGAGAGAGTGTGTTGGTTTGAAGAATGTTGTCAACACAAGTCCACGGACCTTCTTAAATCCCTCCCCGGGCCTGTTCATGGTCGCGGACCCCAGGCTGGTAAGCTGAGTGCGTGTGTGTGTGTTTGTTTGTTTGTTTGTTACAAACATCGATTAACCAATTATAAACCAGTGGTTTAGGAACTCCCTCCCCTCCCACTCAGTAACGGATGTTAGCGGGTGGATGTTGTGTTATATTTCATATCATCGGACATCCACCACTGCCACGCATCATTTATCAGTGGAGGGGGCCGGAAACATTTGCTCGAATGTGAGTGTGTGAGTATGTGTGTTTATTGTCATGTACCGACACACATCGCTAACATGTTTGCAGACAGTACGGGACAGAGGCTTAACTCCGAGATCCGTAACTCTTGTAACGGGCCGGGAATACTTTCAGAAGCAACAAGGTAACTTTCTCTTAAACATCAGTGAAAGTAGACTGGTGGATAGTATTGAGGAACATCAGTGAAAGTAGACTGATAGATAGTATTGAGGAACATCAGTGAAAGTAGACTGGTGGATAGTATTGAGGAACATCAGTGAAAGTAGGCTGGTGGATAGTATTGAGGAACATCAGTGAAAGTAGGCTGGTGGATAGTATTGAGGAACATCAGTGAAAGTAGGCTGATGGATAGTATTGAGGAACATCAGTGAAAGTAGGCTGATGGATAGTATTGAGGAACATCAGTGAAAGTAGGCTGATGGATAGTATTGAAGAACATCAGTGAAAGTTGGCTGGTGGATAGTATTGAGGAACATCAGTGAAAGTAGGCTGGTGGATAGTATTGAGGAACATCAGTGAAAGTAGGCTGGTGGATAGTATTGAGGAACATCAGTGAAAGTTGGCTGATAGATAGTATTGAGGAACATCAGTGAAAGTTGGCTGATAGATAGTATTGAGGAACATCAGTGAAAGTTGGCTGATAGATAGTATTGAGGAACATCAGTGAAAGTAGACTGGTGGATAGTATTGAGGAACATCAGTGAAAGTAGGCTGGTGGATAGTATTGAGGAACATCAGTGAAAGTAGGCTGATGGATAGTATTGAAGAACATCAGTGAAAGTTGGCTGATAGATAGTATTGAGGAACATCAGTGAAAGTAGGCTGGTGGATAGTATTGAGGAACATCAGTGAAAGTAGGCTAATGGATAGTATTGAGGAACATCAGTGAAAGTAGGCTGGTGGATAGTATTGAAGATCATCAGTGAAAGTTGGCTGATAGATAGTATTGAGGAACATCAGTGAAAGTAGGCTGGTGGATAGTATTGAGGAACATCAGTGAAAGTAGGCTGGTAGATAGTATTGAGGAACATCAGTGAAAGTAGGCTAATGGATAGTATTGAGGAACATCAGTGAAAGTAGGCTGGTAGATAGTATTGAGGAACATCAGAGAAAGTAGACCGGTGGATAGTATTGAGGAACATCAGTGAAAGTAGGCTGGTGGATAGTATTGAGGAACATCAGTGAAAGTAGGCTGGTAGATAGTATTGAGGAACATCAGTGAAAGTAGGCTGATGGATAGTATTGAGGAACATCAGTGAAAGTAGGCTGATGGATAGTATTGAGGAACATCAGTGAAAGTAGGCTGATGGATAGTATTGAGAACATCAGTGAAAGTAAGCTGATGGATAGTATTGAGGAACATCAGTGAAAGTAGGCTGATGGATAGTATTGAGGAACATCAGTGAAAGTAGGCTGATGGATAGTATTGAGGAACATCAGTGAAAGTAGGCTGATGGATAGTATTGAGGAACATCAGTGAAAGTAGGCTGATGAATAGTATTGAGGAACATCAGTGAAAGTAGGCTGGTGGATAGTATTGAGGAACATCAGTGAAAGTAGGCTGATGGATAGTATTGAGGAACATCAGTGAAAGTAGGCTGATGGATAGTATTGAGGAACATCAGTGAAAGTAGGTTGGTGGATAGTATTGAGGAACATCAGTGAAAGTAGGCTGATAGATAGTATTGAGGAACATCAGTGAAAGTAGGCTGATAGATAGTATTGAGGAACATCAGTGAAAGTAGGCTGGTGGATAGTATTGAGGAACATCAGTGAAAGTAGGCTGATAGATAGTATTGAGAAACATCAGTGAAAGTAGGCTGATAGATAGTATTGAGAAACATCAGTGAAAGTAGGTTGGTGGATAGTATTGAGGAACATCAGTGAAAGTAGGCTGATAGATAGTATTGAGGAACATCAGTGAAAGTAGGTTGGTGGATAGTATTGAGGAACATCAGTGAAAGTAGGCTGATAGATAGTATTGAGGAACATCAGTGAAAGTAGGCTGATAGATAGTATTGAGGAACATCAGTGAAAGTAGGCTGGTGGATAGTATTGAGGAACATCAGTGAAAGTAGGCTGATAGATAGTATTGAGGAACATCAGTGAAAGTAGGCTGGTAGATAATACTGATGTCTTACAATGATAATGAGCATGTTGCCACACATGAGATCTTCTCTACAAACCCCTGTTATTGTTCCTCTCCACACATGAGGTCTTCTCTACAAACCCCTGTTATTGTTCCTCTCCACACATGAGGTCTTCTCTACAAACCCCTGTCATCATCCTCCACACAATATGAATCAGTAAAGTCAGGGAAGAGTATAATGTTAGGAACCTGATAACAGGTCTAACAGTACTATTCGTTCCTCCGTTCCGGGCCGGTATCGGGTTACCCCAATCGGAGCTCCCTCGGATACAGCTCGCGTTGTAATTAGTGTTTCATGGGGTACATTTCAATCCAGGAATAACGCGCTTTTACATGAAAAATAAAACCAGGATATTCCCACGACCGGGCATTACGGGCTCAGCGGTGAGTGATACTGGACAGGATCAAGTTGTCTGCCGAGGAGTGTGATTCGTTGGTGTTCCGTTCAGAGCTTCTCCGCAAGCAGCGTCAGCTCGGTATGAACCGACCGGTTACCGGTTACACTTCTGAAATACAATAGGAACCTTTGCACATGTATCGTAACTTTCAGACTTTCATCTAAAAAAAAACCTTCTAGATCGGAAGTTCCGTAATCGATAATTAAATATCAACCAATAAAAAATATTCCTGATCTTTTTAACAAGTTTTAGGCCTTTATTGGTCTTTGTCTCTAAAAAAATTAATGTAACGGTGCACCACACAGAATTTCTCTCTTTCTTCTTAAAATAGATACATTTACTAAAAACTAGCAAGATTCGCAGAACGAAATAATATACATTGTTACAGAAACATTGAGAAAAGAGGAGCATCTCTTTTGTCCACCAATGAGCATATATACATATATATACATATATATGCTTATAGCTCTAAAACTATTGGTTTCATAAAAATATATTTCAAATAAAAGATTTTTATTTTTAGTAATACTATATATTTTTTACAATAAGTTATTTTTCGTAGCTCAGATAGTTGCGGGGACATAAAAATCAAAGTTTAAAATTTTAGCTTAAGTAACATACTCTCAAAGTCATTTTCATGGAAAAAATGAGAGTCGCCATTTTGTTTGTAACGTCAAAACAGTTCCTAGATACAAAGTATTATAAAAATTGCTAACGGGGATTTTGAGAACATCGATTTTTGCTTCTATTTTTGACTTTAAGTAAATTATCCTCAGGCTAGGGGCTAAATATCTAATTCCAAAAATAACTATGGGGAAGCTTATTTAAACCCTAGATAGCAATTTTTTTTAGGTCCGATCGGTAAAATAGTATCAAATTTAAGTCGAAAAATAGACAAACAGACAGACATATGGCACGGCGGGTTTGTGTTTCAAGGGGGTCATGAAATGTCGACATTTATCAAAATTTCTGGCTCAATTGTTTTTTTATTATCACACCTCGATAAGCCGAGAGAAAGAACAGAGAGGTATTTAGATATGACACAATAGTACGTCATGCCTTGACCGAGATGTATGGAACTTGTTCACTGCTCTAAATACGGGAGAGTACGTATTTTAGCCACCCCTGGAAACATTCGGTTATCAAGAGAAGTGCTCAAATATTGTGCATGAATGGATTTGAAACCATACATTTCAAAAGTACTGATTTGATGCAATCGTTCATCTATTAAATCACCGACAGGATCTGTAGCCACACACCTCCATTGTGATACGAGATAAATATGTCGAAACTAAACTCAATTTGATTTAAAATACTGTTACTACAAAAGTAGTAGTGGCAAATGTTTAAACCTGATCCGTGTTTTGCTGTTTGATGAACCAGAATTTCTTACTGCAAGTCTTAACTGAGAGCAGCTTTATTTTAGTTCTTCCTCGGCTAGCTGTTGCCAAATCTCCTAGCTTTCAGTTAAGGTGGGGCGTAGGGGGCGCGAGAAAAGGCCACTGTTTTTGCAGTTTTTATGTCAAAACGTTTTTGGCTAAAATAAATCAAATATTGCTCCAGTATAAACATAGAGTTTAATTTTCTTCACATGTTTATATTAACAGTTGTTGAATATCTGTCATGAGCATGGTGGCATTATCTAACAAACTTTTTAATTGAAGAGAAAAAGTTGTCATTAAATTCCAGGACACCCTCGACAGATATTCAAGAAATTTTGAGGTCATCATGTGAAGAAAATTAAACTCTTATGTTTTTACTGGAGTAGTATTTGATTTATTTTGGCCAAAAATGTTTTGACATAAAAACAGAAAGAATCACTGGCTTTTCTCCCGTCCCGTTTCATCTCACCTTAAGTCTGAAGACAAGAAGTTACTGGCAACATGGACGATCCAGCGTTGCCAAACTTGTCTTATAATAAAGGGAAAACAAGAGAATGACAACTATGTTCCCCAATATTAGCTATACAGTTCACTCAGAGATGGTATACAGTGTAGCAGAAATTACGGCGAATAACTTGATAAATATATTTTTTCTGATCATGGAAGAAGCTCCAGATGTAGCTCAGGTCACGTGTTATTTAAGGCAATTACAATGATGTGTTACACAGATAGTGTGTCTGGCTCTTAACCTAACAGCTATGAAGACTTAGGCCTATATCAAATAATACGCTACTAAGGTAGTTGTTGTTTAGTGGCTAGTGCGGTTGTAACGTTTAAAGAGCTAGGCCTGATATATTAATGTTTGTTCGCCACCATTAGGGTGACATTTGATATAATGATTGAATTGGATCCAAGTTTGATATCCTGTATTATAATAATAATAAAAAAAGGAAAATGTCTTGTTTTAGAAATTAAAAATTCTGATGTTTTATAGTTTTTTATTTTAAGGAGATAAACAGTTTTTTGCTGGATATTTCACACGCTGTAGATTTTAATTTAAAATCCCGACTATCACGTCATATACATGAAAATTCCTGACAGGTGAGATTTAGAACACGGATTAAGATTTCATCGACTCTACCTACACGGGTCCTCGTCAGGAAGGAAGGTGAAGTAGATGCGTACCCTGAAGGGGTATATCTAGCGACATTTCCTTCTCGAAGCTTCCTAGAAATAAAAAAGGTGCGGTCATCCAGGTGAGTCTCTGATGACCAAACTGCGTTGTCCATATTTGTTGCATACAATCCTCTAGAGCCGGCCATTGATGCTCAATGTAGTATTATACTAATAATAATAGTAATAATAACAACCACATTGCGCTTATGGGTGACTTAGCTCACAGCCTAGTAGGGGAGATATGAGCCGGTACTAATGTACCGTTGTCCAAGGTACGCCCGAATGTACTGATTAGTACATCCTTTCCATGTTCTGATGGGATGAGGTGATGGTGATAGTGGGTATGAGGGTGATAGTGGGTATGAGGGTGATAGTGGGTATGAGGGTGATAGAGAGTATGAGGTGTAGAGCCAAGGGAAACACAACCTAGCACAAGCCTAACTAACCAAACTCTGGTGACCGTTGGAGCAATTCCTCTTTCGGGAAAAATACCCGAGGTACCAGCCGGGAATCAAACCTGGGACCCCTAGGCTGATCACTACACCACGGTTGAACGAGAGTTGATTGTCAAGTTGTTTCCTGTGTTTGCCGCATTTGACTGCGACCATTCGACTGGATTGTGGAGATGAATATCCTCACATAATTCTCTGATCCGATTGACTGGTGTGTTCTCCCTGAGAGTCTAAGCTGCTAATAACCTTGGTGCTAAGTGTAGTAGTAGTAATAATACTTTCCTGAGTCTCACTGAACCGGAAACAGGGAAAGGGGGAAAGGCTCTGGGAACCTAAGCTATACAGACTTTCTTACACCCTCTAAAAGTCAAGGTAAGGGTGCGAGGAGGTTGATGGGGCTAAAGACAGGAGGGGGATGGGGGGGTGAGATTAGGGGTGAATGGCGAGGGAGGGAAACTCAAAAGATGTGCTTTTTTTTTTTTTTTTTTTTTTGCTTTCCAAACTAACGCAAGTCTCCAAAAGAACCAAAGAAATGAGAGAGAGAGAGAGAGAGAGAGAGAGAGAAAAGTTATTTTTTTCATCTTGATCCATTTAGCAGAGGGGAGAGGGGAGGACTGAGGCAAGTGTTGGCTCTGACCCAAAAGTCGCTGTTGGTGGAGTGGTTAGAACGAGGGCTACTCTCAGTATGGTTGAGGGGGGGGGGGGAGGGTATTGTAGAGCTGAGACAAGTTCCTCGGAGGGGTTAGGAAATACTAGAAAGGGGTGAAAAATCAAATGCGCTTTTGGGTAAAAAAAAAAAAAAGACACTGGAATCATTCATGGAATATATTCTATCTGAATTCAATTCCTCAACCCCCCTTTTTCCCCTTTTCAGTGATCGGGTCAATGTAATGCGGTCTTCAACAAAGATATTAGGGATCTCCTAGTTTATTTTAATTTTAAAGTGGATTGTTAGTTTTATTTCTTATTGTCAGGTGTTCTGTCTTTCGACAGCTCCATTTCTTTGTCCATATCGAGTCCACTAGCTGCCTCTCCGTTTATGTCCTTGTTTGAGGACATCCGTCAGTTTCATTTCTCGTCTTCCTGGTCCCCTACTCCCTTCCACTTAGCCTTCTATGACGTCACTCGAATATAATCATTGGCCCTCAGGGTTGGGATGTAGGGGACGCGAGAAAAGGTCAGTGATTTAGCAGTTTTTGTAGCAAAACATTTTGTTGGTCAAATTAATCAAATATTTCTCCAGTAATACTATAGAGAGGTGACCTGGTGGGGTAAGGTGTCAGACTTCTGTGCTGAGGTTCCGGTGTTCAATCCTCGGTCCTGGCACAGATTCACCTAACTGCCAAACCCTTCCTTCACCTCTGACAAGACGTGTATTAATCACAACTTGTGAATGTGTGGAATGCCAGGCCTCCACCGTGGTTCGGATCCCACGCTAAACTGTAGGTCCTCCATTTCATCTCACAACCACCCTACCATTACACATTAGCGTAACCCGAACGGGTAGTAAGACGCGGTGCTAATAATAATAATAATAATAATAATAATAATAATAATAATAATAATAAAAACATAGAGTTTAATTTTCTCCACGTGGTGATACCAACATTTGTTGAATATCTGTCATGAGCATAGCGACCTTAGATTAGAACATTTTTAAATGAAGAGAAAAATTTGTAAATAAATTGGACAAATATCCAACAACTGTTGATATCATCACGTGGAGAAAATTAATCTCTTTTGTTTGTACTGGAGAAATATTTGATTAATTTAACCAAGAAAATGTTTTATTATAAAAACTACAAAAAAACTTTTCTCGCTTTCCCTACATCCCCTCCACCCTTTAAATATCCTATAATTTTAAGTGGGTTTTTAGATACAAACGTTTGCAAACCTTTCAACCTTTTAAATTCCAAATATTAAGTATAAATATTAGGGCACTAAATTTTCTGTAGTTCATAAAACGTTTATATCTAATGGTGTGCACTAATTTACAATGTATTTAGATGGATACTTTTATATTATAGTTAGTTGGGTATTAAAGTGAGCTTTAAATTCATTAGCGTACATTAATTATAGCCATTAATTGACAGAGGCTGAAATTAGTATCTTAAGCAAAATCATTGAAACTGTTTCAAGGATACCTGATTAATTTTATTAAATCAATCTTTGTTCGAATAGAAAACTAAAATAAATATCATGTAGCTATATTTATGAATTAATTTTTTTTAACGATAGCTTGGTAGTTTTGTTTTAACTACTTGTATTGACTACTTGTCAATTAATTAACTAACGATACGGTTCATCTTTTATAGGAAGGGTATTTTATAAAATACAAACATATTTAATTGCTGTTAACATTTTACTATATTATTATTATTATTATTATTATTATTATTATTATTATTATTATATTATTATTATTATTATTATTATTATTATTATTATTATTATTTTACATGTATTGAAAATATATGTAAAAAGTGAAAGCTACAGATAATATGACTTGACGTATGAATACTTTAAAATAGCTCTAACAACTTTTCTAGATGTCTTCCTATGATATGCGGAGTGTAAATATAACTGATTACGGTATGTAATGGATGCGCGTCTGAATAAACATCGCAAACTTGTCGATAGGAAATAGTTCTATAAAGTTCCAACACCATCCACTAGCTCTAAAAAGCGCTGATGCAGGTGTGATAAATCGAACCGGGTATCGTGGTCGAACCCCCCCACTAGTTTTAGAGGGGTTGAAATATCATGGGTGATCCCACATAACGACCCTTGACAAGGGTGTGTGTTGGTCACGGCTCCTTTGCCACCCCCTCCCCCCTCCCGGCTCGACAAATCCCCTCCCCCTTCCACAAAGCGTTATTTATTAACGACAAGAGTGATGCGTATTCTTGTGGCGTGGCTGCGGCGCGATTCGGTACTAATTGATGCCATCAAAAAGCGACGGTGGCGCTCGGCGTGTCACGACCACGGAACTGCCGCTCCATAGAGGAAGTAAAACAAAACGCTCATCTCTCTCAGCAGTGACAGACAAGTCCCCAGAGGAGGGGAGATTTCAGAGTGCTTTGCTGTGTTTCCATTGGATTGTTTGGTTTTTTATTTTTTTATTTATTTGTTTCTTTATTTTGAATTGTAAGTCCCTGAAAGTTTTGCGTGTTCATTGTCACGGGGACTGTGACAGGTCCTCTTTTCATACCGAGGAGTAGCGAGAACAAAAGAGGGTCGGTAATAAAGGAATGCGAATTAATTATTGAAAGGGAGGGTATCTCTGTCTCTGTCTGTCTCACTGTTTGTGTGGATAGAAACACTTATAAGAGCGGGGAAAACCCCCCCTTTTCAGTGAACGGAGGGTTAGTTGAAATGTTGGAACAAAGAATGTTATAGAGGCATTTCACGAGCGTGTTAAACAGAAATTTGTGTTTGATGGTTCAAAATGAATACTAAGCGAGTTATTATGAAAAAATCGTTATTTTTTTTTCCATTTATCATCTAAAGAGAAAGTATTGTGATCGTGAAAAATGTTCAACCTAGAGATTATGATGGATCTTGAAGTTTTGTTTACCCCTGAAACTAAAAAAAATATGGATTTTTACAATTCTGTCTATCTATCCCTGGGTACAGATATAAAACGGTTTTGACGGAATTTTTCAAAATTTATATCCATGGTATGTTTGACCTCCCAAATAAAACAGTACACCCGTTTTTAGGGGGAGAAAATCATTTAATGGAAGTTTAATTATGTTATTTTTAATTTGAAAATTTAAAAAAAATTGTTTGATCACGTAGCATATTCTAGTAGTGGATAAACATAATTACTCGAAAAGCACTCCCCATCATGGAACAGACTGGTTGGTAACTAAGGTCAAAGTCTCCCAAAAAGGAATGGAGAGATAAACGTAGTCCCTGTTTAAAATAATCACATTTAATTAAGTGTTCAGGGAGAGGAGAGACAATTGATGGAAAACCATCCTCAGTTCACATCATTAGCAATACAGTACTAATACGAGGGTGACACTTTAAACCATGCGACCACAAGTACGGGTTTTACACTCATCTTTGCCGGCTGAATAGTCTACAAGAATGTTGTGTCAGTCAATATACTTATATGTCAAACCTCGAGATAGATTGAGATGTTTATTTTAATTTGTATAAATTTGTTGAACCCACGTGACTGAAAGAACTGGCCAAGAAAATGTAATGAATTAGAAAACATTAAGAAATGCTGACTACTCGCAACAGTCTTGTGCTAGAAGATCTTCTGTTTTATGGTCAGCAGAGCTGACACAGTAATATTGTAACGTATAAAAGATATATATATATTATAGATATATTATTTGTTTGTTTACCACAATTAGTGTGATATTTTATATAATTATTGAATTGGTTTCAAGTTTGTTATTCTGTATTCTAATAATTAAAAAGGGATAATGTCTTATTTTAGAAAACAAAAGTTTTGGTGTTTTATAGATTTATTTTTATTAGATAAACAGTTTTTTGCTAGATATTTCACACGTAGATTCTAATAAGAGCCAGACTATTGCGTTATAGGCATGATAATTCCCGACACGTGAAATTTAGAATATAGATTAATATGTCATAGACTCAACCTACACGGATCCTCGTCAGGAAGGCAAGTGAAGAGATGCGTACCTTGAAGTAGGTATATCTAGCGACATTTCCTTCTCGAAACTTCCCAAAAGAAAAAAAGTGTGCTCATCCAGGTGGTTTCTGTTCACAAGACTGAGTTGGCTTTTCAAACAGAGACGTAGAAAGATGTCGCCGTACCTTGCAACTTAACAAGTTAACACAAATAAATCTTACTACCCGCTCGCATTTATACTATCGTAATTTTGAATATAGATGTGAATAATAAATTATTGAGATATGTAATTCCATATCATTACAATATCTGTTTCAAAGGTAGTTACTCTGCCCATCTTCGGACCATTTGGATCAGAACATCGGGTAGTCACTGATACTTGTAAGTTAATATTTACCTATCTACTAAGTCACTGTCCCAGTAAAATGAGATACGCCATTTTGTTTGTAAAGTTAAACTGTTCACAGATACGAATTTTAATAAAATGATTGAGCCTATTTAAAAAAAAATCTACTTGTTTTCTTTTCACCCTCAGGTAAACTACCCTTTATTTTAGGAAGTAGATGGATTGGTAAAACAGTTACGGCTCTAGACCAATAAACAAACAGATATACAGACATGTGGTGTTTCAAAAACAACCTATTTTTTGGTTCGGGGGGCATTAAACGTCAACGTCCATAAAAATCTCAAATTTTATTTATTCTTAGGATCACAATATTTCCTCTCACCTAGGGGGTATTGAGAAAGTAATAAAATAAAAGAACGAAACAGAAAAGATTCACGGATTAAAATGGTAACTTTCAGTATATTTTTGTTCCTTGAAATACAGCTGATGAAAAAAAGGGGGAAGGTAAAAATGTTTCAAGTCCCTTCAATTGCACTCAACTGTTGGTTTTACCCACGTAGAGCCCTTCAAGGGCGTCTCAACTATTTCTTTCTTCTTTCTTTTTGCGGCGTCGTCTCTTCAAGAGTCCAAGCGACGCCAACGAGAAAGACGCGGTATCGCACGAAAAAAACCCAACCAAACTCCATGTCGATTAGGTCTATATCACAACGTTACAGAGTGGCAGCTTGGTCCTTGGTGACTCGGCGCTTGGTGCGTTACTCTACCGAGCTCCCCCGAACGTGATGGAGAATATTTTTTGAGGGGTAAATTCTCGTGCCCTGAGGATGTTGAGGGTTGGAGTGTAAACAAACTTTCCTGACTAGCTGAAAACAAGTAGCCATGCATGGAAACGATTCATTCGTCCTTCTGGGAGCTCCCGAGGTGTTTACAATGAACTACCTTTACAACACACTAGCGCTTGCGTGGAGGAAAGAGGAACTTTACTGCTTATAGAAAGCCAACTAGTTAAGACGGTGGGGGAATAAAGGTAGGGGAGAGGTAAGTTAAAGTAGCTTAAGGGCGCCACCTACTTTAAGTGAAATATCCTCGCCCTGTTGTATTTCTTATGGTAATGTCAGTTCTGAAGCTTCCAAACCACTGAAACAATCCTCAACTATCTCAGAATGTTCTGTTGTGACCCTCACTGCTGTATTTCTTATGGTAATGTCAGTTCTGAAGCTTCCAAACCACTAAAACAATCCTCAACTATCTCGGAATGTTCTGTTGTGACCCTCACACTGCTGTATTTCTTATGGTAATGACAGTTCTGAAGCTTCCAAACCACTGAAACAACCCTCAACTATCTCAGAATGTTCTGTTGTGACCCTCACACTGCTGTATTTCTTATGGTAATGACAGTTCTGAAGCTTCCAAACCACTGAAACAATCCTCAACTATCTCAGAATGTTCTGTTGTGACCCTCGCACTGCTGTATTTCTTATGGTAATGACAGTTCTGAAGCTTCCAAACCACTAAAACAATCCTCAACTATCTCAGAATGTTCTGTTGTGACCCTCACACTGCTGTATTTCTTATGGTAATGACAGTTCTGAAGCTTCCAAACCACTGAAACAACCCTCAACTATCTCAGAATGTTCTGTTGTGACCCTCACACTGCTGTATTTCTTATGGTAATGACAGTTCTGAAGCTTCCAAACCACTGAAACAATCCTCAACTATCTCAGAATGTTCTGTTGTGACCCTCGCACTGCTGTATTTCTTATGGTAATGACAGTTCTGAAGCTTCCAAACCACTAAAACAATCCTCAACTATCTCAGAATGTTCTGTTGTGACCCTCACACTGCTGTATTTCTTATGGTAATGTCAGTTGTCAAGCTTCCAAACCACTGAAACAATCCTCAACTATCTCAGAATGTTCTGTTGCTAAAACATGACCTTATTTTTCTGAGGAAGCTTGTATTTATATTCCCAACAACTTATTTTGATCCCATAACCAAGTCATCTCTCACGGAATGTTCTTGAAAATGAGATAATTTCACCTTTTAATGATATTTTTAAAGTAATAAAAATCAAACTAAAATGTAAAGTTTGTATTCCTTTGCGGTCGTTGATACTTTTCCCCTCTATTTTTGCGTGAGTCATATTTTGAAATAACAAATTTTGATTTTTCCGTTTTACTACCCGTTCGGTTTATACGTTTAAGTACTAATCACGCTAATGGTTTTAGGTATTGGGAAGGTCGAATTCAGAGGAAGTGAACCCGCATTCGCGTGGAGGGAGATAATAAAACCATTTAGGAAAAAAACCACCCCCAGTTCACTCGAAGTTAGTTTATAGCTCGTGTACTGATGTAATCAGTTCTCTTAGAAAGTACACGTTAAATACCTATAATAATAATAATAATAATAATAATAATAATAATAATAACAATAACAACAAGCACTTGTTCGCAGGTATCAACTGAACACCTTCCATTATCTTTATCCTTCTTTAGCTTCTTCCTTTCTTGATATCTGTTATCATTCCAAACCTTCTTCCTCCTCTGTTCCCCTCTATCCTCCCCTCCACCTCTTCAATAAACAATCCCTGTTTAGTGTGAGACCTAGCCAAGAAGTTTTCCTCTTCTTTATCAGACTCCTTTCCTCTCCTACACTCCTCAACACCTCCTCGTTCCTCACTGTCCATTTCACCTCCTCAAAATATTTGATGTAAAGTTAGTTTACAGCCCCAAGGGGGGGAGGGGAGGGGGGAGGTTTGGACCGGCTAAAGGTACGTCCAAATGGACTAACGGACCTCCCTCCTTATAAACATCTTTCCACGCCACTGATGATTGTTGAATTTTGAAACTGTTTGTTTCAAAACTTCTGCAGACCGTGTGAGTGTGTGAGTGTGAGTGTGTGTGAGTGTGTGTGAGTGTGTGTGTGTGAGTGTGTGTGTGTGTGTGTGAGTGTGTGTGTGAGTGCCGTGCTATTCAGAGATAACTCTTAAGGAAGCCATGAAGGACCAATGGAATGTTTGTTGTTGTCGTCGGGTCCTTGGAAGACATAACAAGGACACAATTCAAGGAGAAGAGACAACGGTTTGGGGTAATGGCCCCTGAGGGAGCCATAGACTGGATATAGAGCTACCTGGGATATCAGATATTGTGTTGGTGTCAAGAAGGAACGAGGGAGATCTGGTTGTCATTGTCGCGATAGTAAATTGGGTCCAATATATCTCTGACTGGAGTCGAACTGTTGTCCACTTGTGTTGGGAAATATGTAGACTACCTGATTATGTTAACCGGTAACAAGGTTTAAAACCCACTTCAGTGACTGCATGGTCTAAGGCGTTACTCTCGATGACGGGGAAGTTAAGGTTCAAATGTCGGTTATTTATGCTAGAAATAAAATTTAAATAAACGGTACAGTGAACCACACAGACTTTCTCTAATTTTTATATTAAAATAATAAGATTTGTGAAACGAAATAATATAAACTGTTACAGAAACATTGAGAAAATAGGAACATGCCTGTCCACCAAACAGTATAAACATCAATTTCAATGATTTTTGAAGACCTCCATGAAAATGTATATAATATTGTACTATAGGACTGGCCTGTTTTGACAGATTGATTGTAATATTACCAAACCTAACAAGACCTAACCTTCAATTATCGATAAGCGCATTATGGAAGGTTAGGCTTTGTTTGTAATCATTCTGTCAGTTATTACTTAAGAAGGGATAAAGTGTAATTGAGCTAAATTAATTATGTTTTTATTAAATAAAACAATAATTGAAAAATGTATTTAAAAATTGATAATCCAGCTTCATTAGGTTCTGTAGGTTTTACTCTAAGTGTGCAGCTTTCTTGGTCCTCTGGGGGCATCTGGAAACGGGGGGGGGGGGAGGACACATTTTAGAAAACTATACTATATAGGTATTAAGAGAAAGTGTATATTAAAACAAATAAAAGATAAAATAGGAAGGAGCATGCTAGGCAGTCGAAAAACGTTTAATAAATAACATATTTTCAAACTCAACAACAAATTCACGACTGCATGGCGGGCTGCTTTGTCTCAACAAGGAACAGAACTTGAGAAATAATGTTCCATCACAGAGAACATAAAACCCATAAATCCCCTCCCTCACCCATTTTCCCCCGAATTAGTCACTACGAACGAGTCTTTCAAAAAAAGCCGAAGGAGGGTTGAACAATCTACTGTTTGTGAGTTTATATTTTAGAAGCCGTCCTTAGAAGGATCCATTTTGTAAATTGAAGTGCCTTGAGGAAAAGGAAGCAAGGGTTGGTGCGAGGGTTGAAAAGGGGGGGAGGGGGTGTTGTTGATGTTTCCAAGGGGGGGGGGGGGTGAGTTGGCGACAGTCGAGAATCTGGTGGAGGATGAAACATGTGACCCCAGTCAAACAGCGGCTGCTCTCCTCTGGTACGGAGTTCGACTACTGACTCTTGGGAGTCAACAGAGTCCGACCCACTCCGGGGGTCGAGTGGGTCCCAAATTTAAGGCGCCATTCTCGTGATATAATTGACTGCCTTATGAGTAGAATATCGGGGTTAAAATCCCGGCCGGATGTACTGCAGGTGTGGAATATTTCTAATATGTTCAAAAATTATCTTGTTCCTTCAAAATGATCCAGAGTCGTGAAGGCGGTTGCGAGTTTCATTCTCGAAACGAAGAAGATTTTCGACCTTTGACCTCGACCTTGCGAAGCTTCGTGTGCTCCTAATAACTAATAGACCAACGTATCTTTAGTTCCAGGAGATGGCCGCACGAGTTCGTATTAACAGTAACTTGTTGACAAACTCTTATTATTTATACTACCCATATTTGTGATGGTGTTTTTTTTTCTTCTGAATTGTTAAAGCTCAGCGATTTGTTAAAACAATCTGTGTGTAAACTCAACAAACGTAATAAACCCAACCCGAGAAATGAGAGCAGGAGATGATTCGTTCCAGTTGATATAAATATAAAAAACACTGAGCTATCGCGGAGCAGAAATGATCGCAGTGGGTTGAAAGTTGAAACGGGAGTACTGACAACTTCTAACAAACTTAACATCAACATGTTCGTGGCTATAAGTTGTCTGAAATGTTTCTAAAACTGTGGCGCATGTACCCACAGGATTGCCCGAGTTTTTTCAAGGAGTTTATTAACAAAACAATAAGTTTTGATAGTCTCAAGTCTGATAAAAAAAAGTTAACGTAGATTTTGATTATATTATCCTGGACTCTTATAATCTTTTATTTCGCTCTGTGGTCAGAATTCCTGGCTGCAGATCCAGAGGTCCAGGGTTTGATACACTTGTCCAGGTGTCTTTTTCAATATAAAGAATATTCATTGTGTTTACATTTATATTCTACCCCTACCCTGTTTGTTCTCCTACTGCCGGACTAGCTCCACCCAGTGAACGATATAGACACACTTGCTTTCCGGCGTTTAGAAATTTATGAACGACTATTTTAGCGCCTTAAGTGACGAAACGAAGGCTCAGACGGCCTGAAAGCCCCCGGGGACGCCCCTGCAGGTCCTCTCTGCCCCTGGGGCGCCGCCACACGCAACACACTCCTCCTTCCTCAGTTTATTCTTGGTATAACGAGACTAAACCATCGTGGGACCAAACTGGCGGTAAATAACTGTCTCCAGACGGAACCGGAAGTGAGGGACACCCCCCCTTACCCCCTTCCACACCTCTCCACATCCCGATTGTCTGTCTTTCAATCAACTGGTACAGGTTCACAAAAACTCTCTTAACCTAGGACAACACGTCTGATTCTCCACAGATTGTTATTGAATGGAAAACAGCACGAATCCTAGCCCCTACGAACTATACACATATTTACATGTTAGTTATCGATGAGAAGGAAGAATTGTAAACACAAAGTATCACAATTTGAGTTAAGAGAGAGCGGCAAATCAACTTTTTTCAGCACTATGTCTTACTATCCATTCGGGCTATACGCTTGTGTACTAATTACGCTAGTTGTTTTAGAGATTGAAAATGTTATATTTAGAGGAGGTGTACCCACATTTGCTTGGAGGGAGATTGAAACAGATATTTTTGCACACCGCCCTAAGTACACCTAGTCCGGATTCGAACCTAGAATGTCCACTTTAATAGAAATCTAGTATTGATGATCCAGACGTTTATTCCATGCTTCCATTGGTGGGAGTTAGGTGCATACTACGAACCAGGTTCAAATAACGCCTTTTTTTTAAGTGTAGGGCGTAGGTGGCTACATAAAAATTGTACTCGCATTAGTATGAGGAGTTAAAAACTAATACACCCTACTTGGATTCAAACCCTTACATCCTTCGTCACCGTTTATTCGAGACTGACTTCAGAGACCATGTAGCCATCAGTGCATGTATATGTTGGTAGTGACACACTCCAGAGACCGTGTAGCCACCAGTGTATGTATATGTTGGTAGTGACACACTCCAGAGACCGTGTAGCCACCAGTGTATGTATATGTTGGTAGTGACACACTCCAGAGACCGTGTAGCCACCAGTGTATGTATATGTTGGTAGTGACACACTCCAGAGACCGTGTAGCCACCAGTGTATGTATATGTTGGTAGTGACACACTCCAGAGACCGTGTAGCCACCAGTGTATGTATATGTTGGTAGTGACACACTCCAGAGACCGTGTAGCCACCAGTGTATGTATATGTTGGTAGTGACACACTCCAGAGACCGTGTAGCCACCAGTGTATGTATATGTTGGTAGTGACACACTCCAGAGACCGTGTAGCCACCAGTGTATGTATATGTTGGTACTGACACACTCCAGAGACCGTGTAGCCACCAGTGTATGTATATGTTGGTACTGACACACCCCAGAGACCGTGTAGCCACCAGTGTATGTATATGTTGGTAGTGACACACTCCAGAGACCGTGTAGCCACCAGTGTATGTATATGTTGGTAGTGACACACTCCAGAGACCGTGTAGCCACCAGTGTATGTATATGTTGGTAGTGACACACTCCAGAGACCGTGTAGCCACCAGTGTATGTATATGTTGGAACAGACACACTCTATAGACCGTGTAGCCACCAGTGTATGTATATGTTGGAACAGACACACTCCAGAGACCGTGTAGCCACCAGTGTATGTATATGTTGGTACTGACACACTCCAGAGACCATGTAGCCACCAGTGTATGTATATGTTGGTACCGACACACTCCAGAGCAGAGACCGTGTAGCCACCAGTGTATGTATATGTTGGTACCGACACACTCCAGAGACCATGTAGCCACCAGTGTATGTATATGTTGGTACTGACACACTCCAGAGACCATGTAGCCACCAGTGTATGTATATGTTGGCACACCTGTCAGTCTCCCAGACAGGTAACTTGACTACTAATCATTAGCGAGCACAAAGTCTCGTCTTGTCTGACTGAAAGAAAGGCCGGTGTGTTATTACCCCCTCCAGTCATGAGACTAGTCTAGAGAGAGAGAGAGAGAGAGAGAGAGAGAGAGAGAGAGAGAGAAGGATCGGGTTGCATAATGGACCGGGGGCGGCGTTTTTGGAAACAAGACCGCTCTTTGAGCAAGCCCACCCAACTGTCGTCTTCTATCACATCTACAGCTAGCCTGGGAGGACATGTGTTCTATTACATCTACATCTAGCCTGGGAAGACATGGTTCTATCACATCTACATCTAGCCTGGGAGGACATGTGTTCTATCACATCTACATCTAGCCTGGGAAGACATGTGTTCTATCACATCTACATCTAGCCTGGGAGGACATGTGTTCTATCACATCTACAGCTAGCCTGGGAGGACATGTGTTCTATCACATCTACAGCTAGCCTGGGAAGACATGGTTCTATCACATCTACATCTAGCCTGGGAGGACATGTGTTCTATCACATCTACATCTAGCTTGGGAGGACATGTGTTCTATCACATCTACATCTAGCCTGGGAGGACATGTGTTCTATCACATCTACATCTAGCCTGGGAGGACATGTGTTCTATCACATCTACATCTAGCCTGGGAAGACATGTGTTCTATCACATCTACATCTAGCCTGGGAGGACATGTGTTCTATCACATCTACATCTAGCTTGGGAGGACATGTGTTCTATCACATCTACATCTAGCCTGGGAGGACATGTGTTCTATCACATCTACATCTAGCCTGGGAGGACATGTGTTCTATCACATCTACATCTAGCCTGGGAGGACATGTGTTCTATCACATCTACATCTAGCCTGGGAAGACACAGAAACTTTCATAAAAACTGCGGGAATGTTTTTGTTAACGTTTATCAAAATTCTTGTTAATAACGACTTCAATTAAAGGGTAGGAAAGGAGAGCAAATGCAGCCGCATTTACTGGGGTTATTTCCCGGAGGATGGGGGGATATCACATGACATGTACCTGACCGGGATTTGAATCCCGCACCTATCCGGTGGTCGACCGTTGCCCGGTTTCAACACGACAGTCTCTTGAGTCACGAGTACCAACCTTGTAAAGAAAATACCCTCCCCCTGTCATTAATAGCGAGGCAATGACTGTAATCCAAGTGTCACCGGAAACTGGGTTAACCTCCCCCTCACCCTCCCCCCTGAATAAGAATAAAGATTGAGCCAGATGGCGTAACACCCCTTACCAACCCTCCCAACCCAAACCGAACTAAAACTAACTACCCTTACCGCGCATGCGCGTGATTCTCCCGAGGGAGACATTTCGCTATTTATTTCATAATGAGGTATTCAGACGCACCCTCCCCCCGCTACCCCCTCATCTGTGGAGGATTAGCGTCCACCCTCCGTCCTGGGAGGACATAGCACAGGAGTGGAAATAGCACGGAAGATTGATAGCCGTTAGTATCACCACGTCTTACGACCTGTTCAGGTTGTACTTTACTTTCCATCCACTACTGCTTCCAGCCTGTGGTCACTTTTTTTATTCAAGTCATATATTTCCCACCACCGGCTTGATAGGCCTTAAGACTAGGACAGGCACAACATCCAATCCCCGTCCGTTAATTTATCAATGTGAAAGAGTAAACCCAAATTTTCTTCAATGATAAATTTCATCCCATGCTTGGGAATCGAACCCGGGACCCTTAGCTCAGTAGGCAAACACGTTACCGACTGAGCCAAGGTGTTGGACCTCCAGTTTTTTAAGAAGCTGGAGCCTTAGACCGTGTAACCACTTGTGTGAGATCTCTGTGGTCTTTGTAGGACCCTGGCATCAAACTAGTGTCCTCCAGAACATGTATAAATACCCGCTTCGATGGTCGAATGGTCTAACGCGTCACTCTTGCAATACACTGGAATGACAATTACAAGGAGGTCGGGGTTCAAATCCCGGTTTGGTGCTCTAAGGGGGCCTTTTACTGGTGGGTTTTACACGCTACCTCCACGCAAATGCGCGTACAATTCCTCTAAATTATACCTTCGTAATACCTAGCCCATTAGGGTATTTAGTACATATGAGTACATATAATCCAAACAGGCTGTAAGAGGTGGTTAAAACCCTATATATATTTATATAAAGCTAAATATGTCATTGTGGAAACGTCAAGTTTAGTAAAAATCGGTCACTTAGTTCAAAAGCTATGGTAACGTGACACAGACCATAATTTGGGGAAGGTTCCCTATCATGGGTAGTCACGTTAACCACTCGTCCACGTGTAAGTAAGTAGTGATCTTTGGTAACGCCTGTGAAACTGCCCACAAGTTGTAGGAAGCAACTCGCCAAGCAAACGTGTATTGCTGGTTGCAGGACGGCCAGGCGAGCACAACTAACTTATACAAATTCCTCGACGGGAATGAAGCACGGTTGATAGAGTTTGTCGCGTGTGGTTCGAAACCTCAGGTCTCGAGAAGGTTCTTATCGACCAACATCAAATCTCAGGACGATGTGAATATACATGTGAAGATGGTTCTGGGACAGGACCTGTTCCTGTACGACAAAAACTGTGCCCAGAAACCAGACCATTGAAACGTCACCACTTAACAAAAACAAAGATGAACCAGCTTTGCCACAACTAAAAAGCGCCAAACGACTTATTTAAAATAAAATTATAAGACTTGCGGGGTCAGAGCCCCGACAGTGACTTACTATGGTGTGTTTTATTTGCCTTCATCACCTCATCAACGTTATTAATTTGTTTCCATCAATGACTGTTTCCATTAATTACGGTTTCCATCCATGACTGTTTCCATTAATTACTGTTTTCATCCATGACTGTTTCCATTAATTACTGTTTCCATCAATGACTGTTTCCATCAATGACTGTTTCCATTAATGACTGTTTCTATCAATGACTGTTTCCATCAATGACTGTTTCCATCAATGACTGTTTCCATTAATGACTGTTTCCATTAATGACTGTTTCCATTAATGACTGTTTCCATCAATGACTGTTTCCATTAATGACTGTTTCTATCAATGACTGTTTCCATCAATGACTGTTTCCATTAATGACTGTTTCCATTAATGACTGTTTCCATTAATGACTGTTTCCATCAATGACTGTTTCCATCAATGACTGTTTCCATTAATTACGGTTTCCATCCATGACTGTTTCCATTAATTACTGTTTTCATCCATGACTGTTTCCATTAATTACTGTTTCCATCAATGACTGTTTCCATTAATTACGGTTTCCATCCATGACTGTTTCCATTAATTACTGTTTTCATCCATGACTGTTTCCATTAATTACTGTTTCCATCAATGACTGTTTCCATCAATGACTGTTTCCATCAATGACTGTTTCCATTAATGACTGTTTCCATTAATGACTGTTTCCATTAATGACTGTTTCCATCAATGACTGTTTCCATTAATGACTGTTTCTATCAATGACTGTTTCCATCAATGACTGTTTCCATTAATGACTGTTTCCATTAATGACTGTTTCCATTAATGACTGTTTCCATCAATGACTGTTTCCATCAATGACTGTTTCCATTAATTACGGTTTCCATCCATGACTGTTTCCATTAATTACTGTTTTCATCCATGACTGTTTCCATTAATTACTGTTTCCATCAATGACTGTTTCCATTAATTACGGTTTCCATCCATGACTGTTTCCATTAATTACTGTTTTCATCCATGACTGTTTCCATTAATTACTGTTTCCATCAATGACTGTTTCCATCAATGACTGTTTCCATCAATGACTGTTTCCATTAATGACTGTTTCCATTAATGACTGTTTCCATAAATGACTGTTTCCATAAATAACTGTTTCCATAAATGACTGTATATATCAATGACTGTTTCCATTAATGACTGTTTCCATTAATGACTGTTTCCATTAATGACTGTTTCCATTAATGACTGTTTCCATCAATGACTGTTTCTATCCATGACTGTGGCCATCCATTACTGTTTCCATCAATGACTGTTTCCAGCCTGGGGCAGTTTTTTATTCAAACCATTTATTTTCTACTACCGGCTTGCTAGGCCTTATAATCTAGGTAACTTAAGACTAAAGCAGGCACAACATCCAGTCCCCCGGACATTAATTCATTACTGTGAAAGGTTAAAACCCACATTTCACCAATGAAAACATTTTCGGCCATGTCGTGAATCGAACCCGGGACCCTTAACTCATAAAACAGATTCTCCTGACTGAGCTAAGGTGTCGGGTAGTAAGATGTTTGTATCTACTGTTCACTTAGTGTTATTAGTCAACACAAACCAGTTCTAGACCTCAACGGGACTCGAACAGTACCCTCTCCCTTCATGTATCCTCCATGGACACTGCTCCTAACGGAGGACACGAACAAAAGACGAGCGTGTGCGCATTTTTTTTTGTCTGGCCCACTGCCCCACATCTTTGTAGCTCCACACCCCCTTGAGATTAGAACGAAGGGGGGGGCATTGGACCCGATAATCGATTCGTCATGCACAGATATTGATCCAGCGCCATCAATCATGTGAGGGGGGGTTGTATCCGTCTGAAGGGTGGGGGTGGGTTTGTTGTGTGGGGGGTTGTATCCGTATGAAGGGTGGGGGTGGGTTTGTTGTGTGGAGGGTTGTATCCGTCTTAAGGGTAGGTTTGCTGTGTGGAGGGTTGTATCCGTCTTAAGGGTAGGTTTGTTGTGTGGAGGGTTGTATCCGTCTTAAGGGTAGGTTTTCTGTGTGAAAGGTTGTATCCATCTTAAGGGTAGGTTTTCTGTGTGGAGGGTTGTATCCGTCTGAAGGGTGGGGTGGGTTTGTTGTGTGGGGGTTGTATCCATCTTAAGGGTAGGTTTGTTGTGTGGAGGGTTGTATCCGTCTGAAGAGTAGGTTTGTTGTGTGGAGGGTTGTATCCATCTGAAGGGTAGGTTTGTTGTGTGGAGGGTTGTATCCGTCTTAAGGGTGGGTTTGTTGTGTGGAGGGTTGTATCCGTCTTAAGGGTGGGTTTGTTGTGTGGAGGGTTGTATCCGTCTTAAGGGTAGGTTTGCTGTGTGGAGGGTTGTATCCGTCTGAAGGGTGGGGGTGGAGAGGAGTCTGGTTCGAGCCCCGGTCACTGTTTGGAACAATATCACTGATGGCGAGTACTTATCATGCGACAGATCAATTTTCACAAAAATACGCTTTTATAAAATATAAACACATTTTGTTTCGGTCAACACCGCTAAGTTTGTGCTATTATGGTGGTTACAACACAGGAGTAACATTAGGAGGAGACCAACTTAAGAGAGTGGAATGTTTAAAGTACTTGGGAGGTATGGTAGAGGAAAGAGGAGGAAACGAGAGAGGGAGGAAAGCGTCAGAAGTGTGGAGGAGTGAGTAGAGGAGTGCAAAGGAGTGATGTGCCATGTCCCAATGTTGAGGTATTCTTCAGAAACCTGGGGGATGAAGGAGAGGATACAGGATAGAAGTGACAAGGACGGACAGGGTGAGAGAGAATGAAGGAGGAACCTGGATAGGATAGAGAAGGAGAGATTGAGGTGGTAAGGACATGTGAAGAGGATGGAAGAGGGGAGGATGTTCGAAATGGAAGTAGGGGTAAGGAGGCCAAGAGGAAGACCCAGGACAGGTGGATAAAGAGAGAGAGGAAAGGAGAGGAGAGGAGTGGAGGAAGTGAAGTGGTGGGAGGAGAGAAGTAAATGGAGAGGCTCATGTCCGAGACATACCTTGGAAACTACTGATGATGATGATGATTAGTGTTAATTTTAATGTATTGATGATATTTATCACAAGTAACAGCTGCTGACTGTAGCAGGTTCATCAGGAACACAGGAACAGAACACTGGACAGAGGATTGTGACACTGACCGGAGCAGGTTCATCAGGAGCACAGGAACAGAACACTGAGCAGAGGATTGTGGCTCTGACTGGAGCAGGTTCGTCCGAAGCACAGGAACAGAACACTGGACAGAGTATTGTGACACTGACCGGAGCAGGTTCATCAGGAACACAGGAACAGAACACTGGACAGAGGATTGTGACACTGACCGGAGCAGGTTCATCAGGAGCACAGGAACAGAACACTGGACAGAGGATTGTGACACTGACCGGAGCAGGTTCATCAGGAACACAGGAACAGACCACTGGACAGAGGATTGTGGCTCTGACAGGAACAAGTTCATCAGGAGCACAGGAACAGAACACTGGACAGAGGATTGTGGCTCTGACCGGAGCAGGTTCATCAGAAGCACAGGAACAGAAGACTGGACAGAGGATTGTGACACTGACCGGAGCAGGTTCATCAGGAGCACAGGAACAGAACACTGGACAGAGGATTGTGGCTCTGACCGGAGCAGGTTCATCAGAAGCACAGGAACAGAACACTGGACAGAGGATTGTGACACTGACTGGAGCAGGTTCATAAGAGCACAGGAACAGAACACTGGACAGAGGATTGTGACACTGACCGGAGCAGGTTCATCAGGAGCACAGGAACAGAACACTGGACAGAGGATTGTGGCTCTGACCGGAGCAGGTTCATCAGAAGCACAGGAACAGAACACTGGA
This sequence comes from Timema podura, assembly GCA_033556935.1. Lineage (NCBI taxonomy): Eukaryota > Metazoa > Arthropoda > Insecta > Phasmatodea > Timematidae > Timema > Timema podura. The sequence goes on along the minus strand of JAVRXN010000006.1, from coordinate 2,379,809 downwards.
CAGAGGATTGTGACACTGACTGGAGCAGGTTCATAAGAGCACAGGAACAGAACACTGGACAGAGGATTGTGACACTGACCGGAGCTAGCTAACTCCACCCTGTGCTATCAGGACGTCGCCAATTATCAAATAATGAGGAATAATCTCCAACAATGGGAACTGCGAGGGCGATAGAAAGGGGGGTTAATGAATAGCTGAGGGGTGGATTAGACCGAGAGGTTAGGAGGGGGGGGACGACGCTGGAACAATGGGAGGGGAGGTCGTACCATCGGCTCAACGACATTTCGAGTTCGGTTGTGTTTTTTTAGGTCGGTAAAATATTGCCAGGTTTTAGCCCGGATTCGACCCCCACCCCTACCCCGATACGAAATACAATAGTTTCCCAAAGTGGCAGTTTATATATATCTATACAGGGTGGTCCACACTGGGGACCGTGGCTCTTCCGGAGTAAGGGGGAACGGGGGGAGCGAAAGACATGATATCGTGGATTTTCTACGGGAATTTTCAAGAACGTTTTTATTTAGATTATTAAAATAAAATTTTCTGAAAATGATTTCTTAAAATTGTCTGGAAAAGTTTTCGGTTGATATTTACTGGAATATTTTCATCTTTAAGCTCACTTTCAGGACTGGTCTAGTGCCCATGATGACTGTACTGGTCTAGTGTCCATGATGACTGTACAGGACTGTACTGGTCTAGTGCCCATGATGACTGTACAGGACTGTACTGGTCTAGTATCCATGATGACTGTACAAGACTGTACTGGTCTAGTGCCCATGATGACTGTACTAGTCTAGTATCCATGATGACTGTACAAGACTGTACTGGTCTAGTGCCCATGATGACTGTACTAGTCTAGTATCCATGATGACTGTACAGGACTGTACTGGTCTAGTGTCCATGATGACTGTACAGGACTGTACTGGTCTAGTGCCCATGATGACTGTACTAGTCTAGTATCCATGATGACTGTACAAGACTGTACTGGTCTAGTGTCCATGATGACTATAAAGGACTGTACTGGTCTAGTGCCCATGATGACTGTACTAGTCTAGTATCCATGATGACTGTACAAGACTGTACTGGTCTAGTGCCTATGATGACTGTAAAGGACTGTACTAGTCTAGTATCCATGATGACTGTACAAGACTGTACTAGTCTAGTGCCTATGATGACTGTAAAGGACTGTACTGGTCTAGTGCCCATGATGACTGTACAGGACTGTACTGGTCTAGTGCCCATGATGACTGTACAGGACTGTACTGGTCTAGTGCCCATGATGACTGTACAGGACTGTACTGGTCTAGTGCCCATGATGACTGTAAAGGACTGTACTGGTCTAGTGCCCATGATGACTGTACAGGACTGTACTGGTCTAGTGCCCATGATGACTGTAAAGGACTGTACTGGTCTAGTGCCCATGATGACTGTACTGGTCTAGTGCCCATGATGACTGCACAAGACTGTACTAGTCTAGTGTCCATGATGACTGTAAAGGACTGTACTGGTCTAGTGTCCATGATGACTGTACAGGACTGTACTGGTCTAGTGCCCATGATGACTGTAAAGGACTGTACTGGTCTTGTGCCCATGATGACTGTAAAGGACTGTACTAGTCTTGTGCCCATGATGACTGTAAAGGACTGTACTGGTATGCCCATGATGACTGTACTGGTCTAGTGCCCATGATGACTGCACAAGACTGTACTAGTCTAGTGTCCATGATGACTGTACTGGTATAGTGCCCATGATGACTGTACAAGACTGTACTAGTCTAGTGCCTATGATGACTGTACAGGACTGTACTGGTCTAGTGCCCATGATGACTGTACAGGACTGTACTAGTCTAGTGCCCATGATGACTGTACAGGACTGTACTAGTCTAGTGTCCATGATGACTGTACAGGACTGTACTAGTCTAGTGCCCATGATGACTGTACAGGACTGTACTAGTCTAGTGCCCATGATGACTGTACAGGACTGTACTAGTCTAGTGTCCATGATGACTGTACAGGACTGTACTAGTCTAGTGCCCATGATGACTGTACAGGACTGTACTAGTCTAGTGCCCATGATGACTGTACAGGACTGTACTAGTCTAGTGCCCATGATGACTGTACAGGACTGTACTAGTCTAGTGTCCATGATGACTGTACAGGACTGTACTAGTCTAGTGCTCATGATGACTGTACAGGACTGTACTAGTCTAGTGCCCATGATGACTGTACAGGACTGTACTAGTCTAGTGCCCATGATGACTGTACAGGACTGTACACCTGCAAGTGCCCCGGCCTGGGAAGTTGGAACGTTAAAGACACACAGTTGTACAACCTCCTGATGTAGTTTACAAGTGTCCTCAATGTTTGTTGTTCAGTCTCAGGGGAGGATACAGATTGCCGCAACTTGCTTACACGCGCTTCATTTAGGACTGGGGGGAGACATTTTACTGCTGGATCCGTCTCTCTACAAGAACACAAGTTGTGCTGGTACAGGGATGTGCGAGAACATCCGCAACAAGAACACAACCAACATGATTCACTCGGCAGATAATAGCTAGACAAGGTCCAGGCTACACTAGAGTCAGGAGGTCCCAGGAGCTAGACAAGGTTCACACTACACTAGAGTCAGGAGGTCCCAGGTGCTAGACAAGGTCCACACTACACTAGAGTCAGGAGGTCCCAGGTGCTAGACAAGGTCCAGGCTACACTAGAGTCAGGAGGTCCCAGGTGCTAGACAAGGTCCACACTACACTAGAGTCAGGAGGTCCCAGGTGCTAGACAAGGTCCAGGCTACACTAGAGTCAGGAGGTCCCAGGTGCCAGACAAGGTCCACACTACACTAGAGTCAGTAGGTCCCAGGTGCTAGACAAGGTCCAGGCTACACTAGAGTCAGGAGGTCCCAGGTGCTAGACAAGGTCCACACTACACTAGAGTCAGGAGGTCCCAGGTGCTAGACAAGGTCCAGGCTACACTAGAGTCAGGAGGTCCCAGGTGCTAGACAAGGTCCACACTACACTAGAGTCAGGAGGTCTCAGGTGCTAGACAAGCTCCACACTACACTAGAGTCAGGAGTTGTAATATCTGGGTAACAGGACGAACACATACACAGGGATATAGACTTACAAACTAACTTAACTTTAGACCATGCAACTACCGAAAGTTTACTAATATTAATTTGTAATTTACGAACCAACTTTGAGAGATACTTGCTGTATTTCTACTTTTAATTGTTCTCCATCACTTTGTATTATTTCTCGTAATAACAAAAGATTAACTATTTTATAAGATGTTGGGGCAGCTCTAGTTTTATGTAGTTCGTAAAAAAGTATTAATTGAGAAACTTCCGTCATAAAATATATTTTTTTTTCACTACCCTCCAACATTTTTCTTCTCTAAACACCACAAAAACCGTGAAAGTAACTCTTGTTTCATTTCTTATATTGCGAGAAGAGTCGTCCCATCGCAACATCCATCATTGTCTGGGACGAAACTCGGCAAGTTCTCGAAACTCCTGCCAGACAGCGCTAGTAGGTGCTCACTGGCAGACGTGGACTATGTCGTCATTTAACCAGTCCGCTGTTTTATCAGTGGAAAAAATATTACATTTAATAGAAACGTTGAACGCCTTTTTATTACAGATTAGATCTTTACTTTCTCTCAATCTCTCTGAGAAAGAAGTATTGTGATTGTAAAAAAAAAAAAGAACTGAAGATTTTGATAAATGTCGATACCCGCCTCGGTGGCGTAGTTAGCTTACGCGCCAGTCGTGTTGAGCTCGACCACAGAGGACGGGGAGATCGAGGTTCGAATCTCGGTTAGGTGAACTGGGGGAGGTTTTTCCTAAATGGTTTTCCACTCTCCCTCCACGCAAATGCGGGTTCACTTCCTCTATATTCAACCTTCCCAATTCCTAACCCATTAGCGTAATTAGTACTTAAGCGTATAACCCGAACGGGTAATAAGACGCGGTGCTAAGTATCATTATAAATGTCGAAGTTTCGTGACCCCCCGAATCCGAGAAAGTGTGTTTTCGCGATGCCATCTGTCCTTCTGTCGGTACCTCGGTCTAAAAATGAAATCATTTTACCCATCAAGCTAAAACTTGGTATCTGGGGTTTTCATAACCTTCCCTAGAGAAGATTTTAAAATTAGATATATAACCCTTAAATTAAGGGTAGTTTACTGAAGGACAAAAAGAGAAAAACTTTTTTTCTCAAAATATGCTTAAATGATTTTAATTACATTTTGTCTCCAGGCAATTAACATTACAAACGAAATTTATATTATTTTTATTTGTCCATGAAATTTTTTTAAGAGGCAGTTTACATGAGCAGACATTTCCAATGTTGGTCGTATTTCCGCAACTATTTAAGATACGAAATAATGTTTCATTGTAAAGTTCTAGGAATAATAAATATAACGGTTTTCCAATCTCCCTCCACGCAAATGCGGGTTTACTTCCTCTAAGTTCAACCTTCCCAATTCCTAATCTATTAGCGTAAATTAGTACTTAGGCGTATAACCCGAACGGTTAGTAAGACGCGGTGCTAAATAATAATAATAATAATAATAATAATAATAATAATAATAATAATAATAATAATAATAATAATAATAATAATAATAAATATAACACTCTTTTGTTTAAAATATATATTTTTAAAATGCAATAGTTTTTGTGCTATAAGCCAATAATTATATTATTTTATTCATGTCTTTGAAAAAGAAATTGATTCTTATCCTTTTTGGTGGACATAGATTCTCCTCTTTTCTCAATGTTTCTGCAAAAGTGTGTATTATTTAGTTTCACAAATCTTACGAGTTTTTAGTAAAGTCTTTATTTCAAGATAAATTAGAAAGAAAATGTGTGAGGTGCACTGTAAGACTTAATTTAAAAGATGGCGGTAAAAATATGTCATTTGCTAGAATCAAGAATGTTCCACTTGGCTGTAAAATATTTTTTTTTCACCCCATATAACTACCTGCTCAGGTTGTACGCATATATAATGATTACTCTAATGGGGTAATAATGAGGGAGGAAGCATTCTAAAGGTATTCTAGCCACATTTGCTTAGAAGGGAGTGGGAAACCATTTAGGTAAAATAATGTTGATCGTCGATTCAAAACTATTTATTTTTATTCTTCAATATATTCTTTTCTCTGTTTCTCCTCTAGGTGTGCTAATATAACAGATAAACATAAAGTTGGGATTAAATCCGTCAAACAGTTTTGGTTGTAGTCCCAAGTGCAGACAAACAAAAAGACAGAATTATTGTTTTTATTTATTTTGGTGAAGTAACCGTATAGCAAGCACTTTATCTTACACTTGACCAGGTTACAAAATGATTCATACTTAGTAAATATTTTAAATCTAAAAGAAGTAACTTAATTAACCAACATATTAATAAAAATAATATTAATAACCAAACAATCATAAAATGTCAAACAAATCAACCAAAGTTCGATGACGTCAAGATATATTGATATCTGGAGAAAGGAAATTATCATGATTATAATACTTTCTCTATACAGGAATAAATAATAATAAATCCCTCACAGCCGCCTTTTTGAATGAACAGGCATGATTAAAATGGTGTTTGATTGCATGTAGCTTAAAATGGTGTTTGATTGCATGTAATTTAAAATGGTGTTTGATTGCATGTAACTTAAAATGATGTTTGATTGCATGTAACTTAAAATTGGTTTGAATGTATGTAACTTAAAATGGTGTTTGATTGCATGTAGCTTAAAATGGTGTTTGATTGCATGTAATTTAAAATGGTGTTTGAATGCATGTAACTTAAAATTGTTTAAATGCATATAACTTAAAATGGTGTTTGATTGCATGTAGCTTAAAATGGTGTTTGAATGCATGTAACTTACAATGGTGTTTGATTGCATGTAACCTAAAATGGTGTTTGAATGCATGTAATTTAAAATGGTGTTTGATTGCATGTAACTTAAAATGATGTTTGATTACATGTAATTTAAAATGGTGTTTGAATGCATGTAACTTAAAATGATGTTTGATTGCATGTAACTTAAAATTGTGTTTGAATGCATGTAACTTAAAATGGTTTTTGATTGCATGTAGCTTAAAATGGTGTTTTAATGCATGTAACTCACAATGGTGTTTGATTGCATGTAACCTAAAATGGTGTTTGAATGCATGTAGCTTAAAATGGTGTTTGAATGCATGTAGCTTAAAATGGTGTTTGATAGCATGTAGCTTAAAATGGTGTTTGATTTCATGTAATTTAAAATGGTGTTTGATTTCATGTAACTTAAAATGGTGTTTGATTGCATGTAGCTTAAAATGGTGTTTGAATGCATGTAACTTACAATGGTGTTAATGCAAGTAACTTAAAAAAACTAAATGTTCCACGTTCCTAATAGTGCAAGTACAAGGGATATTTGGAGTCAGAGTCTTCTGGTTCGACTCCAACTCGAACAGAAATCTATTAGTTAGGACTAACTAAGCTGCGATTTGCCCTGTCACGCTAGCACCAGGTATTAATTGTTGCTGTTCTAGGTTAAATCTAATCTATTAGATAACTTCTTTCCCTCTTTTACATTCAAACTGTAACTTTAAAGAAATATTTACGGTTGAGTTGAGGGTTGAAGCGAACTTTTTCAAATATTTGATCAGTTCAAAACCCACTGGGGTCAAAAGTATATTATTCACATTGATCGTAATCGGGTTGTGTGACAAGTAATTCGGAGTTCACTGAAATGATTGTGGTGCCAGGTGCCAGTGACCCTCATCCCGCTTTAGTGGAGATAGTCCGTTGTTCGTCCGAGTCCCAGGCAGGGATGGATGGCACCCTTGAGAGAAGACTCGCATGAATGATGACGTGTGTTTGGAGGAAGGGTCAAGATGCGTGGGGGGGCACTAGGGGGGGTTATATCCCCCCCAGACATAATCCGGCGATCAAATCAAGATACTACAGCCTCCATGAACCGCTGTGAAACTGCAACACACTTCTCGTACTGGCAATAAATCCTCCCCCGACCCGAGGTGTGGTTCGGATGCAAATATCAGCTCTATGAATAGAACCCTAGCTCCCCCGAGGTTGACCTCAGGATGTGACGTCATGTGGGGACGAAGCAGTAGTCTCATGTTAACAAGAAGCGGTCGTAATGCAACTTAGCGTTGATAAGTATCTTCGTATCTCAAAGATCCGCCGAGTTGTGATTAAAAGGAACATTCTTAGTCACTTACATGGAACATGAGACCCGCCATTTTGTTTGTAATATTAAAAAGTAACCAGATACGAATTTTAATAGAAAATCGTCAGACGTGAGACGGTTGAGTTTTTTTTTTACCCTTAAGTAAACTAGCCTTAATTTTAGGGTTTGATATTTAATTCCGAAAATTCCTCTAGGCAATATTTTAAAACCCTAAATATCAAGTTTCAGGCCGGTTGGTAAAAAGGTTTGGGCTCTAGGCCGAGATGTAGACAGATGGTATTTCAAAAACTTCTATTTCATTTTTCATGGGGTCATGAAACATTGATTTCAATCAAATTCTCAAATTAAACTTTTTTATTTTACGATTTTATTAGTTTAATTAACTATTATTAATACTATTAAATATTACAATATATTAAAATAACATTTTAATAAACTAATGCATTTATTATCTTACATTTAATTCTATTATTATAAATTATTTATATTAAAACAAATGAATATATATTAATTATTATTATTATTATTTAAAGTAATCAAAATTTACAAAATTAATATATTATTATAAAAATATATTACCCGCCTCGGTGGCGTAGTTGGCTAACGCGCTAGTCGTGTTGAGCCCGACTGCCGAGGACGGGGAGATTGAGGTTCAAATCTCGGTCGGGTGAACTGGGGGTGGTTTTTCCTAAATGGTTTTCCACTCTCCCTCCACGCAAATGCGGGTTCACTTCCTCTATATTCAACCTTCCCAATTCCTAACCCATTAGCGTAATTAGTACATAAGCGTATAACCAGAACGGGTAGTAAGACGCGGTGCTAAATTAAAAAAAAAATTAAAAAATTATAAAATATTCAAATCAATAAAATCAATAAATTTTCATATTAAATAGATATATCATGATCCCCCATTTTATAGGTTTAAGAAATAAAATGGGGGTTCATGTTTTCCTGTATAATTCTCCCAAGAGAAAATAAAACCAGTGAAAAGTACATTAAACCACTATAAAGCCACATGGCTGACTCACTTACTCACAGACATTAATGTTTACCAACTTCCAGATGAGCTAGAAACTTGTAATTTGGCAACCTTATAGCTTATAGCCTGTAACCTACGGGAAAATTACAAAAAGTTAAAAATTTTAATCTTTAATCACAAAAAAAAAATTCAAAATGGCGGAGCAACTATAAAGTCAGTGCGGTATATACAGTACAATATCGGTAACTTTAAGTTGTTACGTTCAAAACAACGCTGGAATTACATTGGCTTACATCCACTTGCGAAGAAAATTCACCTGGGGGGAGGGGGGGTTTGGGGGCAGAGCCCCGCAAACGAGCAAGGTGAGTTAATTTTATAAAACGTGAAAATACAGTGATTACTTAATGTGATGATAATAATACAAGTGTTTAGGTGATTAGAAACTGTTTCTAAACGAGACACAGTAAGACACCAGCCCGCTTATATAGTCAATCTCGCGTTAGACCAAGTCTGCCCATAACTGGGAGATCGGGGTTTGAATCCCGGTCTTGTGGTTTTCCCCGGATTGCTTTCTACTCGTCCGACACCCCCAACATGGCTACACTTGATGTGATTTCGACCCTCCTTACCCCTGACAATGTATAGTAATGTGTTAATATGCGAGTAGGTCGAGCGGGTAGTAAGGCACGGTGAGAAAACAATAAACAGCCGCAACAATAAATGCTCCGCCACTAAAGTTACAGCCCAGAACAATAGACTTGAAGGTATGAAGGGCTTTCAATACAATATTAACAATTATAGAGATGAATTAGAAATAATGCGATTACATTTTTTAATTGGACTAAATATATTACCGAGAGATCGATTTGAAGAGAAGAGTTTATTGCATCAAGTGTTTCTGCAATCTCACCTAATTGTTTCTGCAATCTCACCTAATTGGGAAGTTATACGAGCAGTTTTTAATACAGTATTATGATTGTTTGTTTTGAAAGTGATTAAAAAAGTTCTTAGTAACAAATGGAGCAGATGTATTTAGTAAACATTATTATCACCATAAAACAGTTGTTGAATATCTGTTGATGGTATCCTCAAATTTAATGACTAGTTTTTCTCTTCGTTTAAAAAGTTACTCATCTAATACTGCTCTTGACAGATATTCAACAACTGTTGATATCAACATAGGAAAAAAATTAGACCCTAGGTTTCTACTGGAGATTTATTTGATTTATTTTGACCCAAAAAAAAATTTTTGATATAAAAACTGCAAGAACACGGAGTTTTTTCTCGTTTCCCTTAAATACCCACCTTAATGACAACACCTTCCTATGGATCACACACTAGGTTAAGTTATATTGTAAGCTATGTTTTGAAATAATCCTTGGTTTGATACCCGTTGAATACAGTGAACAACTGACTATATATACTGATAAAGTATGTTTTCTACGTTCGTTAAACAAGGGCATTGTTTGTTCAAGCTAATTATGTGATACAAGTTTTCACCCCATTTAAAACAAACGTGTTAAAACACATCCTATTAAACTCCAACTTCAACTCTTTTGCTGCCATTTTCTCTATTTAACTTTAATACGATACTTTTTTTTTAACTCCATTCAAATAATTTGTCAAAACAGTTTTCTTATAATTTTTGTTTCATATTTTTGGAAAAGTTCCTGCATAAAGTTGTAATTTTTACACAAAAAAAACCCACCTCATTAATTTATCTCTGTAGCGCACCCAAACAAAACATGTAATGGGATCCCCCTGAATGTAAATATGTACTAAAACGCTACCCACATTCAGGGACACGATGTGCCCGCCGAGGAGAAGAACAATATCGGAATGCTGTCATGATGGGGAACATTTTGTTCAGGGGTATGAGGTGGGTGGTAGCCTAGCTCCGCGCAACATACTAATTTATAAAACAAAGTTAGAATCATCCCCCAACAAACAAAAAATTACAGTAAATAATAACTTTATCCATCCATTGGAGGCCGGCAGCGCAAACAATTCCGTTAATGTACTTTGTGGTATTTTCTTTGTCCCTGGCGCGGAAAAACACGCGATATAATTACAGATGGGCCGATACTCGACACCCCCAACGAGGGGTTGATAATACGGCCCCACCACTGTGATATCTGTGGGTCCGTACCAAACTCACGAAATGAAACTGTTTAGATCGTCACGATAATAATAACACAGTCATCTTGAAAACCATGGGTAGGTGCTAACGACCATTGCTGGATTCGAACTGATGTCCTCTGAATCTATTTACTGCTCTAACCCCTGAGCCATGGAGATATCAAGGTCATCATCCCCTAGAGGCGTGAGGGGTAGTCTATCTGACCCCTGAGCCATGACACCCCAACTGCGTCCTACTGTCTAGTGAAGGTTGTACTTGAACCCTAGGGACAGCACTGTCTAGGGTGGGCTGTAACTGGACCCTAGGGACAGCACTGTCTAGGGTGGGTTGTAAATTGACCCTAGGGACAGCAATGTCTAGAGTTGGCTAGAAGTGGACCCTAGGGACAGCACTGTCTAGGGTGGTCTGTAAATTGACCCTAGGGACAGCACTCTCTAAGGTGAGCTGGAACTGGACCCTAGGGACAGCACTGTCTAGGGTGGGCTGGAACTGGACCCTAGGGACAGCAATGTCTAGAGTGGGCTAAAACTGGACCCTAGGGACAGTAATGTCTAGGGTGGGCTGGAACTGGACCCTAGGGACAGCAATGTCTTAGGTGGGCTGTAACTGGACCCTAGGGACAGTAATGTCTAGAGTGGGCTGTAACTAGACCCTAGGGACAGCAATGTCTAAGGTGGGCTGTAACTGGACCCTAGGGACAGTAATGTCTAGAGTGGGCTGTAACTAGACTCTAGGGACAGCACTGTCTAGAGTGGGCTGTAACTAGACCCTAGGGACAGCACTGTCTAGAGTGGGCTGTAACTGGACCCTAGGGACAGCACTGTCTAGAGTGGGCTGGAACTGGACCCTAGGGACAGCACTGTCTAGAGTGGGCTGTAACTGGACCCTAGGGACAGCACTGTCTAGAGTGGGCTGTAACTAGACCCTAGGGACAGCACTGTCTAGAGTGGGCTGTAACTGGACCCTAGGGACAGCACTGTCTAGAGTGAGCTGGAACTGGACCCTAGGGACAGCACTGTCTAGAGTGAGCTGGAACTGGACCCTAGGGACAGCACTGTCTAGGGTGGGCTGTAACTGGACCCTAGGGACAGCACTGTCTAGAGTGGGCTGTAACTAGACCCTAGGGACAGCACTGTCTAGAGTGGGCTGTAACTGGACCCTAGGGACAGCACTGTCTAGAGTGGGCTGTAACTAGACCCTAGGGACAGCACAGTCTAGAGTGGGCTGTAACTGGACCCTAGGGACAGTAATGTCTAGAGTGGGGTGTAACTAGACCCTAGGGACAGCACTGTCTAGAGTGGGCTGTAACTGGACCCTAGGGACAGCACTGTCTAGAGTGGGCTGTAACTGGACCCTAGGGACAGCACTGTCTAGAGTGGGCTGTAACTGGACCCTAGGGACAGCACTGTCTAGAGTGGGCTGTAACTGGACCCTAGGGACAGCACTGTCTAGAGTGGGCTGTAACTGGACCCTAGGGACAGCACTGTCTAGAGTGGGCTGTAACTGGACCCTAGGGACAGTAATGTCTAGGGTGGGCTGTAACTGGACCCTAGGGACAGCACTGTCTAAGGTGGGCTGTAACTAGACCCTAGGGACAGCACTGTCTAGAGTGGGCTGTAACTGGACCCTAGGGACGCCAGGTAAAGGGTCACAGCACCTGACCCTTCTCTCTGGCCCACTGGGCCAATCAATACCTCGCTGGACAGGTGTAGAGGAGGGGAAGGGGAACCAACTGCACCTCCCCGTCCCTCGCCCTGCCTAGGTCCACGCGTCTTACCACCCAACCGGGCCCTGCACCCTCGTTAACAGGAAGAGGAACACAACCTCCTCCGCCTATGGGCAGCAGATGGCGACAGTCTCTACCCACTCGTATATTCCAGCTCCAATGATCCGGGTTGTAATCCCCGCCAGTGTTGTAACAATGAACCTAGCACATACTTCCCCCCCACACCCCGCCACCCGGGACAAAAGGACCGGCTTGGGTGCTCCATTGGGTGGGGGGGGGAAAGGGTGTCTGATCACAGCTGGGGACAAAGTAGTTGTCTCTAGTCGGGTTGTCCCTCTTGCTACAGTTTCTACAGTTCTACAGGAGCTTTCTACAGCTTTTGGTTTAATCAAGCTATATGTGCAGTTTGGGCTATGAGTTTCCGAACATTCTGTATATACATTTTGTGGTGTTTGGTTGGTAGAATCTTTCTAATTTATTGACAAACAAAGATTATTAATCTCTTAAAAATGTATTATGAATGCACCCACACACTTTCACAAAACAACATAATATTTTAAATACATATTATGTATACATATTTTTATTAATCAAATAATTTTATCATAAAAGGCGATAGTGATTTTAAAATGAATACTTGTATTTTAATAATTATACAATTCACATCTGACATCGAGTCAATTTTTCTCCAGGACACTGTGAGGGCCTCATTTGTCCCACGGGCTGCCATTTGGACAACACTGACTTAAGGGTGTTACTTGGGGGAGCACTGAAAGCGTTGCAGCTGTTTAGAAATTCTGGATTATTTAAGAAATGGTTTGATATTTCTTAAAATGGTTTTCAACAACATTTAGGCTTAAATTTTGACCAGTTAAAGAGTTTAAAACTTTATATTTATAGTTTAAAAAAAATGTATGATAGCTTATACACAATCTTAAATAACACTCTACATTGCTTCAAATTTTCTGTTGTGACCAATCAAAACATGACTATTTGATAGAGGATGGCTAGTTCTAGTCACTATCGTTATTATTAGCACACGTCTTACTACCCGCTTGGGTTATACGCACTTACGCTAGTTGTGAGATGAAATGGAGACCTACAGTTAACGTGGATCCGAACCACGGTGGAGCCTGGCATTCTACATTCACAGTTGTGATTAATACACGTCTTGTCAGAGGTGAAGGAAGAATTTGACAATCGGATAAATCTGTGCCGGGACCAAGGTTTGAACCCGGACCCCCAGCACAGCAGTCTGACACCTTACCCTAGACCACCAGGTCACTAAGGTCTCTATCGTTTTACTTTACTTTAATCTCAGAAATGTAGTTGAATTTTTTTCTAAAAAATTTAAACTTAAAATTTAAACTTTATAGCGAGATAGGACTGTTGATACATTTCGCCTACAGTTTGGTGAAAACCATTATTAAAAATATGAAACCACTTCTTCAAAAATGCGGGATTTCCAAAGTATAAAACGCCCTCTCCATGTAACAGCCTTAGATTATGGGTGATTAACTAGCCTGCCCACGTGACTGGTCTTAGTTACTAGTACAATGTTCACAAGAAGAACTTTATCTGGCCCATAGATATATGACCAGTTATAAAACATCAAGTTTGAAAAAAAAATCAATGAAATAGTTTTGGAGTGGCCCCAGGAGGGTACACAGTACTTTATCACGCCTCCTCGGTGAAAGAAATTGTTGTGACCAAAAGAAAATCTAACTCGAGATTTTGATCAATGTCGAAGTTTCATGTCTGTTTGTTACTGAGCCTAAAGCATAAACCATTTTACCGACCAGTCCTAAGACTTTGCATCTGGGGTTTTCAGAACGTTCCCCCCAAAGGATTTTTGGAATTCGCTATCCAACCCTAAAATTAGGGGTAGTTTACTTAGTGACTAAAACAGAAAAAAAGTGATTTTATCAAAATCCACTTTAAAAATTTTGATTAAAATTCGTATCTAGGTACTGTTTAGTGTTTTAAAAACAAAATGGCGTACCTCCTTCTCCATGAAAATTATTTTAAGGGTACTTTACATCAGCAGAATTTCCAATTTTGGTAAATTTTGCGCAACTCTTTGAGATAGGAAATAACTTATTATTGCTAAATGGGGGAACTCATCAAATTAGACCATTTTTAGTCGAAATAATATTTTTCAATTATAGGTAAATATAACTTTTAAATAGAGCTTTTGGGGAGTGGGAAGTTGAAAATTCTCAGAACAAAAGTTAATATGATTATGTAACAGTGTATATTATTTATGAACATTTCTTCCTACATAAAAGTATAAATTAGATAAAAGAGCGATAAAGTCTGTGCGGGGGACAGGATTATTTATAGCCCCGAGCTCAAAATATTTCACTATTACAATACTTGCTGTGTATGAGAGAGTAGATAATATATTATGTGTGTGCCTGTGTCCGCTTGGAGAAGCGCGGGATTGCATAGTTTCCGGGGTACATCATATTGACCCATAAAACTTCATTTAAATGTCCCGCCACTGATTAAAATTTGGTTGCGCCGCGGATGTGTTCCCCCTGCCCCCTCCTACCGGTGCAATCTGGTGGTGGGAGGTCCCTTACTCGAGCGACCCCCTCCCCCGTGGAAAGTTGCGGCACTCTTGTCTTAGAAGCAGAAATCTTCACTCTCAGAAACAAGTCTTGGAGGATATATATAGGCAGGGACACAAGTCTTGGAGGATATATAGGCAGGGACACAAGTCTTGGAGGAATATATAGGCAGGACACAAGTCTTGGAGGATATATATAAAGGCAGGGACACAAGTCTTGGAGGATATATATAGGCAGGGACACAAGTCTTGGAGATAATTACTGGTAGGGACACAAGTCTTGGAATATTTACAGGTAGAACCTTCCCTAGAAACATTTACAGGTATTACTAACCAGGACCCTACCTAGAACTCTCGACAGGTATTACTAACCAGGACCCTACCTAGAACTCTCGACAGGTATTACTAACCAGGACCCTACCTAGAACCCTCAACAGGTATTACTAACCGGACCCTACCTAGAACTCTCGACAGGTATTACTAACCAGGACCCTACCTAGAACTCTCGACAGGTATTACTAACCAGGACCCTACCTAGAACCCTCAACAGGTATTACTAACCGGGACCCTACCTAGAACTCTCGACAGGTATTACTAACCAGGACCCTACCTAGAACTCTCGACAGGTATTACTAACCAGGACCCTACCTAGAACCCTCAACAGGTATTACTAACCAGGACCCTACCTAGAACTCTCGACAGGTATTACTAACCAGGACCCTACCTAGAACCCTCAACAGGTATTACTAACCGGGACCCTACCTAGAACTCTCGACAGGTATTACTAACCAGGACCCTACCTAGAACTCTCGACAGGTATTACTAACCAGGACCCTACCTAGAACTCTCGACAGGTATTACTAACCAGGACCCTACCTAGAAATCTCGACAGGTATTACTAACCAGGACCCTACCTAGAACTCTCGACAGGTATTACTAACCAGGACCCTACCTAGAACCCTCAACAGGTATTAATAACCGGGACCCTACCTAGAACTCTCGACAGGTATTACTAACCAGGACCCTACCTAGAACTCTCGACAGGTATTACTAACCAGGACCCTACCTAGAACTCTCGACAGGTATTACTAACCAGGACCCTACCTAGAACCCTCAACAGGTATTACTAACCGGGACCCTACCTAGAACTCTCGACAGGTATTACTAACCAGGACCCTACCTAGAACCCTCAACAGGTATTACTAACCAGGACCCTACCTAGAACTCTCGACAGGTATTACTAACCAGGACCCTACCTAGAAATCTCGACAGGTATTACTAACCAGGACCCTACCTAGAACCCTCAACAGGTATTACTAACCAGGACCCTACCTAGAACTCTCGACAGGTATTACTAACCAGGACCCTACCTAGAACTCTCGACAGGTATTACTAACCAGGACCCTACCTAGAACTCTCGACAGGTATTACTAACCAGGACCCTACCTAGAACCCTCAACAGGTATTACTAACCGGGACCCTACCTAGAACTCTCGACAGGTATTACTAACCAGGACCCTACCTAGAACCCTCAACAGGTATTACTAACCAGGACCCTACCTAGAACTCTCGACAGGTATTACTAACCAGGACCCTACCTAGAACTCTCGACAGGTATTACTAACCAGGACCCTACCTAGAACCCTCAACAGGTATTAATAACCAGGACCCTACCTAGAACTCTCGACAGGTATTACTAACCAGGACCCTACCTAGAAATCTCGACAGGTATTACTAACCAGGACCCTACCTAGAACTCTCGACAGGTATTACTAACCAGGACCCTACCTAGAACCCTCAACAGGTATTAATAACCGGGACCCTACCTAGAACTCTCGACAGGTATTACTAACCAGGACCCTACCTAGAACTCTCGACAGGTATTACTAACCAGGACCCTACCTAGAACTCTCGACAGGTATTACTAACCAGGACCCTACCTAGAACTCTCGACAGGTATTACTAGCCAGGACCCTACCTAGAACTCTCGACAGGTATTACTAACCAGGACCCTACCTAGAACCCTCAACAGGTATTAATAACCAGGACCCTACCTAGAACTCTCGACAGGTATTACTAACCAGGACCCTACCTAGAAATCTCGACAGGTATTACTAACCAGGACCCTACCTAGAACTCTCGACAGGTATTACTAACCAGGACCCTACCTAGAACCTCAACAGGTATTAATAACCGGGGCAGGGCGTCGAGTGATAAGTTCCATGTTTTTAGATTTTAATTACCAAAATACTTTTCACTCCAAAACAAATCAATTACTGTTCGGTTGATAAGTCCTGTTTAGTTACTGTTCCGGTTGATAAGTCCTGTTTAGTTTCCTCCACTTGGTGATATCAATAGCTGTTGGTTATCTGTCTGAGCACAGCGGACTTTATACAGGACTTTTTAAATGAAGGGAGAAAGTTAACAGATATTCAACAAGTGTTAGCACGCGTAGAAAATGAAACTGAACACAACTACTGGAGCATAGTTTATTTATATTTGCACGGAAGTTAGTTTTATTAGAACTATTATACCAATACAGACCTAGGGCGGTATGCGAGGACTTGACTAAGCATCCACCATTAGTACTTGAATACCGCCCTTAGACTTGTTGTCCTTACCTTCCCACCTTAACTGCGACAACACGTGATGCGAATCTAACGCCGTGGACCGCACGTCTCTCACCGAGCTCAAATCTCTGGACCTTGCTACTTCTTTCCAACAGTTCTATAACGCTCGTTAAAGGGCCGTGCGCGGATCATTTATCTCCCGGAGCGGGTACCGCCTGCTTGTCGCGCGGGACAGGACTGTAGGTCCCAGTAGCGCATGACCCTCTGGGGGGTTTCAGAGCCATTGTCCATCCAGAACAGGGGCTGGAAACAAAGAAAGCAATCAGGTTGTTGTGTCTGTGACAGGACTGGGACCATCCATCACGTCTGCTGCCCCTGGGTGGACACACCCCGCAGTGCAGCGTCCAACACTCGGCTCAGGGCTGGGGAGGTACAGGGTCAGGACTGGGGAGGTACAGGGCTCGATTCCCGACAGGGTCAGGGCTGAGGAGGTACAGGGTCAGGACTGGGGAGGTACAGGGCTCGATTCCCGACAGGGTCAGGGCTGGGGAGGTACAGGGCTCAATTCCCGACAGGGTCAGGACTGGGGAGGTACAGGGTCAGGACTGGGGAGGTACAGGGTCAGGGCTGGGGAGGTACAGGGTCAGGACTGGGGAGGTACAGGGCTCAATTCCCGACAGGGTCAGGACTGGGGAGGTACAGGGTCAGGACTGGGGAGGTACAGGGTCAGGGCTGGGGAAGTTCAGGGCTCGATTCCCGACAGGGTCAGAAACGTTTTAGTTGTAAATAATATAAATGTCCATACCGAGCTATTCGCAGGGTTACACTCATGTGATAAGAATGAGAAAGGTAAAATTGACAAGAAACGCACCCGCATTTGAGTGGAAGGTTCTTCCTATAAACATTGGACTGTAATAACTGTTCTAGCTGTCAGATAAGGTTCTTCCTATGAACATTGGACTGTAGTAATTGTTCTAGCTGTCAGATAAGGTTCTTCCTATGAACATTGGACTGTAGTATCTGTTCTAGCTGTAAGATAAGGTTCTTCCTATGAACATTGTACTGTAGTAACTGTTCTAGCTGTCAGATAAGGTTCTTCCTATGAACATTGGACTGTAGTAACTGTTCTAGCTGTCAGATAAGGTTCTTCCTATGAACATTGGACTGTAGTAACTATTCTAGCTGTCAGATAATGTTCTTCCTATGAACATTGGACTGTAGTAACTGTTCTAGCTGTCAGATAAGGTTCTTCCTATGAACAATGGACTGTAGTAACTGTTCTAGCTGTCAGATAAGGTTCTTCCTATGAACATTGGACTGTAGTAACTGTTCTAGCTGTCAGATAAGGTTCTTCCTATGAACATTGGACTGTAGTAACTGTTCTAGCTGTCAGATAAGGTTCTTCCTATGAACATTGGACTGTAGTAACTGTTCTAACTGTCAGATATGGTCCTTCCTATGAACATTGTACTGTAGTAACTGTTCTAGCTGTCAGATAAGGTTCTTCCTATGAACATTGGACTGTAGTAACTGTTCTAGCTGTCAGATAATGTTCTTCCTATGAACATTGGACTGTAGTAACTGTTCTAGCTGTCAGATAAGGTTCTTCCTATGAACATTGCACTGCATGTAGTAAGGTATTTATTATTTCATCTCGCACACAAACAAAGTATTTGAAGTATTCTAACTACTAATAAAGAACAAAGGCCCTCCCTGAGAGCAAGTATCAGTAACCGGGCACCACGATTTTGAGGAGGTGGCTCTTCAGATTAAATCCCTGTAAATATTTCTCCTGTTCAAGGTAGGGGGGGTACAGTAAATGGTGGCAGAGCATGTTTTCAAGTCTAGAATACTCTGTTAGAGTTCGCGTGTATGATTCACGCTCGCTTCAACTTGAAGAGAGCTCTCCTGCTTCCTGCTTCCTTAGAGAGGCTCAACGCCCACTTCTGGACCACTCCAACACTCCCCCATCCCCTACACTCCTCCTCACACGCACTCCATCTCCCCTAACCCCTTTTCCTGATCTTTAAGAGCCGGTGTGACTGGTACACCACTTTCTGCTCAGGTCCCTTCGAAATTCACCCTCCTCATCGTGTTACTTCAATCAATATAACTAAACCCGTTTGGGTGGCCACGTGGTCTAAGGCGTCACTCTCGCAATAGACTGGACTGCCCACGATGGGGAGATCAGTGTTCGATCCCGGTCAGGTGTACTGGGGGTGTTTTTACCTGAATGGTTTTCCACTACCCTTTAACCCAAATGTGGGTACACTTTATCTATACTCTACCTTTTTAATCCCTAGTACATTAATGTAATTAAAGGCGATTAGTTGAGACGGGTAAAAAACACTGGTAGTCCTGAATAGTAATAAGGATTCATGAATATAGATATAGAATTTTTACAAGAGTTCTAGAAGTGTCAATGAATCCTGGCCTGACTATACAAGGTTCCGGGACGTGCTCTGTGTACACCCCCGCCCTCCTCCCTGAACGCTATCCACTGGTTGGAAACTATACGGGATGTTTGGTCCAACGAGGATCACATTGGCTCTCCTAACCTTACCTGACATAATCTAACCTAACCTTACCTGACATAATCTAACCTTCGAGGTTAGTGGCTTTTGAGAGTGAAGCGTCACAATAAACCTCCAGTTGACACCTGTGGTGTTGTTGGACTACACCAGAGGTCAGGAGGGTGATACACTTCTCCCTGTTACGTTGTAATAACCCTATCAACCCTCCCTGTCCTGTTCCTGTCCCTGGCTGTAGAGAAACACACCAGAGAGAACCAACAGATGTTTCCACAAACGATCTCTGACTCAACCCTTGTGTTTCAGCTAGAACTATCCCTGATGCCGAGTATCCGCTCAAGGAGTAGAGAAGCACCTTAAAAAGCCCCCCATCCTCCCCTCTTGGGCAGTACCCTGATGCCGAGAATCCGCTCCAGGAGTAGAGAAGGACCTTAAAAAGCCCCCCATCCTCCCCCTTGGGCAGTACCCTGATGCCGAGTATCCGCTCCAGGAGTAGAGAAGGACCTTAAAAAGCCCCCCATCCTCCCCCTTGGGCAGTACCCTGATGCCGAGTATCCGCTCCAGGAGTAGAGAAGGACCTTAAAAAGCCCCCATCCTCCCCCCTTGGGCAGTACCCTGATGCCGAGTATCCGCTCCAGGAGTAGAGAAGGACCTTAAACAACCCTCCATCCTCCCCCCTCGGGCAGTAACAAGAGATCCCCACTTAACACCAGCGGAACAAGCAATAACAAACCTTATCTTTCTTTCTTTCTTTCTCTCTCTTTTTTTTTTAGATTTACAAGCCCTTAGACTCGTGAGAGAGAAAGAGATATATTCCTCGCTGGAGTGTCCGGGTGGATCTCTGTTTCTAGGATAATTGGAGCCTCGAGTGTGTTCACGTCGGGGATCACAAGGATCAGGGCGTCAGGCTCGCAATATTGACTATTCAGCGCGCCTGTAACTGGAGGATGTTGAGTCTTGAATCTAAGACCGAGGGTAAGATGACTGGTCTTTATCATCTCCTTCTTACACGCTAATGCGGGTGCAGTTCCTTAAACAGACACTTTCTTCATCCCTAGCCCTTATACTAGTCATTGTTTGATATTTGAGAACTAGCAGCGAGCTTTCCTCTTTACCTTGAGATAAGAAGTTTCCTCTAACAAATACAGCCATTGTTTGATATTTGAGAACTAGCAGCGAGCTTTCCTCTTTACTTTGAGATAAGAAGTTTCCTCTAACAAATACAGTCATTGTTTGATATTTGAGAACTAGCAGCGAGCTTTCCTCTTTACCTTGAGATAAGAAGTTTCCTCTAACAAATACAGTCATTGTTTGATATTTGAGAACTAGCAGTGAGCTTTCCTCTTTACCTTGAGATAAGAAGTTTCCTCTAACAAATACAGTCATTGTTTGATATTTGAGAACTAGCAGCGAGCTTTCCTCTTTACCTTGAGATAAGAAGTTTCCTCTAACAAATACAGTCATTGTTTGATATTTGAGAACTAGCAGCGAGCTTTCCTCTTTACCTTGAGATAAGAAGTTTCCTCTAACAAATACAGTCATTGTTTGATATTTGAGAACTAGCAGCGAGCTTTCCTCTTTACCTTCAGATAAGAAGTTTCCTCTAACAAATACAGTCATTGTTTGATATTTGAGAACTAGACAGCGCTATTAAACAAAGTTAAATGTTCTGTGTGAAAAAAAAGTAGGCACACCAATATTGAAAACCATGTATACTAGAATACCGTATTATCCGGCTTTTCCGTTACACGGCCCGGATAATCGCGACACCAGTTCCAGAAAACGACAAAAAAAATGTATTTTAATCCTAACAATGATTGATACTTTCTCGCTGACCGAGGTGGCCGCCTTAAGATGAAATCTCCCGTAGTAATAAGATCAATCGTCAGTAGACACAGAATAAACTATTTAATATCGTGTTTAAACAGTTTGTCTCGGACGCCGTGAGGTAGATGTAACACTAGATGTCGTACACCTGTGTGAGGCGGATAGTATGGTACACAGGGGCGATGTCCGCATATTATTATTAGTCTCTTATCCGAAAAATGTGATGGAAAATAAGCAAACCAGCAAATAATTAAAGAAATTCCAGATTTTATTATTTTTAGTTACTTTTTCTAGCACTATGTATTACTACCCATTCGGCTTGTACACATATATATTAATTATTATACTAATGAGCTAGGGATAAGGAAAGTTGAACTTAGAGAAAGTGTAACCTCATTTGCATGGATAGAGAGAATGAAACCAATAAGGAAAACAACCCATTTAAACTGACCGGGATTCGAACCCCTATTTTCCCGTCATCTGCAGTCTAGTCTATTCCACAACTTGTTTTTTTTAAATATCAGTTAATTGTTCAATTATATTTGGTCGAATTGTGTGTTCAATTTATTTTGTATTTCCCACGCATTTATTATTTATTAATATTCATGGACCAGTGGTTAGACTTATCTGGTCTGGTTTGTTGGGGATGGGGAGACCGGGGTTCATGTACCGAGGGTTATTTTGTACTGGGACATTCATCTCTCACAGACAGGATTGCCTAAGTGCTAGGAAACTACTGAAGTACTGGTCTCACACTCTCACACTCACTATCAACTCATCTCAACTCATCTCACCCTCACTTATCAGGCATCTTATTTCGTACCAAAATAAATCAAACGTTGCGCTCAATTTAATTTCCTACATTTTGGTAATATCCACTATTGCTGAATATCTGTCATAGGAATTTAAACTGAACTTTTTTTTAAATTAAGAAAATAAGTTTTTGTTCAGTTCCTTTGCTTGTAAAATATTGGGGAATTTAACATAATTTTTGTGTAAAACTGGAGATTTTTGGGAGTTTTGAAAGATAAAAAAGCGCATAAACTTCCATTAAAACAATTAAAAGAAATAATTTTGCCAATGTATTTTAAACATTTGTGGTGTTTACACTATTTATATATTGCTATTTATTTTTTCTACATTATTTGAGTTAATTTACGTGAATTTTCTGAACCGACTGATTATATCAGCACACGGTTTGTGTCTGTTATAGATTTAAGTTAGTTTGTAAGTAGTGTTCTGATATAATCAGTCGGTTCAAAAAGTGCACGTTAAATATCTCAAATAAATGAACATTTTCATTGTTTTTATCATGTTTATAGTTGAAACATTCACAAATAAAAATATAATTGATATTACACTAAGGCCCGTCTCTTTCAGGTCTATCCTAATTTAACCCTCCCATTTCCGTCTAGGTCTTCTCCCGTTGGACTTGCCAGTCAATACCCTGATCACGGTTCTAGATTCTCCCATTCACGCTTCCTTGTCCTTCCCACAGCAATCTACGAGGCTTGAGTGCCTATCAATGTCTTGTGATGAGCACAGGTTATGTAACTCATTATGTAACCTCCTCCACTCCCCTGTAGCCTCATCGTCCTTTTTTTTTTGGGGACCAAATATCTTCCTAAGAGCTTTGTTTTCTAAGACCTTAAGTTTGTTTTCATCATTTAATGTAAAAGATCACTTTTCACGCGCATAAAGAACAACCGGTAGCCTTAGATGATTGTTTTGTATTCCTGGACAGCAGGTGAGATGTCAACAACCTACTGACCGAGTAACATAATGCATTTCCCTATTGTATTATTTTATTAATTTACACTATTATATCTACTAAAGTTATTCCACAGATATATGATAGTGTTCATGAAATACAATTAGAGAATCAATCGACTATTTTTGTTACGGACTTTTTTTTAATAAATATATGCTTAATGTTATAAACATGCGTAAGAAAATGTTGGAAATAATCTGAATCTATGTTTATTTTAGCAACGCGACTTTTACCCCTTCTTTTATAGCTTATATACTAATTACGATCGTGGGTTAGGGTTGAGGAAGGTTGGATTTAGAGGAAATGTACCAAATTTACGTGGCGAAAGAATGGGAAACAATTAAGGAAAAAGACCCTCATACACACTACTAGGATCAACGCCCGATAAACACTTTGAATTTACACATTATCTAAAGTCAGTTTAATCTTAAATATTACACTGTAGAGTGATGTGACCTTGTCCGTAGTGTCAGAGGTCAGACACTGTAGAGGACTGTCTGTCGTATTCAAGTAGAGTGTAGAGTGACTGTGACTGGGCCAGATTCTGTTGTGTAAAAGGGCCTAAGAGGGCTGTAGTACTGAACATTTACCAATTGTTTTACCTTTACATCAGTTCCTAATGTTTTATTTAACTGGAGCAGCCGTCCCTTGTTCTTAACCTAAGATTGAAACCGAGGATCTGTATTTTTCATTCACACGCCTCCCAAGCAATGGGTCTTGAATGGGGTCAAAATCGGCCTCCTGAGTACAAAGCTAGGAGCTAACTTGAATGATCAAGTAGTGTTTTTGTCTGTAAAACTGAGATTAATAACAGGATTGTTCCTTGTGCTGACCACGTGATGCCCTCTATCCATAGATGTTGGCTCTATATTCGCCAGAAGATGGTCAGTAAGTTTCTATTGCTGGTTGACGCTGTGTAGTTTTGTTTGATATTTTGGAACAGGAAGATTTGATGCGGAGTGCGGTTATCAGTGGAGCTACTCTAGAGCTAGCTGCGAAAGACGTAGCTTCACTGGAACTAATTCCATGTATAACACCTAAAGCCCTATCTATTAGACTCTAGCTCTGTTTCAATCGGCTCCATTGAAGGTACGTTCGCTCGCATCAACAAACTATCTGTAGGGAGAGCTTGAGAGCGACGCGGCAGCGCTCCGAGCGTGACTCGGCCGAACTATCACTCTCACACTCGTGCGGCCTCGCTGGCTCCGTCAAACGGTCGGGGGATGTCAGATCTAATTGACGCGGTCACTGACTCGACAAATGACTCTGACATGTGTCAGCGACAAGGGGTATCGGAGGAGGGGGTGAATATGGCTAGTACCAACAACGTCCGCGAGTGGTGCTGCTGTGGCTGACGGGCAGCTTTCAGCCCCATTACGCCACCGATACGTCCAGAGGGGTGAGGGGGTGGAAAGAGGACAGCCGGACGATGTTCAGAGCTATACTCAGTCCGTACTCCGGTGACACTTCCACGATATTAAAACTGTGACCGCGTTTCACTCACCAATCAGGGGAAGCCTGTACAACTATACTTATCAGCAACGGGTATTAATACCCGTTCGGGTTATACGCTTATGTACTAATTAGGGATAGGAGAGGTTATAGTTATATGAAGTGTACCCGCATTTACGTGGGGGGAGAGTAGAGAACCAATTTCGATAGACCCAACCTGGACTCAAACACCGGTCTGCCTGTCCTCTGCAATCTTAGTGTATTGTGAGAGTGACTCCTTAGTATAGATGTTACAAATCGGAGTGCCGCGTCATTTAAGTGTGCCGCGCGAAGGTTGGGGGATCCCCGTGGCCTAGGCCATCAGAACACTTGTGGTGAGCCCCACGGGTCATGTTAAGCTGAATATTAAGGTGGGAGGGCGAGTGCCATGAACTTAAGGTCCGTGTCTACAGTATATTGTATAGTAGAGGTCAGCGCACCTGGCGACCAGGATCGATTCCCGGCTGGTAACTTGGGTAGTTTTACCGAAGCGGGAATCACCCCAATAGTCACTAGTTTGGTTAGTTAGGTTTAATTAGGTTTTAATTGGTTCCACAGTCTCATACTCACTATCACCATAACCTCATCTCATCAGGACATGGAAAGAACCTCCAAGGAAAGGATGTACTATTAGTAAATTCGGGAGTCCTCTGGGCAACGGTACATTAGTACTGGCCCATCTTTCCACTACTGGGCTACGAGTGATGTAGCCCAGACGCGCAATATTATAATCTAGCGAGGACTTATTTCTTGCCAAAATAAATCAAACGTTGCGCTCAGTTTAATCTCCTCCATTTTGGTAATATCCACTATTGCTGAATATCTGTCATAGGAATTTAAACTGGACTTTTTTTAAATAGGAAAAAAAGTTTGCTTTTAAATTTTAGGGATGACATATTTTTGGTGTGTAAAACCGGAAATGTCGTGGGGGGTTTCGAAAGTTAAAAAAGTGTATCAACCTTCCTTTAAAAACAAATAGTCCCTTGTTTGAATTAATTTTACCAATCAATACCTTTTACAACGTTTGAGCTCGTTCGACTATATATAAATAATTCGAGGTATTTTACAGTCTATTTTAGGTGGCGCAAACGCCTCAGATTTTTGAAAGGGCTCTACGGCAACATGGAGGGGGAAAATATCCACCATTACAATACTTTCTCTATATATAATTTTATTTGAGGTATTTTACGTTCACTTTCTGATCCGACTGATTAAATCAGCACGCGGTCGTGGTCTGATATATTCAATCTGCTTAGAATGGTGAATAAAAAAAAAGATTTTTTTTAAATTATTTGTATCACGTTTATTAAGTTACATTATTAATATATAAAAAAGAAAATCGATATTTTAGTCCATCTCCATTTTATATTCGACGCAGATAAAATAAACTGTTTTATTATTTACAAGGCCAGGGTCTTAAGAACATCTGAATTAATCTTATATCTTAATTTACATTAAACTTATAAAACAAGCTATAAATACATCTTTTAACTGTCACACATACGATTCTAATGGACTATATTTTCACACTTTCCATTAATAAGATAAAAATATTACTTATCTCGGAACAAAACTGATAGTAGGATATTAGGGCCACTTAGTACTTTATATGTGTGCTAATACAATGCTCAGTGGAAAACAGTTTTCTATTTCTGGAACTAGAATAGTTTCTTTTTTATTTAACAAGCTTAAGATATTCATTGAAGTTATTTATCCACTCAAGTATTTAGACTTACTAGAGAGTTCATTACCACAATTACACCTATACTTATCTAGAGCTGGTTTTATCCAGTCCACCTCATTACACCCTATCCCTATCTTGAGATAGTTATATCCAGTCCACCTCATTACACCCTATCCCTATCTTGAGATAGTTCTATCCAGTCCATCTCATTACACCCTATCCCTATCTTGAGATAGTTCTATCCAGTCCATCTCATTACACCCTATCCCTATCTTGAGATAGTTCTATCCAGTCCACCTCATTACACCCTATCCCTATCTTAAGCTAGTTCTATCCAGTCCACCTCATTACACCCTATCCCTATCTTAAGCTAGTTCTATACAGTCCACCTCATTACACCCTATCCCTATCTGGAGCTAGTTCTATCCAGTCCACCTCATTACACCCTATCTCTATCTTGAGCTAGTTCTATCCAGTCCACCTCATTACACCCTATCACTATCTTGAGCTAGTTCTATCCAGTCCACCTCATTACACCCTATCCCTATATTGAGGTAGTGTGCCAGTCAGTACCCTGAACAAAGTTCTAAATTCTCCCACTTGCGCTGCATGTCGTGCCCACTGTAATCTACGCAAGTTGATTATCCTATAAAATTTATTTTGTTGAGTACAGGGTATGTAACTCATTATGTAACCTCCTGCTATCCCAGTAGCCTTATCCTTTTTTTGGACCAAATATTTTCCTATGCACCTTTGTTTTAAATAACCCTAATTTTGTTTTCGTCATGTAAGGTAGGAGACCACGTTTCACACCCAGAAACAACAAACGGTAGGATTATTGTCTTGTGTATTCAGAGTTTTATATTCCTTTAGAGCAGGCGAGATGTCAACAACTTACAGACTGAATAATAGCATGCATTTACCGACCGTATTCTTTCATTAATTTACACTATAATATCTACATCTAGTTCTAGTAAAGGTATTCCACAAAATATGATCGTATTCATGGACTCCAATTAGAGAATCAATCAAATATTTTTGTTACTTAGTTTTTTTTATAAATGTATGCTTAAGGTTATACACATGTGCACGAACTTCAGAGCTTATAATTAAAATGATAACAGAATTACTGCAGAAGTTGATGGACAATATGTAATAACACACAAGCCAAAGTACTTCAGCATCAAACAATTTCTGCCAGGGAGTAAAATAAGTATCAGTCACTATCTTAAATAAAAGAATATTCATAGGAAGATGACACAGTAAATAGATTGCAATTATTACAAGGAAAGCTTTGGCGGTTTTTTCTCTTGATTTAATTTCGTCAGTGTTGCTTCTAGATTCTGCATTAACTATTCTCTTTCTGATTTTGAAAAAAGTCAGGATGTAGAATATAAGAATCAAGGAAAATGGCAGAACAAACCCGAAAAATACTTGAACTCCTATACGTACATACACGGACAAATTAAACTCTGATGTATTATCTAGATAAATACACACGTTATCTTCACTAACATGAGCTTTGATGTAGCACGGAACAGAAAATAAAAATGCGAAAATCCATACACTGAGATTCACCGCTATGACACGTTTCTTGGTGTTATCTGCGTCTGCTGTGAAACTTTGTAGGCAATTGGCTATCAGGTGATATCTTTCAACGCTGAGCGCGGTCGTCAGGTATAGAATAACAAAGAAAAGCATCACTATATTTGAAAGGTATACCTTACACGCCAAATCACCGAGAACCCATCCATCTTCAACTATGTACTTCAGATACATCGGCTGTATGATTATCAACACCAAGGTGTCGGCTAGTAAAGTGCTAACCAGGTACAAGTTGAGTGGTTTCCATAGAGACCGTTGCTTGCAGTAAACAATCAGAACAGAGCCGTTCAACACAACTCCGAACAAGATTAATAATATAACGAATCCTACAGCCACGAGCCGGTATGGTTTTAAATCGGACTTCAGCTCCATGAAACATCCATTATAAAATGAACTACCGATATTTATTCCACTACGAATATAATCTTGGACACAGGTAGAGTTACAAACCAAGACCCCTTCTGGCGAGTCTTCATGGGCACAACTGTTGGTCCAGTTGAAGGCCAGAGGAGCTGTCAAGTTGTCTTGTGTGTTATTGCACGTTATACTGACATTGTCTGCTCGGAGATAGTCTACAATGAACTCATCATAACTCTTGTTTATTCTGTCTACGAACTCATACAAGCAACAAGAAGTTGCCCCTGTTTCGTTGATTGTCTGACCACTCGACCCTGACTTGGATTCTGCACATTTAATAAACTCCTCGTCCATTAGAAACGGATAACACTTAATTTCACTTGTGTTGTACAATTCACTATAGTTGTCGCTCATTTGTAAACTTGTTAAATCTTTATGTCCTAAAATACAGTACCAATAATTAATATTCAATACAAGTAAAGTGTAAGCTTTAAAATTAATCTTCATGATGAAACTGTTTGTGAAGTAACTATATTTTACGTTCAAACTTGACTAAGGTGCTTCGTTTAGCGTACGAAGATAAAAAATAGCAAATAAGTGCACTTAAAAATAGGTCTATCCTTACTCAACAATGTCCTGCGGGCATTCCACCTTCCCTTCTGTACTTCCCCCTTCGTCACTTTAGAACTCAAAGTTGTTCCTCGTAATAAGAATAGATTTTCATTAATACACGTTCAAATTTTTCATGGTTAATCGAGCTATCTTTTAATAGCATGGAATTATTTTAAAAGAATGTTCACTTGTGCTGCGTCTATTTTCCACACTCGATGTTTTGTTCGAAAAGGGTTTGATGATATATTCAAATCTTTGCTTCTTACCATTTATTACCTCTCTCCACTTTTTTTTAAATTAAAAGATTAAACTATGAGAAATCACGGGGTAAGAAAATGTTGGAAATATTTGTGTGTTTTTCAAGAAGCTTGAGTTTAGTTTATGATGAATACATCAATATTATTGTTGTGATGTTGTTTGAAAAAGTGATTTTCTCGTTATTTGTTAATAAACAACGATAAGTGTCAGTTCTCCACAGGTTTTTGTGTATCTGGGTTTAAATATTGTCTTTTGAGGACCAAAATTACCATACCATATTCTTGATGACGTTATGACGTTCTGTTTTGGACCGTGGATGAGAAATCCCGAGAAGGTAATTAGTTCATGTACCTGAAGGGTCTAGGTTCAATTCCAGTCTCTGCATATCTATAAATAACCTTCTTATAAAACTTTGGTTCCATATCTTATGTGGAAGTTTTCAGTAATTTAAACAATTATCAGCTTTACTCTAATTTGTCAATATTTCGTTTGAGCAGCTTTTGAGCAGCGATAGAATCTGTAATTCTTTTAACGACTGGGTAGTATCTGTAAAAAGAGAACCAAAATAAGGATTATAACACAACGTGAACAGTTGACTTACAAACTCTCTAAAATAATCTGAATCTATGTTTATTTTAGCACGCGACTTTTACCCCATCCTCTCATACGCTTATTAATAATTACGATAGTGGGTTAGGGTTGAGAAGGGTTGAATTTAGAGGAAATGTACCCACATTTACGTGGCGAAAAAATGGGTAAACCATTTAGGAAAAAGCCCCTCAGTACACACTACTAGGATCGAACCACGATCTCTCAATCATCGGTAGTCTAAACTAGTGTGTGAATGGCGTCTTAGACTATGCAGTCACCGAAGTGGGTTAAAAATGTGTTAATTTAAGGAAACTTTTCATGGGGAAATAGTGGATTAAAGTTGAGATTGACCGACATTGTCTGTTAGATGGTCGGGAGTTTCGGGGAGTTTATCATCCACCAGGCAGTTCGGTGTGAAGTGCGGGTAGCCTACCTTACAAATTAATATCATCCTATTTCCACAGCATAGAAGACTATCCCACACAAATCAAAGATAAATACATATATGATATTTTCACAAATGTTACAGATTTACTCCAGCTAGATTGGATGAAGTATACCAAGGTAGCAGTCTTACCTTGACTGATTACACTATGGCCCTATCTTATAAACTACACCATAGTGGAACCAAGCAAGGTAGCAGTCTTACCTTGACTGATTACACTATGGCCCTATATTAGAAACTACACCATAGTGGAACCAAGCAAGGTAGCAGTCTTACCTTAACTGATTACACTATGACACTATCTTATAAACTACACCATAGTGGAACCAAGCAAGGCAGCAGTCTTACCTTGACTGATTACACTATGACTCTATCTTATAGCTACACCATAGTGGAACCAAGCAAGGCAGCAGTCTTACCTTGACTGATTACACTATGGCCCTATCTTTATAAACTACACCATAGTGGAACCAAGCAAGGCAGCAGTCTTACCTTGACTGATTACACTATGACACTATCTTATAAACTACACCATAGTGGAACCAAGCAAGGCAGCAGTCTTACCTTGACTGATTACACTATGACTCTATCTTATAGCTACACCATAGTGGAACCAAGCAAGGCAGCAGTCTTACCTTGACTGATTACACTATGGCCCTATCTTATAAGATACACCATAGTGGAACCAAGCAAGGCAGCAGTCTTACCTTGACTGATTACACTATGGCCCTATCTTATAAACTACACCATAGTGGAACCAAGCAAGGCAGCAGTCTTACCTTGACTGATTACACTATGACTCTATCTTATAGCTACACCATAGTGGAACCAAGCAAGGCAGCAGTCTTACCTTGACTGATTACACTATGGCCCTATCTTATAAGATACACCATAGTGGAACCAAGCAAGGTAGCAGTCTTACCTTGACTGATTACACTATGGCCCTATCTTATAAACTACACCATATTGGAACCAAGCAAGGTAGCAGTCTTACCTTGACTGATTACACTATGACCCTATCTTATAAACTACACCATAGTGGAACCAAGCAAGGTAGCAGTCTTACCTTGACTGATTACACTATGACACTATCTTATAAACCACATTATGGTGGAAACAGCCAAGAGCCCTCAGTCATCAAACCATTGGTCCTCGTTATAAGCTATGATAAAACCAAGCTGTACTTACATTGTCAGTGAAGTAAGATCAGGAGTTATTGAAGAATAAACTGACATCCCAGTTCATAAGTTGCTCGAGTGAGATCTTAGACCACAGGGAAAACATAAAGCATATTTTAATCAACGGGAAGCGGTGATGCATTGTGGGAACTTCAGGAAACTCTGCGGTCAGAAAGAGGAACATTGATATCTTGGTTAAAGGGAATTAACATGATAAACCTACACCAAACCTTTTCAAACCCGAATGGAATTTGCGAAGCTATGAAACATAGTTTTCAAACCTCTAATAAATACAAATACAAAACTGGATATTTAAAATACAATTTATTTGATCTTTATCCACTTAACCTAACATAACCTAACATAACATAACCTAGCACAAGACAATTAAACTATCTTAATTTGTTGATCAAACAAAGACTTTGACCTCACACACAAATATCTCTATTTTAACAAGACCTTGTGTAGCTATTAACCTAAAGTACCTTCTCGGCTCTGAGTATTACAAACAATATCTGATTTAAATTTATGATCGACACTTTGCATTTACACATTATCTTATGCCAGGTTTATAAAGTCACTTTAGTCTTAAATATGATACTGTAGAGTCACTGTAACCTTGTCTAAATCAGAGGTCAGATACCTGTAGAATCACTGGACCTGTTAATGTCACGTCAGATACTGTAGAGTCACGTGACCTTGTCCGTAATATCAGAGGTCAGAAGCTGTAAAGTCACTGTGACTGGACCAGACACTGTTTTGTATCAGTGGTAAAAGGGCCTAAGAGGCGTCGTAATGTTACTTAGTGTTTTGTGTTTTTTTTCAATGGCTAGAAAGAGCCAAAACAGCCATTATTTGTCTTAACCTAAGATGAAACGCTAGTATCCTTTAACTTCTGGTTTTCACTGCTCAAATTCTCAATGGTTTTTACTTGTACTTCAAATTCATCTTCGGAGTAGTAGCCATGGAACATAGATTCTTCATCCCTCTCAATGTTATATTAGGGGTTGACGAGTGGATGATGGTGTAGAGGGGGTGGAGATATAAGTGAACATACCCCTATCTCCCCTTATACCCTCCAACCCCCCTCAACGAATGTGGACTTTATAGCGACACAAATATAATCCCAACTCGCTCCTAACAAAGTTCCCGTTAATAAATTGCTTTTGGCACGATTTATTTTCCAGAGTAAGGGTTGAAATCACCCCTGACCTACGTCGGGTGAGAAGAGGGAGGGATAATCACGTCACAGTGACGTTTTGAACTTACGATTTAAAAACTAAAATATAGAGTCCGATCTTCATAGCAGAAGCCTTTTATTTATTTAACACAGCGTCTTACTACCCGTTCGGTTTAAACGCTGAAGAACTAATTATTACGATAATGGATTAGGTATTGGGAAGGTTAATTTATAGGAAGTGAATCCACATCTTCGTGGAGGGAGGGTGGAAAAAAACATTTAGGAAAAACCACCCCAATTCACCCGACCGAGTTTTTAACCTCAATATCCCCGTCCTCGGTAGTCTAGCTACTCACAAAACTAGCGCGTTAGCCAACTACGCCACCGAGGCGGGTGAGCCTTTAATAAAATACAAACATGTTTTGTTTACGATCAATATTAATGGTATTTTAATATATTATTATTTTATCAGCATTGATATTAGCTATTGAAAATGACAATAGTAGTTAAAATGACTTGACGTATGAAAACGTGAAAGTAGTTCTAGTGGTTTTTCTATGTGTGAGTACCATCCTTCAGGTGATTGTGTACCTTAACAGGTGCACAGGATTAAAACAATTTGGGTGAGAAAGGCGTACATAGCTTAGTAGTCAGATACACTAGTTGGCTGGCTCCTGACTCCTCCAGTCCAGTGCTCTAGACTGCTCTTGCCACAGTGCTCTGACACCTGTTAATGTCTACTCCTCAGCCCATGCTCCTGACTCCTCGCCAGTGCACTAGATTCAGTCATGCTCCTGACACCTACTAAGGATAAAAAGGAGCCCTGCATTGCAGTATCAGGAGATATAACGTTGAGTGTTACAAGGGCAGCAGAACTTGTCAGGAGGTCAACTAAATGAACGGTCGGTGGGATATGTGAGAGGAAAGAAGAGGCAGTGATTACCTTGGAGGGGAGGGGTATATTAGTCAGAACAGAGAGAGAGAGAGAGGTTCTGACTGGCTGGGAGAGAAGGAGACAGACACAGAATAGCCAGGAGTACAGGAGGAGCAGGAGGTTACAAAGGCCTCTTGATTGGAGCAATCACCCGAGAAAAGCTTTATAAGAGTTTACCTCTCTCTCTGAGGAGCTTGTATATATCCACACGAGAATTTCTATGAGCGAGAGCGAAAGTACCAACCAATTTCTCCGATAAAGGTATCTTCCCATAACTTGCAGGTTTATTTTACTTGCTACAATCTACAAAGAACCGACGGCTTTACTTCACCTCGGAAGGAAGTTGTTTTATGGATTTTTATCGCTCAAGAAAAATCCGTCGACCCAAGTGGGTTTGAACCCATGAGCATCGGGCCCTGAGGCAAAACTTTACACCAAGACCACCGGGATTGACTGTATTGTGGGTGCTTTTTTTCAGATTATTTCTCCCTATACCCTCACGTAAATGCGGATTCATTCTTTGTAAATTTTACCTCCTCATACTTAAGCCACTGGCGTAATTAAATGCATTTTTCTCAGATGGTATTAAGATAAGGAACAAAAATGTTAACTAATATGATAAAACAGGATTAAAAAAGTTTGAACTTTATAATACTCAGGGGAATTTGCTTGGAGAGAGGATTTTAAAACAATGTGGCGCCAAAATACATATAGGTGTAGATGATAAGTGCACACCAAACTACAGCCTGTCACACTCACTATGCATATATTCATACGTTAAGTCATGCAATCAGCAGCTGTCACTTTTGATATATATTATCAATATTTACATAAAATAACAATAATAATAGTAAAATGTTATCAAGTTGACCTCAAAATAATATTTTTTGTATTGTATAAAAGTATCTTAAGCTAGAATATTAGAAATTAATATATACATCCTCTAATTATATGTATGAGAAATACTAGGGGCGGGGGAAGGGGGATTAGAGGATAAAATTCACATACATTTTTCACACATTTCACACATCTTTCACGAATAAAAACCCTTTCGTTTCTAAAAGCTCACAAGAACCCAAGGAAACATTCTATTTTTAAAATATGACAAGAACCTCTTTTAACCATAATCTAGAGTGTATTAGAAAGTTCTCAAGTTTGTCTAACAGATGCCAGCACTTATTCAACCTGAG
Organism: Timema podura; assembly: GCA_033556935.1. NCBI lineage: Eukaryota > Metazoa > Arthropoda > Insecta > Phasmatodea > Timematidae > Timema > Timema podura. The sequence goes on along the minus strand of JAVRXN010000006.1, from coordinate 2,344,978 downwards.
TTATATAGGACTTTCTTCTCCTTTTCTTGTACTTTTATTAATAACTGGAAAATATCAATACTCTAGTAATAATCATTATTTCCCTTTGTCGATACAAATACTAACTGTTTGCTTGATACCCTTACTCATAGAAACTATATTCGTTCATTATTGCTTATTTGTCCCAGTGATACTGACTTTAATTTAATGTCCCCTCTGATAACCTGATCACAAGTCCCTGTTCCCGAGGGAAACGCTCAGCAATAGCCTAATATATAATAAAACGATTACATCATAGTTTTATTTAGTGACTTGGTTAGTATAATGTTCAGGAAAAAATATTATAATGTAAGCTTTGTTTATTTATTGTTACGAGACAAGAACAAAATTGATAGAAAATACGAAGAAATATTATATTTTCGCACACAATCATCATCATCAACTGTTTCCAGGCTGTGGCCGGGTCAGTTTATAGTAAAATGCCTCCATTTTCTACCAACTTTCTTCCTTTAATTGCTACCGTTCTTCTCCTCTCACTTGAACACTTTCTGCTATCTGTTCTCTAATCTATTGCTTGGCCTCCCTTGCGGTCTTTTCACCACATACTTCATCTTCATATTTATCTTTGTCATCCTCTCTTTTTCCCATCCTCATAACTCATCTTCATTTTTCTCTATATCTCATGTCTCCATACCTCATTACATGCCATACCATCTCAGTCTTGCTTCCTCTACTATCTCATGTACTCCAACATCCTCATTACATGCCGATACCATCTCAGCCTTGCTTCCTCTAACATCTCATTGACTCCAAACAATCCTCATTACATGCCGATACCATCTCAGCCTTGCTTCCTCTACTATCTCATGTACTCTCTGTACTACTACTCTTTCCCGGATAACTTCATTCCTAATCCAGTTTCTCCTCGTGACAGATAATAAGCGCCTAATAAACTTTATTCCCATGACCTTCCTATTCCTAATCTCTCATTTTCGTATAATAAAACACAAAGACAACATTATTCAGATAAAACTCCCGCTTATTACAAATATCTAATTTACAAATATTGTTCTACCTAAACTAGTCATGATTAAAATATCGCTACCACGAACAAACCTGTATTTGTGACACTGTTGCTCCCAGTTGGTTCTGCTACCTGTAAACATACAGCTCTGCTTACCCCTGCAAGTTCTTCTATCTTGCATACAACAATGCGAACGGCAGGAAACGGAATCAGGAGCTCCTACTTCCGGGATACGGAAGTCAGTTCCCCAAGGGGAGAGGAAGTGTGTGTAGGGGGGGGGGGGTACCGTGTAAGTAATAAGAAAAGTAAAAAGATAGGGTTCATAAATAAAACAATCCTTGGACAGTGGAGCGGCGGAAAAATGGCAGTTATTTAAAAGGGTGGATTGGATCGTTGGCAGCTGAGAGTCTCAAAAATGTATTTTCTTATTTATTTTAGTTTCAATTTAAATTAGTCGAAAGTACATTTTTACAAAAAAAATGAGCTATTAAAGTTTTAATTCCTTACTTTTCATTTGTGTTTACAGATATGTGCTTAATTTTTAATGTGTGATCTGATTATTTATGTGACTTGTGTATTTAATGTGTACCTTCTAAACACCCAAATTACCTCAAACACGATTTGCAGACGAATTAACCTAAGACAACCGTCTTATACTATACCTTAATTTTCATAGGAGGCTCGTTTTAAAAAATACAAACATATTTTTTGATTCCAATTAATTTTTAACTATATTGTTGTTATTAATAGGTATGGATAATATCTATCAGAAGTGACAGCTGTAGATAACATAACTTGATGCCAAGGGTGTAGGGAGAATTTAATTTGAGAAGGGGGTTCATAAATACAAGTTTATGACATGGTGTTAACCCAAAGAAACACGACATTATTTTACACTAAAGTGGTGGAACTTTATTTGCGAAAGGGGCAGGGAGTCATAAAAAGCTTTAAGGAACGTTCTACCCTCCTTCGCCCAGTTAAAGTTAGAAAATAGAATGCTCCTAGAAGCTACATATAATATATATAGTGGTCTTCCTTTAAAGAATTTTTGAAAATTATACTCTTTTAACAGCTATTTAGAATAGTGCATTACCCTTTTTTTTTTAAATACGTGTAGAGGCTATTTGGAGTAATCCTCCTTACTCAAATATTTGATGATAGTAGTGAATTTCACGTTTCAGTCAATGTAAATGTTGTGTTTCCTGTCCTCTGTTAGTATATAGTATCTCATTGGGGAGATTCACACAACATTCCATAGTAAGTCTAGCGATCTACGCCATCTTACGATACCGGTACCCAATCTCCATCCATCTCGATCATTCCATCTTCTATTCCTCTTGCTCCTTTTTGATTGTGTGAAACCTCTCTTTTATTTTAGACCTTAAGAGCCATGAATATTTTCCATAAGGCTAACAAAGGATACATTCGAGTTCGTAAGGGTGACTATTGAGTACAACAAAGAGCATAGTAATGTTCCCCTAGAGGGGACCTTGAAGAAACGAGAATTTTTTGTAAAAATGACAGGTGAGATATTAAAAGCAATAAGATTATTATTGATCAGCACCAACACGAATGGATTTGAATAATTTTCATTCAAATAATTTTTAAACTAGCGAATTTGTTGGTAGTCTAAGAATATATAATTATTAGATAGTTTTCATTCGATAGTGCACATCAAAACTCCTATGTTTTGGTATTATGTTGGCAATTGTAAGTTTAGAAGGCATTTCACCCGTAAGTAGCGATTTGTTGATACTACTAATTACTAATTAATGTTCTACTAACTAATGTTCAAAAAGTATTAAGCCTCTGTGTATTCAACCCATATTAATCTATTGACACATTATTCCTCTAATTTTATATACTGTTACCCACTTCGGTGGCCGCGTGGACTAACGCGCTAATCTCGTGTTAGACTAGGCTGCTGATGACGGGGATATAAAAGTTCGAATTTTGGTTGTGTGTCCTTAAGGTGGTTATCCCTCAATTGGTTTTCCACTCTCCCTCCAAGCAAATGGGGTTACATTTCTTATTAATATAGCCTTCCTAATCCCTAATAACCATTAGCGTAGATTTCATACAAGCCTTTAACCCGAATGAGTAGTAAGACGCGGTGCTAAAAAAAAGTTGTTTATCGCTTAATTATTAATGTTAGTAATTTTAAATAGCGATGTGTCGTTGTTAATGAAGATGTGTGTGTGGTACGAGTGATATTGTCGTTTAACATTATGGCACTATAGTAGTGCTCCAAAGAAGCTCTTGCACTTAATTGTGTTTATAATTTATCTATATACTGATTTTGATATTGCTAGACATGGCACAGGTTTTTTATATATTCCGTCTCTTAATTGGTAGCTAATAATAATAATAATAATAATAATAATACTGATACAGTGACATTTTGTCTGTAGTCAAGGCAATAGTCTTACTAATACATTTATATACCTACATACTCATTATTGTTAAAATAAAATAATTCTACTTAACATATTTAGTATTTTCAGTGGGCCATTATTTATAAGTGAATGACCCTCAATCAACAAATTTCTAGGTCTTAATAACAAATTTAAGTGATAAAACTGAATGGAATGATAAATTACCAATTGACTTTAAACGGATCCAACATGACTGCAAACGGAGTTAGTGGCTTACTAGTATGAACATAAATTATAGATCGCAGCACCTGAGAGAAAAACGCTCTGCCAACATTTTAACTTTGACTGAACTAATGTTCCAGTTTAATACCTGTATGGATTATCTGTGATCTGTGTGAAAAATGGAGTCTTGTGATATTTCTCTTGTGAAGGAGGAAATTGTTGAACTTATCAAGACAGAGCCTCAGAATGAAGATGAATTTAATATGTGTGGACAGTCGGGAATTAAAACTGAGGTGAGATATCTAATCTTTAGCCTGTGGGGGATTGGAATTAAAAGAGAGCAAAGGCCAGTATTTTTGGTTGATTTTATATAAAATAAACTTCTTTGGCTAAAATAAATAAATTAGTGCTTTAGTAGATTTGTTTATAGCTTAGTTAGCTTCACACAATATAAACTGTTCTTAAATATTTGTTATAAGCCAAAAACAAATCGTTAGAATATTTTGTGGCGATGCAACCTAAGAACCCGACCTTTCAGGTGTATTTTTCTCTCTAAAATACCCAAAAATCACAAATATTTATACTAATAATACACCCAAATAAATACGGGGAATCCAGTGATATCAAATTCTAGACTATTATGAAACATTGCTTATAGTGAACAATTAAAAACCACTCACTCAATTGACAAAAGAATCAATTTAATATTATTGAAAAATCTCTCAAATATCACTACCGAAGCGCTACTTGAATATTATAAAGTCAATTAATATGTGATGATCGTTTTCATCGACCACAATCTCCTTTTAACAACAGAAGAAATCTTGAAAATAGTTGATCTTTTCTGATCCGACCTTAAACACTCCTGCACTTTCACTAACGATTTTACATCCAGCAAACTCACTAAAGAATGTTTAAGACTGAATAAAAAAAAAAATTAAAACGAGAACAGACACTCCCGTGGAGCTCATTCAACTGAAAATAAGATATTAAAATAAAATATGTATTTTAACGCTAAATAATGTGCTAATATAAATTAAGGCTACTTTCCAACCTAGATTAACTTAACCTTCCACTAACCTGGCTACTGTCACGTTTCATAATAAATTGGTATCTCAATTAATATTCAGGAATTAAACAATTTCACTTACAAAGTATAAGATAACGTGATATCGTACGGGAACATAGAACCACCATGTGTTGTTAGTATGTTTACGTTGGACTTAATATGAGAAAACTCAATAAAATCTGTGACAGAATAATCTCAATTGACTATAATAGCTCTATCGCATCTTTGAATTTGCACTTTCTTGTGGGTATAGTGTTATCTAAAAAAAAAATTATGATTTGAAATTTTGAGCTAAATACAGTATATTACATGATAAAGTACTAATGTGTCATTCCCAATTAAAAAAAATTCTAACAGTGGCATCAGCACCTGTAAAATAAAATGTTTAAAATTATTTGCTTTGTTTCATTGCATTATATCTATATTTACTATTATTTATAATTTTTATAATTTTGAATAACTTATAAACAATGAAAACAAAAGAAAAATACAAACATAAATACTGACCGACTTGTGGATTGAATCTTGATCATTAGCGTTGTACAGAGCTATTTTATCTATAAACATTTCATTGCTTATTTAATATATATTATTTAAATTTTAATTTATCAATCCCTAGAAAGCTATGGTAGTTAAGGTAAGTATCTTAATTTTTAAATAAAAATCATAAAGGGTTAATTAGGTTAGCTTTGTCCTGATAAATACGTTAAACATTAATTTGAGCTTTTATATTTGTGACTTAATCAATCTTTTACACATGGACGTGGCCCTGTAAAATATTTATTTTGGATGGAATGATCAATTTCATTGGTAGTCTAAATGTTCATGATTTCTTCAAACAAGATTAAAAGACAAATTTTGTAAAAGCAATATTTATTCTTTGGGATATAGACTAAGGTATATCACTCGATTTAGAGATCAGATTCATGCCTTACAGGACTTATTAAGTAACAGTGTCTTACTTTATGTTTAGGTAATACACATATGTACCAATAATGCTAATAAATTAGGGATAAAGAAGCTTTAGTTTGGAGGAAGTGTACCTGCATTTGCTGCAGTGAAGCTGGAAAACCATTTAGGGAAAAACCAATTTCAGTAAATCATAATTTTATTTTAAGGATATTCCTTTCATATATAGTCTAGTCTATTGCGGAACTCACGCCTTAGACCATGCGTGCACTGAAGCAGGTTCCTGTTTCTTTGGTATGTTATTTTTTATGTCATAATTGCAAAAACAAAAAGTAATTTTCGTATATATCGATTCCCGTATTAGTTTCTGAATATAAGTTTAACATAAAATTTAATATTTTGGAAAGGTTTTTTTTTATTTCATCAATTTTATCATCAATCATCTCTATGACTGGTAGAGCTACCAATGACCTTTTTTTTTGCAAAAAAAAAAAGCTATAAATGCCCGATATTTTGTGAATTATTCACAAAAATAAACCAAACATAAGCTTACATACCGAACGGATATTGTATTAAATGTTAAACAAATATTTTTTTCATATAAAATCTGTAAAAGACCTGGTTCTACCTTAGATGAATTTAGCTTTTAGTTTCAAATTAAAAAAATAAAATAATGTGAGATGAAGAAGAAAACAGAATTAAACTATGAGTAAAGTATTTTTCTGATTACCGGATGATTCCTGGACAACATAGCTCGGTGGTAGAGAATTTTCGTGCCAAGATAAATGTTCCGAGTTCGATCCACTTGTTTCATAATTATTTTGAACTATGAACTATTGAGAAATAGATGTTAGTGAAGTGTATGTCTGTATATCATGACCCTTCTAACTTCACATAAGGTCTATACTGTATTTCTTCTTTAGTTATTGTTTGCTCAATGTAAGGAGAGCCACCCCCTCCAACTCTTTCAGTAAGGATGGGTTTGTGGAGTTAAAAGTTTCACCAAGCTATCCCGGGTGCTGAGGTTACAATTACAGTGAACTAAAGGTTTCTCATAGAGCCGGGGCTTCTGGTTGACCTCTTTAGAGTGCTTGAGGTTTTGCTGATTGTTGTATTTTCATGCCAATAGCTTTGTAAAGGAAATATTAGGCTGCGGTCATATTTTCATAGGTAGAAACTAATATGACAACTAGAAAAGTTACTATTTGTGCTTTCAGATACTCATATATTATTCATGTGACCTGCCGCTGTCACTTTTAAGAGATATCGTTGATATTTATTACATTACACTCACTAAAAATAAAAAATAAAATGCTCTGTTTTTTATAAAAGGTTTAGCTATGAAGTTTTGAATGTAGATTTCTATTTCTATGACAAAAAATGTAATTGTGTAAATAGAAAGTACATATTTGTCCATATATTAAATAAAACTAGGTCACAAATATTAGGCCCAAAAACGGTGTTTTAATAGCAGCTCCCCAAGGAACCACTTAATATTTTATTTTAAATATTAATTTGACTCCCACATAAACTCTAGCCGTTGTACTCTGATTTAGGAAACTTTTTCGTGTTTGCAGAACATGTTAACTATAAACACAATTTGTAACATATTTGTGTATGGGTATCTCCTTTGCATTATTGACATGTTTAATTTATATTAATACATGTATGTTTTTTTAATTCTCTAAGGATTCCAATTTGGTGGGAGATTTTAATGATACCATAAATTATGAAGAAAAAAGTTTCAAACCCCAGACGCGGAAATGAAATCTCTGTGGGATGGCTTTCTTCCAATCAAAGAAAAATTAAGGTAGTTACTCACTATACATTAAATTTTTAGTATTTAAATTATCTCTGTAAAAATATCCCTTTAAAACTGGACTAAGAAATTACAAAAAAATTAATCATACATGGTGTGCAAAACTTTAGAAAATATTTAAATACACATGGAATTTAATTAGTTATACTGGAAATATATAGCATTTTTATTGTCAAACTTATATTATATTTATTAATTTTTCACACAAAAACTTCTAGGATATTGAAATAATATATTTTGAAGGTTTTTTTTATGAAAATTTCAAAATGTATGATAGTTAATTTTTAACATACTGTTAATATTTTTTATTCTATCAACCTTGAAGACCAAGAAATTTCAGTGTGTTAGCTTTTTCAAAGAAGAATTAGGGAATAAGTTCATCATATTTATTAAATCTTTATGTATTTCTCAAAAATATCTTATAAATTTGACTTAAAACTGAAAAAATTACGTTTATTCTTTTAGTTAAAATAAAACCAAAGTACTGTATGTATTAAAAAAAATACCAATTTGTCTTTTAAAAACTATTTTGCGAACCAAACAGTGTCTTAACTCGAGACAATCAAGCTCTCTAAGCACTATAACACTTAGTTGTCAATATACAAAATAGAAAGAGGAAAAGAAAATGATTTAATTTGGCCATGTGGGAGGGCTCATATTTATTTATGTAATACTTTCCCTCTTCCACTGACGCTAATAAACACCCACACTCCGTAACTATTCTTTTCTTAGAGACTCATGATGGTAGAAATATTCCTACTGACTTTATTGCCTGTCTATATGGACTGGTGGATGCAATGTTGAGTCATGTTGTTTGCAGATAACAATGTAGGGTAAGAGTTAATAAGGAGTACAAGATTTACTAAGTCTGCCAAGTTTACATTACTTTGTATCAATGTTTATGGCATGTTAATTGTATAAGAAATGTCACCTATAGAGAAGAAATCATTTATTGACTTATAAATGGGTACATTAAGAGCATTTTTAGGTTCTGCTAGGGAACAAGTGGGTAGTATATTAAGGTAAATTATCTGCATGTGCATCGAACGTTTATCAAGTTTTTCACATGTTCCAAATGTTATTAAGTTAACCATCCACGCATCAACCGAATATCAAATGATCTTTTAGTAAAGGTTTTTGAACTAATGCTTTGGTTACTAGTATGTTGAGAACAAAAATTTTACTTTTTATAAAATAGACAATTGTGAAGTATTTTAATTAATGCTAATAAGAGGAGGTAGTTGACCTTTCTGGAGTAATGAATACAGTTGTTACCGCAACCCAATGTTCCATGTAGAGACATATGTGTACTAAGGTTAGTATTAGAAATG